>CM077599.1:40707500-43107500 GCA_039654915.1 Aquilaria yunnanensis | reverse complement strand
AAGATTGGCCCAAGGTGAAGTGAACCTATGTGTTGGAAATGGAGCAAGGGTTACTGCCTTAGCTGTAAGGACTTATGTTCTCACTTTACTTAGTGGATTAGTTTTAGAATTAGACAACTGCTACTTTGTGCCTACTATTAGTAGAAATTTAATTTCTATTTCTTTCTTGGACAATAAAGGTTTTTCATTTATAATAAAGGATAAATGTTGTTTTATTTATTTGAATGAAATATTTTATGGTAGTGCTCAACTTAACAATGGGTTGTATGTTCTAGAACTTAAAAATTGAATCTATAATGTGAATACCAAAAAGCTCAGATTGAATGATTCAAACCTAACTTATCTCTAGCACTGTCGCTTGGGCCATATAAACAAGACCTGCATATCTAAGCTCCATAAGGGTGGACTCTTGGTCTCATTTGATTTTGAATGATATGAGACATGTGAGTCATGTTTGTTGGGCAAAATGACCAAAGCCTCATTCACAGGGCAAAGTGAAAGGGCGAATGACTTACTAGGACTCATACATAGTGATGTATATGGCCTTATGTCTACACATGCGAGAGGAGGCTTCCAATACTTCATTTCCTTTACTGATGACTTTAGTAGATATGGCTATGTGTATCTCACAAGACACAAGTCAGAATCCTTTGAAAAGTTCAACGAATTCAAGAATGAAGTGGATAATCAACTTGGGAAGAGTATCAAAGTCCTTTGATCAGATCGAGGTGGAGGGTTCTTGGATTGTGAATTCCTTGACTATCTAAAGGAGTGTGGTATAGTATCACAACTCACTCCACCTGGTACACCTCAATGGGATGGTGTATCTAAAAGGAGAAATCGCACTTTGTTAGACACAGTTCAATCTAGATGAGTCAAGTTGACCTTCCAAACTCCTTTTGGGGACATGCTCTAGAGATAGCCACTTTTACACTAAATCGAGTTCCATCTAAATCGGTTCAAAAGACACCATATGAGATATGGAGTGGGAGACATCCAAGTTTGTCTTTTATGAAGATTTGGGGCTGTGACGCTTATATGAAACGTCAATCCTCTGACAAATTAGGGCCCAAATCTCATAAATGCCTATTTGTTGGGTATCCCAAAGAAACAAAAGGTACTATTTCTACAATCCTTTTGAGCAAAAAGTGTTTGTTGCTCAAACTGGTGTCTGTCTAGAGAAAGAGTTTATCTATAAAGGAACCAGTGGGAGGAAAGTAGAAATTGAAGAAATTCAAGAACAACAAGGGGACATCAAACCTGAAATGGAACCTAAACAGACACCACAAGATGTTGTGGTTCAGAAGTCTGTTCTTGTAGCACAGAGCTCAGGTAGGTCTGGTAGGATTCGGCGTAAGCCCGAGAGATATGGATTTTTCATGACTCACACTAATGATGTGATGCTCATAGATTAGGATGAGTCCACAACTTACCAACAAGCTATGTAGCGGCCTAACTCTGAGAAGTGGCTAGTGGCCATGAAATCTGAGTTGGAATCCATGTATGAAAATAAAGTATGGACTTTGGTTGATCCACCTGAAGGGGTCAAACCTATAGGGTGCAAATGGGTTGTCAAGAAGAAAACTAACATGGATGGTAATGTGGCTACCTTTAAGGGATGATTGGTTGCAAAAGGTTTCAAGTAAATTCATGGTATTGACTATGATGAGACTTTTTCACCAATTTCCATGCTTAAATCCATCCAAATCCTATTAGCTATTGATGCACACTATGATTATGAGATATGGCAAATAGATGTCAAAACTGGATTCCTAAATGGAAAGTTACTTGAGGATGTGTACATGACATAGCCTAAGGGCCACCCTTGAGAATGCCAATAAAGTGTGCAAGTTGCAAAGGTCCATTTATGGACTGAAGCAAACTTCTCGAAGTTGGAATCTTCATTTTGATGAAGGAATCAAAGAGTTTGGTTTTATAAAAAATGAAGATGAACCTTGTGTCTACAGGAAGGTTAGTGGAAGTGTTATTGTCTTCTTGGTGTTGTATGTAGATGACATACTACTCATCGGGAATTACAGTCCCGAGCTACAATCTGTAAAGACTTGTCTAGGAAAATGTTTCTCTATGAAGGACTTGGGTGAAGTAGCGTATGTGTTAGGCATCAGGATCTATAAAGATAGATCGAGAAAGCTTCTTGGCCTAAGTCAAAGTACATACATTGACAAGTTGCTAAAGAGGTTTAGCATGCAAGAATCTAAGAAAGGATTCTTGCCCATGTTACATGGCATAACTCTTTCCAGATCTTAGTGTCCGAGTACACCCGAGGGGAGAGAGTGCATGAGTAAGATTCCATATGCCTCAGTAATTGGATTTATCATATATGCCTTGAGCATGACGAGTAGGTACAAATTAAACCCCGGTGAGAGTCACTGGATAGCTGTTAAGAACATCCTTAAGTACTTATGAAGGACTAAGGCTGCATTCTTGGTCTTTGGAGGTGAAGATGAGCTCATTGTAAAGGGTTACAAAAATTCTAACTTTCAATCCGATAAGGATGATTTTAGATCACAATCTGGTTATGTGTTTTGTATTGGTGGTGGTGCTATGAGCTGGAAGAGTTTAAAGCAAGAGACAGTAGTCGACTCTACAACAGAATTTGAGTATATTACCACCCCTGATGTTGTGAAGGAGGCAGTTTGGATCAAGAAGTTCATCACTGAACTTGGAGTGGTTCCAAGCATTGTCGACCCGAGAGAGCTCTATTGCAACAACAATAGAGCAATCGTACAAGCTAAGGAACCTCAATCTGACCAGCAATCCAAACACATACTCCAATGCTATCATTGCATCAGGGAAATCATCGAGAATGGTGATGTGAGGATATGTAGGACTTCTACGGACAGCAATATTGCTGATCTGCTGACAAAGCCTCTTATGCAGTAGGAGCATGATAGCCATTCTAGGTCCATTGGTATTAGACACATGGATGATTGGCTTTAGTGCGAGTGAGAGATTGTTAGTGCTACGCCTAAAAGCTAATCATGATATGATTGTATTTTTACACATTGAGTCATGATATTTTATTAAGGCACTAATCCAGCAACTATGTTTGTTGTTTTGTTTCTGCGTAACGTAATAAACATAATTGTAACCTTAGAATAATGATATTCTCAAATGTCCCTGGTCTAGCATTATTGTGAAGTAGGTTACAATAATACATAATGACTAGTATATGTGGAGACTAATATGAGATATGTAGTCTACATATGGGTACAAGTTGGAGAACTTGTGTACTAGATCGACCCACCATGAGAACGTTACATGGATCATTATATGAGTGTCATAAGTGATTCTCATAGTGATCATGGTACATGTAGTCCTTTGACTTAAGGTCATCAAGGTTCCCTATATGTGAGTCACATACTTTGATACTTCACTTTGTTGCTCGTAACTGAGTAAACTTGAAAGAGGTCATTGGGTATGTCATATATCATGCAGAGGGATTTGTATGATCAAGATGATATTTGTACCCTCCTATGTAATGGGAGTGATATCTGTGGCCTCCCTGATAAAGTGAGACTTAGAAAATGCATGGCCATGCTTGGAGGAGTTGATATACGATATCAATGTCATTAATTTAAGTTAGTCTACTCGGTAATCAAGAAACCAAAGATTGGGCTATACGAGAGTGACACATTCCATGTCTCGTGCCTAGCCTTGATATCTTGGACAAATGGACAATGGCATATATGGGTAATGATCATAAAGCTTTAGTTGAATCATTGACAATTTTGTCACTTGGGCAGTAATGATGTGTTGCTAGACACCGCTTATTGCTTATGATCATAAATGTGATTTATGATCATTGCTACCGTGGTAAAAGCCTATTGGGCCACACACATAGAGCTATTTGGATTATTAGAGTGCATGGGCTAATTATTTGGGTTATAGTTTCATGATAACTTCGTGTTAATAATTGGCCAAAAAGTTGAGCCATTATTAAGCCCGAACTTAAAGCCTAATTGGATTAGGGCTTTGAAACCCATTAGGCCTAGAAGTTGAGTCTTACTATAAATACAACTTTTAGTGAGAAATTCACAGCCTTAATTGGATTAGGGCTTTGAAACCCATTAGGCCTAGAAGTTGAGTCTTACTATAAATACAACTTTTAGTGAGAAATTCGCAGCCTTACCGTAGCTTCCCAAAAGAGACAGCTGCACTTTTCTCTTGCTATTCCTTGGAGGATGCAAGCTAGCACTGCGAGCATAAGAGAAATGCATATGCTAGGACATGGTGGAAGCGTGGTGATCCCGAGAGGCTCGTGTGGATACCATAGAGAGCTTGAACACGTCAACTATTTAGGTTTTATGATTTGACTCTACAGTTGTATGAGAGATCTCGACCAAAATTAGGTATGAAAATATTCGAACACCCAGTTTACCCCATTTCACTTGGATCCTATAGGGTTTTGGTTAAATTCCACTGCGTTTGTTTGGCTCCCGGAACCTTACAGTAGCCAAAGGAAGAAAGGGCATATTAAAGAAAGAATTTGTAGGGGTTTTTGCAATATGGAAATGAGAGTGATGTTTTCGTAGGGTTTCGGGAGCCAAGCAAGCGTAGTGGAATATAACCAAAACCCTCCAGGATCCAAGTGAAATGGGGTAAATCGGGTACTCAAAATTTTATACCTAGTTCAATGGAGATCTTTCACCCAATTGTTGAGTTGAATCACAAAACTTGAACAGCTAACATTTTCAAGTTTTGTAATTTGACTCAACAATTGGGTGAAAGATCTCTATGGTATCCACATGAGCCTTTCGGGATCACCACGCCTCCACCACGTCCTGATGATGCATTCATCTTGCACTCGTAGTGCTAGCTTGTGTTCTCCAAGGAATGGCAAGAAAAAAGTGCCGCTGGAATTCTCAGAACTCTTCTGATTTCATCCTTAAGGAGGCTAGGGCAAGAGCTGTGATTTTTCACTATATGATGTATTTATAGTGGGACCTAACTCCCATGCCCAAATGGGTTTCAAAGCCTTAATGCAATTAGGTTTTAATTTTGGGCCTAATAATGGCTCAACCTTTGGGCCAATCATTAATACAAAATTATCATGAAACCAAGACCAAACAATTTGGCCCATGCACTCAAATAACCCAATTGGCTTTATGTGTGCGACCCAATAAACTCCTATCACATTGGCAATGATCATAAATCACATTTATGATCATGAACAATGAGTGGTGTCTTGCAACACATCATTGCTACCCAAGTGATAAGATTATCAATGATTCGACTAAACCTTTATAATCATTATCTGTATATGCCATTGTCCCTTTGTCTAAGATATCAAGACCAAGCATGAGACATGGAATGTGCCACTCTCGTATAGCCAGATCTATGGTTTATTAATTACCGAGTAGACTAACTTAAACTGATGACATTGATATCATACATCAACTCATTTGAGCATGGCCAAGCATTTTGTTAGTCTCACTCTATCAAGGGCCCTGAAGATATCACTCCCATTACATAGGATGGACAAATCCCATCTTGATCATACAAAACCCTCTGCATGATATGTGACATACCCAATGACCTCTTTCAAGTTCACTCAGTTATGAATAACAAAGGGAAGTGTTAAAGTATGTGACTCACATGTAGAGAACCTTGATGACCGTATCTCAAAGGACTGCATATACATGATCACTATGAGAATCACTTATGACATTCATATAATGATCCATGTAGCATTCTCATGGTGGGTTGGTCTAGTACACAAGTTCTCCAACTTGTACCCCTATGTAGACTACATATCTTATAGTAGTCTCCATATATGGTAGTCTTTATATATTATTAGAACCCACTCCACGATAATACTAGACCAGGGACATTTAAAAATATCATTATTCTAGGGTTATAATTATGTTTATTACATTACGCAGAAACAAAACAATAAACATAATTACTAGATTAATGTCTCAATAAAATATCATGCCTCAATGTGCAAAATACAATCATTTCATGATTGGCTTTTGGGCACAACACTAACAATTTCCCACTTGCACTAAAGCCAATCATCCATGTATCTAATACCGATAGACCTAGAATGGCTATCATGCTTCTGCTGTGCAAGGGGT
Source organism: Aquilaria yunnanensis (assembly GCA_039654915.1). NCBI lineage: Eukaryota > Viridiplantae > Streptophyta > Magnoliopsida > Malvales > Thymelaeaceae > Aquilaria > Aquilaria yunnanensis. The sequence goes on along the minus strand of CM077599.1, from coordinate 43,101,399 downwards.
TTTGTCAGCGGATCAACAATGTTGCTGTCTGTTGAAGTCTTGCATATCCTTACATCACAATTTTTGATGATCTCCTTGATGAGATGATAGCATTGGAGTAAGTGTTTGGATTGCTGGTGAGATCGAGGTTCCTTAGCCTGTGTGATTGCTCCATTGTTGTCACAACAGAGCTTTATCAATTTGGCAATGCTTGGAAACACTCCAAGTTCTGTGATGAACTTCCTGATCCAAACCACCTCCTTCGCAGCATTAGAGGTGGCAATGTACTCAGATTCTATTGTAGAGTCGGCTACTATTTCTTGCTTTGAACTCTTCCAGCTCATAGCACCTCCACCAATGCAAAACACATAACCAGATTGCGATCTAAAATCATCCTTATCGAATTGGAAGCTACGATCAGTGTAACCCCTTACAACGAGCTCATCTTCGCCTTCAAAGACCAAGAATGAATACTTAGTCCTTCGTAAGTACTTAAGGTTATTCTTAACAGCTATCTAGTGACTCTCACAGGGGTTTGATTGGTACCTGCTCGTTATGCTCAAGGCATATGAGACATCGGGATGAGTACAGATCATGGCATACATGATTGATCCAATTGTCGAGGCATATGGACTCTTACTCATCCACTCTCTCTCTTGAGGTGTACTCGGACACTGAGATCTAGAAAGAGTTATACCATGTGACATGGGGAAGAATCCTTTCATGGAGTCTTGCATGCTAAACCTCTTTAGCACTTTGTCAATGCATGTACTTTGATTTAGGCCGACAAATTTTCTAGATCTATCTATATAGATCCTGATGCCTAACACATAGGCTGCTTCACCCAAGTCCTTCATAGAGAAACATTTTCTTAGCCAAGTCTTTACAGACTGTAGCCTTAGAATGTCATTCCCAATGAGTAGTATGTCATTTACATATAGCACCAAGAAAACAATACTGCTCCCACTAACCTTCTTGTAGACACAAGGTTCATTTTCATTTTTTATAAAGCCAAACTCTTTGATTACTTCATCAAAATGAAGATTCCAACTCCGAGAAGCTTGCTTCAGTCCATAAATGGACCTTTAGAACTTGAACACTTTATTGGCATTCTCAGGAGTGACAAAACCCTCAGGCTGTGTCATGTACACATCCTCAAGTAGCTTTCCAATAAGGAAAATAATTTTGACATCCATTTGTAATATCTCATAATCATAGTGTGCAACACTAGCCAAAAAAATTCAGATGGATTTAAGCATGGAAATTGGTGAAAAAGTTTCATCATAGTCAATACCATGAATTTGCTTGAAACCTTTTCAATCAATCGTCCCTTAAAAGTAATCACATTACCATCCATGTCAGTTTTCTTCTTGAAAACCCATTTTCACCCTATAAGTTTTACCCTTTTAGGTGGATCAACCAAATTCCACATTTGGTTTCCATATATGGATTCCATCTCAGACTTCATGGCCTCTAGCCATTTCTCAGAGTCAAGCCCCAACATAGCTTGTTGGTAGGTTGTGGGCTCATCCTGATCCATGAGGATCATACTGCCAGTGTGAGTCACGGGAAATCCATATCTCTCGGGCTCATGCCTGAATTCTACCAGACCTACATGGGCTCTGTGCTATAGAAACAAATTCCTGAATCACAACATCTTGTGGTGTTTGTTTAGGTTCCATTTCAGGTTCAATGTCCCCTTATTGTTCTTGAATTGCTTCAAGTTCTACTTTCCTCCCACTAGTTCATTCAGAGATAAACTTTTTCTCTAGAACGACATTAGTTCGAGCAACAAACACTTTTTGCTCAGAAGGATTGTAAAAATAGTAACCCTTTGTTTTTTTGGGATACCCAACAAACAAGCATTTATGAGATTTGGACCCTAGCTTGTTAGAGGATTGACGTTTCAGATAAGCATCATAGCCCCAAATTTTCATAAAAGACAGACTGGGATGCCTCCAGCTCCATATCTCATATGGTGTCATTTGAACCAATTTAGATGGAACTTGGTTTAGTATAAAAGTGCCTGTCTCTAGAGCATGTCCCTAAAAGGAGTTTGGAAGGACAGATTGACTTATCATAGATTGAACCATGTCTAACAGAGCTTGGTTTCTCCTTTCAGATACATCATTCCATTGAGTTGTACCAAGTGGAGTGAGTTATGATACTATACCACACTTCTTTAGACAGTCAAGGAATTCTCGATCCAAGTATTCTCCACTTCGACTTGATTGAAGTACTTTGATACTCTTACGAAGTTGATTCTCTACTTCATTCTTGAATACTTTGAGCTTTTCGAAGGATTCTGACTTGTGTCTCATGAGATACACATAGCCATATCTACTGAAGTTATCAGTAAAGGTAATGAAGTATTGGAAACCTCCTCTAGCGTGTGTAGACATAGAGCCACATACATCATGATGTATGAGTCCTAATAAGTCATTAGCCTTTTCACTTTGCCCAGTGAAAGGGGTTTTGGTCATCTTGCCCAATAAACATGACTCATATGTCCCATATGATTCAAATTCAAATAAGTCTAAGAGTCCATCCATATGGAGCTTGGATATGTAGGTCTCATTTATATGGCCTAAACGACAGTGCTAGAGATAGGTCAAGTTTGAATCATTCAACCTAACCTTCTTGGTATTCACATTATAGGTTGGATTTTCGAGTTCTAGAACGTACAAACCATTGTTAAGTTGAGCACTACCATAAAAGATTTCATTCAAATAAATAGAACAACATTTGTCCTTTATTATAAATGAAAAACCTTTCTTGTCCAAACAAGAAACAGAAATCAAATTTCTACTAATAGTAGAAACAAAGTAGCAGTTGTTTAATTCTAAAACTAATCCACTAGGCAAAGTGAGAACATAAGTCCTTATGGCTAAGGCAGCAATCATTGCTCCATTTCCAACACATAAGTCCACTTCACCTCGGGCCAATCTTCTACTCCTACTTAGATCCTACACATTTGCACAAATGTGAGATCCACATCTAGTATCCAATACCCAAGATGAGGAAGTAGAAAAGTTAGCCTTCATAACAAAAATACCTGAAGTGGAAGTCTTACTTCCCTTCTTCAAAGCAAGTTCTTCAAGATGGAACTTGCAGTTGCGCTTCCAGTGTCCAGGTTGCTTACAATGGAAGCACTCTCATTCTTTAGCCACACCACCAAATGGTTTCAGTGTAGCTGAAGAAGAATTGGCATTGGACTTTCCTATAGCTTTATCTTTTTTCTTGTTGGCTTTTCCCTTTCCCTTGCTTTTTTGTACCATCATAATGGGCTTAGCCTTCTTAAGGTTTTGCTCAGCAGTTCTCAACATACTGAGCATTTTAGGGAGGGACTTGTCAAGGTCATTTATGTTATAGTTCATGATGAACTGACTGTAGCTTTTTGGCAACATTTGCAGGACTACATCAACAGTCCATTCTTTCTGAAGAGCAAATCCTAAACTCTGAAGGTTCTCAATGTACCTAATCTTGAGCACATGAGGACCCACGGGACCTCCCTTAGACATTTTGCACTAAAACAATGCCTTAGAGGTCTTAAACCTCTCATGCCTAGCTTGCTTTTGGAAGAACATTTTGAGATGTTCAATCAAATCGAACGCCCCCATGTTCTCATGTTGCTTCTGAAGCTCAGATTCCATGGTTATCAGCATGAGGCAAGCAACATCCAAAGCATCATCAGAATGCTTCTTGTAAGTATCCCTTTCAGCTCTTGGAGCATTGGCAGTAGGCTCATTCGTAATGGGCTATTCTAGGGCATAAGCCATTTTTTCTAGCTTGAGGACTATCCTCAACTTTTGGTACTATTTGAAAAAGTTGGTCCCATTCAGTTTTTCTATCTCAAGGACCGATCGCAATGAAATTGTCGATATGTTTTGTGTCATGGTAATCTACAACAGTAAATATGCAGTGTAAGAGTCATGCATTTTAATTCATTTAATAAGGACTTTTATTAAACGATACTCCCATTATTTTACTCAAAATAATAACCTTCGATATTATTTCGGAGCACCTCGGTGCTAAGGTATTCTGGTGGGCCAAGATCCATATTTCACCACAACCTGAGTCAGCTTTGGCTTTTCTCTCAAGTAATAGTTATTTAGGTTGGCAACTCCTTGCCAATTGCATCTTATGCAACTCTTGGGTAGTTGGGTGAACAACACTTGTCCAAGCTCATATGATGAACTTAAGCCCAACCCTATGCCTCTAAGTCCCCAATCCTATTAGGATGACTTAGTTAAGTTAGACCTAAAGTTAGCAATTTGGATATCAATTTTATCCCATTGCATCTTACCAAGATGAACATAGGTGCTTTGCTTTGGCAAACCCACCCAATGTTGATAAAAGTCTTGACGAGTGCCAACATTTGGAAGGCATCACATTTAATGACTTAATATTTTGTTTGAGTGATTTTTCCTTTTGATCTCACCAATTGTTATCTTTCGTTGTCCTATACATGCATCACATACAAATATAAAACATGTATTTTATGCTAAAACCAAAATAAATGTGTCATACTTATAGCCCAAACTATGTGATATTCTCAAGCCAATGACAATATCATAAAAGCTTAAGAAAAGAAAAGGTCTCCACAAGCTCCTTCTTCTTCCTCCTTGGTTGTCTCTTTGTAGTCACCTTCTTGGACACACCAACTCGGACAATCCCAGAATGTACAATTAGATCAATAATAGAAACCTCGAGTTATATTCAAGGGGAGTAAGGTGAAAAGAGAATGTACAATGAGGGCAACAAGAAAAGGCATGACTCGCTGGCCGTATTAACAAGTACAACCAACAAGGGCTATAACCATGCACCATGCTTCAACCACCAATCAGCATATCGTGTCAAATCTTATTCACCAAAAATGCATGCCAATTAAGGCATGTTTATTAACCGGTTTTATTAATGTGGTGCTTCACATACAGTGATGCTGCAAGTCAGTTAACGGGAGATGGTCTCATTGACCGGTCAACGGGCAGAGTCAAGGTGAGCCTCTTTTGCCGGGGTTGCTGCCCCCGGTGCAAAAACTTGTCTTACAATTATTTTAGCCAAGATCTCTTATTTCGAGCAACTAAGCACCTAAGACCACCTCCATCTGAACCACCAAAAGTACTATACTCAAGGTGCCCGAACAGCCCTAATCCATCCCTGCTAGGGTTTCACAATTATTGTAGCAATCCTAATTTAGATAGGTATCTCATACCAATCAATCTAGGATTAATCTCAATAACCAATTTGTGTCGTTTCTTCATATATCTCATAAATACATTACGATTTCTAGTTTTATGCATCATGAATCAATCTAATCAATCATGATTGAAACCAACCGAACACACAATATCTTGCGATTCGACACTCAATCCTGATTTAGAGTTTCAACAGTAGCTCTGATACCATTGTAGGGTTTTGGGGAGCCAAGCAAGCGTGGCGAAATATAACCGAAACCCTTCAGGATCCAAGTGAAACGGGTAAATCAGGTACTTAAAATTTTATACCTAGTTCTGTTGAGATCTTTCACCCAACTGTTGAGTCGAATCACAAAACTTGAATTGTTGATGTGTTCAAGCTCTCAATGGTATGTGCACAAGCCTCTCGGGATCACCATGTCCTAGTGATGTGTTCCTCTTGCGCACACAGTGCTAGCTTGCGTTCTCTAAGAAATGGCAAGAGAAGAGTGCGGCTGGAACTCTCAGAACTTTTCTGATTTTGTCCTTAAGGAAGCTAGGGAAAGAGTTTCAAATTTCTCACTATATGATGTATTTATAATGAGGCTTATCCCAAGCCTAACGGGTTTCAAAACCCTAATCCAATTAGGTTTTACTTTTGGTCCTAATATTGGCTTAACTCTTTGGGCCAATCATTAATATGAAATTATCATAAAACTAAGACCAAAAAATTTAATCCATGCACTCAAATAATCCAATTGGCTCTATGTGTGTGACCCAATAGGCTCCTATCACGTTGGCAACGATCATAAATCACATTGATTATCATAAACAATGAGCGGTGTCTAGCAACACATCATTGCTACCTAAGTGATAACATTGTCGGTGATTTGACTAAACCTTTATGATCATTATCCATATATGCCATTGTCCCTTTGTCCAAGATATCAAGACTAAGCATGAGACATAGAATGTGTCATTCTCATATAGCCCGATCTATGATTTCTTGATTAATGAGTAGACTAACTTAAGCTGATGACATTAATATCGTACATCAACTCATTTGAGCATGGCCATGCATTTTCTTAGTTTCACTCTATCAAGGGGCCCGAAGATATCACTCCCGTTACATAGAAGGGACAAATCCCATCTTGATCATACCAAACCGTCCGCATGATATGTGACATACTCAATGACCTCCTTCAAGTTCACTTGGTTACGAGCAACAAAGGGAAGTATCAAAGTATGTAACTCACATGCAGGGAACCTTGATAACTTTAGGTCAAAGGACTACATATACATGATCATTATGAGAATCACTTATGACACTCATATAACGATCCATGTAGCATTCTCATGGTGGGTCGGTCCAGTACACAAGTTTTCCAACTTGTACCCATATGTAGACTACATATCTTTTATTAGTCTCTACATATCCTAGTCTTTATGTATTATTGTAACCCACACCACGATAATACTAGACTAGGGACATTTAAGAATATCATTATTCTAGGGTTATAATTATGTTTATTACGTTATGCAAAAACAAAACAACAAACGTAATTACTGGATTAATGCCTTAATAAAGTATCATGCGTCAATGTGCAAAATACAATTATCTCATGATTGGCTTTTGGGCACAACATTAACAATTTCCTGCTACCCAGATATTGCACTGGGCAAGAATAAGGTCAAATCATGTCCCCTTTGCTTTTAAACACTGAAGTCAGGGATAGTAGAGGCAGGAAAAGATTCAAGTTTTAAACTATGCAGACCAAAGACCTACAATGCAAAGTTCTTGTGGAGAATGCTTGGAGAAAGACTGGAAAATGATATGGGGAATAAATTGGAGAAAGGCTTAAAATAATGTAGGAAGGATCTTACATAGTGGAGCAGGAAATGCTTTCAAAATAATAGACATCAGATAGAGAAATTGTTGCAATACTTAAAGCAAATATAGTGCAACAACTAAGGTTTTTCTAAGGATGAGGAAGAAGAGTTATCAAAGCAGATCTAGGAGTTGAGGACAAGGGAAGAAATGTGCTGGAATTAGAGGATTCGAATTCAATGGTTAACATATGAAGATAAAAACACCTTTTTCATTACGCTATTAACATTCACAAGAAATCTTACAATAAAATTTTGAAGGTAAAGAATCATTCAGTGACACGGCCGTCCTTGGCCCCTACCCAGGAAGCCTGTGAGAGCTGGTCTCACGGTGGTTGTAATTGGCTAGCTGTATATGTGTGCGGATTAAAAATTCATGATACTAGTTGATTAACCTAGAATATGTAGGATGCATGCTCTTTATGCTTTGACTTTGATTAACAAAACCCATAAAACATTAACTTGGCCAAGAGATTTCCATAGAAAATAAGTTCAAACAGCCAAAGCATACAAAATCAACATTTATGTGAGTTTACTACACATAACAAATGTGTGCGAGCATTCATACATAAAGTATACTAACGCCCTCACCCAAGAACAACCTTAGAGTCTAGGAATCCTCAAAACATAGACCATGGAGGCAACTAAGAGTACTATATATACAAACCTCAGTTGAGATCTTCTTGAACTAACCCCCACCTTGGATGCAAGTCCCAGTGGTGAGTCTCAAAGGTCCTTGTCCAAGTGCTAATAGGCTCTGCAGCCAAAGGAAGACTCTAGTTAGTACTGTTACCTGACCAACAAGTTACTATGTAGACTAGAATCATAGGGATTCTCAAGTACAATACCTGTACAAAAGCTACTATCGCGATAACCTTCAGCGGTTACCCGGCCCGACAACTTCAGAATCTGCACAACATAACTAGGGGGTGAGAACATAAACATTCTCAGTAAGGGTCTTCATTGTACCTGCAAGAAAATTACTAAGGACTCCACATATGATAACATATGTAACCTGCTGTGAGCTCATATAGGTTGAGGGTCTAATATATGCATATATTTAGGTCCCTTGAGACATCTCCTCATCTTGGTCCTTGAACTATAAGGCATTGCCTTGTCCCCTTGCAAGCGTAGCTTGCCAGCCTAACTAGTAATAAATCACAAGTTGAACCTCTCCCGTTTATGTTGTACAGGGGAATTATGGTGGGACTATTATAACTAGGCCCTAAAGACCTTGTAGACTAGGTGTACCAAGGTTTCACCTTGCAACCTTGTGGCTAATGGCACGGCTAGGTCGCCAAGGGTTCTAAACCTTTCACCTTAGCTAGTGGTACTTAGTTGTGAATCTTTGTAAGCTAGTTTTCTTGCTTATGGTACAAGTAACCATAAAACCGTCCAAAACTCAAGAAAAATCCTAGGTCTTGAAGGACTTTTAGAAGTTCCAGAGTAGCCTCGGAATACTTAGACCCCAAGGTACCCTAAGAAACCCCTTAGGTCTCCCTTCAACCCTCCTAGCAAAACTTGGAAAAGTCTGCTAACCTGCTTATGGAGACGCATTGCCACAGTTGGTAATGTTCTACCAACTTTCTCCTGTATTGGCGACACATCACCACAGTTGGTGACATTTTATAGACTTTTTTTGGGATTGGCGACGCGTTGTGGGTGCTAAACTGAAATTCTGCAAAATTCTCATGTATTTTGCTGCTATGAACTTTAGACACCTCCCAAACATATCAAACATGCTTGGAATGCCTCCAAACTTCACATACACGTAAAACAAGCTACATAGATCACAACCAACTATCACAAGCCAATCCATGATGCATTATAACATCATCCAAATCACCACAAATCTCATAGTCCACCATGATTCAACCTAGTTCACTAACTAATGCTATTGGTAGAATTACTCAAATTCTTAAAGCAAACTCATACCAATAGCAGCAATTGAACTTCAAAACACAACTCCCTTACCTCAACTCCAAGTAACAAGAAAGAATCAAACTCTTTTCCAATCCACTAAGCTCACCAAAGTACCACCTAAGTTCTAAGCAAAACATGGGCACCAAGCATCAAATACTTGTTTCCTAACCAAAACCCAAGCTCCTAACCAACCAATAAACATGAATTAAATCAAGAACACATTGGTTACCTCGTACTAAAAATAGGGGATGGGAGAAAACACACTTCCAAGCTCCAAAACCATGGTTTAACAATTGAAATGGGCTCCCATTTGTCTACATACCTTTGATGGCTTCTCTTTGCACCAAGAAACGTGGATTTCAAGGTCAATTGGAAGGAAAAATGAGGGTGGCAAGGATAAACTCGAAATTGTGGCAGCCATCCCTCACTTTCTCTTCTTATAACCCTTGCTTAACACAAAAGCCACAAAAGTATTAGACTTAATACACTTAAGCCCCCATCTTTTGGTAACTTAGTTATTCTTGAATAATTCTTGTTTATTTCATTAAGTTTGGGTTAAGGTTGAAATTTAAGTTATAAAACTTCATTTTAACCACTCGGGACCAAGCCTGGTTATTCAGGATGGAAAAGTACCATTTTTCCCCTGAACCTCATTTAGTGCCTTAACTTCCCTGGAACTCAGTGAACTTTGATAAACTTTCCTATTCTTGCTATGTAAACTTGAATTAAGGTTCCAAACTTAATTTAAAACACTTTACCTTTGTCAAGTATGCTTGCCACTAGTAGGGCCATAACATTCTCCCCTCATTCTGGAATTTAGTGCCCCAAATTCCGTTGCAACTCGGGAAAAATACTAGGATATCTTTTTAGTATATCCTGCTCCGTTTCCCAGGTAGCTTCCTCTTCACTATGGTTAGACCAAAGGATCTTAAACATTGGAATCCACTTAGTTCAAAGTTTCTTGACTTGCCTATCAAGTATTCGAATGGGTTTCTCTTCGTTGGTCAAGTATTCCTAAATAGGTACCACTGAAGCATTAACTACCTGTCCTGGATCCACTGTGCATTTTCAGAGTAGACTAACGTGAAACACGTTATGCACTTGGGATAGGTTAGGTGGTAACGCCAATCGATAAGGAACTTTCCCTATCTTTTCCAATTCTTCATATGGTCCAATGTAACTAGGGGCTAACTTTCCCCTCTGCCCGAAATGACTAACTTCTTTTATGGGCGACACTTTAAGAAGTACTTTGTCTGCAACTTCAAAACTCAAGTCTCTTCTCCTCAAGTTTGCATACTTAGTTTTCCGGTCATTGGTTACCTTAATCCATTTCTGGATTAACTTGATCTTAGCTATGGTATCAGCTATGATTTCAGGACCGATAACTACCCTATCTGCAGGGTTTGCCCAACAATGGGGCATCACACAATGCCTTCCATACAAAGCCTCGTATGGTGCCATACCAATAACAGTTTGATGACTGTTATTATAAGCAAACTCAATGAGTGGTAAATGCTGATCCCAATCACCTCTGAAATAAATAGCACACATACGTAACATATCCTACAAAGTTTGAATTATTCTATCAGATTGCCCATCGGTCTGAGGATGGAAAGTAGTATTGAGACTAACCTTGCTTCCTAATGCTTCCTGGAAAGCATTCCAAAATTGTGACACAAACCGAGGATCTCTATTAGATATAATCTGATTCGATATGCCATGGAGTCTCACAATTTCTTTGAGATACAACTGAGCCAACTTCTCCAATGTATAAGTGATCTTGATAGGTATAAAGTGTGCCAACTTTGTCAACTAATCAACCACTACCCATATAGCATCATGCTAACTCCGGGTATTTGGCAATCCTACCAGAAAATCCATAGTAATGGATCCCCATTTCCTCATTGGAAGAGGTAAACTCTGAAGTGTACCTGCTAGTTTCTGATGTTCAGCTTTAACCATTTGGCATGTTAGACACTTTGCCACATGTCCTGTTACATTTCTTCTCAGTCTTGGCCACTAGAAATGCATCTTCAGATCATGATAAATCTTACTAACACCAGGGTGAATATTCAAAGTACTACTACGTGCCTCTTGTAGGACTTGCTGCCTAAGTCCTTCCACATTCGGTACATAGAGATGATCTTTATAGTGTAGTATTCCATCCTTATATCAGAATTCCTTCGTCACAGTACCAAGTTTCACTTCTCCTGAAATTTTCTTCGACAATGGATCTTTCATCTGAGCTTTCTTAACTCTGGGTAACCAAGCTAATTGTATTTCTAGAACGTAGAGTAGGGATTTCTCTTGGTTTTCCCAAAACTCATGTAACGCTAAAAAACAGTCCCTCAACACTCCTTCAGAGGATTTCATAGCCTGATCCTTAGATGGGATTGCTCCTATGTACTTCCAACTCAATGCATCTGCTACCACATTTCCCTTGCCAGCATAGTACTTAATTGAACAATCACAATTTTTTATGTATTCAATCCATCAACATTGCCTCATGTTCAGATCTTTCTATGTAAACAAATACTTCAAACTCTTATGATCAGTGAAATCTTGAACGACCTTCCTATCAAGTAATGTCTCCATTGTCAGGACCACCAGTTAGTACTTGGCTATGGCCAAGAAGAGAATGATGAAGACATGAAATTAAGTACAAGAGGGACTTGTTTGAACATGGTCTTAGTGATGAGAATACAAGACTATGTGAATTATGTGTTTTAATTACACATACAAAAGTTCTATGTGAACTATGCCATGAAATAAAGTTCTAGTACCAAACTGGACTGGTAACTAGTGACTAACATGGAACTATGCAATACTATGGGCCAAATTGCACATACATGAAAAACTATGTATGACTTGGCAAGAAATAAAGTTTGAAGACTCAATTGAAAACCTTGGACTAGTGCTGGAATTAAAACTACAAACCAAGGATGGACAAATTTAGCCATGCAATTTTGTGAGATGGCTAAAGAGGAGGTAAGCCAATATTGTGGCTCTTGGTCAATGGGCAGCCAACTTGACTTGAATTAATTAATTGGAAGTGTTAGTGGAGCTATTAAAATATTGGAAGTTGCCTAGTGGAGCCATTAAAATAAGGTAAACCTTGGACAAAGAAATGAATTGTTTATTCATGGTGGAGCATGATTGATTTGTTTATTGGTGATGATGGAAGATGGAATTAATTATTGCTAAAAGAATGGTGTAATGGACGAATTTTATATGGTATAATAATGCAATTATGTCCACATTTTGTGTACTTGGCATGTGGGCCAACAATTTAAAAAGAAATGCTGGAAATTGCATTGAATTTGGTGGCTAGAATGGAAGTATGGAGACATGGAGGGTTGGAGGCGCCATGCAAATTAGTTGGGGGATTTCCTTGGCATTTAAGCCAACTTTGATTAATCAATCCAAGGCTGGAAGCCTTTGTCCGCCACCCAAAAATGCAGCTGCCATGCTTGACTAATATATTACATGAAATGGGTTAGTGCTTGGGAGAATATTGCATTGAATAATGCTGAAAATTGTTGTTTATTGTGCACTAGAGTGGGCGGCCTTCTTATGCAGCAAACATTCCTTGGAGTTGTCATTTAGTTGCTGCCTTTGTTGGTTTTGGAGAGCACTTGGCCGAAACACAAAGCTCTTCCATGTTCTTCCATGTTCTTGCTTGTTCTTCACTTGTTCATCTTGATTCTTGGCCGAAACTTGAGTGTTCTTGAGTGTACATCCAAATTTCCAGCAAAACTCTTGAAGATACCTTGTTGAGCGTCAAGATTTGAGCTTGTTCTTGAAGGAACAAGGCATGGCCGAATATGTTCATGCATGTTCATGAAGTTCTCTTGAAGTTTACTTGGTGTTCTTGGTGTTGCATGTTGATTTGGAGCTCGGTTGTGCAAGTCCAGAATTTTCAGCCTTGTTCTTGAGGTAAAGGCTCAAGAGTACTTAAATCCATGGTATGTTTTCCATGAATAAGACTTATATTGACTAAAGGAAGGCTGTATTGTGTTAGGAGAACCTTGGACCAAAAGTTTGAAGCTAAACCACCAAAGAACACTAGTTGGCCGAATGGTGTGCATGTTTGTTCTTGAGTGTTCTTGGTGAGTTCATGGTGTTTTGGCATGGAAATGATGATTTCATGAGTTTATGTGAATGATATATGAAACTCATGATGGCTGTGTTTATGGCCGAAAATGAAAGGTAACTTGGACTTGGAGATTGAAGCTTGGATTAAGACATTCAAGCTTGTGTTGGACAAACTAACCAAAACACCATTGAAGTTGAAGTTTCAAACTTAACTTGGAAGAAATCCAACAAGGCCGAATTTACTCAAGCTAAAAAGTGTGGTAAGGATTCATGAATTACTTGTGCTTGGTATATTTTCCATGATTAATGACAAGTAATTGAAGCTACTAATTGATGGTCAAGATTTGCCAAGTGATGTTAGTATGCTTGAAGGGCAATATGGAATTAATGGTTCCATGGGTTGATTAGCTAATCAATGAATGGAAAGTGTAAAGTTCTTGGTGGGTTTGGCCAATCCATCAAGCACTTGAGAGCTTGAGGGGAATGGAGATGATTTCATGAAGAAATGGTGTGCAAAATTGTACATGAGCACTTGCTAGTGGCTATGGCCGAATTGAAGAAGTGGTGTGTGTGTGAGTTTGTGTGCTTTTGTTGATTGATTGTGCATGCTAACCAACTTATTATTGATATATGTTGAATATAGGCTTCGGCCAAATTGTATTTTCCTTGTCTTTGTGTCTTTGGATGTAGGTACTAGCTTGATTATGGAGGTTAAGCTTATGCTTAACAATATGAACTCCTTTGGAGTTGTGTGAATCCTTACTGAGTTTTAAACTCACTGCCCTTATTGGTTGAATTTTCAGGAAAGGGTAAAGAGCTTGAGTAATTGTGCTTCTGTTTGGACTTCTTGGTTTTTGTGTACCAAGTTTACTTATTGTCCAAGGTATGTGTGCCAACAAATTCTTGGCTTGAAATGTGCATTTTATTCCATGGTCTTATGTAGGCCGAATTTAATGGATTAAGTTTTGCAGGAGATTAGCTATGGGACTTGAGCTAGGAGGTGTTGGTTGAGTGGGCTTTTGGCATTTGAGACTTGGTGGGCTTTGGAGACCAATAACTTGGTCTTTTGGACTTGTACCTATAGTGCACATTTTGTAGTACCCTTTGAGCATTATGGGTAGTTGTGTACATATGGGCTATGTGAGAATTGGGCTGCAAGTTTTGGGCCCATTTGCATCCTTGGCATGATTGCCATGTAGTTGTTGTTGAGTTGTGGACTTAAGCACTTTTGGGCCCATGTTGGACTTATGCATTTTGGGCCTTAGTGGACTTTGTATGTTGGACTTGTTGGCTGTATGTTAGCCAAGTTTCTTTGGACTTTATGACTATCAGCATGATGTTTTGATGTTGGCTTCCTTGTGTACTATACTTGGCCGAATGCTCATCATCATATATGTATGTGTTTTCAAGCTTGAAAATGGATATGGGCTTCTTTGTTGCCATGCATAAGACTAGTACACTTGATTGCACACAAGTAAAGCACTTAAAGGAAAAAGTGCAAGTGTTGCTTGTTTTGCAAGTAATGGGTTGGGCTTGCTTAAGCTGCAAGGTCTTGGTCTAAAATAAGCAGGGACATCCTGGGCCACCTCCCAGGCCAATAAAAAGAATGCCCAATAATCTACTTAATGAAGGTTAGGTAACTAAACTCTGATGATAACTCTTAAAGACCCAAGTATTCTGGACCTTCAGGGTAGTGGTTGGTGAGAGGCACAGAGTGTGCATGGGCTGGGGCCTGTGTGGGCTGTGACAGAGCAGACCTGCTGCGGTGGTATCAGAGCAGGTTTTGAGAAGTAGTTAGCCTAGTCAAGTTCCCACATAGGGTCACATAAGACATGCATATGCATACATGGATATATATAAATGGCTACAATTTTAAAGTGCAGGAATGAGAACTAGAGCCAGGGAAAGAAATACCCTGATACAAGTTGCTCAAAAAGAGCATACCTTGGCCAGAGAGCCAAGTGCCAGGCAAGAGATGCCTGATGAAACTGCCCAAAGGCAGGATGCACAAGAAAATCATAACTTGGCAAGACAGCCAAATACCAGGTCCCAGATACCTGAACCCAGCAGAAATAGAGAAGACAGAATGGAACAGATGATGGAAAACTTACAGGTAACAATGACACAGATAGTGACTGGAATGCAACTCTTGGCTAGAGGCCAACCTCCAGTACAGGAAAACCCAGAACAGGTGCAAACAGGAGAAAATTCTAAAACAGAAGGTAGAAGAGTGGGAAGGAGACCTGGCAAAGAGCCAGTGGATTTGGATCAGCACAGCAATAATGGAGGTATTCCAGAAGAGGAAACTGATGAAGAGAAAAGACATCCCAGATCAAGGAGGATGAGGTCTGAAATCAGGCAGGAGCATAAAACTGAAGAGGAAAGTGATAGCCCAGACCTTGAGGAGCTAGATGCATATATATACAGCAGGAGGACTGAGCCTCTCCCTGAACACCCAGCCAGAGGAAGAACATATAGAGAAAGGACCAGAAATTCAACTGCCAACAGAGGAAGGCATAGAAGGAGTGAATTAAAGGAGGGCCAGCTGGAGGGATTCCTGGCATTGAAACCTCCTATCTACAGAGGTGGTTGTGAACCAGATGAGGCGGAGTTCTGGATTTATCAGTTAGAAAAGATCTTTGAAAGAATGGAGGTGACAGCCACTCAGAAGGTACTTCTGGCTACATTCAGGCTGGAAGGGCATGTAGAGCTGTGGTGGAGAACAGTTCAGAGGACACACCAGGAGAGGAACCGCAGGAAACCACTTTTGATGAGAAGATCCATGAGGTGGCCAGACTTTCTCAGAGTCTTCCACCAACAGTATGTGAGCGAGGCTCAAAAGGATAAGAAACAGGTAGAATTTGATCAGTTAAAGCAAGGAAATCTCAGTGTTCTTGAGTATGAGCAGAGGTTTAATAGCCTGATCAGATATGCACCCCAATACAATGGTGAGGAGGAGCTGAAGACAAAGAGATTTGTGAGGGGTCTAAGACCTGAACTGAGGCAGATCCTCAGAACAGTTGGAGCCAGAGACTATTACTCTGTGATGCAAAGTGCACTGGCATTGGAGCAAGAATTTCAGGAGCAGTACAGAAGTGGCCCTGGAAGTAGCAGCAGAGTTCAGAAAGGCCAGTTTCAGAAGAGGCCAAGAGAAGAGGCTGAGCATAATGGGAGCAGAAAAGGATTTAAGCAGGAGAAGGGACCGCAGACACCTGGTCCCCAATGCTCCAAGTGTGGGAAGTTCCATGGCTATAAGCCATGCTATAAAGCTTCCAGTGGTTGCCACAAGTGTGGGGCCCAAGACCATTGGGTCAAGGATTGCCCAAAAAGAATTGGAGATAGAAGTATGCTGGGAAGGTATAATCCCAGAGCTCCATTTGGACAAGCTCCCATGCCCCAGAAAAGGGCACCTGTGCCATTTCAGGATGGAAGGCAGGCACAGAGAGCAGCACAGGACCAGAAAAGGACACATGTACCTCCTGGTAGGATATTCCAGTTGGAGACTTCCAGGAAAATACCTGGTACTCATGATGCTGATGCAGGATCTATGGACAAGGAAACTAGCCAGCAGAAGGCTAGAAGGGCCTTAAAAGGTACCATTTACCTTAATGGCCAGTTAACTATTGCCTTGTTCGATACTGGAGCTTCATTATCTGTGATATCTGCTAGCTTGGCTAAAGTCATGAACTTAGAAGTAAAACATATGACTGATGTGTATGTGGTTAGAACTGCTGGAAAAGAAGTATTATTTACATACCAGATGGTGGAAAATTGTGAAGTCCAGATAGACAAGCAGAAACTAAAAGCAAAATTTTTAGTACTGGACACCAATGAATATGGTGTAATACTGGGCATGGATTGGCTCAGTGAAAATAAAGCAGTTATAGACTGCCATGCTAGGCAGTTCGTGATACCTGGTTGTAAACCATACCAGCTAGATAAATCACTAGAGTTGCCTATGGATCACCAAATTGAAGTAGTGAAACTAATAACTCTGGATAATGAACATGAGTGCTTGGAACTTAATGACCAGGAAGCAGCTGAGGAACTTAGACAAATTCCTATAGTCCAGAATTTTCCAGGAGTATTTCCTACTGACTTACCTGGATTACCACCCAAAAGGGAAGTAGAATTTGAGATTAAACTGGTACCTGGATCAGCTCCAGCATTCGCTGCCCCATATAGGATGGTAGTGCCAGAAATGGTAGAATTGAAGAAGCAGTTGGATGAACTGCTTGAGAAAGGGTTCATCAGACCCAGTGTGTCTCCTTGGGGAGCACCTGTACTGTTTGTGAAGAAAAAGGATGGAACCCTTAGGCTCTGTATAGATTACAGAAAACTTAATGCCTTGACCATTAAGAACAAGTATCCTCTCCCCAGGATTGAGGACTTGTTTGACCAGTTGAAAGGTGCCAAGGTCTTTTCTAAAATAGACCTAAGATCTGGATATTTCCAGCTAAGAGTCAAGGAAGAGGACATACCTAAGACTGCATTCAGGACTAGGTATGGACACTTTGAATATACAGTAATGCCATTCGGGCTTACAAATGCACCTGCATTCTTTATGGATTTAATGCAGAGGGTGTTTAGAGCACACCTGGACCACTTTGTGGTTGTATTCATTGATGACATCTTGGTATATTCCAAGGATGAAGAAACTCACAAAGAACATCTGAGTATAGTGCTTGGTTTGCTCCAAGAGAATGAGCTTTATGGAAAGCTAAGTAAATGCAAATTTTGGACAAAGGAGATTGCATTTTTAGGTCACATAATTAATGACCAAGGGTTGGCTGTAGATCCTGAAAAGGTGAGCTCAATCCTGAATTGGAAACAACCTCAGAATGTGAGGGAAATTAGAAGTTTCCTTGGGTTGGCTGGCTATTACAGAAGGTTTGTGCCAAAGTTTTCTGTTATAGCAGCACCCATGACTCAATTAATCAGGAAGAACCAGAAATTTATCTGGGAAACAAAGTGTGAAGAAAGCTTCCAAGAGCTTAAAAGAAGGCTGACAGCAGCCCCTGTACTAGTCCTCCCAGACCCTGAAAAGGAATATGAGGTGTATGCTGATGCATCTCATATAGGACTAGGATGTGTCCTGATGCAGGACAAGCAAGCCATATCTTTTGGCTCTAGACAGTTAAGATCCCATGAAAAGAAATATCCAGTACATGACCTGGAATTGGCAGCAGTAGTCTTTGCCTTGAAACAATGGAGGCACTATCTTCTTGGTAATAAATTCCAAGTTTTTACAGACCACAAAAGTCTCAAGTACTTGTTCACTCAGAAAGACCTAAACATGAGGCAAAGAAGATGGTTAGAGTACTTGAAAGACTTTGACTGTGTGATTGAATACACAGCAGGAAAGGCCAATGTTGTGGCAGATGCCCTGAGCAGGAATTATACAGGAGTGCTCAAGGGTGGAGAAATAGAACAAAAGGCAGAAATCCTTAGCCTTACTTGTTTAGCAAGTCAATGGCTAACCTGGGAAGGTGACCTACTTAAGGTACTCACCATTACCCCAGAATGGAAGGAGCTCATTAAAGAAGCTCAGGCCAAAGATGAAAACCTGGGATTAATATCTGGGCAAAGTAAAGGAGAACTTTTCCAAGGGTTTTCTTACAAGCAAGGAATGTTGCATTTCCAGGGAAGATTATATGTACCTGAAAAGGAAAATCTGAGAATTCAGATCCTGGAGGAGGCACATTCCAGTAAACTAAGTATGCACCCAGGGGCTACCAAAATGTACCATGCCCTCAAAGCTTACTTTTGGTGGCCATACTTGAAGAAGGATATAAGTGCTCATGTAGCCAAATGTGAGGTGTGTCAGCAAGTAAAGGTTGAACACCAAAAGCCAGGGGGAAAGCTTCAAAGCTTACGCATACCTGAGAGAAAGTGGGGATCCATATCAATGGATTTTGTGGTAGGAATGCCACTGACAAGGAGAAAACATAATGCCATTTGGGTCATAGTGGACAGGTTGACCAAGGCAGCCCACTTTCTTCCCATGACTCTCACTGACTCCCTGGACAAGTTAGCCCAGCTTTATGTCAGAGAGATAGTCAGACTGCATGGGGTACCTGATGATATTGTGTCTGATAGAGACCCTAGATTTGTCTCTAGGTTTTGGAAATCTTTACATTAGGCACTGGGGACTGAGCTTAAATTTAGCTCTGCTTACCATCCACAAACAGATGGGCAGACCGAGAGAACTATCCAAACTCTGGAAGACATGTTAAGGTGTTGTGTCATAGATTTCCAGGGTGAATGGGATGTACATCTTCCACTTGTGGAGTTCTCATATAACAATAGCTATCACTCAGTGATAGGGATGGCCCCTTATGAAGCCTTGTATGGCAGGAAGTGTATAACTCCCCATTGCTGGCATCAGCCAGAGGATAAACTGGAATTGGGACCAGAAATTATCCAAGAAACCACTCAAAAGATCAAATTAATCCAAGCTAGGATCAAAGCTGCAAATGACAGGCAGCAATCCTATGCTAACCTGAAAAGGAGGAGAGACCTGGAATTCCAGGAAGGTGACTGGGTGTGGCTTAAAGTTTCTCCTATGAAAGGAGTGATAAGATTTGGGAAGAAAGGGAAACTGGCACCCAGATATATTGGGCCATTTCAAATACTGGCCAGAGTGGGAAATGTGGCAAATCAGCTGGAATTGCCACCAGAGCTTGGACACATACATGATGTGTTTCATGTGAGCCTACTTAAGAAATATGTTCCCAGCTCTAAGCAGATAGAAATGCCTGCTAGTGTGCCTGTGGCACCAAACCTCTCTTATGAGGAAGAACCAACTCAATTCCTGGCCAGAGATACCAGAAAGTTGAGAAGCAGGTGGATCTCTATGATTAAAGTTCAGTGGAGTAACCACACTCCTGAAGAGGCAACCTGGGAAGTTGAACCAGAAATTGCCCAAAAGTACCCTCAATTGTATGAAAGACTGGTGAGGAATTTGGAGGACCAAATTCTTTAAGGAGGGAGGAATTGTCAGGACCACCAGTTAGTACTTGGCTATGGCCAAGAAGAGAATGATGAAGACATGAAATTAAGTACAAGAGGGACTTGTTTGAACATGGTCTTAGTGATGAGAATACAAGACTATGTGAATTATGTGTTTTAATTACACATACAAAAGTTCTATGTGAACTATGCCATGAAATAAAGTTCTAGTACCAAACTGGACTGGTAACTAGTGACTAACATGGAACTATGCAATACTATGGGCCAAATTGCACATACATGAAAAACTATGTATGACTTGGCAAGAAATAAAGTTTGAAGACTCAATTGAAAACCTTGGACTAGTGCTGGAATTAAAACTACAAACCAAGGATGGACAAATTTAGCCATGCAATTTTGTGAGATGGCTAAAGAGGAGGTAAGCCAATATTGTGGCTCTTGGTCAATGGGCAGCC
Source organism: Aquilaria yunnanensis (assembly GCA_039654915.1). NCBI lineage: Eukaryota > Viridiplantae > Streptophyta > Magnoliopsida > Malvales > Thymelaeaceae > Aquilaria > Aquilaria yunnanensis. The sequence continues at coordinate 43,080,911 of CM077599.1, read as the reverse complement.
AACTTGACTTGAATTAATTAATTGGAAGTGTTAGTGGAGCTATTAAAATATTGGAAGTTGCCTAGTGGAGCCATTAAAATAAGGTAAACCTTGGACAAAGAAATGAATTGTTTATTCATGGTGGAGCATGATTGATTTGTTTATTGGTGATGATGGAAGATGGAATTAATTATTGCTAAAAGAATGGTGTGATGGACGAATTTTATATGGTATAATAATGCAATTATGTCCACATTTTGTGTACTTGGCATGTGGGCCAACAATTTAAAAAGAAATGCTGGAAATTGCATTGAATTTGGTGGCTAGAATGGAAGTATGGAGACATGGAGGGTTGGAGGCGCCATGCAAATTAGTTGGGGGATTTCCTTGGCATTTAAGCCAACTTTGATTAATCAATCCAAGGCTGGAAGCCTTTGTCCGCCACCCAAAAATGCAGCTGCCATGCTTGACTAATATATTACATGAAATGGGTTAGTGCTTGGGAGAATATTGCATTGAATAATGCTGAAAATTGTTGTTTATTGTGCACTAGAGTGGGCGGCCTTCTTATGCAGCAAACATTCCTTGGAGTTGTCATTTAGTTGCTGCCTTTGTTGGTTTTGGAGAGCACTTGGCCGAAACACAAAGCTCTTCCATGTTCTTCCATGTTCTTGCTTGTTCTTCACTTGTTCATCTTGATTCTTGGCCGAAACTTGAGTGTTCTTGAGTGTACATCCAAATTTCCAGCAAAACTCTTGAAGATACCTTGTTGAGCGTCAAGATTTGAGCTTGTTCTTGAAGGAACAAGGCATGGCCGAATATGTTCATGCATGTTCATGAAGTTCTCTTGAAGTTTACTTGGTGTTCTTGGTGTTGCATGTTGATTTGGAGCTCGGTTGTGCAAGTCCAGAATTTTCAGCCTTGTTCTTGAGGTAAAGGCTCAAGAGTACTTAAATCCATGGTATGTTTTCCATGAATAAGACTTATATTGACTAAAGGAAGGCTGTATTGTGTTAGGAGAACCTTGGACCAAAAGTTTGAAGCTAAACCACCAAAGAACACTAGTTGGCCGAATGGTGTGCATGTTTGTTCTTGAGTGTTCTTGGTGAGTTCATGGTGTTTTGGCATGGAAATGATGATTTCATGAGTTTATGTGAATGATATGTGAAACTCATGATGGCTGTGTTTATGGCCGAAAATGAAAGGTAACTTGGACTTGGAGATTGAAGCTTGGATTAAGACATTCAAGCTTGTGTTGGACAAACTAACCAAAACACCATTGAAGTTGAAGTTTCAAACTTAACTTGGAAGAAATCCAACAAGGCCGAATTTACTCAAGCTAAAAAGTGTGGTAAGGATTCATGAATTACTTGTGCTTGGTATATTTTCCATGATTAATGACAAGTAATTGAAGCTACTAATTGATGGTCAAGATTTGCCAAGTGATGTTAGTATGCTTGAAGGGCAATATGGAATTAATGGTTCCATGGGTTGATTAGCTAATCAATGAATGGCAAGTGTAAAGTTCTTGGTGGGTTTGGCCAATCCATCAAGCACTTGAGAGCTCGAGGGGAATGGAGATGATTTCATGAAGAAATGGTGTGCAAAATTGTACATGAGCACTTGCTAGTGGCTATGCCGAATTGAAGAAGTGGTGTGTGTGTGAGTTTGTGTGCTTTTGTTGATTGATTGTGCATGCTAACCAACTTATTATTGATATATGTTGAATATAGGCTTCGGCCAAATTGTATTTTCCTTGTCTTTGTGTCTTTGGATGTAGGTACTAGCTTGATTATGGAGGTTAAGCTTATGCTTAACAATATGAACTCCTTTGGAGTTGTGTGAATCCTTACTGAGTTTTAAACTCACTGCCCTTATTGGTTGAATTTTCAGGAAAGGGTAAAGAGCTTGAGTAATTGTGCTTCTGTTTGGACTTCTTGGTTTTTGTGTACCAAGTTTACTTATTGTCCAAGGTATGTGTGCCAACAAATTCTTGGCTTGAAATGTGCATTTTATTCCATGGTCTTATGTAGGCCGAATTTAATGGATTAAGTTTTGCAGGAGATTAGCTATGGGACTTGAGCTAGGAGGTGTTGGTTGAGTGGGCTTTTGGCATTTGAGACTTGGTGGGCTTTGGAGACCAATAACTTGGTCTTTTGGACTTGTACCTATAGTCCACATTTTGTAGTACCCTTTGAGCATTATGGGTAGTTGTGTACATATGGGCTATGTGAGAATTGGGCTGCAAGTTTTGGGCCCATTTGCATCCTTGGCATGATTGCCATGTAGTTGTTGTTGAGTTGTGGACTTAAGCACTTTTGGGCCCATGTTGGACTTATGCATTTTGGGCCTTAGTGGACTTTGTATGTTGGACTTGTTGGCTGTATGTTAGCCAAGTTTCTTTGGACTTTATGACTATCAGCATGATGTTTTGATGTTGGCTTCCTTGTGTACTATACTTGGCCGAATGCTCATCATCATATATGTATGTGTTTTCAAGCTTGAAAATGGATATGGGCTTCTTTGTTGCCATGCATAAGACTAGTACACTTGATTGCACACAAGTAAAGCACTTAAAGGAAAAAGTGCAAGTGTTGCTTGTTTTGCAAGTAATGGGTTGGGCTTGCTTAAGCTGCAAGGTCTTGGTCTAAAATAAGCAGGGACATCCTGGGCCACCTCCCAGGCCAATAAAAAGAATGCCCAATAATCTACTTAATGAAGGTTAGGTAACTAAACTCTGATGATAACTCTTAAAGACCCAAGTATTCTGGACCTTCAGGGTAGTGGTTGGTGAGAGGCACAGAGTGTGCATGGGCTGGGGCCTGTGTGGGGTGTGACATCCATAGCTTAAGTGCAAAAATTATTGCTGCTAGCTCAAGATCGTGAATAAGATAGTTTAATTCATTAGATCTCAACTGTCCTACATCAATACACACCCTAGACCAGAACCTGATGCATCAGTATATACTGTAAAAGCTCCATTCGGATCTGGTAGAATAAGTATAGGTGCACTAGTTAATCTTTTCTTCAACTCGATATAAGCTTCTTCACACTTTGGTGTCCATTCAAACTTTTGTGTTTTCTTGGTCAAGGCCGTTAACGGTGTAGCTGTTGGGTTTCGGGAGCCAAACAGCGCAATGGAATTTAACCGAAACCCTTCAGGATCCAAGTGAAACGGGGTAAATCAGGTGTTCAAAAATTTTCATGCCTATTTTTCGGTTGAGATCTCTCACTCAACTGTAAAGTCGAATCACAAAACCTGAACAGTTGACGTATTCAGGCTCTCTATGGTATGCACACGAGCCTCTCGGGATCACCACGCTTCCACCACGTCCCGGCAGATGCGTTTCTCTTGCGCTTGCAGTGCTAGCTTGCGTCCTCCAAGGAATTGCAAGAGAAGAGTGCGGCTGCCCTTTTGGGAGGCTAGGGCAAGGAGACTTGTGAATTTCTCACTAAAAGTTGTATTTATAGTGAGACTCAACTTCCAGGCCTAATGGGTTTCAAAGCCCTAATCCAATTAGGCTTTAATTTCGGGCTTAATAATGGCTCAACTCTTGGGCCCATTATTAATAAAAAATTACAGTGAAACCATAACCCAAATAATTAGCCCATGCACTCTAATGATCCAAATAGCTCTATGTGTGCGACCCAATAGGCTCTTGCCACGTTGGCAATGATCATAAATCACATTTATGATCATAAGCATTGAGCGGTGTCTAGCAACACATCATTGCTACCCAAGTGACAAGATTGTCGGTGATTCGACTAAACCTTTATGGTCATCACTGATATATGCCATTGTCCCTTTGTCCAAGATATCAAGACTAAGCACGAGACATGGAATGTGTCACTCTCGTATAGCCCAATCTTTGGTTTCTTGATTACCGAGTATACTAACTGAAGCTGATGACATTGATATCGTATATCAACTCATCCGAGCATGGCCATGCATTTTCTAAGTCTTACTCTATCAAGGGGCCCGAAGATATCACTCCCGTTTCATAGAAGGGACAAATCCCATCTTGATCACACAAATCCCTCCGCATGATATGTGACATACCCAATGACCTCCTTCAAGTTCACTCAGTTACGAGTAACAAAGGAAAGTATCAAAGTATGTGACTCACATGTAGGGAACCTTCATGATCTTAGGTCGAAGGACAACATATACCATGATCACTATGAGAATCACTTATGACACTCATATAATGATCCATGAAGTGTTCTCATGGTGGGTTGGTCCAGTACACAAGTTCTCCAACTTGTACCCATATGTAGACTACATATCTCATATTAGTCTTTACATATGCTAGTCGTTATGTATTATTGCAACCCGCTCCACAATAATACTAGACTAGGGACGTTTAAGAATATCTTTATTCTAGGGTTATAATTATGTTTATTATGTTACGTAGAAACAAAACAATGAACATAATTGTTGGATTAATGCCTTAATAAAATATCATGACTTAATGAGCAAAAAATACAATCATCTCATGATTGGCTTTTTGGGCACAACACTAACAGTAGCTATCATAGAAAATTTCTCTATGAATTGCCTGTAGTAGCCTGCCAAGCCTAAGAAACTCCTCACTTCTGTAACTGTAGTTGGATTCTTCCACTCAACTACCATGTGAACTTTTTTAGGATTAACTGATAGACCTTAAGCGCTGATGATGTGCCCTAAAAACAGAACCCTTTCAGACCAAAACTTACACTTAGACAACTTTGCATAGTACTGATTATCCTTCAGCACTTGCAAAACTGTCCTAAAGTGTCTTTCATGTTCTGATGAAGACTATGAATTTACCAAAATTTCATCGATGAATACTTGAACAAACTGATCCAAAAATGGTTTAAAGATCCGATTCATAGCTTCCATGAATACTGCTAGAGCATTCGTTACACTGAAAGGCATAACTGTATATTCATAGTGTCCATACCTTGTCCTAAAGGCAGTTTTTCGGGATATCTTCCTCCTTAACTCTAATCTGAAAGTATTCAGACCAGAGGTCAATCCTAGAAAACATTTTTTTTCCTCTAAGTCTACCAAATAGATCATCAATTCTAGGAAAGGGATATTTATTCTTGATTGTTATTGCATTCAACTTTCTTTAGTCGATACACAATCTAAAAGTTCTGTCCTTTTTCTACACAAACAACACCGGGCCTCCCCATGGTGATACACTAGGCCTTATAAAGCCTTTCTCTAGCAGTTTTTCTAACTGCTTCTTTAACTCATCCATCTCAGGAGTTGACATCCTATAAGTTGGTATTGAAATAGGTTCAACCCCAGGCTGAAGATGGATTGCAAACTCAGTGCCCCTCTTAGGTGGTAACCCAGGCAATTCAACTGGAAACACTTCAGGAAACTGGTTGGCTATAGGAATCTTCCCAAGTTCCTCCTCTATGGCCACCCCATTCAATGTATAATACTATTCTTCACCAACTATGGGGATGGTATCCATGAAACTAAGATGTAAGCTTTTGGCATTAGATGCTAATCCTCCTATGCAAGTCACTCTAGCTCCCTGAGCAGCAGTAATGTCGACTGAGTGATTTGCATAGTCAATTTGTGCCTCATGCTTACTTGGCCAATCCATTCCTAACACTAGGTCATAAGACCTCAATTCTATCACCCATAACTCACAACAGAAATCATTGTCGCCTAACTACAAGGGATACCTAGTAACCACTTCAATGGTCACAGTAAAAGTCCTCCCTGCAGTTCTGATGAGTCTTAACTCACTGAAGATTTCTTGTTGCAATTTAAACTTATCTACCATGGCAGATGATATCACTGAAAGAGTAGCCCATGTATCAAAAAGCACTATAACACTACCGTTCTGAAAAGTAAAATTACCTCGAACGACGGTTGGTTCTTTGGTCACCTGACTCGCCAAGGTGAAAACCCTCGGGTCAACTGCTGCTGCGGCTACACCAGGTCGATTTCCTATGGCAGGGGGTAAATTCCTGGGCAGACCTGGCAAAGGACAAGCCCTTGGGTAGTCTCTCGTCCAATGTCCTTTTTGACCACAGATATTACAAATATCAGTTCCCAAGGTACATGGTCTCGTGCCATGGAACCGTCTGCACTTAGGACATAAGCCCATCTTCTTTCTCTTGAAAGGACCTTGGCTTTCAACCATCGGTCACTTTCTGGCACTCCTTCCTAGGTTGGCTATTCCACCCTCCACCTTTTTCCTAGGTGTCCTCGAATCCTAAAATTCCCATTCTAAGGCTAGTGCCTTCTGAACTACTTGGCGTTAGCTCCTAATATCTACCGTCGCCATATACCTTCGAAGCACGGGTTTTAAACCTTGGAAGAACTTTTTAGCCTTCAACTCATCATTACCAACCATATAAGGACCATATCAAATGAGTGAATTGTAGCGCTGCTCATACTCTCGCACAGACATTTCTCCTTGTACTAGGTTCTCAAACTGAATCCTCTTTTGCTCTTGTGCAGCTTTACTAATGTATTCCTGTCAGAATTTCTTTTCGAAGTCTAACCACTTGAGCACCTTTTTCTTGTGCTCTGGTCGGGTGCCATTTATTTCCCTCAACATTTCCATCACATCATCCCACTATAAACTAGCCTTCCCTATAAAAAAGAAGGGTAGTAAGGCCATCCTTTGCTCCGACTCATAGCCTCCACAGGTGAAAAGTCGATTCATTCTGGATAACCAATCCTCTGCTCGATCGGGATCACCTGTCCCATCAAAGCTCGGTGGGTCAACGGTCTTAAACTTTTCCAACAGCCTCATCTGATGTGGGGCATCTCCCCTCCTTGGAGCTTCCGTAACCTCTAGCTCCTCCTCCTTCTGATGAACATTATTTCTCCATTCGTGAGCCCTAGGCACTTGTTGTTACTCAACATGCCTTTCCTCTTGGACAGCTTCTCTGTCCTCATAATCTTGAAATAACTCACTCACAATCGTGTTCATGCTCTATGCCACTTGGGCCATAGTCTGAGTCAACCCCTGAAGCACCCTGGATATCTCATCTAACCTTGCCACAACTGGGTCACTAGAACCCTTACTAGGTTCTCTAGCCCCTCTCGAAGCTCCTAACCTAGTGTCAACCATAGCAACTTGTAACCAAAGCCGGACAACATTCCCCAGATGTTGGTCAGTACTAACTTTCCTAGCACATGGACTTTCCAAATCTAGATCTCGGCGTTAGCCTCCAATAACTATGAAATGAGCTCTAAGCTTTGATACCAAAAACTGACACAGCCGTCTTTAGCCCCTGCCCAGGAAGTCTATAAGAGCTGGTCTCACGGTGGTTGTAATTGGCTAGTTGTATATGTGTGCGGATTAAAACTTCATGATACTAGTTGATTAACCTAGAATATGCATGATGCATGATCTTCATGCTTTGACTTTGATTAACAAAACCCATAAAACATTAACTTGGCCAAGAGATTTCCATAGAAAATAAGTTCAAACAGCCAAAGCATACAAAATCAACATTTATGTGAGTTTACTACGCATAACAACTGTGTGCGAGCATTCATACATAAAGTAGACTAATGCCCTCACCCAAGAACAACTCTAGAGTCTAGGACTCCTCAAAACATAGACCATGGAGGCAACTAAGAGTACTATATACAAGCCTCAATTGAGATATTCTTGAACTAACCCCTGCCTTGGATGCAAGTCATAGTGGTGAGTCTTAAAAGTCCTTGTCCAAGTGCTAATAGGCTCTGCAGCCAAAGGAAGACTCTAGTTAGTACTGTTACTTGACCAATAAGTTACCTATGTAGACTAGAATCATAGGGATTCTCAAGTACAATACCTGTACAAAACCTACTACCGCGATAACCCTCAGCGGTTACCCGGCCCAACAACTTTAGAATCTGCACAACATAACTAGGGAATGAGAACATAAATAGTCTCAGTAAGGGTCTTCATTTTACCTGTAAGAAAATTACTAAGGACTCCACATATGATAACATATGTAACCTGCTGTGAGCTCATACAGGTTGAGGGTCTAATATATGTATATATCTAGGTCCCTTGAGGCCTTTCCTCATCTTGGTCCTTGAACTACAAGGCATTGCCTTGTCCTTTAGCAAGCATAGCTTGCCAGCCTAACTAGTGATAAATCACCAGTTGAACCTCTCTCATTTATATTATACAAGGGAATTATGGTGGGACTATTATAACTAGGCCCTAAAGACCTTGTAGACTAGGAGTACCAAGGTTTCACCTTGCAACCTCATGGCTAACGGCACAGCTAGGTCGCCAAGGGTTCTAAACCTTTCACCTTAGCTAGTGGTACTTAGTTGTGAATCTTTGTAAGCTAGTTTTCTTGCTTATGGTACAAGTAACCATAAAATTGTCCAAAACTCGAGAAAACTCCTAGGTCTTGAAGGACTTTTGGAAGTCCCAGGTAGCCCCGGAATACTTAGACCCCAAGGTACCCTAAGAACCCCCTTAGATCTCCCCTCGACCCTCTTAGAAAAACTTGGAAAATTCTGCTAACTTGCTTATGGTGGTGCGTCGCCACAGTTGGTAACGTTCTGCTAACTTTCTCCTGTCGCCACAGTTGGTGATGTTCTGCCAACTCTTTTTAGGATTGGCAATGCATCGTGGGCACTGACCTGAAGTTGGCGACGCGTTGCCAATCTACAAATTTTGTAGAATTCTCACGCATTTTGCTGCTATGAACTTTGGACATGTCCCAAACATATCAGTCAGGCTTGGAATGCCTCCAAACTTCACATACACGTAAAACATGCTGTATAGATCACAACCAACTATCACTAGCCAATCCATGATGCATTATAATATCATCCAAATCACCACAAACCTCATAGTCCACCATGATTCAACCTAGTTCACTAATTAATGCTATTGGTATAATTACTCAAATTCTTAAAGCAAATTCATACCAATAGCATTAATTGAACTTCAAAACACAACTCCCTTACCTCAACTCAAAGTAACAAGCAAGAATCAAACTCTTTTCCAATCCACTAGGCTCACCAAAGTACCACCTAAGTTGCAAGCAAAACATGGGCACCAAGCATCAAATTCTTGTTTCCTAACCAAAACCCAAGCTCCTAACCAACCAATAGACATGAATTAAATCAAGAACACATTGGTTACCTCCTACTAAAAATAGGGGATGGGAGAAAACACACTTCCAAGCTCCAAAACCATGGGTTAACACTTGAAATGGGCTCCCAATGGTTTATATACCTTTGATGGCTTCTTTTTGCACCAAGAAACTTGGATTTCAAGGTCAATTGGAAGGCAAAATGAGGGTGGGAAGGATAAAATCGAAATTTTGGCAGCCATCCCTCACTTTCCCTTATTATAACCCTTGCTTAACACAAAAGCCACAAAAGTGTTAGACTTAATACACTTCAGCCCCCATCTTTTGGTAACTTAGTTATTCTTGAATAATTCTTGTTTATTTCTTCAAGTTTGGGTTAAGGTTGAAAGTTAAGTTATAAAACTTCATTTTAACCACTCGGGACCACGGCTGGTTATTCAGGATGCAAAATTACCATTTTGCCCCTAAACCTCTTTTAGTGCCTTAACTTCCCCGGAACTCAGTGAACTTTGATAAACTTTCCTATTGTTGCTATGTAAACTTGAATTAAGGTTTTAAACTTAATTTAAAACACTTTACCTTCCTCGAGTATGCTTCCCACTAGTAAGGCCATAACATTTAGCGGAATGGATTAATGATAAAAAGGAATTAGCAAATATGTTCAGGTAGTTTTATGAAGACCTTTCCAAATCTGTGGGGGCCAGAGGAATTAACATAGTTCTCGATCATGTTAAGCAGAAAGTAACTAGAGACGGTAATGCTCAGTTGACTGTAGATATCAAGGAAGAAGAGATAAAGGATGCCACATTCTAGCTGGGAGTTTGAAAGCACCAGGACCAAATGGCTTTCATGGTTATTTATTTTAGACCTATTAGGATGAAGTTGGGGAAAACACCACTCAGGCTGTGAAGGCCTTTTTCATACAAGGTAATCTAAGTCCTTCCCTTAATTCTACTATTATTGGGCACATTCCTAAAGTAATTTTCCTAAATTAGTGCCTCAATTTCAGTCCATTAGCTTGTGCAATTTTTGCTATAAAATCATATCCAGACTCCTAGTAATTAGGATAAAAGGTCATCTAAACTCCCTGATTTCACATTATCAAAATGTCTTCATTAAGGGAAGACTCATTCAAGATAATATCATTGTGGCCTAAGAACTTTTTCATTACATTCAAACAGAGAGAAACAGGAAAATTGTGGACTTAGCTTTAAAAGTAGGCATGAATAAAAGGATATGACAAGGTTGAATAGGATTTTTTTAGAAACTGTCATGAGGAAATTGGGATTTTGGAATGCTTGGATCCATTGGATAATGACATTGGTGACTACTATTTCATACAGAATCCTTTTTAATGGAAGGAATCCAACATTTTTATCACATAAAAGGCCTGTGCCAAAGAGATCCCTTATCCCCTTACTTATTTTAATGATAATTGATGTTTTATCTAGTAGTATCATCAAACCTGAGGAAGATGGGGCTCTACAGTGGTCAAAAGTATCCAGAACATGTCTTATAGTATCTCCCCTTTTTGTTTGCAAATGACTATTTATTCTTTCAGCAGGCAATTCACCAAAATTGTAGAGTTTTGAAGAAGATTATTGACAATAATTGCCTGGCTTCTAGACAATCAGTGAATTTGGAGAAATCTTCCCTTTTCTTGAGCAATAACACTTTTGATCTACTCAAGGTAGAAATAAGTAAAATTTTAGGGTTTCTAATGCAAGCAGATCCAAGGATGTATTTGGGCTTGCCTACTTTATAAGGATGATTAAAAAGTAAAGCCTTAGCTGTGGTAAGGGATAAAATTCTTAAAAAAATTCAAAGTTGGAAAGAAAACTTACTGTCATTTTCTAGGAAAGGAGTCTTGATAAAAGTTATTGCTTTTGCTAATCCTATGTATTTTATGGCAGGTTTTAAATTTCATAAAAGTTGGTGTTAGAAAGTGGACTTTACTATAGCTAATTTTTGGTAGGGATATTCTAATCATGGAAATAAGATTCACTTTAGAACTTGGTTTACTCTTACTTTGCCAAATAGAAAAAAGCCTTAGGGTTTAAGAACTTCGTTACTTTTAATAAAGCTCTTCTTTCCAAATTGGCATGGAGATTGATTAAAAATCCTGATTCTTTGTAGGCTCGTGTGTTTTAAAGGTTTATACTTCCTTAATACTGACTTTCTTTAGGCAAAAAAAGGATCAAAAGCCTCTTGGTAGTGGTCTAGCATACTACATGGATGAGACAATGTGTAAAACAAATTTATGTGGTAGATTAATGATGGAATAAAAACAAAAATATGGAAGGATGCTTGGATCCTAGCTACTGTAGACCATAAGATCCATCCTCAACTATCTCTCCCTAACCATCTTTAGAACATGACAGTTGACTAGATTATTGATGCAAGCATAGGAAGGTGGGAGTTGGAGTTGATTAGGCAATACATTTTGGTAGGAAATCGCCCTAGTATGGGCCCAAGGTAGGAAAATCCCTATGTGATGTATCTAAAATTAAAAGCCTAATGAGCTAATAAAGAAATCTCTATTTCAAATGGAAGTAAAATCCTGAAATTACGAGATTAGTTAAAGGATTTTTATCCAAGAGTTATTTATTTGGATCTCCCTTAGCTATATAAATCCATCCAATCACTAATCTCTAGGTATGACATTTTTGCCTCTTCACCATCTAGCTTCTCTCCCTACTCACCTAAAATCTAACTTGAGCACCGAATGGTTTCCGGTGGGAAAGCATCCTGGGGCTCTTATGTTGTCTTTATGCGTAGGATCCTACTCTAAAGCTCACCACACTTCTGGGCTACGCCCATGCAATCCCTTCAATTATCAATTTGGCACCATATGTGGGAAACATGTTGAACACTCAAAGGTCCCGTATAAAAAACTAAGACCAACCAAATAATGAGCAAGAAAGCCATCATCCTACTGGATTTAATAAGGCCCACCAAAGGGCCAATATAGAGGAGCCCACTGCACCTCAGATGGATCTCCGTAAAGGGAAATGCCCCACACCATTAGATGATGACTAGTTCCAAGCCCTACAACTTGCCTTGTTTGAGTAACTTAAAATGATGCTACAATAGGAGATTTCGAAAGCCTTACCAAGGGGCCCAAAAAAAGCCACTAAGAGCCACCTGGTGCCCGAGGAGCCTTGTCAAGCCCCTACTCAAGATCAACTGCTAAAGGCATGGGCCCCTGACCCCTGATATACTTGGATCAATTTGATGGCCCTAGAGGCAACATCATTAGTGCTATTTTGTAAAAACACAGTAAAATAGAATAGCATATGTGGGCCCCTAAACACTTGAGGGAAGATCTTGAACTTGGCATTGAGGTTGAATACTTGTGGCTCTAGCATTTCATGGATGTGATAACTAATGCACCTGCCCCCGAAGGGTTCTGCATGCCCGAGATTGACTTATACAATGGCCTCATTGACCTAGTTAATCATTTACAAAGATATGTCACCTCTATGAGATTAGACAGGCCTTAGCTGTGATCATGTATAGAGCCTTAAGCTCAATGTTGACAGAAGCCGCAGTCTCTTGGTTTGGGACCAATTGAAGGCATCGTTTTTCCTCATTTAAGGATCTTTGCCATGCCTTTCTCTGCCAGTTCTTAGTGAGTTGCTTGACTCCTAATATGATGGCTTACCTTCTGAAATTCGACAAGGCCGCGATGAGTCCTTAAGAGATTTCATCCGAAGATTCAATGCTGAGGCCGTCTAAGTGTAGGGATTGTCCCCAAAGCTACATTTAGTCACCATCACTCAAGGATTGTTGAGATATTCGAGGCTAGCCTAGGACCTTCATGAGAACCCTATTAGGGACATTGAGGAATTTTTTGATTAGGTTACTTGATACATGCACACCGAAGAACACAACTAACCACCAATACGAAAGGAGCAGCCAAGAAGAGAAGAGGGTTGAAGAGCGCTCACAAATAGAGCCGATTCTCCCCCTACTGAAAGACATAACGGGTCCAAGAAGAGAAGTACAGGCAAAGAGCGCTCACAGATAGAACTGGTTCTCATTCATTAAAAGAGACTAGGTTGAACATTTTGTATGCCCTGGAAAGAAAAACCCAAGTCCCTAGGTGGCCATTGCCAGTGCAGTCCTCAAACAAGGACACATGGAAATACTACAGATACCATAAAGACAAAGGGCATGATACCGATGAATGCTAGCAGCTAAAAACAACTTCTTGAGGAGATGATTTAAGCATGGAAGCTAAAGGTAAATCTGTTTAGACAATGGCCTCCTTATTAGAAGTAGGAAGAGGGGCATTGTAGAAGGAATGATGATGAAGATCATGACCAAGGATGGAGGCCAAAAAAATAGTAATTCCCCTTAATGAACCATAGAAACCCTAGGCCACCAGCTGGAGTCATCCATATGATTATTAAAGAGGAGCCCACTACCGCACGAAAATGACAAGAGCTAGAAGTTGGTCAATGGTGCTCATCCCACATCTGGATTCACTAGTATTAAGAGCCCGAATCAACAATTTCGATGTTGAAATGGTCTATTTAGATACTGGAGCCAACGTGAACGTCATCTTCATCGACTTATTGGATAAAAAATCAAGGTTAAAAGGTCCTTCTTATTCCCTATGTTAGGGCCTACCTTTGGAGAAGGAAGAGAGGAGGTGCCCGCACTCGGAACCATCAACTTATCCCTTATGCTGGTCAGTACAGATAAGGAGGGAAGGGTCACTTGTGACTCTTTCACTATAGAATTTTTAGTCTTAACATCTCTTCACCCTACAACACTTTACTTGGTAGGTAACCCAGGTATAATTTCATATCTGATTCGATGTTTGGTGGCTAATGATGTTTTTTATGGCCTTTATTAGGGACGCCACCACCTTTATTGACTAGGCCTCTGTTCGATAGAATTATGTGGACACCCTGCAAAGGCCAAGAGATTATGAACTTGTGCCAACGGAGGCCAAAAGAAAAAAGAACAAGGCAGGCAAATGAATCTGGTGGGACATTGTCTAAAGAAGATGAGTTAGTAGAAGTGGCACCCGGAAAAATGCTAAAAATCTTTGAAGACCTTCTGCTCGAGGTAAGATAGTCATTTATTCAATTCCTAAAAGCAAATTTAGATATCTTTGCACGGTCCCCCAGTGAAATACTAGGAATAGACCCAAAAATTATTATTCACAAGTTGTAAGTAAACCTTACCGCCCAACCAGTATAGTAGAAGAAATGCAACATGGTGCTCGAGAGGTGACATTTTGTCAGAGAAAAGGTTAAGAGGTTGTTGCAGGCAGGCATTATTCGGGAGGTACGATACCTCGAATGGCTTGCAAGCGTAGTCTTGGTCAAAAAGGAAAATGGTGCATGGCATATGTGCATCGATTACACTAATCTTAATGATGTCATCCCAAAGGACCAGTATGCATTACCTTCTATAGACCAACTGGTTGATGCCACCTTTGAGTTCAAAATATTGTTCCTTATGGGCTCTTTTAGCAACTGCCACCAAATCTGCATGCACCAAAAAAAGAAGAAAAGACGGCTTTTTATGACAAGAAAGGTAGTATACCGTTATCAATTGATGCCATTTGGCCTAAAAATGCTAGACCAACTTATTAGAGACTCATCAACTATGTCTTTACAAAACAATTAGGGAAAAATAGGGAAGTTAATGTGGATGATATGACCATCAAAAGCTGAGCAATAGAACACCACTTTGATGACCTTTGTGAAACATTCCATAGAATGTGCCAATTCAACATGAGACTCAATCATAGAAAATGCACCTTTGGGGTAGTCACAAGAAAATTCTTGGGCTTCATGGTCTCTAAAAAAGGTATCGATGCAAACCCAAACAAAATTGGAGCTACCCTTACAATGCTTGACTCTTAGAATAAAAAGGACATTTAGAAACTGGTGGGAAGGTTGATAGTTCTTGAGTGATTTGTATCACATTTTGGAGATTGTTCCAAATTCTTCTTTTGCATACTCAAGAAGGAAACAATTTTTGAATGGAGTAATGAATGTCGTGTAGCTTTCTAAAAGATGAAGGACTACCTATGACATTTCCTCACACTGAAATAGCCCAAGCTTGAAGTACCCCCTATACTCTATCTAGCCATAACTGAAGGCTTTGTCAGTGTTGTCCTCATATGAGAGCATAGGGAAAATAAATGGGCAGTGTACTATCCTACTCAAACCATTTAGGGGGTAGAGTCTAAATACCCCATACTCCAGAAAGTAGTCCTAGCCCTTGTCAGGGTGTCTAAAAAACTGTGACCATACTTTTAGATGTTACGCATTATCATCCACACATAGTTACCCTAGTGAGATACACTACAAAAATTAGATAAGTCCAAAAGACTTGCCAAGCGGTGCATCAAGTTAGAAGAGTATGACATTAGTTACAAGCCTTGATGGGCCATCAAAGCACAAGCCTCAACAAAATTTGTCATAAAAATGACACTGCTGGAAGTAGGTAGGGAAACGCAGGTGAAAAAGACCTCATTCTGGGAAATGTATATTGATGGGGCCTTAAGACCTAAGAATCAAGGAGCAGGCATCGTACTAAAAAGACCATTGAGCATGGAAGCAGTTCTCATAATCAAAATTTGATTTTCTATCACAAACATTGCAATCGAATACGAACCCCTCCTAGTCAGGCTATGAATGGCTGGTAAAGTTAGGGTATGATGCCTACAAATATACAGTGACTCACAATTAATAGTAAACTAAGTCACTGGAATTGCAAGGGCAAAAGAACTTACCCTTTGCAAATATCTAAAAATAGTAAAGGATTTGATGAGGACGTTTGGCCATGAGCAAGTTCAGAAAATCTTGCGGCGCTTAGAACATAAGGATGGATGCCTTCTCGAAAGGTCAGGAAGAGGCGTTGATAGAAGAGCTTGCAAAACCTTAATTGACCAGATAAGGTATATGGCCCTTAAAGATGGATATATAAAGCTCATTAGACTCTACTCAGAGACTGCACCCTAAATGGAACACTTGAAGAACAAAGGAGGATCATAATTTGAGCTGGAAGGTTTGTTATCAAAGGGAATGAACTATACAAAAGGCTTACTTCTCCATTACAATGATGCCAAATGTCTTACTAAGGACAAGATGTTCTTTAGGAAATCCACTTGGGAGATTATAGATCACATATTAGTGCCAACTCCCTGGGCCCAAAAAAACCTTGTGACAAGGATACTTCTCGCCCACAATTTGAGGAGATGCCAAAAAATTCATCCAGCAATGCCATGCCTATCAAATCAATTCATTAATTCAAAGGCTACCTTCCTTCGATGCCTCATTGGTCACGAACCTTTTGCTATGTGGGGGTTAGACTTGATCGGGGCACTCTCCATGGCTCTAAGGCAAGTTAAATAATGCATTGTGGTGGTTTATTACTTAACCAAATGGGTGAAAGCGGAGCCCCTAGCGTCCATTACAGCCTCTTAAGTCATTAAATTCTTATGAAAAAAACTATCTATTGATTTGAATGTCCAAGAGACATCATCACTGATAATGGCAACCAATTTGATAATCTGTATATCCATTTATTTGTAGAAGCAAAAGGTGTCTGCCTCTATTTTTTGGCGTATCACATCACCAATCAAATGGACAAGTAGAAGTGACTAATAGAACTATCGGGGAAGGCTTAAAGAAAAGATTAAAAGAAGCCAAAACCAGGTGGGCAAAAGAGTTGCCCATTATCTTATAGGACTACAGGGCAATGCCTTAAAGGCCCACAGGGGAGTCTTCTTTTATGATGGTTTATTGGACCAACACCCTCATCCTAGTGGAAATTTTCTACCCAAACTATGAAATCAAGTATATCACCTAAGTGAATGACAAAGCACTTAGAGGAAACCTTCATGTACTGGAAGAACTAAAGAAAGATGCAGGGGTATGCATGAGAGCCTTCAAGCTAAGAATTGTCCTAAGTAATCATAAGAAAGAAAAAAAAAAGAACATACAAGTAAGAGGCAAGGCCATTGTAAAGTTGGAACTGACTAGAAGAAACCATGAATACAGAGTGTTAAGCCTTAACTGGGACAGACTTTACTTGGTTACAAAGAAAGTCAGAAATGGAGTATATGAGCTGTGCAATCTTAAAGGGAGAAAATTGTCTAGAAGCTATTTCTCAGATGATTTGCTGCCTTACTTTTCAAAGTAATAACATTAAATTTTACCATATTCATTATGATGTACTTTGCCACACTTTTTTCACAAAGTAAAGATGAAAGGCACTGCCCCAAGATGATTTAAAACTTCCATAAAATGTGCAATAGCCTTTTTCTCAAATGATCTATGGGAGCTTCTCGATTACCAAGAAGCATAGTTATCTACAAAGGCAATACCCTAAGCATCATAGGAGAATAAGCTCTCTAAAAACTAAAGTACACAAATGTCATAAAAAAGAAAGTAGATCATTATGAAAAAACTACTCTCACACACACCAAGAACACAACTATAGAATAATTTGTACACATTTAAGCATCACATCTAAAAAATCATCAAGTAAAGTCAATAGTCTATTAAAAGGTAAAAATTACAAAAAATAGTAAGGATTACAAAGAACTCAAGAAAGAGAGGATGAGGGACCAAGCCTCCTAAAATTCATCTTGAAGGGGAGCCCCATTAGTGTCCTTCGCCTACATATCCTCGTTGAAGGTAGGAATCCCAGCTTTCCTGTCCTTAAGCCACACTTCCTGATCTAGACTTAAATCCTTGTAAGTCGATAGCTAGGTTTGGATTGGCCCGATCCACCTGAAAGTTGAAGGAAATAAAGCCCTCCTTGAGCTCAAGAAAAGCTTACTTTCTAAGCCCCCTTTTCGCATTTTTTAGGTGTAAGCCGAGCTCCTTAACATGATCATTGGCCTTGGCTTGAAGACATAGGTATACTGCATGGCCCTTGTGTCCTATGAAACCAACTTAATCCACTCCATGAGGGGCATTGTAGAAGCGATAGAACTAGAGCTGACTTTTCGTTGGATGAGGGGCAAACTCATCCATTAACAAGGTCTTATCAATAGCACCAATCTTTCCTTTAGTGGCCTTCAACAAGGATGCTTGACAATCGGCCTCAATAGAAGCCTTCTGCTCCTTCTCTTTGATGACTTAAGGGCATCCGCCAACTTTTCAGGTTCTTTCTCAAGTTCCTTGACGTGGCCCTTCCACCTTCTTCTTTGTCTCCTTCATCAACTTGAGGTCCTTCATTAGGGTACTTTGAGTAGTATGTTTGCTTTCCAGCCCTTTCCTTAAAGAGTCCCTAGACCTCAATTTGCTAATTGAGGGGCTACATGGCTTTCTCATAGATTGTACATCATTCCCCTAAACTGTAGGTAACAATGGCCTCCTGTCAAATCAAACACATTAGGAGCAAGCAAAGAGCAAAACACTAAAATCATCCATGAATGTACTTAGAGTATATTGCACCTTATGCTCATTAGATGGTGCATATCCATCCGAGGGGGATGGGTAAGAAAATGACAATCTTTGGGGCTCTTCAACCCCTCAAGGATATAGTGAGTAATGTATGTTTGATCCTTAAGTATTGATTCGCCAATACCCATTGCATATTAAGGGTCAGAGATGTGATTAGGCATGATCTCCTTTAGCGTCAAGTTATGCTTGTACACCTGACCACATATAGGGATCAAGTTGCGAGGTTGAAGGGACTCAACAACTGGTAGCTTAAAAAGGCACCGCTAAGTAGATGACACCTTCTCGAGGATGTCCCTCATCGAAATCTTGGGGGGGGGGGAGGAGGAAGATAGGTGCTAACTGCCTTCTCCTTTTGCAATGCTTTCTTGGTCACCTTCTGGCACACCACCAGTGCCTTAATGTCTACAGCAGAGGTAGAGCCTAGAGTCTTTGAACATTTTTTCAGAGGGGCTAAATGAAAAGATTGACAATCAGTATAGAATAATGTTAAGTCTATAGAACCAACACTAACGAAGGAAAAGTTATATATGGAAGCCCTATTGTTGCCACTATTTCAAGAGGCATCGACCACTATTGGGGCCGAAGAGCATGACCTTATGAGAACAATTGAGCCTTTAAAGGAGACTCAGTCAACTCTAGCACCTAGGATGTTGACTTGGAGGCAAAAGCCCCCGAGGACTTTTTGGCCAACCTTGAAGCGTGAACCAGTTTGGCTGGAATGATTGGGATCTTTTAAGCATCAACTTTTTGGCACCTCTTCATGTACTTTTTAGCATGGTTGCTCATTTCTACAAGAAGAGACAAAAGGTTAGGATCGTTAGAGGCATAAAAGTTGAGAAAAATATAATGACTACATAGAGTACAACTCTTGGTATTCTGGTTGACCCCGAAAGCCTTCACCAGCCTCTCCTCCTAACCTTCCTTCTAGTTGGAGGGATTCTTTATTTTAGGATAAGTCTGGTGGGTCTTGTTGATTCCTAAGCAATTGTGAATTGTCTTATCAATATCCATACAGTAAATAAGGAACAACTTTAAAAAATTATTACTCCCCACCACTAACTCCAGCCAAATGACCAACTCAATGTATGAACAATGGCACTTAGAGCCCTTATATATTAGCAACTACTAGACTAGAGCATGCTGTGGAGTACTAATAAATTCATAAAGGAATCCCCATGCTAGCTCCCTTAATGTGAAAAAAAAGCAATGTTTTCACCTTGCCCATGAGTCCTTATAGGAAGCGAGGGCAAACGACTTGTTTCTTCCTCTGTTGATGAGGGAAATATAGAAGAAAACAAGTTCCTTCTTCAAGTCCAACATATAAAACTGTAGGAAAATTTTTAGTAAAGGGCACATAATTGCCATCTTGTAGCAAAGTATGAACCTGTTGAAAGGTACCAAAGAGTTTGAGGTCTGTTGCAATGGCAGCACCTTGTAATGCTTGTAAAATTGCTCTACCAAATAGTGCATAAGGAGTGGAGCCTTGCTTAAAGCTGGTAGGTATAGACAGTGAGGATGTTAGCCCTTTTATCACCATCCTCAAGGCCCTTACCCTTTAATGCTTGATCATGGGAAAAAGGCAACCACAACACTATTAGGCCAGAAATACGTCATGCAAATTCATTGTTAGGGCTCCCTCATTACTTTTCATCGCGACACTCCTTAACACTTTCACATTGGGCAAGAATGGCATTTTCTAAGAATCAGCTTGCCCGATGGTAGCACTAAACAACAATTTTGGAGATGCGATCTGGAAAAATCATTGTGCAATATGTCAAGGGTGCTTCCAACATTTGATTAGCAGTGAAGGAACAGCCAAGAGCAGCCAAAAAACCAAGAGTAGCAAAAAATTCCAACCAAAATATGGAAAACCACCATTTTAGATTACACAGATAAAAGGGTTCATTACCTGACTATAAGAAAATTGATGAACAAAACAAAAAACTCTAAAGATTTATAAGAAGACCTAACAACGATGAAGAACAGAGCGAATCATAACTAGTAAGAGCAAAAAGAAGTACAAAGAAAAAGACAGTCAAATGATGAAAAAGAAGTATGAAAAAACCCTACCATATATATGAGGAAACCGATAACCTTTAGGTTATATCTTTAAAATTGAAGCTACAATTATTAAGGATTTTTTTCCATTAAGGGGAGGACACGTGGTCTTGAATAACAGTTAAAGACAGTCACGCCTGGTCACTTATCTCAAATGAATTAATTAGATTTCATCTCATCTCCTTCCCCGACTATTGTGCCTTCTATGTGTAGCAATTACATATGGTGAAAGGAAGAAGGTGGACAAACAATGATGTTTTTGCAGTTGGCCCTAGAAGCAGCTCAGAGAGCCATCATGCCACTACTAACAAATGACACTAAATAGGGCACACCATCTTAACACAGGAAGAGAAGGATCATACCCTTCATAAACAAACACAAATCACCCTTTTAGATGAGAACATCTAAGAACATGTAGGACCCCGGCCAACATTATCTTACAAGCGAACTGTTGGAAGGAAATAGGCGAGATACGGGGCCCAAAGTAGACAAATCCTTATTTGATGCATTGAAAATAAAAGGCCCAATGAGCTAATAAGGGAATCTCTATTTCAAATGGAAATAAAATCCTGAAATTATGGGATTAGTTAAATAATTCCTATCCATGAGCTATTTATGCAAATATCTCTTAGCTATGTAAACCCATCTAATCGCTAATCCTTGGCTATGAAATTTTTGCTTGATCACCTTCTTGCTTCCCTCCCTACTCATTGGAAATCTAACTTAAGTGTTAGTGGGTTTCCACCCTAGAAAACATCTTGGGGCTCTGATGTTATCTTTGTGCGTAGGATCCTATTCTAGAGCTCACCACACTTTTAGGCTAGTTCATACAATCCCTTCAGTTATTACATCTCATGAGAGAAGGCTGGTTCTATCTTACAAATCCCCCTAGTATAAATGTGAAGCTTGAACAGCTGATATGGCCATTTGAAAATTAGGACAATTGAGTGTCAAATATGCTTACTTTGTAATGGCTTTAAGCTTGCAAAATGCAAGTGCTACTTCTTGTCATCAGATTAATGGTAGAGTGTGGAAGCATCTATGGAAACTAAAATGCCCCCTCCCCCTCAAATAATTAATGTTGTGTAGAGATTGTGGTAGAATGTCATATCTGTTGCCTATAATCTTTGCAAAAGAAAAAGTGCAGTTAAGCCTTCTAGCAGATTCTCTCCATTTATTAAGACACATGAGCATGTTGTCCTTACATATGACTAGACAAGAATAATCTAGAATGCATGTTTAAATTACAGAATTTATCGAGAGCATATTAGTAGGTATAATGACTAGTTGTTTCTAGTATGTACTCATATGAGTCTTGACAAGTCAGAAATGGACATTTTGTGGTCAATAGTTGCTTTTATATGCTGGTACATTTGGAAAGAAAGAAATGAAGCTATATTTTTGCATAAGAAACTCAACCTTATTAGTGTAATAGCTAAGATCTAGCAAGCTTTTGTTGAGTTTTGAAGTACTCAGGAACATTGATTAACTTAGGATAGAACACATATAATCAAACATAGGTTGTAAAAGCTAGATGATGAATATGTGAAGGTTAATGTTGATGGTGCTTTGGATCAGGATTCTGGTTACGCTGGTATGGGTGTTATCATCAGAAATGCTAAAGGAAACTTGATTCAGGTATGTGGCATTCAATATCTTGCTAGTGAAGTGCTAATGGTGGAACTTCAAGCTATTAGTTCAGGTCTATAATGTGCAACAGATCTTGGGCTCTTTGGCGTTATTGTAGAAATAGATGATCCTGTAGCCATTGTTGTGCTATAAGGTAGGCCTCATTGGCCATTTGAGAATGTGAAGGAGCAAATTCATCAATTAAAAGGCATATTCTAAGAGTGCAGTATCTAGAAGATAGATAGAATTGTTAATGGTTGTGCTAACCATCTAGCTAAAATCTGTAAAAGAGCGAAGAGAAGCTTGCCTTGGACATGAAGTCCCTCATCCTCTCTTAGTTTGCTTCTTTTTGCAAGACTTTGTGTATGATCCTCCTTGAGGTTGTTGTCAATACAAATTCTTCTTTTGGCAAAAAAAAATCAAAAAGAAAAAAAATATAGTGCAATATAATGGAATGAGCTTGAACCAAGTTCGACCATAATTGCTGAAAATTTGGATCCTAACATTAGCCAAAATTTCTCAATACTAAATATTATGACTATTACTCAGCTAATTATGATTTTTATAATTTCCATAAAAATTAGAACTTTAGTTAAATTTAAATGTCAATTATGTAGACATTTTTTCAAGCATGGATGTTGCTAGAAAATACTTAGCAATTAATTTTAAAATTTTTACATTTCCCCTTAAAATCCATTGATTTAAAAAAAAAAGCCCACTCTTTTTACACTCAACAAGAAATTTAAATTTTTGTGAATTAATGCATTCTAAAATGAATTATAATTAAAAAAACATAACAAAAAAGTTTAAGAGTGTTTTTTTGTAGCTTTCAAGATATTGAAACTTTTTTTTTTTGTACTTAGAAAAGAATTAAGAACAAAAGGACAAATGCGTTTAGAGAGAGTATTTAGCTAGGGTATGAGCACCTTGAACAAGATTCCCCCTAACAGCTACAAGAAAGAAACAAATGAACCTAGAAGCAAAGGACTAAATGAGGTTAATAAAATTAGCCAACTCAGAGTGTAAAAGGCTGCTTCTGGAAATTTAAGTGACTCATTGAGAGTAGTTTGATAGAATGGTAATGTTGCACAAATGACACTTGTTGGCTTGAGGCACAGCATCCAATATGGCAGTAACTTTGGCAATTATAGGAGAAGGGCAATTTCCTAAGAAATTATCATTAGAGTCTGATGTTGAGGAGGAAGGAAGTTTTGCCACTAATGCCACTGCACTAATAACAACTCCAGCACCAACATTAGGGCTCCATGTATCATCCATAGAGGAGAGAACCAGGTTGGTAAACTGAACTAAAGATCCTAAAGTGAAGACATTAATGGGGGGTTGTTGTTAAGCCAAGTGGACTTTATCTGAGTTTAGAGGCTAGCCGAAACTCTTGGATAGGATAGGCAGCCTGAGAAATAATTAAAGAGGTGTCCCTAGGAGAACCATTGAACATTGTGCCATTCCTTTGCAACCATAGACACCATATAGTGGCAATAATCCCTTCAAGAAGATCCAACTAGAGACCTTGGGAGCTTTAAGTAACTTCGAATAGACAACCCTGAAGCTTGTCATTTGCTTAGGGAAGAGGGTAACCCACAAAATACCAAACTTCTAAAGATTTTGTACAGTGGAGGAAAAGATGTTCCAAATCTTCAACAACAACATCACATCAAGAACATATGGCCTAGTTGACTATACATCTTTTGAGAAGCTCCACCCTAATAGGAAGGGGATTAAGGAAACACTTCCATTTGATTTTATATTTGCTTGGAATTTTAGAAGCCCATAAACATTTAAGGAAATTGCTAGCAATAGAGTCCGAGGAATGATACCTAAGGTGATTCTAACATGAAATGAGTTTTGCCTAGCCCCATTTAGTAGTATACAAATCATCGGTAGCAAGACTCCAAAGTGGCTTGTCCTTTCCATTTTGTTTTCTTTTGATAGTATACTGAATGGCTGGGGCCATATCAATAAGAAATAACAAGGGCAATTTCTGTAAATCCTAATCCTTTATACCATCAATAAACTAATCTGAAACTCAAGTCATTGGAGGATCATTAATCAAATTTAGGAGATGGTTTTTTTATAGTACCAAGGAAAAACCCAAGATCCAATAGTTATTCCAGATATTAACTGATTTTCCATCTCCAATTGCCCACTGAATGTGATGGGGTAAAAAATTACCACAAACCATAAGAAATTTCTAAATAATAGATGGGTTAGAGCCCTCCTCAACATGCCAGAAAGAGGAGAATCTACTGTATATATCCTGGAGCACTTGGATAACCAAGGAATTGGGGTCCTTGTGCATTAACCTCCAAAAGGTGTGAGCTAATAAAGCCTGGTTGAAAAGTCTCAAATCCTGAATGCCTAGACCTCCTTGTCCTTTGGGCAAAGATAACTATAAGTCATTTTTGAAATAGACCCCTTTACCCTGCTCTATACCTTTCCACTAGAACCTGACTTAAGACTTGGACAAATTATCACTAAATTTGACCAGAATGTGAAAAAGGGACATCATGTAGACTGGAAGGGGGAAAGATATGATTGGATTAGATTTAGATGATCAGTAGGGTTAAGAAGTTTGCTTTTCCAGAAGCCAGCTTCTTTTCAACTTGGGGGCCTAGAATGCTACCACTCTGAGTGTTTCTATATAGTGATTAAATTTAGTGAGCTCAAGCCCTAGGCAGTACATGTCCTGTAGGTCAAGCAGAACATGCGCACTATGTTTACCCAAGTGGCCCTCTTGGTCATTATGCAAAGATGTGTATATTGATCCCACCATCACACATATGTTCATATACAATTTCATCTGGAAGTAATGATGATAGTGAAATTCTTTATTCTTGGCCACTATGGAATTTGAGTAAAATCCCCAGGTGCATGTACAATCATATGCACACATGATGCTATTGGGGTGCATTTTATGTGTCCAAACATTCACATCATGTCCAACTCAAATTCTACCAATGTTCTCCTGTTCCCTAAAGATTTTAAACCCTTTAATACACTAAAACCTTCATAGGGAAACAGGTTTGAGACATTAAATCCATCTAAGTTTACAATTATGGATTTTATACTTAACCGGGTAAAAATGACCATATGAACAGTGCTCAACAAAATCAGCCAATTTTGAGAGGCCATAACTCTGGCTACAAGATACCAAATCTAGTGACTCAAAAGCCAAGTTATTCCTCTTGAAGTGTTATAAGTGTGCTCAAAATTTCATAGCCAAATTATTTATGTATAGAGAGTTATGGAAGCTAGAGTACAGGGTACCAAATTTTAGCTACTATTGACCATTATGCCCATACAAAATTTCATAATATTCATACACTCATTTCCAGGTGCAAAACCCACTTACTATTGTCCATATATGTCTTATACACATGGGAAAACCATTCCCCTGAGTTTAGAGCCCTTCTAACCATCATTCATAAAAATGCCATCAAAACAGCCCATAAACACCATATGGACAGCATTGTATACACACTTCAAACCACACTCCATTGATCCATATATCCTTCTCACACTACACATACAACATACCCAGATCATTTACATACATTTATGCACCATATACATGAAAATAACTTAGTTAATACATACACTAAGCTTCTTGGAGAACTTCAAAAGTACTAAGCACTCTAGAAACTTGAAGGGACCAGCTGCTGCATAAGGAAGAAAGTACCATTACTGAAAATAGCTAATGTGCTCCAAAAATCATGAAACTTCCCAGTTTACAACTGCGCATATGGAAGTTAATATGCCTGAAATTTCACAGAGAAATTCAAATGGAAGCTATTATTTTGAATTCTTTCTTTTAGGTGCTCCTGAAATGGACATAAATGGAGTAAGTCTCTTTGAAGAAACTTAGTAAGCGCTTATCATTAGAAACTTGAATTCCCAGCAACATACCTGAAATCCAAAGACATAAAAACAAAAAAAAAAGCACATATACAAAAATATAGTCATCCAAATATACAAACAAATAGAACACAATCAAATGCAATGCTGGCAGCAATACATCATTAGGGTTAGTCCATAAACAATCAAATAAACAATATGTAATCATTATGGCAGCCCTCCTCAAGCTAATGCTTCATCTTAGGATGTTAATTGGTCTTATTTAGTACTAACTTGGGCTCTAGAAACCTCTGTAAACACTGCCATCTTAGTGCATGAAAAACAATAAGGCTGGAACCTTGTTCATGCACTCCCCCTTAACCCATACTTGGTTCCTTGAGCTTTTTGCTCTCTTCCAAGCATGGTCTTAGCTTCATGGATGCTTGATCATCATCTTAGAACATAAAAAAACCATGAAACATAATGATAAAACCCTTATCTAAGCTGTGAAGGCTGAAATCTTCAAAAGATACACAATAAACCCAAAAACTAGGGTTTTTCACTTTCTTGTTGCATCCGATTGCCTTCCTTTGTGATTTCTTGGGAGATTGAGCTATGGTGGCTATGGAAGCTTACCGAGGAGCTAAGGAACAGGTTGTGCCTAGTGGGGGACGAAAATGGGCAAGAAATGGCAAGAAATCAAGATATTTTATTTGACTTGATTAGTTTAACCTTAACCCTCACTTAGATCACTATAAGTATGTCTTAAGCAAAGACTTTTTGGCTAATCTTTAGCCAACCTTTTTGACCTTAGAACCTGGAAATAAAAGGCTGGGATAATGCTGGAAATGTCCACCTTTGACTATTGTCAAAAATCATCCCATCCTTAAGTTATTTTTGTGAACAATTGTACACCTAGTTGTCCTAGGTTCTTGAATAATAGCTTTTGTTTCCTTTATGCAATTCAACCTCCAAAAATTGATTTCATATCATTCAAATCCTTCCAAAATCTCTCTTTTAGAGTTGTACAATTGAGTACCCAAGTCTTGAAATCTTGCAATAAGACCCATAGATTGCTTGTAAAACAAGCAATCTTTTAGGGCACCCTTTAGTACCAAGTAACCATTGTAATCTTTTAGGTAAGTGTAGATTATTTACTTTACCCCTCACATTTTATTCACTATGGTGAAAATTACGCTATATAATGGTTTATAACTATTATGCCTTTATACTGTAATTTTCCCATTTGTTGAGGTGGTTACATAGAAAGTCATAAGTAGATGTATTTTTGAAGTTGTAATAAGAGGGAATCCCCATGTATTGTGTGATAGCCTTATTGACAGTGAAAGGCAGAAGCTCCTTGGGATTGTCAATGACAGAGCTTGGCACATTCTTACTGAAAGTCCTTTCAGATTTTTGGAAATTCACCTCTGGCCCAGCTGCATTAAAAAATATGTTCTGTGCCTCCTTTATGTTGGCAGCAGTATCCATATCAAGTCTTAAAAAGATGAAGTAGTCATCTGCAAAGAAAAGTTGGTCAATAAAAGAACTAGAAATGTTGGCTTTAATGCCTGGTAATTTGGAAGTCCGAGGTAGATGGTCCAAATAGCTTGAAAAAGCCTCTCTACACAAAATGAAGAGACGTGGGAATAGTAGGTCACCCTTTCTTAAGTTACGGTTGGGTTTGAATCACTCAGTGGGACTACCATTAACTAAGACAGTAGTAACACAGTGCATAATCAAGCTGATCTAATGCTTAGGGAAATTCATACCCCGAAGGACCTAAAGAACAAAATTCTAGTGGATCTTATCATAAGCTTTCTCATGTCTAGCTTAAGAGTCGCCTTGTAACCTCGTGGACCACTGGTTTTAAAAGTCTGAGCAATAGCACATAATAACTCCTGGGTGATTATAATTTTATTCCGTGTGCTCTGCCCTGGTTCAAAAGCATTTTGATATTCTAAAATGAGGTATCCAAGAAGGGGGGCTTTAATTTATTGACCAAGACCTTTGAAATAACCTTGTAAATGGTGTTACATAAGCTATTAGCCTAAAATCATGGATGGATTCCAAGGAAAGGGTTTTTGGAATGAGGGTGATAAATGTCCTGTTTAATTCCTTAAGGAAAAACCAAACCCCGGAGAACGATTTAACAATAAACAGGATAAAGGGCCCCATAAAATGCCAATACCTTTTAAACACCATTGGTTGCAGTCCAATAGGGACTGGTACCTTAAAATTTCCCAATTGAAATAAAGCTATCTTGATCTCATTGTCTGAGAATGGTTTATTCAAAAGGTGATGATGAGAAGAGTCAAGTCTGCCATGAATATGACTGTAGGGAAGCTGTCGTAAGCCTGGGTCAGGAGCCTTATCAGTGGAAACCTTGAAACTTAAAATGAAATAATTGAGAATATGGCTTTAGATTTGCTCAGGATCAGATAGCCATGTGTTTGAACCATTATGCCTAAGCATATGAATTTTATTCTGTAGTTGTCTGTGCTTCATGGCATTATGGAAAAAACTTGTGTTGGAATCCCCCAATGCTAACCACTTTAATGTGGATTTTTAGGCCCATTTACTTTCCTGATCGACCATAAGATTAAATAGAAGGTCATTGTTCTGCTGAATTAAATCTGCATGAGCAAAAGGATTTAGAGAGGACTAGAGATCATCCAAATGCTTTTGCACCTTAACAATTTGCTTATGTAAATCACCTATACCATGCTTATTCCAATTTATTAAGGCTGGCAGAACTTCCTTACACTTGGAAGTTAATTGAAACATAAAAGAACCTTGATGATGTTTATTCCAGATAGATTTAAGAATCAATTCACAATGATTATGCCGAATCCAAAGGGATTTAAAGTGATGGGGTTGGTGGTAAAACTTGGAAATTGGGGCATTGTCCACTAAGAGCGGTGCATGGTCTGACACTTGAATAGAGAGATTCAACATAACAACATTGGGATGAAGAGGTTGCCACTCAACAAAAGCAAAAGCTTTATTCAAGACCTCATATACTGCATTATCCCCAATTTGGGAATTCATCCAAGTGAATTTTGGGGGCCATGGCAGTGAATCAGACACAAAAAATGATTCTTAATAAGAGATCAAAGCTGTTTCGAACTTGGGCACCTATTAGCGTGTTTACCAATTTTCTCTGAGGCATTACAAATTTGGTTAAAATTTTTAACAATAATAACAGGATTCGGATAACCTGATAAAACACATTTAATTTCATTCCAAGTGGCTTCCCACAGGTGAAGCTTAGGATTACCATACACCAGTCCTAGTAGCTAGACCAAATGATGATCATCCCTAACTTTAAGCAAAATAAGATTATGAGACGTATACAAAATGGAGCATATAAAAGATTGAGACTAACCTACCCACAAGTCACTTTTGTGACCACAAGCATCAACACAAGTAAAATTATCGAAACCAAAAGTTTGGAATTTACCAAGAACTACCCTACTAGACAACTTTGTTTCCATAAAAAAAAAAACCTAAATCGTGCCAACTAAATCGTGCCTATGGGAGCGAAGCAGGCTGCAAAGGTAGTGAATTGCTGTAGCTCGACCTAAGCTGCGGCAGTTCAGACTGATAAGTTTTATGGCACCGGTGGTGGTTGTTCCTTATAAAAATTTATGCAAAAATCCTTATCTGGTGATAATTGATGCCCAAAAAGGTCACACAGCATGGGCAACTACAAGGCCAAGAAGTCATCTTCAGTAGCTAAGTCCCCTATAGAGGCATAGTCAAAATTAGGAGATAGAGAGAATCTGAAAGAAATAGGAACTGATCACTGGCACTTTAAAGGCCTAATTCCCTATGAAGTCTCCCCTACCTCCTAGACTTACTTCCTCTGAGATAACAAAGACTGAGTTCCAACCGAATCTGATAAAGAATCCACCACAATTACTGGACCAAGGTCTGAGAAAGAATAGAAGCACTTCAATGGCCATTTCTCCGATCTGACAACTAGGAAGCTAGCATCAAGTTCCTGCCCTAGCCTCGTCTTTGAAATGGCATGAATTCGATCCTCATTAGACTGAGTTTCTGAATCAGATGAGCTTATCATGCCAATGGGCCTTTTTCTCTTCGTATAAGGCGCCTCCTAGATAGCAGATTCTGGCTGTTGTGCCCATCTCCGATCACTGTATGTTGTTCAATCTCTGTGGTGACCAAAAGACCCTCAAATGGGGGTTTCTGTAACAACAACGAATGGGAATCAAGAGCTGGGTTAGTTCTAATCAATTCAGCTAAAATATCTGGGCCCGAAGAATCTTTGGGATAACCAGATAGGTTGAGGAACCTGTCAATAAAACACACCATCTCCAGAGATGTACTGTTGTCAGGTGGACTCGGATCAGACTTAGAGTTAGAAGATGAATGGCCTCAAAATGACCTAGAGAAGCCAATAGATTTGCTTGGTCTTATGGGCAACCAACAGTAGGGCCGCCCGCTTCAGCATCCTGTACCTGGTGGGCTTGGCCGAGAGCCATCTCACCGTCCTCTGCTTGCTACTTAGCCCAAACAAGATTCCCAGCTGGCCCATGATCTTCAACTCCCTGAAACTAGTTATCCTCCACGCCCTATTGATTCCCAGTGACCAGGGTAGAGATAACATCCAATATAGCTTGATCTGTTTCATCATGTAAGGAATATTGATATTTGAGCCCCAGTTTTCCAAATGGATAACTCATTCAAGCATTTGTTGTTGTCTTTCCAGCCTCCGGTACATCGTGCTATGGTCTAGAGGGCCAATAGCTTGTAGATTACTGGAGAACAATGGGTAACGAGGGTCATCGCGAAGTTGTTCATCCTCCTCCTGTTGCATCCAAAGTAATCTATCCAGAAGTCACAGTGAGCCTCAACCAACGAGCACTGACAATGTGGGCACGAATTTCTCAGTCGTCCGCGTAAGTTACAAAATTTGAAGAGCTTTTCATATTTGAATTACACACAAGTTTCGTATCCTTTGACAGAATGGAAGTTGACCCCCGAGACCAAAGGTTCTTAATATTAAGCTTCACTCGAAAATGAAGATATTGCCATCTATGCTGGCCATCATCTGGGATATCGATCTCTTCAAGAACACCCAGGGCCTTAACAAGCCTCCTACCGGTAGCAGCCGTCATATAGAGTGGAGGAACACCATGGGCTCAAATCCATATTGAGCCAAAACGCAGATAGTGATCCTTTAGGCTAATGTTACTCCTTAGATGCTATGCGAGAATCAATGCCCCTTCCATGTTCCACGGAGCAATCCTTAACATAGAGTACATATCCAGTGCCTCTTGGAATCGAATGATGAAATGATTGGTACCTGCAGTTCCTATAACACGAGCTTGGGCATGAAGATCCCATGCATAGTCTATATAAGATTGGATGTAAAGAATAGTGAACCATCGACAATCAATAATCTGAATAACAAGACAATGTTGCAGGTAGTTATTTTTGCTGCAATAAGAATGGCCAAAATAGAAAACTTGACGAGCCTTGGGAAGATAGTCACCTGGAAAGCTTGCCATTTTAAGGGAGAATTTTTTATGGTAAGAGCGCTAGAGATGGCTTAAGACTTTTTTTGAATCCATGTGAATAAATAGATTCAAACAACCAGGCTTAATTCACCCTACAAGGAGAAGGCGCATAGTCTTTTCAGATAAACACTAGTAGTTTGCCACAGCTACAGCTGCCCAAAACAGGTGACAATGTAGAAGTAATGATAAGGCTCTAGTTCCAAAATCAATGCCATGTGTCATGAAGAGCCTTGGTACCTGATCATAAACTCTTTAAAAAGTTCATCAGAAAACAAAAATCAGAAGCGACAATAAAAAACAATAAGAGCACACCAAAGGTCTGAAGTTGTTAGGGCAATAATGAGGAGTAGGCCCCCTAAAAAGGCATGCGAGAGAGAAAACGATTATTGATCAAATGAGCACGAAAAGAACCATAGGAAAATAAGTATGATTTGGAATTGATTCACCAGATGAAGAAGGAAACCCTAAGAATTGGGGCAAATTGTTGGACGCACCAAACCCTGAACACCTTCGCAACCAAGAAGAAAAAAGGCCAAAAAGAAACCAATCATTCTGAGAAGAAACCAAAATTCAGACAAGATCTTCAATAGCCTGAAGAGCCGAACAAGCAAGTAAACTCAGGAGAAATCTCACCTGTGACAAATACACAAAACATTCAAACAAAGTAGGAAGGGCTAGAGAGAGGTCACAGCTTCTTGAAAACATAACCGGGACAGTTGTATCATTTTTGCTGGATGGATCTGTGTAAGACATGACAAGACAATCAATTCATATCAGGGGTATCTGAATCCGATGCTCTGAAGTCATTAGGTTTGCTCTCATGGCTTGCCAATCAGAAACCCGAATGTGGGACTGGGTCGAGTGATGATCCATCGACTCCAACCACTCCATCCACCACTGATCCTCTTAAGAAAGATCCTCCAGGAGTGTGGCAGGAGATGAAACAAAATGGATTCATGTCTCTTGGACTCGGGGTTCGACCAGCCCCAGAGCGACCTTCGAGTTCTAAAACAAAGAGAGCCCCCAAGAGTTGTCTACTTAATCCCAACGCTAAGGTTTCGAAGCAAGAAAAGGCTGTGAATGTTAGGTTCGCTACACCAATCGGGTTACTTGACAAGCTTGAACCAGGGATCATAGGCCGTGTAAGAAGTAGTTGACAATTCTTTTTGGTAATCAAGTCTTTGGTTACAAGTGACACCAAAGATATTAAAACTTGATTGTAATTCAATTCATATTTCATAGGCTTCAAAGCATTATATTCATCAATTTATATTTGGGAGAAAGGTGAAAAAATTCCATTCGTATAAATTGACATTTAAAAGTCTGAATCTTGAAAAAACTGGTTAAACACTCTAATAAGCACAATTGGTAGAAGTAACATATTGTTCGGGTTTGAATCCTCTCAAGTTAGACAGTTGCCCAATTAACTACAAGATGGAAGCGCAACAGCGACTCACATTCAGTGGCAAGATGCAACTAAAATGAGACTAAAAAGCTCAGTCACAAAACTATATTCGCTCCAATGAAAGCAACTGAAAACAACAACTAACTTGTTCAATCACTCCGTCAGCGATTAAACATTCAATTGCTCAATTGATACAATTGTTTTTTTTTCTATATATTAAATAAAATTTGTAATATTAAATCAAGAATAATTATTATAACTATTTAAAATGATTTTTAAATTTAATGAAAATAAAAATTGAAAATAAAAATAATATATTATTAATATAAAATGTCAATTTAATACAATTTAATTACCCTAAACCCTAGATAAGAGGATGAAGGGGTAAATGAGGAAGAAAGGAGCAGGAGAAGGAGAGGGGGTGTAAGAACGAGAAATCGGAGAAAGAGGAAAGAAGGAGAGCAAGAAAGGAGAAAGAGAGCAGGAGTAGGAGCAGGAGAAGGAGAAATTGGAGAAGGAGGAAAGATGAAGAAGAAAGAGAATGAGAATAGAGAAGGAGAAGGATTGTAGAGAAGGGGAGTAGGAGAAAGGGAATGAGAAACCAGAGGGGAAAAAAAGAGGAAGAAAGAAGAGGAGGCGTGATATTTGCTTATAAAAAGCTACTGAACGAGCAACTAGTACATTAAGCATGACTAAACAATAAATTTTTTTAAAACAAGCGACTGAAGAAAAATATTTTTTATTATGAGCGAATGAAAAATTGGCCATTAACAGAGTTTAGTTGTTCCTCAATCACTCTACTTATGTGCTCCACCCAAGAGCAACTGAACTGGAGAGCCTCTAAATTTTAGTCCCTCATTTCATTCACATTTCTCTTATTATTCACATCTATATACAACCTTGTGCAATGCACTTATGTAGGGCTGAAACAGAACTTAAACAAAACCTAATGCCCAGACGCACCAAGAAACATAAAACAGGAGACCAACTCGAATAATTAGCCCACAAAAGCGTGACAATTGTCACAGCCACACCCGCCTTTTCCGCTTTAATGTAAAATATAGAATTGCGTAACATATAGAACATATAAAGTGAATACTAATTGAAAGGCAATTAAGACTTTTAATGATTCTCTTTTTGGTACTCAAAAAAATTTTACTTATATTAAATGGGAGTATTCATGAGGGTTTGTAAACGTGCTTTATTCTCTTGGACGCTGTGTCAATTTTATGTCTCCTGTCAAATGGGGTTATTATTTTTCTACCTTATTTGTTTTTGGTTTTTTTCTTAAATTGGGTTATTATTTTTCTACCTTAGTTGTTTTTGTTTGTTGTATCTTCCATAGTGACATGTGTTGCCTTTATATGCACTGTTAGGTTTATGTGTGACACGGCCGTCCTTAGCCCCTGCTCAAGAAGCCTGTGAGAACCAGTCTCACGGTGGTTGTATTGACTAGTTGTATATGTGCGCGATTAAAATTCTGTGGTACTAGTTGATTAACCTAGAATATGCAATATGCATGCTCTTCATGCTTTTACTTGGATTGATAAAATCCATAAAACATTAACTTGGCCAAGGCATCTATAAAGAAAATGAGTTCAAATAGCCAAAGCATACAAAATCAACATTTATGTGGGTTTACTACATATAAAACCTGTGTGGGAGCATTCATACATAAAGTAAACTAATGCCTTCACTCAAGAACAACCCTAGAGTCTAGGACTCCTCAAAACATAGACAATGGAGGCAACTAGGAGTAGTATATATACAAGCCTCAACTGAGATCTTCTTGAACTAACTCCCACCTTGGATGCAAGTCCCAGTGGCGAGTCATAGAAGTCCTTGCCTAAGTGCTGCTAGGGTCTGTGGGCAAAGGAAGACTATAGTTAGTATTGTTACTTAACCAACAAGTTACCTAAGTAGACTAGAATCATAAAGATTCTCAAGTGAAATACCTGCAACAAAAGCAAACTACCGCGATAACCCTCAGTGGTTACCTGACTCAACAACTTCAGAATCTGCACAACATAACTAGGGGGTGAGAATTCAGAAATTCTCAATAAGGGGTTTCACTGTACTCGTAAGAAAATTACTAAGGACTCCACATATAAGAACATATGTAACCTGCTATGAGCTCATGGGTCTAATATATGCATATATCGAGGTCCCTTGGGACCTTTTCTCATCCTGGTCCTTGAATTACAAGGCATTGCTTTGTCCTCTAGCAAGCTTAGCTTGCCAACCTGACTAGTGATAAATCAGCAGTTGAACCTCTATTGTTTATGTTGTACAGGGACACTATGGTGGGACTATTGTAAACTAGGCCATAAAGACCTTGTAGACTAGGTGCACTAAGGTTTCACCTTACAACCTCATGGCTAATGGCACGGCTAGGTCGCTAAGGGTTCCAAACCTTTCACCTAAGCTAGTGATAACTAGTTGTGATCTTTTGTAAACTAGTTTTCTTTCTTATGGAACAAGTAACCATAAAACTTTACAAAACTCAAGAAAACTCCTAGGTCTTGAAGGACTTTTGAAAGTCTTGGAGTACCCCCAGAATGCTTAGACCCCAAGGTATGCTAAGAACCCCCTTAGGTCTCCCTTTGACCTTCTTAGCAAAACTTGAAAAATTCAGCCAATATGCTTGTTGCGATCCATCGCCACAGTTGTCAACAAACTGTCTGTTTTGCAACATTGGCGATGTATCGTGGAAAATGGTATGGGTTGGCGACGCGCCCCCAATCTGTGGAACCTAGAAGACTTTTCCAGTTTTGTTGCTATGAACTTTGGACACTTCCCAAACATATCAAACATGCATGGATAGCCTCCAAACTTCACATATATGTAAACCATGTTGTATAGATCACAACCAACTATCACAATCTATTATGCATTATAACATCATTCCAATCCTCACAAACCTCATAGTCCATCATGATCCAACCTTGCCTACTAACTAATGCTATTGCTAGAACTACTAGAATTCATCAAGCAAACTCATTCTAATAGCATTAATTGAACTAAAAAACACAACTCCCTTACCTCAACTCGAAGTAACAAGCAAGAATTATGCAACTCTTTTGCACCAACCAAGTTCCACAAACACCAACCTAATTTCCAAGCAAATATGGGCGCAAAACATCAAGTTACTAACTTCTAATTAAAACCCAAGCTCCTAATCAACTAATAAACATGAAATCAATTAAGAACAAATTGATTAACTCGTATAAAAAATAGGGGATGGAAGGAAACAAGATTCCAAGCTCTAAAAGCATGATTTTATGCTTGAATTGAGCTTCCAATAGCCTATATACATATGGTGGCTTATTTTTTCACTAAAAACTCTTGATTTTGGGCTTAATTGGATGAAGAAATGATGGTGTGAAGGATGAACTTGGCTTATGGAAACCATCCCCCACTTTAACATCTTATAAACCAAGTTTAAAACTTAATCCACCAAAGTATTAAACATGGAACACTTAAACCCCCTTCTTTTGGTAACCTTAGTCATTCTTGGTCAATTTATGTTTATTTCAACTAAGTTTGGGTTAAAGTTAAAAATTAGATTATAAAACTCATTTTAACCACTCGGACCTCAGCCCGACTTGTCAGGATGCAAAAATTACCATTTTGCCCCTAAACCTCATTTAGTGCCTTAATCTTCTCAGAACTTAGTGAACTTTGCTAAACTTTCTTATTCTTCCTATGTAAACTTGAATTAAGGTTCCAAACTTGATTTAAAACACTTTACCTTCCTCGGGAAGCCATAACAACGTGCCTGTTTGTGAAGATGGCAAGTGATACGTGGATGGAGGGGAGGGCTTGCATGGGATAAGGGACAATTTTATCTTCCACTTGTCTATTTTAATCTTATTTAGGGATAATTTGCTCTATTCTCCTGCTATGTATATATATCTATGCTTGGTTAATAGCCAAAGTACAAGGGCATCTCTGTTTTTAGCTCTTTGCATCTCCATACTTCATTTTCAGTCCTTTGTTTGCTTTTAGTATGTTTCCAACATTCAACCATGAAATTTGTATATTAAGCATCTACTATCTGTGCTTAACTATATTACCACTTTGCTCCATATGTATAGGTGCCTCCGATTACCAGGAAAAGCAGAGTGGGAGTTTTGTCTGGTATTGTTACCTCTTTCTGTTGACAAGTTGTTCATCAGTGTATGATGCATAGTTTGTTTTGTCTAACAGGAGTTGTATTTCGGTCCAGTACGACCTGCAGAAGGTGATTTTTAAGAAGGTTAGCTTCTTCCTGGGTTTTTATCTGGGTAGTTGTTCTTTTGTTCTTTTATATAATTTTTCATGACAAATTCTTTGTTCCCACAGTGTGTTTGTCGGACTTCTAGTTCGGACAACGTTCGTCATTTTGTCTCTCTTTTATCAACTGTATCATTTTCTGTTTTCAGGTTTTTAACAATTATGTTATTTTCTATTTCACAGTTATTTCTTTAACCTAAAATGGATTTGCTTTGCTTGTTTTTCAAGACATTCCAACAAGTTTGAAAGGAAAGGAGTAATATATCTGCTCACACAACCTCTATACTTAAAAGACATATAACATCTAATCTGCACCTTTTTCCCATTGATAGGAAAGTAATATTAGAGACCTCAGACATAGCCTTTACATAAGAGCTATAAACAGAGTAACAATTGAAGAATAGCTGACAAAAAATATAAGTTATACTCCAAAAGAACCCTTCTTAGTGATCAACCTTCTTCAAATTTCACCTCACACTTATTCTTTGTTTTTTCCTTCCATTACAGTTGTCATCAAGCTACAAACTAAATAGAAAAAGAAAGCAAAATCTCATGGCTAGATCCCAAATCATTGCAACAACAGATACCAACAGTAACATCCAGCAAAGGATATACAACTACATATATATGTTACTCTATGTAATAATTAGCAACATGTATAACTTTATGATATTATAATAAAATGTATATACTTTTTGTTGAACAAACTTCTATAAAAAAATGAAAATCCGAGACAACCTCAAGTACGCCTTGCACTTGGTGTTACCTAAGTTAGTGCTTATGTTTTCAGCCAACTGATCAAGGTTCCTTATTACTTCTTGAGTGTTAGTGAGGACCCAATATAAAGTTTGGTCTCCTATATTTTTAAAGGGAAAAGCTACCCTAGGTGATGGCTTAAGCCAAAGGAACCTAGAGGTTATGATTAATAGGCTATGTGTGCTTAAAGCACTATGGAAAGCTAGCTAGTTTGCTTTTGGCAAGCATAGGGTTTTTTCTCAAGTTGGGCCAAGCTTGACAATTACCTGGAGTTTTATGATAAATGAACATTAATTCAAGTGATCACGAGAAGAAACGGCCAAAGAATCATGCTTGCTATGTTATGGAAACGTAGTGTTATGGTGTGTGTTTGTGTGCCTCTCTGATTCCATGCATGTACCAACTCCCTTATCATTTATATATGTATTGTGTATTATGCTAAACTAATTGTTTTTGGTGTCTTTTATGTCTTTGGATGCAAGTTACCAAAGAAGTTTGAAGGTTTATGTGTATTAATGTTTTAAATATTGAATAAGGCACTATGTGTTGTTTGGGTTCTTCATTGAGTACCTATGTA
The DNA here is from genome assembly GCA_039654915.1 of Aquilaria yunnanensis. NCBI lineage: Eukaryota > Viridiplantae > Streptophyta > Magnoliopsida > Malvales > Thymelaeaceae > Aquilaria > Aquilaria yunnanensis. The sequence continues at coordinate 43,042,325 of CM077599.1, read as the reverse complement.
ATCATGCCCTTTTTTGCCCATTTTAGGTAAAAAAGTGGAGGACTAAAGGGCTTAAGTACCTCTACACGGGGTCTATGTACAGAGAGGCCCTGATGGCTATGGTGGGTGTTGCTGTTGTTGGATCAGTCCTGGTATGGACCAAAACCAAAAGGGTCATGAATAATCTATGGCCTAAATATCAAGTGAAAGTGAAAGTAGAAGTCTCAATAGGTCTAGAGACTATATGAACTAAAAGGAATGTACCATGCATAAAGCCTTTTGAAACATCAAACTTTGGTGTTTTAGGCCATGTAGTTCTTCTTGAAATTTTGGCTTGTATATAGCTGTATGTGTAAAACAAGAGGACTACTTTGGCTTGACCACTCAGGGCTATTCTTAGTTCAAGATTTATTTCTTTTGCCAAAGTCAAACCTTCGGGACACTAGGGCGTAGTTGAAGGTTTATCTTTTTTTCACCGGTGTCATGCACTCGATGTTCAAGGACTACTTTTTAGTCAAAAGTTTTCCTTTAGTTATACCCTTGGCATGAAAGGGCAATTTTTAGGTAAAGATTCCTTCTTTTGCTAAGGTTACATACTTAACACTACCCCTTCGGTGTACATGGGTTACTTTTAGCCAAAGGTGAATTTCTTTTGGTGAAGTTAGGCCTTCGGCAAGTGTAGGCTGCTTTTAGGCAAAAACCCTCATTTTTGGTGGAGTTGTACCTTCAAAATAGAAGTTTTTCTACAAGCTAAACTTTTTCTTGGTGAAGTTACACCTTTGGCAAAGAAGTGATATTTTTCCTTTTAGGATTTTTATTTTTCACCATTTGTGAGGCATACATTTTCCAAAGACATTTCACCTTCAAGAGGAAGTGGGTCTGATGTCTCGATTTATACGTCACATGCACTTGATAGATCAATAGGTGTGCCTTCATTTTATGCATTAGGTGACATGTGTCACCAGTTAATTGGTCAACTTTCTCATCCATTACATTAATTACATCTCTTCACCTGCAGAAGGTCATTATGGTGTCCTTTCATTTGCCATTTTCGGGCTATATAATCCTCACCTTGGTTTAGAAGTTCCTCGCTCCTTACTTCATTCTCGTTCTCCTATTCTCTTTCACTAGCTTTCTTTCCTTCTTAATGGCTGCTTCCTGTGGCAGAGCGATTTTCAGCAACCGTAAATGGTGGTTTTCTATCATTCTCAGGTTCTAAACAGGTGGGTCTTTGCCAAAGTAGCTCACTCTTTGCACTTCTTTTTCTCTTTTCTTCCAGAGGGTAGATCTTTAGGTTTTATGGCATCTTCAGGACGCGAAGAATTTGTAGCTAAGGAAGGTTGGAGTTCCCTAGATAGCCACTTAAGTTGTGCAACTTTGGAGGAGGTAGGGAAGTGGCATGCGATGTTTTTTCTTCCCTCAAACACTAGGACAAGAGTTCCCGAATGTGGTGAGCCGAGCTACTCTCCTCAGGAAAATAAGGTAACCGTATTTAGGTGCCAGCTAAAGGCAGGTCTTCGGTATCCCCCTCGAAGATGGTGGGTGACTTTTGCCAATTTCATGGCATAGCCGTTAACGAAATGCTGTTGAACTCATACTCTTATTTTAATGCATTTCTTTGCATGTGTGGAGTTTTCAAAATAGTCCCTCACTTTATTTTTTTCATGCAATACTAGAAACTCCACCCCGTTCCGAAAGGGGGATTTTATTTCTTTCTTCCTTGGGGATTTGGGAGCAAAAAATTCACCTTCACCTCTGGTACCAAGGATAGCTGGCAAGGGTGGCAGAATAAGTACTTTTTTATGGAATAAATCAAAAGTGGAAGGATCTTCTAGTGAAGTAGGCCTTGGGAACTTTGGCAATCAATGTGATGGATCCGTCAAAGTTGTTGGCCCTTGTAGAGTCCTAGTTCGAGGAGCTTGATAGCCATATTCGGGCGGTACCAACTAGCAGGGTCAGGCACCTTTGCGGCCACTCTACCCATTTCCAATTAAATGGAACTTAATGGTTGAAGAGGTCTTTTAGGATCTGGACGTCATCAAGGAACACCTTACTGATGAAGATATGCCCAAGCCAGTGATAGATGGGAAAAAGTCCTATCTGGTTCTGCTTCTTCGGAGCAAACTGTCTTATTCGGCTCTTGTAGAGAGTAAGTTAGTTTTCAAGTATTACTTAGTGAATTTTTGTACTTACACTGATATTTTTTAGTTTGTAGAAATGGGTGACAAGTTTGCTGCCTTCTATAAGAGCCTGTTCCTCGGCCAAGTGGAGAAAGGGGAACAAAAGAAGAAAGCCCTAAAGAGAAAGAAGGGGGAGTCCTTGGCGGGGCAATCCCAAGGTAGAAAAAAGCTAAGGAAGATCTCCTTCCTCCTCCACCTAAAGGTGCCATCATAGTTATAGAGCCCTTATCCGATATGGCCATACTTTCTGTCCCCGTTAGTCCAACTTTGATGGTGGAGACCTTAGGCATTTCTCTGGCTGTTATTTCGGTCGAAGAGGTTGAGGAGAGAATAAGACAAAAGGGGAAAGGGGTCCCAATTGAAATCCTTCACCTTAGTGACTCTGAGGTCGGTAACACTGGTGACGCCTATGTCCCTCCACCACCAAGTTCGTCTCTTAACCTTTTGTCCATGAATTTTGGGTATTTTGGGCATTTTTGGATTTTAAACTTTATAGATGAATGGTTAAGAGACAATGTGATAACATAACTTCAGCGTGACTCTACAGAGGAGTTGGCTTCTTTTGACTCGATGATCTATCATGCTCAAAAGTGAGCCTTTCAAGACACAAAAATTCCAATGAAGAGACTCTCACTACTCAGATGACCGAGCATGCAACTCAAGTACTTCTTCATCCTTGGAACTTAGAATAATTTTTTATGTCAAAACACCTGTTCTACCATTGGTGCTATTTTTTGGTAGATGCTCGCATATGGCACATACTTTCGAGCATGGTTGAAAAATCAGACTTCGGTGCAAAGTCAATTGGAAGAAAACTTGGCTAAGGCTAAGGAGATTTTGTGAGGTTTTGCCTTAAGTATAGTGAACTTAATAAAATTGCCAAGGAAGAACTAGTGAATCGTCAGCAAGAGGTACTGGAGAGAAAAAAGGAATTCTTCGAAGAGTACTTTTCAAAAGTTTCCGAGCTCATCTCGAAGTTAATGAAGTAGAGTTCATTGGTGAAGGTTCCTTGGAAGGAGAAGGAGGACGTTGTTACTGGTTTAACCAAGGATTAGGGATAAATGCTGAACCTAGTGCAGAGGTCTATCAGTTGAAGAAATGGAAGAAAAACAAGAAGAAGAAAAGGAAAAGGTAATGGAGGCTCTAAAGAATGAGGTAGAAGACCTAAAGGCGAAGAAAACGGAAGTTAATGAAGTAACAAAGGCTTTTTTTCAAGATGGCTTCTGCCTTGCTCTCCATCTAATACTTTTGTACTTCCCCGACCTTGATGTGTCCTTTCTCAAAGCCCTTGACATTCCCAAAGGGCCTTCCTCAGAGTGGTCAAAAAGGGAGTTTCTTAACCTTCCAAAGCAACCTCTGATGTATGAAGACACCCAAGGTGATGATGCTAAAGAGCCTGAGGATGAAGATGAAGTTAAGGAGTAGCGCTCACCCTTTTCCTTTTTTTTTTTTTTTTTGTGTACTTTACCTTTGTACTATTCTTCTTTAATGGAATAGCTTTTATTCTAAAATTTTGGCTAAGTCCACTAGAAGTGTTGATACTTTAAGTCATTTTAGCCTTCTTTGGGATTTTCACCACCTTTGGGTAGCTTTGCTTACTTAGAAAATTTATTCGCTTCCTTTGAAGAAACCATGGAATCTTTATTTACTCAACTTATTCACCATTTTTGGTAAAATTACCATCTTCAGCAGTGTGTACCTCCTTCAGCAACTTCGTTATTAGGCACGAGGTCTTACCACATTCAGTAAAGCCAAGAGTAGTATCTTTGGCAGCATGTGCCCTGACACGATCCCCCGTGCCCCTGCCCGGGATACCCTGTGAGCGTATGTCTCACGGTGGATTGTAATTGGCTAGCTGAGTATGTGTGCGGATTAAATCCGATGCTACTAGTTGATTAACCTAAAAATGCAATGTGTATGCTCTTATGCTTTGACTTGGTTTATTAAAACCATAAAAGATTAAAACAAGAACTCGGCCGAGTAATTTCTGCACAAATATATACAAACTGCCAAAACATATCAAAATCAACAATTTGCGCGGTTAACTACACATAAACAACTCGTGAAAGCATTCATACAATGAAGTAACTAATGCTCCCACCCAAGAACAATCCTGAGTCAAGGACTCTTTATAACATAGATTATGGAGGCAAAAGAAAGTACTGTATCTAAATACAAGGCTTTGCTGAGATCTCTTTACCCTAGCTCCCACTTTGGACACCCGTCCCAGTGGTGAGTATCACAAATCCTCTACCAAGTGCTACTAGGCTCTGCAGCGAAAGGAAGAAACAAGTTAGTACTGCTACCTGACCAACAAAGCAACTGAGCACTTAGGCAAACTAGAAACTCAAGATTTCTCAACTACCTTACCTTTACACACCAAAAAGGTACTACCGCGATAATCCTCAACGATTATCCGGTGCAGCTACTCCAGGCTCTGCATAACAAACAGGGAGTGAGAATTCAATAATTCTCAGTAAGGGGTCTTCCAAGTACCTGCAAGAAAAACCTAGGACTCTGGCTGCGAGCTCACACAGCATAAGGGTACTAGTATATATGCATATAACCAGGTCCGTAAACCTCTCCTCAAGTAGTCCTCCTTACCAGGCCAAGCGCAACCACTTAGCAACCTGGCACTCGGCCCAAGGGCGAACCTTAGCAAGCCACAAACAATCATAAGACCTCTCACGTAGTTGTTATGCAGGGGAATTATGGTGGGAATTTGTAGACTAGGCCGCAGGGCCTCGTTGATGTAGACTAGATGAACAAGGTTTCGCCTCATGGCCTCGTGGCTACGGCACAGCTAGGCCGACGAGGGTTCTAAACCTCTCACCTGAACTAGTGGTAGCTAATTATGTTCAAATGCAACATAGTTTCCTTAAAAACTTGCCTCCACTTCGAGTTAATATAAATCTAAAACTGGGACAATTTAAGTGTTTTTAAAACATTGAGGCGATCGTACCCCCTCTTAGCTTCGAGTGGAATCTTGAATCACCGCAATCAGACACCCGAGCGAAAAGTTATGCTGAAAACAAAATTGGGTGTCGGATGCTGTCTCGGCGACGCGTCGCCACAGTTGTCGACGTTCTGAGACAGTTTCACTGGATTGGTGACGCATCGCTGGTTTCGACCTGAAATTGGTGACGCGTCGCCAATCTGCAGAAATGCAAAATTTGCGCGTTTTACTGCTATGAACTTTGGCAACCAATTACACATATCAAATATGCATAGAAAGCTACCAAATTTCATACACACAAAGTACATGTTGCAAGGAACATAACCAACTATCAAAAGCTAAGCTATGATGTATCGTAACATCAAACAATTCCTCTCAATCCCGCTAGTCCACCATAATTCACCAAAACGTTTCCTTAATGCCTTAGCTAAAACCACTCGAATTTCTCAAGCAAATCCAAGCTAATGGCATTCCATGAACTTAAAAACACAACTCCCTTACCTTAACTCCAAGGACCAAGCAAGAATCAAGCTCCTCCTCCCTCAAACAGGCTCTCAAAGTTCTACACAATTCCAAACCAAAGACAAAGCTCTAAACATCAAATTCTTGCCTCCTAACCAAAACCCAAGCTTCCAATCAACCAAATACCAAGAATTCAATCAAGAACACAACTCTTACCTCGTTAAAAAACAGGGGATGGAGAAAAACGCCTCTCCAAGCCTCAAAAACATGAATTCAAGGTTGAAAATGCATCCTCCAAGCTTATACACCCTTAATTGCACCTCTTGACACCAAGATCACTTGATTCCAAGTTCAATTTGAGAGAGAGATGAGTGAGGGAAGCTTAAGAACGTGTTAATGGCAGCTTCTCCTCCTCTTTCCCTTCTTAAACCCTCACTTAACACCAAGATCACCAAGGTTTCAAGTTAAGTGCAATTAGGTCCCCCATCTTTGTAATTAACAGTTCTTGATTCAATTCTTGTCTATTTGTCAAGTTTGAGTTATAGTTAAGAGTTAAGTTCTAAAAATTCATTTTAAAACACTTGGGACTCGTCCCGGCTACTCAAGGTGCAAAATTACCATTTTGCCCCTGAACTTAGTTCAGAGCTTTATTCTTGTCGGAACTTAGTGAACTTCGGCAAACTCCTTTATTCTTGCTAAGTAAACTTAAATTAAACTTCTAAACTTAATTCAAAACTCTTTACCTTCCTCAAGAAGGGTCATAACATGCCCCGTTCGGCAAAATGGTCATGAAGCTCAACAGTATACCATCTCCTTGAGAGTTCAATGAAAATTTGCTTTAAGTGTTAGATAATTTTTGACATTCATACAACATCTTCGAAAAATACTTGTATACCTTCAGGAATTTCTAACACTAACTTTGGCAAATTTTCAATATCTTGTTCAAAATTTCTTCCTTTAGGTACCTTTTTTCTGTAATTTTTCAAGTATAGAATTTCTTCAGAGAATTTGAATGCCATGTGTTTTTCAATTCTTCTTCTTCAGCATTTATGAGTTTGTAAACTTCGGGCCGAACTTCATCTATGACCAAATAAAGTCTTTCCCAATTTCCCCAAAGTACACCATGAGACAATTTTCGGGCTTCTAGCTCTGCCTTTTGAAGGACAAGGTCTCCTATCTTGATTCCCTTAAGTTTGATCTTCAAGTTTGATGTGATGGCTACTCTTTGTTGGAAAGCTTTTCTTCTAAGTTTGGCCATCTCCCTATGCTCATGAACCATGTCAAGTTTTGTTCTTAAGCCGAGATTGCTCCCTTCTTCATAGAATACCTAGACTTTGAGAGAAGGTTTTATAACTTCAATAAGGATAAGAGCTTCAGTACCGAACATAAGTGAAAATGTTGTTTCCCTTGTAGCTTTTTGGGGGGTTGTTCGGTAACTCCATAGTACACTCGGGAGTTCTCTGGGCCATTTTCCCTTAGCCTCGTCCAACCTGTTCTTTAGGCCATCTTTTTGTGTTTTGTTGGACACTTCAACTTGTTCATTACTTTAAGGAAGAACAACTAGGGCGAAGTGCAATTTTATGCCGAGGTTAGTGGTGAATTCCTAGAACCTTTTATCAATGAATTAGGAACAATTATCCGCTACTACCTTCAGGCAATCGAAATTGAATATGATGTTCTTCCATACGAACTTCTGAATGTCCCTGGCCAAAATTGTGGCTAAGGGTTCTACCTCAATCCAATTTATGAAGTAATCTACTACTATGACGTAGTACTTGACACCTCCTAGAGCCGTAGGAAGAGGACCAATAAGGTCAATTCCTTATACAATGAAGGGGCAAGGGTAGTTTGCCAAAGTTATTGCTTCTGAAGGTGCTATTTGGATGGGCACATGTCTTTAACACTTGCTGCATTGTTTGACAAACTGCTGAGCATCCTTTCTTATGGTGGGCCAAAAATATCCTTGCCAAAGTAGTACTCTGGCAAAGGCATCTGTGCCAATATGGGATCCACATATTCCTTTGTGAACTTCTTTCAGGACTACTTCAGCGTCTTCTTCGTTGATGCACTTTTGTAGGGGATTTGAGTACCCTTGTCGGTACAACTCTTCCCTAATCATGAAGTATCTCCCTGACTGACTTTGCAACTTTGCAGCTTCCCAAGGGTTTTTGGGTAAAGAGGAACCTGTCAGGTAGTCCCTTATAGGGTCCTTCCATCCTTTTTCTGAGGTCATGAGTGCCATTACGGTGATGCTTGAGGAATCAAGTACTTCGGTGGACTGTTTTGACCTAGCCCATATTTTTGCTTTCATGTTTTCCTTCTGAGGTACATTTTACATTTGTACCTTGTCGAATGCTTAGATTAACTCTTTGACGAGGTCATGGTATTTTGCCAAGTTAAAGTCCTTGGCCCCATATTCTCCCGTCGTCTAGCGAACCACTAGTTGTGAATCACTGTAGGCCTTCAGATTTTTTACACCAACTCTTTTTGCAAGTCCTAAGCCTGCTATGAGTGCCTCATATTCAGTAATATTATTGGTGATGTGGAATCTAAATTTGATAGCCTTCAATGCTTCCATACCTTTGGGTCCTCGGAGTATCACTTTGGCACCTCAGTGTTCTACTCCTGAAGCGCCATCTACGAAGGGCTTCTATTTGGGTTACTCATAACCGAGGTTAGTCGACTCTTCCTCAGTCTCAGGTAGTTTGGCAATGAAACCTGCTAAGGCTTGAGCTTTAATTGCCTTCCTCGGTTAATATATAAAGTCATACTCACCAAGCTTAATGCACCATTTTGATAACTGGCCCAGATGGTCCACCTTTTTCATGATATCCTGAAGACGTAGGTTACTTTAGACCATAATGCAATGTCCTTGGAAGTATGGCCAAAGTCTTCCGCTTACCATAACTAAGGCATAGATGGCTTTTTGCAATGTTGGGTACTTAACTTTAGCACCATGTAAGGACTTGCTAACATGATATACCAGCCACTATTTTCCTCATGCTTCCCTTACCAAAACCGAACTTACTATTTTTTTGCTGACTGTGAAGTAAAGGATGAAGGGTTCTCCTTCCTTAGCTTGCCGAAGTGTCGATAGGTGGGATAGGTAATTCTTGAATTCATCCCATCCCTTTTGACATTCTTCATTCCAAGGGTGTTCTTTGACATCGAGCTTATCTTAATTTTTGGCTGCCTTGGTGAGCACTTTAAAGAATGGTCGGCATCGATCTTCATATCTGGAGATGAATTTGCTGAGTGCCATTATCCTTCTAGTGAGTCTTTGGATATCCTTGGTGATTGTAGGAGTTCAGAATCCAAGCAAAGCCTTGGCCTTTTTTAGATTGGCATCTATGCCATCTCAGACACCATAAATCCAAGGAATTTTTTGGCTGTTATGCCAAATACACATTTCTCGGGGTTAAGTTGGATTTCAAATGTCCGAAGTTGTTGGAAAGTTTCTTTCAAGTTTGTGATATGATCGTTGGGTATTTTGCTTTTAACTATCATATTGTCAATGTATACTTCCATGTTTCTCCCAATCTGGGAGTCAAACACCTTATTCATCAGCCTTTGATATGTTGCTCCTACATCCTTCAGTTTTAAGGGCATTCTGACATAACAATACATCCGAACATCAGTAATGAATGAAGTTTTTTCTTCATCTTCGAGGTTCACCTGAATTTTGTGATACCTACTGAATGTGTCAAGGAAACTCAAAAGCTCATATTAGGTACTGGAGTCTATCAGTTGGTCTACTAAAGGCAGAGGATATGAGTCCTAGGGACAAGCATTGTTGACATTTCGGAAGTCGATCCACATTCAGAGCTTATCACTCTCTTCCTTGGTAGCAACAATGATGTTGCTGAGATAGTCAGGTTATTTGACTTCCCTTGTTATACTAGCTTCCATTAGTCATTGGATTTTCTTTTTGACGAAGTTGTTCTTATATGTCGAGGCGATGGGCTTCTTTTGATGAACTAGCTTTGCTTTAGGGCATATTTTTAGACAAAGGCTGATTATGTGCAAATTTATCCCAGGCATATCCTTCTGGGAGTAGGCAATTAGATCTTTGTTCATTAATAAAAGGGATACAAGTATTTTTTTTCACCTTCGACCAGTTGTTGCCCAATTTGGGTGCTTCGGCCAAGAACTAATTCTACTTCCTCAGTTTTTATTTTCCTAATATCACCTTTTTCCCCTTCTAGCCTATCTTTGGCAAGTATGTTTTCCTTATCTGAAGTCTGGATGTGAACCTTAAGGGGGTACATTCTTGCTTGGACAAGCACCTTCCTGACCTTAGCTTTATCGATGTATATTTCAGCGTTTTCTTCTTTCATCTCGAACTTGATAGTTAGGTACTTTACATTCATTCAGAGGTGAATGTTGCCCTGTGTTTATTTGCTGAGGATGGCATTGTAAGATGATGGAACATCTATGACTATGAACCTTGTCATAGTGGAGGCAAAGCGTTCCTCTCCTGCCTTTACCCAAGCACCCTTTAGCATAAGTGGGAGGTCAATCCATCCTAATATGAGGAGTTCGGCAAGTCCCACCTCAAAGGTGGGTGAATTCATCGATTTGAGCTCGTTCTCAATGATACCTAAGCTTAGTAGTAGATGTGCAAAAAGGACATCTGTGTCTGAGCCATTGTCAAACCTGTAGGTTGTAATAAGATGTACATATCAAGTACATTATGTGAGTATATGATTAATACAACTCACAAGTGTAACATTAAAGGATACATAATGTAATTGCCCTATGAGGGTGCCCCAAAGGCATTTTGTCTGAAACCCAAAGTGGAATTTAATGAAATGTAGTGAAACCATGACCCAAATGAAGATATATCATACTGCTAAGGCATATTGTGATATTGGGACTCTAAACCAAGAAGCCGAGTGCCATGAGTTAAGATACACAAAAAAGGTACCCTTAGGCACACCTTAGTGTCCTCAAAAGCTTTGAAGCCCAATGGACAATGTATAGATACAATGCCTGTGGCAGAGATACCAATGAAGGTAGTCATACACCCATAAAAAATGTGGTGACTCCATGGAAAGTGGCAAAGACACACTAGAATGCACTAAAACACTATTAAGTGCACCATTTGTGCACCATTATGTGCAAGTGTGTGCTTATGATGGCTTTAAAGCCTATGGACTTGAAGGGCATTCTATGGAAATGATATCTATCTTTCAAAAGGCAATGTTGGCTACAATGTGGACCAATGAGAGGTGGAAAACACTAAGGCAACATGAAGATACCTCAAAGAGACACTAAAGTGCTCTTAGGTGCAATCTTAAATGCACTTACGTTGAAGAAAAAGTTTGAGAGCCTAATTGGCCAAATGAATTATCAAATTGGGTGCTCAATATACACGACTTAAGAAATTAAGTAAGTCTAAATGAAGTCCAAAGAGACTTGGGCTACCTTGAAAAAGGTTTGACCAAGAAACATTTAAAAATTTTGGCGGCTTTAACAATTGGGCCATCTTTCGACTTGTAGTTTCCAAAGACATTTGATGCAGCTTCTTGGCCATTTCTTGGTAGTTTCCTAAGCCTATTTAACCTAGAAAAACACCTACCATGCACCAAAAGAAATGCCAAAATAAAGGAAGGAAATAAACTAGTCAAAAGACTAGGTTGGCGGCTTGGTTGGTCTTTTTAGCCAGTGCTTGATTTTGGTCTTTAAGACCAAATTTAGGGTAGGTTCCTAGCTATTTATTGGTATCCATCTGAGTGCATTAAATTAAGCAAAAATCTATGAAGGATTGAGACAAGAATAACAAAAAGGGGAGCAAAACTAACTGAATGACTTGGTTATCAAGCCATTTAACCAACCTTTTGTTAGTGTTGTGCCCAAAAGCCAATCATAATATGATTGTATTTTTGCACATTGAGTCATGATATTTTATTAAGGCATTAATCCAGCACTTATGTTTGTTGTTTTGTTTCTACGTAACTTAACAAACATAATTGTAACCTTAGAATAATGATATTCTTAAATGTCCCTGGTCTAGTATTATTGTGGAGCGGGTTGCAATAATACATAATGACTAGCATATGTGGAGACTAATATAAGATATGTAGTCTACATATGGGTACAAGTTGGAGAACTTGTGTACTGGACCGACCCACCATGAGAACACTACATGGATCGTTATATGAGTGTCATAAGTGATTCTCATAGTGATCATGGTATATGTAGTCCTTCGACCTAAGATCATCAAGGTTCCCTACATGTGAGTCACATACTTTGATACTTTCCTTTGTTGCTCGTAACTGAGTGAACTTGAAGGAGGTCATTGGGTATGTCACATATCATGTGGAGGGATTTGTATGATCAAGATGGGATTTGTCCCTCCTATGTAACAGGAGTGATATCTTCGGGCCCCTTGATAGAGTAAGACTTAGAAAAATGCATGGCCATGCTCGGATGAGTTGATATACGATATCAATGTCATTAGTTTAAGTTGGTTTACTCGGTAATCAAGAAACCAAAGATTGGGCTATACGAGAGTGACACATTCCATGTCTCGTGCTTAGTCTTGATATCTTGGACAAAGGGACAATGGCATATATCGGTGATGATCATAAAGGTTTAGTCGAATCATCGACAATCTTGTCACTTGGGTAGCAATGATGTGTTGCTAGACACCACTCATTGCTTATGATCATAAATGTGATTTATGATCATTGCCAACGTGGTAAGAGCCTATTGGGTCGCACACATAGAGCTATTTGGATCATTAGAGTGCATGGGCTAATAATTTGGGTTTTGGTTTCACAATAATTTCATATTAATAATGAGCCCAATAGTTGAGCCATTATTAAGCCCAAAATTAAATCCTAATTGGATTAGGGCTTTGAAACCTATTAGGCCTAGAAGTTGAGTCTCACTATAAATATAACTTCTAGTGAGAAATTCGCAGGTCTCCTTGCCTTAACCTCCCAAAAAGGACAGCCGCACTCTTCTCTTGCAATTCCTTGGAGGACGCAGGCTAGCACTGCGAGCGCAAGAGAAACACATCTGCCGAGACGTGGTGGAAGCGTGGTGATCCCGAGAGGCTCGTGTGGATACCATAGAGAGCCTGAACATGTCAACTGTTCAGGTTTTGTGATTCGACTCTACAGTTGAGTGAGAGAGCTCAATCGAAAATTAGGTATGAAAATTTTTGAACACCCGGTTTACTCCGTTTCACTTGGATCCTAGAGGGTTTTGGTTAAATTCTGCTGCGCTGTTTGGCTCCCGAAACCCATCACCTTGTCACTAAGTCCTCTAAGGCAACTTCCTAAGCCATTTCCTAGTAATTTCCTACACCATTTACTACCTTAAACATAGCCCTAAGGCTTGCCAAGGACCACCAAAAACAAAGAGAAAGAAGGGGACCAAAAGAAAGACCAAAACAAAGAAAGAAAATCTAAATGACTTATTCAAGTCATTCGGTCACTGCCACCACCCAAGCCTTCTTAAGGCAATTTCTTTGAAAGTGTTTAACCATTTCTTAGCTATTTTCTACTCTCCTATCTCTTGCAAACGTCTTATACACAAACCAAGAGTAGATGAAGGCTGAGACATAAGCAAGAAATCCAATACAACACCAACAAGCCAAAACCCTGAAGCTATGTTGATGCATCTAGGATGGTGTCCTTTTAAAACTACTTTCTTCTTCCTTTCTGCCTGAATTCTCATCACCATCTACCTATTGGTACCCCTGCCTAAGTACCCTTAATTTTTAGGAAAGAAAAGCTATGAGGGAGGATGGATGAAGAGTAAATCCGAGACAACCTCAAGCAAGCCTTGCACTTGGTGTTACCTAAGTTGGTGCCTGTGTTTTCGGGTGAATGATCAAGCTTCCTTACTGATTCTTGAGCAGAGGTAAGAACCCAATATGAAGCCTCTTCTCTTGTATTTTGAAGGGAAAAAGCTACCCTGGGTGATGGCTTAAGCCAAAGGAACCTAGAGGTTATGATTAGTGGGCTATATATGGTAAGCTAGCTAGTTTGCTTTTGGCAAGAATAGGATTTTTGCTCAAGTTGGACCAAGCTTGACAATTACATAGAACCCTATGATAAATGAACATTAATTCAAGTGATCACAAGAAGAAATTGCCAAAGAATCATGCTTGCTATGTTATGGAGACCTAGTGTTATGGTGTGTGTGTTTGTATGCTTCTCTGATTCCATGGGTGTGCTAATGCCCCCTTATCATTTATATATGTATTATGTATTATGATATATTTGTTTTTTTTGGTGTCTTTTATGTCTTTGGATGTAGGTTACCAAAGAAGTTTGGAGGTTTATATGTATCAATGTTTTAAACATTGAATAAGGCATTAGGTACTATTTGGGTTCTTCACTAAGTACCTATGTACTCATGCCCACTTTTGCCCATTTTAGGTAAAGAAGTGGAGGACTAAGGGGCTTAAGAACTTCTACATGGGGTCTATGTACAGAGAGATAAAACTATCTGTTATGGCTTATGAGAAATGAAGCATAAAGAGGTTCACTAATTAGGACTGATGATTGTGTTTATGTGTTATGTAGGCCCTGATGGTTGTGGTGGGTATTGCTGTTGTTGGATTAATCCCGGTATGGACCAGAACCAGGAGGGTCATGAATAATCTATGGCCTAAATATTAAGTTAAAGTGAAAGTAGAAGTCTTAAAGGGTCTGGAGACTATATGAATAGAAAGGAATGTACCATGCATAAAAACTTTTGAAACATCAAACTTTGGTGTACCATTTAGTTCTTCTTGAAATTTTGGCTTGTATATATTTGTATATGTAAAAAAAGAGAACTAGGCTAGAATAAATGTGTGATTGTACATATTTTTTGGCCTAGGTGGACCGTAGGGCACAAAGGAAAAGAAATATGCGTCATTTAAATCTTATGGTGTATGTATGCATGTATGGTCATGGTTAACTCTAACGGAACTCTAAAAACATGTAAGGGCCTGCTTCTACTTGCATACTTAGCCCTTAAGCAATATCAAGTGAATGAAAACCCAGCTGTTGGTAAAATTAAGTAAATTCAACTAAGACTTCAGAAGATTGAGATTCCCAATAAGATAAACTTTAAGTTGGGGTTAAGAATCCTAGTGATTAGAGTCCAAGTCACCGTATGAAATCAACTGAGTAACTAAAATCTACCAGTTGATAGGAATCTGATGAAAGGATTAGGATTGGGGTGAGTTTGGCCATGACAGCCATCATCTAAGAGTACTCTCTTGACATCCTAATTATCTATCCTAGCCATGATCAAGAGAGGATCATCATGTGGAAACTTTCACCACAGGCCCATCCCTCCGGGTAAGCTTGTTTGAGGGGCTGCCGAACTCCATCATTGCCACACCTTTCTTTTTCTCTTAGATGAGGGTATTCCAGTGGTGATTGTCTAGATTACCCCAGCCGAAGGTGGTGGCTATTTTCACAGACTTCGGTTTGTCCGACGTCTGTTCGAATCATACTCCTTATCTTCTCCCTTTCGCTCATCCTCTCCTTTGCCCCTTTTCTTGGGCGAGGGTATTCTCAAATACTTCTGAGGTTGGTCTTGTTTGATGAGGGACTCTATGTATTTCTTCAGTTGAAAACAATCCTCTATGTCATAGCCATGGTCCTGATGGAATTGGCAGTACTTTTTTATGTTCTTCTTGTTTTCTGAAGTCATGGGCTTCGGCCGTTGTATTGACGTTCCTTATCTTTCCAAAGCCATCAAAATGTTTGCCCATATGGTGTTCAAGAGAGTGAACATCATTGGTCTCTTACTTCTATTTTTCAAGGTCGGTCACTCTGGAACCGAGGTTGGTGACCTTAATGTTAGTATTGTGCCCAAAAAGCCAATCATGAGATGATTGTATTTTTACACATTGAGTCATGATATTTTATTGAGGCATTAATCCAGCAATTATGTTTGTTGTTTTGTTTCTGCGTAACGTAATAAACATAATTGTAACCCTAGAATAATGATATTCTTAAATGTCCCTAGTATAGTATTATTGTGGAGCGGGTTGCAATAATACATAATGACTAGCATATGTGGAGACTAATATGAGATATGTAGTCTACATATGGGTACAAGTTGGAGAACTTGTGTACTGGACCGACCCACCATGAGAACACTTCATGGATCGTTATATGAGTGTCATAAGTGATTCTCATAGTGATCATGGTATATGTAGTCCTTCGACCTAAGATCATCAAGGTTCCCTACATGTGAGTCACATACTTTGATACTTTCCTTTGTTGCTCGTAACTGAGTGAACTTGAAGGAGGTCATTGGGTATGTCACATATCATGCGGAGGGATTTGTATGATCAAGATGGGATTTGTCCCTCCTATGTAACGGGAGTGATATCTTTGGGCCCCTTGATAGAGTGAGACTTAGAAAATGCATGGCCATGCTCCGATGAGTTGATATATGATATCAATGTCACCAGTTTAAGTTAGTCTACTCGGTAATCAAGAAACCAAAGATTGGGCTATACGAGAGTGACACATTCCATGTCTCGTGCTTAGTCTTGATATCTTGGACAAAGGGACAATGGCATATATCGGTGATGATCATAAAGGTTTAGTCGATTCACCGACAATCTTGTCACTTGGGTAGCAATGATGTGTTGCTAGACACCGCTCATTACTTATGATCATAAATGTGATTTATGATCATTGCCAACATGGCAAGAGCCTATTGGGTCGCACACATAGAGCTATTTGGATCATTAGAGTGCATGGGCTAATTATTTGGGTTATGGTTTCACTTTAATTTCGTATTAATAATGGGCCAAGGAGTTGAGCCATTATTAAGCCCGAAATTAAATCCTAATTGGATTAGGGCTTTGAAACCCATTCGGCCTGGAAGTTGAGTCTCACTATAAATACAACTTTTAAGTGAGAAATTCATAGGTCTCCTTGCCCTAGCCTCCCAAAAGGACAGCCACACTCTTCTCTTGCAATTCCTTGGAGGACACAAGCTAGCACTGCGAGCGCAAGAGAAACGCATCTGCCGGGACGTGGTGGAAGCGTGGTGATCCCGAGAGGCTCGTGTGGATACCATAGAGAGCCTGAACACGTCAACTGTTCAGGTTTTGTGATTCGACTCTACAGTTGAGTGAGAGATCTCAACCGAAAATTAGGTATGAAATTTTCGAACACCCGGTTTACCCCGTTTCACTTGGATCCTGGAGGGTTTCGGTTAAATTCCGCTGCGCTGTTTGGCTCCCGAAACCCAACACTTAACCTTTGGAGTAGTGATTGTTTGTCTTTTGCCCTCCTATCCTTAGCTGTTCAATGGTCATATACTGCTCTACTCCCTTATAGAATTCCTATAAAGTTTTCGGGGCATTTTTGGAGAACTCGTAGAAGAGCTGGGAGTCCTTATAAGACCTCGAATCATTGTGAGGATCTGGATCTCCAGGGGGAAGTCAGGGACACTGAAGGCCTCTCGGTTGAACCTTTTGACATAATACCAAATGGTCTCCCCACTTTTTTAGGCTATGTCAAACATTTGAATAGGTATCTTCACTGTTGGCTTGCTTCCTATGAACTACTAGGTGAAGGCAGTGGACAACTCTTGGAAACCCATAATGGTTCTGGGTGCCAGGGAGTTGTACTATGTAGTTGCCGATCTGGAGAGAGTCACTTCTAAACATTTGCAGAGAGTGGTGTCATCGTCATCGTGAAGCACCATACTCCTCTTATGCTTGGTCAGATGAGCTTGAGGATCGCTTCGCCCATCATAGGTGTTCAGGCGAGGTACCCGGATGTCATTAGGCATTGGCGCTTCCACTACCACTTGGATGAACGGTGACTCATGTCCGGTGAAGGTCTCAGATAACCTTGACCAAACGGGCTTTTGGGATATTTGCCTCTGAAACTTGTTCAACCTTTCCAAGATTTTTCCACTAGGACAGTGGTACTACCCTCTCCTCACTGTCGGGGAACCTGTGGTAAGGGAGAATAACGTCTTCTTCTCGATGAGTAACTTCGACGGCGAGGAGATGGGGTCTTCTCTTGGGGAGAAGGACTTTGATGCGGGGAGGACCTTGGTTTTTTTGATATGGACTTCACTGTGTACCGTCCACAAGACAACGGGTTCTCTATTGTAGACTCATTTTGGGGTTTCATATTAGGTGAACTCCTCTAGGATGACCGACACCCCCTCTCCGAATGAACCTCTAGGGAATGGGTCTTTGCATGAAAAGGTGCTTGTGACCATCTTTGGTCGAGTTGCTGTGTCATTTTGGCCCCTATGGAGCGCTGGAAGTCACGCAACCCATAGTGACCAACAGACGGTGTTCGTCCTTCAGCAGGGAGGGCTCCAGGGGTGCTTGATCGTCTGCAATCGGAGGCTTAGGCATGAATTGGGACTTCAGAATACCCTTATCCTTGGAACGCCAAGTCTCTACGACGATGACCTGGGAGTGAGTTCCCATAGATGGTGCCAAATGATGCTCGATGACATCTTCAATGTGGACATATTGGACCTCTAGTCGAACTTTGCCTAAGAGATATCTGCAGCACTCGAAGAAAATGGGTTAGGAGCTCCCTAGGGTGTTTTTCTGGGGGAGGGATCTCCGATGCCCAAGTCAGTCTGTGAGGGAGAGGTTGCTATGAATAGGGAGCAAAAAGAGAGGGTATCTTGAGTATCTTGTATTACCCGGGAGCCTCATAAGTATTTATAGGAAGCTTGGAGAAGAAGGTCATTATACCCAAGTTGAACAAATTAGGACACGTGCTTGGCCAGATTTGTTGGACATTCGGTTCATACCTTTGGGGAGAGGTGTCTTCAGTTGTTCGCAGGCGGTCATGCTCAGAGGGTAGGCACGTGTGCAAGGTTCCTATCAGTGGTCCCTCAGCTATGTTTTTCGTTTTCCCTTAGGATCCCTCGGGGACTTGAGAACCCTTTCGGCAGTAGAATCCCCTCTGAAGGTGTTTAGGAGAAGCCTACGGGAGGCATAAATTGTGCTCAGGAGATCTCTATGCTACCAGAGGTGGTAGTTCTCCTTTTCCAAGGTTGCTTGTGTTATCTTCCGAGGGTTGTTGGGCCCTGTTCCAAGATTATTCATGTGAGGGTGGTACTGAGCCCTTCTTCTGAGGTTCATCATTCCTTCGAGGTTGGTTATGAGGATCTTCGAGGGTGGTGCCAGATCTGTCAATTTGAGGGTCCTATAGGCGACAGCCCTTCCACCATCACCACTAAAATCGATTATGTTAATGTAAATGCATAACAATAACTTTTGAAACTGTAATTTTGGCTATAAGATAATTTTCACTAAACTTAAAATGTGTTGTTCTTTTTTAACATTTTAAATTGTCATTTTTTTTTTCTCTTTTTGATCATGGAATAAGTCTAATTTATATAGAGAAAAAATGATGATTTGAATTGTCCACTAATTGTAATAAAAATTATTCAGCAGTGTAAGTTAATTGGAAGATAGTTACCTAATTGTTTATAGTAGAATTTCAAAATTTCTTGTAACACAGTTACTCTGAACTAACAAATTTATCCAGTTAGGGAACTAAAATGAAACTTTTTTAACATGTATAAGATAAAATAAAATGTTTTAATATGTTTACATCCAAAACCATATTATCAATAAATAAGGGAATAAAATGAAAAGATAATTAAAAGTTACAGACTATGGACGAATTCACTAGATTTTTAAATATTCATGTCATGAAGGTTGTTAAAACCTTGCATTGTCTAAATATATGCCCTACCTTATGCATGTCGTACGGATGAAGTTTCAGAAATACTCTCAGTAAAAATTGGAAATTCCTGCTATCTCTTATCCCTCTTCGTCTCGCTCCTTGCTGCTCCTCACTGTCAGCACCGCGCTTGCTTCTGCACCCAACCGACGATGGCACCTCCTTCTCGATCCTCCAGATGCACCCCAGAGCGATGCCTAAAGGAGGGCGAAGCTTAATTGGATCTGGGATGATAACGACGGCAACGGAATCTGCAGACGATTTGGCCGTGACAGAATTGGTGGACAAATCAAAAAGCGAGGCTGGGATGAGATGCAACGATAGGGGTAGATTAGGATGGTTGGCGGTGGTGGTGCAGCGACTATAGGTGATGGTGGAGGGTGGCAGAGACATTCATTAAACAAACCAATTTCCATAACTTTATTGAAAATAGCGAACTTGGTACTTAAACGTTTTTGAGTTTGCTACTTTGGTTATATAGATTTTGGAATTTCAATTTAGTCACTCTATCAGGTTTTATTTATTTTATTGTAATCCTTTAAGTTTTGAGCACCGCTACGGACACCAACAAAAATTCATTACCAAAAACACCGTCGGAATTTCAAACTTTTCAAAGTTACGCAAACAAGGACTCAAGGTTTAAAATTTTAATAATACGCAAAATAAATAAATAAATAAACACCGTTTAAGCAAACAAAATTCTGATATTAGTAACTGTCTCAATGTTTAAACATTAAATTATTGGGCATTATTTTTATTTTCACCTTTTTTCTCCAGAAGTAATTTCATTTGAAATCCTAGACTAGAAGGTATGATAATCATTTAAGTAGCATATTTTTAAAAAGTAACCGAACTTTTAAAATTTCTTGATTTACCAAACATAAGAAAATAAAAATTGATACCAAATGCTTACCTTTTATAAAAACTCTTTTAAAGGTACCCTTCAAAATTTCTAATTATAGAGTTTCACTATCATACAATTTGATACCCTAGTAATATATTATTATTAATCCAAAATTATTGGCCCCTTAGTATTTTAGATCTTTCCTCTCCTTGAAACTTCTCATTCATCATAGCTCTTTGAAAATGGGCATAGAAACATTTTCAAAAAATTTGAGCCATTAATAACTATATTGATTAGTGTTAGGTTCTTAAACTACTTTCTGTTTACAATCTTATTTCAGCTTATTATCTTTTCTACTTAACAACACGTCTTACTCTAATTATATGACTTGTGTGATAGACCAACAAGAACTTTAATAATGA
Source organism: Aquilaria yunnanensis (assembly GCA_039654915.1). Taxonomy (NCBI): domain Eukaryota; kingdom Viridiplantae; phylum Streptophyta; class Magnoliopsida; order Malvales; family Thymelaeaceae; genus Aquilaria; species Aquilaria yunnanensis. The sequence goes on along the minus strand of CM077599.1, from coordinate 43,021,776 downwards.
TCTTAAATTATATCAAGATAAAATGTTTTGAAACTCGAATAGCCAATATTTCAAATAAATAATAATAGACAATAAAATTTAAGGAAGATTTGATGGCTTCTGTTGTAATTATCCTCAACATAAAAATGGAACACTTAAAAGTAGACAAGTTTGGTGGTGTTTGACGGTATTTTAAAAATGGTGGTGCTACTAGCATTTTCGTTAAGTTTTTCTATGTACATATATGTATACATGTGAAAAATGATATGAACAAAGATATGAAATTATATGCATAAAGAAATAATATAGGGACAATTTTAATATCATATTATGATATAGATAAATAAATAAAGAGAATCAAACCAACATATAATTATATATGTACACAAGAATAAACTCATTTGAACAAATAATGTCAAATACATTATTATTCATATGTAAGAGTTTATTCACTTACATATCCGTAAAATATCTTTGATCTTGGTAAATATATGTGGCACATATTTTTTACATATCTATGACTTGCCTTATACATCAAGTTTCATATATATCTATCATTTGATTTATATAAATCTCAAATTTTGTAAGAAATGGGATTTGATATGTTTACACCTGTTTCTTTGTGAAAGGTTAAACTCATACATACAATTAAATATATTAGTAACATATTTGTGATCGCATTTATACATGTATCACACATTATTTATACAGATTTCTAGCTTTTTTTAAACATCAAGCTTGTACATATTCGATATCTAATTTATAAATATCTTCAATTTTGGCAATAGATAGGATTTGACACATTCATACCTAGTTTTTAGGGAAGGTTAAACCTGTAATATATCTGTGATCTCATTTATACATATATTATATATTATTTACACAAATCTCTCACTTTTCTTGTACATCAAGTTTGTATATATCTGATATCTAATTTGTACATATCTCCAGCTTTGGTTGGACATGAGATTTAATAAATTCACACTTTTTTTATGTTGTAAATGGTAGTATTAGAGTGTAAATATATATAAACATAAGGGGTAGGGAGCTTATATGACTTACACTAAAACCTCTTAAGTTTAGTGAAGTCATAAATTTCTCATCTTATTTAAAAAATTTATAATCTTCCTCTTCAATTTGAACATTTTTTTAAATTATAATTCAATTACACTATAAAGTTGCTATATTTTGATAAATTTAAAATGAAAAAAATGTAGATTTGTGAAATTGAGGCAAACTGTAAATTTATCAAAACATTAGGAGGGTTTTGTAATTAGTTTTGACTTACATGATTCTTTTTCTTTCAACCAAAGAAAAATTTTCTTTCCTCCTTCAAGGGTTCATGACTAGGGATGACAATTGAGTGGGTTGGGTCAGCTTTGAGTTAGGTCATTCAGGCCCGGGTTTAGTTAGGTTAGCAAGAATTCAGGTATAGGTCAGGTCATTTGGGTTCAGGCTGATTTCAAGTTGAGTTGATTTCAGGTTAGGTTGGGTTGGACCGGGTTTATTTGGGTTCAGGTGCATTATAGGTCAATTTTAGTCTCGAATAACTTCAGGTCAGGTTTTAGGTTAAATTCGGGTCAACTTTTGTTTTTGCTTAGATTACTGGTGTGTAGGTCAAAATGATTGAATCAATTCATGTTTTTTTTTTCAATTTTTGTTAAAATTTTAATCAAAGAATTTGATTTTTTATGTGATTTAACTTAAATTAATTTTTCATTTTCCAATATATTTAATTAAAATATTCATAAAAATTTTATTCATTATAGTTTAGTACATATTTAGGTAATTTAACATTGTTCATAATACTTAATTATTTTTCCAAACCTATACCCTTCAACTGCCATTGCACAGGTCATTCAGATCCTCACATAGCTATCACCCAGACATACACTACGATAATTTTGTTGTGCTTATATTTCTATGAATTTTTTTTGAAATTACTACGGAATACAAATCAAATTCACTTTTAGTGACTAAACTGTAAGATTTCAAAAAATTTGGGTGAAAGTGCAAAGATTTCAAAAGTTTAGGATGGCTGAAATGAATTTTTCATAAATTTAGTACCTATTGCATTATACTTAAGAGGCTAGGGCTGAATGCTGTAATTTTAACAATTGCCTATGAAGATCTTTAAACTTACTAAACATAAAAATTAGTTCTTTTGAAAAAATCCAAATATGGAACTCACCAAATATAGAAGTTTCTTCCTAAAATATGATACTTGCAATATATAGAAGTTCTCAAAAAATGGAAGTTACAAAATATGGGGATCTCCTTTCTAAATATGAGAATTGCTAAACATAAACATTTGAAAAAAATGAAACTACTAAATATGGAAGTCCCCTACCTAAATATGAGACTTGCTAAATATGAAAGTACAAAAAAATGGAAGTTACTAATTAAAAAAGTCATCATTCCTAAATATGAGGCATACGGAATATGAAAATCTAAAAAAATGGAAGTTACTAACATGGAAACCTCCATATTTAGGACTTATTAAATATGGAAGATAATGAAAGAAGAAAGTTAAGGTTTAGGGTGAGGGTTAGAATTATGTCTTGTCGGGTTTAGTCATTGGGTCATCTTAGGTTTGGGTCAAGTTAGTCTTAAGTTTGGGTCATTTCAGGTTCTAGTCACTTCAGGCATGGGTCATTTCGAGTTTGTGTATTTCAGGTTTGGGTCATTTTTGTTCAAGTTCTCTCAGGTTTCCCTTTAATAAGGTTTGAGTTCAAGTCGGTTTGGGTACAATCGGGTTCAGGTTGTTGACTTTTTTAGTCAAATTGGGTTTCGGTTAGGCTTGGGTTTGGGTGGGTTAGGCCAGGTCATCGAGTCGAGTTAGATTTTGCCATCCCTAGTCATGACTTAAAATGATACTGATTGTTATGACTTTGGTGTCATGTTTTTGTCTATGTGTGTATTTGTATTTCTTTTATACCATGAATTGCACATGAATAGCATAATTTTATTCAAATAAACTAAACAAATTACAACCATTTCACTAATAAGGAAACACACACATACACACACCTACTTGCATAAGAAATTAAGTATAAGTATATTGTTGTTTATGGTTATAAATTATAGTAGTAACGATTATGCTATTATTTTTTACCATACGATAAATGATGTCTGGTAGGAAATTAACCCAACTCGGGGCCCACAACTGATAAAGAGCTACCAATGTGATGGACAAAGAGCCCTAAATACATTTGTAAGGGAACCTTACCCTGGATGGAATAGTAACCCATAATTACGAGGATAAGCTACCAGGATTCCTATCCTAGAATGAATCCCTTGTGAATCCCTCAAGCTATACAAATGCTTCAAATCGCTAATCCCAAGGTATGAGATTCTGACTCTCCACCCATCTCTGCTTTTCTCTATCCGTCAGAAATCTGACTTGAGTGTCAGAGGGGTTTCCCCTTGGCACACATCTCAGGGCTTCAACGTTGTCTTTACATGTAGGTCACCAATCTAAGGTTCACCGAGCTTCTGGGCCAATCTCACACGATCCTTTCAACTATTAATTTGGCATTGACTGTGGGAAAGGTTGTGGTGAACACTTGGATGTCTTGTTTGGAAAACCAAGACACATAAGAAAATGAATAGGAGAGCCGTTGTCCTGCTAGATCGACAGGGTTTGCAGGCAATGAAGCACACCAAAAGGTGGACTAAAAAGATCCTTTGAGGCTTTAGAGGGACCCCTACAAGGGTAAGGGCCCTGTACCCCTGGATGACAACTAGTTCCAGGTCCTGCTGCATGCTCTATTTGAGCAATTTAGGACAACATTACGACAAGAGATTCAGAGAGCTTTACAAAGGGCTTCAGAGTAAGTTACCGAGAGCCATTGAGCCCTTAGGAAACCCTGTTAGGCTCATCCTCCGCATCCTACCCTTAGGGTATGAGCCCCTAAGCTACCATCATCCATCGACCATTCCAATGGCCTTGGAGGCAGCAATATTAGCGCCATTTTATAAAGGCTTGATCAGATAAAGTAATACATAAAAACCCCCGAGCCCTTGAATGAGGGCCTCAACCTAGGCATTGGTGTAGAATACATGTGACTCTAGCCTTTTATGGATGAAATAATCAATGCACCCACTCACGAGGGGTTCTGGATGTCAAAAATTGACTTATAAGATGGCCTTTTTTACCCGATCTGTCATATGTAGAGGTATGTCACCTCTATGAGGCTAGAATGGGCCCCTTTGATGTGATTATATGAAGGGCCTTTAGCTCTACACTAACGGGGCTATTACCACTTGGTTTAGGATTAATTAGGGGTATCGCTTCTCCTCTTTTATGGAACTTTCTCAAGTGTTTTTGTGACACTTTTTAGGAAGTAGACCAACCCCAAAACTGGTGGCTTACCTGTTAAAAATTAGACAAGCCCATGACAAGTCTTTTACAGACTTCCTTCAAAGGTTTAATGTCTAAGCGGTACAAGTATAACGACTATCTCTACAGCTACCCTCGATTGTCATCACCCAAGGGTTGGCATGGGACTTAAGGTTGGCTTGGTGCCTTCATGAAAATCTTGTTAGAGATATAAATGACTTCCTTGATCAAGTCACGTGGTATATGCACACCGAGGAACTCAACCAGCCATCACCCACCAAAAAGCAAACAAAGGCCAAGGAAGATGGGTCTAAGAAGAAAAATAGGGGCAGCTAGAACCTATTCTCCCTCCTTTGTGGGAAATGAGGTCAAATGTCCTATATGCTCTAGAGAAGAACCAAGTTCGACGATGGCCTCCCTCAATGCCGCCTTGGCACAAGAGGGACCTCAAGAAATATTGTGGATATCATAAAGACAAAGGCCATGACACTAAAGAATGCTGGCAGCTAAAAAAGCTTTTCGAGAAAATGATCCACGCTGTGAAGCTGAAAGAATACCGGTTTAGATCACAATCACCCTATCGAAGGCAAGATGAAAGCCTCATAGAAGGGACGATGACAACAATCATGATAGAGGACGGAGGCTTGAAAGGCAGTGATCCCCCTTAAGAGCCTATAAGAATCTTAGACCCCCAGCCGAGGTTGTCCACATAATCACCAAAAGAGAACCTTCCTCAACTCAAAAAAGACAAGGGTATGAGATTGCCCAACTAGATGTGGCTAACCCTAAGAAGGTCCTAACAAGGGGTACCGGAGTTGACCCCCACCTTGATCCACTTGTATTTAGGGTTTGAATCAACAATTTTGATGTAGAGAGAAATTATTTAGACACACGGGCCAACATCAACGTTATCTTTGTGGACTGATCAGAGAAAATAAAGATAAGAAGGTCATGTTTGTCCCCCATGTCTAGATCTACCTTTGGGGTAGGCAAGGAAGTAGTCATTATAATTGGGACCATTAATGTATCCGTCATGCTGATGGGAAAAAACCACAAAGGAAAGGTCACTTGTGACTACAACACCACTGAGTTTCTAATCTTAGATGTCCTATCACCTTACAATGCCATACCTGGCAGGCCCGCTCGAGTACAATTTTATATCTGGTTCAATGTCAGATGGGTAATGGTGCTCTTTATGATCCTTGTTAGGGATGCCACTATCTTTGTTGACCAGACCTCAGTACGACGGGGCTACATACCTACCCTATAAAAGGCAAAAAAAAGATGAGCTTGCACGAGTAAAGGAAGAAAAAAGAAGAGATATGACCCAGGAGGATGAACCTGGCATAATTTTGCCTAAGGACATTGAGCTGGTGGAGGTGGCACTTGGAAGAACAATAAAGGTTGGCAACGATCTTCCACATGAGGAAAAATCATTATTTGTCTAGTTTTTTAGAGCAAATATAGATGTGTTTGCATGGGCCCCCAATGAGATGCTTAGGATAAACCCAAAGATCATTTGTAACACTCCAATATACCACATGGAAAAAATGTGGGAAGCCTTGTGTGGATATATAGGCTCAAGTTCCAGAGCACAAATACAAAGCACTTATCATTTTCCAAAGGATGGCCTATATGGTGTGGGCAGGTGTTTTATTGGCCGATTTTGGACTTGGCTTGTGACAAATGGTATTAAAGCTAGGCTTGGTTCAAAGTATGTGGTTGAGTTTGTCGGTATGGGATGGGTCGGGGGCGGGGGGGCTTCCTTATACTGAGAATCCATTCCTAAGTACCTAGGACTTATCATTTTCTAAATGATAGCCCATGTGGTGTGGGCAGGCGTTTCATTGACCGGTTCTGAACTTTGGTTATTATAGATAGTATTAGAGCTAACTCGGGGACCATGATGATGCGGTATACTAGGTATGCACATGCATCATTTATTGGAACTAATGTTGGATTCAAGAGGTTGGCCAAGTAATCGGATTCAAGAGGTTATTAGTCTAAGGGACCAAGTAATCCAAGTGACCCCAATGGGGATGTTGGGTACATGGGGGAAGTTTGTAACACTCCTATATATCACATGGAAGAAATGTAAGAAGCCTTGTGTGGATATATAGGCTCAAGTTTCAAAGCTTAAACACCTAGCACCTATCCTTTTCCAAAGGATGGCCCATGTGGTGTGGGTAGGTGTTTTGTTGATCGATTATGGACTTGGGATGTGACATCATTACTCACACATTCCAAGGAGACTTCTACCCAACTAGTACAGTAGAAAAAGCACCGTATGGCACCCAAAAGGCAAGACTCTGTTAGAGAGGAAGTCAAAAAGTTGTTGAACATTGGCATCATTTGGGAAGTGCTATATCCTGAATGACTCACCAAGGTAGTACTGGTGAGAAAAAATGGTGACTGGTGCATGTGTGTCAATCACACAAATCTCAATGACATATGCCCTAAAGATCCTTATCCCCTTTCATCTATAAACTATTTCATCGACGCTACATTTGAATTCAAAATATTGTCCTTCATGGACATTTTTATTGGCTACCACCAAATTTAAATGCAACCCTGAGGATGAAGAGAAAATGACTTTCATAACTGAGGAAGCAGTCTATTGCAACAAATATATGCCCTTGGCCTAAAGAACATCGAGGCCATCTATCAAAGATTGACGAACTAGATCTTTACAGATCAATTAGGGAGAAAAATGGTAGCCTATGTAGATGACATGATCATCAAAATTCAATCAATAAAATACACTTTGATGGCCATCAAGAAACCTTCCAAAGAATGTGACAATTTAACATGAAACTTAATCTAAATAAATACACCTTTGGTGTAGGTACTGACAAATTCCTTTACTATATGGTCTCGAAGAAAAGGGTGGATGTAAACCCAGACAAAATTGAAGCCATCCTCATGGTACCCAATCCTTGGGACAAAGAAGGATGTCTAGAAGCTGGCTAGAAGGCTAATCATCCTTAGACGGTTTGTCTCACACTTTAGTGATCATTGTAGGCCCTTTTTTCAAATGCTTAAGAAAGAAATGATCTTCAAATGGACAGATGAATGCAACATAACCTTATAGCAGATAAATGTAGGGTTTTGGAAGCCAAACAAGTGTAGTGGAAAGTAACTAGAAACCTCTAGGATCCAAGTGAGACAGAGTAAATCGGGTGTTCAAAATTTTTTACCTAGTTGGCTAAGATCGTTAGCCCAATTGTTGAGCCAAGTCACAATGGCTTGAATAGTTTACGTGTTCAAGCTCTTTATGGTATCGATATGAAGCTCTTAGATCACCATGCCTCCACCACATCCCGGTAGATATGTTCCTTTTGTGCCCGCAATGCTAGCTTGCGTCCTCCAAGGAAGGGCCAGAAAAGAGTGCAACTAGAACCTTTCAAAACCCTTTTGATTTTGTCCTTCTTAGGAGGCTAGGGTTAAGGTATGAAAATCCTTACTATATGATGTATATATAGTGAGGCTTTAACTCCCAAGCCTAATTGGTTTCAAAACCTTAATCCAATTAGGTTTAATTCGGGCTTAATAATGGCTCAACCTTTGGGCCAATTATTAACCCGAAATTATCATGAAACCAAAATCAAACAATTCGGCCCATGCACTTAAATAATTGAATTAGCTTTAAGTGTGCGACCCTATAGGCTCCTACCACATTGGCAATGATCATAAATCACATTTATGATCATAAACAATGAGCGGTGTCTAAGCAACACATCATTGCTACCCAAGTGAGAAGATAGTTGGTGATTCGACTAAACCTTTATAATCATTATTTGTATATGCCACTGTCCCTTTGCCCAAGATATCAAGACTGAGCATGAGACATAGAATGTGTCACTCTCGTGTAGCCCAATCCCTGGTTTCTTGATTCCAGAGTAGACTAACTTAAATTGATGACATTGATATCGTATATCAACTCATCCGAGCATGGGCATATATTTTTTTAGTCTCACACTATCAAAGGGCCCATAGAAATCACTCTATTATTTTGGATGGACAAATTTTATCTTGACCATACAAATCCTTCTACATGATATGTGACCTACCCAATGATCACTTTCATGTTCACTCAGTTATAGCCAACATACAGTAGTATCAAAGTATGTGATTCATATGTAGGGAACCTTGATGATCTCAGCTGAAAGGACTACATACACCATGATCACTATGAGAAACACTTATGATACTCATAGAATGATCCATGTAGCGTTCTCTTTATGGGTTGGTCCAGTACACAAGTTCTCCAACTTGTACCTATGTGTAGACTACATATTTCATATTAGTCTCCACATATGCTTCTCTCTATTAATTGTGTCATTGCTGTTCTAGTTAGAGAAAATGGGCAAGAATAATGGCCAGTGTATTATGCCAGTCAGACCCTCCAAGAGGCTAAAGCCAAACATCCTGTACACCACAAAGTGGTCCTAGCCCTCGTTATGGCTTCTAGAAAACTATGACTGTTCTTCTAGATACACCACCTCACTGTCAAAATAGAATTGCCCTTACACGATATTCTTCAAAAGCCTAATAAGTTAGGTAGACTTGCTAAATGGTGCATCAAACTAGGAGAATATGATATTTGCTACAAACCCAAAAAGGCTATAAAAGCACAAGCCCTTGTAGACTTCATGGTTGAAATGACATTAGTGGAAAAAATTTAAGAGCAGATAACGGAAAAACCCTTATGGGAAATGTACGTTGATGGGACCTCATAACCCAAGTACCAGGGAGCAGGCATCGTACTCAAAGGTCCACTAAACTTAGAAGAAACCCTCAAAATTAAATTTCACTTCCCCATAACAAACAACATCATTGAATACAAAGCCTTCCTTACTGGGCTATAAATGGCTGGTCGGCCGGCCGTATGATGCCTATAGATATACAGTGACTCTCAGTTAATAGTAAACCAAGTTAAGGGTACAGTAGGGGCAAAAGAGCCCACTCTTTTCAAATACCTTTGTTACCCACTCTATAATGATCCAGTTATGGTGCCAAAACTGTGCATTTAAACTCCCAGGATTGGTGTGTCTTGTAGGTCACCAGAGTAACACCCCTAGTGTGCATACTCAAGTAACCTTCTTGAGCACTATGTAAATACATGCATATTGGTCTAACCATAACACACATATTTACATTTATACACACTATGGAAGCTAAGAAAGAAAACACTGGCACAAGTCTTAGTTTTGGCTTCCACACATTAAGCATTCTTACTAGGTTCAAAAATTCCAGCCACTGCACCCAAACTTCCTCCAATAAACTGTATCATTCTAGCCATGTAACCCCCTATTTTCTTTGCTCCATTATTAATTATAGACTTAGATTAAGCCTAGGAATTTTTTTTTACATCAATAGCCCACCTATGGATCAGGTTATGGATTTTTTAAGTTGGTTACAAAATTATGACCAAATGAACAGTAACTTGGCCAAATTTGCAATGTCATATCTTTGGCTACAGGGCTCCAAATTCAGAAATTCAAAATTTCTATTCAACCTCAAGATGTGATCTAGGTGTGTTCAAAATTTCATAATGAGATTCATTCTACAAATGGAGATATAGAACTTTGAGTGTAGAGTCAAAATTCTGATCACTTTATGAGCATTTTGACCACACGAAATTTTATAAGCATGCAAACACTTCATTCAAAAGGGGTAAGCCACTCAAGGCTATTCCATACATTTCCAAGACATCTAGGAATTACATTTCCTTACAGCTAGCATCTTTACATAGCCAATACCAAAATTTACAAACAAGCAGCCTATATTACACACTTAGGCAGCTTGTGCATATCATCCTCATACATAGCAAAACAGCCCACAAATGTTCACATACATTGTCCCAAATTCACATGCATTAAATGTACATGCATCCATGAACTACATAATGTTCTTGACTCAGTTAAAACACACACCCTAGTTATAGGAGAGCTTTAGACACAATATACTCCAGAAACAGAATGCTGGACAGCTGCTGTATAGTACAATAAGCACCATCACTAAAAATACCAAATGTGCTCCTAAAATCACCAAAAAATCCAGATTACAACTAGATACGTGGAAGTTCAAGTGCCTGAAATTTTAGATCAAAACTCAAATGAAAAGGGTCAGTTTGAATGTGATCTATCCACAGCACCTAAAATGGACAGAAATGGGGTAAGTTTCTTAAATGAAACTTAGTAAGGGCTTATCAATAAAATCTTCAAACTCCAGTCATATAACTGAAATCCAAAGACACTAAAACAAAAAAGTATAGTACAAATACACAAACACAGCCATCCAAATGCACAAACAACACAGCAACAAACAAATGTAATGCTGGTAGCAATAAACACATTAGGGTTAGTTCATAAACAATCAAATAAACATTATGTAATCACTATGGCAACCCTCCTCAAGCTAATGCTTGGCCTTAGGAGGTTAATTGGTCTTAGTTAGTACTAACTTGGGCTCTAGAAACTCTTGTAAACACTGCCATCTTAGTGCATGAAAAATAGTAAGGCTAGGACTTTGTTCATGCACTCCCCTTTAACCTATACTTGGTTCCTTGAGCTTTTTGCTCTCTTCCAAGCATGGTCTTAGCTTCATGGATGCTTGATCATCATCTTAGGACAGTAAAAAACCATGAAGCATGAAGAAAAAACCCTTACTTAAGCTGTGAAAGCTGAAAATAGTAAAGGAAGCTCAATAAACCCGAAAACTAGGGTTTTCTCTCTCCTATTGAATCCGATTGCTTTCCTTTGTGATTTCTTAGGAGATTGAGCTATGGTGGCTATGGAAGGTTATGGATGAGCTAAGGGAGGAACTTTGGGTGGTGAGGGCCAAAAATGACCAAGGAAAGGTAAAGAAATCAAAATATTTAATTCACTTGATTAGTTTAACCTTAACCTTAAGAATTTTTGGCTAATCTTTAGCCCACCTTTCTGACCTTAGAACCTGGAAATAAAAGGTTGGGATAATGCTAGAAATGGTCATCTTTGACTCTTATAAAAAATCATCCAACCCTTAAGTTATTTTTATGAACAATTGTAAACCTAGTTGTCTTAGGTTCTTGAATAATAGCCTTTGTTTCCTTTATGCAATTTAGCATCTAAAAATTTCTTCCATACCATTCAAATCCTTCCAAAATCTATTCTTTAGAGTTGTACAATTGAGTACCCAAGTCTTGAAATCTTGCAATAAGACCCATAAATTACTTGTAAAACAAGGAATCCTCTAGGGCTTCCTTTAGTACCAAATAACCATTGTAATCTCTTAAGGAGGTGTAGATTATTCACTTTACCCCTCACATTTCATTCACTTTGGTGAAAATTATGCTATATAATGGTTTATAACCATTATGCCTTTATATTGTAATTTTCCCATTTGTTAAGGTAGTAACAACTTTAATATGGTGAGGGATTGGATCAACATGTTTGACCTCATATAGGTTCACAAGATCTCAAAGGCTCAGAATACAGGGGCAAATGCCCTCTCAAAAGGACGGGAAAAGGCCATGATAGAGGAACTTATAGTACCCTTGATTCGCCTGATACACTCAATAGTCTTTGAAGATGGTTGGAGGAAGACAATCAGACTTTACCTTAAGATTGGTGAAGGAGCACCACCCTAGAGCACTACATAGAGCATGCTTAAGGTATTAGAATCAATGGCCAAGCCAAAGGTGATTTTCCTTATAAGCATGAATATTTCTAGCCAAGGATGTCATACTCAAGTTGGTTTTATAGCCCACACTGAAGAAGACACACCATGTCCAAGCATTTGTTCCATCATGCACAAATGAAGCCAAAGGATGACCTAGTCAAGGAGAAATGGCTTTGCTATCTTCAAGGGTTGCAAATACATGTTTCTAGTATTTTTAAAGGTAGAATAAGTAACTCATATGGTCTGGAGTAGTTGGGATTCTCATGGAAACAATTTGCATACGAGAACTTGCATACAACACCTTTTATGTGCTTATGAGTGTGTGTTGCGTGTTTACCAAGTTATAGTTTGAGTCCAGCAGGTATATTTTATAGTTTTACTCTATTTTAGGTAGGAATTCTAGAATAATTATTATTTCCAAGTGTTCTTAATAATTTAGAATTACTATGCCCAGTTTTCTTAAGTATTATCCAACTAGGATTCCTAGTTGATCAGGTTTAGGGTTTTATGTGCCTATTGCAGACGCTATATATGGGCTGCGAAATTCTCTATGTATGAAAGAGATTATTGATTACTTCTCCAATAAGAATATTTTCTCTTGAGTTCCTCGGAACTCCACTATCTCCTATGTCTCTTGAATGAAGCTAAGAAGGATTTCTTAATGTAGTTCTTCTTCAAATTTCTTCTAACTTCACTTCTACAACTCTTTTCTTAATGTAATCTATTTTTAGCTTCTTTTATTTCTTCCTAATTTAATTTCTTGGACCCAATTTTGGGGAGTTGGTGGTGTCCTTTGAAGCTTGAAAATTTTCTTGGAATTGCCCATCCATCAATTGGTATCATAGCCACAAGCTTCAATCAGGATCTATCTATCATTTTTTCAATATTGTTCTTTTCAATTCTATTTTGCTTTTTTTTTTTCTAGATTTGTAATATGTTTTGTCTTTTTTTTTCCTAAATTAAAAATAAGAAAAAAACCAAAAAAAAACTTGTAGGTTGTGTTCGGTCTAAATTTTTCTTTGTTCAATCTAAATAATCATTATGTTCTTTTTCTTTTGTTTTGCAAGCAATCTAATTAATTTTCTATTTTGTTTCTTCCAGATTTTGATCATTCCTAATCTATTTTCTTTCTTTTGTTCCAAAATTTTTATGTTTCCAATCACCAATTGTTTCAATTGTTTTGACTTTGTTACGTGCTTAACAAGTAAGAATTCACAAATTTGACATTTCTCTAGTTTGTGTCTTGTTTTGCCCTATCATAAGTGCTTATTTTCCCACTTTCAACCATATGGTTCTTGTTTGTTTCTCATTTTTTTTGGTCCTTAAATATCAAAATTATTATTTTACATTAATCTTTTCAAATTGGTTTTATGTTAGAGAGATTTGGTTGAAGAGGACTTACAAGGATTGATTGTCTCAAAATTTTCCACTAACAAATTGAGAAAAAAAGAGAGTGTTTGTGAGGATTTTTTTTGTTTTAGGTACTTGAAAAATCAGCCATTGATTACATTATGATGGAGGTGCCACACAATGATATTTTCCATTCAAGGTGTAAGGCTAATGGCATGAATGTTGTGTGATTATAGATGGAAAAATTCATGAAAATATGGTTAAAAGATCGTTGGTGAGGAAGCTTCAACTGGTGACCCTTCTACATCTATATCCCTATAAGCCACAGTGCCTCAATTATCCTAAATTTGAGGTGACCGAGCAGGCAATGGTTCATACCTCTATTGGTAAATATCATGACTACCTACTTTGTGTTATTGTGCCTATGTGCATTGGACATATTATACTTATCCAGCCTTGGCGGGAAGACATGGAGGTCATTCTTTATGAGGGCTCCGGAAAGCTTTCTATCTTGTATCATGAAAAAATCCTACATCTAAAAAAGGAGATGATACTTGTTCCATTGAGTCCAAACTAGGTTGCTCATGATTGAAGATTGTTCTTTAGCAAGTTTGAGGGAAAAGTCACCAGGAAGAAAGAATGAGGAAGTTCTAATAAAAGACAAAGAAGGGATAGTTCTAACCAAGGAGTAAGAAGAGGAGCGCATCCAACCCAAGCATTGATGCTCTAAGACAACTTCGATGTAGGACATGTTGGCATCTGGAGATGCTTAACCTGAATAGTGCCTGCAGAACTGAATAATGAGGATCAGGGGATACCTACAGTGTTTTTCGAGGAAGGGACCTCTAACGCCCAAGTTAGTGTATAAGGGAAAGATTGTTGAGAGTAAAAAGCAAAAAAGAGTCTCTTGTGTGTATTACCTATGGGCCTCCCAAGTATTTATCGGAGCCTTTGGGGAGAAGACCATTTTTCCTTAGTCAAGCAGATTGAGACATGTGATCGGTCAAATCTACATACGTTAGGTCTGTACCTCGAGGAGAGTTGTGCCTGGCTATCTGTAAACAGTTACGCTTAGACCTTTGGCCAGGGATGTGGGGGAGGTTCCTGTCAGTGATCCTAGGGGCTAAGCCTTTGTCATTTCTCTCTATGAGCCTTTAGATGTTCTCAAACCCCTTTGGAAGCCATGTTTATCTCCAAGGGTGATGAGGGTTTTTTTGAGGTGATATTAGCTAATTGCTCAAGGTTGGTTGATGTACAACTTGAAGATGGTCACTTGAAGGTAGTGTTGGCCACCTTCCAAGGTTGACAGAGCTATTACCCAAAGATGGTGTCAAGCACCTTCTTCAAGGTTGTCTATGCGACATTCTGAGGATGATTCTAAGACCTAATCTAAGGTTGGCTGAGATGGTAAATGAGGTTGGTTATGAGCCTTCTACCATGGTTGGTTGTGTTATGTTTTTAGAGTGGTATCAACCACCTATCTAAAGGTCCTACAAGCGATAGCCTTTCGGCTATCACATGCCCCCTTTCAGATGTCAGGACCCAATTTACCCCCATTCTAAACCCTTTTAGGAGATTGCAGATCAATCAGTTTTAACCATCGAATTGGTTTCATAGGGTGAATTAGACTTTGACTCCTAAGATTCTTAACCCTAACTTTACACTTTAGATTAACAGTTTAAGAGGTTAAGTTGCTACTTTAACACTAAGTTATAAGTTTAATGTGTTACTCTAGTGAATGCACTTACTTAACCAATTTCATTATCTTGTTTTAATGCATATAGGGTGCATAAGTATAGGTTGGCTTATAAGTGTGTGTCTTAGTGTCTTTAGGGATAACTAGAACCTACCTAGTGCAAAACATACGCACACATCTAGGCACACATACATGCATGATATTAGTTTAATAGGTTACAAACGATGCATGCATTTTTGTATCATACCATACTTAGTGGCCTATGGCCTACTTAAGCCCAAAATACATACAAGGCACAGGCCATGCTTTAGACTAAGTCCTATTGCCCTCAGTTATATATATATATGTACAGGCCAAAATTTTCAAAAAGGGACTACATGGCCCAAAAGTTGTACACAAAAGTTTGGTTCACTAAGTGTCAAGCATGGTACAAACATGGCTTAAACTGTCTCTAAGCCTACAGTCACTTTGACCTCCACTTTGACCAGACACTTAGGCCATAACTCTCTTATTACTCTCCTAGCCTTAGCCCATACCAAGATAGAGGCAAACACAGCAACTCCCACTGCAGCCATCAGGGACTACAAACACAGCAACAAAACACAATCATTAGTTCAATTTTATGAGCTTTCTTATGCTTCCTTTTCATAAGCCATAAATTCCAGAGTATACTTCTCTATACATAGACATCTCTTAGACGTTCCCTAGCCCTTTACTCCTCCACTTGTTTACTTGAAATGGGAAAAAGGTATGAGTACATATGTACTCAGTAAAGACCCAATACAACACCTAGTGCCTTCACAGTGTTTAAAACATTGATACACATATAAACCTTCACTTTTGCTCAATAACCTACGTCCAAAAACATAGAAGACACTAAAAATAACATTTATAGAATGATACATAAAACACATATATACAAAATAGGGTTAGTGCATGCATACAAATAGAGAAGCACACAAACACACACACACCACATACACACGGTTTCCTTAACAAAACAATCATGATTTTTATTTAGTTTCTTCATGTGATCACTTTGATTAGATCAATTAGAATAGAGCTCTAGGTAATTGATCAAGCTTGGACCAATTTGAACAAAACCCCTATGCTTGCCGAAAACCAACTAGCTAGCTCACCAAAGTGCTTAATGCACACATAGCCCATTACATAGCCTTTAGGTTCCTTTGGCCTTTAGCCATCCCCTAGGGTAGTTTTTCCCCTTCAAAATATATAAGAAGAAGCTTTATATGGGTCATTATCTATGGTTGAAATGGTAGTAAGGAAGCTTGATCACACATCATTGAACATAAGCATCAAACATAGACACCACCATGAGCTAGTCTTGCACCATCATGCTTCGAATTTGCCTTATTTTTGTCCTTCATTACATCCTTTGTTTTTGGTAGCTCTAGGGTATCTTGGTAGAGGTTTGGAAAAGTATTATAGTCTAATAAGTAGGAAATCAAGTAGAGAGGAGCTCATCAAGAACACCATAGTTGATATGCTATGCTTAGTCTTGGTTTTGGCTAACTTGGTTTGTGTTTTGTTTTTCTTGTGCCGTGGTTTGTAAAAAGTATTTGGTCTATGTTTGCTATATTTTTAGGCTATAAATGAGTTATGAAATATCCAATAAATAGCTAAGAAGCTATAATGAAGCTACCTTTGAAGACTACAAAGCAAACGGTGGTTGAATGACCAAGCCACCATGGACTCCTAACTAATTTTTGGTCAAATCCTCCTCCAAGAAGCTCAATTTCTTTACATATTCATTTTCCCTACTTTACTCTTCAACTAGAACATATTGAGCATCCACTTCATCAATTAATTTGGGCAATTAGGCCCTCATACTTTGCATTGGACATAGACACACTTAAAGTGCATCCAAGAGCACTTTTGTGTTCTCTAAGGTGTTTCCATAGGTTATTTGTGTTTTCCACCTTATTTTAGCCCATATTGTAGCCCTCATTCTCATTTAAATGATAAGCATCAATCTCATGTAATTCCTTTTATGAAATTAGGCTTTAGAGCCTTCATAAGAATATAATTGCACTTAAGTGTCCTCTAGTGCACTCTACGGTGTTCTTGTTCTTTCTTATGTGTTTTTTCAAATTTCTTGGGCTTATGTAGCTACCCTTACTTGTATCATGTCCTTAGGATTTGAGTTTACACAATTTCCTTTTGGATTTTAGTGTTTAGAGCCCTCAAGTTCACATAAAGGCACACAAGGGTGTGCTCAGAGTCCCCCTTGTGGACCTCCTTAAATATTTGCTCCTTAATGCTTCCAAGTTCTTCCAAACCATGAGTCTTTGTCTTAAGACCCTTCATAGCCATACTTTAATCACTTTTGGTTTAGGAGCAGGGCATTTTTTTCTCTCATTTTCCCTCTGATATGCTCTTAGGGTATCTAGTGAGTTTCTTATCTCTTAATCTTTCATAACTTGCATTATGTATTCACATCTTTCATGTATCAAACTCATGCAAGATTCATAGCCCATGACCTATGCAAGTTACAGGCTTGACATTCTCCCCTCTTTAAAGAGTTTGGTCCTCCAAATTCTTAAGTAATATGGGAAATTACCTTGGGTATCTTTTGAGCATTTCAGTTTCTATTTCCTAAGTGGCTTATTGCTCAAAATAGTGAGACTACTAGATTTTCACCATATTTATCCACTTACTCTTCATCTTCCTCACATCTTTGGCTAGAACTTTTATAGGTTCTTCATAAAAGAGGTTGGGGGTCACTGAAATATCAGAAGCTGGTATAGCTTGTTGTGAATTAGATAAATAATTTTTAAGCATGATAACATTACCAATCCCAGCCATTATTGGAAATGGTCCAATGTTTTTGGGGGCTAATTTCCCTTTCTTGCCAAATCTCATAACTCCTTTCATTGGAGAAACTTTGATCCACACATAGTCCCCTATTTGGAGTTCTAGGCCTCTTTTCCTTTTTTAATTGGCATAGGCTTGCTCTCTATCATTGGTAGCCTTGATTCTTTCCTGTGTCATTTTGATCTTTTCAGTGTTTCATGGATCAATTCTGGTCCTACCTCAATTGCATCCTTAGGATCCTACCAACAGTGGGAAGTTATGCATTTCCTCCCATACAAAGCTTTATAAGTTGCCATTTTTTTCACTGAATGATAGTTGTTATTATAGGAGAATTCTATCAAGGGTAGGGGTTGATCCCATTCTCCTTTAAAGTCCAATACACAGCATTTTAAGATATCTTCAAGGACTTGTATAGTCCTCTCTATTTGTCCATCAGTTTGAGGGTGGTAAGCTGAACTTAGTTTCAGTTGAGTACGCAATGCTTGATGTAGCGATTTCCAAAATCTAGACACAAACCTTGGGTATTTATCTAAAACTATGTCATCTGGGATATCATGTAACTCACTAATATTTTAATGTACAGTTGTTCCAGCTTATCCAATGGATGTATGAGATTAATAGGTAAAAAATGGGCTGACTTTGTAAGTCTATCCACAATTACCCATATAATATCATGCTTTCTTCTTGTCATAGGCATGCTTACCAGGAAATCCATAGAAATGGAACCTACTTTCTTTTTGGCAAGGGAAAATTTTATAATTTACCTTCTGGTATTTGGTACTCTAACTTTACTTCTTGGCATACCACACATTTGGATACAAATGCATAAATTTCCCTTTTCATATTGGACCACCAAAAGTGTTCTTTCAGATTTTGATACATTTTCATAGTTCCAGGATGTATGCTCATCCTACTAGAGTGGGCTTCTTTTAGAATTTGTTCTCTTAATTCACATCCTTGGGTACATAAATCCTATATTGGAAGTACAACAATCCCTACCTATAAGAGAACCCCTGAAATAGTTTCCTAGCCTTTGCCCAGATATTCTAGTGAGATCTTCATCCTACTGCTGTGCCATCTTTATTTCTATTTTCTAGGTTAATTGAATAGTCACTACCCTCATCTCGGCTTGCTCTCATCTTAGCCACTTTTTAGCCAAACAAGTCAGGTTATTTAGTTTATTTGGTTCTTTTTCACTATGTTTCAAGATGCCTGTGTATTTCCTGCTTAGGGCATTAGTTACTTTATTAGCCTTGCCTTCAGTATACTCAATGGTACAGTCAAAGTCTTTAAGATATTCAAGTCATCTTCTTTGCCTCATTTTTAACTCCTTTTGAATGAAGAGATTCTTGAGACATTTACGATCAATGAAGATCTGAAACTTTTTACGCAATAGGCAATGTCTCCACTGTTTCAAAGCAAAGATCATAGTTGCAATGTGGCCTTAATTGCCTCGATTCATAGGCTATAGCTTCCTTATTTTGCATTAATATGCATCTTAAACCCACAATAAATGCATTTGTGAAAACCTCAAAAGGTTTATTAGGGTTAGGCAGTATTAGTACATGAGTGGAAGTGAACTTGTGTTTAAGCCCATGAAAGCTTCTTTCACACTCTTCAGACCATTCAAACTTTTGCCCCGTTCTTGTCAACTTATCAAAGGAGCTGCCATTATAGAAAATTTTGGAACAAATCTTCTATAATAGGTAGCTAGATCCAAAAAGCTTCTTATTTCTCTGATATTCTATGGTTGCTTCCATTGTAAGATAGTTTTAATTTTTGTTGTGTTTATAGCCATTCATTGCCCATTTATTACATGGCCTAAGAATGCAATTTGATTGGTCTAGAAATGGCATTTAGTCAGTTTTCCATGTAATTGATGTGTCATTAACACATCTAGCACTATTCTCAAGTGCTTTTCATGCTATTCATTATTTCTCGAGTACACCATAATATCACCTATAAAGATCACCACAAAGTGGTCTAGATATGGTTTGAATATTCTCTACATTAAATCCATAAAGAAAACTAGAGCATTGGTATGCCTAAATGGTGTTACTGTATATTCAAAATGACCATATCTTGTTCTGAAAATAGTCTTAGCAATAGCTATTTCCTTAACTATTAATTGGAAGTGCCTTGATCTGAGATCAATCTTTGAGAACATTGTGGCTCATTTAAGTTGATCAAATAGGTCTTCAATTTTGGGGAGAGGGTACTTATTCTTTATATTCATAACATTGAGCTTTTTGTAGTCAGTGCATAACCTAAGTGTCCCATATTTATTTTTCACAAACAACACTGGTGCTCCCTAAAAAGACACACTTGGCCTAATGAATCCATTTTCAAATGAGTTTATCCAGTTGCTTTTTCAGTTCATTCATTTCAAGAATTGCCATCCTGTAGGGTGCAGTAGATACAGGAGTTGCTCCTGGAGTTAACTTGATCTCAAGCTCTATCTCCTTTAGGGGAGGCAAACTTGGTAGTTCAGAATGAAATGCTTCTAGAAATTTTTTCACAATAGGGTTCTTGTCCAACTCAATTTTAGATTCCTTGTCATTCAAGCCCATATATTCTTCTTCAGAAAGTATGGGTATGCAATCCATTGCCTTTACTTGCCCAATATCACATTTTATTGAATCTTCAAAAAAGTGCTCTATTGATCCTGGTAATATCAACTTTCTATCTTGGCAACTTATGATAACATTATTTCTAGCCAACTAATTCATGCCCAGTATTATGTCATAACCAGTTGTTTCTAGAATGATCAAATTAGCCTTTAGTTCTAGCTCATTTAGCCTAATCATTCACTCTTTAACTGTTTGATGTGCAAACATTATTTCATTTTTAGCAGTTCTGACCTTATACATTTGAGGTAGTGTTGTAACTTATAGATTAGTTCTTTTGCCAAGTTACTGAAATAATAGATATGGAAGCACCAGTATCATAAAGCATTGACATGAGCTTATCACAAAGGTAAAGGTTATCTTTTAGTGCTTGCTTCCTTAGCTTGCTATAACTGATAGCTTCTTTTCCAAGGCTGGTCTCTCCTTTTGTCTTTGTTCCTTCAACTTGATACACCCTCCTAGCTGGTGGTTGGGCTTTTACTCGGGTGGATTGACCTACCCCTTTTTGTGTCTGTTTGGGAGGCTGAGGTAATGCCATCCCCTTGCCTTTTCCTTGTTGGTTTCTTGGTGAAGGAGCCTCAAATTTGCCTAGCGCTTTTGTTTCTTCCATTTTAACTGGGCAATCTTTAACCCAGTGGTCTTTCCTAGCTTGTCTCTGACTCTTTTTCTTCCACTTTGATGTCCCATAGGAGCCCCTTTAACATTTTCGGCCATAGGATGCTGAAATTCCTGCTCTAATGCTAGAGCCCTTTGAGCAGCTTTATAATAAGTTTTGATGCTAATAGCCCTCAATATCTGTCTTAATTTAGACCTTAGTCCCCTAATGAACTTCTTAGTTCTCAACTCTTGTTACTTATCATATTGTGGAGCACACCAAAGGAGACTACTGAATCTGTGCTCATATTCTCTGATTGACATATTCCCCTGCTCCAGTAAGTCAAACTTTACTTTTTTCTAATCTTTAAGAGCTTCATTAATATACTATTGTTCGAACACCTGGAGGAATTCAGCCCACCTCATAGGTTCTCTTTTCCTTATGGGTTTCATCAATTCTTACTCATATATGCCCTTTGTACTGTCCGTCAACAAAGCTCTGCGCTACCTTCTAGCTTAAAGGTAGCTAGCAGCACCTTTTGAGTGGATGTGACTTCCATCTTTGCAAATACCTTTTCTATTTGGTAAATCCAGAATTCAACCTTTTCTGGATCACCACTGCCATTAAACACTAGAGGTTTAAGTGCCAGAAAGCTTTCTAGTTGGCCTTCCCTTAAGCCTTCCTTTCTTCATCTTTCATCCATTCTTTCAGGAGTCCTGGCCTTTCTTTGAGAAGCCTGCTCCTTTGAGCTTCTGAAACTGGCTTCATTCTTCCAGCATTAGTACCTAATTGTTCATTTTCTCTGTTTTCTACACTTCTTCTAATTTTTAAGCTTAGTCTTCTGCCCTTTTGGATGTCTTCCATCATCATCAGGCTCGGCTCTTCTTCTACAAGCCTAATTGCCTGCTCTTCTCTTATTGGTTCCTTGCCTGGCCTTCTTACTATTCTTTCTCCTACTTCTTGTTCTTCATCAGCAATATTGCCTCTAGGTGCCTAGGCTTGGGCCCTAGTAAAAGTTTGCATACCTACGACAAGCTAAGCAATTGTAGCCTGCATCATTTTCATCATATGTTCCATTCTGCCCTAATTTTGTACACTGGGTCCAAGCTCTATGGCCCTATCAGGAAGTCCTATCCTACTTTCAGCTACCTCTTTATTTTCAGGCTATTGATTATGTAACTGATCAACCCTAGTAGTGATTTGGTTTCTTATTCCTCTATTTCTACCTTTGGCCATTTAATACTGCAAACATAACAATGATTGTGTGCCATAGTTGGAACTTGCCTACCAGACCTTTTAGGTCCTAAACAAAGCCAAACCTTACGCTCTGATACCAACTATTTCAGGGCCTAATTCACCCACACCCTAAACATTTTTGGGAGATTAGGGATCAATCAGTTGTTTTTAACCACCTAGTTGGTTTCATAGGGTGAATTAGACTCTGACTCCCAAGATTCTTAACCCAACTTAACACTATAGATTAATAATTTAAGAGGTTAAGTTACTACTTTAAAATATTAAGTTACCAGTTTAATGTGTTGCTCTAGTGAATGTACTTACTTAAACCAATTTCATTATCTTGTTTTAATGCATATGGGGTGCATAAGTATGGGTGGGCTTATGAGTGTGTGTCTTAGTGTCTTTAGGGCTAACTAGGGCCTACCTAGTGCAAAACATACACACACACCCAGGCACACAAACATGCATACACATTAGTTTAATAAGTTACAAACCATGCATGCATTTTTGTATCATAACATAATTAATGCCTTATGGCTAACTTAAGCCCAAATTAGATACAAGGAAGAGGCCATGCTTTATACTAAGTCCCATTGGCCTCAGTCATATACAAATATGTATAGGCCAAAATTTGCAAAGAGAGATTACATGGCCCAAAAGTTATGTACACAAAAGTTTGTTGGGTTTCGGGAGCCAAACAGCGCAGCGGAATTTAACCGAAACCCTCCAGGATCCAAGTGAAACGGGGTAAACCGGGTGTTCGAAAATTTCATACCTAATTTTCGGTTGAGATCTCTCACTCAACTGTAGAGTCGAATCACAAAACCTGAACAGTTGACGTGTTCAGGCTCTCTATGGTATCCACACGAGCCTCTCGGGATCACCACGCTTCCACCACGTCCCGGCAGATGCGTTTCTCTTGCGCTCGCAGTGCTAGCTTATTAAACTAATGTGTAAGAGAAGAGTGCGGCTGTCCTTTTGGGAGGCTAGGGCAAGGAGACCTGCGAATTTCTCACTTAAAAGTTATATTTATAGTGAGACTCAACTTCCAGGCCTAATGGGTTTCAAAGCCCTAATCCAATTAGGATTTAATTTCTGGCTTAATAATGGCTCAACTCCTTGGCCCATTATTAATATGAAATTAAAGTGAAACCATAACCCAAATAATTAGCCCATGCACTCTAATGATCCAAATAGCTCTATGTGTGCGACCCAATAGGCTCTTGCCATGTTGGTAATGATCATAAATCACATTTATGATCATAAGCAATGAGTGGTGTCTAGCAACACATCATTGCTACCCAAGTGACAAGATTGTCGGTGAATCGACTAAACCTTTATGATCATCACCGATATATGCCATTGTCCCTTTGTCCAAGATATCAAGACTAAGCACGAGACATGGAATGTGTCACTCTCGTATAGCCCAATCTTTGGTTTCTTGATTACCGAGTAGACTAACTTAAACTGATGACATTGATATCATATATCAACTCATCGGAGCATGGCCATGCATTTTCTAAGTCTCACTCTATCAAGGGGCCCAAAGATATCACTCCCGTTACATAGGAGGGACAAATCCCATCTTGATCATACAAATCCCTCCGCATGATATGTGACATACCCAATGACCTCCTTCAAGTTCACTCAGTTACGAGCAACAAAGGAAAGTATCAAAGTATGTGACTTACATGTAGGGAACCTTGATGATCTTAGGTCGAAGGACTACATATACCATGATCACTATGAGAATCACTTATGACACTCATATAACGATCCATGAAGTGTTCTCATGGTGGGTCGGTCCAGTACACAAGTTCTCCAACTTGCACCCATATGTAGACTACATATCTCATATTAGTCTCCACATATGCTAGTCATTATGTATTATTGCAACCCGCTCCACAATAATACTAGACTAGGGATGTTTAAGAATATCATTATTCTAGGGTTACAATTATGTTTATTATGTTACGCAGAAACAAAACAACAAACAAAATTGCTGGATTAATGCCTCAATAAAATATCATGACTCAATGTGTAAAAATACAATCATCTCATGATTGGCTTTTTGGGCACAATACTAACAAAGTTTGGTTCACTAAGTGTCATGAATGGTACAAACAAGGCTTAAACTATCTCTAAGCCTACAGTCACTTTGACCTGACACTTAGGCCATAACTCTCATACTACTCTCCTAGTCCTAGCCCATACCAAGATAGAGCAAAACATAGCAACTCCCACCGCAGCCATCAAAGCCTACAAACATAGAAATAAAACACAATCATTAGTTCAATTTTATGAACTTTCCCATGCTTCCTTTTCATAAGACAAAATTCTAAAGTATACCTTTCTATACATAAACCTTTCCTAGAGGTCACCTAGCCCTTTACTCTTCCACTTGTTTACCTGAAATGCACAAAAGAGGGTGTGAGTAGATAGGTACTCAGTAAAGACTAAATACAACACCTAGTGCCTTCACAATGTTTAAAACATTGCTACATATATAAACCTCCACATTTTCTTAATAACTTGCATCCAAAAACCTAGAAGACACCAAAAGCAACATATATAGAATAATACATAAAATGTATATATACAAAATAGGGGTTAGCACACTCATACAAATAGAGAAGCACACAAACACACACACACACACACACCATATACACACGGTTTTCTTAACATAGAAAGCATGATTTTTCTTCAGTTTCTTCATGTGATCACCTTGATTAGGTTCAATTAATGTAGAGCTCCAGGTGATTGATCAAGCTTGGTCCAACTTGAACAGAAGCCCTATTCTTAGCAAAAGTAAACTAACTAGCTTACCATGGTGCTTTTGGCCTTTAGCCATCCCCTAGGGTAGCTTTTTCCCTTCAAAATAGTGTAGAAGAAGCTTCATATAGGTCCTTACCTATGGTTAAAATGGCAGCAATGAAGCTTGATCACACATCCTTGAACATAGGCATCAAACCTAGACACCACCATAAGCTAGTCTTGCACCATCATGCTTCGGATTTGCCTTGCTTTTGTCCTTCTTTACCGCCTTTATTTTTGGTAGCTCTAGGGTGTCTTGGTAGAGGTTTATCCAAGTAGTAAATAGTAAGAAAACAATAGGAAATCAAGAAGACAACAACTTATGAAGAATGCCATAGTTGATATGCCATACTTAATCTCAGTTTGGCTAACTTGCTTTGTCTTTTGTTTTACTTGTTGTTTCAGTGTCTAACAAGTATTTGGTCTATGTTTGCTATATTTTTAAACTTTAAATGAGCTAGGAAATATCTAAGAAGTTGTAATGAAGATGCCTTTGAAGACTACAAAGCAAATGGTGTCCGAATGACTAAGCCACCATGGACTCATGGCTAATTTTTGGTCAAATCCTCCTCCAAGTAGCTCAATTCCTTTAAATATTCATTTTTTCATACTTTACTCTTCAAGTGGAAAATATTGAGCATCCACTTCATTAATTAATTTGGCCAATTAGGCCCTCAAACTTTGCTTTGAACATAGACACACTTAAAGTGCATCTGAGAGCAGTTTTGTGTTCTTTAAAGTGTTTCCATAGGTTCTTTGTGTTTGCCACCTTATTTTGGCCCACATTGTAGTCATCATTCTCATTTAAATGATAAGCATCAATCTCATGTAATTTCTTTCATGACATTAAGCTTTAGAGCCTTTATAAGCACATGGTTGCACACAAAGGTGCACGTAAGAGTCCTTTAGTGCACTCTACAGTGTTCTTGTTCTTTCTTATGTGTTTTTCACATTTATTGGGCTTATGTAGCTTCCATAATTTGTATCATGTCCTTAGGTTTTGAGTTTACACAATTTCCATTAGGGTTTTAGGGTTTAGAGCCCTCAAGTTCACATAAAGGAGCACAACGGTGTGCTTAGAGTCCCCCTTGTGGACCTCCTTAGATATTTTCTCCCTAATGCTTCCAAGTTCTTCCAAACCATGAGTATTTGTCTCAAAACCCTTCATATCCATACTTTAATCACTTTTGGTTTAGGAACAGAGCATTTTTCTTCTCTTATTTTCCCCCTAATATGCCCTTAGGGTATTTGGTTTAGGAACTTACATTGTCTATTCACATCTTTGATGTATCATACTCATAGAAGAGTCATAGTTCATGACCTATGCAAGTTATAGGTATGACACTGGAGGAAGAAAAGTTGCATCTTTGGTTCTTATAGGTTTTCTCTTAGCCAAAAAATTCTATACTGTGGATGTACATTCGGCAAGCCTAGGCTATTTTTGGTTAAGGGTCCTTGTTACCCACTCTGGGGTAGTCCATTGATGGTGCCAAAATTATGCATTTAAAACTCCCAGGGTTGGTATGTTCTGTAGGCCCTCAGACAATACCGTTAGTATGCATACCTAATTGACCCTCTTGTGGACTATGTAAATGTATGCATATTGGTCCAACCATTACACATATATTCACATTTTATGCACCCCATAACAGTAAGGAAGGAAAAATCTAGCACAAGTCTTAATCTTGGCCACCACACATTAGTCAATCTTATTAAGTGTAAGTGACCAGCCACTGCACCAGAAACTCCTTCCAAAAAATTGTATTAATCTAGCCATGTAACCCTTTGTTTTATTTTCTTCATTATCAAGTAGAGTCTTTAAGAAAACCAAGGAATTTGGTTTTACATCAATAGCCCACCAATGGGCCAAGTTATGGATTTTTTAAGTTGGTTACAAAATTCTAACCAAATGAACAGTAACTTAGCCAACTTTGCAATTTCATAACTTTGGCTATAGGGCTCCAAATGCAAAAATTTGATAGCCCAGTTAAAAATTTAAACCTCTAGATGTGTTTTAGGTGCAGTAAAAAATTCATACCAAGATTCATTTTACACAGGGAGATATTAAACTTTAGGTGTAGGGTCAAAAATCTGGCCACTCTTGGACCATTTTGCCCGTACAAATTTTCCAAACCATGCAAACACTTCATTCACAAGGTGTAAGCCCTCCAAGGCTACCCTATATATGTCCAATACACATAGGAAATACATGCCCTTACATTTAACAACAATATGTGGCGAAAATAGAATTTACAAGTAAGCAGCCAAAACATTACTCAAAAGTTCACATGTCGCATTTTACATACACTGCATGTACATGAATACATGCATTACATAATGGTCTTAACTCAGCTAAGTACACACCCTAAGTTACAGGAGTGCCTGAGACACAATGGAGTGCAGAAACAGTATGCTAGACAGCTTTTGCATAACACAATAAGCACCACCACTAAAAATGCCAACTGTGCTCATAAAATCACCAAAATTTCTGGGTCACAACAGACATATGGAAGTTTAATTAACTGAAATTTCAGATCAAACCTCAAACTACAAGGGTCAGTTTGAATGTGATCTTTTTGCTGGACCTGAAATGGGTAGATTTGAAGGGAGTAAGTTTCATTGTTAAACTCTCTAAGGAGAACACTTATAATCTTAAGGTAATGTAACCCATAGTATTACCTACATCCAAAGACACTAAAAAAGAAGAAAACACAATACAAATATCAATCAAATGCAGTAGCCAAACACTAACAGCAAACACATGTATGTAGCAGCAACAATCAACAATGGTTAGTCCATAAAGCATGCAATAAACATAAGCAAATCACTATGGCTGTTACCCACTCTGGGGTAGTCCAGTTATGGTGCCAAAACTATGCATTTAAACTCCCAGGTTTTGGTGTGTCCTGTAGGTCATCAAAACAACACCCCTAGTGTACATACTCGAGTGACCCTCCTGAGCACTATGTAAATACATGCATATTGGTCTAACCATAACACACTTATTTACATTTATGCACACTATGTTAGCTAAGAAGGAAAACACTAGCACAAGTCTTAGTTTTGGCTTCCACACATTAGGCAATCTTGTTAATTTCTAGTGACCAGCCACTGCACCTGTAACTTCCACAAATAAACTGTATCATTATATCCATGTAACCCCTATTTTATTTTCTCCATTATCAAGTAGAGACTTAGATCAAACCAAGGAATTTTGTTTTACATCAATAGCCCACCTATGGACCAAGTTATGGATTTTTGAAGTTGATTACAAAATTCTGACCAAATAAACAGTAACTTAGCCAACTTTACAACGTCATATCTTTGGCTACAGGGATCCAAATCCAAAAATTAAAACTCCCAGTTAACCTATAGATGTCTTCTAGGAGTGCTCAAAATTTCATTCCAAGATTCATTCTACACAGGGAGATATTAAACTTTAGGTCTAGAGTCAAAATTTTGGCAACTTTTGGACCATTTTGCCCATACAATTTTTCCAAACCATGCAAACACTTCATTCACAAGGAGAAAGCCCTCCAAGGCTATCCCATATATGTCCATTACACACAGGAATTACATTCCCTTTCTTTTAACAGCTTTATGTGGCCAAAACAGAATTTACAAGTAAGCAGCCTATCATTCACACTTAGGCAGCTTTGCACCACATCACTTACATAGCCAAAACATTACTCAAATGTTCACATACTTGTCTCATTTTACATACAATACATGTACATGTATACATTCACTATACAATGGTATTAACTCAGCTAAATATGGACCCTAGGTTACAGGAGTGCCTGAGACACAGTGGACCCCAGAACAGGATGCTGGACAGCTGCCGCACAACAGAATAAGTACCACCATTAAAAATACCAAATGTGCTCCTAATATCACCAAAATTTCCAGATCATAACTAGACACATGGAATTTTATGTACCTGGAATTTCAGATCAAAACTCAAACCACAAAGGTCAGTTTGAATGTGATCTTTCTGCTAGACCTGAAATGACAGAATTGAGGGGAGTAAGTTTCATTAAGAAACTTTTTAAGGGTAACACTTGGATTCAGTAGGCAATGTGACCATCATTAGAACCTGCATCCAAAGACACTAAAACAAAAGAACCACAATGCATATATACAAGATATAGCAACCAAATGCAGCAGCCATTCACAACAAACAAACACATGAAATGCGGCAGCAGCAATAACCATAGGTTAGTCCATAAAACACATAATAAACATAACCAAATCACTATGGAAGCCCCCTCAAGCTAATGCTTGGTCTTAGGAGGATTTTAACAGTAGTTAGTACTGACTTTGGGCTCTAGAAACCCTCACTTTACAGCCATCATTGTGCACTTCACACTAGGTCACAAAACCTTCAATAGGTGCACTCCCCTCACTAAGCTTGGTTCATCAAGCTCATGGCTCTCTTCCAAGCTTAGCCCTAGTTCCATGGTTGCTTGAAAATACAAAAAAAAACCCATGAGAGCCAGAGAACCCTTACCTTGATGGGTATGCTGAAATTGGAGCTTGATCCTAGGTGCACTCAAGTCTTAGCACCACATAGCTTCCAATTGCACTTTCTTGCTTTCTTTTGCCTTCAATTTCAATCTTGGAGGTATGGTGGCTATAGAGGAAGTGTGGCTATGTTATTGTGTAGGAGGAGGATGAAAATGAGAGAGGGGTATGTGATTTGGCAACTTAAATGGCCTTAATTGAGCTTAAGGGCACAAAACACACTTAAACAAGCTTAACCTTGCTTTATGTCATTTTATTTCTAACTAATTATGGTTTCTTTGTATTAAACTCATTGGTACACATGTGCCCAACATTTTTGACTAATTATCAAGTCTTGGCTACCTCCCCCCATGGTGGGATAACCCCATAATTCCACCCTCAGACTTAAGTCAAAAGCTTGAACACCTTAAGGTTTACACTAGGACATTTGGGTCCTTAATGCCTTTAGTGTTTCCTTTGTCCAAACTTGTCTTCCATGAGTAATTTGGTCCTCCAATAGCAGTTTCATACCATTCATGTCCTTCCCATAACTCTCCAAGTCTTTTTCTTGAGAGTTTTGCAATTGAGTACCCGAATTTCTAAAACCTTACAAAAATGTCCATAGGTTGCTTGACAAACAAGCAATCCTTAAGGCTTTTCTTTGGGGCCAAGTTACCAACTTGGAACACTTTTAAGGAGGTGTTGATCATGCCTTTTACCCCCCACACTTTAGTCACTATGGTGAGAATTACTCAATATAATGGTTTTTAGCCATTATGACACACTTGTAATTCTCCCATTTTGTGAGGTGGTAACAATCCTCCCCCCTTAAAAATTTTGGTCCTCCAAAATAGCCTTTAGCTTTGGGTATTCTTCAAGATACCTTTCCATAAGTTCTTTTTTAGTTTCCCAGGTTGCTTCTCTTTTAGAGTGGTGTGACCACTGAACTTTAACCGTGGGAATATGTTTGTTTCTAAACCTTCTGCTATCCTTGGCTAAGATAGGTTCCAACTGTATGTCTTCCACTACAATAGCATGCTTTGTGTCCAATAGACACTTCTTAAGCATACTGATGTGAAAAACATTATAAACACTTGACATCCTTGGCGGTAAAGCTAACCTGTATGCTACCTTGCCAACTCTGTCCAACATCTCATAAGGACCGATGTATCTTGGAGCTAACTTAGTTCTTTTTCCAAATCTGACAGTGCCTTTGGTTGGTGCAACTTTCAGCCAAACATTGTCACCAACCTCAAATTCCACGTCCCTCCTTCTTTTGTTCACATAGGCTGTGGTCTTTTCATTGGCTGCCTTTAATCTCCCTTGAATTTTCTTGATTTTGGCAGTAGTCTCTTCAACAATTTTGGGAACCAACTCTAGCCTGTCTGAGGCTTCCACCCAACAATAGGGTGTCATGCACCTTCTTCCATATAATGCTTCATAAGGTGCCATGCCAATGGTGCTTTGGTAAAAATTGTTATATGAGAATTCCACCAATGGAAATTGTTGATCCCATTCACCTTTGAAATCCAACACACAGCTCCTGAGCATGTCTTCCAGTATCTGTATCACCCTTTCAGATTGCCCATCTATCTGAGGATGATAAGCAGTACTCAGATAGATTTTGGTTCCTAGTGCTTTATGAAAAGCACTCCAAAATTGAGCTGTAAATCTTGGATCTTTATCGGATACAACAGAGTCTGGCACTCCATGTAGTCTTTAGCCAATCCTAGGAAACTTCTGATTTCCTTTATAGTCTTTGGTCTTTCTTACTCTTGCACTACCTTGACCTTTTCAGGGCTACCTTAAGGCCTTGTGCATCTATGATGTGTCCTAGGAAATATACTTCCCTTATCCAGAATTCACACTTGGATAACTTGGCATAAAGCTAATGTTCCAATAGAGTCTTTAGGACAATCTTCGGAGGATGTTCATGTTCATTTTCATCCTTGGAATACACTAGGATGTCATCAATGAACACAACGACAAATTTGTCCATATGTGGTCTAAACACCCTATTCATCAGGTCCGTGAAAGCACCTGGGGCATTAGTCAAACTGAATGGCATGATTGTGTACTCATAATGCTCATATCTGGTCCTGAATGCAGTCTTAGGAATATCTTCTTCCTTTACTCTCAATTGGAAGTATCCAGATCTCAAATTTATCTTAGAGAAGATCTTAGCTCCCTTGAGTTGATCAAACAGATCCTCAATCCTAGGGAGTGGATACTTGTTTGTGATAGTCACTGCATTCATCTTTCTGTAGTCAATGCATAGTCTCAACAATCCATCCTTCTTATTCACAAAGAGAACAAGAGCTCCCCATGGTGAAACACTTGGCCTTATGAACCCTTTTTCAAGAAATTCGTCAAGTTGTTTCTTGAGCTCATTCATCTCTGTGATTGGCATTCTGTAAGGAGGTATGGATATTGGACTAGCTCTTGGTTGCAGCTTGATTTCAAACTCAATCTCCCTTTGTGGAGGAATACCTGGCAGGTCTTTATGAAAGACTTGTTGATACGATCAAAGAAGGCACAACTAAGGATGACAACGATCCAAACTTTGAAAGATATGTTACGTATGTGTGCTATTGATTTCAGAGGCGATTGGGATCAACATCTACCAATCATCGAGTTTGCCTATAATAACAGTCATCAAACTATTATAGGTATAGCACCATACGAGGCTTTGTATGGAAGACATTGTATGACACCACATTATTGGGCGGACCCTGCAGACAGGTAGTTATCGGTCTTGGGATCATAGCTGATACCACAACTAAGATCAAGTTAATCTAGAAATGGATTAAGATAGCTAGTGACAGAGACACCAAGTTTGCAAATTTGAGGAAAAGAGACTTGAGTTTCGAAGTTGGGGACAAAGTACTTCTTAAAGTGTCACCCATGAAAGGAGTTACTTACTTTGGACTGAGGGGAAAGTTAGCCCCTAGGTACATTAGACCCTATGAGGTATTGGAGCGAATAAGGAAAGTTGCTTATCGGTTGGCGTTACCACTTAACCTATCTCAAGTGCATAACGTGTTTCACGTTAGTCTACTTAGGAAATGCATAGTGGATCTGGGACAAGTAGTTAATCCTTTAGTGGTACCTATCCGGGAATACTTTACCTATGAAGAGAAACCTACTCAAACACTTGATAGGCAAGTCAAGAAACTTTTAATTAAGTGGATTCTGATGGTTAAGATCCTTCTGTCTAACCATAGTGAAGTAGGATATTTTGAAAAGATATCCTAGTGTTTTTCCAGAGTTGCAGCAGAATTTAGGGGACCAAATTCTAGAACGAGGGGAGAATGTTATGGCTCTCCTAGTGGGAAGCATGCCCAAGGAAGGAAAATTGCTCTAAATTAAGTTTGGAACCTTAATTCAAGTTTACATAGCAAGAATAGGAAAGTTTAGCAAAGTTCACTAAATTCTGATAAGGTTAAGGTGCTAAATGAGGTTCGGGGGAAAAATGCTAATTTTGCATCCCGACGAGTTGAGCTAAGTCCCGAGTGGTTAAAATGAGTTTTTATAACCTAACTTTTAACTTTAACCCAAACTTAGTTGAAATAAACAAAAATTGACCAAGAATGACTAAGGTTACCAAAAGAAGGGGGCTTAAGTGTTCCATGTCTAATACTTTTAGTGGCTTGGGTTTTAAGCTTAGTTTATAAAATGGTAAGGTGGGGGATGGCTGCCATAACCCGAATTCATCCTTCACACCATAATTTCTTTATCCATTGAAGCTCAAAATCAAAAGTTTTAAGTGAAAAGTGGAGCCACCATAAGTATATAGGCTGTTGGAAGCTTATTTCAAGCATAAAATCATGGTTCTGGACACCATAATTTCTTCATCCATTGAAGCTCAAAATCAAGAGTTTTAAGTGAAAAGTGGAGCCACCATAAGTATATAGGCTGTTGGAAGCTTATTTCAAGCATAAAATCATGGTTCTGGAGCTTGGAAGCACGTTTCCTTATATCCCCTATTTTTTATACGAGGTAATCAATGTGTTCTTGATTGATTTCATGTTTATTAGTTGATAGGGAGCTTGGGTTTTGGTTAGAAGTTAGTAGCTTGATGTTTTGCGCCTATATTTGCTTGGAACTTAGGTTGCAGTTTGTGGAAATTGGTTGGTGCAAAAGAGTTGCATAATGCTTGCTGGTTACTTGGAGTTGAGGTAAGGGAGTTGTGTTTCTGAGTTCAATTAATGCTATTGTAATGAGTTTACTTGAATTCAAGTAGTTCTATCAATAGCATTAGTTAGTGGACAAGGTTGAATTATGGTTGACTATGAGGTTTGTGATGATTGGAATGATATTATAATGCATCATAGATTGGCTCGTGATAGTTGGTTATGATTTATGCAACATGTTTTACATGTATGTGAAGTTTGGAGGCTATCCATGCATGTTTGATATCTTTGGGAAGTGTCCAAAGTTCATAGCAGTGAAACTGGGAATTTTCTGGGTTGTCGCAGGTTTTGGCAACGTCTCGCCAATCATCGCTAGTACCAGCGATGCGTCGTCATTACAGGAAAACCTGGTAGAACATTACCAACTGTGGTGATGCATCACTGGCTAAATTTTCCAAATTTTGCTAGGAAGGTCAAGGGGGGACCTAAGGGGGTTCTTAGGGTACCTTGGGGCATAAGCATTCCGAGGGTACTTCGAGACTTTCAAAAGTCCTTCTACACCTAGGAGTTTTCTTGCGTTTTGTAAAGTTTTATGGTTACATGTACCAAAAGCAAGAAAACTAGCTTATAAAGGATCACAACTAGGTATCACTAACTTGGGTGAAAGGTTTAAAACCCTTGGCAGCCTAGCCGTCCATTTAGCCATGAAGTTGCAAGGTGAAACCGTAGTGCACCTAGTCTAAAAGGTCTTTATGGCCTAGTCTACAATAGTCCCACTATAATGCCCTTGTACAACATAAACGGGAGAGGTTCAACTGGTGATTTATCACTAGTTAGGCTAGAAAGCTAAGCTTGCTAATGGACAAGGCAATGCCTCGTAGTTTAAGGACCAGGATGAGGAGAGGTCTTAAGGGACCTAGGTATATGCATATATTAGACCATCAGGCTGTATGAGCTCACAGCAGGTTACATATGTT
Source organism: Aquilaria yunnanensis (assembly GCA_039654915.1). Classification (NCBI taxonomy): domain Eukaryota; kingdom Viridiplantae; phylum Streptophyta; class Magnoliopsida; order Malvales; family Thymelaeaceae; genus Aquilaria; species Aquilaria yunnanensis. Next base: position 42,987,018 of record CM077599.1, on the reverse strand, counting down.
ATCATATGTGGAGTCCTTAGTAATTTTCTTACGGGTACAGTGAAGACCCTTACTGAGAATTTTTGAATTCTCACTCCCTAGTTATGTTGTGCAGATTTTGAAGTTGTTGGGTTGGGTAACCACTGAGGGTTATCACGGTAGTTGCTTTTGTTGTAGGTATTTTACTTGAGAATCTCTATGATTTTAGTCTACTTATGTAGTTAGTTGGTTAAGTAACAGTCCTAAGTATAGTCTTCCTTTGGCTGCAGAGCCTGGTAGCACGTGGACAAAGACTTTTGTGACTCGCCATTAGGACTTGCATCCAAGTTGGAAGTTAGTTCAAGAAGATCTCAGTTGAGGCTTGTATATATAGTACTCTTAGTTGTCTCCATTGTCTATGTTTTTAGGAGTACTAGACTCTAGGGTTGCTCTTGGGTGAGGGCATTAGTCTACTTTATCTATGAATGCTCCCATATAGTTGTTATGTGTAGTAAACTCACATAAATGTTGATTTTGTATGCTTTGGCTATTTGAACTTGTTTTCTTTGGAAATGTTTTGGCAAAGTCAATGGTTTATGGAATTTTGTTAATCCAAGTCAAAGTATGAAAAGCATGCATCTTGCATTTTCTAGGCTAATCAACTAGTATCATGGAATTTTAATCCCCGCACATATACAACTAGCCAATTGCAACCACCATTAGACCAGCTCTGACAGGCTTCCTAGGCAGGGGCCAATGATGATAATGTCATATTGTGTTAAAGTAGTAACTTATCCTGTTAAGGTAGTAACCTAAAGTGTTGAGTTAGGGTGAAGAATGCTTGGAGTCAGAGTCTAATTCACCCTAAGAAAACCAACTGAGTGCCTAAAATCAATTGAATGACTAAAAACCAACTGGTTGGTCTGAAACCTCTTAAGAAGGATTAAGGTAGGGGTGAATTGGGCCTTGATAGGGTTGGTATCATAGCTTAAGGTTTTAGTTTGTTTAGGACCTGAAAGGTTTGTTAGGCAAGCTCCCACTATGATACAGAATCATGGTTTTGTTTGTAGGACTAAGTGGCCAGAGGTAGAAGTAAAAGAATGAGAAACTATTAGGGCTGATCAACAGCCTGAAAGTGAGGAGGTAGTAGAAATCAAGATAGGACTTTCTGATAGGGCCATAAAGCTTGAACCCAATGTACATAATCAGCACAGGATGGAACATATGATGGAAATGATGTAGGCTACTATTGCTCAACTTGTAGTAGGCATGCAAGCTCTTACTAAGGGCCAGGACCATGCACCTAGAGACAGTAATGTTAAAGAAGAACAAGAAGCAGAAGAAAGAATAGACAGAAGTCGAGACAATGAAGCAATAAGAGAAAAGCAAGCAAGTAGTCTTGTAGAAGAAAACCCTAAGCTTGATGATGACAGAAAGCATCCAAAATGCAGAAGACTGAGGTCAGAAATCAGGAGAAGCAAAGGGAATGGAGAAATGGAGTGGTTAGGCACTAATGCTTGAAGAATGGAGGCAGTCTCATAAAGCTCAAAAGAGCTAGCTTCTTAAAGGAAGACCTGGACCCCTGAAAGAAGAATAGAATGATCAAGAAAAAAGGGCTTAAGGGAATGCCAACTAGAAGGCTTTCTAGTACTTAAACCTCCAGTTTTTAAGGGTAGTGGCGATCCGAAAGAAGCTAAATTCTAGATTTACTAGACAGACAAAGTATTTGAAAGGATGGAAGTTACATCCACCGAGAAGCTGTTGTTAGCTACCTTTAAGCTGGAAGGTAGTGCAAAGCTTTGGTGGACGACAGTACAAAGGACAAATATAAGCAGGAATAAGAAGAAACCCACAAGGAAGAGATAAGCTATGAGATGGGCTGAGTTCCTCCATATGTTTCAATAACAGCATGTTAGTGAAGATTTCAAAGATTAGAAAGAAGTGGTGTTCGATTTACTAGAGCAGGGAAACCTGTCAGTCAGGGTGTTGCCAACACACAAAAATGGGATAATTACAAGTGTGTCATAATGGCTAGAAAAACCATTATATTGTGTAATTCTCACCATAGTGATTGAAGTATGGGGGGTAAAAGGCATGATCAACACCTCATTAAAAGTGTTCCAAGTTAGTAACTTGGTCCCCAAGAAAAGCCTTAAGGATTGCTTATTTATCAAGCAACCTATGGACTTTTTTGTGAGGTTTTGGAAATTCAGGTACTCAATTGCAAAACTCTCAAGAAATAGAGTTGGAGAGTTATGGAAAGGATATGAATGGTATAAAAGTGCTATTGGAGGACCAAATTTCTCATGGAAGAAAAGTTTGGACAAAGGAAACATTAAAGGCAATAAGGACCTAAATGTCCTAGTGTAAACCTTAAGGTGTTCAAGCTTTTGACTTAAGTCAAAGTATGAGATTGTGGAATTATCCCACCATGGGGGAGGCAGCCAAGGATTGATAAATAGTAAAAAATGTTGGGCACATGTGTACCAATGAGTTTAAGACAAAGAAACCATAATTAGTGAGAAGGAAAATGACATAAAGCAAGGTTAAGCTTGTTAAGTGTATTTTGTGCCCTTAACTCATTTAAGGCCATTTAAGTGGCCAAATCACTTATCCCTCTCTCATTTTTGCCCTCCTCTACCCCAAGAACATAGCCACACTTCCTCCATAGCCACCACACCTTCAAACTTGCAATTGATTGAAATTGAAGGCAAAAGAAAGCAATTGGAAGCTATTTGGTGCTATTGTTCCCAAGCAGCTAGGATCAAGCTCCAATTTCAGCATACCCATCAAGGTAAGGGATATATTGCTCTCATGGGTTGTTTTCTATATTTTCAAGCAACCATGGAGCTAGGGCTAAGCTTGGAAGGGAGCCATGACCTTGATGAACCAAGCTTAGTGAGGGGAGCGCACTTATTGAAGGTTTTGTGACCTAGTGTGAAGTGCATAACGATGGCAGTGAAATGAGGGTTTCTAGAGCGCAAACTTAGTCCTAAATACTGTTAAAATCCTCCTAAGACCAAGCATTAGCTTGAGGAGGGCTGCCATAGTGATTTTTTTATGTTTATTATGTCTTTTATGGACTAACCTATAGTATATGTTGCTGCCACATTTGATGTGTTTGTTTGTTGTGAATGGCTACTGCATTTGGTTGCTATACCTTGTATATATGCATTGTGGTTTTTGTGTTTTAGTGTCTTTGGATGCAGGTTTTGATGATGGTCACATTGCATATTGAAACCAAGTGTTACCCGTACTGAGTTTCTCAATGAAACTTACTCCCCTCAATTATGTCATTTCAGGTATAGCAGAAAGATCACATTCAAACTAACATTTGTCGTTTGAGTTTTGGTCTCAAATTTCAGGTACATAAATTTCCATATGTCTAGTTGTGATCTGGAAAGATTGGTGATTTTGAGAGCACATTTGATATTTTTAATGATGGTACTTATTGTGTTGTGCAGTAGCTGTCCAGCATCTTGTTCTTGAGTCCATTGTGTCCCAAGCACTCCTGTAATCTAGGGTGTGTATTTAGCTTAGTTAAGACCATTATGTAGTGCATGTATGCATGTACATGTATTGTATGTAAAATGAGACAAGTATATGAACATTTTAGTAGTGTTTTGGCTATGTAAGTGATGCGGTGCATAGCTGCCTAAGTGTGAATGATGGGCTGCTTACTTGTAAATTCTGTTTTGGCGACATAAAGTTGTTAAATGCAAGGTAATGTATTTCCTATGTGTAATGGACATATATGGGGTAGCCCTGGAGGGCTTTCTCTTTGTGAATGAAGTGTTTACACACTTATAAAATTTTGTATGGGCAAAGTGGTCATAAAGTGACCAGAATTTTGACTCTGCACTTAAAGTTCTATATGTTCCTGTGTAGATAGAATCTTGGTATGAAATTTCGACCGCACCTAGAGAACATCTAGAGGATGAACTAGGATTTAGAATTTCTAAATTTCGATCCCTATAGCCAAAGATATGACATTGCAAACTTTGCTAAGTTACTGTTCATTTGCTCAGTATTTTGTAACCAACTTCCAAAATTCATAACTTGGTCCATAGATGGAATATTGATGTAAAAAAAAAATTCCTTGGTTTTCTCTAAGTCTCTACTTGATAATGGAGTAAAGAGAACATGGGGGTACATGGCTAAAATGATACAGTTTATTAGTGGAAATTATAGGTGCAGTGGCTGGTCGCTAGAACCTAACAAGATTGCCCAATGTGTGGTAGCCAAGATTAAGACTTGTGCTAGTGTTTTCCTTCTTTGCTGCCATAGTGACACAGCCACCCTTGGCCCCTGCCCAGGAGACCTGTGACAGCTGGTCTCACAGTGGATTGCAATTGGCTAGTTGAATCTGTGCATGAATTAAAACCCCGTGATGCTAGTTGATTAACCCAGAATATGCAAGATGCATGCTCTTCATGCTTTGACTTGGATTAACAAAAACCATAAAACCTTGACTTCGCGAAGAAATTTCCACAGAAAATAAGTTCAAACAGCCAAAGCGTACACAATTAACATTTATGTGAGTTTACTATACATCACAACTGTGTGGGAGCATTCATACATAAAGTAGGCTAATGCCCTCACCCAAAAGCAACCCTAGAGTCTAGAACTCCTCAAAACATAGACAATGGAGGCAATTAAAAGTACTATATATACCAGCCTCAACTGAGATCTTCTTGAACTAACTCCAACCTTGGATGAAAGTCCCAGTGGCGAGTAACAAAAACCTTTGTCCAAGTGCTACTAGGCTCTGCAACCAAAGGAAAACTCCAGTAAGTACTATTACTTGGCCAACAAGTTACCCAAGTAGACTGGAATCATAAAGATTCTCAAGGGAAATACCTGCAACAAAAGCTAACTACCATAATAACCCTCAACCGTTACCCTGTCCAACAACTTCAGAATCTGCTAACATAACTAGGGAGTGAGAACATAAACATTCTTAATAAGGTTCTTCACGGTACCTGCAAGAAAATTACTAAGGACTCCACATATGATAACATATGTAACCTACTGTAAGCTCATATAGCCTAAGGGTCTAATATATGCACATATAATTAGGTCCCTTGAGACCTCTCCTCATCCTAGTCCTTGAACTACAAAGCATAGCCATGTCCTCTGGCAAGTAGAGCTTGCCAGCCTAACTAGCGATAAATCACCAGTTGAACCTCTCCCTTTTTATGTTGTACAGTGGAATTATGCTGGGACTATTGTAACTAGGCCATAAAGACCTTGTAAACTAGGTGCACTAAGGTTTCACCTTCCAACCTCGTGGCTAACGGAACGGTAGGCCGTCAAGGGTTCTAAACCTTCCACCCTAGCTAGTGGTACTTAGTTGCTTAGTAAACTAGTTTTCTTGCTTATGTTAGAAGTAACCATAAAACTTTACAAAACTCAAGAAAACTCCTAGGTCTCAAAGGACTTTTGAAAGGCTCGGAGTACCCCCGGGACACTTAGGCCCCAAGGCACCCTAAGAACCCCCTAGGTCTCCCCTTGACCTTGCTAGCAAAACCTGGAAAATTCAGCCAACATACTTGTGGCGACGCGTCGCCAACTATGGCAACATGTTGGTAATGTTCTGCTAACTTCCTAGCAATGGCAATGCATCGTGGACAGTGGTACAAAACTGCCGATGCATCACCAATCTGTGAACCTGTAGAATTTTGATAGATTTTGCTGCTATGAACTTTGGACGCTTACGAAATATATCAAACAGGCTTGGTTAGCCTCCTAACTTCACATACATGTAAAACATGTTGCATAGATCACAACCAACTATCACAAGGCAATCTATGATGCATTATAACATCATTCCAATTATCACAAACCTCATAGTCCACCATAATTCAACCTTGTCCACTAATTAATCCTGTTGCTAGAATTACTCAAGTTCATCAATGAACTCATCCCAATAGCATTAATTGAACTAAAAAATACAACTCCTTTACCTCAACTCCAAGTAACAATCAAGAATCAAGCACTCTTCCAATCCACTAAGCTCACCAAAGCACCACCTAAGTTCCTAGCAAAACAGAGGCACCAAACATCAAATTCTTGCTTTCTAACCAAAACCCAAGCTCTTAACTAACCAATAAACCTAAAATCAATCAAGAACACATTGGTTACCTCGTACTAAAAAAAGGGGATGGGAGAAAACATGCTTCCAAGCTGCAAAACCATGGTTTTATGCTTGAAATTAGCTCCCAATGGCCTATATACTTATGATGGCTTCTCTTCTCACCAAGAAACTTTGATTTCAAGCTTAATTGGATGGAAATATGAGGGTGGAGAGGATGAACTCTGGTTTATGGAAGCCACCCCTCCACTTTATCCTCTTATAAACCGTGTTTAACACCTAAGCCACCAAAGTATTAGACATGATACACTTAAGTCCCCACCTTTTGGTGACCTTAGCTGTTCTTGATTAATCCCTGTTTATATCATCAAGTTTGGGTGAAAGTTGAAAGTTAAGTCATAAATCTTCATTTTAACCACTCGGGATCTGACCCGACTATTTAGGATGCAAAAATTACCATTTTTCCCTTAACCTCATTTAGCGCCCTAACCTCCTTGGAACTTAGTGAACTTTTCTAAACTTTCATATTCTTGCTATGTAAACTTGAATTAAGGTTTCAAACTTGATTTAGAGCACTTTACCTTCTTCAGGCATGCTTCCCACTAGGAGAGACATAACATTCTCCCTTCCTTTTGGAATTTGGTCCCCAAAATTCCACTGCAATTATGGAAAACACTAGGATATCTTTTCAGCATATCCTACTCCATTTCCCAGGTAGCTTCCTCCTTACTATGTTTAGAAAAAGGATCTTAACCATCGGAATCCACTTAGTTCAAAGTTTCTTGACTTGCCTATCAAGTATTTCAATGGGTTTTTCTTTGTAGGTCAAGTCTTCCTAAATAGGTACCACTGAAGGACTAACTACCTGTCTCGAATCTACTATGCATTTTTTGAGTAGACTAAGGTGAAACACGTTATGCACTTGGGATAGGTTAGGTGGTAATGCCAACCGATAAGCAACTCTCCCTATCTTTTCCAATACCTCGTAGGGTCCAATGTACCTAGGGGCTAACTTACCCCTCTACCCAAAATGGGTAACCCCTTTCATTGGAGACACTTTAAGAAGTACTTTGTCCCCAATTTCAAAACTTAAATCTCTTCTTCTCAAATTTGCATACTTAATTTGCCGGTCATTGGCTACCTTAATCTGTTTCTAGATTAACTTGATCTTAGCTATGGTATCAGCTATGATTTCAGGACCAATAACTACCCTGTCTGCAGGCTCTACCCAACAATGGGGAATCATACAACGGCTTCCATACAAAGCTTCGTATGGTGCCATACTCGTAACTGTTTGATGACCGTTATTATAAGCAAACTTAATGAGTGGTAAATGCTAATCCCAATCACCTTTAAAATCAATAGCACACATACGTAACATATCCTCCAAAGTTTGAATTACTCTCTTAGATTGTCCATCAGTCTGAGGATGGAAAGTGGTACTAAGACTAACCTTGCTCCCTAATGCCTCTTGGAAAGCATTCCAAAATCGTGACACAAACCGAGGATCTCTATCAGATATAATCTAATCCAGTATACCACAGAGTCTCATAATTTCCTTGAGATACAACTGAGCCAACTTCTCCCATGCATAGGTGATCTTAATAGGCAAAAAGTGTGCCGACTTCGTCAGTCGATCAACCACTTCCCATATAGCTTCATGTTGACTTCGAGTATTTGGCAATCCTACTAGGAAATCCATAGAATGGACCCCCATTTCCTCACTATAAGAGGTAAACTTTGTAGTGCGCCTGCTGGTTTCTGATGTTCAGCTTTAACCATTTGGCATGTCAAACACTTTGACACATGTCCTCCTACATCCCTTTTAAGTCCTGGCCACCAAAAATGCATATTCAGATCATGATACATCTTACTAACACTAGGGTGAACATTCAAAATACTATTATGAGCTTCCTATAGGACTTGCTGCCTAAGTCCTTCCACATTCGACACATAAAGATGATCTCCATAGCGTAGTATTCCATCCTTGTAGTGGAATTCCTTTTTCACATACCAAGCTTCCCTTTTCTTAAAAATTTCTTCAACAATGGATCTTCCATTTGAGCATCCTTAACTTTGACTAACCAAGCTGATTGTATTTCTAAAACACAGACTAGGGATTTCTCTTGGTTCTGCCAAAATTCATTCAAAGCTGAGAAATAATCCACCAATGCTCCTTTGGAGGAATTAGTAGCCTAATTCTTAGATAGGATTACTCCTGTCTACTTCTGGCTCAATGCATATGCTACCACATTTCCTTTGCCAGTATAGTACTCAATTGAACAATCATAATCTTTTATGTATTCAACCATCGACATTGCCTCTTGTTCAGATCTTTCTGTGCAAACAGATACTTCAAACTTTTATGATTGATGAAGATCCTGAATGACTTTCCCACCAAGTAATGTCTCCACAGCTTAAGTGCAAAAATTACTGCTGTTAGCTCAAGATCATGAACTGGGTAGTTCAACTCATTAGGTCTCAACTGTCTTGAACCATATTTTATTACCTGACTATCCTGCATCAACACACACCCTAGACCAGAACCCGATGCATCAGTGTATATTGTAAAAGCTTTGTTCGGATCTGATAGAATGAGTATAGGTGCACTAGTCAATCTTTCCTTCAACTCCATGTAAGCTTCCTCCAAACGTTTGAGTTTTCTTGGTCAGGGCCATTAATGGTGTAGCTATCACAAAGAATTTCTCTATGAATCGCCTGCAGTAGCCTGCCAAGCCCAAGAAACTCCTCATTTTTGTAACTGTAGTTGGTTTCTTCCACTCAATTACTGCCTGAACTTTTTCAGGATCAACTGATAGACCTTGAGCACTGATGATGTGCCCTAAAAATTGAATCCTTTTGGACAAAAGCTCACACTTAGACAACTTTGCATAGTACTGATTATCCTTCAGCACTTGCAAAATTGACATAAGATGCTTCTCATGTTTTGAGGTAGCTTGTGAGTACACCAAAATGTCATTGATGAAAAATTTAACAAACTGATCTTGAAATGGTTTAAAGATTCGATTCATAGCTTCTATGAATACTGCTGGAGCATTAGTCACACCGAATGGCATAACTGTAGTGTCCATACCTTGTCCTAAAGGCAAATTTTAGGATATCTTCCTCCTTTTCTCTGATATGAAAGTATCCAGACCAGAGGTCAATCCTAGAAACTACCTTTGCTCCTCTGAGTCTATCTAACAAGTCATCAATTCTAGGAAGCGGATACTTATTCTTGACTATTGCTGCATTCAACTTTCTATAGTCGATGCATAGCCTTAAAGTTCCATCCTTCTTCTTCACAAATAACACCAAGGCTCCCCACAGTGATACACTAGGCCTTATAAAGCCTTTCTTTAGCAGTTTCACCAATTGCTTCTTTAACTCATCCATCTCAGGAGCTAACATCATGTAAGGTGGTATTGAAATAGGTTCAACCCCAGGCTGAAGATGGATTGTAAACTCAGTATCCCTCTTAGGTGGTAACCCAGGCAATTCTACTGGAAACACTTCAGGAAACTGATTGGTTGTAGGAATGTTTTCAAGTTCCTCCTTTGTAGCCACCCCATTTAATGAATAATACTCTTCTTTGCTGACTATGTGGATGGTATCCATAACTCTAAGATGTAAACTTTTAGCACTAGATGTTAATCCTCCTATGCAAGTCACTCTAGGTCCCTGAGCTTCAATAATGTTGATTAAGTGATTCGCACAGTCAATTTGGGCCTTATGCTTACTTAGCCAATCCATTCCCAACACTAGGTCATAAAACCTCAATTCTATCACCCATAACTCACAACAGAAATCATGGCACCTGACTGTAAGGGATACCTAGTAACCATTTCATTGGTTACAATAAAACTCCTCCTGCAGTCCTGATGAGTCTTAACTCACCGGAGATTTCTTGTTGCCATTTAAACTTATCTACCAAGGCAGATGATATCACTGAAAGAGTAGCTCCTGTATCAAAAAGCACTCAAACACTATTATTTTGAAAAGTAAAATTACCTCGAACGGCGGCTGGTTCTTTGGTCACCTGACTCGCGAAGGTGAAAACCCTTGGGTCAACTGTTGCTGCGACCACACCAAGTTGATTTCCTATGCCAAGGGGTGCAGGGGGTAAGTTCCTGGGTGGACATGGCAAAGGTGGAACCCATGGGAATTCCCTCGCCCAATGTCCTTTCTGACCATAAATATTACAATTATTAGTCCCTATGGTACATGGCCTCGTGCCATGGAATCGTCTACACTTAGGGCATAATCCCATTTTATTTCTCTTGATAGGACCTTGGCTTTCAACCATCGGTCATTTTCTAGAGCTCTTTCCTAGGTTGGCTGGTCCAACCTTCACCTTTTGCCTAAATGTCCTCATATCCTTAAATTCTCTTTCTAAGGCTAATGCCTTCTGAACCATTTGGCGATAACTCCTGATGTCAACTGTCGCCATATACCTCTAAAGCACGGGTGTTAGGCCCTGGAAGAATTTCTTGGCCTTCAACTCATCATTACCAATCATGTAAGGAGAATACCGAATGAGTGAATTATAACGCTGCTCATACTCTCGCAACAGACATTTCTCCTTGCACTAGATTCTTAAACTGGATCCTCCTTTGATCCTGTGTAGCTTCACTAATATATTCCTGTCATAATTTCTTCTTGAAGTAGGACCACTTGAGCACCTTTTTCTTGTGCTCTGGTCGAGTACCATTACTTTCTCTGAGCATCTGGATTACATCATCCCACCATAAACTAGCCCTCCCTCTAAAAAAGAAAGGTACTGAGGCCATCCTTTGTTTAGACTCATAACCTCCACAAGTGAAAAGTTGATTCATCATGAATAACCAATCTTATGCTTAATCAAGATCACCTATCCCCTCAAAACTTGGTAGATCTACAGTCTTAAAATTTTCCAACAACCTCATATGATGTGGGGTATCTTCCCTCCTTGCAGCCTCCATAACCTCTGTTTCTTCCACTTCCTCATGAACATGATTTCTCCGTTGATAAGCCCTAGGCACTTGAGGCTACTCAACATGCCTCTCCTGATCCTGACATGGATCATTCTCCTCTTGGACGACTTATCTATCCTCATGATGCTGGACCAACTCAATTATAATGGTAGTCATACCCTGTGCCCTTTGGGCCATAGTCTGAGTTAACCCCTGAAGCACCTTGGATATTTCATCCAGACTTGCCACAACTGGTCACTAGAACCCTCACCAGGTTCTCTAGCCCCTCTTGAAGCTCATGACCTAGTGGCAACCATAACAATGTGCAACCAAAGCCAGACAACATTCCCTAGATGTTGGTCCGTACTAACTTTCTTAGCACCTGGACTTTCCAAAACTATATCTCAGCCTTAGCCTCCAATAGCTATGAAATGAGCTCTAAGCTCTGATACCAAAAACTGACACGACCATCCTTGGCCATTGCCCAGGAGACCTATGGAGCTGGTCTCACGGTGGATTGCAATTGGCTATTTTAATATGTGCGTGAATTAAAACTCCGTGATGCTAGTTAGTTAACCTAGAATATGCAAGATGCATGCTCTTCATGCTTTGACTTGGATTAACAAAAAACATAAAACATTGACTTCACCAAGAGATTTCCACAAAAAATAAGTTCAAATAGCCAAAGCATACAAAATCAATATTTATGTGAGTTTACTACACATAACAACTGTTTGGGAGCATTCATACATAAAGTAGACTAATGCCCTCACCCAAGAGAAACCCTAGAGTTTAGCCTCAACTGAGATCTTCTTGAACTAACTCCAACCTTGGATGCAAGTCCCAGTGGCGAGTCACAAAAACCCTTGTCCAAGTGCTACTAGGCTCTACAGCCAAAGGAAGACTCTAGTTAGTACTGTTACTTAATCAACAAGTTACCCAAGTGGACTAGAATCATAAAGATTCTCAAGGGAAATACCTGCAACAAAAGCTAACTACCACAACAACCCTCAACGGTTACCTGATCCAACAACTTCAGAATCTGCAGAACATAACTAGGGAGTGAGAACATAAACATTCTCAGTAAGGGTCTTCACGGTACCTACAAGAAAATTACTAAGGACTCTACATATGATAACATATGTAACTTGCTGTGAGCGCATACAGCTTGAGGGTCTGATTTATGCACATAGAACTAGGTCCCTTGAGACCTCTCCTCATCCTAGTTCCTTGAACTACAAGGCATAGCCTTGTCCTCTAGCAACCTGAGCTTGCCGGCCTAAGTAGTGATAAATCACCAGTTGAACCTCTCCCTTTTTATGTTGTACAGCGGAATTACAGTGGGACTATTATAATTAGGCCATAAAGACCTTGTAAACTAGGTGCACTAAGGTTTCACCTTGCAACCTCATGACTAACGGCACGGCTAGGTCACCAAGGGTTTTAAACCTTCCACCCTAGCTAATGGTACTTAGTTGTGGTCTTAGTACACTAGTTTTCTTGCTTATGGTAGAAGTAACCTTAAAATTATTCAAAACTCAAGAAAACTCCTAGGTCTCAAAGGAATTTTGAAAGTCTTGGAGTACTACCAGAACGCTTAAGCCCCAAGGTACCCTAAGAACCCCCTTAGGTCTCCCTTTGACCTTCCTAGCAAAACTTGGAAAATTTAGCCAAAAAACTTGTGGCGATGCGTTGCCATAGTTGGTAACATTTTGCCAACTTTCAAGTTTTGGTGACGCGTCATGGAGAGTGGTACAAAACTAGCAATGCATCGCCAATCTGTGAGCCTGCAGAATTTTCACAGATTTTGATGCTATGAACTTTGCACACTTGCCAAATATATCAAACATACTTGGTTAACCTCCAAACTTCACATACATGTAAAACATGTTACATAGATCACAACCAACTAACACAAGCCAATCTATGATGCATTATAACATCATTCCAATTATCACAAACCTCATAGTCCACCATGATTCAACCTTGGCCACTAACTAATGCTATTGCTAGAATTACTCAAGTTCATCAAGCAACTCATCCCAATAGCATTAATTGAACTTGAAAATACAACTCCCTTACCTCAATGCCAAGTAACAAGCAAGAATCAAGCACTCTTCCAATCCACTAAGCTCACCAAAGCACCACCTAAGTTCTGAGGAAAACATAGGCACCAAACATCAAATTCTTGCTTTCTAACCAAAACCCAGGCTCCTAACTAACCAATAAACCTAAAATCAATCAAGAACACATTGGTTACCTCATACTAAAAAAAGGGGATGGGAGAAAACATGCTTCTAAGCTGCAAAACCATGGCTTTATGATTGGAATGAGCTCCCAATTGCCTATATACTTATGATGGCTTCTCTTCTCACCAAGAAACTTTGATTTCAAGCTTAATTGGATGGAAAAATGAGGGTGGAGAGGATGAACTCGGGTTTATGGCAGCCACCCCTCCACTTTACCCTATTATAAACCGTGTTTAACACCTAAGACACCAAAGTATTAGACATGATACACTCAAGTCCCCATCTTTTGGTAACCTTAGCTGTTCTTGATTAATCCTTGTTTATTTCATCAAGTTTGGGTTAAAGTTGAATGTTAAGTTATAAAACTTCATTTTAATGATTCGGGATCTTGTCCGACTATTCAAGATGTAAAAGTTACCATTTTGCTCTTGAACCTCATTTAGCACCTTAACCTCCTTGGAACTTAGTGAACTTTGCTAAACTGTCCTATTCTTGCTATGTAAACTTGAATTAAGGTTTCAAACTTGATTTAGATCACTTTACCTTCTTCAGGCATGCTTCCCACTAGGAGAGCCATAACACATAGTGTGCGTGAAATGTGAATATGTGTGTGATGGTTGGACCATTATGCATGTGTTTACATAGTGCCCAAGAGGGCCACTTGGTTATGCACACTAGGGGTAGTGTTCTGATGGCCTACAGAATAGTACCAATCTTGAGAGTTTAAATGCAAAATTTTGGCACCATAATTAGACTACCTCAGAGGCGTAACATAGGAAGTATGAACAAAGGTTCAGTGGTCTCCTCAAATATGCTCCACAATATGATGGACAAGAAGAATTAAGAACAAAAAGGTTCATCAGGGGACTGAGACTTGAATTGAGGCAGATATTGAGGGCTATTGGCATCAACACTTATTTTGAAGTTATTCAAAGGGCTTTGACATTGGAGCAGGAATTTGAGCATCCTATGGTAGGAAACATTAAAGGGGCTCCTACGAGGCATCAGAGTGGAAGAAAAAAATCCAAAGATAGGCTGGGAAAAACTAAAATGAGTAGAGAACAAAAGAAGCCCAAAGAAGCTCAAAGGTTTGGACCTCAATGCTAGATCTGTGGAAAGTACCATGGTTTTAAACCATGTTATAGACTCACTGAAGGGTGTTTGAAGTGTGGTTCTCAGGACCACTGGGTGAAAGATTTCCCAGTTAAGAAAGAAGACCTGGCAAGTTTGAAGCTCCTTGGCCAAGATTCCAAAAAGGAAAAGGAAAAAGGATGGCAACACCTCAACCTCCCCGACAGATACAAAAGGGGCCAGGCCAACTTATGCCAATTAGAGTTCAACTACCAGCTGGAAGGGTATATTAGATTGACGGATTAAGGAGAAAAGAGGAAACTAGCCTTGGAGAAGAGGCTACAAGGGATGGAAAGCTAAGGAAAGAGGCATTGAAAGGTAACTTTTACATTTATGATAAGCTTTTTTCAGTGATCTATGACACTGGTGCATCTATATCTATTATTTCAGCTAATTTAGTATGATAATTAAACTTAGAGGTCACAACACTACATCGAATGTATATGATCAGAACAGCTGAAAATGAAATGATGTTCTCAAATCGCATAATTAAAGACTGTGTGATTAGGCTAAATGAGCTGGAATTAAAGGCTAATATGATTATTTTGGAAATAGCTAGTTATGATATGATATTGGGCATGAATTAGCTAGCTAAAAATAATATGATCATAAATTTTCAAGATAGAAAATTGATATTGCCAGGATCAATAGAACACTTCTTAAAGTACTCAATAAAATGTGATATTGGGCAAGTAAAGGTGATGGATTGCATACTTGTACATTCTAAAGAAGAGTACATGGGCTTGATTGGCAAAGAGTCTAAGACTAAGTAAGAAAAAATTCCCATTATGAAGAAATTCCCAGACGTATTTCGTTCTGAGCTACTAGGTTTACCTGCCCTGAGGGAGAAAGAATTTGAGATTAAACTAACCCTAGAAGCAATTCCTGTATCTACTGCACCCTACATGATGGCAATTCTTGAAATGAATGAGCTGAAAAGGTAGCTAGATGAACTCCTTGAAAAAGGATTCATTAGGCCAAGTATGTCTCCTTGAGGGCTACTAATGCTATCTGTGAAGAAGAAAGATGGAACTTTTAGATTATGCATTGACTATAGAAAGGTTAATGCTATGACTGTGAAGAACAAATACCCTCTCCCTAGGATTAAAGACTCATTTGATCAACAGAGTGACAGTGTTCTCAAAGATTGATCTATAATTGAGGTACTTTCAATTGAGAGTTAAAGAAGAAGATATCCCTAAAACTACTTTCAGAATAAGATATGATCATTTTGAACATACAGTAATGCCATTTGGGCTTACTAATGCTCTAGCTTTCTTTATGGACCTTTTGCAAAGAATATTCAAACCATATCTAGATCATTTTCTAATGATCTTTATAGATGATATCCTAGTATACTCAAAAGACTAGGAGGAGGAAGAAAAGCACTTAAGATTAGTGCTAAAGGTGTTAAAGAAACACCAACTATATGCTAAGTGAGCAAATGCCATTTTTGGGCCAATCAAATTGAATTTTTAGGCCATGTGATCAATGGGCAAGGAATGGCTGCAGACCCAGCAAAAATTGAAGTTATCTTATAGTGTAAGCAACCACAGAATGTCAGAGAAAAAAGAAGCTTCTTGGGTCTAGCTGGCTATTATAGAATATTTGTGCCAAAATTTTCTATAATGGCAGCTCTTTTAACCAAATTGACAAGAAAGGGGCAAAAATTTGAATGGTCTGATGAGTGTGAAAGAAGCTTTTAGGGGCTTAAAGACAAGTTCACTTCCACTCGTTTGTTAATACTACCTTTTAATAAACCTTTTGACATTTTTACAAATGCATATATTATGGTATTGGGATCTGTATTGATGCAAGATAAACAAGCTGTAGCTTATGGGTAAAGGCAATTAAGACCACATCAAAACAATTATCTAGTACATGATCTAGAACTTGCACCTATAATTTTTGCCTTGAAATAGTGGAGACATTACTTACTAGGTAATAAATTTTTTATCTTCACTGATCATAAGAGTCTCAAGTATCTCTTCACTCAAAAGAAGTTGAATATGAGACAGAAAAGATGGCTTGAGTATCTTAAACATTATACTGAAAGATTTTGATTGTACCATTAAGTATACTGAAGGCAAGGCTAACAAGGTAGCCGATGCTTTAACTAGAAATTACACAGCCATCTTGAAACATGGTGAAAAAGAGCCTAATGAACTTAACAGCCTTACTTATTTGGCTAACAAGTGGCTAAGGTAGGAACAAGCCTAGTTGAGGGTAGTGACTATTCAGTCAACCTAGAAAGCTGAAATACTAAAGGCATAACAACAAGATGAAGATCTTACTAGAATATCTGGGCAGAAACTTGAAAAGTTATTCCAAGGGTTATCTTATAGGCAGGGATTGCTGTACTTCCAGGATAGAATTTATGTACCCCAAGGGTATGGTTTAAGAGAACAAATTCTGAAGGAAGCCCACTCTAGTAAGATGAGCATACACTCTGGAACTACGAAGATGTATCAAGATTTGAAAAGTAACTTTTGGTGGCCTAACGTGAATAGGGAAATTTACACATTTGTGTCCAAATGTGTGACATGCCAACAAGTGAAAATGGAACACCAAAAACTAGGGGGCAAATTGCCCATGCCTAAAAGAAAATTGAGCTCCATATTTATGGATTTCTTGGTAAGCATGCCCATGATAAGGAGAAAGCATGATACTATCAAGGTATTTGTCGATAAACTTACAAAGTTAGCCCACTTCTTTCTTATTAATCTCATAGATCCTCTAGATAGGCTGGCACAACTATACATTAAAGAAATACTAAGATTGCATGGCATCCGAGATGAAATAGTTTCAGATAAAGACCTAAGGTTTGTGCCTAGATTTTGGAAATCACTGCATTAGGCATTGGGCACTCAACTAAAACTAAGTTTAGCTTACCACCCCCAAACTGATGGACAAATAGAAAGGACCATACAAATTCTTGAAGATATGTTAAGGTGCTATTTACTAGGCTTTAAAGGAGAATGAGATCAACTCCTACCCTTGGTAGAGTTCTCCTACAATAACAACTATCTTTCAGTAATAAAAATGGCACCTTACAAAGCTCTATATGGAAGGAGGTGTGTTACTCCTCATTGTTGGCAATATCCTAATGATGCAACTGAAATAAGGCCAGGCTTAATCCAAGAAACCACTGAAAAATGTCAAGATGATCCATGAAAAGGTCAAGGTTGCCATTGATAGAGAACAAGCCTATGCTAGTCAAATAAGTGGAAGAGACTTAGAGTTCCAAGTATAGGACCATTTGTGGATTAAAGTCTTTCCTATGAAAGGAGTTATAAGATTTGGAAAGAAGGGTAAGCTAGCCCCTAAATACATTGGACCATTTCCAATAGTGGCTAGAATTGGTAACGTGGCATATAAGCTAGATTTACCTTCAGAGTTGGGTCACATACATGATACCTTTCAAGTTAGTATACTTAAGAGATATCCATCTGACCCATAACAAGCTATACCAGCTTATGATATCTTAGTGACCCCTAACCTCTCTTATGAAGAGGAACATATAAAGGTTCTAGCTAAGGATATCAGAAAGTTTAGGAGTAAGTGGGTAAATATGGTGAAAGTCCATTGGTCTCACCATTCTGAGCAAGAAGCTACTTGGGAAATAGAGGTTGAGATGCTCAAAAGGTACCTAAGGCAATTCCATACATTACTTAAGAATTTGGAGGACCAAATTCTTTAAGGTGGGAGGAATGCCGTGCCTGTTACTTGTATAGGCCATGGGCTATGATGAAATGTACAGATAAGGGACATTATATGGATATGTGAGCAATACAAGTCCCGAGTGTGAAATAAGATCTAAACAAGACAAGTATCTTATAAGAATGTTCTAAAAGTGCTCTAAGTGTATCTCAGAGGCACTTAAGGCTGAAACCATGAGAAAATGGCATGGTTATGGGCTAAATAAGGCTAAGCTTAAGTAATAAGTGCATTGTGAGAAGGGGGCTCAAATTTCAGAACAAACTTGGCTGATAGACCAAGTAAACAAGGTGCTTTAAAATAAGACACAAAAAGAGACCCTTAAGCACACACTAGTGTGCATTCATATGGACTTGAGGGCTTTAAAGCCTAAAAAACTAAAGGAAATTATGTGAGCTGAATGCCTAAGGTTGGGATACCAATGAAGGTAGCCACATAAACTCAAGAAATTTGATGGACTCATGAAAAATGACAAAGACACAGTATAGCACAGTAGAGAACTCTTAAGTGCCCCTTTGTGTACAACCATGTACTTATGAAGGCTCTAAGGCCTAATGACTTGAAGGGCACTACATGAGATTGATAATTATCATTTAAATGAGAATGAGTGCTATAATTTAGGGCAAGATAAGGAGGAAAACATAGGGAAACAATAGAGACAACCTAAAAAAGACTAAAGTGCTCACAGATGCACTCTAAAGTGCACTTATTTTAATGCAAAGTTTGAAGGCTTAATTGCCCAATTCAATTGGTGAAGTAGGATATTAATATGTTCCAATTAAAGAGTAAATTAGGAAAAAACAAATTTTTAAAGGAGCTGAGCTACTTGGAGGAAGATTTGGCCAAAAGTTTGTCAAAAGTTCATGGCAGCTTCGTCATTTGGCCACTGTTTATACTTGTGGTGATCAAGGCTAATTCATTTTAGTTTCCTAGCCATTTCTTAATAGCTTCATGACCTTAAAATTTTTTGGGTAAGGACCTATAAAGAACAAAAACAAAAACAACACAAAAGAAAGACTAAACTAGTCAAAAGACTTGGCGGCTTGGTCATTTCGCACCATTGGCTACCTAGTCTTCAAAGGTAACCACCTAGATATTTTCAAGTAGGTTCCTAAAGACAATGGAAAGGGATGAAATAAAAATGAGCAAAAAGAAACTAAACCAAAGGCAGAAACAACTAGTTAGCCAAAATCAAGACCAATACAGCTCACCAACTTTGGCATTCCTCATGAGGTGCTATCATTTTGATTTATTCTTGTTTTATTACTCCTTACTACTTAGCTAAAACCTTTCCAAGACACCCTAAAGCTACTGGAAAGAAAGGAGGCCAAGAAGGGCAAAGACAATGTGAATTCAAAGCATGATGGTGTAAGACTAGCTCATGGTGGTGTCCACGTTTGATGCTTGTGCTCAAGGATGTGGGATCAAGCTTCCTTGCTACCATTTTAGCCATAGGTGAAGACCCATAAAAAGCTTCTTCTCCTGTATTTTAATGGGGAAAGCCTGCCCTAGGCGATGGCTTAAGCCAAAGGAACTTAGAGGCTATGTAATGGGCTATGTGTGCGTAAAGGACTATTGCTTTCAGCAAGCATAGGGTTTTTATACAAGTTGGGCCAAGCTTAATCACTCACATATAGCTCTATGTTAATTAAACCTAATGAAAGTGATCACATGAAGAAATTGATAAGAAATCATGCTTGCTATGTTAAGAAAACTATGTGTATGTGGTGTGTGTCTTTGTGTGCTTCTATATATGGATGTACATGCTAACCCTTATTTTTGTATATGTATCTTACATATATTACTTTTAGTGTTTTACTTTTAGTGTTTTTTTTATATTTGGTTCCTGGTTATTAAACAAAATTGGATGTTTATATGTATAACAATGTTTTAAGCATTATAAAGGCACTCGATGCTGTATTAGGTCTTCACTGAGTACCAATATACTCATGCCCTTTTTTCCCATTTCAGGTATCGAAATGGAAGATTGAAGGGCTACAGAGCCTTTAGAAGAGGTCAATGTATAGAGAGGTATACTCTAAAATTATGGCTTATGAAATGGAAGTATGGAAAGTTCATCAAATTTAACTAATAATTATGTTCTGTTGCTGTGTTT
Organism: Aquilaria yunnanensis; assembly: GCA_039654915.1. NCBI lineage: Eukaryota > Viridiplantae > Streptophyta > Magnoliopsida > Malvales > Thymelaeaceae > Aquilaria > Aquilaria yunnanensis. The sequence continues at coordinate 42,966,801 of CM077599.1, read as the reverse complement.
ATAGGACTTGATGGCTGCGGTGGGAGTTGCTGTGTTTGGCTCTATCTTGGTATGGGCTAGGACCAAGAGGGTAATAAGAGAATTGTGGCCCAGGTGTCAGGTCAAAGCAGAAGTCAAGGTCACAGTGGTCCTAGAGATTGTTTGAACCAAATGATATGCCATGCATGACACTTAGTACATCAAACTTTTGGTGTATATGGTTTTGGGCCATGTAGCCCTTATTTGTGAATTTTGGACTATACATATTTTTATAAAATGAGTGCAAGGAGATTGGGCTTAGAATAAAGCATAAACTGTGCCTTGTATGTATTTTTGGGCTTAAGTAAGCCATAAGGCACTAAGCATGTTAGCAAAGATGCATTCATGGTTGGTAACCTGTTAAACTAATGTTTATGCATGTATGTATGCTTGGGCATGTGTGTGTATGTTTTGCACTAGGTAAGCCCCAGTAAACCCATAAAGACACAAAGACACACTCTCATGCTTATGCACCCTATATGCATTAAACTAAGAACTTAATCTGTTAAAGTAGTAACTTAACCTATTAAGCTAGTACCCTAAAGTGTTAAGTTGAGGTGAAGAATCCTATGTGTCAGAGTTTGGTTGTTACCCACTTCAGGGTAGTCCAACTATGGTGCCAAAATTGTGCATTTAGTTAGGCTCCTAGGATTGGTAATGTTCTGTAGGCCATTAGAACACTACCCTTAGTGTGCATACCCAAGTGGCCCTCTTGGGCAGTATGTAAACACATGCATATTGGTCCAACCATCACACACATATTTACATTTCATGCACATCATGGCAGCAAAGAAGGAAAACACTAGTACAAGTCTTAATCTTGGCTACCACACATTAGGCAATCTTCTTAAGTTCTAGTGACCAGCCACTGCACCTGTAACATACACTAATAAATTGTATCATTCTTGCCATGTACCTCCTATTTTATTTGCTCCAATATCAAGTATAGACTTATAGAAAACCAAGGAATTTTTTTTAACATCAATAGCCCACCTATGGACCAAGATATGGATTTTTGAAATTCGTTATAAAATTCTGACCAAATGAACAGTAAATTAGCCAAATTTGCAACTTCATATCTTCGCCTACAGGACTCCAAATTCAGAAATTCCAAATTCCGGTTCAATCCATAGGTGTTCTCTAGGTGTGGTCAAAATTTAATACAAATATTCCTTCCAAAAAGGGAGATATATAACTTTAAGTGTAGGGTCAAAATTCTGGTCACTTTATGACCATTTTGCCCATACAAAATTTCATAAGTGTGCAAACACTTCATTCACAAGGGGAAAACCCTCCAAAGCTAACCCATATATGTCCATTACACATAGGAATTACATTCCCTTGATTTTAACAAATTTATGTGGCCGAAACAGAATTTACAAGTAAGCAGCCCATCATTCACACTTAGGCAGCTTAGCACCACATCACTTACATAGCCAAAACATTACTCAAATGTTCACATACTTGTCTCATTTTACAGACACTACATGTACATGCATACATGCACTAAAAAATGATCTTAAATCATCTAAATACGCACCCTAGGTTACAGGGGTGCCTGAGACACAATGGACTCCAAAACATGATGCTGGACAGCTGCTGCACAACACAATAAGTACCACCATTAAAAATACCAAATGTGCTCCTAAAATCACCAAAATTTTTAGATCATAACTAGACATATGGAAGTTCATGTACCTGAAATTTCAGATCAAAACTCAAACCAAAAATTTCAGTTTGAATGAGAACTTTCTGCTGGACCTGAAATGACAGAATTGAGGGGAGTAAGTTTCATTGAGAAACTTAGTAAGGGTAACACTTGGATTCAATAGGAAATGTGACCATCATTAAAACCCGAATCCAAAGACACTAAAACAAAAAAACCACAATGCAAATATCCAATATAGAGCATCCAAACACAAACAATAAACACATGTATGCGGCAGTAAGAATAACCATAGATTAGTCCATAAAACATGTAATAAATGTAACCAAATCACTATGGCAGCCTTCCTCAAGCTAATGCTTGATCTTAGGAGGATTTTAACACTAGTTAGTACTAACTTTGGCCTCTAGAAACCCTCATTTCATGGCCATCTTTGCGCACTTCACACTAGGTCACAAAACCTTTAATAAGTGCACTCCCCTCACTAAGCTTGGGTCATCAAGCTCACGTCTCTCTTCCAAGATTAGCCCTAGCTCCATGGTGGCTTTAAAATACATAAAACAACCCATAAGAGCAAGAGATACCTTACCAAAGTTGGTAGCCCAAAAATCAAGCTTGATCCTTGAAGTATCTAAGCAATAGCTTTGGTTTGCTTCCAATTGCTTCCTTTTGCCTTCAATTTCAATCAATTGCAAGTTTGAAGGTGTGGTAGCTATGGAGTAAGTGTGGCTGGGTTCTTGGGAGAGAGGAGGATGAAAATGGTAGAGAGATAAGTGAATTGGCCACTTAAATGGCCTTCAACGAGCTTAACGGCACAAAACACAATTAAACAAGCTTAACCTTGCTTTATGTCATTTTCCTTCTCACTAATTATGGTTTCTTCATCTTAAACTCATTGGTACACATGTGCCCAACATTTTTTAATATTTATCAAGTCTTGGCTGCCTCCCCCATGGTGGGATAACCCCACAATTCCACCCTTAGACTTAAGTCAAAAGGTTCAACACCTTAAGGGTTACACTAGGACATTTAGGTCCTTAATGCCTTTAGTGTTTCCTTTGTCCAAACTTGTCTTCCATGAGAAATTTGGTCCTCTAATAGAACTTTTATACCATTCATATCCTTCCCATAACTCTCGAAAGCTCTTTTGTGAAAGTTTTACAATTGAGTAGCCGAATTTCCAAAATCTTACAAAAAAGTCCATAGGTTGCTTGACAAACAAGCAACCCTTAAGGCTTTTCTTTGGGGCCAGGTTACCAACTTAGAACACTTTTAAGGAGGTGTTCATTATACCTTTTACCCCTCACACTTCAATCACTATGACGAGAATTTCTCAATATAATGGCTTTTTTTACCGTTATGCCACACTTGTAATTCTCCTATTTTTGTGTGGTGGTAACACTAGTTCACCTTAAGAAAACCAACTGAGTGATTAAAATCAACTGAATGAATAAATCCAACTAGTTTTTATCAAACCTCTTAAGAAGGATTAGGGTAGGGGTGTATTAGGCCTTGACAGAGTTGGTATCAAAGCTTAAGGTTTGAGTGTGTTTAAGTCCTGAAATGTCAGTTAGGCAAGTTCCCACTATGATACACAATCATTGTTATGTTTGCAAGACTAAGTGGCCAGAGGTAGAAATAGAGGAATGAGAAACCAAATGAGTACTAGGGCTGATCACTAGCCTGAAAATGTGGAGGTAGCTGAAAGTAGGACAAGACCTCCTGATAGGGCCACAGAGCCTAAACCCAGTGTATAGAATTAGCACAAGATGGAACATATGATGAAAATGATGTAAGCTACTATTGCTCTGCTTGTAGTGGGCATGCAAGCTCATACTAGGGGCCAAGCCCATGCACCTGGAAGCAGTACTGTTGAAGAAGAACAAAAAGCAAAAGAATGAATAAACAGAAGGCCAGACAAAGAGCCAATAGGAGAAAAGCAAGCAAGAAGACTTGTAGAAGAAGAGCCCAAGCCTGATGATGATAGAAGACAGCCAAGAAGTAGAACACTGAGGTCAGAAATTAGGAGAAGCAAAGAGAATAGAGAAGGGGTGCAGTTGGCACTAATGATGGAATCCAATTTTGAGGATTTTGATAGCCATATTATGGCAGTAGCCAACTAGCATGATTAGGCACCCTCGCGGCCACTTTACTCATTTCCTATCAAAGGGAACTTAATGACCGAAGAGGTCCTTAGGGAGTTGGGTGTGATCAAAGAGCATGTTACTGACACCAAGTTCCTAAGTTAGAGATAAATGGGAAGAATTCTTGGATAGTCCTTCTCCTTTTGGGGAAATAATCTTATGAGGCCTTTGAAAGTAAGTTACTCTTTGTCTAATTTTTGTTTGACTAATTTATACTTACACTAATTTTTTCTCATTTTTTAGAGATGGGTGACAAGTCAGCTACCTTCTACATGAGCCTTTCCCTCGGTTAGGTCGAGAAAGTAAAATAGAAGATGAAGGCTCCGAAGAGGAAGAAGGGGCAGCCTTCGGGAAAACCCAAGGAGGATCCCATTCCTCCTCCCCCAAAAGATACTATCAAGGCAAAGAATCCTCCTACCGAAGTTATTATACTGTTTATCCCAATTAGCCCTAGTTTGCCTACCAAGACCTTGGGAACCTCCCTTGTGGTGTTTTTGACCAGAAAGCTTGAGGAAAGAAGGAGGCAAAAGGGTAAGGATGTTCCTATTGACATCCCTGATCTAATTGATTCCAAAGCGGGGGACGTAGGGGTCCTACTACCAGGTTCACCTTTTGACCTTTCTTCTATGAGTTTTAATTTTTTTGGGATTTTAGACTTTATAGATGAATGGTTAAGGGATAACATGGTGATGGAACTTTGGCAAGATATTGCAGAATAGTTGCCCCCACCAAACTGGGTTGCCGAACATGTGCAGAAATGAGAGCTCTGAAATGTGAAGATCCCCTTCGACAAGGTTCCCAGGGAGCCATTCTGGACTTTTATCAAGGACTTGGACATGTTCTCAGAGGATGCAAAAAAGATGGTGCCCAAAATGGCCAGAGTCATCATAACGAATACCAGTTTCCAATCTTTGATTGAGTCATGTCCGAATGAGAAGATTTAAGCTACTCGAATAACAAAACATGCTGCTCAAGTATTCCCTTTCTCCTGGTACTTAAAAAAAATTTTGCTATCTAAGTTTTTGCATTATTCTTAGTGCATTCTCTTACTTTGCAGATGCTCACCTATGAAGGGTATTTCCGAGCATAGGCGACAAGATAAACTTCAGTCTAAACTCTGTCCGAGGAGAATGAGCACTTGCTTCAAGTATGGAAAACTCAGCAAAATCACCAAGGAAGGGCTAGCAAAACTTCACCAACAACTAGTGGAAAGCAAACAAGCCCTCCATGACAACGATTCCTCACCTTAGAGTGAAGTTGATGGAATAGACTTCTTTCATGGACACTCTTCAGAAGGAAAAACAAGACCTAGGTTCCAAGGTTGCATAAGCTTTTTCAAAGAAGACGCAACTCTTAGCCGAAGTCGACCAACTAAGGAACTGAAGAAGAATAGGAAGAAGGAATTGGAGGTTCTGAAGGCAAAGAAGGCAAAGGCTGATGATATGAAAAAGGCCTCATTTCAGGACAATTTTTACTTAGCTTGCCATCAAATGTTTTCCCATTATCCTGAATGGATATGTCCTTTATTCAAGCACTAGATATTTCCAAAGGTCCATCTTTCGAATGTTCCCAAAAGGAATGCATGAATCTTCCTCAACTGCATTCGGAGACCAATGTCAAAGTTGACTCCAAGGAGTCTTAGGGTGAAGTCGAGAAGGAGTAGATAGGAATTTGATGTACGCTTCTCATTTTTGTACCTTCCTTCCTTCATTTTAATGAAATGCCTTTTGTTTTAATTTTGTGTTCAATATTTTGTCAAAGTCCACAAGAAAGCAATGATATTTATAGTTGGCTAGGGACCATCGACATTTTCACCATCTTTGACAAAAATATCTGGTTGAGTCAGATATTCGCTGTTTTTGTGAAAGTGTTTAAACACATCCATCATGTTTGGTAAAGTTTTTAATAGAGCATCTTTGGCAAAATGGTTAGTACATTCACCATCATTGCTAAAGTGTTTAATCGGGTCACACATTCACCATATTCAGTAAAATGTTTAAATCACTATCTTTGGCAAATATTCATTTTACCACCTTCGGTCAATGCCTACTATGGCATCTTCAGTAGATGTCTAGTTCACCATCTATGAACTTTTTCAAGGAATATCACACATTCACTTTTTCTGGAAATTTTGGGCAATAAAAATTTGTCTAAGTCTGTTTGGTGTTCAGACAACTTCTTTCAAAAATTCCTATTCGTACTACTTCAAAAACTTTTCGCTAAGTAAAATGTTCTTTTGAAAATTTCTAAGTGTAGAATTTTTTCAAAGAGTCCGAATGCCAAGTATTTTTCAATTCCTCTTCTTCAAAATTTCCTAGTTTGAAGACTACCGGCCGAACTTCATCCATGACCAAGTAAGGTCCTTCCCAATTTTCCCAAAATACACCATGAGATGGCTTTTGGGCTTCCAACTCAGCTTTTCAGAGAACAAGATCTCCTATCCTGATCCCCTTTTGTTTGACTTTCAAGTTCGTGGTGATGGTGACTTGCTGCTGCAAGCCCTTCTCCTAAGTTCGGCCATCTCCCTATGCTCATCAATCATGTCAAGTTTGGCTCTTAAGTTGAGGTTATTTTCTTCTTCGTTGATTACTTGTATTCTTATGGAAGGCCTTACAACTTCAATAGGGATTAAAGCCCTTCTTCCAAAAATGAGTGAAAAAGGAGTTTCTCTAGTAGCTCTCTTGGGGGATGTTCGATAACTCCATAGTACACTAGGCAGTTCATTACACCATTTTCCTTTGGCTTCATTCAGCCTTTTCTTTAGGCCATCTTTCACGGTCCTGTTGTACACTTTAACTTGTCCATTGCTTTGAGGATAAGCAACTGGGTTAAAGTGCAGTCTTATTCTAAGGATCGTGGCAAATTCCTAGAAACCTTTGTTAATGAACTGAGAACCATTGTCTACTACCACCACCCTCGAACAACCAAATTTGGAAATGATATTTTTCCAAACAAACTTCTGAATGTCTTTGGCCAAAATTATTGCTAAAGATTCTCTGTTGATCTATTTTTTGATGTAGTTTACTCCAATGATGCAGTATTTGACCAATGATTCCCCATACGATGAAGGGGCATGGGTAGTTTGCTGAAGTTCTCACTTCTGAAGGTGCTCTTTGAATGGGTGCATGTCGTTGGGACTTGGGGCACCTTTTGACAAACTGTCAAGCATCCTTCCTTTTGGTTGGCCAAAAATATCCTTGCGAAAGTAATTTTCTAGCGAAGGCATCCATCCTAATATGGGATCCATATATCCTCTCATGGACTTCCTTTAATACTACTTCGGCATCCTTTTCACCAATGCATCTTTGTAAGGGGTTGGAGTACCCTTGCCTACACAACTCTTTTCCAATCAGAAAATATCTTTCAACCTCATTCAGACCTTCACTGCTTCCTGGGGATCTTCGGGTAAGGAGGAATTTGTCAAATATTCCTTTATTGGATCCTTCCATCCCTATTCTGTAGTCAAGAATGCCATTATGGCTATGCTTGGGCAATCAAGCACTTCGGAAGATTGCTTTAACTTGGCCAATACATCTAGTTCCATGTTCATTTCAGAGGTACCTTTTCTATCTGTATCTTGTCAAATTCTTGGATTAGTTCTTTTGTGAGGTTGTGATATTTTGGCAATTTTGGTTCCTGAGCACTTTCCTCCCCCGTCATTTGCCAAACTACTAGTTGCAAGTCACTATAAGCCTTTAGATTTTTCACACCGACTCTTTTTGCCAATTGCAGGCCTACTATGAGACGTTCATATTTGGCAATATTATTGGTGACATGCAATCCGAGTTTGATTGCCTTCAATGCCTTTATACCTTTAGGTCGCAGAGTATTATACTGGCACCCTGGTGTTTTGAACCTGAAGCACCATCTATAAACAGTGCCCATTCAAGTTCCTCGTCCCCGAGGTTCCTTAAGGCATCTTCGGTTTCAGGTAATTCAGCCAAAAAAATTGCTAAGGCCTGAGCTTTTATTTCTTTCATCGGTTCACATATGATTTCATACTCACCGATCTCAATGCTCCACTTTGACAATCGGCCTAAATGATCCACCTTTTTCATGACATCCCTAAAAGGTAGATTCATTTGCACCATAATGGAATGTCCTTGGAAGTAAGGATGAAGTCTCCTACTGGCCATGACTAAGGCATAGACCACTTTTTGCAATATATATTACTTCAACACCATGCAGGGACTTGTTAACATAATATACTGGCCATTTGCTTTCTTCCTTCCTTCCTGCAAGCACTGAACTCACAACCTTTTCACTTACAACGAGGTAAAGTATGAGAGGTTCTCCTTGTCTAGGTTGCTGAAGTATCAGTAAGCAAGACTGATAGTTTTTTAGTTTGTCTTCAGCTTTGTGGCATTGTTCATTCCAAGGGTGATCTTCAAAACATTTACTGGCATCATTATTGGAAGCGTTGGTCAGTACCTTGAAGAAAGGTCTACACCGATCCCTATATCTTTCATATGAACTTGCTAAGTGCCACTATCCTTCTAGTAAGCCTTTGTATATCCTTGATAATTGTGAGAGTTCAGGATCTGAGCAAGGTCTTAGCTTTTTCTGAGTAAGCATCTATGCCTCTTTCTGAGACCATAAAGTGAATGAACTTACCAGCCCATACCTCAAACACACATTTTTCAAGGTTTAAGTGAATTTTATATTTTTGTAGCTACTGGAAGGTACCCCCTAAGTCTGTGATATGATCACTTGGTAGTTTTTTTTAACTATCATATCATTGACATACAAATCCATATTTCTCCTGATCTGGGAGTTGAACACTTTGTTCATCAGCTTCTAATATGTGGCTCCTGCATTCTTCAGACCGCAGGGCATTCTCACGTAATAATATGTTCCCACATCAGTTATGAATGCAGTTTTCTCCTCATCTCTGAGGTTCAACTGAATTTGGTGATACCCATCGAATGTGTCAAGGAAGCTCAGTAGTGCATGTTCGTTTGTGGACTCCACCAATTGATCAATCAAAGGTAGCGATTAAGAGTCCTTAGTATAGGGTTTCGGGAGCCAAACAAGCACAGCGGAATATAACCAAAACCCTCTAGGATCCAAGTGAAACCGGGTAAACTAGGTGTTAAAAAATTTTCATAATTTCAGTTGAGATCTTTCACCCAACTGTTGAGTCGAATAAAAAAACCTAAATAGTTGACGTGTTCAAGCTCTCTATGGTATCCACACAAGCCTCTCAAGATCACCACACCTCCACCACTTCTCGGTAGATTCATTTCTCTTGCACTCACAGTGTTAGCTTTGCGTCCTCCAAGGAATAGAAAGAGAAGAGTGTGACCATCACTTTTGGGAGGCTAGGGCAAAGCTTGCGAATTTCTCACTATATGATGTATTTATAGTGAGACTCATCTTCCAAGCTTAATGGGTTTCAAAGCCCTAATCCAATCAGGTTTAATTTGGGGCTTAATAATGGCTCAACTTTTTGGCCAATTATTAATATGAAATTATCATGAAACCATAACCCAAATAAATTAGCCCATGTACTCAATTAATCCAAATAGGCTTTATGTGTGCGAACCAATAGGCTCTTACCACATTGGCAATGATCATAAATCACATTTATGATCATAAGCAATGAGCGATGTCTAGCAACACATCATTGCTACCCAAGTGACAAGATTGCCGGTGATTTGACTAAACCTTATGATCATTATCCATATATGCCATTGTCCCTTTTGTCCAAGATATCAAGACTAAGCATGAGACATCGAATGTGTCATTCTCGTATAGCCCAATTTTTGGTTTCTTGATTACTGAGTATATTAACTTAAACTGATGACATTGATATCATATATCAACTCATCCGAGCATGGCCATGCATTTTCTTAGTCTCACTCTATCAAGGGGCCCAAAGATATCACTCCCGCTACATGAGATGGACAAATCCCATCTTGATCATACAAAACCCTCCGCATGATATGTGATATGCCCAATGACCTTCTTCAAGTTCACTTAGTTACGAGCAACAAAGGGAAGTATCAAAGTATGTGACTCACATGTAGAGAACCTTAACGATCTTAGGTAAAAGGACTACATATACCATGATCACTATGAGAATCACTTATGACACTCATATAATGATCCATGTAGCATTTTCATGGTGGGTCGGTCCAGTACACAAGTTCCTCCAACTTGTACCCATATGTAGACTACATATCTCATATTAGTTTCCACATATGCTAGTAGTTATGTATTATCGTAACCTGCTCCATGATAATACTAGACTAGGGACATTTATAATTATCATTATTTTAGGATTATAATTATGTTTATTACATTACGTAGAAACAAAACAATAAACATAATTATGGGATTAATGCCTTAATAAAATATCATGACTTAATGTGCATAATACAATCATCTCATGATTGGCTTTTGGGCACAAATACTAACACTTAGGACAAGTGTTGTTAACACTCTTAAAGTCGATGCACATTTGGAGGCTATCACTCCTTTCCTTGGTTACAACAATGACATTGCATAGCTAGTCAGGGTATTTGACTTCCCTTATTATGCCAGCTTACAAGAGTTGTTGAATTTCTTTTTTGACGAAGTTACTTTTGTGTGAGGATATACTTCCTTTTTTCTGCCGAATAGGCCTAGCTTCTAGGCATACTTTTATGCAATGCTAGATGATGTCCCGGTTTATTTCAGGCATATCCTTCATGGAGTAAGTGAATAGGCCTTTGTTCATTAATATCAAATATACAAGCTTGCCCTTTCCCTCCCTGGCCAAATGTTTTCCTATTCAGGTACTTCAGCTAGGGATAAGCTCCAAGTCCTCAGTTTTTTCTTTTTCATTATCACATTTTCCCCTTCTGGCCTATCTTTGGTACACAGGTCATCTTTTCCCGAATTCTGCATAGGGACTTTGGTGAGATTTTGCCTTGCCTTGACAAACACCATTCTAACTTTAACTTGGTCGATGTATATTTTCGCTTCTCCTTCTTTCAACTCGAATGTGACTGTCAAGTATTTCATGTCAGCTCGGAAGTGAGGGTTGCCCTGTATCTGTCTACCAAGGATGGTGTTCCAAGATGATGAGACATCTATGACGATGAACCTTCTCATAATAGAGGCAAATAGCTCTTCTCCTGTTTTGATCGAGGTGCCCTTTAGCATCAATGGCTGGTCAATCCATCCTAACACGAGGAGTTCTGCAGGTCCAACCCCAAACGTGGGTGAAGTCATCGGTCTGAGCTCACTCTCGATAATGCGCAAGCTTGGTAATAGGACGTTGGCGTTCGAACCATCATCTAAGAGCACTCTCTTAACATCCCAGTTTTCAATCCGAGCCATGATCAAGAAATGATCATCATGCAAAAACTTCACCACCGACCCATCCTTTCAGGTAAACTTGTTTGCAAGACTATCGAATTCCATCATTCATATCTCTCTTACCTTTTATTATGGCTCTCCTAGCTGGAAGCTTATTTAAGGAAGGTAAATTGTTTGGAACCTTATTTCAAGTTTACATAGCAAGAATAGGTGAGTTTAGTGAATTTCACTAAGTTTCAAGAAAGTTAAGGCAATAAATGAACTTTGGGGACAAAATAGTAGTTTTGCATTCCAAAGAGTTGGGCTTGGCCTTTAGTGTTAAAAATGAGTTTTTAAAACCTAACTTTTACTTTTAACCCAAGTTTAGTTTAAATAAGCATGATTTTACCAAGTTTAACTAAGGTTACCTAAATGAAGGGGCATTTTATAACTTTTTAAATACTTTGGTGTTTTGGGGTTTAAAAGACTATATAACTTGGTAAAGATGAAGGATGACTGCCATTTTTCATGCTAAACGTGAGTTCATCTTTCACTCTACCATTTCTCCTTGATTTGGAGCTCAAAATCATAAGTTTTTTGTGAAACTTGAAACTACCAAAGGAGTATAAGCCGTAGGAAGCTTGTTCCTAGAAGAATTTTATGTTTTTGAAGTTGGAACTATGTTTCCCACCATCCCCTATTTTTGATGCAAGGTAACTTGTGATTCTATGTGAATTCTTGTTTAATACTTGATTGGGAAGGATGGGTTTTTGTGAAAAGTTAGTAATTGTGTGTTTCCTACCTTTGGTTTCTTGGAACTAGGAAGAACTTTGTTGAACTTTGGTTCTTAAGGAATGGTTAATTGATTCTTTATTGTAAGCTGAAGTTAAGGTAAGGGAGTTATGTTTTCAAGTTTGATTAATGCTATTAGACTGTGATTGCTTGATGAACTCAAGTAGCTTTGGCAATAGCATTAGTTAATGGGCTAGTTTGATCATGGTGGAATACTAGTTTTGTGGGCCATGGAATGATGTTATAATGCATCATCAGAATGCTTGGGATGGTTGGCTATGGTCTTTGCAACATGTTTTATAGCTATGTGAAGTTTGAAGGCCATCTAAGCATGTTTAATATGTTTGGTAAGATTTCAAAGATTGTAGCAGCAAAACTGGAAAATTCTAGGCATTGCAGGTATTGGTGATGTGTTGCCAACACCACGAATGGTTCACAGAATAATGATAACTGCGGTGACGCGTCACCGCAGTTATGATGGCTAAAATTTTCCAATTTTACTACAAGGTTCGAGGGGTGGCCTAAGGGGGTTCTTAGGGTACCTAGGGGTCCAAGTATTTCAGGGGTACTCTGAGGCTTCCAAAACTCTTCCAAGACCTAAGAGTTTTCTTGTGTTTTTATGGTTACTTTCACCATAAGTAAGAAAACTAGTTACCAAGGGACCACAACTGGGTATCACTAGCTTGGGTGGAAGGTTTAGTACCATCGGCAACCTAGCCATGCTGTCAAGCATAAGGCTGTGATGTGGAACCTTAATGCACTTAGTGGGTATTTATGGCCTAGTCAACAGTAGTCCCACCATAGAGCCCCTGTACAACATCACGGAGTTTCAACTAGTGAATCATCACTGGTTAGGCTGGTAACCTCTACTTGCTAGTAGACAAGGCTCTGCCTTGTAGTTCAAGGACTATGTTGAGGGGAACTTCCAAGGGACTAAGACATTTTTGTATAAGTCTAGCCTCAAGTTGTATGAGCTCCCAGTAGGTTACATATGTTCACATATCTGTGGTCCTTAGTAACTTTTCTTGCAGGTGTAGTGAAGAACCTTATTAAGAATTTTTGAATTCTCACTCCTTAGTTATGCTGTGCAGACTTTGGCATTGTTAGGATGGATAAGCACCAAGGGTTGTCACGGTAGTTTGTTGTTGCACGTATTTTTCTTAATAATCTTTATGATTCTAGTCTACTTGGGTTACTTGTTGGTTAAGTAACAGTGCTAACTATAGTGTTTTTCTTGGCCATAGAGCCTAGCAGCACGTGGACAGGACTTTGTGACTAGCCACTAGGACTTACGTCCATGGTGGGAATTTGTTTGAGAATATCTTGATCAAGGTTTGTATATATTGTACTCCTAGTTGCCTCCCTTGTCTATGATGGAGTCCTAGACTCTAGGGTTGATCTTGGGTGAGGAGCATTAGTCTGCTTTACGTTGAATGCTCTCACATGGTTGTTATGTGCAATATTAATCATATAAATGTTGATTTTGTAGGCTTTGGCTATTAGAACTTGTTTCCATGGAAGTATCTTGGCCAAATGAGTGCTTTTATGAATCTCTTTTAATCCAAGTCAAAGCAAAAGAGCATGCATCCTGTATATTCTAGGTTAGTCAACTAGTTTCATGAAGTTTTAATCAGTGCACATATACAGCTAGCCAATTGCAACCATCATGAGACCGGTTCTCACAAGCTTCTTGGGCAGGGGCCAAGGACAACCTTGTCACCTTGCTTTTTCTCTCAGCCAAGGGCATTCTAGTAGGGATTGTCTATATGACCCTAGCCGAACATGGTGGGTGTCTCTAGGGACGTTAGTTCGATTGATGTCTATCTGAATCATATTCCTCATCTTCTCCCTTTCGCTCTTCCTATTTTTTGTCCCTTGACTTGGGCAAGGGTATTCTCAGATACCTCTAAAGTTGGCCATGCTTGATGAGGGACTCGATGTATTTCCTCAGCTGGAAACAATCTTTTGTGTGTCATGGTCATGGTCCCGATGAAATTGATAGTAACTCTTCATGTTTTTTCTTATTTTTTGAAGTCATGGGCTTTGATCATTGAATTGACATTTACTTCCTTTCCAAGGTGATCAGAATATTTGTCCTTATGGTGTTCAAGGAGGTAAACATCATTAGCCTTTTTCTTCTATTTTTCTTAGGTCGATCACCATGGTACTAAGGTTGGTGATTCTGACCTTCGGATGGTTGATGATCTATCCTCTATCCCCCCGTCCTTAGCTCTTTGGCAGTCATATGTTGCTTGGCTCTCTTGTAGAATCCCCTCGTATTTTGAAGGGATCCTTGGAGAACTCATAGAAGAACTGAGAGTCTCTTTTAAGTCCTAGAATCATTGTCAGGATTCAAATCTCTAGGAAGAAGTCAAGGACACTGAGGGCCTTTCAGTTGAGCCTTTTGACATAATCCCCAATGGTCTGCCCATTTTTTTGAGCTATGTCAAACATTTGGACAAGCATCTTCATCGTCTGCCTACTTCCTATGAATTACTGTGTGAAGGCAGTGGATAACTCTTAGAACCCCATAATGGTTCTGGGTGCCAAAGAGTTGTAACATGCAGTAGCTAGTCTGGATAAGGTCACTTCGAAGCACTTGTAGAGAGTGGCATCATCAGCTCCATGAAGCACCATACTTCTCTTATACTTAGTCAGGTGAGCCTGGGGGTTGTTTCACCCATTGTAGATCTCCAAGTGAGGTACCCAGAATTCACTGGGCATTGGTGCTTCCACTATCACCCGAATGAACAGGGACTCATTTCTGATGAAGGTCCTAGATAACCTCGACCAAACGGGCTTCAGAGAGACTTATCTCTCCAGCTTTTCAAACCTCTCCAGGATCCTTTCCATTAGGATAGTAGTGCTGCTTCTTCCCATTGCCAGGAGTGGAGCGATAGGGGGATTGATGTCTTTTTTTGGGCGGGAAACTTTGGCGACGGGAAGAGGACTCCGCTAAGCCCATGGTTGCTTTGATTTTGAACTCACTGTGTGTTGCCCACACGATGGTAGATTCTCCGTTGAGGACTCATCATGGAGGCTTTTACTACGCGAGCTCTAGCAAGATGATAGATGGCCTCTCTCCAGGTGAGCCTCTAAGAAAAGGGTCCCTGCATGTGAACAAGCTTGTGACCACCTTTGGTCGAGCTGCACTGTCATTTCGGGCACAATGGTATGCTGGAAATCATGTAAAAAACCCATTGTGACTATCAAAGGACGTTTGTCCTCAAGCAAAGAAAGCTCTAGGGGTGCTTCGTTGCTTGTCACCAGAGGTTCAAGCACAGACTGGGACTAGGGAAGTCCATTGTCCTTGGAACGTCGAGTCTCTACGACAACAACCTAAGAATAGGTTCCCACAGACAACGCCAAATGATGCTCTAAGTCATCTTCGATGTAGGAAATGTTGGCCTCCAGATATGCTTCACCTGAATAGCTCTTACAGCATTAAAGAAGAAGGGTAAGGGGGTACCCGGAGTGTTTTCCAGGGAAGAGAGCTCGAACGGCCAAGTTAGCGTAAGAGGGAGAGATTGTTAAGAGTAGAAAATAGAAAACAAGTCTTTTGTATGTACTACCTAGGGGCCTCCCAAGTATTTATAGGAGGCTTTAGGGAGAAGGCCATTTTTCCTTAGTCAAGCAGATTGAGACACATGATCGATCAGTTCTGCAGACGTTCAGTCTATACCTCAGAGAGAGGTGTTCCTAGCTATCTGTAGATGGTTATGCTCAGACATCCGGCCAAGGACATATGGGAGGTTCCTATCAGTGGTCCTAGAGGCTAAGTCTTTGTTGTTTACCTCTATGAGCCTTTGGATGTTCTCAAACCCCTTCAAAACCCATATTTATCTCTGAGGGTGGTTGAGGGATTTTTTAAGGTGATATTAGCTAATTTCTTGAGGATGGTTAATGTACAACCAAAAGATGGTCACCCAAAGGTGGTGTAGGCCACTTTCCAAGATCGATGGAGCTGTTACCCGAAGGTGGCATCAAGGACCTTTTCTGAGGTTGGCTATGCTACATTTTAAGGGTGGTTTTAGGACCCAATCCGAGGTTGGCTGGGGTAGTAACCGAGGTTGGTCATGTTATGTTTCGAGAGTCATGTCAACCACCTATCCAAAGGTCCTACGAGCGATAGCCTTTCAATTATCAAGCATAATAAAGGAGCTTCAACCATGGAATTATCCAAGGAGAACATCTTGCCAATACAAGAGGATGACAATAAAAAAGTTTCAAAAAAAATTGAAGAGGTGGAGAAGATTGTGCCTAAGCATTGTGTAAGTGAAACTATGAGCATTGTTCTACCCATGCTTTAAAAGAAGCATACATGGAAGGCTAAACTAGCCACTACTTAGATGTGAGGATGAATCCTATCAAAGAGAAAGGGAAAGATTGATCCCCGGGAGCATCCTACACCCAAGCCACCTTGGAGCACCATCCTAAAGCACTATATGTAGCATACTTGTGGTATTAGCATCCATAGCCAAGAAAAAAGTGATTTTCCTTATAAACATGAATATTTCTAGCCAAGGATGGCATACTCAAGTTGGTTTTACAACCTATACCAAAGAAAACACACCATGTCCAAGCATTTGTTCTATTAGGCACAAATGAAGCCAAAAGAGAAGCTAGTCAAGGAACAACAAATTTTCTGCCTTTAATGGTTGTAAATATATTTTTTCCAATATTTTTAAAGGTGGAATAAGTCACTTATATAGTCTAGAGTAGCTGGGATTCATATAGAAACAATCTGCCTACTAGAGCATGCATACAACACCTTTTATATGCTTATGAGTGTGTGTAGTGTGTTTACTAAGTTATGGTTTTAGTCTAGTAGCTATATTTCATATTTTTACTCTATTTGAGATAGGAACTCTAGTATAATTAATATTTTCAAGTGTTCTTAAGATTTTAGAATTAATATGCTAGTTTTCCTAAGTTTTGTCCAACTAGGATTCCTAGTTCTATTATGTTTAGGGTTTTATGTGTATATTTTAGCCCCTATATATGGGCTGTGAAATTCTTTATGTATGAAGCAAATTATTGATCATTTTTTCAATAGGAAATCTTTTCTCTTGAGTTCCTTAGAACTCATCTATCATTTATCTCTATTTAATGAAGCTAAGAAGAATTTCTTAGTGTATTTCCTCTTCAAATTTCTTCTAACTTCACTTATACAACTCTAATATCAACCCAATCTATTTCTAACATCTTTTCCTTTTTCCTATTTTAATTTCTTGGACCTAATTTTGGAGAGTTGAAGGCATCCCTTGAAGTGTGAAAAAGTTCCTAGAATTGTCATGCATGTGACTTGTATAGGCCATGGGCTGTGATGAAATGTACACATAAGGTACATTATGTGGATATATGAGAAATACAAGTCACAAGTGTGAAATAAGAACTAAACAAGACAAGTATCTTATGAGAATGCTCTAAAAGTGCTCTAAGTGTATCTTAGAGACACTTAAGGCTAAAACCATGAGGAAGTGGCATGGTTATGGCTGAAACAATGCTATGTTTAAGTATTAAGTGCATTCTTAGAAGGGGGCTCAAATTCTAGAATGAGCTTGGCCAAGAAACCAAGTAAACAAGGTGCTTTAAGATAAAACACAAAAAGAGACCCTTAAGCACACCTTAGTGTGCATTCATATGAACTTAAGGGCTTTAAAGCCTAAAATACTGAAGCAAAATTATGTGAGCTCAATGCCTAAAGTTGGGATACTAATGAGGTCAGCCACATAAACACAAGAAATGTGATGGTCTGAAGAAAAATGACAAGGAGACACTATAGTGCACTAGAAAACTCATAAGTGCACCTTTGTCTGCAACCATGTACTTATGAAGGCTCTAAAGCCTAATGTCTTGAAGGGCACTACATAAGATTGATACTTATTATTTACATGAGAATGAGAGCTACAATGTGGGCCATGAGAAGGAGGAAAATGCAAGGAAGCCGTGAAGACACCTTAAAGAACACTAAGGTGTTCTCGGATGCACTCTAAAGTGCACTTATGTTTAATGCAAAGTTTGAGAGCCTAATTGGCCAAACAAATTGTGAAGTTTGTGCTTAATATGTGCCACCCGAAGAGTAAAGTAGGACAAAACAAAGTTTTAAAGGAGTTGAACTGCTTGGAGGAAGATTAAAATTTGTCAAAAATCCATAGTGGCTTAGTCATTCAGCAACTGTTTATACTTTTTTTATTTAAGGGTAATTTATTGCAACTTCCTAACTATTTCCTAGCAACTTCATGACCTAAAAATTTCTAGCTAGGGGCCTGTAAATAACCAAAACAACAAAAAAACAAAAGATAGACTAAACTACTCAAAAGGCTTGGTGGCTTTATCATTAGGCACCGTTTGGTACCTAGCCTTCAAAGATAGCTTCCTAGCTATTTCCAAGTAGGTTCCTAGTTCATTTAATACCTATGATCATAAACTAAGCCCTGCTAAAGACCACTAAAAAGAATGGAAAGGAAGAAGAACAACATGGCTCACCAACTTTTACGTTCTTGAGCTGCTATCATCTTGCTTTTTTCTTGTTTTCTTACCCTTTACTACCTAGCCAAAACCTTTCCAAGAACCCTAGAGCTACTAGAAAGAAACAAGGCCAAGAAGGACAAAAATAAGGTGAATCTGAAGCATGATGTTGCAAGACTAGCCCATGGGGGTGTCCACGTTTGATGCTTGTGTTCAAGGATTTTGGGATCAAGCATCCTTAATACCATTTCATCCATAAGTGAAGACCCATATGAAGTTTCTTATCCTATATTTGGAAGGGGAAAAGCAGCCCTAGGTGATGGATTAAGCCAAGGGAACCTAGATGTTATGTACTGGGCTATATGTGCATAAAGCACTATGGTAAGCTAGCTAGTTTGCCTTTAGAAAAATATCTTCTTAATTTTTTCCTATTTTCTTAGCCTCTAGTATGTGGCCAAACCCTTTTCCAAGACACCCTAGAGCTATTGGAAAGAAAGAAGGCCAAGAAGGACAAAAACAAGGTGAATCCGAAGCATGATGGTGCAAGACTAGCTCATGGTGGTGTCCATGTTTAATGCTTGTGTTCAAGGATGTGGGATCAACCTTCCTTACTACCATTTTACCCAAGGTGAAGTCCCATATGAGGCTTTTTCTCCTATATTCTGAAGGGGAAAAGCTGCTCTAGATGGTGGCTTAACCCAAAGGAACCTAGAGGGTATGTAATGGGCTCTGTGTGGATATGTGGATAAAGCACTATGGTGAGCTAGCTAGTTTGCTTTCGGCATGCATAGGGTTTTTATTCAAGTTGGCCAAGC
Organism: Aquilaria yunnanensis; assembly: GCA_039654915.1. NCBI lineage: Eukaryota > Viridiplantae > Streptophyta > Magnoliopsida > Malvales > Thymelaeaceae > Aquilaria > Aquilaria yunnanensis. Next base: position 42,947,611 of record CM077599.1, on the reverse strand, counting down.
TTGATCAATCACATAGGGCTCTATGTTAATTCTACCTAATCAAAGTGATGGCATGAAGAAATTGACAAGAAATCATGCTTGCTATGTTAAGAAAACCATGTGTTTGTGGTGTGTATGTTTGTGCACTTCTCTATATGGAAGTGTGTGCTAACCCCTATTTTTGTATATATCTTGTATATAATACTTTTACTATTTTATTTGTCTTTGGATGTTGGTTATTAAACAAAATTGGAGGTTTATATGTATAACAATGTTTTAAGCATTGTAAAGGCAACTGGGTGTTGTATTGGGTCTTCATTTAGTACCTATGTACTCATGCGCTCTTTTGCCTATTTTAGTTAAAGAAGTGGAAGATTGAAGGGCTAGGGAACCTTTGGAGAAGGTCTACTATGTATAGAGATGCATATTGTGAAATTATGGCATATGAAAAGGAAGCACGGAAAGTTCATCAAATTGAACTAATGATTGTGTTATGTTGTTGTGTTTGTAGGTCTAGATGGCTGTTGTGGGAGTTGGTGTATTTGGCTCAATCTTTGTATGGGCTAGTACTGGAGGGTAACAAGAAAATTGTGGCCCAGGTGTCAGGTCAAAATAGAAGTCAAGGTCACATTGGTCCTAGAGACAGTTTGAACAAAATGATGTATCCTGCATAACACTTAATACATCAAACTTTTGGTGTATATGGTTTGGAACATGTAGTCCATATATGCAAATTTTGGCCTGTACACATTTGTATATACTATGGGCAAGGGGACCAGGCTTAGAATAAAGCATAAACTATGCCTTGTATCTGTTTTTGGGCTTAACTAAGCCATAAGGTAGTAAGTATGTTAGCAAAAATGCATGCATGGTTGGTAACCTATTAAATTAATGTGTATGCATGTATGTATGCTTGGGTGTGTGTGTGTATGTTTAACACTAAGTAAGGCCTAGTAAACCCATAAAGACACTAAGATGCACTCTCATGCTTCTGCACCCCATATGCATTAAAATAAAGTGGTTTAGTAAATGCATTCATTAGAATAATGCGTTAAATTGAGAACTTAATGTGTTAAGTAGTAACTTAACCTATTAAGCTAGTAACCTAAAGTGTCCTAGGAGTCGAGCCTAATTCACCCTAAGAAAAACAACTGAGTGCTTAAAATCAACGAAGTGACTAAAAACCAACTAGTTGGTCTCAAACTTCTAAAGAAGGATTTGGGTGGGGGTGAATTAGGCCCTGACAAGAATTGCCAATCCATCAACCGTGGTCCCATACAAAAAAGAAAGGCCAAAATCCAAGCTAGACAATTTCTTATCATTTGTCACCCACTCTGGGGTACTCCAATTATGGTGCCAAATTTGTGCATTTAGACTCCTAGAATTGGTAATGTTCTGTAGGCTATCAGAACACTATCCCTAGTGTGCATACCCAAGTGGACCTCTTGGGCACTATGCAAACACATGCATATTGGTCCAACCATCATACACATATTCACATTTCATGCACACCATGGTAGCAAAGAAGGAAAATACTAGCACAAGTCTTAATCTTGGCTACCACACATTAGGCAATCTTGTCAAGTTCTAGTGACCAGCCACTGTACCTATAACTTCCACTAAAAAAATGTATCATTCTAGCCACATACCCCCATGTTTTCTTTGCTCCATTATCAATTAGAGACTTAGAGCAAACCAAGAAATTTCTTTTTACACCAATAGCCCACCTATGGGCCAAGTTATGGATTTTTGAAGTTGGTTACAAAATTCTGACCAAATAACAGTAACTTAGCCAACTTTGCAACGTCATATATTTGGTTACAAGGCTCCAAATTTAGAAATTCCAAATCCAAGTTCAACCTCTAGATGTTCTATAGGTGTGTTCAAAATTTAATATCAAGATTCATTCTACACAGGGAGATATAGAACTTTAAGTGTATAGTCAAAATTATGGTCACTTTATGACCATTTTGCCCACACAAAATTTCATAAGTGCGCAAACACTTCATTCACAAGAGAAAAGCCCTCCAAGGGTACCCCATATATGTCCATTACACATAGGAAATACATTCCCTTGCATTTAACAACCATATGTGGCTAAAAGAGAATTTACAAATAAGCAGCCTATCATTCACACTAAGGCAGCTTTGCACCATATTAATTACATAGCCAAAACATTACTCAAATGTTCACATACTTGTCTCATTTTACAGACACTACATGTACACGCATACATGCACTAAAAAATGATCTTAAATCATCTAAATACGCACCCTGGGTTACAGGGGTGCCTGAGACACAATGGACTCTAGAACATGATGCTGGGCAGCTGCTGCACAACACAATAAGTACCACTATTAAAAATACCAAATGTCCTCGTAAAATCACAAAAATTTCTAGATCATAACTAGACATATGGGAGTTCATGTACCTAAAATTTCATCTTAAAACTCAGAGCACAATTGTCATTTTGAATGAGAACTTTCTACTGGACCTGAAATGACAGAATTGAGGGGAGTAAGTTTCATTAAGAAACTTAGTAAGGGTAACACTTGGATTGAATAGGCAATGTGACTATCACCAAAACTTGCATCCAAAGACACTAAAACACAAAAACCACGATGCATATATACAAGATATAGCATCCAAATGCAGCAGCCATTCACAACCAACAAACACATGAAATGCAGCAGCAACATATACCATAGATTAGTCCATAAAACACATAATAAACATAACCAAATCACTATGGCAGCCCTCCTCAAGCTAATGCTTGGTCTTAGGAGGATTTTAACACTCGTTAGTACTAAATTTGGGCTCTAGAAACCTTCATTTCACTGCCATCACTGTGCACTTGAGAATAGGTCACAAATCCTTGTATAAGTGCACTCCCCTCACTAAGCTTGGTTCATCAAGCTCATGGCTCTCTTTGAAGCTTAGCCCTAGCTCCATGGTTTCTTGAAAATACAAAAAATAACCCATGAGAATAAGAGAACCCTTACCAAAGTGGGTAGGCTGAAAATCAAGCTTGATCCTTGAAGTATCCAAGCAATAGCTCTAGTTTGATTCCAATTGCTTCATTTTGCCTTCAATTTCAATCAACTGCAAGTTTGAAGATGTGGTGGCTATGGTGGAAGTGTGGCTGTGTTCTTGGGCTAGAAGAGGCCAAAAATGGGAGAGAGATAAGTGAAATGGCCACTTAAATGGCCTTAAATGAGCTTAAGGGTACAAAACACACATAAACAAGCTTAACCTTGCTTTATGTCATTTTGCTTCTCACTAATTATGGTTTCTTTGCCTTAAACTCATTAGTACACATGTTCCCAACATTTTTGACCCATTTACCAAGCCTTGGCTGCCTCCCCCACAGTGGGATAACCCCACAATTCCACCATTTGACTTAAGTCAAAAGCTTGAGCACCTTAAGGTTTACACTAAGGCATTTAGGTCCTTAATGCCTTTAGTGTTTCCTTTGTCCAAACTCTCAAAATCTCTTTCTTGAGAGTTTTGCAATTGAGTACCTAAATTTTCAAAACCTTACAAAAAGTCCATAGGTTGCTTGATAAACAAGCAACCCTTAAGTCTTTTCTTGGGGGCCAAATTACCAACTTGGAACACTTTTAAGGATGTGTTCATTATACCTTTTACCCCTTACACTTTAATCACTATGAAGAGAATTACACAATATAATGGCTCTTTGACCATTATGCCACACTTGTAATTCTCCCATTTTTGTGTGGTGGTAACATCATTGGAGACAAATTGTACAGACAAGGGTTTGCTTCCTTTTTGCAGTGGTGCTTGACACTACAAGAAGGGCAACACAGTCTCTAAGTGATCCACCAGAAGAATTGTGGGGCACATATCAGCGCCAATGCTTTGGCCCACAAAACCTTGCGACAAGGCTATTTTTGGCCCTTTATTAGAAGGGATGCGAGGAAATTCATCCAGCAATGCCATAATTTCTAGCTCAACTCATTAATACAGAGGCCACTTTCCTTCAGTGCCTCTCTAATTGTGGACCCCTGGCCATTTTCCATGTCGGTATTGGACTTAATTAGGGCACTCCCCATGGCTCCAAGACATGTCTAGTATTGCATCATGGTAGTTGATCATGTTAGTTGACTACTTCACCAAATGGGTATAAGTAAAGCCTCTAGCCTCCACCACAGCCCCCCATGTTATCACCTCACAAAAATGGCAGAATTACAAGTTTGTCATAATGGCTAAAAACCATTACACTGTGTAATTCTCACCATGGTGATTGAAGTGTGGGGGTTAAAATGCATGACCAACACCTCTTTAAAAGTGTTCCAAGTTGGTAACTTGGCCCCCAAGAAAAGCCTTAAAGATTGCTTGTTTGTCAAGCAACCTATAGACTTTTTTTTAAGGTATTGGAAATTTGGGTACTCAATTGCAAAACTTTCATAAAAGAGATATGGAGAGTTATAGGGAGGATATGAATGGTATGAAAGTGCTATTGGAGGACCAAATTGCTTATAGAAGACAAGTATGGACAAAGGAAAACACAAAAAGGCTTTAAGGACTTAAGTGTCGTATTGTGTGCCTTTGGTTGTCCATGCTTATGACTTAAGTCAAATGGAAGTTTTGTGGGGTTATCCCACAGAAGGAGGGGATGATATGGCATGGGATAAGGAGCTCAAATGTGGGCCAAGAGATTAAGGTAAAGAAACCATGGTCTTATAGCAAGGAAAATGACATAAAGCTTGGTTAAGCTTGTTAAGTGTGTTTAGTGCACTTAAGACCACATAAGTGTCCATTCTTGGTCCTTATCTCCCAAATTTCAGCCTCCACCAATAGAAAAGAACCCAGCCCTATCCTCCACACTTCCTCCATAGCCACCATACCTTTAAACTCAAAACTACTTACAATTGAAGTCAAGGAACCACAATTGGAAGCTATTTGGTGCTATTGCTTGAGTGCACCTAGGATTAAGCTCTAATTTCAGCATACCCATCAAGGTAAGGGTTCTCTTGCTCTCATGGGTTGTTTTCTATATTTTCAAGCAACCATGGAGCCAGGGCTAAGCTTGAAAGAGAGCCATGAGCTTGATGAACCAAGCTTAGTGAGGGGAGTCCACTTATTGAAGGTTTTGTGACCTAGTGTGAAGTGCACAGTGATGGGAGCGAATTGAAGGGTTTCTAGAGCCCAAAGTTAGTACTACCTAGTGTTAAAATCCTCCTAAGACTAAGCATTAGCTTGAGGAGGGCTGCCATAGTGATTTGGTTATGTTTATTATGTGTTTTATGGACTAACCTATGGTATATGTTGTGCTGCATTTCATGTGTTTGTTGGTTGTGAATGGCTGCTACATTTGGTTGCTATAACTTGTATATATGCATTGTGTTTTTTGTGTTTTAGTGTCTTTGGATGCAAGTTTTAATGATGGTCACATTGCCTGTTGAATTCAAGTGTTACCCTTATTAAGTTTCCCAATGAAACTTACTCCCCTTAATTCTGCCATTTCAGGTCCAGCAGAAAGATCACATTCAAACTAACCACTTTTGTTTGATTTTTGATCTGAAATTTCAGGTTCCTGAATTTCAATGTGTCTAGTTATGATTTGGAAAGTTTGGTGATTTTAGGAACACATTTGGTATTTTTAGTGATGGTACTTATTGTGTTGTGCAACAGCTGTCCAGCGTCCTGTTTCTGGAGTCCATTGTGTCTCAGGCACTCCTGCAACCTAGGGTGCATATTTAGCTGAGTTAATACCATATTGTAGTGCATGTATGAATGTAGATGTAGTGTATGTAAAAGGAGAAGTATGTGAACATTTGAGTAATGTTTTGGCTATGTAAGTAATGTGGTGCAAAGCTGCCTAAGTGTGAATGATGGGCTGCTTACTTGTAAATTCTATTTTGGTCACATAAAGTTGTTAAAAGCAATGGAATGTAATTCATATGTGTAATGGACGTATATGGAATAGCTTTGGAGGGTTTTCCCCTTGTGAATAAAGTGTTTGCACACTTATGAAATTTTGTATGGGCAAAATGGTCATAAAGTGACTAGAGTTTTGAGTCTACACTTAAAGTTCTATATCTCCTGTGTATAAGGAATATTTGTATGAAATTTTGACCACACCTAGATAACATCTATAGGTTGAACTAGGTTTTACAATTTATGAATTTGGATCCCTGTATCCAAAGATATGACATTGGAAAGTTGGCTAAGTTACTGTTCATTTGGTCAGAATTTTGTAACCAACTTAAAAAATCCATAACTTGGTCCATAGGTGGGCTATTGATGTAAGAAAAAATTCCTTGGTTTCCTCTTGGTCCCTACTTGGTAATGGAGCAAAGAAAATAGGGGGTATATTGCTAGAATGATGCAATTTATTAGTGGAAGTTATAGGTGTAATAGTTGGTCACTAGAACTTAACAAGATTGCCTAATGTGTGGAAACCAAAACTAAGACCTATGCTAGTGTTTTCCTTTTTAGCTTCCATAGTGTACATAAATGTAAATATTTGTGTTATGGTTAGACTAATATGCATGTATTTACATAGTGCTCAAGAGGGTCACTTGAGTATGTACACTAGGGGTGTTGTTCTGATGACCTACAGGACACACCAAACTTGGGAGTTTAAATGCACAGTTTTGGCACCATAACTGGACTACCCTAGAGTGGATAACATCGCAGATCATCATGTTCTTATTGGAAAACATCATCTATCAGTTTGGATGTCTACGACTGATAACGGTAAATAGGTTTATAACCAGGAAGCTCAGCAATTTGTGAAGGAATAGGCCATCATCTTCTACTTTGCCTATGTATGTCACCTACAATCTGACACACGATCGTCCCTGGCCCCTGCCTAGGACACCTGTGAGAACTTGGTCTCACGGCAGATTGCAGTTGGTACTCATTGATATGTTCGTGGATTAAATCCATGTCACTAGTTGATTATCCTAGAATATGCAATATGCATGCTCTTTGTGCTTTGACGGGTTATTGAAAACCATAAAATATTAATGTGGCCACAATTTTTCATATAAAACAAGTAAAGCAGTCAAAGTATACAAATCAACCTTTATATGAGTTAACTACACATAGCAACATGCGTGAGCATTCATACATATAGTAGCTAATGCCCCCGCCCAGAAAGCAATCCTCGAGTCCATGACTCTTCATTTCATAACTAAGGAGGCAACTAAGTACTGTGTATAAACACAAAATGCTCTACTGAGATCTTCTTATACTAACTCCCACCTTGGATGTGAATCCCAGTGGCGAGCTTTAGAGATCCCTCTGGATCCAACTAGGTCTAGCTATGCCTGACTATGTCCAAAGTGCACTAGGCGCTGTAACCAATGAGCAATTTAGTTAGTACTGTGCAAGACCAACAAGCATCCAAACAAATAAATACTAGAATCATCAAAACTCAGGTATTCTACCTGTGTACCAAAAACTACTACCAGAGTAACCCTCAATTGTCACTCGACCCAACTCCTTCTGTATCTGCACAACAAAACAGTAAGGGTGAGAATCCAAGATTCTCAGTAAGGGGTAACCTCATGTACCAACAGTAAAACTGTGGACAGATATGAAATAACTCATGCATACTCTCTACTGGCTCTCGCAGTGTGAAGGACCTCTCATATATGTAAATATATGGATATGCATGCTCGGATCCCGAAGGACCACTCCTCACATAATTTTCTTACTTTCTCACGGGCGTCACTCCGTGGCTCACAAGTCTAGCCTTCAACTTGTGCCTCGTAAGCCTTAGCTTACGCCTGACTTATTATATAACCTCTCCTTAAATTTGTTGTGCAGGGGAATTATGGTGAGAACTATGTAACTAGGTTATTAAACCTCATAACCTCAGTGCATTTGAAGCCTCTCCTTACAACCCCGTGATTTCCAACACTGCTAGGTTGCCAAGGGTTCTAAAACTTACACCTCAAGCTCATGACACTTGGTTATATTCGCTTGCAACTTAGTTTCCTTGCTTACTCAACAAGTAACCTCAAAAATTTTCAAAACTCAAGGAAACTCCCACTTCTTGAGGGACTTCAGGAAGTCTCGAAGTACCCCCTGCATACTTGAGGCCCAAGGTACCTAAAGGACCCCTTTGGGACTCACCTCGATCATCCTAGCAAAATGTGCAAAATTCTGCCTTTAAAAAATTACCCTCACTTTGATTCAAAACAAATTTAAATATGGGGCATTTTAGATGTTTATAAAACTTGGAAATGATAGTAGTCCCTCTTACCTTCGCGTGGAACTTTGAATCACCTCAATCGGACACCCGAGCGAAAAGTTATGTTAAAACCAAAATCGGGTCTCCAATGCTGTGTTGGCGACGCGTCGTCAACCGTGGCGACGCGTCGTCAACCGTGGCGACGCGTCGTCAACCGTGGCGACGCGTCGTCAACCGTGGCGACGCGTCACCACAGTTGTCCACGTTCCGCAAACCTTTTTCCAATTGGTGACGCGGTACCTCTTGGCGACGCGTCACCAATTTGTGAAACTGCAGAATTGGCACGCATTTTGCTGCTATGACCTTTGGCTACTTAGTACACATATCAAACATGCATAAAAAGCTACCAAACTTCACACACACTTAGTTCAAGTTGCAAGGAACATAACCAATTATCACAATGCCATTAATGATGCTCTATAACATCATCAAATCTTCCTCAAACCTCGTAGTTCACCACAATTCAACCAAAACTCATACTCAATGCTATGGCTAATTTCAATCAATTTCTTACAACAAACTCAAGCCACAAGCATTGTTCAAGCTTAAAAACACTACTCCCTTACCTCAACTCCAGGATACAAGCTAGAATCACTCCTCTTTTCAAGCAACCAAGTGCAAGAAATCCTCACCTAAGTTCCAATGAAAACCAAAGCACCAAACATCACAATCTTCCTCTCTAACAAAAACCCAAGCCTCAATTCACTCAAATAACATAGAATTAACCAAGAACACAATGCTTACCACGTATCAAAAACAGGGGAGTAGAGAAATCATGCTTCCAAGCCTCCAAACCTTGTTTTCTAGCTTGAATCTTTGTTGGTATCCTTGGATGGCAACTCTAGGAATCAAGATCACTTGATTTCTAGCTTGAATTAAGAGAGAAATGAGTGCTTGAGAGGGGAAAACGTGGTTATGGCAGCCATTAGCCACCTTTCCCTTCTTAAACCCTCACTCAACCCCTTAAGCCATCCAAGTTACAACCCTTAAACACATAAACCCCCATCTTTTAACACATGCTCATTTCTTGATTAATTCTTGTTATTGTTTCAAGTTTGAGTTAAGGTTAAAGGTTAAGTTACAAAACTTAACTTAAAACACTCGGGACCCCGCCCAGTTACTCAGGATGCAAAATTACCATTTTGCCCCTGCTCCTCATCTAGTGCTTAAACCTCTTTGGAACTTAGTGAATTTTTGTAACTCCTTTATTCTAGCTTTGTAAACTTGAAATTAAAGTTCTAAACTTAATTTAGAACATTTTACCTCTCCCGGGAGTGCTGACTACTAGGAGGTCCATAACACAATCTAATGGGTAGGTGGAGGTAACTAACATAACCCTCAATAAAGGCTCAAAGAAAAGACCAGGAGAAGCTAAAGGCAAATACGTAGAAGAACTACCAAGCATCTTGTGGGCCTATAAAATGATGCTTCAAAGGCTTACTGCGGAATCACCTTTTTTGTTGGCATATGGGACCTATGCACTCATCCTGGTGAAATCTCTTGTCCCACTATATGGACCCAGGCTTATCATACCAGTGAAAATGGCAAAGCACTTGAAGGAAACCTTGACCTCTTGGAAGAGTTAAGGGAAGATGGAAAGGTCCGCATGAGAGCTTTCAAATAGTGGACCACTCTCACTCACTACAGAAAGGTGAAATGGAAATTAATACAGGTAAGAGGCCTAGCCCTTGTTAAGGCAGAATTGATTGGAAGGAATGTAGGGCATGGACCATTAAGATCCAACTAAGGAGAAGGCATTTGTGAACTATCTAGCTTAAAAGGAAAGAAGCTGCCTAAGAATCACCACTCACATGATCTATTTCCCTATTTTGCATAATGCCTTATACTAGGATTACTATAATGTACTTTACTGTGTTCTGCCACTTTTTTTTTCAATAAAATAATAATGTTCTTTCTAAGTTGTTCCTAACCACTTAAAGGCTAGCACCTTCTCTAAAACGCCTATGTAGGCTTTTTAACCTCTTAAAGCATAGCACCTTCCCTAGGAAGCCTACAGAGGTTCTGCAATCACTTAAACGCCCATGGAAGCTACTTAATCGAGTGAAGACCAAGGTCCTTATGGCTGCCTAAGTGTCTCTTTACACTTTACTTGGCTGGCGAAGGTTAATCTAAATGAATTACTTGCATATAAAAACTCATGTCAATAGAAAAATCATGTACACAAAAATCACAAACAAAGACAAAACTGCTAAAAAAACAATCACTTTATCAATTTAAGAAATCATTACAAAATTTCAAAAATTACAAGAGGCAGGAAGGATTTTAAGGGGATACTAGAGGGGGTTAGCTGCAAGGAGTCCTAAAATTCATTAGGAAAAAGGGATGTCATCAATATCCATCACAGATGCATTCTCATCAAAGGTAGGACTCTGAACTCAAATCCTTGTACACCGAGAGGAAAGAAAGATTCAGGTTTGGATTAGATCGTTCTACCTAAAAGCGGCAAGAAAGAAAGCCTTTGACTATACGACGTTTAACAAAGCTGCCTGAAAATTGGCCTCTTTTTGGGCCTTTGCCACCCTCTCCCCGGAAGGCTTAAGTGTATTCGTCACCTTTCCCGCCCCTTTCTCCAGCTCCTTGACACAAGTATCCACTGCCTCCTTGGCTTTCTTCACCACCTTGAAGTCATTTACAAGGGTATTCCAAGTGGCTCATTCACTCTCTTGCTTCTACTTTATAAAGTCCCTTTCACAGTGCAAGGCCTCAGTTGGGACTATAGTGCCTTCTCACAAGCTACACATCATTCCCCTATGCTATAGGTAATAATGGCCTCCTTCCAAAACCAAAATTCTTAGAATCAACAAAGGAACCACTTCTAATACCAATAACTTGGATAAGAGGATACCTGGGAGAGCTTGCAATGTATGCTCATCAGGTAAGTACTCTCAGCCGTATAGGGTGAGCAAGAAAGTGTTGATACCTTGGGGTCTTCAACCACTCAAAGATAGATTGAAAAGTGTTATATTGATCCCCAAGGATCGACTCACCAATACCCATCGCCCATTAGGGGTCGAAGACCTAGTTGGGTGCTACTTTTTTCAGCTCTAAGTTTTGCCTTTGCGTAGCAACTTGCTCAAAGATCAAGTTGTGTGGTCGAAAGTGCTCATCCATCACTAGCTCAAGGAGCCTTCCTGGAGTAGCGAATGTTGTTTTAAGAACAACCCTCGCATGAGTCTAAGGAGGATAGAGAGGCAAAGAAGTGGGTGCCTTCTCTGACAGTATCAGGGCTGCCTTCTACTTCTAAAAGACCCCTTCTACCTCCTTTTGCTTCAACAACACCTCCCCAGCTCCCTTTTATTTTAGGACACCACTGCCATTTGTGGGTCTGTCATGGCGAGGGGTCTAGGGGTGTTTGTGTGTTTCTCTAAAGGGGTTGGATGAAAAGACAAACTGTCAACATAAAAAGACATCAAGTGTACAAAAAAAACGTGAAAAAATTTGCCTATCGATGCCTTATCAGTATCACCATCCTGAGGGCCATCGCCTTCAGTTGGGTTTATAGGGTGTGACCTTTTTCTAACTAGTCGAGCCTTTGAAGAAAACTTAGATACCTCTACCACCTCATTTGCTGGCCCAAAAAAAGGGGCCCTTATATTGTTTGCTAAACTAGCAAGAAAAATGTTGATCTTTCGAGCATCAGCCGGGGCATTAGCATGCCTTTGTGCCTCTTCAGGAACTTCTTAGCCTAACTTCTCATCCCTATGAAAAATGCAAAATAAAGTTAGGCACCAAAGTCTCCTACTAAAAGCAAGCAAAATCATACTAATCATCCAGAACATAACTCTTAAGCTTTGGAAGACTCCACTGGCCCTGGAAGGAATCCTATTGGCCTTCACATGTTTGGGTCGGACTGATAGGCCTTGCCAATCTTTGCATAATTATTGGGAACAACTCCATAAAATTATTGTTTCCTACCATTTCTTCTAGGCAGCTCACTAAGCCAAAGTATGTGCAATGGTCCTCAGAACCATCATATATCAGCAAAGGCTAAACGAGGGCCTGTTGTGGAGTATCGGCAAAATGGCAAGGGAACCCCTATACCTTCTCCTTTAGTGTAAACAAGAAGTGGTCATTCCATCTAGCCCGAGATTCCTTGAAGGAAATAAAAGCAATGGGCTTATTCCCTCCTCAGTTAATGGGAAAGATATGAAATATGCCTAAATCCTTCTTCAAATCTAGCATATAAAACTGGAGGAAAACTTCCAATAGAGTGGTTACCCCCACCAACTTGCAGCATATAATAAAACCATTGATGTACATGAACAAGTTAGGCATCAGCTACAATGGTGGGATCTAGTAGTGATCGCACATCTGCTCCACCAATGGATGGAGGAGTAAACAAAACTCCTTGCTGCAGTCATTCAGGCCCCCATTCGTTAATGCCTTATTATAGGAAACGGCAGCCACAATGCTATTCAATAGTAGTACAGGTAGAGATTTGTCGCCAAAGTACCATTGTAATGTTGTGTTACCACCCCCTTTAACATTTCCACATTGGGGAAAAATAGTGCGTTTGTCTAATCAACCTCTCCAGCAATAACCTTAGATGATGATTTTGGAGATGCCATCTAAAAAATTTGTTGCACAATATATCAAGGCTGTTGCCAGCAAAATGAGGTAATGGAAATAGTTGATAATAGCAAAAAACCCAAACTAAAAACCCCAACCAAATGTATCAAAAGGAAAAACACCATTATGAGTAATAAAAGGGCATAGGTCCATTACCTGACTACGAGGCAAGAAAGAAAGCTTGATGAAAAAAATGAAGACTCTAACTAAAAGTCCGACGGCAAGCATGAAATCAAGCAGGCATGAAGTAATAACAAATCAAAACAGTCAAACAGTCAAAGGATGGGAAGAAAACCCTTACGCTATATATACCAAAACCTCTAACCCTGGAGTTTTTTCATTGAAACTGTTACCACCTTCAAAAATGGGAAGATTATAGTATAAACAAAAAATGGCTATAAACCATTATATAACATAATTTTCACCATAGAGAATGAAATGTAAGGGGTAAAGTGTGCAAACTACACCTCCTTAAAAGATTCATACAATGGTTACTTGGCCTTCAAGGAAGCCCTAATAGATTGCATGTTTTACAAGTAACCGTTAACCTATGGACTTTATTGTAATATTTCCAGACTTGGGTACTCAATTGTACAACTTTAAAAGAGAGATTTTGGAAGGATTTGAATGGTATGGAAACATTTGTTGGGGCTAAATTTCATAAAGGAAGCAAAGGATAATTGTTTAAGAACCTAGAACAACTTGGTGTATATGTGTCCATAAAATAACTAAACGATGGGATGATCTTTGAAAGGTCAAATGGGATCTTTTTTATCATTTTCCCACCCTTCAATGGCTGGTTCATATGGTAAAAAATGTTGGCAAAAGATTAGCCAAAAAGTCTTTACTTAAGACATACTTATAGTGACCTAAGTGAAGATTAAGGTTAAACTAATCAAGTCAATGAATATCTTGATTTCTTTGCCTTTCCTTGGTCATTTTTTACCCTTACCTTCTAGAGTTCCTTCCTCCTTCCTTCACTTCTCTGTAAGCTTCCATAGCCACCATAGTTCAACCTCTCAAGAAATCACAAAGGAAGGCAATGGGATTCAACAAGAAAAAGCAAACCCCTAGTTTTTGGGTTTATTGACTTTCTCTTAGAAATTTTCACCTTCATAGATTAGGTAAGGTTTTTATCTTCATGTTTCATGGTTTTTTACGTTCCTAAGATGATGATCAAGCATCCATGAAGCTAAGACCATGCTTGCAAGAGAGCAAAAAGCTCAAGGAACCAAGTATGGGTTAAAGGGGAGAGCATGAACAAGGTTTTGGCCTTACTATTTTTCATGCTTTAAGATGACAGTATTTACAGGGGTTTCCAGAGCGTAAGTTAGTACTAACTAAGACCAAGCATTAGCTTGAGGGGGACTTGTTACTACCTCAACAAATGGGAAAATTACAGTGTAAAGGTATAATGGTTATAAACCATTATATAACATGATTTTACCCATAGTGAATGGAATGTGAGGGGTAAAGTGTATAATCTACACCTCCTTAAAAGATCCAGACAATGGTTACTTGACCCTCAAGAAAACCATAAAGGATTCATTGGTCAATAAGTAACCTATGGACTTTATTGTAAGATTTTAAGACTTGGGTTCTCAATTGTACAACTTTAAAAGAGAGGTTTTAGATGGATTTGAATGGTAGGAAAGCAATTTTTGGAGGCTAAATCTCATAAAGGAAACAAAGGATATTATTCAAGAACTTAGGACAACTAGGTTTACAATTGTTCACAAAAATAAGTTAAGGATGGGAGTACCATTGACAAGGGTCAAAGGTGGCTATTTCTAGCATTATCCTAGCCTTTTATTTATAGGTTCTAAGGTCAAAAAGGTGGGCTAAATATTAGCCAAAAATTCTTTGCTTAAGGCATAATTATAGTGACCTAAGTGAAGGTTAAGATTAAACTAATTAAACCAAGGAAAATATCTTGATTTCTCACCTTTACTTGGTCATTTTCAGCCTTCGCCAGCTAGAGTTCCTTCCTTAGCTCCTGTATAAGCTTCCATATCCACCATAGCTCAATCTCCCAAGAAATCACAAAGGAAGGCAATCGGATGCAACAAGAAAGATAAAGACCCTAGTTTCCAGGTTTATTGTGTATCTCTTGAAGATTTCAACCTTCACAGCTTAGGTAAGGGTTTTATCTTCATGTTTCATGGTTGTTTACTATCCTAATATGATGATCAAGCATCCATGAAGCTAATACTATGATTGGAAGAAAGCAAAAATCTCAAGGAACCAAGTATGTGTTAAGGGGGAGTGCATGAACAAGGTTTCAGCCTTACTGTTTTTCATGCATTAAGATGGCAATGTCTATAGGGCTCTTTATAGCCCAAGTTAGTACTAACTAAGACCAATTAACCTCTTAATACTAAGCATTAGCTTGATGAGGGTTGCCATGGTGATTACATATTGTTTATTTGATTGTTTATGGACTAACCCTAATGATGTATTGCTGCCAGCATTGCATTTGATTTTGTTCTATTCGTTTGTACATTTGGATGGCCATATTTCTGTATATGTGCTTTGTTTTTTTGTTTTTATGTCTTTTTATTTCAGGTATGTTACTGGGAATTCAATTTTCTAATGACAAACCCTTACTAAGTTTCTTTAAAGAGACTTACCCCTTTTTTGTCCATTTTCGGAGCACCTGAAATGGATCATTCAAACTAATATCTTTCGTTTGAATTTCTCTGTGAAATTTTAGTTATATTAAATTCCATATGTCTAGTTGTAAAATGGAATGTTTCATGATTTTTGGAGCACATTAGCTATTTTTACTAATGGTATTTTCTGCTTTACGCAATAGCTGGTCCCTTTAAGTTTTTGGAGTGCTTAGTGCTTTTGAAGTTCTCCAAGAAGCTTAGTGTACATATTAACTAATTTATTGTCATGTATGTGGTGCATAAATGCGTGCAAATGATTTGGGTGTGTTATATGTGTAATGTGAGAGGATATATGGATCAATGGAGTGTAGTTTTAAGTGTGTATACAATACTGTCCATATGGTATTTATGGGCTATTTTGATGGCATTTTTATGAATGATGGTTAAGAGGGTTCTAAATTCATGGGAATGATTTTACCAGGTGTATAAGACATGTATGAACACTACCAAGTGGGTTTTGCACCTGGAAATGGAATGTATGAATATTATGATATTTTGTATGGGCATAATGGTCAATAGTCACTAAAATTTGGTACCCTGTACTCCAACTGCCATAAATTTTTTCATAAATAATTTGGATATCAAATTTTGACCACATCTAGAAAACTTCAATATGAATAACTTGGATTTGGAATCACTGGATTTGGTGCCCTGTAGCCAGAGTTATGGCCTGTCAAAATTGGCTGATTTTGCTGAGTATTGTTCATATGGTCATTTCTACCCGGTTAAGTATAAGTCCATAATTGTAAACTTAGATGAATTTAATGTCTCAAACCTATTTCCATATGAAGGTTTAAGGGTATTAAAGGGTTTAAAACCTTTGGGGCATAGGAGAACATGGGTATAATTTGACTTGGACATGATGTGAAAGTTTGGACATATAAAATGCACACCAATAGCATCATGTATGCGTATGACTGTACATGCACTTCAGGATTTCACTCAAATTCCATATTGGCCAAGAATAAAGAATTTCATTGTCATCATTACTTCTAAATGAAATTATATGTGAATGTGTGTGTGATGATTGGACCAGTATACACATCTTTGCATAATGACCAAGAGGGCCGCTTGGGTAAACATAGTGTGCATGTTCTGCTTAGCCTACAAGATATGGACTGCCTGGGACTTGAGCTCACTAAATTTAATCACTATATAGAAGCACCTATGGTGGTAATAGGACTACCATAATGATTACATAATGTTTATTTGATTATTTATGAACTAACCCTAATGATGTGTTGGTTCTAGTATTGCATTTGATTGTGTTCTGTTTATTTATGCATTTAGATGGCTATATTTTGGTATATGTGCTGTGTTTTTGTTTTGTTTTGTTTTTATGTCTTTGGATTTTAGGTATTTAGATGGGAATTAAAGTTTCTAATAAAAATCCCTTACTAATTTTCTTCAAAGAGACTTACCCCATTTCAGTCCAGTTTTAGGAGCACCTGAAAGAAATCCCTCAAACTAATAGCAATCATTTGAATTTCTCTTTGAAATTTCACATATTAACCAATTTATGGCATGTATGTAGTTCATAAATGCATGTAAATAAGATGGGTATGCTTTATGTACAAAGTGTGAATGTTATATGGAACAATGGATTGTAGTTTGAAGTGTATTCATAATGCTGTCCATACGGTGTTTATGCGCTGTTTTGATGGTATTTTTATGAATGATGGTTAAAAGTGTTCTAAATTCATGGGAAAGTTTTTCCATGTGTCTAAGACATGTATGGGCACTATCAAGTGAGTTTTGTACCTAGAAATGAAGTGTATGAATATTATGAAATTTTGTTTGGGCATAATGGTCAATAGTGGCTAAAATTTGCCACCCTGTACTCCAATAGCCATAACTTTTTGTAATTAATGAGTTTGGCTATGAAACTTTAAACACACTTAGAAAACTTCAAGATAAAGAATTTGGCATTTGAATCACTGAATTTGGTGCCCTACAGCCTATCAAAAGTTGGCTATTGCTCATTTGGTCATGGTGTTCTAATGTTTAGTAAAATTCATAATTTGATCTCTAGATGGAGTTTTCACTTCAAATCTATTTCCCTGTATTTGCTTAAGTAAAATGAAGGGTTTGGAACCATAAAAATGTAGGGGGACATGAATGAAAAATGAAATATGATGGGTTTGACCCTTAAATCACCTAAAATGGGCATCAATAGCGACAAGTGTGCATATGATTGTACATGCACTAGGGGAGTTTACTCAAATTCCGTATTGGTCAAGAAAAAAGAACTTGACTATCATCATTACTTCAAAATAAAATTGTATATGAATATGTTTGTGATGGTTGGATGAATATACATATATCTACATAAAGACCAAGGGCGCCACTTGGGTAACATAGTGAACATTGTTTTGCTTGGCCTACAAAACATGCATAGCTCTCGGGACTTGACACACTAAATATGGTTATTGTATTTGAGTACTCAAAGTGGTAACAGAAACTGCCACCACAAGCACGGAAAGATTTTTGGCCACTAACAAGGGGCCATGTAGCCATTAACAGCAGTCAAAGTAGTCACATCTGGCCACTTCCTTAAGGCACATTTAATAGGCATCACTTCATCTCCTCCCTAACCATTGCACATGCCACATGTTATAATGGCACAAGGCTAAGGGAAGTGAGGGGTCAAATAGCAGAATTTTCCTAGCTTCCTTGAGAAGCAGATATGAGAAGCATCGCACAGTTCACGCTAAATGACATTGTGTGAGGCGCCTCAACTTGACCACAGAAAGAGGGTTTGCACCCCTTCCAAATACACGTCTCCCTACTAGAAAATGACAGTGTTTAAGAAATGTAGGAACCTTAGCTGATATTTTATTATGGGGAACGACCTATTAGTAGGAAAGATGCCTAACTCAGGGCCCATATTTGATAATAAACTACCATTATGGTGAACATGGAGGCCCAAATATGTTTGTAAGGGAACCTTGCATTGGATCGAATTGTATCCCATAATTACAGGATAAGCTATGGGATTCCTATCCCAAAACCAATCCCTGGAACTCTCCTTTGCGATATAAACGCTTCCAATCCCTAATCCCAAGGTAGGAGATTCTGATTGACCACCCCTCTCTACTATTCTCTATCCATTAGAGATTTGACTTGAGCATTATAGGGTTTCCATTAGGAACACATCCCAAGGCTCTGATGCTATCTTTGCTTACAGGTTACCAGTACGAGGTTCACCAAGCTTCTGGGCCAAGCCCACATGATCCCTTCAACTATCAATGACCAACTAAGATTGTCATCTTGAGAAACTAAGGAAAATAATAGAATTTGTAATCAAAGATAAGGTTAGAGGACCTTAAAATTTTGTATTTGGGAGAACCCTCTGATACCAAAGTTAGTCTATTAACTAGGAGACAACTAGTTTTTGTGAGTTTTAGAACCACTATTCATAAGCACACAAAAATACTTGTAGCCAGGGTGAGTAAAATATCATTATCACAATGAAAGAAGTGTATTCTTCATAGTAACCATGATTTAAGACCTCAATTGGTCTAGAAAATCAAAGTTTGGATGACTTTTTTAACTAAAAAGTAAATAAACTAAATTGAACTATTTTAATTACCATTAAACAAGAGCAAACAAACACAATGCAAATTGATTTTCTAATAAGTTGAGATAGGCACACTTCCTATAGATTTCACTACTTACCTTGGTTAGCTAGTGAATTATGGCTAATGAAATTATTTTTCTACTTGGTGAAGTTAAGAAGTTGGGTCCCCACTTTTTCCAAGCCAAGGGTCATTTTCCCTATTTTAAATTAAAATGGATTCCGATCATATTGGCTAACTTAAAAATGAACTTTAGAAGGTTCATGACCACTCATCCTAGCAACCTAGACAAGTTTCCTAATAATCTTTTGGTTACTACACTATTCTCCTAGTACCAATTCTTTCTAATCTTTCCTAAGAGTTAGAAAAAATCTAAGGTGCAATTGATCATGCCATCAACTAATCAACAATGAATCATGCTCAAAGAGAAAAGTAAACAACGAGAAAAATAAAGACAATATCCAAAAAATTAACAAAGCATCACCATGTGAAGTAGTTGTTGGGTTTCGGGAGCCAAACAGCGCAGCGGAATTTAACCGAAACCCTCCAGGATCCAAGTGAAACGGGGTAAACCGGGTGTTCGAAAATTTCATACTTAATTTTCGGTTGAGATCTCTCACTCAACTGTAGAGTCAAATCACAAAACCTGAACAGTTGACGTGTTCAGGCTCTCTATGGTATCCACACGAGCCTCTCGGGATCACCACGCTTCCACCATGTCCCGGCAGATGCGTTTCTCTTGCGCTCGCAGTGCTAGCTTGCGTCCTCCAAGGAATTGCAAGAGAAGAGTGCGGTTGTCCTTTTGGGAGGCTAGGGCAAGGAGACCTGTGAATTTCTCACTTAAAAGTTGTATTTATAGTGATACTCAACTTCCAGGCCTAATGGGTTTCAAAGCCCTAATCCAATTAGGATTTAATTTCGGGCTTAATAATGGCTCAACTCCTTGGCCCATTATTAATACGAAAATAAAGTGAAACCATAACCCAAATAATTAGCCCATGCACTCTAATGATCCAAATAGCTCTATGTGTGCGACCAATAGGCTCTTGACATGTTGGCAATGATCATAAATCACATTTATGATCATAAGCAATGAGCGGTGTCTAGCAACACGTCATTGCTACCCAAGTGACAAGATTGTCGGTGAGTGGACTAAACCTTTATGATCATCACCGATATATGCCATTTTCCCTTTGTCCAAGATATCAAGACTAAGCACGAGACATGGAATGTGTCACTCTCGTATAGCCCAATCTTTGGTTTCTTGATTACCAAGTAGACCAACTTAAACTGATGACATTGATATCGTATATCAACTCATCGGAGCATGGCCATGCATTTTCTAAGTCTCACTCTATCAAGGGGCCTGAAGATATCACTCCCGTTACATATGAGCGAAAAATCTCATCTTGATCATACAAATCCCTCCGCATGATATGTGACATACCCAATGACCTCCTTCAAGTTCACTCAGTTACGAGCAACAAAGGAAAGTATCAAAGTATATGACTCACATGTAGGGAACCTTGATGATCTTAGGTCAAAAGACTACATATACCATGATCACTATGAGAATCACTTATGACACTCATATAACGATCCATGAAGTGTTCTCATGGTGGGTCGGTCCAGTACACAAGTTCTCCAACTTGTACCCATATGTAGACTACATATCTCATATTAGTCTCCACATATGCTAGTCATTATGTATTATTGCAACCCGCTCCACAATAATACTAGACTAGGGACGTTTAAGAATATCATTATTCTAGGGTTACAATTATGTTTATTACGTTATGCAGAAACAAAACAACAAACATAATTGCTGGATTAATGCCTCAATAAAATATCATGACTCAATGTGCAAAAATACAATCATCTCATGATTGGCTTTTTGGGCACAACACTAACAGTAGTTATGATCATAAATAGTGTTTAAAAGACTATTCAAATACTTAAACAAAATACATACATAAAACTAGAAGAAACAACCTCGATAAGTAACAAAAAGAAGGCAAAAATAAATCCTAGATGACTTAGTGGAGCTTGATCCCCAAGTCTCCAAGAGATTCTATTTCAACAGTCTATGCGTTCTCCAAGTGAGCTCCAAGAGAAAATGTAAATGGTGATTATGGTGAGTGAAAAAGATCCAAATCTATTTCAAAAATCCTAGATGTAGATTCCAAATTAAGCTCTCTCCTCCTTCTCTTAGATGTTGTTGTCTTTGTCACCTTGTAGAAGGTCAGTTAGGAAGTGTTAGGTGAGATTTGGGCTCCACTTCTTGATATGGTTAAAACCAAACACATCCAAGGTCGCACAAGTGTAAAATGGTCCCCCTTCTTTAGAAATAGCCTTGACGTAATTGCATAAGGAAGTTAGTGTCATATCTTACATGGGGTGAGGCTTGCCAGTTGTGTGATTGTACCCTTTCTTTTGGTGTGATCACATTGTGCTAGGGGTGCTCTTCGCTTCCTCTCACCCCTTAAATGCAATAACACCATGTATAGGATTTGACTGCAGGGCTTTCTCAACCTCTTTGTCTTGATTTCTTTGTGAGCACTTATCCAAGTCTATCCCTTTGTCCAATCATGCCCCAAATTTTGTGCATTTCCCAACTCAAGCCCCCAAGATGTGAATTATGACCTATAAAGCAACCATTCAAAACTGAGAATTGGCATACTGATAGAAATTAGGCATAAGAAGGCTCATAATTTTACATGAAAACAAGCAACTATCATTGGTGAGGAATTTTGAAGAGTGACATGAATGTACTTAAGGTTTTTCACAAAATCCTTTTTATAGGCATGGTTCTTCACCTACCAAGGTAAGAATTTCAATTTGTATTGGATTGTAATCTTGTCGATAATGGGATATAGAAGATCTAGCCTCCAAGTCTGTATAAACCTCTTAATAGAAAATTTAGGCCTATTTTTTTGGTGAACTCATGAGTTTAGCTCCAATGGGTAAATATCATGAGCCTAAGCCTAGTGTGGCACCAACATGCCCCATTTATTCAATGAAATGAAGGGAAATGGGTGCCCTGTATTTTGAATTGCTTAGTTAAGGAAGCACCTCATCAACGAGAGTTAAATGAATAGGGCACGTGTCTAAAAAAAAAGATTGAATGAGAGTCCATAAAATGAGGAAGATTAACTGTTAAGAGTCTAATTTATACTCAATTTGCCCTTTCCCATCCATTGCCTTCATCCTTTCACTTTGAAAGAAACTTTCCCTTGTCTCATTTTGTTATGGCCCTCCTAGTAGAAAGGATGCCCAAGGAAGGTAAAGTGTTCTAAATAAAGTTTGGAGCCTTAATTCAAGTTTACATAGCAAGAATAGGAAAGTTTAGCAAAGTTTGCTAAGTTCCAAGGAGGTTAAGGCACTAAATGAGGTTTGGGAGCAAAATGGTAATTTCTGCATCCCGAATAGTCAGGCTAGGCCCCGAATGCTGAAAATGAGTTTTTATAACCTAACTTTTACCTTTAACCCAAACTTAGTTGAAATAAACAAAAATTGACCAAGAATGACTAAGGTTACCAAAATAAGGGGGTTTAAGTGTTCCATGTCTAATACTTTTCTGGCTTAAGTTTTAAACTTGGTTTATGATGGCCGAATGGCCGAAGTGCCATTGTCCTGACTACTGATTTTCAAGGGAGGAGGCCACACACCTGACATATATGACCTCGGAAGCCCCATCGCACCGACCTCGGAAATTTGCCATATCGCCTCTACGAATGAACCCACTCCGGAAGAGTGGGTAACCCCGGAGAGACGGTACCACCCCGGGAAGAGGTCCCTGTTCGTCCACTAAAAAGTAACGTCGGCCGAAGGGACTTCGGCGGAGCGATGCGGGACGCAAAAGAGCCTCTGACATGTTCGCCTGTACACACCAGACGTTGACCTCAAGTATTCTGACAGGCCACTGTAGTCCGTGCTCTGGCACACTGAGACACGATTCTCGACAAATCACTGCCCGAGAAAGCCTGCACGCGGCTGGCCCCTTTTTCTGCTTAGAGGTACGGATGGCATCTGTCCATACATGTGTCACAATCAGAGGGGCCTATTTTCCCCTATTTATAGCAGGAAAGGCTCCTGAGAAAAAAGGGGGCCCTAAAGAAGACTCCAAAGTTCTAGCCTTCTCTTTTCTCTAGAAACATGCCGGAAAAATGCCTCCGGCGAGATTCTTTCCCTTCCGGGCATACCAGAGAAACCCTCCCGGCAAATCTATTTTGTGCTTACCCTTCATCATTTAAAAGCACTGACTTGGGCGTCGGAGGCTCCTCCCCGGAAAACCACTCCGAGGACCTCCTAACCCCTGTTTTCTCTGTTTTTCAGGCTGGACCACCTGGGGGCGTCCCATTTCACAGGCTCTCTCTAGCACCGGGAACCTTCTTCGGCCATCGCCATCCATCACCAGACGGCCACGCGTGACATTCAACCATAGACCACAACGGAAACACAAATGATGGAGAACACGAACCATCACATGGCGCCGTCTGTGGGAACTTTTTCAGGAAGCCGTGGTCAGAAACTCAACGTGCTAAGGAAAAAAGGTTCCCTGAGGCCCCCCCCTCCGCGCCGGAGACTCGCCCGGCGGCCGAATGATTAAAGTACAAGGATTTCTCATCCCGAGGATGATAATCCTCCGAACATCACCGTGGCTTTCCTGCATAAATTCCCACGCGTCACTGTGGTCGAAATACAGCAGCCGATAGGCCAAAGATGTCCATGTGCAAATATCAAGCCGAAGTCTCCTCTCTCAATCCTTTTGACGAGGGGAGTAGGGGTGACCCAAGGGCTCAGGGGGAAACAAAGAGTAGTGCATGAATACCCAAAGGACGTGCTTTCCTTCGAAACATGATGGAGGGGAAAGATAGATCCGGTGCCGTCTAGACCCCCCCCGTCAGAAGAGTCCAGGCCAAAGAAAGGTTGCTGTTCCTCAGATAGCAAAACCAAGCCCGCCACCCTGAAAAGACGCTTACGCATTGATGTTAAGAGGGCAAAAGGTTATGATCCTACTCTAACGGACACACCACCACCGTCCAAAGAGGAGTCACCACTGCGCGTCGTCAGAAGGAATAGAGTAAACGTGCAAGCGCGCCGAACTCCAAAGATACTGCATCGCGCGCAAGTCTAGGGGAGCAATATATAACCCCAAACCACTAGCAGACTATTACCGAAAATCCCAGAACCAGAAAAAAGGAAAATCCAACGAGGACCGAATATAGGTGAAATCTAAAAAAAGGAGCCCCCAGCCGAAGAAATGCCAGGCGCAAAAAACACTGCGGCGCGGGAGCGGCACCTCGGAGGCCTGAGGATAGGGAAGTCACCTGAGTTAGCATATTCGGTTAACAAAGTGTTGGACCACCCAAGTTTGGCACTTGCTAGGAATGAAAATATAGGACAAAGGAAGAACCCCACAAAAAGGCTTCTCCCTCACGAAGTGGTAATGAATGCAAAAAATGCCCCGAAAAGTGGCGTCTGCCAGCAAGCCTGAAAAAATCTTCATAAAATGGCGGAAAATACAGAAAATGTTCCAGACAGCCTTCCTTGACTGAAGAGGAAGGACATCGGTAGGGAAGCCCAGGCCCATTATAGAAAGGCATCGGCAGAAAGAGGTGCAGAACAGCGCGCAAAAAAGAGGTGTGAACAAAATTTGTCCAAAATGGGCGAAAATGGCCAAAAATGCACCAGCACCTGAAAAACTTCCTTCAGAATAGAATGCCCGAAAAACTCCCGTCGGAATGAGTAACACCGAGAGATCACCCTCAGCCCTCTACAAAAAAAAAGAGAGAGAAGAGGAAGGGGGGGCAAAAACGGCCCACTGTCAGCAACACCTGAAGTATAATGCTATGAGAAAGCAGTAAAAGTACTTCGTTTCGCGAGACAAGGCGCAGAACCCCTACTGATTAAGCAAGCAAAAGATATACAAAAGCCTGCCTAAAGGAACATGACGCACAAAGATGGCATATTATTGCCGGTAGCATAATGGCTTCAGTCTTTAGATGAAGGAGGCCAAAAAGTCTGCCATTGGCCCCGGAGAGAAATGACATTCCGGTCCACCAGCTCAGTTCTAAAGCAACAAGCAAGTGGAGCCCCCGAATAGAATTGGGCACAAGGGGAGAAGGTTCAGAATGGTCGAGGAAATTCCTTGTGGGAATAATCAGACAAACTTCCCGAAAAACCACAAAAAATACTCGCCTGCAAAGACCAGTGCCTACTTGGAGCAATACAGCTATCAAGTAAAAAAGAGACCTCGTCCTACGAAAGGCCGAAGACAGACCCCCGAGGACTATCTCAGGGGAGAACTTCGCCCACCAAACTCAGGGGAGAACTTCGGCCACAAAACTCGAGCCATTCCCTAGAGCATGAACGAGCTTAGGAAGGAAGAACGAGCTCGGGAAGAACCGAACCTGAGCTATTCCCTGAGGCATGAATAAGCCCAGGAGAAGTATTTTCTCCGTAAAAGGTGGCCAATAGCGCAAAATTGCGCCGAACGCCAAAAGGAGATCTCGTTCTCCGATAGGCAGAAGACAGACCCCCGAGGACTATCTCAGGGGAGAACTTCGCCCACCAAACTCAGGGGAGAACTTCGGCCACAAAACTCGAGCCATTCCCCGGAGCATGAACGAGCTCAGGAAGGAAAAATGAGCTCGGGAAGAACCGAACCTGAGCTATTCCCTGAAGCATGAATAAGCCCAGGAGAAGTATTTTCTCCGTAAAAGGTGGCCGTTAGCGCAAAATTGCGCCGAACGCCAAAAAGAGATCTCGTTCTCCGAAAGGCCGAAGACAGACCCCAGAGGACTATCTCAGGGGAGAACTTCGCCCACCAAACTCAGGGGAGAACTTCGGCCACCAAACTAGACCCATCCCCCGGAGCATGAACGAGCTCAGGAGAGGTGTCTTCTCCAAAAAAGGCGACCATGGGCGCAAAATTCCGCCAACACCAAAAGTAGACCTCGTTCTCTGAAAGGCCAAATGCCGAATCTCGAAGAATTACCTCAGAGGAGAACTTCGGCCACTAAGGAAAAAGACCTCGCTTCCCGGTTGGTTTAACAGCTGAAATTGACCACCCAAAAGAGAACAAGTTCGGGAAGAAGGCACGGCCAAGAAAGAAGTAGCTTCGAAATGGGAAACCAAAATCGACCCACTCTCTAAAGCGTAAACGAGCTTTGGAGAAATGTTTTCTCCGTAAAAGGTGGCCATAGGTGCAAAAGTGCGCTGAACACCAAAAGGAGATCTCATTCTCCGAATGGGCCAAGACAGACCCCCGAGGACTATCTCAAGGGAGAACTTCACCCACCAAAACAACCTCGCCTGATTAAGGACGAGGTCCGAAAGAAAGAATTATCAGCTTGGCAGCATCAAAGGGAGAAAATTGCAGAATTCTACATTTAGAATTTCATTCCGTACTTAGAATTTTTAAGTAAAAAGGCTGTACTTAGAGAAATTTCTCTTTTATCCTGCACAGGTTACCTGCCGAACAAGGCTAAAGCACGCATACTCAAAGGCTACATTTTCCCTCTCTAAAGAGAAGGGCGGCATGGCGTCCATCAAAGGTAATCTAAGTGTTCGCCTGAAAAGTCTTTGATAGCCGAAAAAATGAGGTCGGTCAGCAGAAAAGCCAGGGAGTGGTTCCCCGAAACTCCCCTAGCCGAAAGTGGCCGGGGCAACTGGAAAAACAAAAAATGGCTCAAAGCGAAGAAATAATGAGGAATCCATTAAAGAAAGTCTTTGATACAAGAAGGGTACAAAAGAACCCTAGGATATCTAAGGATCCCTGGCGACGCGAGAAGGTCCCGCTCCCGTGTCTTTAGCCGTCGTCCTCGGCGCAAAAAGAGGAACAGTTGGCAGGTTGAGGTGATCAGGTTTCGACCAAGCCCACCGAGGACCCGCGGGAATATCCATGGCTGAAAGAAATGAGGTCTCAAGGTTCGGATATCATTGTAGAAATTGATGGCGAGCTAGACAAAAACTGTTCTGAAAGGACACCTTTGACATTTGGGCTACTTTGTCTCGTTCTACATCCAGCAAGTCCGCCTCATTCTCAAGAACAACAACCTTTTCCTCGAGGCCCAGGACCTCCTCCTTTAGATCGGCTATCCTCCGCACCAGTCCCTTCGTGTTCCTCCTTTTTGCCGCACTCCTCATCAAAAAATAAACCCGGGCTTGAAGAGCCGCTTTTTCGTCAAGAGTTCTCTTCAGAAGGGCAGCTTCCTTTTCTTTCTCCTTCCGAAGGGTCTCATTGGCCGAAGTCAAACGCACAACCTCTTCGCCAAGGTCGTGCATTTTACAAGAAAAGTCCTTCAAAAGTTCTGATTGGCCTATCAAGAACTCATCCCGGAGCAAAGACACCCTCTCCCTGGCTATGCGCATTAACTTGAAATTCGCTATGTCCAAGTTAACACGGAAAAGCCTGGCCTTCTCCAGTTCAGTTTCAGCCCAAGCTCGGGCAGAAGACTGCTCCGCCGCCCAAATTCGGAGATGCTCACTATACCCCAAAAGCTGCAAAGGAGAAGGAGAAAATCCTCAGTAAAAGCATCATAAGGGAAGGCAGAACACTTGGGCAAGAGAGAGGAGGCCAAAAGGATCACCTGAGCGGCGCACTCAGAGACTCTAGTGGCAAGAATGTCTCCAGAAGTGCACTCCTCGGCAACCGCCTTAGAAGAAGCCTCAGTGAGAATACCCCTCGCCATCTGGGGAGCCATCTCTTGGCAATCCCCGGAGAACAAGTTCATGTCCTCCGTGAAGGACCAAAACGGCTCCCTCGGAACTTTATCCTTTGCGAGAAGGGAGTCCCGAAGGGCCCTTCTTCGGGCATGATCAGTTGTCCATACTAGGGTTGCTTGGTCCTCTGTAAAACGGAGGGGCGTAAGTCAGAAATAGCTCCTCAAAAACACAAGTTGTAAGGGAGCAAGTGCCAAAAGAGGATTCGACGTAAACCTGACGCAACCCCAGTTGTCTCCTCCAAAAAGGCCGGAGCATGCTTGCCCTTATCCTTGCGGCACCTCCCCAGCCTTTTAGCAGTAGGACTCTTAGGCAAAGAGCCTAAAAGCTCCACCGACGAGGTAGGACTCGACGGAGTGAAAAGGGTGACTACTCTGGCGGGCACCTCGGCTGTAGCACCAACAGCCTCAGAAGATGTTGCAGCTACTTCGGAGGGGGCAGCAACCCTAGTAGATATCGAAATGACATCAACATTGGCAAAGGTTGCAGCCGCGTCGGTGGAACTAGTTATCACATCAGCTGAGATAGCAGCCTTGGTGGAGGCACCAATAACTTCATCGACCTCCACCACATCTTCCGAAGGTGGAGTAAGGGCTCTCTTCTTGGACTTCTTGGCCGAAGACGGTCCGCTCCCAGTAGACTTAAGTCTTTTGGAGCCACTTTTCTGCGCCTGTTCTCCCTTCTCTACCTGACCAAGGAAGAGACTCTTGTAGTAGTCGGCAGAATCGTCAGCCATCTCTGAAAAGGGGAAAAGCATCAGTATGAGTCCAAAAATGGTTAGCCAAAAAACTGAGAAGTTGGCAGAAGTCAAAGGAAGGCACTCACGAAAAGCCTTGCCGAAATCAGGATTCCTGGATGCCGTCGTAAAAAATCACTGGAAATCGCTCCGCCGTGCAGACCGTTGCTAAAAGAAAAGCCGTCATAAATAATCACCGAAAACCGCTCCACCGTATAGACCGTCGCTGAAAGAGATGGAAAAGGCAAGAAAAAATGAGAGCAAAGGCAAGTGCAAGGAAAAAAAAAATAATAAGTCACACAGGAAAGGCTTATATAGAGCAAGGAAGGGCAATTGAAAAGGCGTCATAACTACTGCGTGGGAGCGAAAAGTCACCATAATTACTCCTCCCACGCAAAAAGACGCGCCATACCAATCGGCGCTTGCCACGTGTCGACTATCACGAAAAACTAGGGCATGTTTTCTAAGGCATGACAGTCCACTGAGCCGAGACTGAAAAGACAAGATTGGAAATCTCGAAGACACCAAAAGACAGCTATGCGACATCCACCCGAGCAGACTACACACTTAAAATGGCGAAGTACCTTCCTTGCAAATGATATAAGCTGAAATCCTCTGAAAGTGCTCCCGGAAGGGCTACAAGCTGAAGTCACACTTCAGCTTCTCGAAGGAGGGCATGTGATGGCCGAAGTGCCATCGCCCTGACTACTGATTTTTGGGGGAGGAGGCCACACACCTGACATATATGACCTCGGAAGCCCCATCGCACCGACCTCAGAAATTTTCCATATCGCCTCTACGAATGAACCCACTTCGGAAGAGTGGGTAACCCCGTAGAGACGGTACCACCCCGGGAAGAGGTCCCTGTTCGTCCACTAAAAAGTAACGTCAGCCGAAGGGACTTCAGTGGAGCGATGCGGGACGCAAAGGAGCCTCTGACATGTTCGCCTGTACGCACCAGACGTTGACCTCAAATATTCTGACAGGCCACTGTAGTCAGTGCTCTGGCACACTGAGACATGATTCTCGACAAATCACTGCCCGAGAAAGCCTGCACGCGGCTGGCCCTTTTTTCTGCTTAGAGGTACGGATGGCATCTGTCCATACACGTGTCACAATCAGAGGGGCCTATTTTCCCCTATTTATAGCAGGAAAGGCTCCTGAGAAAAGGGGGGGCCCTAAAGAAGACTCCAAAGTTCTAGCCTTCTCTTTTCTCTAGAAACATGCCGAAAAAATGCCTCCGGCGAGATTCTTTTCCTTCCGGGCATACCAGAGAAACCCTCTCGGCAAATCTATTTTATGCTTACCCTTTGTCATTTAAAAGCATGACTTGGGCGTCGGAGGCTCCTCCCCGAAAAACCACTCCGGGGACCTCCTAACCCCTGTTTTCTCTATTTTTCAGGCTGGACCACCTGGGGGCGTCCCATTTCTCAGGCTCTCTCCAGCACCGGGAACCTTCTTCGGCCACCACCATCCATCACCGGATGGCCACGCGCGACATTCAACCATAGACCACGGCAGAAACACAAATGATGGCGAACGCGAACCATCAGTTTATAAGATGGTAAAGTGGGGGATGGCTGCCTTAACCCGAGTTCATCCTTCACACCATCATTTCTTCATCCATTGAAGCCCAAAATCAAGAGTTTTTGGTGAAAAGGGAAGCTATCGTAAGTATATAGGCCATTGGAAGCTTATTTCAAGCATAAAATCATGGTTTTGGAGCTTGGAAGCGTGTTTCCTTCCACCCCCTATTTTTGATACGAGGTAATCAATGTGTTCTTGATTGTTTCATGTTTATTAGTTGATTGGGAGCTTGGGTTTTGGTTAGAAGTTAGTAACTTGATGTTTTGCGCCCATATTTGCTTGGAACTTAGGTTGGAGTTTGTGGAACTTGGTTGATGTGAAAGAGTTCCATAATTCCAGCTTGTTACATGGAGTTGAGGTAAGGGAGTTGTGTTTTTGAGTTCAATTAATGCTATTGGAATGAGTTTGCTTTGTGAATTCAAGTAGTTCTAGCGATAGCATTAGTTAGTGGGCAAGGTTGAATCATGGTGGACTATGAGGTTTACGATGATTGGAATGATGTTATAACGCATTATAGATTGGCTTGTGATAGTTGGTTGTGATCTATACAACATGTTTTACATGTATGAAAAGTTTGAAGGGTATCCATGCAAGTTTGATATGTTTGGAAAGTGTCCAAAGTTCATAGCAGCGAAACAGAAAATTTTGTACGCTATCGCAAGTATTGGCAGCACGTCGCCATTACAAGAAAATTGGCAGTTCATTACCAATTGTGGCGACGCATTGCCATAGGCATAAGTGGCTGAAATTTCCAATTTTGCCAAGAAGGTCAATAGGAGACCTAAGGGGGTTTTTAGGGTACCTTAGGGTCTAAGCATTTTGGGGGTACTCCGAGTCTTTCAAAAGTCCTTCGAGACCTAGGAGTTTTCTTGACTTTGGTAAAGTTTTATGGTTACTTCTGCATAAGCAAGAAAACTAGTTTACTAAGGATCACAACTAAGCATCACAACTAAGTATCACTAGCTTGGATGAAAGGTTTAAAACCCTCGTTAGCCTAGCCGTGCATTTAACCACAAGGTTACAAGGTGAAACCTTAGTGCAACTAGTCTACAAGACCTTTATGGCCTAGTCTACAATAGTCCCACCATAGTGCCCTTGTACAACATAAATGGGATAGGTTCAATTGGTGATTTATCACTAGTTAGGCTGGCAAGCTAAGCTTGCTAAAGGACAAGGCAATGCCTTGTAGTTCAAGCACTAGAAAGAGGAAAGGTCCCAAGGGACCTATGTATATGCATATATTAGACCCTTAGGCTATATGAGCTCACAGCAGGTTACATATGTTCTCATATATAGAGTCCATAGTAACTTTTCTTGTAGGTAAAGTGAAGACCCTTATCAAGAATTTTTGAATTCTCACTCCCTAGTTATGTTGTGCAGATTCTAAAGTTGCTGGGCTAGGTAACGGCTGAGGGTTATCAGGGTAGTTTGCTTTTGTTGCAGGTATTTTACTTGAGAATCTTTATGATTCTGGTCTAGTTGGGTAACTTGTTGGTTAAGTAACAGTACTAACTATAGTCTTTCTTTGGTTACAGAGCCTAGTAGCACGTGGACAAGGACTTTTGTGACTCGCCACTGAGACTTGCATCCAAGGTGGCAGTTAGTTCAAGAAGATCTCAGTTGACACTTGTATACATAGTACTCCTAGTTGCCTCCATTGTCTATGTTTTGAGGAGTCCTAGACTCTAGGGTTGCTATTAGGTAAGGGCATTAGTATGTTTTGAGGAGTCCTAGACTCTATGGTTGCTCTTGCGTGAAGGCATTAGTTTACTTTATGCATGAATGCTCCCACATAGTTTTTATGTGTAGTAAACGCACATAAATGTTGATTTTGTATGTTTTGGCTACTTGAACTTATTTTCTATGGAAATGTCTTGGCCAAGACAATGTTTTATGGATTTTATTAATCCAAGTCAAAGCATAAAGAGCATGCATCTTGCATATTCTAGGTTAATCAACTAGTATGATAGAGTTTTAATCCGCGCATATATATAGCTAGCCAATTGCAACCACCATGAGACCAGCTCTCACAGGTTTCCAGGGCAGGGACTAAGGATGGCCATGTCACATTTGTTCCTGTTGCTGTCATGCCAGAATTGCTCTCTCCCAATATGAGTTTCAAAAGGTGAGCCCGGCAGCATCTTTGTTGTACGACATGGTAGGCCTAAAAGGGACTTCTAGTATGAAGATGTTGGTAGAGGAGACTTCCGGCATGAGATTGTCTGAAACGCTCAAAAGAATAGGGGTTAGGAGGTCCCCAGAGTGTGTTTCCGGGGAAGGAGCCTCCAACGCCCAAATTAGTATTTGGCAAGTAAGGAGTAGTGATTGGCGAGTAAAGGGTAGAATTCTCTTAAGAGTTCAGCATGTCATCTTACTAAGGTCGTTCCCTAAGTATTTATAGGAGAGCGTTAGGAGAAGTCCGTTTGACACAGCCCACTCAGATCATGACACGTGTTTGGCCAAATGCAGTTCGTACCTTCAGGGATGGGGATCTCCAGCTGGCCATAGGCCGTTTTGGCCAGAAGTCAGAGCCGTGGGAGGCCTTTGTGTCAGGGGCGTGTGCGAGGCTTCTGTGTCAGAGGCTCCTTAACCATTTTTGTTGTCAACAGGACCCCTACGGTGAAAGAGACCCCTTTGGTATAAAAAGAGCTCTTCGGGATATGAAAGCTTTTTGCTGAGGTTGACCTAGTCATTCGGAACGCCCCTTGGCATAGAGAATCCCCTTCGGAGGTTGTTTTCCCCTCCCAAGGATGGTGAGTCTACTTTTCCCGAAGCTGGCCAGGTTATTTAATCAAGGGTGGTAGCGCACCGTACTCCCGAGTTTCGTCCTGCTATTCACCGAGGGTGATGATGGGTTGCCGAGGTTAAGGGGTCAAGGACTGCGGACCCTCTCTCCAAGGTTGGTGCTCGACTTCTCCAATGGTGGTTCTCGTCTTTACCAAGTGTGGTGCTCGTCAGAGCTTGGGAGTTTGGAGGGTAATAGATCTTTGGCTATCACATGGCCCCCTCGGAGAGCCGAAGATATGTCTTCGGCTTTTAAGCCTTCGTGAACCAGTCGTGGAACCCTTCAGAGGCCTGTCCGAACCCTGAAATGGCC
Organism: Aquilaria yunnanensis; assembly: GCA_039654915.1. Classification (NCBI taxonomy): domain Eukaryota; kingdom Viridiplantae; phylum Streptophyta; class Magnoliopsida; order Malvales; family Thymelaeaceae; genus Aquilaria; species Aquilaria yunnanensis. Next base: position 42,914,418 of record CM077599.1, on the reverse strand, counting down.
AGAGTCACCTTTTTCGGATGAGAGTCTCTTTGACCCAGAACATCTTTTCTTGCCGAGATAATGGCATTTATCTTTTCAGGAGAGGAGTCTGGTGTTCCCGAGGTTGTCTCTTCAGCTAAAGTGTATCCGTTCCAGGCTTTTTCATACCTGTCAGTGGCCCGTCATGTCTACTTGACGCGTTTCCTTGGGAAGGGTCTAAGTCTGACAGTTGTCAAGGGCGTACCCTCATTTCCTGCACTGGGTAACACGTGTCACCTGGTCACTGGTGAATGCTCGTATTCGTTTTGTCAGACGTGCCTCTTCGCCTTCAAGCGGCAATTATGGTGATGCTTCGCCTCCCTTATTCGGCCTATAAATCCCTCCTTCCTCATCAGTTTTTCCACACTTACATTCTCTTGCTCTCTTCTGCTTTCGAATTTTCTCCCTTCCTATTTTCCGGCGGCGGTGCTAGCGACGGGGCAATTTCTGGCAGTTTCTTCAGCGTTCTCCCAAAGTCATTTCCTTTTTCGAACTAGGTGGGTTCTTTCCCGAAATCATTCTTCGGCATTATTTCCTTCTCTTTTTTTCTTCAGCTTTCGAAAGTTAGGTTTCCCTTTTTCGAATGTCTACCCCAATTCCGCTCATGTCTATCTAACCTGTCCCTGAGAGCTCTCCCCTTAATTCTCATCCGAGTGGACAACTAAATTCTTTCTTCCTTCTTACACGGTTACCAGGCTACCTACTCCTGGCCTGTTCAGTTACATGAATAACTCGGATGAGGTTACGGTCTTTCAGGCCCAACTGAAGGCCGGACTTCAATTTCCTCCACTGAAGATGATCTGCGACTTCTGCAAATTTCATGGCATAGCCGTGAATCGACTTCCCCTCAACTCTTACTCCTACTTCAATGTTTTCCTTTGCATGTGTGGGGTTTTCAAGATAGAACCTCACTTTATTTTTTTCATGCAATACTACAAACTCCACCCCGTCCTAAAAAGTGGTTTCTATTTTTTTCTCCCTCAAGGTTCTGGGAGTAAGAAGTACACATTTTCCTTCAACACAAAGGATAGTTGGCGAGGGTGGCAGAGGAAGTTCTTCTTCCTGAAGGTGGCTGACCAGTGGGAGCACATTCCAATCAAATGGGCATGGGGGACTTTGCCTATAGATGTAGTTGACCCTAGAAAACTGCTAACCCTAGAGTTAGAAGCCCAGTTTGAGGAGTTCGATAGTTGTATTCGGGCTGTCGCGGACTGGGACCCCGAAGGTCCCCCCCATTCCCTGTACCCTTTTACCATCAGATGGAACTTGATGACCGAAGATGTCCTTCGGGAACTAGAGGTGATCAAGGAGCATGTTACTGACCTGAACATGTTGAAGCCTCTTTTTGATGGGAAAAAGCCATGGTTGGTAATGCTACTTTAGGGCGAACTCACGTATTCGGCCCTTAAAGAAAGTATGTTCCTTTCCAAAATTTTCATCTCTCTTTTTGTGTGCTTACACTGATATTCTTCTTTTTGTAGAGATGGGTGACAAATTTGCTGCATTCTACAAGTCCCTCTTCCTTGGTCAGGCCGAGAAGGAGGAGCAGACCCGAAGGAAGGTGACACCAAAGAGAAAGAAGCCATTTGGGGGACCTTCTTCGGCTCCGAGGTCGAAGAAGATTAAGGAGGGTCTCATTCCCTCGCTTCCTGAAGACAAAGTGGGAGTCATGGACCAGACCCACATTCGGGAAGATCCATCTTCAGAGCCAGCTATCCATTCCACTCTCCTGAGTCCCAGCACCGCAGCGGAGACTTTGGGGACCTCGATTGGGGGGTTTTTGGTCGACGAGCTAGAGGAGCGCCGAAAAAGGAAAGGCAAGAATGTCCCTGATGTGGTCCTTGAAGTCAGTGACTCCAAGGGCGATGATGCGAAGCTTCCACCAGGTTTTTCCCTTAGGCATTCTTCTATGAGCTTGGGAATTTTTGGTGTTTTAGATCTTATAGATGAGTGGCTAAGGGATAACATACTGATGGAACTTCAGCGAGACTTTGTAGGTGAAGCAGTGCAGGCTCTCTGGGTGGAAGATCACGCCCGAAAGAGGGTCATTCGGGACGCCAAGATCCTAAAGGGGAAGGTTCCGATGGAGCCCTTCTGGTCGTTCATGGAGGACATGAACTTGTTCTCCAAGGATGGCTAGAAGATGGCTCATTAGATGGCGACGGGTGTTATCACGCATGCCACTTTTCAGTCTCTGACTGAAGAGTGTCCGAATAAGGTGATCCTCTTCACGAGGATTACTGAGCAGGCTACCCAGGTAAACTCCTACCCTTTTGATACTTAGTGATTTTTTGTTTTCCTTTTGTTCCTTACTCAGGATCTCTCCCATTTGCAGCTCTTGGCGTACACGGGGTACTATCGGGCTTGGGCAGCCAAGCAATCTTCGGTCTGTAGCCGCTCCGCGGAGTCTCTGGCAAAGGCCAAGGAACTCTTGGCTAGCTCTGTCGTTAAGTATGGTGACCTAAATAAAATAGCCAAGGAGGATCTGGCCAATCTTCGAGAGGAGATGCTCAAAAGCCAAGGGGAGCTTATCCAAGACTTCTCTATGAAGATGTCAGACCTCTGAGGGAGGTTGATAGCTCTGACCTCGGCCAACGAGGTTCTTCAGAAAGAAAAGGACGATGCTACTGCCCAAGTGGCGAAGGCCTGCGATCTTAACTCCAAGCTTCAGGCCAAGGTCGAGAGGTTGAATAAGGAGGGAAAAAAGAAGAAGAAGAAGAAGCTGGAGAAGGAGATCGTGGAGCTTTGGAAAGATCTGCAGGATTTGGACGTGGAGAAGGCTAAGTCCGACCAAGCAACCAAAAGGTCTTATCAGGACGGCTTCTGCCTCACCCGTCACCAAGTCTTATCAAGATTTCCAGATCTCGACCTCTCCTTCTTGGAGGCCCTGGACATCCCCGAAGGGCCATCCTGGCAGTGGTCGAGGGTGGAGTTCCTCAACCTTCCTGTTGTTCCACCTTTGGCGTTGAGATCTACTGATCAAGATTCCAAAGGTGTGGAGGCCGAGGATGGTGAGGAACCGGTGGATGCCCAAGATCATGAATAGGCCTCTTTTTTCTTCTTTTCCTCCTGTAATCCATCTGCTGTATTCTTTTATCAGTGTTAATAAAATTTGCTTTCGTCAAACTCTGTTGTATTCAACCAGTTCTTCTTTGAAAAGCACCACCTTTTGTGAAACTCAACCTTTGTTCGAATCATGTTTGATCAACGTTTTTTATACCAAGGTACAACTCGGTAATATACACATTCGAATGACCAGCTTCAGCATATCTAGCATTTTCTTTCAAAAATTTTTCTAAGTTCCAACCTTGCACTTGGGGAAATTGTCCTTCGGGAACAATGTTCGACGGAGGCAAACACCTATCTTCGGGAATAACCGTCCTCGGTCATGCTTCCTTGGTGCTTTTCAAAATCTTTTCCCAGTGTCCATTTAGGCACTTTTAGGGGATAAACGCCTTTGGCGCCAACTAACGTCGTACGCTTACTGAAGGTTGGCCCCTTTCTACGAGCTCACGCTTCAGCGCACTCATGTTCGATCTTCCTCCTCAAAATCGGGTGTTGTCATTGTTCGGGAGGGGGCATGTTTGCTCAAGTTTTGCTTAGACACCTTTGGAAAAAATCTCATTACACCTTGCTTGGTCAGTTACCTACGAGGAGAATAATACAATTTTTCCTTTTCCTCATAAATTTCTAAGTATAGAATTTTCTTAAAGAATCTGAATGCCATGTATTTTTAAATTCTCCACCCTCGGTGTCACCGAGCTTGTACACTCCCGGTCAAATTTCTTTGAGAACCAAATAGGGCCCATCCCAATTTGCACGAAGTGCTCCATGCGATGGTCCTCAGGGTTCGAACTTAGCTTTTCAGAGAACAAGGTATCCCTTTTTTATTCCTTTCTGCTTTACATGTAGGTTAACGACGGCTACTCTCTACTGGAAAGCTTTTCTTCTCAGCTCGGCCATTTCCCTATGTTTGTCAATGAGGTCCAACTTGGTTCTCAAACCAAGGTTGTTCCCTTCTTTGTCGAACACCTGTATCCTAATTGATGGTTGGATGATTTCTAGAGGAATAATGGCCTCTGAACCGAATATGAGTGAGAAGGGCGTTTCACCCATGGCTCTCCTCGGAGTTGTTCGGTAGCTCCACAACATGCTTGGGAGGTCTCCTGACCATTTTCCCTTTGCTTTTTTTAGCCTCTTCTTTAGACCATGCTTTATTGTCCTGTTGGATACTTCAACTTGTCCATTGCTTTGAGGATGGGCCACCGGGGTGAAGTGCATTTTAATTCCGAGGTCGGTTATGAATTCCTAGAACCCTTTATCAGTGAATTGTGAGCCATTATCGGCCACTATTACCTTTGGAATACCGAATCTGCATATGATGCTTTTCCAGACGAATCTCTGTATATCCTTGGCCAATATCGCTACTAAGGGCTATGCCTTAATCCATTTGGTGAAGTAGTCTATGGCGACTATGCAAAATTTCACTCCTCCAGGAGCAGTCGGGAGAGGTCCAGTGAGGTCGATGCCCCATACGACGAAGGGACAGAGATAGTTGGCTGAAGTTATCTTTTCCAAGGGTAGTCTCTGGATAGGAGCGTGCCTTTGGCAATTATCACACTTTTGGATGAACCGCCTTGCGTCCTTCCTCAGAGTGGGCCAGAAATACTCTTGCTAACAGAGAACCCCAGCAAAGGCGTCGGTTCCTATGTGCAAACTTTGGTGATGAAGGCAGTTTTCTCCTCATCTTCGAGATTCATCTGAATTTGGCAGTATCCATTGAAGGCGTCAAGGAAGTTGAGTAGGCTGTATTCGGCAGTAAAGTCCACCAACTGATCTATTGGTGGTAGAGGATAAGAATCCTTAGGGCAGGCATCGTTTATGTTTCATAAATTGATGCACATTCAGAGTTTGTCACTCCCTTCTTTCGTAGCAATGACAACATTGCTTAGCCATTCGGGGTACTTTACGTCCCTTATTACGCCTGCTTTCGTTAAGCGTTGGACTTCAGCTTTGATGAAGTTGTTTTTATGTGCCGAGAGGTTTCATTTTTTTTGTCGAATAGGCTTTGCCTCTGGGTGTACTTGAAGACTATGTTGGATTATGCGAGGGTCTACCCCAGGCTTGTCCTTCGGCGAGTAGGCAAACAGGTCTTTGTTCATTATCAAAAAAGATACAAGTTTTTCCTTTTCACCTTCGGCCAGTTTTTTCCCCACTCGGGTACTTCGGTCTAGGACCAATTCTACATCTTCATTTTCTATTTTTTCGAGATCTACTGTTTCTTCTCCCTTAGCCTCTTCTCTGAGCATGGTCTTTGTTCCCAAAGTTTGTGCGTGGATCTTTGCTGGACCCTGTCTTGCTTTCACAAAGACCTTCATTACTTTGGCTTGGTCAATGAAGATCTCAGCATCCCTATCCTTTGTTGCGAAGGTGACAGTCAAGTACTTCACATCTAGACGGATGTGGAGATTCCCTTGCGTCTACCTCCTAAGGATGGCATTGTATGACGAAGCGACATCTATGATGATGAACCTTGTCATTGTGGAAGCAAAGATTTCATCCTTGTTTTGTGGCGAAGTTCCTATTAGCATCAGAGGTAGGTCGATCCATTCAAGGACAGGGAGTTCGGACGGGAGGTGATAGGCTTGAGATCGCCTTTTGAGATACCCAAATTCGGTAGCAGATGAGAGAATAAGACGTTGGCATTAGAACCATCATCGAGGAGTACTCTCTTGACATCCCAACTCCCTATCCTCGCCTTGATTAGGAGTGGGTCATCATGAGGGAACATCACGGTGGATCCATCTTTCCAATCAAGCTTGTTCGACTGGTGTCTGAACTCCATCACCGAGACTTCCTGTATCTTTCTCTTCCTTTCGGCCGATGGTATCCCAGTGGTGATCGTCTGGATTACTCTTGCCGAAGGTGGTGGATGTCTTCTAGGACTTTGATTCTGACGTCTGTCGGAATCATAGTCGTCATCATCTCCTTTCCATGGGCATCCGCAGGTAGCGCCGAAGTTGGCCCTGCTTTATTAGAGACTCAATGTACTTCCTCAGCTGGAAGCAATCCTCTATGTCATGCCCATGGTCCCGATGGAATTGGCAGAATTTCTTCATATTTTTCTTCTTTTCTGAAGTCATGGCCTTCGAACGCTGGATTCGGTTGCATTGCCTTTCCATAGCCAGTAGTATGCTTGTTTTGGAGGTGTTCAGGGGAGTGAATGACATGGGTTTTTCCCCCCTCTGCTTTCTGGGTCTTCCCCCGCCCTCGGTTGGTGACTCTGACCTTCGGGTTGATGGGATCAGACTTTGGTCCCCCCATTCTCAGTTCTTCAGCTGTCATATGCTACTTGGCCCTTCGGTAAAATTCTCTCAGGGTGTCTGGGGGATCCTTGGAGAATTCATAGAAAAGCTGAAAGTCCCACTGAAGTCCTCTGATCATTGCGAGGATACGAATTTCGGGACGGAACTCCGGCACGCTTAGAGCCTCTCGGTTAAACCTTTCAACATAGTCCCGAATGGTCTCCCCACTCTTTTGGGCTATGTCAAACATCTAGACGGGCATCTTCACCATTGGTCTGCTCCCGATGAACTGCTGAGTGAAGGCAATGGACAACTCCTAGAACCCCATTATGGTTTCGGGGGCCAAGGAGTAGTACCAGGCAGTTGCCGGCCCTAAAAGGGTGACCTCAAAGCATTTATAGAGGGTGGCATCATCGGCGCCGTGTAGCACCATGCTGCGTCTGTACTTCGTGAGGTGGGCTTGGGGGTCACTGCGCCCATCGTACGTCTCCAAGCATGGCACCCAAAAGTCGCTTGGCCTAAGTGCCTCAACTATTGCTCGAATAAAGGTTAACTCTTCTACGGTGAAGGTCTCCGATAACCTTGACTATACAGGCTTCCGAGCGACCTGCCTTTCCACTTTCTCTAACCTCTCTAGGATCGTTTCCATGAGGATGGTGGTGCTAGGCTCTTCTCGCTGCCTGAAGGCCTCCTGCAATGGAGAATGACGCCTTCTTTTCAGGGAGTAACTTCAACGGCGGAGGGATTGCGATCTCTCTTCCGGTGATGAACTTCGTTGACGGGGAGTCCTAGCCCCCTTGGACCCCGTTTATCCAGTACGTCAGCCTTTGGGCTATATGTCCTCTATTGAGGACTCGTCACGGAAGTCCCCACTCCCTGAGCTCCGGTTAGTGGACTTCAGGCTTATCTCCTGACGGGGAGTCGGTAAAGAGGCCCTTCGGCCTGAAAGTGGTAGTGACCACCTTTGGTCCAACTGTTGCGTCATTTCAGCCACAATAAAGCGCTGAAAATCACGTAGGAAGCTCATCGTGATCGTTAGAGGATGTTCATCCTCAGGCAAGGAAGTCTCTACGGCAGGATGTTCAGTCACCGGTTAAGTTTCTAGCACGGACGGGGACTTCGGGAGTGCCTTGTCCTTAGAATGTCGGGTTTCAACGACAGTGACCTGGGGGTGAGTTCCCACAGATGGCGCCAAATGATGCCCGGCAACATCTTCGTTGTACGACATGGTAGGCCTGAAATGGACTTCTAGTATGGAGATGCTGGTAGAGGAGACTTCCAGCGTGAGATTGTCTGAAAAGCTCAAAAGAACAGGGGTTAGGAGGTCCTTGGAGTGTGTTTCCGGGGAAGGAGCCTCCGACGCCCAAGTTAGTATTTAGCAAGTAAGGAGTAGTGATTGGCGAGTAAAGGGTAGAATTCTCTTAAGAGTTTAGCATGTCATCTTACCAAGGTCGTTCCCCAAGTATTTATGGGAGGGCATTGGGAGAAGTCCGTTTGACACAGCCCAGTCAGATCATGACACGTGTTCGGCCAGATGCGGTCCGTACCTTCGAGGATGGGGATCTCTAACTGGCCGTAGGCCGTTTTGGTCAGAAGTCAGGGCCGTGGGAGGCCTGTGTGTTAGGGGCGTATGTGAGGTTTCTATATCAAAGGCTCCTTAACCGTTTTTGTTGTCGACAGGACCCATTCGGTGAAAGAGACCCCTTCGGCATAAAAAGACCTCTTCAGGATATGAAAGCTTTTTGCCGAGGTTGCCCGGTCATTAGGAATGCCCCTCGGCATAGAGGATCCCCTTCGGAGGTTGTTTTCCCCTGCCGAGAATGGTGAGTCTACTTTTCCCGAAGCTGACCAGGTTATCTAACCGAGGGTGGTAGCTCACCGTACTCCCGAGGTCCTCCTGCTATTCAACTAGGGTGATGATGGGTTGCCGAGGTTAGGGGGTCAAGGAATCTAGGCCCTCTCTCCAAGGTTGGTGCTTGTCTTCTCCGATGGTGGTGCTTGTCTTTACCAAGGGTGGTGCTCGTCAAAGCTTGGGAGTTCGAAGGGTAATAGCCCTTTGGCTATCAAAAAGGTTCTACTTTCAATTTATTTTCTTTTTTGATTGATTTTGCTTTCAATTTTGTCCTACCATGAATGGGTCACTGGTGGCGTTGTTGCCTTCCCTTTTTGATTAATTGCTTTCCTTGGTGAATTTATAGACGTTGAACATGAAGGGGATGGTAGCCGCTCAGACTTTTGAGGAGGTGGAGACCCTCAGTTTTGCTGAGCTGGACAAACTAAGGAGCACCTTAACTTCCCAAACCTTTGTTAAGAGATTGAAGGAAACCAGGTTTACTTAAGCTCAAAGAAGCCTTCTTTGAGCTTGGTGAAGCATTAGGTATGGAGGCTGGAAAAAAAACAAATCATGGGTTTCTGTTTGAGGAAGATAGTGAATAGTATCATCTTACTTAAGAAGATATTTTTAGCATCTTCTTCAACAAGTCTTGGGCTTACGCAATTTGGCCCACATCCCTTTCCTTTCTCGCAAACTAGTACCAAAAAGCCTCATAATTGCCAATTTAAACATGAGGATAACTTTGTAACATTCACCTCACTATGACATCACCAAAATGCCCTTTTAGAAAAATTTTGCCGGAATGTTCAATTTACCATTTTTAAGTTATTGAACCCTTTAAAACATAGATTTAGCTCAAATAAATTTTTCTAAGGTATTTAATTATTAAAATAACTCAGGGACCTAGTAACTCAAGTCTTCTAATAACTAGTCTGAAGGCTATAACAAGCCCAGTGGTACTTGGCCCTCAGGCTTTTCAAGCCTTATCAAGCTTAATATATAATGAGAAATAGGATTTGTTACACTAATCCCCCTAAAGTTTGAACATTAGTACACATACGTCCTAACGTTTCAAAAGTTTCAACTACCCGTCCTTGAAGAAATTACCATTATAAATGGAAATAATTAGCATTTGCTTCCTGAATTTAGGTTATACTTACATATATGCCCATAATTTTTAGAAAGTTCAATTATCCTATCATCTGGTACTACTGTTAAGTTATCAAGCCAAGCTCGAGCCTTGTTGTCTCTAGCTTGGCTTATCCCATTCACAACGCTATGCGGAAGTGGCAGTTGTGGAAGTTGGCCTAGAGGATGCAGTGGGTGGGCATGACGGTTCTAATGGCTAGCACCATGGTTGGGCCCTCCACTCCCTGGACTTTCCTAATCACCTCCACCTTTCCTGCCATTATTCCGACTCTTACTAGTGAGCCGACTAATGTTGAAGCTATTTCAACAAAAACTTTTGTTTAATTTTTTAAAACGGTCCTTAAGATTTCTTGAAGACAATGTGTATAAGTTTAATTCACATTCCTACCAGGGTTTTTCTATTTTTCTAAATCCAAAATGGCAGCCTGGTCATGGTGCCATTAATTCCAATACATACAAATATGTACTTGAGGTTTCATGTGTATGTAGTGGCGGGTAGGTGCCGGATCCCCTAATATTTGTACTAATTATATTTGTTATGTATTTTAGGGCTAACTACATTGTTTTTTAAGGTTTAATATATTGTTTTCTCTATTCCTCCAAGATTTTGTTCTATTATGTGTGCTAACTAGTTTTATACCCGTCTGATAGATGGAATGCGTTTTTTGAAAAAAGAATAGATAGTATAATTTGAGCGGAGCATAATAAAATAGAAGTACTTTTAAGGATTAATATTATAGATTTACAGTTGTAACCAATATTCTATTATATCATTGAGTTTGGATGATATATATTAATAGTTTTACTTCACTATTTTCTTAAATTTATTATTTTATCCTTTTTTGTGATGTATAATATTATTACAATTAAAATAAAGTGCAATCATTAAACAAAATTTAGAATTAATGACGACATATAACTAAAGTCATAAACAAGTAAAGAAGAAAGAAAGCAATACTACTCAAATGTTCGAACTATGAATTCTATTGGATCACTTGGATATACACCACACAAAAAGAATGTAAAAAGAAATGTTACATCTAGTTGGCAAAATATATATTTCTAAAATAGGAAGACAGGGTCTAATTCTACATAAACCTCAATAGAGCAAAATTACAATTGCCTATTTGATGCTCTAGAACATCCTCAACATATGACATATTGTCCTCCAGAGATGCTTTATTTGAGTCGTATCTGTAGTAGTACAAAACAATGGTTAGGGGGTTCCTTGGAATATTGACAGGAAAGGGACGTCCGATGCCCAAGTCAGTTTGTATGAGAGAGGAGCAATGATTGAAGAAGGCATGTGAACAGATGATTTTACCTAGGAGCTTCCCCGAATATATATAGGGGAGTTGAAAAAAGGACCATTCTACCGAGTAGAGGAGATTTGGACACATGGACGGTCTGATTCAAGGGCTTTTCGATTGGTGCCTAAGGAAGGGAGTCTCAAGTTGGCCTAGGGCTAGTAGGCAGTTATGCCCAATCATCAAATCAAGGGGTGTGTGGATGGTCTCTGCCAATTGTCCCATGAGAAGGTTTTCACCATGTTTTTTCAAGCTCCTTTTAGGGAGTTCCGAAGTTATGAGACACACTAGTCTTACAAGGGTGGTCAGCTCATTCTCCAAGGATGGTTTGTTTGCCGTCCGAGAGTGAAGGCCAAACCTTATTATTCTGAGGGTCCTCTAGGTGATAACCCTTTATGTATCACATAGCTTGTAACATCGCCTACCCCTGATGGGGCTCTCCCAAGAAGACTACAGAACTAGAGTCCCGCGCTAGTTGTAGTTGGCTAGTTAATTACTTGTCCCATTTTAAAACCTTTCATGCTCTCTAGTTATTAACCTAAAATGTAGCATGCATGGGCTTGCTTCGAATTTAATTTACAAACATGAAAAGAAACTAAGACATTGCACGTAGTTTATTAAAATATATTTAAAACACAAGTCGAAGCATAAAACACAAGTGTATTTACTATAAGTAATAACCGTGCATGTGCATCATTGCATAAGTAAAGACTATGCACATGCCCAAAAGCAACTAAAATACTACTCGACCTAAAGACATTGGAGGCCAACTAGCATACATATGCATACTGAAGACTACTACTAGGATCCATAGTCGACTATGTCCATCCTTGTGCCACTAGCCTCTGCACGGCTGCAAAACAACCATAGTTAGCACAAACAACTTAACCAGTAAAACTAGAATCAATATCCCTGCAAGTAAAACACTAGCTCATTAACCGCGTTATGGTCGTCGGCTCCAAATAGATGAAATCTGCAAAACAACACTAAAGAGAGTGAGAATCCAAAGATTCCCAGTAAGGATTTGGGTACCTGCAAACAAAAACTTAAGGACACTCATATATATAGAATATATGAAATCTACTGTGGGCCCAATGCAGTCTGAAGGTCTAATATATGCACATATACCTAGGTCCCTTGGGACCCCTCCTCATCCTTGTCCTCCTCACGGGGTGTCACTCTATGCCTAGCAAGTTCTGGCCACTAACTTGTTCCTAGTAAGCCTTAGCTTACTGATTAACGCAGTAATGTAGCCTTCCCTTGGTTGTTGTGTAGATGAACATGATGGATGCTCCTTGCTTGCGCTGTGAGAAATCCATTAGCTGTACTAGGCCTCCATATAGTGCCTCAAGTCCTTAGACTTGACTAGGTCACTTATGCACTAGGCCTCCACCCATTTAACCTACCAAGGATGCACTAGGCTTTCACTTGTGCCTCAAGGAACAGGGTGGCTAGGCAACAAGTGCACTAAGCCTTCATCCATAGTGGTCCACTATCCACCACTACTTGGTTCATACTATTATGGTAAGACTTGCTATCGATGGACTCAATATATATACACTAGGGTTTCTTATTGGTGTCCTAATCCTTAAGTCTTCAACTAGACCACCAATGGAGCTAAACCCCCTTATCCTTCCTAATGGCTCTATTGTAGTACCTAAAACATCTTCCAACTTATCTTCCACCAAGCTTTCTTTACACTTAAGAAGGCTTCATTAACTACCTAGTGCTTTAAGGAGCCATGGGAGGTACTAAGGCACCACTAGGCATTTTCTGCCCCATGTCCCCTAAGGCACTCTTAAGCCCCTTCATTTGGAAATAATTCAAAAATAATTTGGGTAGAATTTTTCATTGTTGATAGCATAGAATTGTAGCTCTTCCTCTTAGCTTTGCGTGTAATCTTGAATCACCTCAATCGGACGCTCGAGCAAAAAGTTATGCCAAAAATATTATAGCATGTCAATGCTGTCGGGGGCTTGGCGACGTGTCATCGGGAATGACGACATAGTTGGCGACACATCATCGATGACATATTTGGCAACGCGTCGCTGATGACATAGTTGATGACTATAACACTCAGGTTCCAGAGGTGCCCTGTTTTTGCTCTGTGTCCATACACACTTTAGGGGCATCCAACCCCTCCCAAACATCCAAGAAAAACCTACACAACCTCCAAAACTCTACGAATACTACAATAGGCCATTTTGGTGCTAACCAAAAAAAGCTTGAGGTGCTTGATTACACCACACTAATCCTTGATTTATACTAGTCTATCACAAGCAAATTCTACCATAACCTATGTTGGGTTTCGGGAGCCAAACAGCGCAGCGGAATTTAACCGAAACCCTCCAGGATCCAAGTGAAACGGGGTAAACCGGGTGTTCGAAAATTTCATACCTAATTTTCGGTTGAGATCTCTCACTCAACTGTAGAGTCGAATCACAAAACCTGAACAGTTGACGTGTTCAGGCTCTCTATGGTATCCACACGAGCCTCTCGGGATCACCACGCTTCCACCACGTCCCGGCAGATGCGTTTCTCTTGCGCTCGCAGTGCTAGCTTGCGTCCTCCAAGGAATTGCAAGAGAAGAGTGCGGCTGTCCTTTTGGGAAGCTAGGGCAAGGAGACCTGCGAATTTCTCACTTAAAAGTTGTATTTATAGTGAGACTCAACTTTCAGGCCTAATGGGTTTCAAAGCCCTAATCCAATTAGGATTTAATTTCGGACTTAATAATGGCTCAACTCCTTGGCCCATTATTAATACGAAATTAAAGTGAAACCATAACCCAAATAATTAGCCCATGCACTCTAATGATCCAAATAGCTCTACGTGTGTGACCCAATAGGCTCTTGCCATGTTGGCAATGATCATAAATCACATTTATGATCATAAGCAATGAGCGGTGTCTAGCAACAGATCATTGCTACCCAAGTGACAAGATTGTCGGTGAATCGACTAAACCTTTATGATCATCACCGATATATGCCATTGTCCCTTTGTCCAAGATATCAAGACTAAGCACGAGACATGGAATGTGTCACTCTCGTATAGCCCAATCTTTGGTTTCTTGATTACCGAGTAGACTAACTTAACCTGATGACATTGATATCATATATCAACTCATCGGAGCATGGCCATGCATTTTCAAAGTCTCACTCTATCAAGGGGCCCAAAGATATCACTCCCGTTACATAGGAGGGACAAATCCCATCTTGATCATACAAATCCCTCCGCATGATATGTGACATACCCAATGACCTCCTTCAAGTTCACTCAGTTACGAGCAACAAAGGAAAGTATCAAAGTATGTGACTCACATGTAGGGAACCTTGATGATCTTAGGTCGAAGGACTACATATACCATGATCACTATGAGAATCACTTATGACACTCATATAACGATCCATGAAGTGTTCTCATGGTGGGTCGGTCCAGTACACAAGTTCTCCAACTTGTACCCATATGTAGACTACATATCTCATATTAGTCTCCACATATGCTAGTCATTATGTATTATTGCAACCCGCTCCACAATAATACTAGACTAGGGACGTTTAAGAATATCATTATTCTAGGGTTACAATTATGTTTATTATGTTACGCAGAAACAAAACAACAAACAAAATCGCTGGATTAATGCCTCAATAAAATATCATGACTCAATGTGCAAAAATACAATCATCTCATGACTGGCTTTTTGGGCACAACACTAACAATCTCCCACTTGCACTAAAAGCCAATCATCCATGTATCTAATACCGATGGATCTAGAATGGCTATCATGCTTCTGCTGCGTAAGGGGCTTTGTCAGTGGATCAGCAATGTTGCTGTCTGTCGAAGTCCTGCATATCTTTACATCACCCCTCTCGATGATCTCCCTGATGAGATGATAGCGTCGGAGTATGTGTTTGGATCGCTGGTGAGATCGAGGTTCCTTAGCCTGTGCGATTGCTCCATTGTTGTCACAATAGAGCTCTATCGGGTCGACAATGCTTGGAACCACTCCAAGTTCAGTGATGAACTTCTTGATCCAAACTGCCTCCTTCGCAGCATCAGAGGCGGCAATGTACTCAGATTCTGTTGTAGAGTCAGCTACTGTCTCTTGCTTTGAACTCTTCCAGCTCACAGCACCACCACCAATACAAAACACATAACCAGATTGCGATCTAAAATCATCCTTATCGGATTGGAAGCTTGCATCGGTGTAACCCCTTACAACGAGCTGATCTTCACCTCCAAAGACCAAGAATGCATCCTTAGTCCTTCATAAGTACTTAAGGATGTTCTTAACAGCTGTCCAGTGACTTTCACCGGGGTTCGATTGGTACCTACTCGTCATGCTCAAAGCATATGAGACATCGGGACGAGTACATATCATGGCATACATGATAGATCCAATTGCTGAGGCATATGGAATCTTACTCATGCGCTCTCTCTCCTCGGTTGTACTCGGACACTGAGATCTAGAAAGAGTGATACCATGTGACATGGGCAAGAATCCTTTCTTGGAATCTTGCATGCTAAACCTCTTTAGCACCTTGTCAATATATGTACTTTGACTTAGGCCAAGAAGCTTTCTAGATCTATCTCTATAGATCCTGATGCCTAACATATAGGCTGCTTCACCCAAGTCCTTCATAGAGAAACATTTCCCTAGCCAAGTCTTCACAGACTGTAGCTCAGGAATGTCATTCCCGATGAGTAGTATGTCATCTACATACAACACCAAGAAGACAATAGCGCTCCCACTAACCTTCTTGTAGACACAAGGTTCATCTTCATTTTTGATAAAACCAAACTCTTTGATTGCATCATCAAAACGAAGATTCCAACTTCGAGAAGCTTGCTTCAGTCCATAAATGGACCTTTGCAATTTGCACACTTTATTGGCATTCCCAGGAGTGACAAAACCCTCAGGCTGTGTCATGTACACATCCTCAAGTAGCTTTCCATTTAGGAATGCAGTTTTGACATCCATTTGCCATATCTCATGATCATAGTGTGCAGCAATAGCAAACAAAATTCGGATGGATTTAAGCATAGCAACTGGTGAAAAAGTTTCATCATAGTCAATACCATGAATTTGCTTGAAACCTTTTGCGACCAATCGTCCCTTAAAGGTAATCACATTACCATCCATGTCAGTTTTCTTCTTGAAAACCCATTTGCACCCTATGGGTTTTACCCCTTCAGGTGGGTCAACCAAAGTCCATACTTGGTTTTCATACATGGATTCCATCTCGGATTTCATGGCCACTAGCCACTTCTCAGAGTCAGGCCCCAACATAGCTTGTTGGTAGGTTGTGGGCTCATCTTGATCCATGAGCATCACATCACCGGTGTGAGTCATGAGAAATCCATATCTCTCGGGCTCACGCCGAATCCTACCAGTCCTACGTGGGCTTTGTGCTACAGGAACAGACTCTTGAACCACAACATCTTGTGGTGTCTGTTCAGGTTCCATTTCAGGTTCAATGTCTCCTTGTTGTTCTTGAATTTCTTCAAGTTCTACTTTCCTCCCACTAGTTCCTTTAGAGATAAACTCTTTCTCCAAAAAGACACCAGTTCGAGCAACAAACACTTTTTGCTCAGAGGGATTGTAGAAATAGTAACCCTTTGTTTCTTTGGGATACCCAACAAAAAGACATTTTTGAGATTTGGGCCCTTGTTTGTTAGAGGATTGACGTTTTACATAAGCGTCACAGCCCCAAATCTTCATAAAAGACAAATTAGGACGCCTCCCACTCCATATCTCATATGGTGTCTTTTGAACCGATTTAGATGGAACTCGGTTTAGTGTAAAAGCGGCTGTCTCTAGAGCATGTCCCCAAAAGGAGTTGGGAAGGTCAGCTTGACTCATCATGGAGCGAACCATGTCTAACAGAGTTCGATTTCTCCTTTCAGAAACACCATTCCATTGAGGTGTACCTGGTGGAGTGAGTTGTGATACTATACCACACTCCTTCAGATAGTCAAGGAATTCTCGATCCAAGTACTCTCCACCTCGATCTGATCGAAGCACTTTGATACTCTTCCCGAGTTGATTCTCTACTTCATTCTTGAATTCTTTGAACTTTTCAAAGGATTCTGACTTGTGTCTCATAAGATACACATAGCCATATCTGCTGAAGTCATCAGTGAAAGTAATGAAGTATTGGGAACCTCCTCTAGCTTGTGTAGACATAGGGCCACATACATCACTATGTATGAGTCCTAGTAAGTCATTAGCCCTTTCACTTTGCCCTGTGAATGGGGCTTTGGTCATCTTGCCCAACAAACATGACTCACATGTCTCATATGATTCAAAATCAAATGAGTCCAAGAGTCCATCCTTATGGAGCTTGGATATGCGGGTCTCATTTATATGGCCCAAGCGACAGTGCCAGAGATAGGTCGAGTTTGAATCATTTAATCTGACCTTCTTGGTATTCACATTATAGATTGGATCTTCAAGGTCTAGAACATACAACCCATTGCTAAGTTGAGCACTACCATAAAAGATTTCATTCAAATAAATAGAACAACATTTGTCCTTTATTATAAATGAAAAACCTTTCTTGTCCAAACAAGAAACAGAAATCAAATTTCTACTAATAGTAGGCACAAAGTAGCAGTTGTCTAATTCTAAAACTAATCCACTAGGTAAAGTGAGAACATAAGTCCCTACGGCTAAGGCAGCAACCCTTGCTCCATTTCCAACACGTAGGTCCACTTCACCTCGGGTCAATTTTCTACTTCTACTTAGATCCTGCACATTTGCACAAATGTGAGATCCACATCCAGTATCCAATACCCAAGATGAGGAAGTAGAAAAGTTAGCCTCTATAACAAAAATACCTGAAGTGGAAGTCTTACTTCCCTTTTCCTTAGCAAGTTCTTCAAGATAGAGCTTAAAGTTGCGCTTCCAGTGTCCAGGTTGCTTACAATGGAAGCACTCCCCTTCCTTTGCCACACCACCCTTTGGTTTCAGTGCAGCTGAAGAAGAACTAGCATTGGACTTTCCATTAGCTTTATCCTTTTTCTTGTTGGCTTTTCCCTTTCCCTTGCCCTTTTGAACCATCAAAATGGGCTTAGCCTTCTTAAGGTTTTGCTCAGCAGTTCTCAACATGTTGAGCAATTCAGGGAGGGACTTGTCAAGGTCGTTCATGTTATAGTTCATGATGAACTGACTGTAGCTTTCAGGCAACGATTGCAAGACTACATCAATAGCCAACTCTTTCTGAAGAGCAAATCCCAAATTCTCAAGATTCTCAATGTACCCAATCATCTTGAGCACATGAGGACCCACGGGACTTCCTTCAGACATCTTGCACTGAAACAATGCCTTAGAGGTCTCAAACCTCTCATGCCTAGCTTGCTCTTGGAAAAGCATTTTGAGATGTTCGATCATATCGAATGCCCCCATGTTCTCATGTTGCTTCTGAAGCTCAGATTCCATGGTAATAAGCATGAGGCATGCAACATCCAAAGCATCATCAGAATGCCTCTTGTGAGCATCCCTTTCAGCTCTTGGAGCAGTGGCAGCAGGCTCATTCGGAATGGGCTGCTCTAGGACATATGCCTTTCTCTCTTGTTTGAGGACTATCCTCAAGTTTCGGTACCATTTGAGAAAGTTGGTCCCATTCAGTTTTTCCTTCTCAAGGATCGATCGCAACGAAAGTGTTGATGTGTTTTGTGCCATGGTTATCTACAACAGTAAATATGCAGTGTAAGAGTCATGTATTTTAATTCATTTAATAAGGACTTTTATTAAACGATACTCCCACTATTTTCCTCAAAATAATAACCCTCGATATTATTTCGGAACACCTCGGCGCTAAGGTATTCTAGTGGGCCAAGATCCATATTTGACCACAACCTGAGTCAGCTTTGGCTTTTCTCTCAAGTTACAGCTATTTAGGTAGGCAACTCATTGCCAATTGCATCTTATGCAACTCTTGGATAGTTGGGTGAACAACACTTGTCCAAGCTCATCTCATGAACTTAAGCCCAACTCTATGCCTCTAAGTCCCTAATCCTATTAGGATGACTTAGTTAAGTCGAACCCAAAGTTAGCAGTTTGGATATCACTATTATCCCATCGCGCCTTACCAAGATGAACATAGGTGCTTTGCTTTGGCAAACCCACCTAATGTTGATCAAAGTCTTGACGAGTGCCAACATTTGGAAGGCATCACATTTAATGACTTAATATTTGTTTGAGGGATTTTTCTTTTGATCTCACCAATTTGTTATCTCCGGTTGTTTTATACATGCATCACATACAAATATAAAACATGCATCTCATGCTTACAAGAAATAAACGTGACATGGTTATAGCCCAAACTATGCGATATTCTCAAGCCAATGAGAATATCATAAAAGCCTAAGAAAAGAAAAGAGTCTTCACAAGCTCCTTCTCTTCCTTTCTTGGCTGCTCTTTTGTTGTCACCTCCTTGGACATACCACCTTGGACGATCCCATAATGCACCATTACATCAATAATAGAAACCTCGAGTTACATTCGAGGGGAGTAAGGTGAGAAGAGAATGTACAATGAGAGTGATAAGAAAAGGCACGACTCGCAGGCCGTATTTACAAGTACAACCAATCAAGGGCTATAACCATGCACCATGCTTCAAACACCAATCAACATATCATGTCAAATCTCATTCAACAAAGATGCATGCCAATTTTCGCGTGTTGATTAACCAGTTTTTATTTATGTGGCGCTTCGCATACGGCGCAAAAAATTGTCTTACAATTGCTTAGCCCGAAATCTTCTATTTCGAGAAAGTAGGCACCCGAGACTCCTCCATTCGAGCCACCAAAAATACCTTACTTTCGGTGCCCGAACAGGCCGAATCCGAACATACCTAGGGTTTTTGCAACTATTGCAAGAATCCTAATCCATATAGGTATCTCATACCTATCAATTTCGGTTAATCTCATTAACCAATTTGTGTCGTTTCTTCATATATCTCATATGTTCATTACGAATTCCGGTTTCATGCATCATGAATCAATCTAATTAATCATGGCCGAAAACCAATCGAAGACATAGCATCATGCGATTCAACACTCAATCCCGATTTAGGGTTTCACCAGTAGCTCTGATACCACTGTTGGGTTTCGGGAGCCAAACAGCGCAGCGAAATTTAACCGAAACCCTCCAAGATCCAAGTGAAACGGGGTAAACCGGGTGTTCGAAAATTTCATACCTAATTTTCGGTTGAGATCTCTCACTCAACTGTAGAGTCGAATCACAAAACCTGAACAGTTGACGTGTTCAGGCTCTCTATGGTATCCACACGAGCCTCTCGGGATCACCACGCTTCCACCACGTCCCGGCAGATGCGTTTCTCTTGCGCTCGTAGTGCTAGCTTGCGTCCTCCAAGGAATTGCAAGAGAAGAGTGCGGCTGTCCTTTTGGGAGGCTAGGGCAAGGAGACCTGCGAATTTCTCACTTAAAAGTTGTATTTATAGTGAGACTCAACTTCCAGGCCTAATGGGTTTCAAAGCCCTAATCCAATTAGGATTTAATTTCGGACTTAATAATGGCTCAACTCCTTGGCCCATTATTAATACGAAATTAAAGTGAAACCATAACCCAAATAATTAGCCCATGCACTCTAATGATCCAAATAGCTCTACGTGTGCGACCCAATAGGCTCTTGCCATGTTGGCAATGATCATAAATCACATTTATGATCATAAGCAATGAGCGGTGTCTAGCAACAGATCATTGCTACCCAAGTGACAAGATTGTCGGTGAATCGACTAAACCTTTATGATCATCACCGATATATGCCATTGTCCCTTTGTCCAAGATATCAAGACTAAGCACGAGACATGGAATGTGTCACTCTCGTATAGCCCAATCTTTGGTTTCTTGATTACCGAGTAGACTAACTTAAACTGATGACATTGATATCATATATCAACTCATCGGAGCATGGCCATGCATTTTCAAAGTCTCACTCTATCAAGGGGCCCAAAGATATCACTCCCGTTACATAGGAGGGACAAATCCCATCTTGATCATACAAATCCCTCCGCATGATATGTGACATACCCAATGACCTCCTTCAAGTTCACTCAGTTACGAGCAACAAAGGAAAGTATCAAAGTATGTGACTCACATGTAGGGAACCTTGATGATCTTAGGTCGAAGGACTACATATACCATGATCACTATGAGAATCACTTATGACACTCATATAACGATCCATGAAGTGTTCTTATGGTGGGTCGGTCCAGTACACAAGTTCTCCAACTTGTACCCATATGTAGACTACATATCTCATATTAGTCTCCACATATGCTAGTCATTATGTATTATTGCAACCCGCTCCACAATAATACTAGACTAGGGACGTTTAAGAATATCATTATTCTAGGGTTACAATTATGTTTATTACGTTACGCAGAAACAAAACAACAAACAAAATTGCTGGATTAATGCCTCAATAAAATATCATGACTCAATGTGCAAAAATACAATCATCTCATGACTGGCTTTTTGGGCACAACACTAACAACCTATGCATATCTTCCAAACTACTTGAAACCAACATTCAAGCAACTAAGACATGCATCATATGAATGTGATAACTAAATCCCTTACCTCAATTATGAAGAACAAGCACGAATCAAGCATCTACACCAAGCACAATGTGTTCCACTAAGGCTTTTATAGTTCCAAGCAAATCAACACACTAGGCATCCAAAATAAGCTCAATTAAGCTAAACCCAAGCTCATAGAAGCTCAAGAATATCAAGTAAACCATTTGGGAAAAATGAACCTAAGCTCACCAAGCTGAAAAATGTAATCCAAGAGCTTCCACACCAAACTATGCAAGAATAACCCCTTTCATGCATATATACCTCATGGGGCACCAAAATCCACCAAGAATTGATGAAGAAATGGAAGTTTGGCCATGGAATGGAAGAGAAGGAGAGCTATGGGTTTGGGAGGTTAAAGATGATGAATAGTACTGTCAATTCCTTGAAAACAGTTTAAATAGCCATCTTCTCACTTTAGCCCTTCAACTTTTGTTATTTTTACAAAAGTACCCCATGCTCAAATAATGCCATAAGATTTGGCAATTTAGCCTAACTCTTTCATTTCTTGTCACTTAGGTCCAAAATAATAACTTATGATCTTGGAAAACCAAACCGATCACCTCAAGGTGCAAAATGACCATTTTGCCCTTGGTTACACTTAGGTGCCAAAATGAACTAGGAACCATCTACCTTTTTAAACACTTGCTTGGCTTGCTTATTCAAGCTAATTGAGGCATTAAAGTAGGGATTTTCACTTGTCGAACAAGTCTTGACCATTAAAGGTCCGTTGCCTAAAGGCCTGTAAGATAGCCCCTTCGAATAAAGGCAAAGTTGTATCATCGGCCCTAGTATACCAACTTTCATTGAGTGCATGTGGTTCTAAGGTTTTTCTACCATGGGGGTTTTGATTCCATCTAAAATTCTTCAATTTCATTGGTAGACAGATTAGCTCCTTTAATCTATGCGTTACTAATCTGACATTTTAGTAGGCATGCCTTTGGTTTGTGTGATGATTGACACTTGTCATAGCTTGATTGGCTATTTTTTGCATTGGTTACATTGGTCACGTCTCTTCAATAGGCAAGAAGTGGTCATTATGGCACCTTTTCACTTGCCTTCCTCGGGCTGTATTTCCCCTTGTTCGAAGTAGAGGTTCCTTACTCCTCATTTTGCTTCCCTGTTTGCTCTTTATTGTTTGCTAATTTCCTTACTTTTGGTGGTTCTTTGCTGTGGAGCAATTTCTGGCAATGTTTGCAATGGCTCGTCAACTTCTTCAGAATGCAATCAGGTGTGTGATTTGTCCAAAGTTGCTTCTTTATATTCTCTTTCTTTTTCTGCCTTATTCCGAAGTAGAGCCTTAGGATAGTCGGATAGAGTATGGGAAATAAGAGTGTCAAATTTAGTACCGCTGAGGAGAGTTAGAGTTTGCTAAATGCCCATTTGAGTTGTGCTAGTTAGAAAAAAGTTAAAAGGTGGTAATCAAAGTTCTTTCTCCCTTCATATGTTAAGACTAGGGCCCCTGAATGTGGTGAACTAAACTACATCCTCGAGAAGGATAAGTCACCATCTTCTGATCTCATCTAAAAATGGGTCTTTGTGATCCCCACCCTCAAGATGATTTCTGATTTCTATGAGTTCCATGGCATAGCCATCAACCAATTAACCTTGAACTCCTATTCTTATTTCAACATTTTTTTTTTGTATGTGCGGGGTATTTAAGGTAGCCCCTCACTTCATTTTCTTTATGCCATATTACAAATTTTATCCTCTTCCGAAGGGGTCATTCTATTTTCTATTACCTCAGGGGACATGAATCAAAAAGTATTCAGATACCTTCATTGCCAAGGATAGCTGGTGAGGTTGGAAAATGAAGTACTTCTTTATGGAGGTACCAAAGGAGTGGCAGAACTTGCCAAAAATTGGGCTTCTAGGACTTTGCCAATCGATGTCACAGATCCTTCAAAGCTCTTAACCAAAGAACTTAAAGCTCAATTCAAGAATTTCAACAGTTGTATCAGGCAGGTGGCTGACTGGGATGAATAACCATCGTCACGTGCACCTTATCTTTTTCTCATTCGATGGAACTTGATGATTGAAGATATTCTCCGGAATCTAAGCATTGTCAAGGAGCACCATATTGACCTTCGAATGCCTAAACTACACACTAAAAGGAAGCAATCTATAATAGTCATGCTCCTTTGAAGGAAGCTCACCTATGAAGCCCTTTTGGAGAGTAAGTTATTTCTACCCATTGTTTACTGCATTGATTTGTACTTATACTGACATGGCCATCCTTGGCCCTGGCTTAAGAAGCTTGTGAGAGCTGGTCTCACGGTGGATTACAATTGGCTAGCTGTATATGTGCGCGGATTAAAAACCCATGATACTATTTGGTTAACCTAGAATATACAAGATGCATGCTCTTCATGCTTTGACTTGGTTTATTAAAACCATAAAACATTAACTTGGCCAAGTAATTTCTACAGAAAATAAGTACAAATAGCCAAAGTATACAAAATCAACATTTGTGTGAGTTTACTACACATAACAACTCGTGAGAACATTCATACATAAAGTAGGCTAATGGCCTCACCTAAGAGCAATCCTAGAGTCTAGGACTCCTCAAAACATAGACTATGGAGGCAACTAGAGTACTGTATAAACACAAGCCTCAACTCAGATCTTCTTGAGTTAACTCCCACCTTCGATACACGTCCTAGTGGCGAGTCTCAAAAGCTTTGTCCAAGTGCTACTAGGCTCTACAGCCAAAGGAAGACTTAAGTTAGTACTGTTACTTAACCAACAAGTACCCATGTAGACTAGAATCATAAAGATTCTCAAGTGTCGTACCTGTACACACAAAAGAGCACTACCGCGATAATCCTTAACGATTACCCGGTCCAACAACTTTAGTCTTTCCACAACATAACTAGGGAGTAAGAATTCAACATTCTCAGTAAGAGGTCTTTTGTGTACCTGCAAGAAAATTAATAGGACTCTACATATGATAACATATGTAACTTGCTGCGAGCTCACATAGCATGAGGGTCTGATATATGCATATATAACTAGGCCTTTAAGACCTCTCCTCAAACTAGTCCTCCTAACAGGGCATCACTTCATGCCTAGCGAGTTCTAGCCACTAACTCGCTCCTAGTAAGCCATAGCTTACTGATGCAATCATGTAGCCTTCCCTTAGTCGTTGTGCAGGGGAATTATGGTGGAACTTTGTAGACTAGGTCATAAGACCTCCTTGTAGGCTAGATGAACAAGGTTTCACCTTGCAACTTTGTAGCTCACGGCACGGCTAGGTTGCCAAGGGTTCTAAACCTTTCACCTGAGCTAGTTGTACTTAGTTATCTTCATTTGCAAACTAGTTCCCTTGCTTGTTGCTTAAGAAACCATGAAACCTTATAAAACTCAAGGAAACTTTTACCTCTTGCGGGACTTCTGGAAATCTGGGAGTACCCCCAGAATCCTTAGACCCCAAGGTACTCTAAGAACCCCCTTAGGTCTCACCTCAATCATCCTAGTAAAATGTGAAATTTCTGCCATTTTTGCCTATGGTGACACGTCGCCACAGTTGGTAATGCTCTGCCAATTTTTTGAGGGATTGGCGATGCATCGTGGACACTTACCTATAATTGGCAACATATCGCCAATCTGCATTTCTGCAGAAATCTCACGCATTTTGCTGCTATGAACTTTGGACACTTCCTACACATATCAAACATGCTTGGAAAGCCTCCAAATTTCACATACACATAGACCCTATTGCATAGAACATAACCAACTATCACAAGCCAATCTATGATGTCTCATAACATTAATCCAATCCTCCCAAATATCCTAGTCCACCACAATTCAACCAAAACCTTTAACTAATGCTATTGTTAGAATCACTCAGTTCCTTCTAGCAAACTCAAGCCAATAGAATTAATTGAAACCAAATGAGTACTAGGGCTGATCACTAGCCTGAAAATGTGGAGGTAGCTGAAAGTAGGACAAGACCTCCTGATAGGGCCACAGAGCCTAAACCCAGTGTATAGAATTAGCACAAGATGGAACATATGATGAAAATGATGTAAGCTACTATTGCTCTGCTTGTAGTGGGCATGCAAGCTCATACTAGGGGCCAAGCCCATGCACCTGGAAGCAGTACTGTTGAAGAAGAACAAAAAGCAAAAGAATGAATAAACAGAAGGCCAGACAAAGAGCCAATAGGAGAAAAGCAAGCAAGAAGACTTGTAGAAGAAGAGCCCAAGCCTGATGATGATAGAAGACAGCCAAGAAGTAGAACACTGAGGTCAGAAATTAGGAGAAGCAAAGAGAATAGAGAAGGGGTGCAGTTGGCACTAATGATGGAATCCAATTTTGAGGATTTTGATAGCCATATTATGGCAGTAGCCAACTAGCATGATTAGGCACCCTCGCGGCCACTTTACTCATTTCCTATCAAAGGGAACTTAATGACCGAAGAGGTCCTTAGGGAGTTGGGTGTGATCAAAGAGCATGTTACTGACACCAAGTTCCTAAGTTAGAGATAAATGGGAAGAATTCTTGGATAGTCCTTCTCCTTTTGGGGGAATAATCTTATGAGGCCTTTGAAAGTAAGTTACTCTTTGTCTAATTTTTGTTTGACTAATTTATACTTACACTAATTTTTTCTCATTTTTTAGAGATGGGTGACAAGTCAGCTACCTTCTACATGAGCCTTTCCCTCGGTTAGGTCGAGAAAGTAAAATAGAAGATGAAGGCTCCGAAGAGGAAGAAGGGGCAGCCTTCGGGAAAACCCAAGGAGGATCCCATTCCTCCTCCCCCAAAAGATACTATCAAGGCAAAGAATCCTCCTACCGAAGTTATTATACTGTTTATCCCAATTAGCCCTAGTTTGCCTACCAAGACCTTGGGAACCTCCCTTGTGGTGTTTTTGACCAGAAAGCTTGAGGAAAGAAGGAGGCAAAAGGGTAAGGATGTTCCTATTGACATCCCTGATCTAATTGATTCCAAAGCGGGGGACGTAGGGGTCCTACTACCAGGTTCACCTTTTGACCTTTCTTCTATGAGTTTTAATTTTTTTGGGATTTTAGACTTTATAGATGAATGGTTAAGGGATAACATGGTGATGGAACTTTGGCAAGATATTGCAGAATAGTTGCCCCCACCAAACTGGGTTGCCGAACATGTGCAGAAATGAGAGCTCTGAAATGTGAAGATCCCCTTCGACAAGGTTCCCAGGGAGCCATTCTGGACTTTTATCAAGGACTTGGACATGTTCTCAGAGGATGCAAAAAAGATGGTGCCCAAAATGGCCAGAGTCATCATAACGAATACCAGTTTCCAATCTTTGATTGAGTCATGTCCGAATGAGAAGATTTAAGCTACTCGAATAACAAAACATGCTGCTCAAGTATTCCCTTTCTCCTGGTACTTAAAAAAAATTTTGCTATCTAAGTTTTTGCATTATTCTTAGTGCATTCTCTTACTTTGCAGATGCTCACCTATGAAGGGTATTTCCGAGCATAGGCGACAAGATAAACTTCAGTCTAAACTCTGTCCGAGGAGAATGAGCACTTGCTTCAAGTATGGAAAACTCAGCAAAATCACCAAGGAAGGGCTAGCAAAACTTCACCAACAACTAGTGGAAAGCAAACAAGCCCTCCATGACAACGATTCCTCACCTTAGAGTGAAGTTGATGGAATAGACTTCTTTCATGGACACTCTTCAGAAGGAAAAACAAGACCTAGGTTCCAAGGTTGCATAAGCTTTTTCAAAGAAGACGCAACTCTTAGCCGAAGTCGACCAACTAAGGAACTGAAGAAGAATAGGAAGAAGGAATTGGAGGTTCTGAACGCAAAGAAGGCAAAGGCTGATGATATGAAAAAGGCCTCATTTCAGGACAATTTTTACTTAGCTTGCCATCAAATGTTTTCCCATTATCCTGAATGGATATGTCCTTTATTCAAGCACTAGATATTTCCAAAGGTCCATCTTTCGAATGTTCCCAAAAGGAATGCATGAATCTTCCTCAACTGCATTCGGAGACCAATGTCAAAGTTGACTCCAAGGAGTCTTAGGGTGAAGTCGAGAAGGAGTAGATAGGAATTTGATGTACGCTTCTCATTTTTGTACCTTCCTTCCTTCATTTTAATGAAATGCCTTTTGTTTTAATTTTGTGTTCAATATTTTGTCAAAGTCCACAAGAAAGCAATGATATTTATAGTTGGCTAGGGACCATCGACATTTTCACCATCTTTGACAAAAATATCTGGTTGAGTCAGATATTCGCTGTTTTTGTGAAAGTGTTTAAACACATCCATCATGTTTGGTAAAGTTTTTAATAGAGCATCTTTGGCAAAATGGTTAGTACATTCACCATCATTGCTAAAGTGTTTAATCGGGTCACACATTCACCATATTCAGTAAAATGTTTAAATCACTATCTTTGGCAAATATTCATTTTACCACCTTCGGTCAATGCCTACTATGGCATCTTCAGTAGATGTCTAGTTCACCATCTATGAACTTTTTCAAGGAATATCACACATTCACTTTTTCTGGAAATTTTGGGCAATAAAAATTTGTCTAAGTCTGTTTGGTGTTCAGACAACTTCTTTCAAAAATTCCTATTCGTACTACTTCAAAAACTTTTCGCTAAGTAAAATGTTCTTTTGAAAATTTCTAAGTGTAGAATTTTTTCAAAGAGTCCGAA
The DNA here is from genome assembly GCA_039654915.1 of Aquilaria yunnanensis. Classification (NCBI taxonomy): domain Eukaryota; kingdom Viridiplantae; phylum Streptophyta; class Magnoliopsida; order Malvales; family Thymelaeaceae; genus Aquilaria; species Aquilaria yunnanensis. The sequence goes on along the minus strand of CM077599.1, from coordinate 42,886,548 downwards.
TGCCAAGTATTTTTCAATTCCTCTTCTTCAAAATTTCCTAGTTTGAAGACTACCGGCCGAACTTCATCCATGACCAAGTAAGGTCCTTCCCAATTTTCCCAAAATACACCATGAGATGGCTTTTGGGCTTCCAACTCAGCTTTTCAGAGAACAAGATCTCCTATCCTGATCCCCTTTTGTTTGACTTTCAAGTTCGTGGTGATGGTGACTTGCTGCTGCAAGCCCTTCTCCTAAGTTCGGCCATCTCCCTATGCTCATCAATCATGTCAAGTTTGGCTCTTAAGTTGAGGTTATTTTCTTCTTCGTTGATTACTTGTATTCTTATGGAAGGCCTTACAACTTCAATAGGGATTAAAGCCCTTCTTCCAAAAATGAGTGAAAAAGGAGTTTCTCTAGTAGCTCTCTTGGGGGATGTTCGATAACTCCATAGTACACTAGGCAGTTCATTACACCATTTTCCTTTGGCTTCATTCAGCCTTTTCTTTAGGCCATCTTTCACGGTCCTGTTGTACACTTTAACTTGTCCATTGCTTTGAGGATAAGCAACTGGGTTAAAGTGCAGTCTTATTCTAAGGATCGTGGCAAATTCCTAGAAACCTTTGTTAATGAACTGAGAACCATTGTCTACTACCACCACCCTCGAACAACCAAATTTGGAAATGATATTTTTCCAAACAAACTTCTGAATGTCTTTGGCCAAAATTATTGCTAAAGATTCTCTGTTGATCTATTTTTTGATGTAGTTTACTCCAATGATGCAGTATTTGACCAATGATTCCCCATACGATGAAGGGGCATGGGTAGTTTGCTGAAGTTCTCACTTCTGAAGGTGCTCTTTGAATGGGTGCATGTCGTTGGGACTTGGGGCACCTTTTGACAAACTGTCAAGCATCCTTCCTTTTGGTTGGCCAAAAATATCCTTGCGAAAGTAATTTTCTAGCGAAGGCATCCATCCTAATATGGGATCCATATATCCTCTCATGGACTTCCTTTAATACTACTTCGGCATCCTTTTCACCAATGCATCTTTGTAAGGGGTTGGAGTACCCTTGCCTACACAACTCTTTTCCAATCAGAAAATATCTTTCAACCTCATTCAGACCTTCACTGCTTCCTGGGGATCTTCGGGTAAGGAGGAATTTGTCAAATATTCCTTTATTGGATCCTTCCATCCCTATTCTGTAGTCAAGAATGCCATTATGGCTATGCTTGGGCAATCAAGCACTTCGGAAGATTGCTTTAACTTGGCCAATACATCTAGTTCCACGTTCATTTCAGAGGTACCTTTTCTATCTGTATCTTGTCAAATTCTTGGATTAGTTCTTTTGTGAGGTTGTGATATTTTGGCAATTTTGGTTCCTGAGCACTTTCCTCCCCCGTCATTTGCCAAACTACTAGTTGCAAGTCACTATAAGCCTTTAGATTTTTCACACCGACTCTTTTTGCCAATTGCAGGCCTACTATGAGACGTTCATATTTGGCAATATTATTGGTGACATGCAATCCGAGTTTGATTGCCTTCAATGCCTTTATACCTTTAGGTCGCAGAGTATTATACTGGCACCCTGGTGTTTTGAACCTGAAGCACCATCTATAAACAGTGCCCATTCAAGTTCCTCGTCCCCGAGGTTCCTTAAGGCATCTTCGGTTTCAGGTAATTCAGCCAAAAAAATTGCTAAGGCCTGAGCTTTTATTTCTTTCATCGGTTCACATATGATTTCGTACTCACCGATCTCAATGCTCCACTTTGACAATCGGCCTAAATGATCCACCTTTTTCATGACATCCCTAAGAGGTAGATTCATTTGCACCATAATGGAATGTCCTTGGAAGTAAGGATGAAGTCTCCTACTGGCCATGACTAAGGCATAGACCACTTTTTGCAATATATATTACTTCAACACCATGCAGGGACTTGTTAACATAATATACTGGCCATTTGCTTTCTTCCTTCCTTCCTGCAAGCACTGAACTCACAACCTTTTCACTTACAACGAGGTAAAGTATGAGAGGTTCTCCTTGTCTAGGTTGCTGAAGTATCAGTAAGCAAGACTGATAGTTTTTTAGTTTGTCTTCAGCTTTGTGGCATTGTTCATTCCAAGGGTGATCTTCAAAACATTTACTGGCATCATTATTGGAAGCGTTGGTCAGTACCTTGAAGAAAGGTCTACACCGATCCCTATATCTTTCATATGAACTTGCTAAGTGCCACTATCCTTCTAGTAAGCCTTTGTATATCCTTGATAATTGTGAGAGTTCAGGATCTGAGCAAGGTCTTAGCTTTTTCTGAGTAAGCATGTATGCCTCTTTCTGAGACCATAAAGTGAATGAACTTACCAGCCCATACCTCAAACACACATTTTTCAAGGTTTAAGTGAATTTTATATTTTTGTAGCTACTGGAAGGTACCCCCTAAGTCTGTGATATGATCACTTGGTAGTTTTTTTTAACTATCATATCATTGACATACAAATCCATATTTCTCCTGATCTGGGAGTTGAACACTTTGTTCATCAGCTTCTAATATGTGGCTCCTGCATTCTTCAGACCGCAGGGCATTCTCACGTAATAATATGTTCCCACATCAGTTATGAATGCAGTTTTCTCCTCATCTCTGAGGTTCAACTGAATTTGGTGATACCCATCGAATGTGTCAAGGAAGCTCAGTAGTGCATGTTCGTTTGTGGACTCCACCAATTGATCAATCAAAGGTAGCGATTAAGAGTCCTTAGTATAGGGTTTCGGGAGCCAAACAAGCACAGCGGAATATAACCAAAACCCTCTAGGATCCAAGTGAAACCGGGTAAACTAGGTGTTAAAAAATTTTCATAATTTCAGTTGAGATCTTTCACCCAACTGTTGAGTCGAATAAAAAAACCTAAATAGTTGACGTGTTCAAGCTCTCTATGGTATCCACACAAGCCTCTCAAGATCACCACACCTCCACCACTTCTCAGTAGATTCATTTCTCTTGCACTCACAGTGTTAGCTTTGCGTCCTCCAAGGAATAGAAAGAGAAGAGTGTGACCATCACTTTTGGGAGGCTAGGGCAAAGCTTGCGAATTTCTCACTATATGATGTATTTATAGTGAGACTCATCTTCCAAGCTTAATGGGTTTCAAAGCCCTAATCCAATCAGGTTTAATTTGGGGCTTAATAATGGCTCAACTTTTTGGCCAATTATTAATATGAAATTATCATGAAACCATAACCCAAATAAATTAGCCCATGTACTCAATTAATCCAAATAGGCTTTATGTGTGCGAACCAATAGGCTCTTACCACATTGGCAATGATCATAAATCACATTTATGATCATAAGCAATGAGCGATGTCTAGCAACACATCATTGCTACCCAAGTGACAAGATTGCCGGTGATTTGACTAAACCTTATGATCATTATCCATATATGCCATTGTCCCTTTTGTCCAAGATATCAAGACTAAGCATGAGACATCGAATGTGTCATTCTCGTATAGCCCAATTTTTGGTTTCTTGATTACTGAGTATATTAACTTAAACTGATGACATTGATATCATATATCAACTCATCCGAGCATGGCCATGCATTTTCTTAGTCTCACTCTATCAAGGGGCCCAAAGATATCACTCCCGCTACATGAGATGGACAAATCCCATCTTGATCATACAAAACCCTCCGCATGATATGTGATATGCCCAATGACCTTCTTCAAGTTCACTTAGTTACGAGCAACAAAGGGAAGTATCAAAGTATGTGACTCACATGTAGAGAACCTTAACGATCTTAGGTAAAAGGACTACATATACCATGATCACTATGAGAATCACTTATGACACTCATATAATGATCCATGTAGCATTTTCATGGTGGGTCGGTCCAGTACACAAGTTCCTCCAACTTGTACCCATATGTAGACTACATATCTCATATTAGTTTCCACATATGCTAGTAGTTATGTATTATCGTAACCTGCTCCATGATAATACTAGACTAGGGACATTTATAATTATCATTATTTTAGGATTATAATTATGTTTATTACATTACGTAGAAACAAAACAATAAACATAATTATGGGATTAATGCCTTAATAAAATATCATGACTTAATGTGCATAATACAATCATCTCATGATTGGCTTTTGGGCACAAATACTAACACTTAGGACAAGTGTTGTTAACACTCTTAAAGTCGATGCACATTTGGAGGCTATCACTCCTTTCCTTGGTTACAACAATGACATTGCATAGCTAGTCAGGGTATTTGACTTCCCTTATTATGCCAGCTTACAAGAGTTGTTGAATTTCTTTTTTGACGAAGTTACTTTTGTGTGAGGATATACTTCCTTTTTTCTGCCGAATAGGCCTAGCTTCTAGGCATACTTTTATGCAATGCTAGATGATGTCCCGGTTTATTTCAGGCATATCCTTCATGGAGTAAGTGAATAGGCCTTTGTTCATTAATATCAAATATACAAGCTTGCCCTTTCCCTCCCTGGCCAAATGTTTTCCTATTCAGGTACTTCAGCTAGGGATAAGCTCCAAGTCCTCAGTTTTTTCTTTTTCATTATCACATTTTCCCCTTCTGGCCTATCTTTGGTACACAGGTCATCTTTTCCCGAATTCTGCATAGGGACTTTGGTGAGATTTTGCCTTGCCTTGACAAACACCATTCTAACTTTAACTTGGTCGATGTATATTTTTGCTTCTCCTTCTTTCAACTCGAATGTGACTGTCAAGTATTTCATGTCAGCTCGGAAGTGAGGGTTGCCCTGTATCTGTCTACCAAGGATGGTGTTCCAAGATGATGAGACATCTATGACGATGAACCTTCTCATAATAGAGGCAAATAGCTCTTCTCCTGTTTTGATCGAGGTGCCCTTTAGCATCAATGGCTGGTCAATCCATCCTAACACGAGGAGTTCTGCAGGTCCAACCCCAAACGTGGGTGAAGTCATCGGTCTGAGCTCACTCTCGATAATGCGCAAGCTTGGTAATAGGACGTTGGCGTTCGAACCATCATCTAAGAGCACTCTCTTAACATCCCAGTTTTCAATCCGAGCCATGATCAAGAAATGATCATCATGCAAAAACTTCACCACCGACCCATCCTTTCAGGTAAACTTGTTTGCAAGACTATCGAATTCCATCATTCATATCTCTCTTACCTTTTATTATGGCTCTCCTAGCTGGAAGCTTATTTAAGGAAGGTAAATTGTTTGGAACCTTATTTCAAGTTTACATAGCAAGAATAGGTGAGTTTAGTGAATTTCACTAAGTTTCAAGAAAGTTAAGGCAATAAATGAACTTTGGGGCCAAAATAGTAGTTTTGCATTCCAAAGAGTTGGGCTTGGCCTTTAGTGTTAAAAATGAGTTTTTAAAACCTAACTTTTACTTTTAACCCAAGTTTAGTTTAAATAAGCATGATTTTACCAAGTTTAACTAAGGTTACCTAAATGAAGGGGCATTTTATAACTTTTTAAATACTTTGGTGTTTTGGGGTTTAAAAGACTATATAACTTGGTAAAGATGAAGGATGACTGCCATTTTTCATGCTAAACGTGAGTTCATCTTTCACTCTACCATTTCTCCTTGATTTGGAGCTCAAAATCATAAGTTTTTTGTGAAACTTGAAACTACCAAAGGAGTATAAGCCGTAGGAAGCTTGTTCCTAGAAGAATTTTATGTTTTTGAAGTTGGAACTATGTTTCCCACCATCCCCTATTTTTGATGCAAGGTAACTTGTGATTCTATGTGAATTCTTGTTTAATACTTGATTGGGAAGGATGGGTTTTTGTGAAAAGTTAGTAATTGTGTGTTTCCTACCTTTGGTTTCTTGGAACTGGGAAGAACTTTGTTGAACTTTGGTTCTTAAGGAATGGTTAATTGATTCTTTATTGTAAGCTGAAGTTAAGGTAAGGGAGTTATGTTTTCAAGTTTGATTAATGCTATTAGACTGTGATTGCTTGATGAACTCAAGTAGCTTTGGCAATAGCATTAGTTAATGGGCTAGTTTGATCATGGTGGACTACTAGTTTTGTGGGCCATGGAATGATGTTATAATGCATCATCAGAATGCTTGGGATGGTTGGCTATGGTCTTTGCAACATGTTTTATAGCTATGTGAAGTTTGAAGGCCATCTAAGCATGTTTAATATGTTTGGTAAGATTTCAAAGATTGTAGCAGCAAAACTGGAAAATTCTAGGCATTGCAGGTATTGGTGATGTGTTGCCAACACCACGAATGGTTCACAGAATAATGATAACTGCGGTGACGCGTCACCGCAGTTATGATGGCTAAAATTTTCCAATTTTACTACAAGGTTCGAGGGGTGGCCTAAGGGGGTTCTTAGGGTACCTAGGGGTCCAAGTATTTCAGGGGTACTCTGAGGCTTCCAAAACTCTTCCAAGACCTAAGAGTTTTCTTGTGTTTTTATGGTTACTTTCACCATAAGTAAGAAAACTAGTTACCAAGGGACCACAACTGGGTATCACTAGCTTGGGTGGAAGGTTTAGTACCATCGGCAACCTAGCCATGCTGTCAAGCATAAGGCTGTGATGTGGAACCTTAATGCACTTAGTGGGTATTTATGGCCTAGTCAACAGTAGTCCCACCATAGAGCCCCTGTACAACATCACGGAGTTTCAACTAGTGAATCATCACTGGTTAGGCTGGTAACCTCTACTTGCTAGTAGACAAGGCTCTGCCTTGTAGTTCAAGGACTATGTTGAGGGGAACTTCCAAGGGACTAAGACATTTTTGTATAAGTCTAGCCTCAAGTTGTATGAGCTCCCAGTAGGTTACATATGTTCACATATCTGTGGTCCTTAGTAACTTTTCTTGCAGGTGTAGTGAAGAACCTTATTAAGAATTTTTGAATTCTCACTCCTTAGTTATGCTGTGCAGACTTTGGCATTGTTAGGATGGATAAGCACCAAGGGTTGTCACGGTAGTTTGTTGTTGCACGTATTTTTCTTAATAATCTTTATGATTCTAGTCTACTTGGGTTACTTGTTGGTTAAGTAACAGTGCTAACTATAGTGTTTTTCTTGGCCATAGAGCCTAGCAGCACGTGGACAGGACTTTGTGACTAGCCACTAGGACTTACGCCCATGGTGGGAATTTGTTTGAGAATATCTTGATCAAGGTTTGTATATATTGTACTCCTAGTTGCCTCCCTTGTCTATGATGGAGTCCTAGACTCTAGGGTTGATCTTGGGTGAGGAGCATTAGTCTGCTTTATGTTGAATGCTCTCACATGGTTGTTATGTGCAATATTAATCATATAAAAGTTGATTTTGTAGGCTTTGGCTATTAGAACTTGTTTCCATGGAAGTATCTTGGCCAAATGAGTGCTTTTATGAATCTCTTTTAATCCAAGTCAAAGCAAAAGAGCATGCATCCTGTATATTCTAGGTTAGTCAACTAGTTTCATGAAGTTTTAATCAGTGCACATATACAGCTAGCCAATTGCAACCATCATGAGACCGGTTCTCACAAGCTTCTTGGGCAGGGGCCAAGGACAACCTTGTCACCTTGCTTTTTCTCTCAGCCAAGGGCATTCTAGTAGGGATTGTCTATATGACCCTAGCCGAACATGGTGGGTGTCTCTAGGGACGTTAGTTCGATTGATGTCTATCTGAATCATATTCCTCATCTTCTCCCTTTCGCTCTTCCTATTTTTTGTCCCTTGACTTGGGCAAGGGTATTCTCAGATACCTCTAAAGTTGGCCATGCTTGATGAGGGACTCGATGTATTTCCTCAGCTGGAAACAATCTTTTGTGTGTCATGGTCATGGTCCCGATGAAATTGATAGTAACTCTTCATGTTTTTTCTTATTTTTTGAAGTCATGGGCTTTGATCATTGAATTGACATTTACTTCCTTTCCAAGGTGATCAGAATATTTGTCCTTATGGTGTTCAAGGAGGTAAACATCATTAGCCTTTTTCTTCTATTTTTCTTAGGTCGATCACCATGGTACTAAGGTTGGTGATTCTGACCTTCGGATGGTTGATGATCTATCCTCTATCCCCCCGTCCTTAGCTCTTTGGCAGTCATATGTTGCTTGGCTCTCTTGTAGAATCCCCTCGTATTTTGAAGGGATCCTTGGAGAACTCATAGAAGAACTGAGAGTCTCTTTTAAGTCCTAGAATCATTGTCAGGATTCAAATCTCTAGGAAGAAGTCAAGGACACTGAGGGCCTTTCAGTTGAGCCTTTTGACATAATCCCCAATGGTCTGCCCATTTTTTTGAGCTATGTCAAACATTTGGACAAGCATCTTCATCGTCTGCCTACTTCCTATGAATTACTGTGTGAAGGCAGTGGATAACTCTTAGAACCCCATAATGGTTCTGGGTGCCAAAGAGTTGTAACATGCAGTAGCTAGTCTGGATAAGGTCACTTCGAAGCACTTGTAGAGAGTGGCATCATCAGCTCCATGAAGCACCATACTTCTCTTATACTTAGTCAGGTGAGCCTGGGGGTTGTTTCACCCATTGTAGATCTCCAAGTGAGGTACCCAGAATTCACTGGGCATTGGTGCTTCCACTATCACCCGAATGAACAGGGACTCATTTCTGATGAAGGTCCTAGATAACCTCGACCAAACGGGCTTCAGAGAGACTTATCTCTCCAGCTTTTCAAACCTCTCCAGGATCCTTTCCATTAGGATAGTAGTGCTGCTTCTTCCCATTGCCAGGAGTGGAGCGATAGGGGGATTGATGTCTTTTTTTGGGCGGGAAACTTTGGCGACGGGAAGAGGACTCCGCTAAGCCCATGGTTGCTTTGATTTTGAACTCACTGTGTGTTGCCCACACGATGGTAGATTCTCCGTTGAGGACTCATCATGGAGGCTTTTACTACGCGAGCTCTAGCAAGATGATAGATGGCCTCTCTCCAGGTGAGCCTCTAAGAAAAGGGTCCCTGCATGTGAACAAGCTTGTGACCACCTTTGGTCGAGCTGCACTGTCATTTCGGGCACAATGGTATGCTGGAAATCATGTAAAAAACCCATTGTGACTATCAAAGGACGTTTGTCCTCAAGCAAAGAAAGCTCTAGGGGTGCTTCGTTGCTTGTCACCAGAGGTTCAAGCACAGACTGGGACTAGGGAAGTCCATTGTCCTTGGAACGTCGAGTCTCTACGACAACAACCTAAGAATAGGTTCCCACAGACAACGCCAAATGATGCTCTAAGTCATCTTCGATGTAGGAAATGTTGGCCTCCAGATATGCTTCACCTGAATAGCTCTTACAGCATTAAAGAAGAAGGGTAAGGGGGTAACCGGAGTGTTTTCCAGGGAAGAGAGCTCGAACGGCCAAGTTAGCGTAAGAGGGAGAGATTGTTAAGAGTAGAAAATAGAAAACAAGTCTTTTGTATGTACTACCTAGGGGCCTCCCAAGTATTTATAGGAGGCTTTAGGGAGAAGGCCATTTTTCCTTAGTCAAGCAGATTGAGACACATGATCGATCAGTTCTGCAGACGTTCAGTCTATACCTCAGAGAGAGGTGTTCCTAGCTATCTGTAGATGGTTATGCTCAGACATCCGGCCAAGGACATATGGGAGGTTCCTATCAGTGGTCCTAGAGGCTAAGTCTTTGTTGTTTACCTCTATGAGCCTTTGGATGTTCTCAAACCCCTTCAAAACCCATATTTATCTCTGAGGGTGGTTGAGGGATTTTTTAAGGTGATATTAGCTAATTTCTTGAGGATGGTTAATGTACAACCAAAAGATGGTCACCCAAAGGTGGTGTAAACCACTTTCCAAGATCGATGGAGCTGTTACCCGAAGGTGGCATCAAGGACCTTTTCTGAGGTTGGCTATGCTACATTTTAAGGGTGGTTTTAGGACCCAATCCGAGGTTGGCTGGGGTAGTAACCGAGGTTGGTCATGTTATGTTTCGAGAGTCATGTCAACCACCTATCCAAAAGTCCTACGAGCGATAGCCTTTCAATTATCAAGCATAATAAAGGAGCTTCAACCATGGAATTATCCAAGGAGAACATCTTGCCAATACAAGAGGATGACAATAAAAAAGTTTCAAAAAAAATTGAAGAGGTGGAGAAGATTGTGCCTAAGCATTGTGTAAGTGAAACTATGAGCATTGTTCTACCCATGCTTTAAAAGAAGCATACATGGAAGGCTAAACTAGCCACTACTTAGATGTGAGGATGAATCCTATCAAAGAGAAAGGGAAAGATTGATCCCCGGGAGCATCCTACACCCAAGCCACCTTGGAGCACCATCCTAAAGCACTATATGTAGCATACTTGTGGTATTAGCATCCATAGCCAAGAAAAAAGTGATTTTCCTTATAAACATGAATATTTCTAGCCAAGGATGGCATACTCAAGTTGGTTTTACAACCTATACCAAAGAAAACACACCATGTCCAAGCATTTGTTCTATTAGGCACAAATGAAGCCAAAAGAGAAGCTAGTCAAGGAACAACAAATTTTCTGCCTTTAATGGTTGTAAATATATTTTTTCCAATATTTTTAAAGGTGGAATAAGTCACTTATATAGTCTAGAGTAGCTGGGATTCATATAGAAACAATCTGCCTACTAGAGCATGCATACAACACCTTTTATATGCTTATGAGTGTGTGTAGTGTGTTTACTAAGTTATGGTTTTAGTCTAGTAGCTATATTTCATATTTTTACTCTATTTGAGATAGGAACTCTAGTATAATTAATATTTTCAAGTGTTCTTAAGATTTTAGAATTAATATGCTAGTTTTCCTAAGTTTTGTCCAACTAGGATTCCTAGTTCTATTATGTTTAGGGTTTTATGTGTATATTTTAGCCCCTATATATGGGCTGTGAAATTCTTTATGTATGAAGCAAATTATTGATCATTTTTTCAATAGGAAATCTTTTCTCTTGAGTTCCTTAGAACTCATCTATCATTTATCTCTATTTAATGAAGCTAAGAAGAATTTCTTAGTGTATTTCCTCTTCAAATTTCTTCTAACTTCACTTATACAACTCTAATATCAACCCAATCTATTTCTAACATCTTTTCCTTTTTCCTATTTTAATTTCTTGGACCTAATTTTGGAGAGTTGAAGGCATCCCTTGAAGTGTGAAAAAGTTCCTAGAATTGTCATGCATGTGACTTGTATAGGCCATGGGCTGTGATGAAATGTACACATAAGGTACATTATGTGGATATATGAGAAATACAAGTCACAAGTGTGAAATAAGAACTAAACAAGACAAGTATCTTATGAGAATGCTCTAAAAGTGCTCTAAGTGTATCTTAGAGACACTTAAGGCTAAGACCATGAGGAAGTGGCATGGTTATGGCTGAAACAATGCTATGTTTAAGTATTAAGTGCATTCTTAGAAGGGGGCTCAAATTCTAGAATGAGCTTGGCCAAGAAACCAAGTAAACAAGGTGCTCTAAGATAAAACACAAAAAGAGACCCTTAAGCACACCTTAGTGTGCATTCATATGAACTTAAGGGCTTTAAAGCCTAAAATACTGAAGCAAAATTATGTGAGCTCAATGCCTAAAGTTGGGATACTAATGAGGTCAGCCACATAAACACAAGAAATGTGATGGTCTGAAGAAAAATGACAAGGAGACACTATAGTGCACTAGAAAACTCATAAGTGCACCTTTGTCTGCAACCATGTACTTATGAAGGCTCTAAAGCCTAATGTCTTGAAGGGCACTACATAAGATTGATACTTATTATTTACATGAGAATGAGAGCTACAATGTGGGCCATGAGAAGGAGGAAAATGCAAGGAAGCCGTGAAGACACCTTAAAGAACACTAAGGTGTTCTCGGATGCACTCTAAAGTGCACTTATGTTTAATGCAAAGTTTGAGAGCCTAATTGGCCAAACAAATTGTGAAGTTTGTGCTTAATATGTGCCACCCGAAGAGTAAAGTAGGACAAAACAAAGTTTTAAAGGAGTTGAACTGCTTGGAGGAAGATTAAAATTTGTCAAAAATCCATAGTGGCTTAGTCATTCAGCAACTGTTTATACTTTTTTTATTTAAGGGTAATTTATTGCAACTTCCTAACTATTTCCTAGCAACTTCATGACCTAAAAATTTCTAGCTAGGGGCCTGTAAATAACCAAAACAACAAAAAAACAAAAGATAGACTAAACTACTCAAAAGGCTTGGTGGCTTTATCATTAGGCACCGTTTGGTACCTAGCCTTCAAAGATAGCTTCCTAGCTATTTCCAAGTAGGTTCCTAGTTCATTTAATACCTATGATCATAAACTAAGCCCTGCTAAAGACCACTAAAAAGAATGGAAAGGAAGAAGAACAACATGGCTCACCAACTTTTACGTTCTTGAGCTGCTATCATCTTGCTTTTTTCTTGTTTTCTTACCCTTTACTACCTAGCCAAAACCTTTCCAAGAACCCTAGAGCTACTAGAAAGAAACAAGGCCAAGAAGGACAAAAATAAGGTGAATCTGAAGCATGATGTTGCAAGACTAGCCCATGGGGGTGTCCACGTTTGATGCTTGTGTTCAAGGATTTTGGGATCAAGCATCCTTAATACCATTTCATCCATAAGTGAAGACCCATATGAAGTTTCTTATCCTATATTTGGAAGGGGAAAAGCAGCCCTAGGTGATGGATTAAGCCAAGGGAACCTAGATGTTATGTACTGGGCTATATGTGCATAAAGCACTATGGTAAGCTAGCTAGTTTGCCTTTAGAAAAATATCTTCTTAATTTTTTCCTATTTTCTTAGCCTCTAGTATGTGGCCAAACCCTTTTCCAAGACACCCTAGAGCTATTGGAAAGAAAGAAGGCCAAGAAGGACAAAAACAAGGTGAATCCGAAGCATGATGGTGCAAGACTAGCTCATGGTGGTGTCCATGTTTAATGCTTGTGTTCAAGGATGTGGGATCAACCTTCCTTACTACCATTTTACCCAAGGTGAAGTCCCATATGAGGCTTTTTCTCCTATATTCTGAAGGGGAAAAGCTGCTCTAGATGGTGGCTTAACCCAAAGGAACCTAGAGGGTATGTAATGGGCTCTGTGTGGATATGTGGATAAAGCACTATGGTGAGCTAGCTAGTTTGCTTTCGGCATGCATAGGGTTTTTATTCAAGTTGGCCAAGCTTGATCAATCACATAGGGCTCTATGTTAATTCTACCTAATCAAAGTGATGGCATGAAGAAATTGACAAGAAATCATGCTTGCTATGTTAAGAAAACCATGTGTTTGTGGTGTGTATGTTTGTGCACTTCTCTATATGGAAGTGTGTGCTAACCCCTATTTTTGTATATATCTTGTATATACTACTTTTACTATTTTATTTGTCTTTGGATGTTGGTTATTAAACAAAATTGGAGGTTTATATGTATAACAATGTTTTAAGCATTGTAAAGGCAACTGGGTGTTGTATTGGGTCTTCACTTAGTACCTATGTACTCATGCGCTCTTTTGCCTATTTTAGTTAAAGAAGTGGAAGATTGAAGGGCTAGGGAACCTTTGGAGAAGGTCTACTATGTATAGAGATGCATATTGTGAAATTATGGCATATGAAAAGGAAGCACGGAAAGTTCATCAAATTGAACTAATGATTGTGTTATGTTGTTGTGTTTGTAGGTCTAGATGGCTGTTGTGGGAGTTGGTGTATTTGGCTCAATCTTTGTATGGGCTAGTACTAGAGGGTAACAAGAAAATTGTGGCCCAGGTGTCAGGTCAAAATAGAAGTCAAGGTCACATTGGTCCTAGAGACAGTTTGAACAAAATGATGTATCCTGCATAACACTTAATACATCAAACTTTTGGTGTATATGGTTTGGAACATGTAGTCCATATATGCAAATTTTGGCCTGTACACATTTGTATATACTATGGGCAAGGGGACCAGGCTTAGAATAAAGCATAAACTATGCCTTGTATCTGTTTTTGGGCTTAACTAAGCCATAAGGTAGTAAGTATGTTAGCAAAAATGCATGCATGGTTGGTAACCTATTAAATTAATGTGTATGCATGTATGTATGCTTGGGTGTGTGTGTGTATGTTTAACACTAAGTAAGGCCTAGTAAACCCATAAAGACACTAAGATGCACTCTCATGCTTCTGCACCCCATATGCATTAAAATAAAGTGGTTTAGTAAATGCATTCATTAGAATAATGCGTTAAATTGAGAACTTAATGTGTTAAGTAGTAACTTAACCTATTAAGCTAGTAACCTAAAGTGTCCTAGGAGTCAGAGCCTAATTCACCCTAAGAAAAACAACTGAGTGCTTAAAATCAACGAAGTGACTAAAAACCAACTAGTTGGTCTCAAACTTCTAAAGAAGGATTTGGGTGGGGGTGAATTGGGCCCTGACAAGAATTGCCAATCCATCAACCGTGGTCCCATACAAAAAAGAAAGGCCAAAATCCAAGCTAGACAATTTCTTATCATTTGTCACCCACTCTGGGGTACTCCAATTATGGTGCCAAAATTGTGCATTTAGACTCCTAGAATTGGTAATGTTCTGTAGGCTATCAGAACACTATCCCTAGTGTGCATACCCAAGTGGACCTCTTGGGCACTATGCAAACACATGCATATTGGTCCAACCATCATACACATATTCACATTTCATGCACACCATGGTAGCAAAGAAGGAAAATACTAGCACAAGTCTTAATCTTGGCTACCACACATTAGGCAATCTTGTCAAGTTCTAGTGACCAGCCACTGTACCTATAACTTCCACTAAAAAAATGTATCATTCTAGCCACATACCCCCATGTTTTCTTTGCTCCATTATCAATTAGAGACTTAGAGCAAACCAAGAAATTTTTTTTTACACCAATAGCCCACCTATGGGCCAAGTTATGGATTTTTGAAGTTGGTTACAAAATTCTGACCAAATAACAGTAACTTAGCCAACTTTGCAACGTCATATATTTGGTTACAAGGCTCCAAATTTAGAAATTCCAAATCCAAGTTCAACCTCTACATGTTCTATAGGTGTGTTCAAAATTTAATATCAAGATTCATTCTACACAGGGAGATATAGAACTTTAAGTGTATAGTCAAAATTATGGTCACTTTATGACCATTTTGCCCACACAAAATTTCATAAGTGCGCAAACACTTCATTCACAAGAGAAAAGCCCTCCAAGGCTACCCCATATATGTCCATTACACATAGGAAATACATTCCCTTGCATTTAACAACCATATGTGGCTAAAAGAGAATTTACAAATAAGCAGCCTATCATTCACACTAAGGCAGCTTTGCACCATATTAATTACATAGCCAAAACATTACTCAAATGTTCACATACTTGTCTCATTTTACAGACACTACATGTACACGCATACATGCACTAAAAAATGATCTTAAATCATCTAAATACGCACCCTGGGTTACAGGGGTGCCTGAGACACAATGGACTCTAGAACATGATGCTGGGCAGCTGTTGCACAACACAATAAGTACCACTATTAAAAATACCAAATGTCCTCGTAAAATCACAAAAATTTCTAGATCATAACTAGACATATGGGAGTTCATGTACCTAAAATTTCATCTTAAAACTCAGAGCACAATTGTCATTTTGAATGAGAACTTTCTACTGGACCTGAAATGACAGAATTGAGGGGAGTAAGTTTCATTAAGAAACTTAGTAAGGGTAACACTTGGATTGAATAGGCAATGTGACTATCACCAAAACTTGCATCCAAAGACACTAAAACACAAAAACCACGATGCATATATACAAGATATAGCATCCAAATGCAGCAGCCATTCACAACCAACAAACACATGAAATGCAGCAGCAACATATACCATAGATTAGTCCATAAAACACATAATAAACATAACCAAATCACTATGGCAGCCCTCCTCAAGCTAATGCTTGGTCTTAGGAGGATTTTAACACTCGTTAGTACTAAATTTGGGCTCTAGAAACCTTCATTTCACTGCCATCACTGTGCACTTGAGAATAGGTCACAAATCCTTGTATAAGTGCACTCCCCTCACTAAGCTTGGTTCATCAAGCTCATGGCTCTCTTTGAAGCTTAGCCCTAGCTCCATGGTTTCTTGAAAATACAAAAAATAACCCATGAGAATAAGAGAACCCTTACCAAAGTGGGTAGGCTGAAAATCAAGCTTGATCCTTGAAGTATCCAAGCAATAGCTCTAGTTTGATTCCAATTGCTTCATTTTGCCTTCAATTTCAATCAACTGCAAGTTTGAAGATGTGGTGGCTATGGTGGAAGTGTGGCTGTGTTCTTGGGCTAGAAGAGGCCAAAAATGGGAGAGAGATAAGTGAAATGGCCACTTAAATGGCCTTAAATGAGCTTAAGGGTACAAAACACACATAAACAAGCTTAACCTTGCTTTATGTCATTTTGCTTCTCACTAATTATGGTTTCTTTGCCTTAAACTCATTAGTACACATGTTCCCAACATTTTTGACCCATTTACCAAGCCTTGGCTGCCTCCCCCACAGTGGGATAACCCCACAATTCCACCATTTGACTTAAGTCAAAAGCTTGAGCACCTTAAGGTTTACACTAAGGCATTTAGGTCCTTAATGCCTTTAGTGTTTCCTTTGTCCAAACTCTCAAAATCTCTTTCTTGAGAGTTTTGCAATTGAGTACCTAAATTTTCAAAACCTTACAAAAAGTCCATAGGTTGCTTGATAAACAAGCAACCCTTAAGTCTTTTCTTGGGGGCCAAATTACCAACTTGGAACACTTTTAAGGATGTGTTCATTATACCTTTTACCCCTTACACTTTAATCACTATGAAGAGAATTACACAATATAATGGCTCTTTGACCATTATGCCACACTTGTAATTCTCCCATTTTTGTGTGGTGGTAACATCATTAGAGACAAATTGTACAGACAAGGGTTTGCTTCCTTTTTGCAGTGGTGCTTGACACTACAAGAAGGGCAACACAGTCTCTAAGTGATCCACCAGAAGAATTGTGGGGCACATATCAGCGCCAATGCTTTGGCCCACAAAACCTTGCGACAAGGCTATTTTTGGCCCTTTATTAGAAGGGATGCGAGGAAATTCATCCAGCAATGCCATAATTTCTAGCTCAACTCATTAATACAGAGGCCACTTTCCTTCAGTGCCTCTCTAATTGTGGACCCCTGGCCATTTTCCATGTCGGTATTGGACTTAATTAGGGCACTCCCCATGGCTCCAAGACATGTCTAGTATTGCATCATGGTAGTTGATCATGTTAGTTGACTACTTCACCAAATGGGTATAAGTAAAGCCTCTAGCCTCCACCACAGCCCCCCATGTTATCACCTCACAAAAATGGCAGAATTACAAGTTTGTCATAATGGCTAAAAACCATTACACTGTGTAATTCTCACCATGGTGATTGAAGTGTGGGGGTTAAAATGCATGACCAACACCTCTTTAAAAGTGTTCCAAGTTGGTAACTTGGCCCCCAAGAAAAGCCTTAAAGATTGCTTGTTTGTCAAGCAACCTATAGACTTTTTTTTAAGGTATTGGAAATTTGGGTACTCAATTGCAAAACTTTCATAAAAGAGATATGGAGAGTTATAGGGAGGATATGAATGGTATGAAAGTGCTATTGGAGGACCAAATTGCTTATAGAAGACAAGTATGGACAAAGGAAAACACAAAAAGGCTTTAAGGACTTAAGTGTCGTATTGTGTGCCTTTGGTTGTCCATGCTTATGACTTAAGTCAAATGGAAGTTTTGTGGGGTTATCCCACAGAAGGAGGGGATGATATGGCATGGGATAAGGAGCTCAAATGTGGGCCAAGAGATTAAGGTAAAGAAACCATGGTCTTATAGCAAGGAAAATGACATAAAGCTTGGTTAAGCTTGTTAAGTGTGTTTAGTGCACTTAAGACCACATAAGTGTCCATTCTTGGTCCTTATCTCCCAAATTTCAGCCTCCACCAATAGAAAAGAACCCAGCCCTATCCTCCACACTTCCTCCATAGCCACCATACCTTTAAACTCAAAACTACTTACAATTGAAGTCAAGGAACCACAATTGGAAGCTATTTGGTGCTATTGCTTGAGTGCACCTAGGATTAAGCTCTAATTTCAGCATACCCATCAAGGTAAGGGTTCTCTTGCTCTCATGGGTTGTTTTCTATATTTTCAAGCAACCATGGAGCCAGGGCTAAGCTTGAAAGAGAGCCATGAGCTTGATGAACCAAGCTTAGTGAGGGGAGTCCACTTATTGAAGGTTTTGTGACCTAGTGTGAAGTGCACAGTGATGGGAGCGAATTGAAGGGTTTCTAGAGCCCAAAGTTAGTACTACCTAGTGTTAAAATCCTCCTAAGACTAAGCATTAGCTTGAGGAGGGCTGCCATAGTGATTTGGTTATGTTTATTATGTGTTTTATGGACTAACCTATGGTATATGTTGTGCTGCATTTCATGTGTTTGTTGGTTGTGAATGGCTGCTACATTTGGTTGCTATAACTTGTATATATGCATTGTGTTTTTTGTGTTTTAGTGTCTTTGGATGCAATTTTTAATGATGGTCACATTGCCTGTTGAATTCAAGTGTTACCCTTATTAAGTTTCCCAATGAAACTTACTCCCCTTAATTCTGCCATTTCAGGTCCAGCAGAAAGATCACATTCAAACTAACCACTTTTGTTTGATTTTTGATCTGAAATTTTAGGTTCCTGAACTTCAATGTGTCTAGTTATGATTTGGAAAGTTTGGTGATTTTAGGAACACATTTGGTATTTTTAGTGATGGTACTTATTGTGTTGTGCAACAGCTGTCCAGCGTCCTGTTTCTGGAGTCCATTGTGTCTCAGGCACTCCTGCAACCTAGGGTGCATATTTAGCTGAGTTAATACCATATTGTAGTGCATGTATGAATGTAGATGTAGTGTATGTAAAAGGAGAAGTATGTGAACATTTGAGTAATGTTTTGGCTATGTAAGTAATGTGGTGCAAAGCTGCCTAAGTGTGAATGATGGGCTGCTTACTTGTAAATTCTATTTTGGTCACATAAAGTTGTTAAAAGCAATGGAATGTAATTCATATGTGTAATGGACGTATATGGAATAGCTTTGGAGGGTTTTCCCCTTGTGAATAAAGTGTTTGCACACTTATGAAATTTTGTATGGGCAAAATGGTCATAAAGTGACTAGAGTTTTGAGTCTACACTTAAAGTTCTATATCTCCTGTGTATAAGGAATATTTGTATGAAATTTTGACCACACCTAGATAACATCTATAGGTTGAACTAGGTTTTACAATTTATGAATTTGGATCCCTGTATCCAAAGATATGACATTGGAAAGTTGGCTAAGTTACTGTTCATTTGGTCAGAATTTTGTAACCAACTTAAAAAATCCATAACTTGGTCCATAGGTGGGCTATTGATGTAAGAAAAAATTCCTTGGTTTCCTCTTGGTCCCTACTTGGTAATGGAGCAAAGAAAATAGGGGGTATATTGCTAGAATGATGCAATTTATTAGTGGAAGTTATAGGTGTAATAGTTGGTCACTAGAACTTAACAAGATTGCCTAATGTGTGGAAACCAAAACTAAGACCTATGCTAGTGTTTTCCTTTTTAGCTTCCATAGTGTACATAAATGTAAATATTTGTGTTATGGTTAGACTAATATGCATGTATTTACATAGTGCTCAAGAGGGTCACTTGAGTATGTACACTAGGGGTGTTGTTCTGATGACCTACAGGACACACCAAACTTGGGAGTTTAAATGCACAGTTTTGGCACCATAACTGGACTACCCTAGAGTGGATAACATCGCAGATCATCATGTTCTTATTGGAAAACATCATCTATCAGTTTGGATGTCTACGACTGATAACGGTAAATAGGTTTATAACCAGGAAGCTCAGCAATTTGTGAAGGAATAGGCCATCATCTTCTACTTTGCCTATGTATGTCACCTACAATCTGACACACGATCGTCCCTGGCCCCTGCCTAGGACACCTGTGAGAACTTGGTCTCACGGCAGATTGCAGTTGGTACTCATTGATATGTTCGTGGATTAAATCCATGTCACTAGTTGATTATCCTAGAATATGCAATATGCATGCTCTTTGTGCTTTGACGGGTTATTGAAAACCATAAAATATTAATGTGGCCACAATTTTTCATATAAAACAAGTAAAGCAGTCAAAGTATACAAATCAACCTTTATATGAGTTAACTACACATAGCAACATGCGTGAGCATTCATACATATAGTAGCTAATGCCCCCGCCCAGAAAGCAATCCTCGAGTCCATGACTCTTCATTTCATAACTAAGGAGGCAACTAAGTACTGTGTATAAACACAAAATGCTCTACTGAGATCTTCTTATACTAACTCCCACCTTGGATGTGAATCCCAGTGGCGAGCTTTAGAGATCCCTCTGGATCCAACTAGGTCTAGCTATGCCTGACTATGTCCAAAGTGCACTAGGCGCTGTAACCAATGAGCAATTTAGTTAGTACTGTGCAAGACCAACAAGCATCCAAACAAATAAATACTAGAATCATCAAAACTCAGGTATTCTACCTGTGTACCAAAAACTACTACCAGAGTAACCCTCAATTGTCACTCGACCCAACTCCTTCTGTATCTGCACAACAAAACAGTAAGGGTGAGAATCCAAGATTCTCAGTAAGGGGTAACCTCATGTACCAACAGTAAAACTGTGGACAGATATGAAATAACTCATGCATACTCTCTACTGGCTCTCGCAGTGTGAAGGACCTCTCATATATGTAAATATATGGATATGCATGCTCGGATCCCGAAGGACCACTCCTCACATAATTTTCTTACTTTCTCATGGGCGTCACTCCGTGGCTCACAAGTCTAGCCTTCGACTTGTGCCTCGTAAGCCTTAGCTTACGCCTGACTTATTATATAACCTCTCCTTAAATTTGTTGTGCAGGGGAATTATGGTGAGAACTATGTAACTAGGTTATTAAACCTCATAACCTCAGTGCATTTGAAGCCTCTCCTTACAACCCCGTGATTTCCAACACTGCTAGGTTGCCAAGGGTTCTAAAACTTACACCTCAAGCTCATGACACTTGGTTATATTCGCTTGCAACTTAGTTTCCTTGCTTACTCAACAAGTAACCTCAAAAATTTTCAAAACTCAAGGAAACTCCCACTTCTTGAGGGACTTCAGGAAGTCTCGAAGTACCCCCTGCATACTTGAGGCCCAAGGTACCTAAAGGACCCCTTTGGGACTCACCTCGATCATCCTAGCAAAATGTGCAAAATTCTGCCTTTAAAAAATTACCCTCACTTTGATTCAAAACAAATTTAAATATGGGGCATTTTAGATGTTTATAAAACTTGGAAGTGATAGTAGTCCCTCTTACCTTCGCGTGGAACTTTGAATCACCTCAATCGGACACCCGAGCGAAAAGTTATGTTAAAACCAAAATCGGGTCTCCAATGCTGTGTTGGCGACGCGTCGTCAACCGTGGCGACGCGTCGTCAACCGTGGCGACGCGTCGTCAACCATGGCGACGCGTCACCACAGTTGTCCACGTTCCGCAAACCTTTTTCCAATTGGTGACGCGGTACCTCTTGGCGACGCGTCACCAATTTGTGAAACTGCAGAATTGGCACGCATTTTGCTGCTATGACCTTTGGCTACTTAGTACACATATCAAACATGCATAAAAAGCCACCAAACTTCACACACACTTAGTTCAAGTTCCAAGGAACATAACCAATTATCACAATGCCATTAATGATGCTCTATAACATCATCAAATCTTCCTCAAACCTCGTAGTTCACCACAATTCAACCAAAACTCATACTCAATGCTATGGCTAATTTCAATCAATTTCTTACAACAAACTCAAGCCACAAGCATTGTTCAAGCTTAAAAACACTACTCCCTTACCTCAACTCCAGGATACAAGCTAGAATCACTCCTCTTTTCAAGCAACCAAGTGCAAGAAATCCTCACCTAAGTTCCAATGAAAACCAAAGCACCAAACATCACAATCTTCCTCTCTAACAAAAACCCAAGCCTCAATTCACTCAAATAACATAGAATTAACCAAGAACACAATGCTTACCACGTATCAAAAATAGGGGAGTAGAGAAATCATGCTTCCAAGCCTCCAAACCTTGTTTTCTAGCTTGAATCTTTGTTGGTATCCTTGGATGGCAACTCTAGGAATCAAGATCACTTGATTTCTAGCTTGAATTAAGAGAGAAATGAGTGCTTGAGAGGGGAAAACGTGGTTATGGCAGCCATTAGCCACCTTTCCCTTCTTAAACCCTCACTCAACCCCTTAAGCCATCCAAGTTACAACCCTTAAACACATAAACCCCCATCTTTTAACACATGCTCATTTCTTGATTAATTCTTGTTATTGTTTCAAGTTTGAGTTAAGGTTAAAGGTTAAGTTACAAAACTTAACTTAAAACACTCGGGACCCCGCCCAGTTACTCAGGATGCAAAATTACCATTTTGCCCCTGCTCCTCATCTAGTGCTTAAACCTCTTTGGAACTTAGTGAATTTTTGTAACTCCTTTATTCTAGCTTTGTAAACTTGAAATTAAAGTTCTAAACTTAATTTAGAACATTTTACCTCTCCCGGGAGTGCTGACTACTAGGAGGTCCATAACACAATCTAATGGGTAGGTGGAGGTAACTAACATAACCCTCAATAAAGGCTCAAAGAAAAGACCAGGAGAAGCTAAAGGCAAATACGTAGAAGAACTACCAAGCATCTTGTGGGCCTATAAAATGATGCTTCAAAGGCTTACTGCGGAATCACCTTTTTTGTTGGCATATGGGACCTATGCACTCATCCTGGTGAAATCTCTTGTCCCACTATATGGACCCAGGCTTATCATACCAGTGAAAATGGCAAAGCACTTGAAGGAAACCTTGACCTCTTGGAAGAGTTAAGGGAAGATGGAAAGGTCCGCATGAGAGCTTTCAAATAGTGGACCACTCTCACTCACTACAGAAAGGTGAAATGGAAATTAATACAGGTAAGAGGCCTAGCCCTTGTTAAGGCAGAATTGATTGGAAGGAATGTAGGGCATGGACCATTAAGATCCAACTAAGGAGAAGGCATTTGTGAACTATCTAGCTTAAAAGGAAAGAAGCTGCCTAAGAATCACCACTCACATGATCTATTTCCCTATTTTGCATAATGCCTTATACTAGGATTACTATAATGTACTTTACTGTGTTCTGCCACTTTTTTTTTCAATAAAATAATAATGTTCTTTCTAAGTTGTTCCTAACCACTTAAAGGCTAGCACCTTCTCTAAAACGCCTATGTAGGCTTTTTAACCTCTTAAAGCATAGCACCTTCCCTAGGAAGCCTACAGAGGTTCTGCAATCACTTAAACGCCCATGGAAGCTACTTAATCGAGTGAAGACCAAGGTCCTTATGGCTGCCTAAGTGTCTCTTTACACTTTACTTGGCTGGCGAAGGTTAATCTAAATGAATTACTTGCATATAAAAACTCATGTCAATAGAAAAATCATGTACACAAAAATCACAAACAAAGACAAAACTGCTAAAAAAACAATCACTTTATCAATTTAAGAAATCATTACAAAATTTCAAAAATTACAAGAGGCAGGAAGGATTTTAAGGGGATACTAGAGGGGGTTAGCTGCAAGGAGTCCTAAAATTCATTAGGAAAAAGGGATGTCATCAATATCCATCACAGATGCATTCTCATCAAAGGTAGGACTCTGAACTCAAATCCTTGTACACCGAGAGGAAAGAAAGATTCAGGTTTGGATTAGATCGTTCTACCTAAAAGCGGCAAGAAAGAAAGCCTTTGACTATACGACGTTTAACAAAGCTGCCTGAAAATTGGCCTCTTTTTGGGCCTTTGCCACCCTCTCCCCGGAAGGCTTAAGTGTATTCGTCACCTTTCCCGCCCCTTTCTCCAGCTCCTTGACACAAGTATCCACTGCCTCCTTGGCTTTCTTCACCACCTTGAAGTCATTTACAAGGGTATTCCAAGTGGCTCATTCACTCTCTTGCTTCTACTTTATAAAGTCCCTTTCACAGTGCAAGGCCTCAGTTGGGACTATAGTGCCTTCTCACAAGCTACACATCATTCCCCTATGCTATAGGTAATAATGGCCTCCTTCCAAAACCAAAATTCTTAGAATCAACAAAGGAACCACTTCTAATACCAATAACTTGGATAAGAGGATACCTGGGAGAGCTTGCAATGTATGCTCATCAGGTAAGTACTCTCAGCCGTATAGGGTGAGCAAGAAAGTGTTGATACCTTGGGGTCTTCAACCACTCAAAGATAGATTGAAAAGTGTTATATTGATCCCCAAGGATCGACTCACCAATACCCATCGCCCATTAGGGGTCGAAGACCTAGTTGGGTGCTACTTTTTTCAGCTCTAAGTTTTGCCTTTGCGTTGCAACTTGCTCAAAGATCAAGTTGTGTGGTCGAAAGTGCTCATCCATCACTAGCTCAAGGAGCCTTCCTGGAGTAGCGAATGTTGTTTTAAGAACAACCCTCGCATGAGTCTAAGGAGGATAGAGAGGCAAAGAAGTGGGTGCCTTCTCTGACAGTATCAGGGCTGCCTTCTACTTCTAAAAGACCCCTTCTACCTCCTTTTGCTTCAACAACACCTCCCCAGCTCCCTTTTATTTTAGGACACCACTGCCATTTGTGGGTCTGTCATGGCGAGGGGTCTAGGGGTGTTTGTGTGTTTCTCTAAAGGGGTTGGATGAAAAGACAAACTGTCAACATAAAAAGACATCAAGTTTACAAAAAAAACGTGAAAAAATTTGCCTATCGATGCCTTATCAGTATCACCATCCCGAGGGCCATCGCCTTCAGTTGGGTTTATAGGGTGTGACCTTTTTCTAACTAGTCGAGCCTTTGAAGAAAACTTAGATACCTCTACCACCTCATTTGCTGGCCCAAAAAAAGGGGCCCTTATATTGTTTGGTAAACTAGCAAGAAAAATGTTGATCTTTCGAGCATCAGCCGGGGCATTAGCATGCCTTTGTGCCTCTTCAGGAACTTCTTAGCCTAACTTCTCATCCCTATGAAAAATGCAAAATAAAGTTAGGCACCAAAGTCTCCTACTAAAAGCAAGCAAAATCATACTAATCATCCAGAACATAACTCTTAAGCTTTGGAAGACTCCACTGGCCCTGGAAGGAATCCTATTGGCCTTCACATGTTTGGGTCGGACTGATAGGCCTTGCCAATCTTTGCATAATTATTGGGAACAACTCCATAAAATTATTGTTTCCTACCATTTCTTCTAGGCAGCTCACTAAGCCAAAGTATGTGCAATGGTCCTCAGAACCATCATATATCAGCAAAGGCTAAACGAGGGCCTGTTGTGGAGTATCGGCAAAATGGCAAGGGAACCCCTATACCTTCTCCTTTAGTGTAAACAAGAAGTGGTCATTCCATCTAGCCCGAGATTCCTTGAAGGAAATAAAAGCAATGGGCTTATTCCCTCCTCAGTTAATGGGAAAGATATGAAATATGCCTAAATCCTTCTTCAAATCTAGCATATAAAACTGGAGGAAAACTTCCAATAGAGTGGTTACCCCCACCAACTTGCAGCATATAATAAAACCATTGATGTACATGAACAAGTTAGGCATCAGCTACAATGGTGGGATCTAGTAGTGATCGCACATCTGCTCCACCAATGGATGGAGGAGTAAACAAAACTCCTTGCTGCAGTCATTCAGGCCCCCATTCGTTAATGCCTTATTATAGGAAACGGCAGCCACAATGCTATTCAATAGTAGTACAGGTAGAGATTTGTCGCCAAAGTACCATTGTAATGTTGTGTTACCACCCCCTTTAACATTTCCACATTGGGGAAAAATAGTGCGTTTGTCTAATCAACCTCTCCAGCAATAACCTTAGATGATGATTTTGGAGATGCCATCTAAAAAATTTGTTGCACAATATATCAAGGCTGTTGCCAGCAAAATGAGGTAATGGAAATAGTTGATAATAGCAAAAAACCCAAACTAAAAACCCCAACCAAATGTATCAAAAGGAAAAACACCATTATGAGTAATAAAAGGGCATAGGTCCATTACCTGACTACGAGGCAAGAAAGAAAGCTTGATGAAAAAAATGAAGACTCTAACTAAAAGTCCGACGGCAAGCATGAAATCAAGCAGGCATGAAGTAATAACAAATCAAAACAGTCAAACAGTCAAAGGATGGGAAGAAAACCCTTACGCTATATATACCAAAACCTCTAACCCTGGAGTTTTTTCATTGAAACTGTTACCACCTTCAAAAATGGGAAGATTATAGTATAAACAAAAAATGGCTATAAACCATTATATAACATAATTTTCACCATAGAGAATGAAATGTAAGGGGTAAAGTGTGCAAACTACACCTCCTTAAAAGATTCATACAATGGTTACTTGGCCTTCAAGGAAGCCCTAATAGATTGCATGTTTTACAAGTAACCGTTAACCTATGGACTTTATTGTAATATTTCCAGACTTGGGTACTCAATTGTACAACTTTAAAAGAGAGATTTTGGAAGGATTTGAATGGTATGGAAACATTTGTTGGGGCTAAATTTCATAAAGGAAGCAAAGGATAATTGTTTAAGAACCTAGAACAACTTGGTGTATATGTGTCCATAAAATAACTAAACGATGGGATGATCTTTGAAAGGTCAAATGGGATCTTTTTTATCATTTTCCCACCCTTCAATGGCTGGTTCATATGGTAAAAAATGTTGGCAAAAGATTAGCCAAAAAGTCTTTACTTAAGACATACTTATAGTGACCTAAGTGAAGATTAAGGTTAAACTAATCAAGTCAATGAATATCTTGATTTCTTTGCCTTTCCTTGGTCATTTTTTACCCTTACCTTCTAGAGTTCCTTCCTCCTTCCTTCACTTCTCTGTAAGCTTCCATAGCCACCATAGTTCAACCTCTCAAGAAATCACAAAGGAAGGCAATGGGATTCAACAAGAAAAAGCAAACCCCTAGTTTTTGGGTTTATTGACTTTCTCTTAGAAATTTTCACCTTCATAGATTAGGTAAGGTTTTTATCTTCATGTTTCATGGTTTTTTACGTTCCTAAGATGATGATCAAGCATCCATGAAGCTAAGACCATGCTTGCAAGAGAGCAAAAAGCTCAAGGAACCAAGTATGGGTTAAAGGGGAGAGCATGAACAAGGTTTTGGCCTTACTATTTTTCATGCTTTAAGATGGCAGTATTTACAGGGGTTTCCAGAGCGTAAGTTAGTACTAACTAAGACCAAGCATTAGCTTGAGGGAGACTTGTTACTACCTCAACAAATGGGAAAATTACAGTGTAAAGGTATAATGGTTATAAACCATTATATAACATGATTTTACCCATAGTGAATGGAATGTGAGGGGTAAAGTGTATAATCTACACCTCCTTAAAAGATCCAGACAATGGTTACTTGACCCTCAAGAAAACCATAAAGGATTCATTGGTCAATAAGTAACCTATGGACTTTATTGTAAGATTTTAAGACTTGGGTTCTCAATTGTACAACTTTAAAAGAGAGGTTTTAGATGGATTTGAATGGTAGGAAAGCAATTTTTGGAGGCTAAATCTCATAAAGGAAACAAAGGATATTATTCAAGAACTTAGGACAACTAGGTTTACAATTGTTCACAAAAATAAGTTAAGGATGGGAGTACCATTGACAAGGGTCAAAGGTGGCTATTTCTAGCATTATCCTAGCCTTTTATTTATAGGTTCTAAGGTAAAAAAGGTGGGCTAAATATTAGCCAAAAATTCTTTGCTTAAGGCATAATTATAGTGACCTAAGTGAAGGTTAAGATTAAACTAATTAAACCAAGGAAAATATCTTGATTTCTCACATTTACTTGGTCATTTTCAGCCTTCGCCAGCTAGAGTTCCTTCCTTAGCTCCTGTATAAGCTTCCATATCCACCATAGCTCAATCTCCCAAGAAATCACAAAGGAAGGCAATCGGATGCAACAAGAAAGATAAAGACCCTAGTTTCCAGGTTTATTGTGTATCTCTTGAAGATTTCAACCTTCACAGCTTAGGTAAGGGTTTTATCTTCATGTTTCATGGTTGTTTACTATCCTAATATGATGATCAAGCATCCATGAAGCTAATACTATGATTGGAAGAAAGCAAAAATCTCAAGGAACCAAGTATGTGTTAAGGGGGAGTGCATGAACAAGGTTTCAGCCTTACTGTTTTTCATGCATTAAGATGGCAATGTCTATAGGGCTCTTTATAGCCCAAGTTAGTACTAACTAAGACCAATTAACCTCTTAATACTAAGCATTAGCTTGATGAGGGTTGCCATGGTGATTACATATTGTTTATTTGATTGTTTATGGACTAACCCTAATGATGTATTGCTGCCAGCATTGCATTTGATTTTGTTCTATTCGTTTGTACATTTGGATGGCCATATTTCTGTATATGTGCTTTGTTTTTTTGTTTTTATGTCTTTTTATTTCAGGTATGTTACTGGGAATTCAATTTTCTAATGACAAACCCTTACTAAGTTTCTTTAAAGAGACTTACCCCTTTTTTGTCCATTTTCGGAGCACCTGAAATGGATCATTCAAACTAATATCTTTCGTTTGAATTTCTCTGTGAAATTTTAGTTATATTAAATTCCATATGTCTAGTTGTAAAATGGAATGTTTCATGATTTTTGGAGCACATTAGCTATTTTTACTAATGGTATTTTCTGCTTTACGCAATAGCTGGTCCCTTTAAGTTTTTGGAGTGCTTAGTGCTTTTGAAGTTCTCCAAGAAGCTTAGTGTACATATTAACTAATTTATTGTCATGTATGTGGTGCATAAATGCGTGCAAATGATTTGGGTGTGTTATATGTGTAATGTGAGAGGATATATGGATCAATGGAGTGTAGTTTTAAGTGTGTATACAATACTGTCCATATGGTATTTATGGGCTATTTTGATGGCATTTTTATGAATGATGGTTAAGAGGGTTCTAAATTCATGGGAATGATTTTACCAGGTGTATAAGACATGTATGAACACTACCAAGTGGGTTTTGCACCTGGAAATGGAATGTATGAATATTATGATATTTTGTATGGGCATAATGGTCAATAGTCACTAAAATTTGGTACCCTGTACTCCAACTGCCATAAATTTTTTCATAAATAATTTGGATATCAAATTTTGACCACATCTAGAAAACTTCAATATGAATAACTTGGATTTGGAATCACTGGATTTGGTGCCCTGTAGCCAGAGTTATGGCCTGTCAAAATTGGCTGATTTTGCTGAGTATTGTTCATATGGTCATTTCTACCCGGTTAAGTATAAGTCCATAATTGTAAACTTAGATGAATTTAATGTCTCAAACCTATTTCCATATGAAGGTTTAAGGGTATTAAAGGGTTTAAAACCTTTGGGGCATAGGAGAACATGGGTATAATTTGACTTGGACATGATGTGAAAGTTTGGACATATAAAATGCACACCAATAGCATCATGTATGCGTATGACTGTACATGCACTTCAGGATTTCACTCAAATTCCATATTGGCCAAGAATAAAGAATTTCATTGTCATCATTACTTCTAAATGAAATTATATGTGAATGTGTGTGTGATGATTGGACCAGTATACACATCTTTGCATAATGACCAAGAGGGCCGCTTGGGTAAACATAGTGTGCATGTTCTGCTTAGCCTACAAGATATGGACTGCCTGGGACTTGAGCTCACTAAATTTAATCACTATATAGAAGCACCTATGGTGGTAATAGGACTACCATAATGATTACATAATGTTTATTTGATTATTTATGAACTAACCCTAATGATGTGTTGGTTCTAGTATTGCATTTGATTGTGTTCTGTTTATTTATGCATTTAGATGGCTATATTTTGGTATATGTGCTGTGTTTTTGTTTTGTTTTGTTTTTATGTCTTTGGATTTTAGGTATTTAGATGGGAATTAAAGTTTCTAATAAAAATCCCTTACTAATTTTCTTCAAAGAGACTTACCCCATTTCAGTCCAGTTTTAGGAGCACCTGAAAGAAATCCCTCAAACTAATAGCAATCATTTGAATTTCTCTTTGAAATTTCACATATTAACCAATTTATGGCATGTATGTAGTTCATAAATGCATGTAAATAAGATGGGTATGCTTTATGTACAAAGTGTGAATGTTATATGGAACAATGGATTGTAGTTTGAAGTGTATTCATAATGCTGTCCATACGGTGTTTATGCGCTGTTTTGATGGTATTTTTATGAATGATGGTTAAAAGTGTTCTAAATTCATGGGAAAGTTTTTCCATGTGTCTAAGACATGTATGGGCACTATCAAGTGAGTTTTGTACCTAGAAATGAAGTGTATGAATATTATGAAATTTTGTTTGGGCATAATGGTCAATAGTGGCTAAAATTTGCCACCCTGTACTCCAATAGCCATAACTTTTTGTAATTAATGAGTTTGGCTATGAAACTTTAAACACACTTAGAAAACTTCAAGATAAAGAATTTGGCATTTGAATCACTGAATTTGGTGCCCTACAGCCTATCAAAGTTGGCTATTGCTCATTTGGTCATGGTGTTCTAATGTTTAGTAAAATTCATAATTTGATCTCTAGATGGAGTTTTCACTTCAAATCTATTTCCCTGTATTTGCTTAAGTAAAATGAAGGGTTTGGAACCATAAAAATGTAGGGGGACATGAATGAAAAATGAAATATGATG
This sequence comes from Aquilaria yunnanensis, assembly GCA_039654915.1. Lineage (NCBI taxonomy): Eukaryota > Viridiplantae > Streptophyta > Magnoliopsida > Malvales > Thymelaeaceae > Aquilaria > Aquilaria yunnanensis. The sequence continues at coordinate 42,855,877 of CM077599.1, read as the reverse complement.
GGTTTGACCCTTAAATCACCTAAAATGGGCATCAATAGCGACAAGTGTGCATATGATTGTACATGCACTAGGGGAGTTTACTCAAATTCCGTATTGGTCAAGAATAAAGAACTTGACTATCATCATTACTTCAAAATAAAATTGTATATGAATATGTGTGTGATGGTTGGATGAATATACATATATCTACATAAAGACCAAGGGCGCCACTTGGGTAACATAGTGAACATTGTTTTGCTTGGCCTACAAAACATGCATAGCTCTCGGGACTTGACACACTAAATATGGTTATTGTATTTGAGCACTCAAAGTGGTAACAGAAACTGCCACCACAAGCACGGAAAGATTTTTGGCCACTAACAAGGGGCCATGTAGCCATTAACAGCAGTCAAAGTAGTCACATCTGGCCACTTCCTTAAGGCACATTTAATAGGCATCACTTCATCTCCTCCCTAACCATTGCACATGCCACATGTTATAATGGCACAAGGCTAAGGGAAGTGAGGGGTCAAATAGCAGAATTTTCCTAGCTTCCTTGAGAAGCAGATATGAGAAGCATCGCACAGTTCACGCTAAATGACATTGTGTGAGGCGCCTCAACTTGACCACAGAAAGAGGGTTTGCACCCCTTCCAAATACACGTCTCCCTACTAGAAAATGACAGTGTTTAAGAAATGTAGGAACCTTAGCTGATATTTTATTATGGGGAACGACCTATTAGTAGGAAAGATGCCTAACTCAGGGCCCATATTTGATAATAAACTACCATTATGGTGAACATGGAGGCCCAAATATGTTTGTAAGGGAACCTTGCATTGGATCGAATTGTATCCCATAATTACAGGATAAGCTATGGGATTCCTATCCCAAAACCAATCCCTGGAACTCTCCTTTGCGATATAAACGCTTCCAATCCCTAATCCCAAGGTAGGAGATTCTGATTGACCACCCCTCTCTACTATTCTCTATCCATTAGAGATTTGACTTGAGCATTATAGGGTTTCCATTAGGAACACATCCCAAGGCTCTGATGCTATCTTTGCTTACAGGTTACCAGTACGAGGTTCACCAAGCTTCTGGGCCAAGCCCACATGATCCCTTCAACTATCAATGACCAACTAAGATTGTCATCTTGAGAAACTAAGGAAAATAATAGAATTTGTAATCAAAGATAAGGTTAGAGGACCTTAAAATTTTGTATTTGGGAGAACCCTCTGATACCAAAGTTAGTCTATTAACTAGGAGACAACTAGTTTTTGTGAGTTTTAGAACCACTATTCATAAGCACACAAAAATACTTGTAGCCAGGGTGAGTAAAATATCATTATCACAATGAAAGAAGTGTATTCTTCATAGTAACCATGATTTAAGACCTCAATTGGTCTAGAAAATCAAAGTTTGGATGACTTTTTTAACTAAAAAGTAAATAAACTAAATTGAACTATTTTAATTACCATTAAACAAGAGCAAACAAACACAATGCAAATTGATTTTCTAATAAGTTGAGATAGGCACACTTCCTATAGATTTCACTACTTACCTTGGTTAGCTAGTGAATTATGGCTAATGAAATTATTTTTCTACTTGGTGAAGTTAAGAAGTTGGGTCCCCACTTTTTCCAAGCCAAGGGTCATTTTCCCTATTTTAAATTAAAATGGATTCCGATCATATTGGCTAACTTAAAAATGAACTTTAGAAGGTTCATGACCACTCATCCTAGCAACCTAGACAAGTTTCCTAATAATCTTTTGGTTACTACACTATTCTCCTAGTACCAATTCTTTCTAATCTTTCCTAAGAGTTAGAAAAAATCTAAGGTGCAATTGATCATGCCATCAACTAATCAACAATGAATCATGCTCAAAGAGAAAAGTAAACAACGAGAAAAATAAAGACAATATCCAAAAAATTAACAAAGCATCACCATGTGAAGTAGTTGTTGGGTTTCGGGAGCCAAACAGCGCAGCGGAATTTAACCGAAACCCTCCAGGATCCAAGTGAAACGGGGTAAACCGGGTGTTCGAAAATTTCATACTTAATTTTCGGTTGAGATCTCTCACTCAACTGTAGAGTCAAATCACAAAACCTGAACAGTTGACGTGTTCAGGCTCTCTATGGTATCCACACGAGCCTCTCGGGATCACCACGCTTCCACCATGTCCCGGCAGATGCGTTTCTCTTGCGCTCGTAGTGCTAGCTTGCGTCCTCCAAGGAATTGCAAGAGAAGAGTGCGGTTGTCCTTTTGGGAGGCTAGGGCAAGGAGACCTGTGAATTTCTCACTTAAAAGTTGTATTTATAGTGATACTCAACTTCCAGGCCTAATGGGTTTCAAAGCCCTAATCCAATTAGGATTTAATTTCGGGCTTAATAATGGCTCAACTCCTTGGCCCATTATTAATACGAAAATAAAGTGAAACCATAACCCAAATAATTAGCCCATGCACTCTAATGATCCAAATAGCTCTATGTGTGCGACCAATAGGCTCTTGACATGTTGGCAATGATCATAAATCACATTTATGATCATAAGCAATGAGCGGTGTCTAGCAACACGTCATTGCTACCCAAGTGACAAGATTGTCGGTGAGTGGACTAAACCTTTATGATCATCACCGATATATGCCATTTTCCCTTTGTCCAAGATATCAAGACTAAGCACGAGACATGGAATGTGTCACTCTCGTATAGCCCAATCTTTGGTTTCTTGATTACCAAGTAGACCAACTTAAACTGATGACATTGATATCGTATATCAACTCATCGGAGCATGGCCATGCATTTTCTAAGTCTCACTCTATCAAGGGGCCTGAAGATATCACTCCCGTTACATATGAGGGAAAAATCTCATCTTGATCATACAAATCCCTCCGCATGATATGTGACATACCCAATGACCTCCTTCAAGTTCACTCAGTTACGAGCAACAAAGGAAAGTATCAAAGTATATGACTCACATGTAGGGAACCTTGATGATCTTAGGTCAAAAGACTACATATACCATGATCACTATGAGAATCACTTATGACACTCATATAACGATCCATGAAGTGTTCTCATGGTGGGTCGGTCCAGTACACAAGTTCTCCAACTTGTACCCATATGTAGACTACATATCTCATATTAGTCTCCACATATGCTAGTCATTATGTATTATTGCAACCCGCTCCACAATAATACTAGACTAGGGACGTTTAAGAATATCATTATTCTAGGGTTACAATTATGTTTATTACGTTATGCAGAAACAAAACAACAAACATAATTGCTGGATTAATGCCTCAATAAAATATCATGACTCAATGTGCAAAAATACAATCATCTCATGATTGGCTTTTTGGGCACAACACTAACAGTAGTTATGATCATAAATAGTGTTTAAAAGACTATTCAAATACTTAAACAAAATACATACATAAAACTAGAAGAAACAACCTCGATAAGTAACAAAAAGAAGGCAAAAATAAATCCTAGATGACTTAGTGGAGCTTGATCCCCAAGTCTCCAAGAGATTCTATTTCAACAGTCCATGCGTTCTCCAAGTGAGCTCCAAGAGAAAATGTAAATGGTGATTATGGTGAGTGAAAAAGATCCAAATCTATTTCAAAAATCCTAGATGTAGATTCCAAATTAAGCTCTCTCCTCCTTCTCTTAGATGTTGTTGTCTTTGTCACCTTGTAGAAGGTCAGTTAGGAAGTGTTAGGTGAGATTTGGGCTCCACTTCTTGATATGGTTAAAACCAAACACATCCAAGGTCGCACAAGTGTAAAATGGTCCCCCTTCTTTAGAAATAGCCTTGACGTAATTGCATAAGGAAGTTAGTGTCATATCTTACATGGGGTGAGGCTTGCCAGTTGTGTGATTGTACCCTTTCTTTTGGTGTGATCACATTGTGCTAGGGGTGCTCTTCGCTTCCTCTCACCCCTTAAATGCAATAACACCATGTATAGGATTTGACTGCAGGGCTTTCTCAACCTCTTTGTCTTGATTTCTTTGTGAGCACTTATCCAAGTCTATCCCTTTGTCCAATCATGCCCCAAATTTTGTGCATTTCCCAACTCAAGCCCCCAAGATGTGAATTATGACCTATAAAGCAACCATTCAAAACTGAGAATTGGCATACTGATAGAAATTAGGCATAAGAAGGCTCATAATTTTACATGAAAACAAGCAACTATCATTGGTGAGGAATTTTGAAGAGTGACATGAATGTACTTAAGGTTTTTCACAAAATCCTTTTTATAGGCATGGTTCTTCACCTACCAAGGTAAGAATTTCAATTTGTATTGGATTGTAATCTTGTCGATAATGGGATATAGAAGATCTAGCCTCCAAGTCTGTATAAACCTCTTAATAGAAAATTTAGGCCTATTTTTTTGGTGAACTCATGAGTTTAGCTCCAATGGGTAAATATCATGAGCCTAAGCCTAGTGTGGCACCAACATGCCCCATTTATTCAATGAAATGAAGGGAAATGGGTGCCCTGTATTTTGAATTGCTTAGTTAAGGAAGCACCTCATCAACGAGAGTTAAATGAATAGGGCACGTGTCTAAAAAAAAAGATTGAATGAGAGTCCATAAAATGAGGAAGATTAACTGTTAAGAGTCTAATTTATACTCAATTTGCCCTTTCCCATCCATTGCCTTCATCCTTTCACTTTGAAAGAAACTTTCCCTTGTCTCATTTTGTTATGGCCCTCCTAGTAGAAAGGATGCCCAAGGAAGGTAAAGTGTTCTAAATAAAGTTTGGAGCCTTAATTCAAGTTTACATAGCAAGAATAGGAAAGTTTAGCAAAGTTTGCTAAGTTCCAAGGAGGTTAAGGCACTAAATGAGGTTTGGGAGCAAAATGGTAATTTCTGCATCCCGAATAGTCAGGCTAGGCCCCGAATGCTGAAAATGAGTTTTTATAACCTAACTTTTACCTTTAACCCAAACTTAGTTGAAATAAACAAAAATTGACCAAGAATGACTAAGGTTACCAAAATAAGGGGGTTTAAGTGTTCCATGTCTAATACTTTTCTGGCTTAAGTTTTAAACTTGGTTTATGATGGCCGAATGGCCGAAGTGCCATTGTCCTGACTACTGATTTTCAAGGGAGGAGGCCACACACCTGACATATATGACCTCGGAAGCCCCATCGCACCGACCTCGGAAATTTGCCATATCGCCTCTACGAATGAACCCACTCCGGAAGAGTGGGTAACCCCGGAGAGACGGTACCACCCCGGGAAGAGGTCCCTGTTCGTCCACTAAAAAGTAACGTCGGCCGAAGGGACTTCGGCGGAGCGATGCGGGACGCAAAAGAGCCTCTGACATGTTCGCCTGTACACACCAGACGTTGACCTCAAGTATTCTGACAGGCCACTGTAGTCCGTGCTCTGGCACACTGAGACACGATTCTCGACAAATCACTGCCCGAGAAAGCCTGCACGCGGCTGGCCCCTTTTTCTGCTTAGAGGTACGGATGGCATCTGTCCATACATGTGTCACAATCAGAGGGGCCTATTTTCCCCTATTTATAGCAGGAAAGGCTCCTGAGAAAAAAGGGGGCCCTAAAGAAGACTCCAAAGTTCTAGCCTTCTCTTTTCTCTAGAAACATGCCGGAAAAATGCCTCCGGCGAGATTCTTTCCCTTCCGGGCATACCAGAGAAACCCTCCCGGCAAATCTATTTTGTGCTTACCCTTCATCATTTAAAAGCACTGACTTGGGCGTCGGAGGCTCCTCCCCGGAAAACCACTCCGAGGACCTCCTAACCCCTGTTTTCTCTGTTTTTCAGGCTGGACCACCTGGGGGCGTCCCATTTCACAGGCTCTCTCTAGCACCGGGAACCTTCTTCGGCCATTGCCATCCATCACCAGACGGCCACGCGTGACATTCAACCATAGACCACAACGGAAACACAAATGATGGAGAACACGAACCATCACATGGCGCCGTCTGTGGGAACTTTTTCAGGAAGCCGTGGTCAGAAACTCAACGTGCTAAGGAAAAAAGGTTCCCTGAGGCCCCCCCCTCCGCGCCGGAGACTCGCCCGGCGGCCGAATGATTAAAGTACAAGGATTTCTCATCCCGAGGATGATAATCCCCCGAACATCACCGTGGCTTTCCTGCATAAATTCCCACGCGTCACTGTGGTCGAAATACAGCAGCCGATAGGCCAAAGATGTCCATGTGCAAATATCAAGCCGAAGTCTCCTCTCTCAATCCTTTTGATGAGGGGAGTAGGGGTGACCCAAGGGCTCAGGGGGAAACAAAGAGTAGTGCATGAATACCCAAAGGACGTGCTTTCCTTCGAAACATGATGGAGGGGAAAGATAGATCCGGTGCCGTCTAGACCCCCCCCGTCAGAAGAGTCCAGGCCAAAGAAAGGTTGCTGTTCCTCAGATAGCAAAACCAAGCCCGCCACCCTGAAAAGACGCTTACGCATTGATGTTAAGAGGGCAAAAGGTTATGATCCTACTCTAACGGACACACCACCACCGTCCAAAGAGGAGTCACCACTGCGCGTCGTCAGAAGGAATAGAGTAAACGTGCAAGCGCGCCGAAGTCCAAAGATACTGCATCGCGCGCAAGTCTAGGGGAGCAATATATAACCCCAAACCACTAGCAGACTATTACCGAAAATCCCAGAACCAGAAAAAAGGAAAATCCAACGAGGACCGAATATAGGTGAAATCTAAAAAAAGGAGCCCCCAGCCGAAGAAATGCCAGGCGCAAAAAACACTGCGGCGCGGGAGCGGCACCTCGGAGGCCTGAGGATAGGGAAGTCACCTGAGTTAGCATATTCGGTTAACAAAGTGTTGGACCACCCAAGTTTGGCACTTGCTAGGAATGAAAATATAGGACAAAGGAAGAACCCCACAAAAAGGCTTCTCCCTCACGAAGTGGTAACGAATGCAAAAAATGCCCCGAAAAGTGGCGTCTGCCAGCAAGCCTGAAAAAATCTTCATAAAATGGCGGAAAATACAGAAAATGTTCCAGACAGCCTTCCTTGACTGAAGAGGAAGGACATCGGTAGGGAAGCCCAGGCCCATTATAGAAAGGCATCGGCAGAAAGAGGTGCAGAACAGCGCGCAAAAAAGAGGTGTGAACAAAATTTGTCCAAAATGGGCGAAAATGGCCAAAAATGCACCAGCACCTGAAAAACTTCCTTCAGAATAGAATGCCCGAAAAACTCCCGTCAGAATGAGTAACACCGAGAGATCGCCCTCAGCCCTCTACAAAAAAAAAGAGAGAGAAGAGGAAGGGGGGGCAAAAACAGCCCACTGTCAGCAACACCTGAAGTATAATGCTATGAGAAAGCAGTAAAAGTACTTCGTTTCGCGAGACAAGGCGCAGAACCCCTACTGATTAAGCAAGCAAAAGATATACAAAAGCCTGCCTAAAGGAACATGACGCACAAAGATGGCATATTATTGCCGGTAGCATAATGGCTTCAGTCTTTAGATGAAGGAGGCCAAAAAGTCTGCCATTGGCCCCGGAGAGAAATGACATTCCGGTCCACCAGCTCAGTTCTAAAGCAACAAGCAAGTGGAGCCCCCGAATAGAATTGGGCACAAGGGGAGAAGGTTCAGAATGGTCGAGGAAATTCCTTGTGGGAATAATCAGACAAACTTCCCGAAAAACCACAAAAAATACTCGCCTGCAAAGACCAGTGCCTACTTGGAGCAATACAGCTATCAAGTAAAAAAGAGACCTCGTCCTACGAAAGGCCGAAGACAGACCCCCGAGGACTATCTCAGGGGAGAACTTCGCCCACCAAACTCAGGGGAGAACTTCGGCCACAAAACTCGAGCCATTCCCTAGAGCATGAACGAGCTTAGGAAGGAAGAACGAGCTCGGGAAGAACCGAACCTGAGCTATTCCCTGAGGCATGAATAAGCCCAGGAGAAGTATTTTCTCCGTAAAAGGTGGCCAATAGCGCAAAATTGCGCCGAACGCCAAAAAGAGATCTCGTTCTCTGATAGGCAGAAGACAGACCCCCGAGGACTATCTCAGGGGAGAACTTCGCCCACCAAACTCAGGGGAGAACTTCGGCGACAAAACTCGAGCCATTCCCCGGAGCATGAACGAGCTCAGGAAGGAAAAATGAGCTCGGGAAGAACCGAACCTGAGCTATTCCCTGAAGCATGAATAAGCCCAGGAGAAGTATTTTCTCTGTAAAAGGTGGCCGTTAGCGCAAAATTGGGCCGAACGCCAAAAAGAGATCTCGTTCTCCGAAAGGCCGAAGATAGACCCCAGAGGACTATCTCAGGGGAGAACTTCGCCCACCAAACTCAGGGGAGAACTTCGGCCACCAAACTAGACCCATCCAAAAAGGCGACCATGGGCGCAAAATTCCGCCAACACCAAAAGTAGACCTCGTTCTCTGAAAGGCCAAATGCCGAATCTCGAAGAATTACCTCAGAGGAGAACTTCGGCCGCTAAGGAAAAAGACCTCACTTCCCGGTTGGTTTAACAGCTGAAATTGACCACCCAAAAGAGAACAAGTTCGGGAAGAAGGCACGGCCAAGAAAGAAGTAGCTTCGAAATGGGAAACCAAAATCGACCCACTCTCTAAAGCGTAAACGAGCTTTGGAGAAATGTTTTCTCCGTAAAAGGTGGCCATAGGTGCAAAAGTGCGCTGAACACCAAAAGGAGATCTCATTCTCCGAATGGGCCAAGACAGACCCCCGAGGACTATCTCAAGGGAGAACTTCGCCCACCAAAACAACCTCGCCTGATTAAGGACGAGGTCCGAAAGAAAGAATTATCAGCTTGGCAGCATCAAAGGGAGAAAATTGCAGAATTCTACATTTAGAATTTCATTCCGTACTTAGAATTTTTAAGTAAAAAGGCTGTACTTAGAGAAATTTCTCTTTTATCCTGCACAGGTTACCTGCCGAACAAGGCTAAAGCACGCATACTCAAAGGCTACATTTTCCCTCTCTAAAGAGAAGGGCGGCATGGCGTCCATCAAAGGTAATCTAAGTGTTCGCCTGAAAAGTCTTTGATAGCCGAAAAAATGAGGTCGGTCAGCAGAAAAGCCAGGGAGTGGTTCCCCGAAACTCCCCTAGCCGAAAGTGGCCGGGGCAACTGGAAAAACAAAAAATGGCTCAAAGCGAAGAAATAATGAGGAATCCATTAAAGAAAGTCTTTGATACAAGAAGGGTACAAAAGAACCCTAGGATATCTAAGGATCCCTGGCGACGCGAGAAGGTCCCGCTCCCGTGTCTTTAGCCGTCGTCCTCGGCGCAAAAAGAGGAACAGTTGGCAGGTTGAGGTGATCAGGTTTCGACCAAGCCCACCGAGGACCCGCGGGAATATCCATGGCTGAAAGAAATGAGGTCTCAAGGTTCGGATATCATTGTAGAAATTGATGGCGAGCTAGACAAAAACTGTTCTGAAAGGACACCTTTGACATTTGGGCTACTTTGTCTCGTTCTACATCCAGCAAGTCCGCCTCATTCTCAAGAACAACAACCTTTTCCTCGAGACCCAGGACCTCCTCCTTTAGATCGGCTATCCTCCGCACCAGTCCCTTCGTGTTCCTCCTTTTTGCCGCACTCCTCATCAAAAAATAAACCCGGGCTTGAAGAGCCGCTTTTTCGTCAAGAGTTCTCTTCAGAAGGGCAGCTTCCTTTTCTTTCTCCTTCCGAAGGGTCTCATTGGCCGAAGTCAAACGCACAACCTCTTCGCCAAGGTCGTGCATTTTACAAGAAAAGTCCTTCAAAAGTTCTGATTGGCCTATCAAGAACTCATCCCGGAGCAAAGACACCCTCTCCCTGGCTATGCGCATTAACTTGAAATTCGCTATGTCCAAGTTAACACGGAAAAGCCTGGCCTTCTCCAGTTCAGTTTCAGCCCAAGCTCGGGCAGAAGACTGCTCCGCCGCCCAAATTCGGAGATGCTCACTATACCCCAAAAGCTGCAAAGGAGAAGGAGAAAATCCTCAGTAAAAGCATCATAAGGGAAGGCAGAACACTTGGGCAAGAGAGAGGAGGCCAAAAGGATCACCTGAGCGGCGCACTCAGAGACTCTAGTGGCAAGAATGTCTCCAGAAGTGCACTCCTCGGCAACCGCCTTAGAAGAAGCCTCAGTGAGAATACCCCTCGCCATCTGGGGAGCCATCTCTTGGCAATCCCCGGAGAACAAGTTCATGTCCTCCGTGAAGGACCAAAACGGCTCCCTCGGAACTTTATCCTTTGCGAGAAGGGAGTCCCGAAGGGCCCTTCTTCGGGCATGATCAGTTGTCCATACTAGGGTTGCTTGGTCCTCTGTAAAACGGAGGGGCGTAAGTCAGAAATAGCTCCTCAAAAACACAAGTTGTAAGGGAGCAAGTGCCAAAAGAGGATTCGACGTAAACCTGACGCAACCCCAGTTGTCTCCTCCAAAAAGGCCGGAGCATGCTTGCCCTTATCCTTGCGGCGCCTCCCCAGCCTTTTAGCAGTAGGACTCTTAGGCAAAGAGCCTAAAAGCTCCACCGACGAGGTAGGACTCGACGGAGTGAAAAGGGTGACTACTCTGGCGGGCACCTCAGCTGTAGCACCAACAGCCTCAGAAGATGTTGCAGCTACTTCGGAGGGGGCAGCAACCCTAGTAGATATCGAAATGACATCAACATTGGCAAAGGTTGCAGCCGCGTCGGTGGAACTAGTTATCACATCAGCTGAGATAGCAGCCTTGGTAGAGGCACCAATAACTTCATCGACCTCCACCACATCTTCCGAAGGTGGAGTAAGGGCTCTCTTCTTGGACTTCTTGGCCGAAGACAGTCCGCTCCCAGTAGACTTAAGTCTTTTGGAGCCACTTTTCTGCGCCTGTTCTCCCTTCTCTACCTGACCAAGGAAGAGACTCTTGTAGTAGTCGGCAGAATCGTCAGCCATCTCTGAAAAGGGGAAAAGCATCAGTATGAGTCCAAAAATGGTTAGCCAAAAAATTGAGAAGTTGGCAGAAGTCAAAGGAAGGCACTCACGAAAAGCCTTGCCGAAATCAGGATTCCTGGATGCCGTCGTAAAAAATCACTGGAAATCGCTCCGCCGTGCAGACCGTTGCTAAAAGAAAAGCCGTCATAAATAATCACCGAAAACCGCTCCACCGTATAGACCGTCGCTGAAAGAGATGGAAAAGGCAAGAAAAAATGAGAGCAAAGGCAAGTGCAAGGAAAAAAAAAATAATAAGTCACACAGGAAAGGCTTATATAGAGCAAGGAAGGGCAATTGAAAAGGCGTCATAACTACTGCGTGGGAGCGAAAAGTCACCATAATTACTCCTCCCACGCAAAAAGACGCGCCATACCAATCGGCGCTTGCCACGTGTCGACTATCACGAAAAACTAGGGCATGTTTTCTAAGGCATGACAGTCCACTGAGCCGAGACTGAAAAGACAAGATTGGAAATCTCGAAGACACCAAAAGACAGCTATGCGACATCCACCCGAGCAGACTACACACTTAAAATGGCGAAGTACCTTCCTTGCAAATGATATAAGCTGAAATCCTCTGAAAGTGCTCCCGGAAGGGCTACAAGCTAAAGTCACACTTCAGCTTCTCGAAGGAGGGCATGTGATGGCCGAAGTGCCATCGCCCTGACTACTGATTTTTGGGGGAGGAGGCCACACACCTGACATATATGACCTCGGAAGCCCCATCGCACCGACCTCAGAAATTTTCCATATCGCCTCTACGAATGAACCCACTTCGGAAGAGTGGGTAACCACGTAGAGACGGTACCACCCCGGGAAGAGGTCCCTGTTCGTCCACTAAAAAGTAACGTCAGCCGAAGGGACTTCAGTGGAGAGATGCGGGACGCAAAGGAGCCTCTGACATGTTCGCCTGTACGCACCAGACGTTGACCTCAAATATTCTGACAGGCCACTGTAGTCAGTGCTCTGGCACACTGAGACATGATTCTCGACAAATCACTGCCCGAGAAAGCCTGCACGTGGCTGGCCCTTTTTTCTGCTTAGAGGTACGGATGGCATCTGTCCATACACGTGTCACAATCAGAGGGGCCTATTTTCCCCTATTTATAGCAGGAAAGGCTCCTGAGAAAAGGGGGGGCCCTAAAGAAGACTCCAAAGTTCTAGCCTTCTCTTTTCTCTAGAAACATGCCGAAAAAATGCCTCCGGCGAGATTCTTTCCCTTCCGGGCATACCAGAGAAACCCTCTCGGCAAATCTATTTTATGCTTACCCTTTGTCATTTAAAAGCATGACTTGGGCGTCGGAGGCTCCTCCCCGAAAAACCACTCCGGGGACCTCCTAACCCCTGTTTTCTCTATTTTTCAGGCTGGACCACCTGGGGGCGTCCCATTTCTCAGGCTCTCTCCAGCACCGGGAACCTTCTTCGGCCACCACCATCCATCACCGGATGGCCACGCGCGACATTCAACCATAGACCACGGCAGAAACACAAATGATGGCGAACGCGAACCATCAGTTTATAAGATGGTAAAGTGGGGGATGGCTGCCTTAACCCGAGTTCATCCTTCACACCATCATTTCTTCATCCATTGAAGCCCAAAATCAAGAGTTTTTGGTGAAAAGGGAAGCTATCGTAAGTATATAGGCCATTGGAAGCTTATTTCAAGCATAAAATCATGGTTTTGGAGCTTGGAAGCGTGTTTCCTTCCACCCCCTATTTTTGATACGAGGTAATCAATGTGTTCTTGATTGTTTCATGTTTATTAGTTGATTGGGAGCTTGGGTTTTGGTTAGAAGTTAGTAACTTGATGTTTTGCGCCCATATTTGCTTGGAACTTAGGTTGGAGTTTGTGGAACTTGGTTGATGTGAAAGAGTTCCATAATTCCAGCTTGTTACATGGAGTTGAGGTAAGGGAGTTGTGTTTTTGAGTTCAATTAATGCTATTGGAATGAGTTTGCTTTGTGAATTCAAGTAGTTCTAGCGATAGCATTAGTTAGTGGGCAAGGTTGAATCATGGTGGACTATGAGGTTTACGATGATTGGAATGATGTTATAACGCATTATAGATTGGCTTGTGATAGTTGGTTGTGATCTATACAACATGTTTTACATGTATGAAAAGTTTGAAGGGTATCCATGCAAGTTTGATATGTTTGGAAAGTGTCCAAAGTTCATAGCAGCGAAACAGAAAATTTTGTACGCTATCGCAAGTATTGGCAGCACGTCGCCATTACAAGAAAATTGGCAGTTCATTACCAATTGTGGCGACGCATTGCCATAGGCATAAGTGGCTGAAATTTCCAATTTTGCCAAGAAGGTCAATAGGAGACCTAAGGGGGTTTTTAGGGTACCTTAGGGTCTAAGCATTTTGGGGGTACTCCGAGTCTTTCAAAAGTCCTTCGAGACCTAGGAGTTTTCTTGACTTTGGTAAAGTTTTATGGTTACTTCTGCATAAGCAAGAAAACTAGTTTACTAAGGATCACAACTAAGCATCACAACTAAGTATCACTAGCTTGGATGAAAGGTTTAAAACCCTCGTTAGCCTAGCCGTGCATTTAACCACAAGGTTACAAGGTGAAACCTTAGTGCAACTAGTCTACAAGACCTTTATGGCCTAGTCTACAATAGTCCCACCATAGTGCCCTTGTACAACATAAATGGGATAGGTTCAATTGGTGATTTATCACTAGTTAGGCTGGCAAGCTAAGCTTGCTAAAGGACAAGGCAATGCCTTGTAGTTCAAGCACTAGAAAGAGGAAAGGTCCCAAGGGACCTATGTATATGCATATATTAGACCCTTAGGCTATATGAGCTCACAGCAGGTTACATATGTTCTCATATATAGAGTCCATAGTAACTTTTCTTGTAGGTAAAGTGAAGACCCTTATCAAGAATTTTTGAATTCTCACTCCCTAGTTATGTTGTGCAGATTCTAAAGTTGCTGGGCTAGGTAACGGCTGAGGGTTATCAGGGTAGTTTGCTTTTGTTGCAGGTATTTTACTTGAGAATCTTTATGATTCTGGTCTAGTTGGGTAACTTGTTGGTTAAGTAACAGTACTAACTATAGTCTTTCTTTGGTTACAGAGCCTAGTAGCACGTGGACAAGGACTTTTGTGACTCGCCACTGAGACTTGCATCCAAGGTGGCAGTTAGTTCAAGAAGATCTCAGTTGACACTTGTATACATAGTACTCCTAGTTGCCTCCATTGTCTATGTTTTGAGGAGTCCTAGACTCTAGGGTTGCTATTAGGTAAGGGCATTAGTATGTTTTGAGGAGTCCTAGACTCTATGGTTGCTCTTGCGTGAAGGCATTAGTTTACTTTATGCATGAATGCTCCCACATAGTTTTTATGTGTAGTAAATGCACATAAATGTTGATTTTGTATGTTTTGGCTACTTGAACTTATTTTCTATGGAAATGTCTTGGCCAAGACAATGTTTTATGGATTTTATTAATCCAAGTCAAAGCATAAAGAGCATGCATCTTGCATATTCTAGGTTAATCAACTAGTATGATAGAGTTTTAATCCGCGCATATATATAGCTAGCCAATTGCAACCACCATGAGACCAGCTCTCACAGGTTTCCAGGGCAGGGACTAAGGATGGCCATGTCACATTTGTTCCTGTTGCTGTCATGCCAGAATTGCTCTCTCCCAATATGAGTTTCAAAAGGTGAGCCCGGCAGCATCTTTGTTGTACGACATGGTAGGCCTAAAAGGGACTTCTAGTATGGAGATGTTGGTAGAGGAGACTTCCGGCATGAGATTGTCTGAAACGCTCAAAAGAATAGGGGTTAGGAGGTCCCCAGAGTGTGTTTCCGGGGAAGGAGCCTCCAACGCCCAAATTAGTATTTGGCAAGTAAGGAGTAGTGATTGGCGAGTAAAGGGTAGAATTCTCTTAAGAGTTCAGCATGTCATCTTACTAAGGTCGTTCCCTAAGTATTTATAGGAGAGCGTTAGGAGAAGTCCGTTTGACACAGCCCACTCAGATCATGACACGTGTTTGGCCAAATGCAGTTCGTACCTTCAGGGATGGGGATCTCCAGCTGGCCATAGGCCGTTTTGGCCAGAAGTCAGAGCCGTGGGAGGCCTTTGTGTCAGGGGCGTGTGCGAGGCTTCTGTGTCAGAGGCTCCTTAACCATTTTTGTTGTCAACAGGACCCCTACGGTGAAAGAGACCCCTTTGGTATAAAAAGAGCTCTTCGGGATATGAAAGCTTTTTGCTGAGGTTGACCTAGTCATTCGGAACGCCCCTTGGCATAGAGAATCCCCTTTGGAGGTTGTTTTCCCCTCCCAAGGATGGTGAGTCTACTTTTCCCGAAGCTGGCCAGGTTATTTAATCAAGGGTGGTAGCGCACCGTACTCCCGAGTTTCGTCCTGCTATTCACCGAGGGTGATGATGGGTTGCCGAGGTTAAGGGGTCAAGGACTGCGGACCCTCTCTCCAAGGTTGGTGCTCGACTTCTCCAATGGTGGTTCTCGTCTTTACCAAGTGTGGTGCTCGTCAGAGCTTGGGAGTTTGGAGGGTAATAGATCTTTGGCTATCACATGGCCCCCTCGGAGAGCCGAAGATATGTCTTCGGCTTTTAAGCCTTCGTGAACCAGTCGTGGAACCCTTCAGAGGCCTGTCCGAACCCTGAAATGGCCAGAGTCACCTTTTTCGGATGAGAGTCTCTTTGACCCAGAACATCTTTTCTTGCCGAGATAATGGCATTTATCTTTTCAGGAGAGGAGTCTGGTGTTCCCGAGGTTGTCTCTTCAGCTAAAGTGTATCCGTTCCAGGCTTTTTCATACCTGTCAGTGGCCCGTCATGTCTACTTGACGCGTTTCCTTGGGAAGGGTCTAAGTCTGACAGTTGTCAAGGGCGTACCCTCATTTCCTGCACTGGGTAACACGTGTCACCTGGTCACTGGTGAATGCTCGTATTCGTTTTGTCAGACGTGCCTCTTCGCCTTCAAGCGGCAATTATGGTGATGCTTCGCCTCCCTTATTCGGCCTATAAATCCCTCCTTCCTCATCAGTTTTTCCACACTTACATTCTCTTGCTCTCTTCTGCTTTCGAATTTTCTCCCTTCCTATTTTCCGGCGGCGGTGCTAGCGACGGGGCAATTTCTGGCAGTTTCTTCAGCGTTCTCCCAAAGTCATTTCCTTTTTCGAACTAGGTGGGTTCTTTCCCGAAGTCATTCTTCGGCATTATTTCCTTCTCTTTTTTTCTTCAGCTTTCGAAAGTTAGGTTTCCCTTTTTCGAATGTCTACCCCAATTCCGCTCATGTCTATCTAACCTGTCCCTGAGAGCTCTCCCCTTAATTCTCATCCGAGTGGACAACTAAATTCTTTCTTCCTTCTTACGCGGTTACCAGGCTACCTACTCCTGGCCTGTTCAGTTACATGAATAACTCGGATGAGGTTACGGTCTTTCAGGCCCAACTGAAGGCCGGACTTCAATTTCCTCCACTGAAGATGATCTGCGACTTCTGCAAATTTCATGGCATAGCCGTGAATCGACTTCCCCTCAACTCTTACTCCTACTTCAATGTTTTCCTTTGCATGTGTGGGGTTTTCAAGATAGAACCTCACTTTATTTTTTTCATGCAATACTACAAACTCCACCCCGTCCTAAAAAGTGGTTTCTATTTTTTTCTCCCTCAAGGTTCTGGGAGTAAGAAGTACACATTTTCCTTCAACACAAAGGATAGTTGGCGAGGGTGGCAGAGGAAGTTCTTCTTCCTGAAGGTGGCTGACCAGTGGGAGCACATTCCAATCAAATGGGCATGGGGGACTTTGCCTATAGATGTAGTTGACCCTAGAAAACTGCTAACCCTAGAGTTAGAAGCCCAGTTTGAGGAGTTCGATAGTTGTATTCGGGCTGTCGCGGACTGGGACCCCGAAGGTCCCCCCCATTCCCTGTACCCTTTTACCATCAGATGGAACTTGATGACCGAAGATGTCCTTCGGGAACTAGAGGTGATCAAGGAGCATGTTACTGACCTGAACATGTTGAAGCCTCTTTTTGATGGGAAAAAGCCATGGTTGGTAATGCTACTTTAGGGCGAACTCACGTATTCGGCCCTTAAAGAAAGTATGTTCCTTTCCAAAATTTTCATCTCTCTTTTTGTGTGCTTACACTGATATTCTTCTTTTTGTAGATATGGGTGACAAATCTGCTGCATTCTACAAGTCCCTCTTCCTTGGTCAGGCCGAGAAGGAGGAGCAGACCCGAAGGAAGGTGACACCAAAGAGAAAGAAGCCATTTGGGGGACCTTCTTCGGCTCCGAGGTCGAAGAAGATTAAGGAGGGTCTCATTCCCTCGCTTCCTGAAGACAAAGTGGGAGTCGTGGACCAGACCCACATTCGGGAAGATCCATCTTCAGAGCCAGCTATCCATTCCACTCTCCTGAGTCCCAGCACCGCAGCGGAGACTTTGGGGACCTCGATTGGGGGGTTTTTGGTCGACGAGCTAGAGGAGCGCCGAAAAAGGAAAGGCAAGAATGTCCCTGATGTGGTCCTTGAAGTCAGTGACTCCAAGGGCGATGATGCGAAGCTTCCACCAGGTTTTTCCCTTAGGCATTCTTCTATGAGCTTGGGAATTTTTGGTGTTTTAGATCTTATAGATGAGTGGCTAAGGGATAACATACTGATGGAACTTCAGCGAGACTTTGTAGGTGAAGCAGTGCAGGCTCTCTGGGTGGAAGATCACGCCCGAAAGAGGGTCATTCGGGACGCCAAGATCCTAAAGGGGAAGGTTCCGATGGAGCCCTTCTGGTCGTTCATGGAGGACATGAACTTGTTCTCCAAGGATGGCTAGAAGATGGCTCATTAGATGGCGACGGGTGTTATCACGCATGCCACTTTTCAGTCTCTGACTGAAGAGTGTCCGAATAAGGTGATCCTCTTCACGAGGATTACTGAGCAGGCTACCCAGGTAAACTCCTACCCTTTTGATACTTAGTGATTTTTTGTTTTCCTTTTGTTCCTTACTCAGGATCTCTCCCATTTGCAGCTCTTGGCGTACACGGGGTACTATCGGGCTTGGGCAGCCAAGCAATCTTCGGTCTGTAGCCGCTCCGCGGAGTCTCTGGCAAAGGCCAAGGAACTCTTGGCTAGCTCTGTCGTTAAGTATGGTGACCTAAATAAAATAGCCAAGGAGGATCTGGCCAATCTTCGAGAGGAGATGCTCAAAAGCCAAGGGGAGCTTATCCAAGACTTCTCTATGAAGATGTCAGACCTCTGAGGGAGGTTGATAGCTCTGACCTCGGCCAACGAGGTTCTTCAGAAAGAAAAGGACGATGCTACTGCCCAAGTGGCGAAGGCCTGCGATCTTAACTCCAAGCTTCAGGCCAAGGTCGAGAGGTTGAATAAGGAGGGAAAAAAGAAGAAGAAGAAGAAGCTGGAGAAGGAGATCATGGAGCTTTGGAAAGATCTGCAGGATTTGGACGTGGAGAAGGCTAAGTCCGACCAAGCAACCAAAAGGTCTTATCAGGACGGCTTCTGCCTCACCCGTCACCAAGTCTTATCAAGATTTCCAGATCTCGACCTCTCCTTCTTGGAGGCCCTGGACATCCCCGAAGGGCCATCCTGGCAGTGGTCGAGGGTGGAGTTCCTCAACCTTCCTGTTGTTCCACCTTTGGCGTTGAGATCTACTGATCAAGATTCCAAAGGTGTGGAGGCCGAGGATGGTGAGGAACCGGTGGATGCCCAAGATCATGAATAGGCCTCTTTTTTCTTCTTTTCCTCCTGTAATCCATCTGCTGTATTCTTTTATCAGTGTTAATAAAATTTGCTTTCGTCAAACTCTGTTGTATTCAACCAGTTCTTCTTTGAAAAGCACCACCTTTTGTGAAACTCAACCTTTGTTCGAATCATGTTTGATCAACGTTTTTTATACCAAGGTACAACTCGGTAATATACACATTCGAATGACCAGCTTCAGCATATCTAGCATTTTCTTTCAAAAATTTTTCTAAGTTCCAACCTTGCACTTGGGGAAATTGTCCTTCGGGAACAATGTTCGACGGAGGCAAACACCTATCTTCGGGAATAACCGTCCTCGGTCATGCTTCCTTGGTGCTTTTCAAAATCTTTTCCCAGTGTCCATTTAGGCACTTTTAGGGGATAAACGCCTTTGGCGCCAACTAACGTCGTACGCTTACTGAAGGTTGGCCCCTTTTTACGAGCTCACGCTTCAGCGCACTCATGTTCGATCTTCCTCCTCAAAATCGGGTGTTGTCATTGTTCGGGAGGGGGCATGTTTGCTCAAGTTTTGCTTAGACACCTTCGGAAAAAATCTCATTACACCTTGCTTGGTCAGTTACCTACGAGGAGAATAATACAATTTTTCCTTTTCCTCATAAATTTCTAAGTATAGAATTTTCTTAAAGAATCTGAATGCCATGTATTTTTAAATTCTCCACCCTCGGTGTCACCGAGCTTGTACACTCCCGGTCAAATTTCTTTGAGAACCAAATAGGGCCCATCCCAATTTGCACGAAGTGCTCCATGCGATGGTCCTCAGGGTTCGAACTTAGCTTTTCAGAGAACAAGGTATCCCTTTTTTATTCCTTTCTGCTTTACATGTAGGTTAACGACGGCTACTCTCTACTGGAAAGCTTTTCTTCTCAGCTCGGCCATTTCCCTATGTTTGTCAATGAGGTCCAACTTGGTTCTCAAACCAAGGTTGTTCCCTTCTTTGTCGAACACCTGTATCCTAATTGATGGTTGGATGATTTCTAGAGGAATAATGGCCTCTGAACCGAATATGAGTGAGAAGGGCGTTTCACCCATGGCTCTCCTCGGAGTTGTTCGGTAGCTCCACAACATGCTTGGGAGGTCTCCTGACCATTTTCCCTTTGCTTTTTTTAGCCTCTTCTTTAGACCATGCTTTATTGTCCTGTTGGATACTTCAACTTGTCCATTGCTTTGAGGATGGGCCACCGGGGTGAAGTGCATTTTAATTCCGAGGTCGGTTATGAATTCCTAGAACCCTTTATCAGTGAATTGGGAGCCATTATCGGCCACTATTACCTTTGGAATACCGAATCTGCATATGATGCTTTTCCAGACGAATCTCTGTATATCCTTGGCCAATATCGCTACTAAGGGCTATGCCTTAATCCATTTGGTGAAGTAGTCTATGGCGACTATGCAAAATTTCACTCCTCCAGGAGCAGTCGGGAGAGGTCCAGTGAGGTCGATGCCCCATACGACGAAGGGACAGAGATAGTTGGCTGAAGTTATCTTTTCCAAGGGTAGTCTCTGGATAGGAGCGTGCCTTTGGCAATTATCACACTTTTGGATGAACCGCCTTGCGTCCTTCCTCAGAGTGGGCCAGAAATACTCTTGCTAACAGAGAACCCCAGCAAAGGCGTCGGTTCCTATGTGCAAACTTTGGTGATGAAGGCAGTTTTCTCCTCATCTTCGAGATTCATCTGAATTTGGCAGTATCCATTGAAGGCGTCAAGGAAGCTGAGTAGGCTGTATTCGGCAGTAAAGTCCACCAACTGATCTATTGGTGGTAGAGGATAAGAATCCTTAGGGCAGGCATCGTTTATGTTTCATAAATTGATGCACATTCAGAGTTTGTCACTCCCTTTTTTCGTAGCAATGACAACATTGCTTAGCCATTCGGGGTACTTTACGTCCCTTATTACGCCTGCTTTCGTTAAGCGTTGGACTTCAGCTTTGATGAAGTTGTTTTTATGTGCCGAGAGGTTTCATTTTTTTTGTCGAATAGGCTTTGCCTCTGGGTGTACTTGAAGACTATGTTGGATTATGCGAGGGTCTACCCCAGGCTTGTCCTTCGGCGAGTAGGCAAACAGGTCTTTGTTCATTGTCAAAAAAGATACAAGTTTTTCCTTTTCACCTTCGGCCAGTTTTTTCCCCACTCGGGTACTTCGGTCTAGGACCAATTCTACATCTTCATTTTCTATTTTTTCGAGATCTACTGTTTCTTCTCCCTTAGCCTCTTCTCTGAGCATGGTCTTTGTTCCCAAAGTTTGTGCGTGGATCTTTGCTGGACCCTGTCTTGCTTTCACAAAGACCTTCATTACTTTGGCTTGGTCAATGAAGATCTCAGCATCCCTATCCTTTGTTGCGAAGGTGACAGTCAAGTACTTCACATCTAGACGGATGTGGAGATTCCCTTGCGTCTACCTCCTAAGGATGGCATTGTATGACGAAGCGACATCTATGATGATGAACCTTGTCATTGTGGAAGCAAAGATTTCATCCTTGTTTTGTGGCGAAGTTCCTATTAGCATCAGAGGTAGGTCGATCCATTCAAGGACAGGGAGTTCGGACGGGAGGTGATAGGCTTGAGATCGCCTTTTGAGATACCCAAATTCGGTAGCAGATGAGAGAATAAGACGTTGGCATTAGAACCATCATCGAGGAGTACTCTCTTGACATCCCAACTCCCTATCCTCGCCTTGATTAGGAGTGGGTCATCATGAGGGAACATCACGGTGGATCCATCTTTCCAATCAAGCTTGTTCGACTGGTGTCTGAACTCCATCACCGAGATTTCCTGTATCTTTCTCTTCCTTTCGGCCGATGGTATCCCAGTGGTGATCGTCTGGATTACTCTTGCCGAAGGTGGTGGATGTCTTCTAGGACTTTGATTCTGACGTCTGTCGGAATCATAGTCGTCATCATCTCCTTTCCATGGGCATCCGCAGGTAGCGCCGAAGTTGGCCCTGCTTTATTAGAGACTCAATGTACTTCCTCAGCTGGAAGCAATCCTCTATGTCATGCCCATGGTCCCGATGGAATTGGCAGAATTTCTTCATATTTTTCTTCTTTTCTGAAGTCATGGCCTTCGAACGCTGGATTCGGTTGCATTGCCTTTCCATAGCCAGTAGTATGCTTGTTTTGGAGGTGTTCAGGGGAGTGAATGACATGGGTTTTTCCCCCCTCTGCTTTCTGGGTCTTCCCCCGCCCTCGGTTGGTGACTCTGACCTTCGGGTTGATGGGATCAGACTTTGGTCCCCCCATTCTCAGTTCTTCAGCTGTCATATGCTACTTGGCCCTTCGGTAAAATTCTCTCAGGGTGTCTGGGTGACACGATCCCCGTGCCCCTGCCCGGGATACCCTGTGAGCGTTTGTCTCACGGTGGATTGTAATTGGCTAGCTGGTTATGTGTGTGGATTAAATCCAATGCTACTAGTTGATTAACCTAGAAATGCAATATGTATGCACTTATGCTTTGACTTGGTTTATTAAAACCATAAAACATTTAATCATTTAGACATTTAGCCGGCTAGGTAAAATTCTATATAAATAAATACAAAAGGCCAAAGCATATCAAAATCAACCTTTGAGTGATTAACTACACATACACCGCTCGTGAAAGCATTTATACATAAGTAACTAATGCTCTCACCCAGAGAACAATCCCCTGAGTCAAGGACTCTTTATAACATAAATACTGGAGGCAAAATAAAGTACTGTATCAAAATACAAGACTTTGCTGAGATCTTTTACCCTAGCTCCCACTTTGGACTCCTGTCCCAGTGGCGAGTCTCACAAGTCCTGTGCCAAGTGCTACTAGGCTCTGCAGCCAAAGGAAGAAGCAAGTTAGTACCACAGCCTGACCAACAGACCCATTAAACACTTAAGCAGGCTAGAAACTTAAAGTTTCTCAACTACCGTACCTTTACAGACAAAAGGTACTACCGTGATAATCCTCAGTGATTATCCGGTCCTGCTACTCCAGACTCTGCATAACAAACAGGGAGTGAGAATTCAACATTCTCAGTAAGGGTCTTCGATGTACCTGCAAGAAAAATTACTAGGACTCTGGCTGCGAGCTCACACAGCATGAGGGTACTAGTCATATATATATATACTAGGCCGGTAGACCTCTCCTCAAGTAGTCCTCTGTATCAGGCCAAGTGCAATCACTTAGCAACCTGACACATATACAGGCCAAGCGCCATCACTTAGCAACCTGACATATAGGCCAAGCGCTATCACTTAGCAACCTATCATATGGCTCAAGGGCGAACCTTAGCAAGCCTCATTCAAACATAGAACCTCTCACCTAGTTGTTATGCAGGGGAATTTATGATGGGACTTGTAGACTAGGCCGCAGGGCCTCTTTGATGTAAACTAGATGAACAAGGTTTCGCCTCGGGGCCTCGTGGCTACCGCACGGCTAGGCCGACGAGGGTTCTAAACCTCTCACCTGAGCTATTGATAGCTAATTAAGTTCAATTGCAACATTTGTTTCCTTACTTGTTGCCTAAGCAACTTACTTACCTCAAACAGTTCAAGAAAACTCATACTTCCGGTGGGACTTTCGGAAGTTTCGGAGTACCATCGGGATCCTCGGACCCTTAGGCACGTTCCGAGCCTTCCGTAGTCTCGGTCGGGTCAACGCAGCAAAAAGTCAAACCCTCCATTTTTAGGTGTTGGCGCCGCGTCGCCAAAGGCAAAAAGGAATTGGCGACGCGTCGCCGACGAGCAGACGCTCTGTGAAGAAAAATTGAATTGGCGACGCGTCGCCAATTTTCGGGCCAATTGGCGCCGCGTCGCCAATTCTGCAGAAATGCAGAATTTGGCCGATTGCTGCTACGAACTTTGGCAACCAAATACATATAGCAAACATGCATCAAAAGTTACCAAATTTCATACACATGAAGTACATGTTGCAAGGAACAAAACCAACTATCAAAGCCAAACTATGATGCATTAGAAGCATCAAACCAATCCTTCGAATTTAGCTAGTCCATCATAATTCCCAAAACGTTTCTTCATACCATACCCAAAAATTACTCAACTTTCTCAATCCATTTCAATCCAAAAGCAATCCAACAACTTAAAAACACTTTCTCCCTTACCTTAACACCAAGAACAAGCAAGAATTCGAACCCTTCCTCTTCCAAACAAGCTTCCAAAGTTCTACACAAAACCATACCAAAACAAAGCTCTAAAACATCAAAAACACATCTTTCAACCAAAACCCAAGCTTCCAATCAACCAAATAACACGAATTCAATCAAGAACATAACTCATACCTCGTTCAAAAACAGGGGATGGAGAAAAACGCCTCTCCAAGCTTCAAAAACATAGATTCAAGCTTGAAAATCACTTCTCCAAGCTTGAACACTTCAAACCACACCTTTTGGCACCAAAAGCTTTTGATTCCAAGCTTAATTTGAGAGAGAAATGGAGTTGAGAAGCTGGAAAACGGGTTATGGAGCTCCAAACCCTTCTTCCCTCTTCTTAAACCCCACTTAACCCCTCAAACCACCAAGGTTTCAAGTTTTGTACAATTAGGTCCCCCATCTTTGTAACTTGACAGTTCTTGATTAAATTCTTGTCTATTTGTTGAGTTTGAGTTAAGGTTAAAAGTTAAGTTCTAAAAATTCATTTTAAAACACTCGGGACTCGTCCCGGCCACTCAGGGTGCAAAATTACCATTTTGCCCCTGAACTTAGTTCAGAGCTTTATTCTTGTCGGAACTTAGTGAACTTTGGCAAACTTCTTAATTCTTGCTAGGCAAACTTAAATTAAACTTCTAAACTAAATTCTAAAGTCCTTACCTCCCTCTAGAAGGGCCGTAACACTGGGGGATCCTTGGAGAATTCATAGAAAAGCTGAAAGTCCCACTGAAGTCCTCTGATCATTGCGAGGATACGAATTTCGGGACGGAACTCCGGCACGCTTAGAGCCTCTCGGTTAAACCTTTCAACATAGTCCCGAATGGTCTCCCCACTCTTTTGGGCTATGTCAAACATCTAGACGGGCATCTTCACCATTGGTCTGCTCCCGATGAACTGCTGAGTGAAGGCAATGGACAACTCCTAGAACCCCATTATGGTTTCGGGGGCCAAGGAGTAGTACCAGGCAGTTGCTGGCCCTAAAAGGGTGACCTCAAAGCATTTATAGAGGGTGGCATCATCGGCGCCGTGTAGCACCATGCTGCGTCTGTACTTCGTGAGGTGGGCTTGGGGGTCACTGCGCCCATCGTACGTCTCCAAGCATGGCACCCAAAAGTCGCTTGGCCTAAGTGCCTCAACTATTGCTCGAATAAAGGTTAACTCTTCTACGGTGAAGGTCTCCGATAACCTTGACTATACAGGCTTCCGAGCGACCTGCCTTTCCACTTTCTCTAACCTCTCTAGGATCGTTTCCATGAGGATGGTGGTGCTAGGCTCTTCTCGCTGCCTGAAGGCCTCCTGCAATGGAGAACGACGCCTTCTTTTCAGGGAGTAACTTCAACGGCGGAGGGATTGCGATCTCTCTTCCGGTGATGAACTTCGCTGACGGGGAGTCCTAGCCCCCTTGGACCCCGTTTATCCAGTACGTCAGCCTTTGGGCTATATGTCCTCTGTTGAGGACTCGTCACGGAAGTCCCCACTCCCTGAGCTCCGGTTAGTGGACTTCAGGCTTATCTCCTGACGGGGAGTCGGTAAAGAGGCCCTTCGGCCTGAAAGTGGTAGTGACCACCTTTGGTCCAACTGTTGCGTCATTTCAGCCACAATAAAGCGCTGAAAATCACGTAGGAAGCTCATCGTGATCGTTAGAGGATGTTCATCCTCAGGCAAGGAAGTCTCTACGGCAGGATGTTCAGTCACCGGTTAAGTTTCTAGCACGGACGGGGACTTCGGGAGTGCCTTGTCCTTAGAATGTCGGGTTTCAACGACAGTGACCTGGGGGTGAGTTCCCACAGATGGCGCCAAATGATGCCCGGCAACATCTTCGTTGTACGACATGGTAGGCCTGAAATGGACTTCTAGTATGGAGATGCTGGTAGAGGAGACTTCCAGCGTGAGATTGTCTGAAAAGCTCAAAAGAACAGGGGTTAGGAGGTCCTTGGAGTGTGTTTCCGGGGAAGGAGCCTCCGACGCCCAAGTTAGTATTTAGCAAGTAAGGAGTAGTGATTGGCGAGTAAAGGGTAGAATTCTCTTAAGAGTTTAGCATGTCATCTTACCAAGGTCGTTCCCCAAGTATTTATGGGAGGGCATTGGGAGAAGTCCGTTTGACACAGCCCAGTCAGATCATGACACGTGTTCGGCCAGATGCGGTCCGTACCTTCGAGGATGGGGATCTCTAACTGGCCGTAGGCCGTTTTGGTCAGAAGTCAGGGCCGTGGGATACCTGTGTGTTAGGGGCGTATGTGAGGTTTCTATATCAAAGGCTCCTTAACCGTTTTTGTTGTCGACAGGACCCATTCGGTGAAAGAGACCCCTTCGGCATAAAAAGACCTCTTCAGGATATGAAAGCTTTTTGCCGAGGTTGCCCGGTCATTAGGAATGCCCCTCGGCATAGAGGATCCCCTTCGGAGGTTGTTTTCCCCTGCCGAGAATGGTGAGTCTACTTTTCCCGAAGCTGACCAGGTTATCTAACCGAGGGTGGTAGCTCACCGTACTCCCGAGGTCCTCCTGCTATTCAACTAGGGTGATGATGGGTTGCCGAGGTTAGGGGGTCAAGGAATCTAGGCCCTCTCTCCAAGGTTGGTGCTTGTCTTCTCCGATGGTGGTGCTTGTCTTTACCAAGGGTGGTGCTCGTCAAAGCTTAGGAGTTCGAAGGGTAATAGCCCTTTGGCTATCAAAAAGGTTCTACTTTCAATTTATTTTCTTTTTTGATTGATTTTGCTTTCAATTTTGTCCTACCATGAATGGGTCACTGGTGGCGTTGTTGCCTTCCCTTTTTGATTAATTGCTTTCCTTGGTGAATTTATAGACGTTGAACATGAAGGGGATGGTAGCCGCTCAGACTTTTGAGGAGGTGGAGACCCTCAGTTTTGCTGAGCTGGACAAACTAAGGAGCACCTTAACTTCCCAAACCTTTGTTAAGAATGGTGAAGCATTAGGTATGGAGGCTGGAAAAAAAACAAATCATGGGTTTCTGTTTGAGGAAGATAGTGAATAGTATCATCTTACTTAAGAAGATATTTTTAGCATCTTCTTCAACAAGTCTTGGGCTTACGCAATTTGGCCCACATCCCTTTCCTTTCTCGCAAACTAGTACCAAAAAGCCTCATAATTGCCAATTTAAACATGAGGATAACTTTGTAACATTCACCTCACTATGACATCACCAAAATGCCCTTTTAGAAAAATTTTGCCGGAATGTTCAATTTACCATTTTTAAGTTATTGAACCCTTTAAAACATAGATTTAGCTCAAATAAATTTTTCTAAGGTATTTAATTATTAAAATAACTCAGGGACCTAGTAACTCAAGTCTTCTAATAACTAGTCTGAAGGCTATAACAAGCCCAGTGGTACTTGGCCCTCAGGCTTTTCAAGCCTTATCAAGCTTAATATATAATGAGAAATAGGATTTGTTACACTAATCCCCCTAAAGTTTGAACATTAGTACACATACGTCCTAACGTTTCAAAAGTTTCAACTACCCGTCCTTGAAGAAATTACCATTATAAATGGAAATAATTAGCATTTGCTTCCTGAATTTAGGTTATACTTACATATATGCCCATAATTTTTAGAAAGTTCAATTATCCTATCATCTGGTACTACTGTTAAGTTATCAAGCCAAGCTCGAGCCTTGTTGTCTCTAGCTTGGCTTATCCCATTCACAACGCTATGCGGAAGTGGCAGTTGTGGAAGTTGGCCTAGAGGATGCAGTGGGTGGGCATGACGGTTCTAATGGCTAGCACCATGGTTGGGCCCTCCACTCCCTGGACTTTCCTAATCACCTCCACCTTTCCTGCCATTATTCCGACTCGTACTGGTGAGCCGACTAATGTTGAAGCTATTTCAACAAAAACTTTTGTTTAATTTTTTAAAACGGTCCTTAAGATTTCTTGAAGACAATGTGTATAAGTTTAATTCACATTCCTACCGGGGTTTTTCTATTTTTCTAAATCCAAAATGGCAGCCTGGTCATGGTGCCATTAATTCCAATACATACAAATATGTACTTGAGGTTTCATGTGTATGTAGTGGCGGGTAGGTGCCGGATCCCCTAATATTTGTACTAATTATATTTGTTATGTATTTTAGGGCTAACTACATTGTTTTTTAAGGTTTAATATATTGTTTTCTCTATTCCTCCAAGATTTTGTTCTATTATGTGTGCTAACTAGTTTTATACCCGTCTGATAGATGGAATGCGTTTTTTGAAAAAAGAATAGATAGTATAATTTGAGCGGAGCATAATAAAATAGAAGTACTTTTAAGGATTAATATTATAGATTTACAGTTGTAACCAATATTCTATTATATCATTGAGTTTGGATGATATATATTAATAGTTTTACTTCACTATTTTCTTAAATTTATTATTTTATCCTTTTTTGTGATGTATAATATTATTACAATTAAAATAAAGTGCAATCATTAAACAAAATTTAGAATTAATGACGACATATAACTAAAGTCATAAACAAGTAAAGAAGAAAGAAAGCAATACTACTCAAATGTTCGAACTATGAATTCTATTGGATCACCTGGATATACACCACACAAAAAGAATGTAAAAAGAAATGTTACATCTAGTTGGCAAAATATATATTTCTAAAATAGGAAGACAGGGTCTAATTCTACATAAACCTCAATAGAGGAAAATTACAATTGCCTATTTGATGCTCTAGAACATCCTCAACATATGACATATTGTCCTCCAGAGATGCTTTATTTGAGTTGTATCTGTAGTAGTACAAAACAATGGTTAGGGGGTTCCTTGGAATATTGACAGGAAAGGGACGTCCGATGCCCAAGTCAGTTTGTATGAGAGAGGAGCAATGATTGAAGAAGGCATGTGAACAGATGATTTTACCTAGGAGCTTCCCCGAATATATATAGGGGAGTTGAAAAAAGGACCATTCTACCGAGTAGAGGAGATTTGGACACATGGACGGTCTGATTCAAGGGCTTTTCGATTGGTGCCTAAGGAAGGGAGTCTCAAGTTGGCCTAGGGCTAGTAGGCAGTTATGCCCAATCATCAAATCAAGGGGTGTGTGGATGGTCTCTGCCAATTGTCCCATGAGAAGGTTTTCACCATGTTTTTTCAAGCTCCTTTTAGGGAGTTCCGAAGTTATGAGACACACTAGTCTTACAAGGGTGGTCAGCTCATTCTCCAAGGATGGTTTGTTTGCCGTCCGAGAGTGAAGGCCAAACCTTATTATTCTGAGGGTCCTCTAGGTGATAACCCTTTATGTATCACATAGCTTGTAACATCGCCTACCCCTGATGGGGCTCTCCCAAGAAGACTACAGAACTAGAGTCCCGCGCTAGTTGTAGTTGGCTAGTTAATTACTTGTCCCATTTTAAAACCTTTCATGCTCTCTAGTTATTAACCTAAAATGTAGCATGCATGGGCTTGCTTCGAATTTAATTTACAAACATGAAAAGAAACTAAGACATTGCATGTAGTTTATTAAAATATATTTAAAACACAAGTCGAAGCATAAAACACAAGTGTATTTACTATAAGTAATAACCGTGCATGTGCATCATTGCATAAGTAAAGACTATGCACATGCCCAAAAGCAACTAAAATACTACTCGACCTAAAGACATTGGAGGCCAACTAGCATACATATGCATACTGAAGACTACTACTAGGATCCATAGTCGACTATGTCCATCCTTGTGCCACTAGCCTCTGCACGGCTGCAAAACAACCATAGTTAGCACAAACAACTTAACCAGTAAAACTAGAATCAATATCCCTGCAAGTAAAACACTAGCTCATTAACCGCGTTATGGTCGTCGGCTCCAAATAGATGAAATCTGCAAAACAACACTAAAGAGAGTGAGAATCCAAAGATTCCCAGTAAGGATTTGGGTACCTGCAAACAAAAACTTAAGGACACTCATATATATAGAATATATGAAATCTACTGTGGGCCCAATGCAGTCTGAAGGTCTAATATATGCACATATACCTAGGTCCCTTGGGACCCCTCCTCATCCTTGTCCTCCTCACGGGGTGTCACTCTATGCCTAGCAAGTTCTGGCCACTAACTTGTTCCTAGTAAGCCTTAGCTTACTGATTAACGCAGTAATGTAGCCTTCCCTTGGTTGTTGTGTAGATGAACATGATGGATGCTCCTTGCTTGCGCTGTGAGAAATCCATTAGCTGTACTAGGCCTCCATATAGTGCCTCAAGTCCTTAGACTTGACTAGGTCACTTATGCACTAGGCCTCCACCCATTTAACCTACCAAGGATGCACTAGGCTTTCACTTGTGCCTCAAGGAACAGGGTGGCTAGGCAACAAGTGCACTAAGCCTTCATCCATAGTGGTCCACTATCCACCACTACTTGGTTCATACTATTATGGTAAGACTTGCTATCGATGGACTCAATATATATACACTAGGGTTTCTTATTGGTGTCCTAATCCTTAAGTCTTCAACTAGACCACCAATGGAGCTAAACCCCCTTATCCTTCCTAATGGCTCTATTGTAGTACCTAAAACATCTTCCAACTTATCTTCCACCAAGCTTTCTTTACACTTAAGAAGGCTTCATTAACTACCTAGTGCTTTAAGGAGCCATGGGAGGTACTAAGGCACCACTAGGCATTTTCTGCCCCATGTCCCCTAAGGCACTCTTAAGCCCCTTCATTTGGAAATAATTCAAAAATAATTTGGGTAGAATTTTTCATTGTTGATAGCATAGAATTGTAGCTCTTCCTCTTAGCTTTGCGTGTAATCTTGAATCACCTCAATCGGACGCTCGAGCAAAAAGTTATGCCAAAAATATTATAGCATGTCAATGCTGTCGGGGGCTTGGCGACGTGTCATCGGGAATGACGACATAGTTGGCGACACATCATCGATGACATATTTGGCAACACGTCGCTGATGACATAGTTGATGACTATAACACTCAGGTTCCAGAGGTGCCCTGTTTTTGCTCTGTGTCCATACACACTTTAGGGGCATCCAACCCCTCCCAAACATCCAAGAAAAACCTACACAACCTCCAAAACTCTACGAATACTACAATAGGCCATTTTGGTGCTAACCAAAAAAAGCTTGAGGTGCTTGATTACACCACACTAATCCTTGATTTATACTAGTCCATCACAAGCAAATTCTACCATAACCTATGTTGGGTTTCGGGAGCCAAACAGCGCAGCGGAATTTAACCGAAACCCTCCAGGATCCAAGTGAAACGGGGTAAACCGGGTGTTCGAAAATTTCATACCTAATTTTCGGTTGAGATCTCTCACTCAACTGTAGAGTCAAATCACAAAACCTGAACAGTTGACGTGTTCAGGCTCTCTATGGTATCCACACGAGCCTCTCGGGATCACCACGCTTCCACCACGTCCCGGCAGATGCGTTTCTCTTGCGCTCGCAGTGCTAGCTTGCGTCCTCCAAGGAATTGCAAGAGAAGAGTGCGGCTGTCCTTTTGGGAAGCTAGGGCAAGGAGACCTGCGAATTTCTCACTTAAAAGTTGTATTTATAGTGAGACTCAACTTCCAGGCCTAATGGGTTTCAAAGCCCTAATCCAATTAGGATTTAATTTCGGACTTAATAATGGCTCAACTCCTTGGCCCATTATTAATACGAAATTAAAGTGAAACCATAACCCAAATAATTAGCCCATGCACTCTAATGATCCAAATAGCTCTACGTGTGTGACCCAATAGGCTCTTGCCATGTTGGCAATGATCATAAATCACATTTATGATCATAAGCAATGAGCGGTGTCTAGCAACAGATCATTGCTACCCAAGTGACAAGATTGTCGGTGAATCGACTAAACCTTTATGATCATCACCGATATATGCCATTGTCCCTTTGTCCAAGATATCAAGACTAAGCACGAGACATGGAATGTGTCACTCTCGTATAGCCCAATCTTTGGTTTCTTGATTACCGAGTAGACTAACTTAACCTGATGACATTGATATCATATATCAACTCATCGGAGCATGGCCATGCATTTTCAAAGTCTCACTCTATCAAGGGGCCCAAAGATATCACTCCCGTTACATAGGAGGGACAAATCCCATCTTGATCATACAAATCCCTCCGCATGATATGTGACATACCCAATGACCTCCTTCAAGTTCACTCAGTTACGAGCAACAAAGGAAAGTATCAAAGTATGTGACTCACATGTAGGGAACCTTGATGATCTTAGGTCGAAGGACTACATATACCATGATCACTATGAGAATCACTTATGACACTCATATAACGATCCATGAAGTGTTCTCATGGTGGGTCGGTCCAGTACACAAGTTCTCCAACTTGTACCCATATGTAGACTACATATCTCATATTAGTCTCCACATATGCTAGTCATTATGTATTATTGCAACCCGCTCCACAATAATACTAGACTAGGGACGTTTAAGAATATCATTATTCTAGGGTTACAATTATGTTTATTATGTTACGCAGAAACAAAACAACAAACAAAATTGCTGGATTAATGCCTCAATAAAATATCATGACTCAATGTGCAAAAATACAATCATCTCATGACTGGCTTTTTGGGCACAACACTAACAATCTCCCACTTGCACTAAAAGCCAATCATCCATGTATCTAATACCGATGGATCTAGAATGGCTATCATGCTTCTGCTGCGTAAGGGGCTTTGTCAGTGGATCAGCAATGTTGCTGTCTGTCGAAGTCCTGCATATCTTTACATCACCCCTCTCGATGATCTCCCTGATGAGATGATAGCGTCGGAGTATGTGTTTGGATCGCTGGTGAGATCGAGGTTCCTTAGCCTGTGCGATTGCTCCATTGTTGTCACAATAGAGCTCTATCGGGTCGACAATGCTTGGAACCACTCCAAGTTCAGTGATGAACTTCTTGATCCAAACTGCCTCCTTCGCAGCATCAGAGGCGGCAATGTACTCAGATTCTGTTGTAGAGTCAGCTACTGTCTCTTGCTTTGAACTCTTCCAGCTCACAGCACCACCACCAATACAAAACACATAACCAGATTGCGATCTAAAATCATCCTTATCGGATTGGAAGCTTGCATCGGTGTAACCCCTTACAACGAGCTGATCTTCACCTCCAAAGACCAAGAATGCATCCTTAGTCCTTCGTAAGTACTTAAGGATGTTCTTAACAGCTGTCCAGTGACTTTCACCGGGGTTCGATTGGTACCTACTCGTCATGCTCAAAGCATATGAGACATCGGGACGAGTACATATCATGGCATACATGATAGATCCAATTGCTGAGGCATATGGAATCTTACTCATGCGCTCTCTCTCCTCGGTTGTACTCGGACACTGAGATCTAGAAAGAGTGATACCATGTGACATGGGCAAGAATCCTTTCTTGGAATCTTGCATGCTAAACGTCTTTAGCACCTTGTCAATATATGTACTTTGACTTAGGCCAAGAAGCTTTCTAGATCTATCTCTATAGATCCTGATGCCTAACATATAGGCTGCTTCACCCAAGTCCTTCATAGAGAAACATTTCCCTAGCCAAGTCTTCACAGACTGTAGCTCAGGAATGTCATTCCCAATGAGTAGTATGTCATCTACATACAACACCAAGAAGACAATAGCGCTCCCACTAACCTTCTTGTAGACACAAGGTTCATCTTCATTTTTGATAAAACCAAACTCTTTGATTGCATCATCAAAACGAAGATTCCAACTTCGAGAAGCTTGCTTCAGTCCATAAATGGACCTTTGCAATTTGCACACTTTATTGGCATTCCCAGGAGTGACAAAACCCTCAGGCTGTGTCATGTACACATCCTCAAGTAGCTTTCCATTTAGGAATGCAGTTTTGACATCCATTTGCCATATCTCATGATCATAGTGTGCAGCAATAGCAAACAAAATTCGGATGGATTTAAGCATAGCAACTGGTGAAAAAGTTTCATCATAGTCAATACCATGAATTTGCTTGAAACCTTTTGCGACCAATCGTCCCTTAAAGGTAATCACATTACCATCCATGTCAGTTTTCTTCTTGAAAACCCATTTGCACCCTATGGGTTTTACCCCTTCAGGTGGGTCAACCAAAGTCCATACTTGGTTTTCATACATGGATTCCATCTCGGATTTCATGGCCACTAGCCACTTCTCAGAGTCAGGCCCCAACATAGCTTGTTGGTAGGTTGTGGGCTCATCTTGATCCATGAGCATCACATCACCGGTGTGAGTCATGAGAAATCCATATCTCTCGGGCTCACGCCGAATCCTACCAGTCCTACGTGGGCTTTGTGCTACAGGAACAGACTCTTGAACCACAACATCTTGTGGTGTCTGTTCAGGTTCCATTTCAGGTTCAATGTCTCCTTGTTGTTCTTGAATTTCTTCAAGTTCTACTTTCCTCCCACTAGTTCCTTTAGAGATAAACTCTTTCTCCAAAAAGACACCAGTTCGAGCAACAAACACTTTTTGCTCAGAGGGATTGTAGAAATAGTAACCCTTTGTTTCTTTGGGATACCCAACAAAAAGACATTTTTGAGATTTGGGCCCTAGTTTGTTAGAGGATTGACGTTTTACATAAGCGTCACAGCCCCAAATCTTCATAAAAGACAAATTAGGACGCCTCCCACTCCATATCTCATATGGTGTCTTTTGAACCGATTTAGATGGAACTCGGTTTAGTGTAAAAGCGGCTGTCTCTAGAGCATGTCCCCAAAAGGAGTTGGGAAGGTCAGCTTGACTCATCATGGAGCGAACCATGTCTAACAGAGTTCGATTTCTCCTTTCAGAAACACCATTCCATTGAGGTGTACCTGGTGGAGTGAGTTGTGATACTATACCACACTCCTTCAGATAGTCAAGGAATTCTCGATCCAAGTACTCTCCACCTCGATCTGATCGAAGCACTTTGATACTCTTCCCGAGTTGATTCTCTACTTCATTCTTGAATTCTTTGAACTTTTCAAAGGATTCTGACTTGTGTCTCATAAGATACACATAGCCATATCTGCTGAAGTCATCAGTGAAAGTAATGAAGTATTGGGAACCTCCTCTAGCTTGTGTAGACATAGGGCCACATACATCACTATGTATGAGTCCTAGTAAGTCATTAGCCCTTTCACTTTGCCCTGTGAATGGGGCTTTGGTCATCTTGCCCAACAAACATGACTCACATGTCTCATATGATTCAAAATCAAATGAGTCCAAGAGTCCATCCTTATGGAGCTTGGATATGCGGGTCTCATTTATATGGCCCAAGCGACAGTGCCAGAGATAGGTCGAGTTTGAATCATTTAATCTGACCTTCTTGGTATTCACATTATAGATTGGATCTTCAAGGTCTAGAACATACAACCCATTGCTAAGTTGAGCACTACCATAAAAGATTTCATTCAAATAAATAGAACAACATTTGTCCTTTATTATAAATGAAAAACCTTTCTTGTCCAAACAAGAAACAGAAATCAAATTTCTACTAATAGTAGGCACAAAGTAGCAGTTGTCTAATTCTAAAACTAATCCACTAGGTAAAGTGAGAACATAAGTCCCTACGGCTAAGGCAGCAACCCTTGCTCCATTTCCAACACGTAGGTCCACTTCACCTCGGGCCAATCTTCTACTTCTACTTAGATCCTGCACATTTGCACAAATGTGAGATCCACATCCAGTATCCAATACCCAAGATGAGGAAGTAGAAAAGTTAGCCTCTATAACAAAAATACCTGAAGTGGAAGTCTTACTTCCCTTTTCCTTAGCAAGTTCTTCAAGATAGAGCTTAAAGTTGCGCTTCCAGTGTCCAGGTTGCTTACAATGGAAGCACTCCCCTTCCTTTGCCACACCACCCTTTGGTTTCAGTGCAGCTGAAGAAGAACTAGCATTGGACTTTCCATTAGCTTTATCCTTCTTCTTGTTGGCTTTTCCCTTTCCCTTGCCCTTTTGAACCATCAAAATGGGCTTAGCCTTCTTAAGGTTTTGCTCAGCAGTTCTCAACATGTTGAGCAATTCAGGGAGGGACTTGTCAAGGTCGTTCATGTTATAGTTCATGATGAACTGACTGTAGCTTTCAGGCAACGATTGCAAGACTACATCAATAGCCAACTCTTTCTGAAGAGCAAATCCCAAATTCTCAAGATTCTCAATGTACCCAATCATCTTGAGCACATGAGGACCCACGGGACTTCCTTCAGACATCTTGCACTGAAACAATGCCTTAGAGGTCTCAAACCTCTCATGCCTAGCTTGCTCTTGGAAAAGCATTTTGAGATGTTCGATCATATCGAACGCCCCCATGTTCTCATGTTGCTTCTGAAGCTCAGATTCCATGGTAATAAGCATGAGGCATGCAACATCCAAAGCATCATCAGAATGCCTCTTGTGAGCATCCCTTCCAGCTCTTGGAGCAGTGGCAGCAGGCTCATTCGGAATGGGCTGCTCTAGGACATATGCCTTTCTCTCTTGTTTGAGGACTATCCTCAAGTTTCGGTACCATTTGAGAAAGTTGGTCCCATTCAGTTTTTCCTTCTCAAGGATCGATCGCAACGAAAGTGTTGATGTGTTTTGTGCCATGGTTATCTACAACAGTAAATATGCAATGTAAGAGTCATGTATTTTAATTCATTTAATAAGGACTTTTATTAAACGATACTCCCACTATTTTCCTCAAAATAATAACCCTCGATATTATTTCGGAACACCTCGGCGCTAAGGTATTCTAGTGGGCCAAGATCCATATTTGACCACAACCTGAGTCAGCTTTGGCTTTTCTCTCAAGTTACAGCTATTTAGGTAGGCAACTCATTGCCAATTGCATCTTATGCAACTCTTGGATAGTTGGGTGAACAACACTTGTCCAAGCTCATCTCATGAACTTAAGCCCAACTCTATGCCTCTAAGTCCCTAATCCTATTAGGATGACTTAGTTAAGTCGAACCCAAAGTTAGCAGTTTGGATATCACTATTATCCCATCGCGCCTTACCAAGATGAACATAGGTGCTTTGCTTTGGCAAACCCACCTAATGTTGATCAAAGTCTTGACGAGTGCCAACATTTGGAAGGCATCACATTTAATGACTTAATATTTGTTTGAGGGATTTTTCTTTTGATCTCACCAATTTGTTATCTCCGGTTGTTTTATACATGCATCACATACAAATATAAAACATGCATCTCATGCTTACAAGAAATAAACGTGACATGGTTATAGCCCAAACTATGCGATATTCTCAAGCCAATGAGAATATCATAAAAGCCTAAGAAAAGAAAAGAGTCTTCACAAGCTCCTTCTCTTCCTTTCTTGGCTGCTCTTTTGTTGTCACCTCCTTGGACATACCACCTTGGACGATCCCATAATGCACCATTACATCAATAATAGAAACCTCGAGTTACATTCGAGGGGAGTAAGGTGAGAAGAGAATGTACAATGAGAGTGATAAGAAAAGGCACGACTCGCAGGCCGTATTTACAAGTACAACCAATCAAGGGCTATAACCATGCACCATGCTTCAAACACCAATCAACATATCATGTCAAATCTCATTCAACAAAGATGCATGCCAATTTTCGCGTGTTGATTAACCAGTTTTTATTTATGTGGCGCTTCGCATACGGCGCAAAAAATTGTCTTACAATTGCTTAGCCCGAAATCTTCTATTTCGAGAAAGTAGGCACCCGAGACTCCTCCATTCGAGCCACCAAAAATACCTTACTTTCGGTGCCCGAACAGGCCGAATCCGAACATACCTAGGGTTTTTGCAACTATTGCAAGAATCCTAATCCATATAGGTATCTCATACCTATCAATTTCGGTTAATCTCATTAACCAATTTGTGTCGTTTCTTCATATATCTCATATGTTCATTACGAATTCCGGTTTCATGCATCATGAATCAATCTAATTAATCATGGCCGAAAACCAATCGAAGACATAGCATCATGCGATTCAACACTCAATCCCGATTTAGGGTTTCACCAGTAGCTCTGATACCACTGTTGGGTTTCGGGAGCCAAACAGCGCAGCGAAATTTAACCGAAACCCTCCAAGATCCAAGTGAAACGGGGTAAACCGGGTGTTCGAAAATTTCATACCTAATTTTCGGTTGAGATCTCTCACTCAACTGTAGAGTCGAATCACAAAACCTGAACAGTTGACGTGTTCAGGCACTCTATGGTATCCACACGAGCCTCTCGGGATCACCACGCTTCCACCACGTCCCGGCAGATGCGTTTCTCTTGCGCTCGTAGTGCTAGCTTGCGTCCTCCAAGGAATTGCAAGAGAAGAGTGCGGCTGTCCTTTTGGGAGGCTAGGGCAAGGAGACCTGCGAATTTCTCACTTAAAAGTTGTATTTATAGTGAGACTCAACTTCCAGGCCTAATGGGTTTCAAAGCCCTAATCCAATTAGGATTTAATTTCGGACTTAATAATGGCTCAACTCCTTGGCCCATTATTAATACGAAATTAAAGTGAAACCATAACCCAAATAATTAGCCCATGCACTCTAATGATCCAAATAGCTCTACGTGTGCAACCCAATAGGCTCTTGCCATGTTGGCAATGATCATAAATCACATTTATGATCATAAGCAATGAGCGGTGTCCAGCAACAGATCGTTGCTACCCAAGTGACAAGATTGTTGGTGAATCGACGAAACCTTTATGATCATCACCGATATATGCCATTGTCCCTTTGTCCAAGATATCAAGACTAAGCACGAGACATGGAATGTGTCACTCTCGTATAGCCCAATCTTTGGTTTCTTGATTACCGAGTAGACTAACTTAAACTGATGACATTGATATCATATATCAACTCATCGGAGCATGGCCATGCATTTTCAAAGTCTCACTCTATCAAGGGGCCCAAAGATATCACTCCCGTTACATAGGAGGGACAAATACCATCTTGATCATACAAATCCCTCCGCATGATATGTGACATACCCAATGACCTCCTTCAAGTTCACTCAGTTACGAGCAACAAAGGAAAGTATCAAAGTATGTGACTCACATGTAGGGAACCTTGATGATCTTAGGTCGAAGGACTACATATACCATGATCACTATGAGAATCACTTATGACACTCATATAACGATCCATGAAGTGTTCTTATGGTGGGTCGGTCCAGTACACAAGTTCTCCAACTTGTACCCATATGTAGACTACATATCTCATATTAGTCTCCACATATGCTAGTCATTATGTATTATTGCAACCCGCTCCACAATAATACTAGACTAGGGACGTTTAAGAATATCATTATTCTAGGGTTACAATTATGTTTATTACGTTACGCAGAAACAAAACAACAAACAAAATTGCTGGATTAATGCCTCAATAAAATATCATGACTCAATGTGCAAAAATACAATCATCTCATGACTGGCTTTTTGGGCACAACACTAACAACCTATGCATATCTTCCAAACTACTTGAAACCAACATTCAAGCAACTAAGACATGCATCATATGAATGTGATAACTAAATCCCTTACCTCAATTATGAAGAACAAGCACGAATCAAGCATCTACACCAAGCACAATGTGTTCCACTAAGGCTTTTATAGTTCCAAGCAAATCAACACACTAGGCATCCAAAATAAGCTCAATTAAGCTAAACCCAAGCTCATAGAAGCTCAAGAATATCAAGTAAACCATTTGGGAAAAATGAACCTAAGCTCACCAAGCTGAAAAATGTAATCCAAGAGCTTCCACACCAAACTATGCAAGAATAACCCCTTTCATGCATATATACCTCATGGGGCACCAAAATCCACCAAGAATTGATGAAGAAATGGAAGTTTGGCCATGGAATGGAAGAGAAGGAGAGCTATGGGTTTGGGAGGTTAAAGATGATGAATAGTACTGTCAATTCCTTGAAAACAGTTTAAATAGCCATCTTCTCACTTTAGCCCTTCAACTTTTGTTATTTTTACAAAAGTACCCCATGCTCAAATAATGCCATAAGATTTGGCAATTTAGCCTAACTCTTTCATTTCTTGTCACTTAGGTCCAAAATAATAACTTATGATCTTGGAAAACCAAACCGATCACCTCAAGGTGCAAAATGACCATTTTGCCCTTGGTTACACTTAGGTGCCAAAATGAACTAGGAACCATCTACCTTTTTAAACACTTGCTTGGCTTGCTTATTCAAGCTAATTGAGGCATTAAAGTAGGGATTTTCACTTGTCGAACAAGTCTTGACCATTAAAGGTCCGTTGCCTAAAGGCCTGTAAGATAGCCCCTTCGAATAAAGGCAAAGTTGTATCATCGGCCCTAGTATACCAACTTTCATTGAGTGCATGTGGTTCTAAGGTTTTTCTACCATGGGGGTTTTGATTCCATCTAAAATTCTTCAATTTCATTGGTAGACAGATTAGCTCCTTTAATCTATGCGTTACTAATCTGACATTTTAGTAGGCATGCCTTTGGTTTGTGTGATGATTGACACTTGTCATAGCTTGATTGGCTATTTTTTGCATTGGTTACATTGGTCACGTCTCTTCAATAGGCAAGAAGTGGTCATTATGGCACCTTTTCACTTGCCTTCCTCGGGCTGTATTTCCCCTTGTTCGAAGTAGAGGTTCCTCACTCCTCATTTTGCTTCCCTGTTTGCTCTTTATTGTTTGCTAATTTCCTTACTTTTGGTGGTTCTTTGCTGTGGAGCAATTTCTGGCAATGTTTGCAATGGCTCGTCAACTTCTTCAGAATGCAATCAGGTGTGTGATTTGTCCAAAGTTGCTTCTTTATATTCTCTTTCTTTTTCTGCCTTATTCCGAAGTAGAGCCTTAGGATAGTCAGATAGAGTATGGGAAATAAGAGTGTCAAATTTAGTACCGCTGAGGAGAGTTAGAGTTTGCTAAATGCCCATTTGAGTTGTGCTAGTTAGAAAAAAGTTAAAAGGTGGTAATCAAAGTTCTTTCTCCCTTCATATGTTAAGATTAGGGCCCCTGAATGTGGTGAACTAAACTACATCCTCGAGAAGG
This sequence comes from Aquilaria yunnanensis, assembly GCA_039654915.1. NCBI lineage: Eukaryota > Viridiplantae > Streptophyta > Magnoliopsida > Malvales > Thymelaeaceae > Aquilaria > Aquilaria yunnanensis. Next base: position 42,815,150 of record CM077599.1, on the reverse strand, counting down.
ATAAGTCACCATCTTCTGATCTCATCTAAAAATGGGTCTTTGTGATCCCCACCCTCAAGATGATTTCTGATTTCTATGAGTTCCATGGCATAGCCATCAACCAATTAACCTTGAACTCCTATTCTTATTTCAACATTTTTTTTTTGTATGTGCGGGGTATTTAAGGTAGCCCCTCACTTCATTTTCTTTATGCCATATTACAAATTTTATCCTCTTCCGAAGAGGTCATTCTATTTTCTATTACCTCAGGGGACATGAATCAAAAAGTATTCAGATACCTTCATTGCCAAGGATAGCTGGTGAGGTTGGAAAATGAAGTACTTCTTTATGGAGGTACCAAAGGAGTGGCAGAACTTGCCAAAAATTGGGCTTCTAGGACTTTGCCAATCGATGTCACAGATCCTTCAAAGCTCTTAACCAAAGAACTTAAAGCTCAATTCAAGAATTTCAACAGTTGTATCAGGCAGGTGGCTGACTGGGATGAATAACCATCGTCACGTGCACCTTATCTTTTTCTCATTCGATGGAACTTGATGATTGAAGATATTCTCCGGAATCTAAGCATTGTCAAGGAGCACCATATTGACCTTCGAATGCCTAAACTACATACTAAAAGGAAGCAATCTATAATAGTCATGCTCCTTTGAAGGAAGCTCACCTATGAAGCCCTTTTGGAGAGTAAGTTATTTCTACCCATTGTTTACTGCATTGATTTGTACTTATACTGACATGGCCATCCTTGGCCCTGGCTTAAGAAGCTTGTGAGAGCTGGTCTCACGGTGGATTACAATTGGCTAGCTGTATATGTGCGCGGATTAAAAACCCATGATACTATTTGATTAACCTAGAATATACAAGATGCATGCTCTTCATGCTTTGACTTGGTTTATTAAAACCATAAAACATTAACTTGGCCAAGTAATTTCTACAGAAAATAAGTACAAATAGCCAAAGTATACAAAATCAACATTTGTGTGAGTTTACTACACATAACAACTCGTGAGAACATTCATACATAAAGTAGGCTAATGGCCTCACCTAAGAGCAATCCTAGAGTCTAGGACTCCTCAAAACATAGACTATGGAGGCAACTAGAGTACTGTATAAACACAAGCCTCAACTCAGATCTTCTTGAGTTAACTCCCACCTTCGATACACGTCCTAGTGGCGAGTCTCAAAAGCTTTGTCCAAGTGCTACTAGGCTCTGCAGCCAAAGGAAGACTTAAGTTAGTACTGTTACTTAACCAACAAGTACCCATGTAGACTAGAATCATAAAGATTCTCAAGTGTCGTACCTGTACACACAAAAGAGCACTACCGCGATAATCCTTAACGATTACCCGGTCCAACAACTTTAGTCTTTCCACAACATAACTAGGGAGTAAGAATTCAACATTCTCAGTAAGAGGTCTTTTGTGTACCTGCAAGAAAATTAATAGGACTCTACATATGATAACATATGTAACTTGCTGCGAGCTCACATAGCATGAGGGTCTGATATATGTATATATAACTAGGCCTTTAAGACCTCTCCTCAAACTAGTCCTCCTAACAGGGCATCACTTCATGCCTAGCGAGTTCTAGCCACTAACTCGCTCCTAGTAAGCCATAGCTTACTGATGCAATCATGTAGCCTTCCCTTAGTCGTTGTGCAGGGGAATTATGGTGGAACTTTGTAGACTAGGTCATAAGACCTCCTTGTAGGCTAGATGAACAAGGTTTCACCTTGCAACTTTGTAGCTCACGGCACGGCTAGGTTGCCAAGGGTTCTAAACCTTTCACCTGAGCTAGTTGTACTTAGTTATCTTCATTTGCAAACTAGTTCCCTTGCTTGTTGCTTAAGAAACCATGAAACCTTATAAAACTCAAGGAAACTTTTACCTCTTGCGGGACTTCTGGAAATCTGGGAGTACCCCCAGAATCCTTAGACCCCAAGGTACTCTAAGAACCCCCTTAGGTCTCACCTCAATCATCCTAGTAAAATGTGAAATTTCTGCCATTTTTGCCTATGGTGACACGTCACCACAGTTGGTAATGCTCTGCCAATTTTTTGAGGGATTGGCGACGCATCGTGGACACTTACCTATAATTGGCAACATATCGCCAATCTGCATTTCTGCAGAAATCTCACGCATTTTGCTGCTATGAACTTTGGACACTTCCTACACATATCAAACATGCTTGGAAAGCCTCCAAATTTCACATACACATAGACCTTATTGCATAGAACATAACCAACTATCACAAGCCAATCTATGATGTCTCATAACATTAATCCAATCCTCCCAAATATCCTAGTCCACCACAATTCAACCAAAACCTTTAACTAATGCTATTGTTAGAATCACTCAGTTCCTTCTAGCAAACTCAAGCCAATAGAATTAATTGAACTTGAAAACATAACTCCCTTACCTCAAATCCAAGTAACAAGTAAGAATCAAACTCTTTTCCAATCCACTAAGCTCAACAAAGTGCTACCTAAGTTCCAAGCAAAAACATAAGCACTAAGCATCAAAATCTTGCTTCCTAACCAAAACCCAAGCTCCAAACTAACCAATTAGCATGAATTCAATCAAGAACACAATGCTTACCACGTACTAAAAAAAGGGGATGGGAGAAAACACACTTCCAAGCTTCAAAACCATGGTTTAACACTTGAAATGAGCTCCTCGTAGCTTATATACCTTGATGGCTCCTCTTGGCACCAAGAAATCTTGATTTCAAGGTTGAATTAAGACCAAAATGAGAGTGAGAAGGCTAGAAACAAGATTATGGCAGCCATAGCCTCACTTTCCCCTTCTTAAACCCCCACTTACCCTCCAAGCCACTAAAGTATTAAGCTTAAGTCACTTAAGCCCCCATCTTTTGTAACTTAGTGATTCTTGATTAAATTCTTGTTTAACCTTCAAGTTTGAGTTAAGGTTGAAAGTTAAGTTATAAAAACTCATTTTAAAACACTTGGGACTTATCTCGGCTCTTTAGGATGCAAAATTACCATTTTGCCCCTGAACCTCATTTAGTGCCCTATCCTTTTCGGAACTTAGTGAACTTAGCTAAACTTCTCCATTCTTGCTATGTAAACTTGAAATTAGGTTCCAAACTTAATTTCGAGCACTTTACCTTCCTCGGGAGTGCCTGATACTAGGAGATCCATAACATACACTAATGTTTTTTCAATTTTAAAAAATGGGTGACAAATTAGTAGACTTATACAAGAGCATATTCCTCAGCCAAGTTGAGAAGGGTGAGTAAGGAAAAAAGGGAAAGATAAGAAAGCTCTGAAGAGAAAGAAAGGGTAGCCTTTGGGTTAGCCTCGACAAAAGAAAGCCAAGGAAGACTCTATTCCTCACCTTCCCAAGATCACTAAAGAGGTAAGAGATTTGGTCCCCGAGGTCGCCATCTTATCCACCCCGTTTAGTCCTAATTATGTTGCGGAGACCTTGGGGACTTCTTTGGGTATTCTTTTAGCCGAAGAGGTCAAGGAAATGAAGAAGCTGAAGGGGAAGGATGTTTCTGCCATCATCCTTAAGGTAAGTGACTCTGAAGTAAGGGACCCTGAGGTTCCTTTACCAGGTTCAGCCTATTACCTTTCATCTATGAGTTTTGGCTTTTTTGAAATTTCAGACTTTATAGATGAATGGTTAAGGACTGACGTGGTAACCAAACTTTGGCGACATAATGTAAAAGAAGTGGTGGAGCTAGATTGGGTTGCCGACCATGAGTAAAGGCGTCATCATCCCAATGCCAACATTCCTCTAGGGAAGGTGCCGAGGGAGCCTTTTTGGAAATTTACCAAGGACATGGATTTGTTCTCGGATGATTGCCAAAAGATGGTCCCTTAGATGGCAAAGAGGATAATGAAGGATGCCACCTTCCAATCTCTAACAAAGTCATGTCCGAATAAAGAGATTCTAGCTGCTCGGATTCCCAAGCATGCAACCTAAGTATAACTTTGTCTTGATACTTAGAATTTTTTTCCATTACTTAGCTATTTGACATACCTTTTATGCCTTCTTTTTGTAAATGCTCACCTATAGATAGTCTTTTCGTGCATGGTCTACCAAGCTAACGATGATTCATACCCAAAATATAGGAGAATTTATTAAAGGCCAAAGGTGCCTTGGTGACTACCTGTTATAAGTACGAAGAATTGAGTAAAATAACTAAGGAAGAGGTAACAGGACTACACCAAGAGCTCGCTGAGGGTACCCAAATGCTTTTCAAGGATTACTCCTCCAAGATGGGCACTTTAGGGCCAAAGCTAGTGGAGCAAACTTTAGCCAATAAGGCTCTTCAGAAGGAGCGGGAATCCTTGTATGCTAACGTAGCCAAAGCTTTTTCAGACAAAACGCAACTCCTTGCCAAAGTTGAATAACTAAATAAGTCGAGAAAAAAAGAAGAAGATGGAGGACTTAGTGAAGCAGAAGGAGGAGGACTGTAAGATGACTAAGTGACCTTTTCAAGATGGGCTTTGTTTGGCTCGTCACCAAGTCTTTCCCCGCTATCCCTATATAGATGTCTGCTTTCTTTGGGTGCTCGATATCCTTCAAGGACCTTTTTGAAACTGGTCTCAGATGGAGTTTCTAGGTTTGCCTCAGCAAGTTTTGGATACCACTGAACAAGTCAATTCCTCCGAAGAATCTCAAGGTGAAGATGCTGATGAGTAGTATGTGCTTCTTTTTTTTTTTGTTAGCTATATGTACTCTTGTCCTCTTCTATTTAATGGAATATTGTTTTATGTTGATTTGTATCTCACCCAAGTCGTACATACTTTCACCTTTGAATGGCAAATGGTGATAACGGTTAGGCATATATGTTTGCCTCCTTCAGGAAATTTCAAGCAACGCTAATGAATGGAAATTTGTTTAAGTGTTTGGCACTTCTTAATGATATTATCACTTAGCATCTGTACAATTTCCTTAGAAATTTTCAAAGTGTAATATTTTTTTAGAGAGTCCACATTCCAAATATTTTTTAACTCTTCTCCTTTGGTGCTCCTAATCTTGAAAACTCCTAGATGAACTTTTTCGGTGACCAAATAAGGTCCTTCCCAATTTTCCCAAAATATGTCATACAATGGTCTTTGGGGCTCTAATTCAGCTCTTCTAAGAACGAGGTCCACAACTTTGATTCCCTTAGGGCTAACCTTTAAGTTCATCACGATAGCGACTCGCTGTTGGAAAGCTCTCCTCCAGAGTTCATTTCCTTATGTTCTTTGATCATGTCGAGTTTGAGCCTTAAGCCGAGGTTGTTTTCTTCTTCATTAAACACTTGTATCCTAATAGAAGGTTTTACTATTTTGATAGGGATCAGAGCCTCTGTTCTGAACATGAGAGAAAAAGGGTTTTACCTGGTGGCCCTCCTTGGAGTTGTTCGTAACTTCATAGTATACTTTGTAATTCACCAGGCCACTTTCTCTTGACTTCATCGAGTCTTTTCTTGAAGCCATCATTCAAAGTTCTATTTGATACTTTTACTTGTCCATTGCTTTAGGGATGAGCCACCAGAGTAAAGTGCAATTTTATGCTGAGGTTGCTGGAAAACTCCTAGAACCCTTTATCAATGAATTGGGTGCCATTATCTACAATTATCACCATCGAGCAACCAAACCTACATATGATATATTTCCAAAAAAACTTTTGGATGTATTTGGCCGATATTGTCACCGACGGTTCTACTTCAATGTACTTAATGAAGTAATCTACCACAACTTCCTAATATTTGACCCCACCTAGTGCAAGGGGAAGTAGACCAATTAGATCGATTCCCCATACAGTGAAAGAACAGGGATAGTTGGCTAAAATTACTACTTCGAAAGGTGCTCTCTGAACGGGTGCATGTTGCTAGCATTTATGGCAATGCTTGATGAATTGGCAAACATCCTTCCATATGGTGGGCCAAAAATATCACTATCAAAGTAATACTATAGCCAGGGCATCTGTCCCGATATAGGATCCGCATATCCCTTCTTGGACTTCCTTTAACACAGTTTCTGTGTCCTTTTCATCAACACATCTTTGTAGTGGATTAGGGTATCCTTGCCTGTATATTTTACCCACTTTGGGGTAGTCCACTTATGGTGCCAAAATTGTGCATTTAAAACTCCCAGGGTTGGTATGTTCTGTGGGTTATCAGAACAATACGCTTAGTGTGCATACCCAAGTGGCCCTCTTGGGCACTATGTAAATGCATGCATATTGGTCCAACCATTACACACATATTCACATTCTATGGACACCATGGGAAAAATGAAGGAAAACACTAACACAAGTCTAAATCTTGGCTACCACACATTAGGCAATCTTATTAAGTGCAAGTGACCAGCCACTGTACCTTAAACTTCTTCCAAAAAAATGTATTAATCTAGCTACATAAACCCCTATTTTATTTTCTTCATCATCAAGTATAGTCTATAAGCAAACCAAGGAATTTGGTTTTACATCAATAGCCCACCTATGGACCAAGTTATGGATTTTTTAAGTTGGTTACAAAATTCTGACCAAATAAATAATAACTTAGCTAACTTTGCAATGTCATATCTTTGAGTATAGGGCTCCAAATTCAGAAAATCCAAATTCAACCTCTAGATGTGCTCTAGGTGTGGTCAAAATTTCATTACAAGATTTATTCTACACGTGGAGATATTAAACTTTAGGTGTAGGCTAAAAAATCAGGCCACTTTTGGACGATTTTGCCCATACAAATTTTTCAAACCATGAAAACACTTCATTCACAAAGGGTAAGCCCTCATGGCTATCCCATATTTGTCCAAAACACATAGGAATTTCATGCTCTTACATCTAGCAACTTTATGTGGCCAAAACAAAATTTACAAATAAGCAGCCTATCATTCACACTTACGCAGCTTTGCACCACATCACATACATAGCCAAAACATTACTCAAATTCACTTACATGTCTCATTTTACATACACTACATGTATAGGAATACATGCACTGCATAATGGCCTTAACTTAGCTAAATATGCACCCTAAGTTACAGGAGTGCCTAAGACACAATGGACTCCAGAAACAGGATGCTAGACAGCTGCTGCATGACACAATAAGCACCATTACTAAAAATACCAAATGTGTTCCTAAAATCACCAAACTTTTCAGATCACAACTAGATATATGGAAGTTAAAATACTTGATATTTCAGATCAAAAATCAAACAACAAAGCTTAGTTTGAATGTGATCTTTTTGTTGAACCTGAAATGGCAAAATTAAGGCGAGTAAGTTTTATTGTGAAACCTAGTAAGGGAAACACTTGGTTTCTTAAGGAAATGTGACCTTCATTAAAACATCCATCCAAAAAAACTAAAATACAAAACCACAATGCATATATAAAAGATATAGCACCCAAATACAGCAGCCATTCACAACCAACAAACACATGAAATGCGGCAGCAACATAAACCATAGGTTAGTCCATAAAACATGCAATAAACATAAGTAAATCACTATGGCAGCCCTCCTTAAGCTTAATCTTGGTCTTAGGCAAGTTTTAACACTAGTTAGTACTAACTTTGGGCTCTAGAAACCCAAATTTTTGCTGCCATCACTGTGCACTTCACACTAGGTCACAAAACCTTCAATAAGTGCACTCCCCTCACTAAGATTGGTTCATCAAGCTCATGACTCTCTTCCAAGCCCCTAGCTCCATGGATGCTTGAAAATATAGTAAACAATCCATGAGAGCAAGAGAACCCTTACCTTGACGGGTATGCTGAAATTGGAGCTTGATCCTAGGTGCACTCAAGCAATAGCACCAAATAGCTTCCAATTGTGCTTCCTTGACTTCAATTGCAAGTAGTTTTGAGTTTGAAGTTTTGGTGGCTATGGAGGAAGTATGGAGGAGGGTGACCTATGTCCCTTGGCTAGTATGGCCGAGTATGAGAGAAGAAAAGGTGGTCTTGACTACTTAAATGGTCAAAAGTACACTAAACACACTCAAGTAGTCTTAACCTTGTCTTATGTCATTTTACTTGTAACAAGACTATGGTTTCTTAGTCTTAATCTATTGGCCCACATTTGAGCATTCTTATCTTGCTTTAGCAGCCCCCTTAGGTGCGATAACCCCACAATTTCATCATTTGACTTAAGTCAGAGACATACACATCTTAAGCCCTACATTAGAATACTTAGGTCCTTTATGCCTTTTTGTGTTTTCTTTGTCCTTAGTTGTCTTTCATAAGAAATTTGGTCCTCCAATAGCACTTTCATATTATTCATATCCTTCTCATAACTCTCCAAATCTCTTTTGTAAAAGTTTTGCAATTGAGTACCCAAATTTCCAAAATCTTACAAAAAAAGTCCATAGGTTGCTTGGCAAACAATCAATCCTTAAGGCTTTTCTTGGGGGCCAAGTTACCAACTTAGAACACTTTTAAGGATGTCTTCATTATATCTTGTGCCCCTCATACCTCAATCACTATGAAGAGAATTACACAATATAATGGTTTTCTTACCATTATGCCACACTTGTAATTCTCCCATTTTTGTGAGGTGGTCACAGTATAACTCCTCCCCAACAAAAAAGTATATTCCTGCTCTCCTTTAAACCTTTGCCACTTCCCAAAGATCACTGGGCAAGGAGTTACTAGTCAGGTATTCTTTTATCAGACCTTGCCATCCCTCCTTTGTGGTTGCCAGTGCCATAATGGCTATGCTCGAGGAATCAAGTACTTTGGCTGGTCGTTTTGATTTAGCCAATACATCTGCTTTCATATTCTTTTTCTTTTTTAGGAATCTTCTCGAATTATACTTTTTCAAATTTTTGAATCAACTTTTGATGAAATCATGATACTTTGCTAGCCTCAAGTCCTTGACCCCATACTCTCCCGCTTGTTGTTGAACTACCAACTGAGTTAGTGTAGGCCTTCAAGGATTTTACGCCGACCCTCCTTGCCAACTACAGCCCTGCTATAAGAGCTTCATAATCGGCAATGTTATTGGTGACTTGAAATCCAAATTTGATGGATTTTGTAGTTTCCATACCTTTAGGTCCTCATAATATTATACGAGCGCTTTGGTGTTCGGATCCAAATGCGCCATCAACAAAAAGTACCCATTCAGGCTCTTTATCTTTGAGGTCCTCTAAGACATTGGTGTTTTTTGGTTGTTTACAAATAAAGTTTGCTAGAGCCTGGGCCTTTATTGATTTTTTTGGCTCATAACTGATGTCATATTCTCTAAGCTCTATGCACCACTTTGATAGTCATCCTCAATGATCTACCCTCTTAATGATATCTCAAAAGGGCAAATTACTTCTGACTATGTTAGGGTGCCCTTGAAAGTATAACCGAAGTCTTATACTTGCCATGACCAAAGTAAAAATTGCCTTTTGCAATGTTGGGTACCTCACCTCAGCCCCATGCAGGGACTTACTGACATAGTACCCTGGCCGTTGTTTTCACCTTTTTCTCCAATGAGGACTGAACTAACCGCTTTCACGCTAACAGTGAGATAAAGTATGAAGGGTTCTTCGTCCTTGGGTTGCCAAAGTGTAGGTAGGTGGGCAAGGTAATTTCAGCTCCTTGTAGGCATTCTAATGTTCCTTATTCCAAGGATGTGGTTCAGTGTCATCCCCAACGTCATTTTTTATTCCTTAGTCAATGTTTTGAAGAAAGGTCGACACCAATCTCCATATTTGGATATGAATATGCTAAGTGCAGTTATTCTTCCAGTGAGCCTCTATATGTCCTTGATAGTTGAGGGCATTTTGGATTTGAGCAGGGTCTTAATCCTTTCGAGGTTAGCATCTATCTCTCTTGGATACCATGAAGCCAAAGAACTTGTCAGCTGTTACTCCAAATATGCATTTTTAGGGTTAAGGCTAATGTTGAATGTTCAGAATTGCTAGAAGGTTTCTTGTAAGTTTGTGATGTGGTTGCTTGATAGTTTACTCTTAACTACCATATCATCGACATGTAGTTCCATATTCCTTCCAATCTGAGAGTCGAACACCCTGTTCATTAGCCTCTGATATATGGCTCCCATGTTCTTGAGGCCGAATGGCGTCAGTTATGAACACTATTTTTTCCTCATTTGTGAGGTTCATCCAAATTTGGTGATATCCATTGAATGCATTGAGAAAGCTTAATAATCCATATTCGGTAATGGAATCCACAAGCTGGTCAATTGAAGGAAAAGGATATGTGTCTTTTGGACAAGTGCCATTAACACTTTGGAAGTCAAAACACATTCGAAGCTTGTCACTCCCTTCCTTGGTGGCAACGACGATGTGGTAAAGCCAGTCAAGATATTTTACTTCCCTTATTATGCCTGCCTCCAAGAGTCGGTGGATTTTTTTTAACAAAGTCATTTTTGTGTGATGATATGTTGGGATTTTTCTATCAAATAGGCTTAGCTTTGGAACTTACTGTTAGACTGTGCTAGATTATGTCTGAATTTATTTTGGGCATGTCCTTTGGGTATTAAGAAAATAAGTCCTTCTTCATTAATAAGAAATATACAAGCCTATCTTTTCCTTTTTTGGCAAGTTGTTTCCCTATTCAAGTACTTAGGCTATGCACTAGTTCCAGATTCTTAGTTTCTATCTCCTTGCTACTACACTTGTCCTCCCTGAACCTTCTTTTGGTGATCGTACCACCATTTCCAATCTCTTAAGTATGGATCGTGATGACAGCTTACCTTGATTTGACAAACACTTTTCTCACTTCCCCTTGGTTGATAAATATTTCTACATCTCATTCTTTTGTTTTGAAGGTAACTATCAAATATTTCACATTAGTCCTCAAGTGTTGGTTGCGTTGAGTTTGCTGACCAAGGATGCCATTGTATGATGAGGGGACATCTATGACAATGAACCTTATCATAACAGAAGTGAAAAGCTCATCCCCTAAATTGATCGAGGTGCCTTTTAGCATCAATGGCAGGTCGATTAATCCTGAGACTGGAAGTTTTGAAGGCCTAACCCCAAATGTGGGTGAAGTAATTAGTTGGAGCCCGCTTTTGAGGATACCTGAGCTTGGCAGTAAATGGGTGAATAAGACATTGGCATTTGAGCTATTATCATAGAGTACCCTTCCAACATTCCAGTTTCCAATTCTGGCTATGATTAGGAAAGGATCATCACGTGGAAATTTTACCACTGAGCCATCCCTTCAGGTGAGCTTCTTTGTGGGGCTATCGAATTCCATAATAGTTATTTCTCTTACTGTCCTCTTTCTTTCATCTGAAAGTATTCCAGGGGTGGTTGCTTGGATGTTGCCAGCTAAAGGAGGGGAATGTTTCCTGAGACTTTGGTTTGGATGATGTCTATCGGATTCATATTTTTCATCTTTGCCCTTTCTCTCATCTTCTCCTTTCTCCTTTGACATTGGCAAAGGCATCTGGAAGTATCGCCGAAGTTGCCCTTGCTTAATCAAGGTACTATGTACTTTCTCAACTGGAAGCAGTCTTCGGTGTTATGCCCACAGTCTCTATGAAACTGGCAATACTTCTACATGTTTTCCTTATTATCCAAAGTCATGGTCTTTAGGCATTGGATCAAGGTACCTTGTCTTCCTAGGGCCATCAGAATATTAGTTGTGCTCGTGTTCAAGGGAGTGAATACCGGTGGCGTTTTGCCTCTAGTTTTCCAAGGTCTTCCCCTTCATTCAGTTTGATACCAAGGTTAAGGATTTTGTCCTTCAGGAGATTGATGGTCCAATCTTTGTCCTCCTATTCTCATTTCCTTGGCCATCATGTGCTATTCGGCTCTCCAATAGAACTCTCCAAGTGTTTTTAGGGGTTCGTTTGAAAATTTGTAGAAGAGTTAAGAATCCCTTTTGGGTCCTTAGATCATCACTAAAATTTGAATTTCTGGGCAAAAATCAAGAAAACTGAAGGCATCACGATTAAATGTTTGGACATAGTCCAGAATGGTTTCCCCATTCTTCTAGGCTATGTTGAACATCTAGACTGGCATCTTCACCATTGGCCTACTTCCAATGAATTGCTAAGTGAATGTTGTGGATAGTTGTTTGAATCCCATAATCATTCTGGGTGCCAAAGAGTTGTAACATGCGGTAGTAGGCTCGGACAAGGTCACCTCAAAACACTTGCAAAGTGTGGCGTCATCAGCCTCGTGTAACACCAAGCTCCCCCAGTATTTGGTCAGGTGAGCCTGAGGGTCACTTCGTCCATTGTAGCTTTCAAGGTGTGGTACTTGGAAGCGATTGGGCATCAAGGCCTTTACCATAGTGTGAATGAATGGAGACTCATTACCGGTAAAGGTTTCAGATAGCCTTGACCAAATTGGCTTTTAGGAAACTTGCTTCTCAACCTTATCTAGCCACTTCAAGATTGTCTCCATTAAGATGGCAATGTTGCCTTGCCCCTGTTGTTAGGAGTAATGTGGCAAGGGGGAATGGTGCCTTCTTCTTGGTGAATATGTTACCCACTCTAGGGTAGTCTAATTATGGTGCCAAAATTGTGCGTTTAGACTCCCAGGATTGGTAATGTTCTGTAGGCCATCAAAACACTACCCTTAGTGTGCATACCCAAGTGGCCTTCTTGGGTACTACATAGACACATGCATATTAGTCTAACCATCATACACATATTCACATTTCACGCACACCATGGCAGCAAAGAAGGAAAACACTAGCACAAGTCTTAATCTTTGGCTACCACACATTAGGCAATCTTATTAAGTTCTAGTGACCAGCCACTGCACCTATAACTTCCACTAATAAACTGTATCATTCTAGCCTTGTACCCCCATGTTTTCTTTGCTCCATTATCAATTATACACTTAGAGCAAACCAAGGAATTTTTTTTTTACATCAATAGTCCACCTATGTACCAAGTTATGGATTTTTTAAGTTTGTTACAACATTCTAACCAAGTGAACAGTAACTTAGCCAACTTTGCAACGTCATATCTTTGGTTACAGGGCTCTAAATTTGGAAATTCCAAATCTCAATTCAACCTCTAGATGTTATCTAGGTGTGGTCAAAATTTCATACCAAGATTCCTTCTACATAAGGAGATATAGAACTTTAAGTATATAGCCAAAATTCTAATCACTTTATGACCATTTTGCCCACACAAAATTTCATAAGTGTGCAAACACCTCATTCACAAGGGGAAAACCCTCCAAGGCTATCCTATACATGTCCAATACACATGGGAAATACATTATCCTTCATCTAGCAACTTTATGTGTCCAAAACATAATTTACAAGCAAGTAGCCCATCATTCACACTTTGGCAGCTTTGCACCACATCACTTACATAGCCAAAACACTACTCAAATGTTCATATACTTGTCTCATTTTACATACACTGCATGTACATGCATACATGCACTACAAAATGGTCTTAACTCAGCTAAATACACACCCTAGGTTACAGGAGTGCCAAAGACACAATGGACTCCACAACAGGATGCTGGACAACTGCTGCATAACACAATAAGTACCACCATTAAAAAATACCAAATGTGCTCCTAAAATCACCAAAATTTTCTAGATCATAACTAGACATATGGAAGTTCATGTACCTGAAATTTCAGATCAAAACTCAAACCAAAAATGTAATTTTGAATGTGATCTTTCTGCTGAACCTGAAATGAGAGAATTGAGGGTAGTAAGTTTCATTGAGAAACTTAGCAAAGGTAGCACCTGGATTCAATGGGAAATGTAACCATCATTAAAACCTACATCCAAAGACACTCAAACAAAAAAACCACAATGCATATATATACAAGATATATTAACCAAATGTAGCAGCCATTCACAACCAACAAACACATTAAATGCGGCAGCAACAATAACCATAGGTTAGTCCATAAAACACATAATAAACATAACCAAATCAGGATGGAAGCCCTCCTCAAGCTCATACTTGATCTTAAGATGATTTTAACACTAGTTAGTACTAACTTTGGGCTCTAGAAACCCTCATTTCACGGTCGTCTTTGTGCACTTTACACTAGGTCACAAAACCTTCAATAAGTGCACTCCCCTCACTAAGCTTGGTTCATCAAGCTCATGGCTCTCTTCCAAGCTTAGACCTAGCTCCATGGTTGCTTGAAAATATAGAAAAAAACCCATGAGAGCAAGAGAACCCTTACCAAAGTGGGTAGGCCAAAAATCAAGCTTGATCCTTGAAGTACCCAAGCAATAGCTTTAGTTTGCTTCCAATTGCTTCCTTTTGCCTTCAATTTCAATCTTGGAAGTATGGTGGCTATGAAGGAAGTGTGGCTATGTTCTTGGGCTAGAGGAGCCCAAAAATGAGAAAGAGATAAGTGAATTGGCCACTTGAATGACCTTAACTAAGCTTAAGGGCTCAAAACACACTTAAACAAGCTTAACCTATCTTTATGTCATTTCCCTTCTCACTAATTATGGTTTCTTTGTCTTAAACTCATGGGTAAACATGTGCCCAACATTTTTGACCCATTTACCAAGCCATAGCTGCCTCCCCCATGGTGGGATAACCCCACAATTCCACCGTTTGACTTAAATCAAAAGCTTGAACACCTTAAGGTTTACAATAAGACATTTAGGTCCTTAATGTCTTTAGTGTTTCTGTTACACCCGGAAAGGGCTAAATGACTAAGTCCCGGGTTAAGAAGATTAGTGGAAATAAAAATTTTCCTAATTTGGAAACTTAGCAATTAAATTGAGGAGACATGGAAATTTTTCCCTAATTGGGAATTGAGCTTGGTAAGCTCGGGAGATCTTAAATTAATTATGAAATGGGCATAATGAGTGTTGGACACTCTAGGAATTTTTCTTGGCTTAGGCCAAGAGTTTTGGTGATGAAAATGGCAAATTATGAAGTTGAGGGACTCAATTGAAGAATTCAAGAAAGATGGAGGACTAAAGGTGAGATTTGGCCAATTTTCATGGCAAATTGTGCCATGGCCGGCCATCCCATGAATTTTGCCATTTAAAATGGCCACATAAGCCTCCACCCACATTATTTAAATTGCCCACATGGATTTGACCCCACCATCACCATAAACAAATATTTTTCCCACCATTTTTGACTAGACTTTGTCTCCCACTTTACATTATTTTCTTTCTCCTCACCATCACTTGTCAAATCAATTCTTTAATGAACATTTGACTATTCTCCCATCCATTTGAATTAAAATTCGGCCATACCACAAAAACTAAACAAAATGGCTCCTTGAAGGAAACAAATGGATTGTTTAATGGGTTTTCTTTTCTTGATGGGACATCACCTTCTTTTGTCCAAAAGATTATTAGCAATTGACTAGCTTTCCTCCCATTTGAATTGTTGACCGGCCATTCATCATAAATGTACATTTGATACGCATTTGGTTTGCATTTCTCCCTCTTTTGCTAGCATAATGGCCGCCCATCATCATTTCATTCTCATTTTCATTTCATCTCTCTCTCTCTAAGCCATACGCTCTCCCTTCTCTCTAAGTTCGGCCATGAAAGTTCTTCCAAGCTTCATCTTCTTCCTTCATCCTACCTCTCGGCCATGGCTAGAATCACCCACTCTCACACATGCAAACTCATATCCTTTATGATTTCAAGCTCCTAAACACGTTTAGAGTGAGAACCAAGTGAGAAATCAAAGAAAACCCATGAAGAAATGCTCGTGAAGTTTCGGCCTTAGTGAGAAATTGGTGTTCTTGAGCTCACCTCAAGAGCTCCTTACATGCATGGCATTTCTAAGCCATGAGGAGCAAGAGAAACAAGGAAAACATCAAGAAAGAACAAGTGAAGATTCGGCCAAAACAAGGTTGTAAGTGAATCATGTTTTTCATTGTTGATTTCTTGTGTTTTGAGCTAGATATTACTTTTTAATGCTTTGTATATGCTGGATTTTTGCAAGGAAAAGCTCTTGAAGATTCGGCCATGGAGGATTTATAGTGCTCTTGGACTCAACTTGAGAGTTCAAGGCATGCATGGCACTTTTAAGCCATGAAAAGCAAGGAAATGGAGGAGAACTCCAAGAAAAGCAAGGAGCAACTTTCGTCCATGAATGTCCATGGTATTTTGAGGCTTGAAACCAAGTGTTCTTGGTGCCTCGAGGCTTGTATAGCCTTTCCAAGCAAGGAATCAAGCAAAGGATGCAAAGAAAAGCAAGGAACAAATTCGGCCAAATGGGTTCCAAGTGTTCTTGGTAGTGAAGATGTTCTTGTGAGTGTGCATGATAATGGTCAAAATTTGAATGTAAAAAGAGGAGTTTTGCAAGCAAAATCAAGCCATGGAGGGTTCGGCCATATGTGGTTTTTAATGTCTTGGCATGTTAGCCATGTGGAGCCAAGTGTTCTTGGCATGTTTTTGAGTCCTAGATGACTTGTACAAGCAAAAATTACAAAGAAGAAATGAAGCATGCATTGGTGCCAATTTTTGGTGGATGTGTGTTAACCAAGTATTTTGGTGGCAAAAGTGTTCACAATGGAAATTTGGGACTAAAGTGGCACAGAAGAATTCAAGAACAATTCTGTCAACAATTGTTCTTCAGGTACTTAAGTGAAAAAGTTAATATAGGCCCAAGTCCTGGAAATGTAATATTGGGCCTAAAGGCTGAATTGGGCTAAATCCTGAAAAGGTTAATATGGGCCCAAATCCTGGAGAAGTTAAATGGGCCAAATCCTGAAAAGGTAAAATTGGGCCTAAATGTTAAGTTGGGCCAAGTCCAGAAAAGTTAATAAAAAGGCCAAGTGGGCCTGAGTTCCAAAGAAGGTCAAGTGGGCCAGAATTCCAGAAAAGGCCCAGTGGGCCTGAACTCCATAAAAGTGCAAATTGGGCCTGGATTTCCAGGAAAAGGCCAATGTAGGCCTGAGTTCATAGATTGGGCCTCAGTTCACAGAAAGGCTAAGTGGGCCTTTACCTCCTTAAGTGAGGTTGAGTCCACTAAGGAAATGGCAAAGTTCCAACAACAAACAAAGCAAAGCAAGGTAAAGACAATGGCCAAAAGGTTATACAAATGGTGGTAAGAATCCCTATACTCACTCTCTGCATGGTATATTTTCCATGACCTTTCATTGTGAGTATTAGTGCCCCTATGCGATGGTCAAAGAACCAAGTGACCATAGGTGTGCATGTCAGGGCTATGTGGTTGTTACTTTTTGTGAGGACTCATGATACTTTCTTAGTTGGATAGTTGGGCACATAAGTGCATAATGGGCGAGGTATTGTTGCTTTGGCAAATATGGTTTACTCATGAGTAATTAGCAAGCATTTAGGGCTAGGAATTGAGTTTGGCCAACTCAATTCTCAAGCTAAGGAGCGCTCAGTAGGTTATAAATGGCATACCGGGATTAGTGGTATGGATTATGCTAATGCTTGCGATACCCACGATGACATGGAACATGATGTTGCGAGGACAGTGTTGTGTGTGTTGAGTTGCGTGCTTCTCTGAAGTTGTTTGTGCATGCTGACCCATATTATTATTGTTATTGTTATTGTGCTATATCTTGTGTTTTCTTTGTTTTAGTGTTTTCCTTTGCAGGAATATGGATTAATTGCCATTACATTCTTGGCACAAGTTTAGGCTTTGGAAGCCATATGATGACTTTGAAAGTCATGAGTATTTACCTCACTAGGCATTGGATGCCGTCAGGATTCTTACTGAGTTTTATAACTCACCCGCCCTGTTATACCTTTTTCAGGAAATGGATGGCTTGATAGATCAAGCGTAGAGTACCAGAGTAGTCGTTACAATGTGCTAAAGGGTTGGGTATGTGTATAGTGTTGCTCAATATATTCACTGGTTCAAAGAGACTTATGTGGTATAGATTGCTTGTGGATCAAGCTAATGTTGTGGACTTACCTGTGCAGGATATGGAGTCTAGAAGTTGTGGGAACAAGGTCTATAGGTGGATTGTGTTCTGTGTGATATTAGTTTGCAGATTAAGTAGTTATGAAAACTTGATCTGTAAAACATGAACATTGGATAAACTTAGACATGAAGCATTCCTTGGTATGTTTTCCAAGTAAGTGATGCTTGTTTGCTGTTCTATGGATAGGCATAGTTCTGGATGACTTATGATGATGAATTTTACCTTGGATAGATGATTATGATGATTTATGATGGTGATGAACTTGAAGGATGATTATATGAGAAGTATGCTTGAATTCATACAGGTGGAATTCTTGATGGGTGATTGTGTTATGTGTACTAGATTGGCAGAATGCTCATGGATATGAAAATATGGTTTTCAAACTTGAAATGGAATATGGGCTTCTTGGTTGCCATGCATTGAAATAGTACACTTGATGGACACACATCTAATGCACTTAGTGGAATAAGTGTATGGCTATATGTAGCTTGGATGAAATGAGCATGTGAAAATATTACAGGAGAAGATTATGTTGAATTGGAATAAAGTATGCTTTGTGATGAAGAATGCATGTAAGCAGGATAAAATCATGAATGGAACACTTGAAATCCCACTTAGGTACTAGCTTGACTCTAAAGAGCACCCTGATAACATATTGAAGGTAAATAATCAATCAAGCTAGAACCAGAATAGATCCTGGACTCACGCCGTAAGTGCTCGTTTTGATTAATAAAGCCCCTTCTGATTGAATAACTTCCGCTGCAAGCTTTGATATTTGGGCCTAGATGGGCCAGGGGCAGTAGTGGGCGTGACAGTTTCCTTTGTCCAAACTTGTCTTCCATGAGCAATTTGGTCCTCCAATAGAATTTTCATAGCATTCATATCTTTCTCATAACTCTCCAAGGCTCTTTCTTGAGAGTTTTGCAATTAAGTACCCGAATTTCCAAAACCTTACAAAAAAGTCCATAGGTTGCTTGACAAATAAGCAATCCTTAAGGCTTTTCTGGAGGGCCATGTTACCAACTTGGAACACTTTTAAGGAGATTTTCATTATACCTTTTACTCCTCACACTTCAATCACTATGAAGAGAATTACACAATATAATGGCTTTTTGACCATTATGCCACACTTGTAATTCTCCCATTTTTGTGTGGTGGTAACAGAATAACTTCATCAGCAAGGAGACATTGTCTTCCCCTAAGGAGAGAGACTCCATTATTGTGAAACCTTTTACTGCTCTTGACCTTGACCTCATTGTCTTGCGTCCGCGAGATGGTAGGTTATCTGTCAAAGACTCTTCATGAAGACTTCTATTGACCAAGCTCTAGCTAGGTGATCTACAACCTCTCTCCAGGTGGGCTTCCTAGGAGGGTGTCCTTGCCTGTGAATGAGCTCACGACCATCACCATGAAACCCTTTGCTCTCTTGACCTTGACCTCACCATCTTGCATCCATAACGCGATGGGTTCTTTGTCGAAGACCCCTCATGAAGGCTTCTGCTGACTAGGCTTTGTTGGGGTGATCTGCAACCTCTATCTAGGTGGGCTTCTCGGGATGGTGTCCTCATTTGTGAACAAGCATGTAATCATCGCTGGTCGAGTGGTTGAGTTATTTTAGCCATAATAAAATGCTAGAAGTCGCATAGGAAGCCCATTGTGACCATCAGAGGACACTTGTCCTCAGGTAGAGAAGGCTACGAAGGTGGCTGATCAGTCGTTGCTTGAGGTTTAGGCGAAGATTGGGACATAGGAACTCTCTTTTCCTTCGAACACCAAGTTTCCACAATAGCAAGTTGAGATGTAGTCCCAACATATCGCACCAAGTGATGCTCTAGAACATCCTTGATGTATCACATATTGTCCTCCGAAGATGCTTTGTTTGAGTCATATCTGTAGTAGTACAAAACAAGGGTTAAGGGGTTCTCTAGAATATTACCGGGGAAGGGATCTTCGATGCCCAAGTCAGTATGTATAAGAGAGGGGCAATGAGTGAATAAGGCAAGTGAGTAGATGATGTTACCTAGGAGCTTCCCTGGATATATATAGGGGAGTTGAGGAAAGGACCGTTCTACCCGAGTAGAGGAGATTCAAACACGTGGATAGTCGAATTCAAGGGCTCTTTAATTGGTGCTTAGGGATGAAGGTGTCCAACTGGCCTAGGGCTAGCAGGCAGTTATGCCCAGACATTAAATCAGGGCATGTGAATGGTCTATGCTAGTAGTCCCAGGAGAAGGTGTTTGGAGTGTTCTTTCGAGGTCCTTTTAAGGGGTTCCGATGGTATATGACACGCTAGTCTTCCGAGGGTGGTCAGCTTATTCTCCAAGGGCGGTTAGCTTGCCATTTAAGGGTGAAGGCCAAACCCCATTATTTCGATGGTCCTTTGGGCAATAGCCCTTCAACTATCACTATTATTCGAGAACTTTGTATTCACCCTAAAGTGCCAAAAAATTTTCAATTTTTCTTATAATTTCACAAATGACTATAAGACCCTCCTAACAACCAAATTAGTACTAAATTAAACAAATTCCTAATCCAATCTTTATGTGATCACGTTAAATATTTAAAATCTAAAGCCTTAAATAGAAACCCAACCTAAATGGACTTAACCAAATGAATTATTTACACACCTAAATTCTGAAATTAACCCTATTTAACTAATTTTATTAATTCAATTCAAACGACCAAAATAGCCTAATAAATTAATGCAAAATTTACCTATGACCCTAATTAATGCACCTGAAATAATGTTTTGCCTAAAACTAAAGTTAGCCCCAAAAAAACTTATTAATATGTGTTTAAATCCTTAAGAAGTATATACGCCTTTTATTATACTTTTCTATAGGATAAATGACACTTGTCGTCTTTAAACTATCCCAATATTGCTTAATCATCCCGAAACCTAAAATGTTGCTTAATCATCCCAAAATTGTGCAATTTTTCCCAACTTCTGTCACTTTTTAATAACTGGCATACGGCAGGACAATAGGTGCAACAATTTGGTAGTTTGAGGATGGTGGTGCAACAATAGGTAGTCTGAGGATGATGATGCAGCAATTCATAGTTTCAGGATGATTAAGCAACATTGAGCATAGTTTAGGGAAAATCAATGTCATTTACTCCTTTTTTAATCAAATAGATGACCCATCAATTTCCATAATTATTTTTAATAATGTTAAATTTTGAATAAAATAAATAACCAAAATTTTCAAAAAAAAATATTGGAGCGAATGGACACTTTAAAACATTTGCCTCTACTATGGACAAATTTAATTTTGAATATAAGTAAAAGAAAGAAAAAAAATAAAATATTAATGCTTTGGAATTGGCTCAAATTGGCCCTAATATTTTTCAGGCTGAGAAAGTTACTGATCTCATTCAAATGGCTGAATAAAATATTAATGTTATTAAAATGGCTTAATTAACCTAGTTGACATTAAAATCCAATTAAAATATTTCAAAAGGCTCCAACATCTTTAGGAATTTGACATAATAAATACTCTTAATTTAAAATAATTCAAACAGGCTACCTTGACTGTCATTTCCCTTACTTCTACAAATACCGAAAGCCTTTCTGATTTTTCAAATTGAATTCATCCTTCTATACCACCACCACCATCAGCTACCAACACACCATCGATGCCAGCCTTTCCACCATGAGATTCACTGCCTAGTTATCTAGCCTTCCATCCAGCCCCTAACCATATCCCACATTAGTGATGGTATCTTTCTCCAATTTTCTATGGCCCAAGTGGTTTTAGAGGTCTTATCACTATGTTGTGGGTAATATTCCCACAAGCATTGCCTCCTCCAAGAAAGACCATATTAAAATCAACATGCTATGATATCCTTGGGTGTTTGTTGGGTTCTTGATCAAAATTGGATGCCACCCATTAGAGACCTGCCAAATAGTCTTCATACATAATTGGGGAGGATGTTTTGAAGCTAATCTTTACCCGATCAAAAGGTGACAGTGTTGGCGATGGATACTAATGTGTTAAGTATTAGGTCTCAAGGAAGAAGAAGGCAAACTTAAAGCAAAAATCACCATTGTGGACAATTACAAAGGCTATCTAGCTGAAGATGATGGTTTCTTAATTTGTAAGAATTTTAACTTGTCTCTTTTTTCGTAAGAGATAGAATTTATTGAAGGCCATTAAATAGAATATCCGATATTTTAAGGAAAGGGTAAATGGCACTGATTGTCCCTAAACTATGCCCAATGTTGCTTAATCATCATGAAACTATGAATTATTGCATCACCATTCTCTAACTACCCAATTATTGCACCATCATCCTCAAACTACCCAATGGTTGCACCTGTTGCCCTGCCTTATGCCAGCCTTTAAAAAGTGGTGAAAGTTGGGAGAAAAATGCACAGTTTTGGGACAATTAAACAACATTACGATAGTTTAGGGACAATGGGTGTCATTTACCGCTAATGAAATATCCCAAAGATTTAATGGAGAATAGGAAATTTGGCCCATTCAAAACAACTTTCGGACGAAATAGAATGAAATTTTAAATATCAGGATAGAGAAAACATGAAGCTATTCATGATTTGGAGATGACCAAAAGCTTCGGGGTTGAGGACTTTGATTTTGATCCAAGCTTCAATGCTGATCAAATCAGTTATAGCCTTTTTTTTCCTAAACTTAGTAATTGCTAAGTTTTCTCCTCTCTTTCTTTGTGCTTTCAATTTCTAGGGTTTTTTTTTCTTCCTTGTTCCTTGTCATTATTGTGTCAAGCTTTTATTCAGCTCAATTTCTCAACCTTGTGCATCTTATGCTCTCATTTATGTGCTTCTAGTGTCTTTTTTCAATTATTAAGAGTTTTGATTTTTTGCTTCATTTTTCTTAGCCTATGGTTTCCTATTTTGCTTACCTCTCTTTTGTCTTCATGTTTCCAATCTAGGTGTCTTCTTTCCAGCTTGTTTGTTACCCGTGAGTTCTATGTTTTAATTCTAGTTCTTTCATTCTATTGAGTCATATGTGGCCTTGCTCTTATCTTGTTGTATCATTCATTTTGTCTTGTTTATGTTGCCTATTTAATGTTTTCACCTGTTGATTTCTTATAGCTTTGTTTGATAGTCTTATTTTCTTGTATGGTATCTCTTTCTATAACAAGGTTTTTACCCTAGTTCTACAAGTTATTTCTCTTTTTTTTTTTTTAATTTTTCCCCTACTAGTATAGTCTAGTTAGTTCTTTCTTTTTTAATGTCAACTTGAAAGTAGGTCCTTTAGCAACTGACTTCAATTATCTTGGTTGTTCCTACCTATTGTTGGAGTATGAGTTTCTAATCATTTTTGTTATTCTTCTATTACTTGGTAGATCTATTATATGCTCAATTTGATGTTCAGGGTTCATCTTTTCTTGTCATCAATCTAATCTATAGTTTAGGAGGCTATTGTGTTGTTTATGTGGTTGGATTTGTTCTGATGTTAGGATTGAAGAAAGGGTTTCTATCAGACAGAAGAAGAGTTACTTCTCCTCAATCAACTCAACCCATTCACAAAAAAGAAAAGCTAGATAGCCTTCTATTTTCAAGCTAAAGTGTAGCATACAGTTTAGGCCATCTTTCAAAGGTTTTATCAGTCATTAAAGGCTCACAGAATTTTGTTTCTTTTGCCATTGAAAGTGAGGTTAAGGTAGCTCCTCGATGGCATTTTTGGTTGAATTTAATTGTTTCCAAGAGAAATGTCTCAATGAATTGGCTTATCATCAACAAAACTTAGCCAACAATCTAGGTTCTATCAATCTTTTACCTTTTTTCAGGCCATTCTCCTAAAGGTAGTGCAAAATCATTTCCCTCAAGCTCTTAAATCCCTTGCCAATCAAGCTGATAAATAAAAAATATCAATGTTTGAGGATGATATCACAAAATTTAAAGCTCAATTAGAGGAGTTACAAGCAGAGCAAGGGGTTAGAGAGAATTAAGCTTAAAACCTCATCAAAGTGCTAGAGAACCAAAAGCTAAATGTCTTACATGAGTTTGCCAAATCCAAAGAGGAGCATATAATTCAATTTGGGAAGCTAGAATGGAAACTGGTAGATTTAGAGTACAAAAACCAAAGCCTTCAACAAGAACTAAAAGAGGCTAAACTTAAAGCATCAAAATTCACAATCTCTTCATAGCGAAGCTCCTTGGGCTCTCCTAATATCTGAAAGCTCTTAGAATCCAGTAAGTTAGAAGTTTGGCCCATTCTTCCCTTAATGTCTGGCAATTATTGTTTTTTAGATGAGAAGGTAAGTGTAAACTCTGTATCAAGTATGGTAATCCTTTACATAGAAGATTGAGTTGTTTGAATAGAAAATCTCTTTTCCACATTAACTCCAAAAAAGTTTTATGGTTTGTGAAAGAGTTGACTTTTAAAGCAAACAAGGATGGAATTTTCAGCAAGGTTTCTGATGCCCAGGGGCTTCATCGTTGGTAGTCATGGTGACTGATGGAGGGACTCCCGGGGAGGAAGAACGCCTGGTGACCGATTTGCCCAAGGGATAGTGCCTGAGATGTTCAGAAAAAGTGGGTTAGGAGGTCCCCGGGGTGTTTTTCCGGGGAGGAGCCTCCGACGCCCAAGTCAGTGGTTGTATTTTCTTAGAGTGGGGAGTCAGGATGTTTTTGCCAGCCGTTTGCCAGAGCGCACTCTCTGGTATTTATAGAGGTGTCCAGCCCGTTCAGATCATGACACGTGTTCGGTCAGATGTTCTCTGAATGTCTGGGCGTAGAGGACAAGTAGCTGGTGGTAGGCTTCCTTGAGCCTTGAGCCGAGACGGGCCATGATGTGACTTTGATGGCGTTGGCTTGTCAGAGCGCCGTTTGAGGTGGCTTGTGACGTCTGTGGGCCACATGTCAGAGGCTTCCTTAAATGCTCCTGCCGTACTCCCGAGGTCCCTGGGTGAGGTCGTCCTCTTGTACGGACCGTGCCACTTCGGGAAACAAGCCCCCAATTCGGGGGTTCCCAGATTCAGGGAGTTCCGTCTTCGAGAAGATCATGTTCGGCCCACACTAGCTGGTGCCGCTTTTCCAAAGGCGGTCTGTTTACTACCTCGGGGGGCCTAATAGTATCCTCAAGTTCCCTGGCGTGCCGAGCTCGGGTTCTTTGGCTTTTCTCCGAGGTGTGTGATCCCACCTTTTTCCGGGTAGCGCCAGATCTCCTGGCCATTCTGGTGGCAGGGAGTTCGGCCAAGTGGAGGCGATAGTCCTTCGACTATCACATGCCCCCCTTTGGAAAGCCGAAGTGACGACTTCGGTTTTGTTTTCTTTCCGAGGATGTTGTTTGGGAGTCTATAGAGAGTAACGCCTGTGTCGAAGGTACACCTCTTGGCCAAAGGTGTGGGCTGCTCTGCCTTCGCCTGTTTTTTTTGGTGTCTCCGAGGCAAAGCCTGTGCCGAAGATACACCTCTTGCCTGAAGGTATGGGCTGTTCGGCCGTAGCCCATCTTTTGGTGTCTCTGAGGCAACCTGCTTCTTTGCTTTTGCAGGTATGTGTAGCGTCACGTCTGATGGCCAAGTGCGTCAGTCTGAGCGACGCGTCCCAGTTTTTTAGGGATGTTAGAAGACGTGTCCCCTATTTTCACGCGGCGGTCGACACGTGGCACACTGTCATTGGAGGAGGGTCACATCGTTTACAGAGAGCGCGTCTTTTCAGGCGTAGAGTGTAGTTATGGTGACGGTTCACCTTCAAAGGGCACTTATGACGTCGTTTCGGTTACCCACCCTTGGTCTATAAGTAGCCCATTCCGTCATAGCCCCTTTTGCTTTTGCTTCTGCTCTTTCCCTGCTCGCCCTTTTCTCTGCGCTTACTCTTGCTTTTGCGGCAGAGCTGTTTTAACAGAGCTTTTTCCGGCAACCTTTTACGACGGCGACCTCCGATTTTGGCAAGTCTTTTGGTGGGTTTTTTCTTTCCAGAGTCTTTTAATACCTCTGTTTTTTTTTAGTTTTTGCCGGAAGATGTTTTCTTGCCTTTTTCCGAACTCGTTTTTCTGTCCAAAATGCCTATCCCTGACAGCTGGCAGCCTATTTTATCTCATCCTTGTTGCACCACCCCTAAAAAATTAGAGAGGTGGAAGAAGAAGTTCTTTCTTCCCTCTTATGCCATTACTCGGCTGCCACGACCTGACCACTATGCTTTTTCAAACCATAGTAACGAGGTTACCGTTTTCCGAGCCCAGCCGAAGGCCGAACTTTGGTATCCTCCCCCGAAGATGGTTTGCGAGTTCTGCCAATTTCATGGCATTGCTGTGAATCAGCTTCCCCCGAACTCGTACTGCTATTTTAACGCCTTTCTCTGTATGTGTGGCGTCTTCGGGATAAAACCCCATTTTGTAATTTTCATGCAGTACTACAAGCTCTTCGTGGTCCCAAAGGGTGGCTTCTATTTCATGCTACCTCGGGGATCCAGGAGCAAAAAATTCATGTTCACTTTTGCCACTAAGGACAGTTGGCGAGGGTGGCAACAGAAATTCTTCTTCCTGAAGATAGATGAGGCCTAGTCGTATGTTCCGACCAAATGGGCTCGGGGAAAGCTGGATGTGGACGTCGTTCATCCGAGGATACTGCTGACTCCAGAGTTGGCTCCCGTGTTCAAGGACTTCGACGCACGTATTCGCGCTGTCTCCGACTGGGCTCCCGAGGTCGCTCCACGCTCCCTGTACCCCTTCCCCATTAATTGAAGGCTGATGACCGAAGAGGTCCTTCGGGAGTTAGGGGTGGTCAAGGAGCATGAGACTGACCTCGAGATGCCAGCTCCTGCTATCGCCGGGAAGGACTCCTGGTTAGTGCAGCTCATTCGGGAGGAAGTTTCTTTCGAAATGCTTTTCGAAAGTAAGTTATCCTCTACTCCCTTGCAGTTGTTCCCTCGGACTTACGCTGATGTCTTTTTTCTTTTTCAGAGATGGGGGACGGGACTGCTGCGTTCTACAAGTCCCTTTTCTCCAACCAGGTGGAGAAGGGTGATCAGACAAAGAAGGCGGCTTCCCGAAGGCGGAAGTCTACTGGCGCTGGTCCTTCGGCGAAATGGGCAAAGAAAACTGCCCAGCTTCCTCTGCCAGAAATTTCCGAGGAGGCTGCCGAGGAGCCTGGGGCAGCCGAGATTCCGCCGCCTGAGGCTGCTGCCGAGGTTCCTTCAGCCGACGTCCCTCCCTAGAGCCCTTCTGCGCCGCAGGCCCTTCTGGAGGCCGTGGTAGAGGGTCCTTCTGCCGAGGAGCGGCGCAGGAAGAAAGGCAAGGGGATTTCGACTGAGGAGTCTCAGGATTCCGAGGACGTCGTGGTCGAAGTGCCGCCAGGTTTGTTATTTTCAGAACAAGTATGGCTATTTTGTTTTTCTGAAATTTCCTTTGTCTTTTGACCTGCTTCTCGTTTTCGCCATGCAGGGGAGTTGCTTACTCCGAACTGGGGGGCCGAACACGTGACGAAGCGGGCCCTTCGCGATGCCAAAGTCCCGCAAGGGAAGATACCCAAAGAGCCTTTCTGGACATTCACGGAGGACATGAACTTGTACTTCGAGGATTGTCCTGAAATGGCGAAGCAGATTTCGAAGGGCGTGCTTACAGAGGCCTCCTTCAAGGCTATTGCGGCGGCCCATCCGGGTGATGACACCCTCGCCGCGAAAGTTACCGAGCATGCTGCTCAGGTTTGCCCTCCACACCTTTTTCCCTTCAATTTTTCCTAAGTGCTTGGCTCTTACTGACCTTGCGTTCATCTTTTCGCAGCTGCTGGGGTACGCCGGCTTTCTCCGAGTTCGGGTGGCCAGGCAGACGGCGTTCCGAGCTTCGGCCTTAGAGGCTTTAGAAAAATCGAAAGTCACGTGCTCGGAATTGACCGCCAAGAACCAGCAGCTGGCAGATGCTGCGAAGAAAGAAGTTGCTGCCCTTCGGGAGGAGTTCCGGAAGGAAAAGGAAGACCTTGAGAAGGACTCCTCCCTGAAGATTGCTGACCTCGGCGATCAGGTGGCGGGGATGCTTGCTGCCAACCAAGACCTTCTCAAAGATAAGTCAGATTCTGACAATCTCATACGGTCGTTGGTGACTGAGAAAAAAGCTCTTGAAGCCGAGGTCAAGTCTTTGAAGAAGGAGCCCGACGCGAAGAAGAAGATGAAGGCGCTGAAGAAGGAGGTTGCAGACTTGAAGGAGGAGCTCGAGGACCTTGAGGTTGAGAAGGACAAATCCGACCAAATGACTAAGGTCGCCTTCCAGGACGGGTTCTGCCTTGCTCGGCATCAAGTCCTTCAGAGGTTCCCAGGTCTGGACCTCTCTTTTTTGGAAGCTCTGAACATTCTCGAGGGGCCTCGGTGGTCCTGGTCAAAAATCGAGCACCTGAACCTGCCTTCCACAATTCCGGCGCCGGAAAAGGGCACAGAGGCTGGTGGCTCTGGGGACGCCGAGAACCCTTAGGCTGTTTTAGGGGCCTTTTCCTTTTTTCCTCTTCGCTTTTATGCTCCTTCTTCGGGCACTTCTTCTTTGTAATCCTGATCATTCTCAATGAATATTTTTTGGCTAAGTCTTTTTGCAAGATTTTGCATTTCCACCGTCCCGAACAAGTTCGTTCAAGAGACTTCGGGAAACCTGCGTTCACAAAAAATTATTCTGCGCTTATTGCGGCGAGTACTTTCGCAAGATTTTTGTTTTCCATTTTTTCGAGCGTGATGGCTCAAGGGACTTCGGAAAATCACATCTGCGCTTGATCACGGCGAACACCTTCGCGGAAATTCTGTCTTGCACCATTTTGTACACTTAAGAATTTTTTTCAAGGACATTCTGTACTTAGGATATTTTTTTTGTACAACACAATCCTTCCGCTCCCTCTTAAGCGTAGAATTTCTTCAGGGCGTCTGAGTGCCAAGTGTTTTTCAATTCTACGCCTTCGGTGTCGCCAAGTTTGTACACTCCTTTTCGTACTTCGGCAAGAACCAGATAAGGTCCTTCCCAGTTCGCGCGAAGTACTCCATGGGATGGCTTTTGTGGTGCAAAGTCAGCCTTTCAGAGAACGAGGTCCCCTTTCTTGATTTCTTTTAGCCTGGCTCGTAAATTTATAGCCGTAGCCACTCTTTGCTGGAAAGCTTTTCTTCTCAGTTCGGCTATTTCTCTGTGTTCGCCGACGAGGTCGAGCTTCGTTCTTAGGCCGAGGTCATTTCCACCTTCATCAAATACTTGCACCCGTACTGATGGTCTAACTATCTCGATAGGGATGAGGGCCTCTGTTCCGAAGATGAGTGAGAAGGGAGTCTCCCCTGTGGCTCTTCGGGGCGTCGTTCGGTAACTCCACAATACGCTTTGGAGTTCTCCTGGCCATTTCCCTTTTGCTTCCCCCTACCTCTTTTTCAGGCCATCTTTTATGGTCCAGTTAGATACTTCCACCTGCCCGTTGCTTTGGGGGTGAGCTACTGGGGCGAAGTGCATCTTTATTCCGAGGTCGCTGATAAATTCCTGGAATCCTTTGTCTATGAATTGGGATCCATTGTCAGCCACTAGTACCCTCGGTATGCCGAATCTGCATACGATGTTCTTCCATACAAACTTTTGCATTTCTTTCGCCGAGATAGTTGCTAGCGGTTCTGCCTCGACCCATTTGGAGAAATAGTCTACTGCTACCAGGCAGAATTTCACGCCTCCGGGCGCTGCAGGGAGTGGCCCAATAAGGTCTATACCCCAGACTACGAAGGGCTAGGGATAGTCAGCCGAAGTTACCATTTCCGAGGGTGCCCTCTGGATGTTCGCGTGTCTCTGGCAACTACTGCATTTCCGGACGAACTGCCTCGCGTCCTTTCTCAGGGTAGGCCAGAAGTATCCTTGGCGAAGTATCACTGCTACCAGGGCATCGGTTCCAATGTGTGAACCACACATGCCTTTGTGGACTTCTTCAAGGATCATTTCAGTAGCCTCTTCGTTCACACATCTTTGCAGTGGATTCGCGTATCCCTGGCGGTACAATTCTTCACCGATTAGGAAGAAACGGCCAGAGAGCCTTCGCAGTTTTGCAGCATCACCGGGGTCTTCGGGGAGGACATTTTCCGCGAGGTACCTTTTATTGGATCCCTCCATCCTTTTCCCAAGGTCACTATGCTCATCACTGAGATGCTCGGACGGTCTAGCACCTCGGTGTAGATTTTTTATTTCGCCCGACGATCTCCCTTCCCAGAAGAAGAGCCTAATGCCACAGTCCTGATGGAAAGGATATTAGCGCGGCTGGACAGGGTGGAAAAGCAGGTAGCTCGCAAACCCGTCTGGGACAGGCTGACGGGAGCCTTCTGCGAAGATGGGTCCCCATTCACCCGAGTCGTTGCCGAGG
The DNA here is from genome assembly GCA_039654915.1 of Aquilaria yunnanensis. NCBI lineage: Eukaryota > Viridiplantae > Streptophyta > Magnoliopsida > Malvales > Thymelaeaceae > Aquilaria > Aquilaria yunnanensis. The sequence goes on along the minus strand of CM077599.1, from coordinate 42,785,082 downwards.
CAGCCATGCCGGGCGACTTCAGGGTACCTCGGTGTAGATTTTTTATTTCGCCAAGCAATCTGCCTTGGTGTTTTTTCGCCGAGGTACATTTTCGATCCGTACGGCGTCAAATTCTTGAATGAGTTTTGCTACCAGCTCGTGGTATTTTGCCAAGGTTGGGTCCTTCGCCCCATAGTCTCCTGCTGTCTGCCGAACTATGAGCTGGGAATCGTTGTGAGCCTTTAAGTTTCTCACGCCAATCTTTCTGGCCAATCGTAATCCCGCTATGAGGGCCTCATACTTAGCCACGTTGTTAGTGACGTTGAAGCTAAACTTGATAGCCTTCATTACCTCTAGGCCTTCGGGGCCTCTGATAATTACACCGGCTCCCTGGTGTTTGGACCCCGAGGCTCCGTCAACATATAAGGTCCATTCTGGCTCACCTTCGTTCAGATCCGGATGACTGTCCTCAGTGGTGGGTATTTCGGCAATGAATTCTGCCAGTGCTTGAGCTTTTATGGCCTTCCGAGGTTCATAGGTGATATCGTGTTCGCCAAGCTCTATACACCACTTGGAGAGCCTTCCCGAATGATCCACTTTCCTCATAACGTCCCGTAGTGGTAGGCTACTTCGGACGATGATGGGGTGAGCCTGAAAGTATGGTCGCAGCCTTCTCCCTGCAAGCACCAAGGCGTATATAGCTTTTTGCAGCAGAGGGTACCTGACTTCGGTGCCATGCAGGGATTTGCTTACATAGTAGACCGGCCATTGTTTTGGCCCTTCTTCTTTCATAAGGACCGAACTCACAGCTTTTTCCGTGACGGCGAGGTATAATACGAGGGGCTCTCCCTCGCGAGGTTGTCGCAGAGTCGGCAGGCTGGCTAGGTAGATTTTGAGTTCTTCCCAGGCTTTTTGGCAGTCTTGATCCCAAGGATGATCATCCCTTCCGAGGTTGCCTTCTTTTTTTACTGCCTTAGTGAGGACTTTGAAGAAAGGCCGACACCTATCTCCGTACCTGGAAATGAACCTGCTAAGAGAGGTTATTCTTCCGGTGAGTCTCTGCACATCTTTTACTATGGCGGGAGTTTGGAACTCGAGTAGAGCCTTAATTTTTTTGGGGTTAGCATCGATGCCTCTTTCGGATACCATGTATCCAAGGAACTTGCCCGAGGTCACCCCGAACATGCATTTTTTAGGATTGAGACGAATCCCAAAGGCTCTGAGCTTTTGGAAGGTTTCCTCTAGATCTGCAATGTGGTTGCGAGGGAGCTTGCTTTTGACTATCATATCGTCAACATACACCTCCATGTTTCTCCCCATTTGGTCCTTAAAGACCTTGTTCATCAACCTTTGGTAGGTGGCTCCTGCATTTTTAAGCCCGAAGGGCATCCTGACGTAGCAGTATGTTCCTCCTTCGGTGATGAAGGCGGTTTTTTCTTCATCTTCGGGGTCCATCCTTACTTGATGGTAGCCGCTGAAGGCATCTAGGAAACTTAGGAGCCCGTATTCGGCAGTTGAGTCTACAAGTTGGTCTATTGGCAGAAGAGGGTATGAGTCTTTCGGCAAGCATCGTTCAAGTTTCTGAAGTCGATGCACATCCAGAGTTTGCTGCTGCCTTCTTTTGTGGCAATCACCACGTTGCTTAACCATTCGGGGTATTTGACCTCCCTGATGACTTCAGCGTCTAACAGGCGCTGGACTTCGGTTTTTACAAAGTTGCTCTTATGGGCTGAGATGCTTCGCTTCTTTTGCCGGACAGGCTTTGCTTCCAGGCTTACTTTGAGGCTATGCTGTATTATGCCAGGGTGCACCCCTGGCATGTCTTTCGGCGAGTAGGCAAGGAGATCTTTATTTTCGAGTAGAAAAGATACAAGGTTTTTCTTGTCACCTTCGGGCAAGCTCTTCCCTATTCGAGTAGATTGCCCTGGGACAAGTTCCACTGTTTTCGTTTCCACTCTCGTGGGATCTCCTTCTTTGCCCTTTTCTGGTGCGTTTGCCTCCATTGTTTGTGCGAGGTTACTTGCCGGAGCTTTTCGTGCTTTTACAAACACCTTCCTTACCTCGACTTGATCTATGAAGACCTCTGCATCCCTATCCTTGGTGGCGAATGTGACAGTCAAGTACTTCACGTCAGGGCGAATGTGCAGGTTTCCCTGTGTCTGCCTTCCAAGGATGGCGTTGTATAAAGAAGGGACGTCCATGACGATAAATATTGCCATTGTGGAGGCGTACAACTCAGCTGTTCTGCCAACCGAAGTTCCTTTCATCATCAGGGGGAGATTAATCCATCCGAGGACAGGTAGTTCGGACGATCCCACCCCGAAGGTGGGCGAGGTGACAGGCTTGAGCTCGCTGCTAGAGATGTCCAAGTTCGGAAGTAAATGCGAGAATAGGACGTCAGTATTTGATCCATCATCAAGCAACACTCTTTTGACGTCCCAGTTCCCTATCCTTGCCATGATTAGCAGTGGATCGTCATCGGGGAAGATGACGGTGGATCCATCCTTGCGAGCCAGTTTCTTTGCCGGACTCTGATATTCCATGACCGCAATCTCTCTGGCCTTCCGCTTTCTTTTCGAGGATGGGAGCCCCGTAGTGATGGTTTGTATCACCCCTGCAGGAGGAGGAGGGCACTTTTTCAGACTTCGGTTTCTCCGCCTGTCGGAGTTGTAGTCCTCATCTTCGGCCCTTTCTCCCTCATCTTTTCTTCCTTTTGGGGAAGGCATCCGCAGATATTTCCGAAGTTGGCCGAGTTTTATCAGCGACTCAATGTACTTCTTCAGTTGGAAGCAGTATTCGGTGTCGTGGCCGTGGTCGCGGTGAAATTGGCAGAACTTCTTGATGTTTTTCTTGTTATCAGCGGTCATGGCCCTTGGCCGCCGAATCTGCGTCCCCTGCCTTTCCAGCGCCATAAGGATGTTTGTCCGTGTAGTGCTCAGGGGTGTGAAGCTTTGAAGTTTGCTTCCCCGCATCCTCCGAGGTCGGCCTGCCTGTTCAGTCGGATGCCGAGCTTGCTGATTGGACCCTTCAGCGCGGTTGTGATCGGACTTCGGCCCAGCCATTCTCAGCTCCTCGGCAGTCATGTGCTGTTCGGCCCTTCGGTAAAATTCTCCGAGGGTGTCCGGGGGGTCCTTTGAGAACTCATAAAACAGCTATGAGTCTCGCCGAAGGCCCCGTGTCATGGCGAGGATGCGTATTTCGGGCCGGAAGTCCGGGACGCTCAGAGCTTCCCTGTTGAATCTTTAGACATAGTCTCGGATGGTTTCTCCGTTTCTCTGCTCTATGTCGAACATCTGAACGGGCATCTTCGCCGTTGGCCGGCTTCCAATAAATTGTTGCGTGAAAGCCGTAGACAACTCCTGGAACTCAGTGATGGCTCCTGGGGGCAATGAGTTGTACCACGCCGTTGCTGGTCCCGTGAGGGTGACCTCGAAGCATTTACACATGGTAGCGTCGTCAGCACCATGCATTATCATGCTGCGTCTGTACTTGGTCAGATGGGCCTGCGGATCAGTGCGGCCATCATAAATCTCCAGCCGAGGTACCCTGAAGTCGCCCCGCATGGCTGCCTCGGCAACGACTCGGGTGAATGGGGACCCATCTTCGCAGAAGGCTCCTGTCAGCCTGTCCTAGATGGGTTTGCGAGCTACCTGCTTTTCCACCCTGTCCAGCCGTGCTAATATCCTTTCCATGAGGACTGTGGCATTAGGCTCTTCTTCTGGGAAGAGAGATCGTCGGCGCCTCTTCGGGGAGCGAGTTTGGCGCTGAGGGGACAGGGACCTCGCCTCAGGCGACAAACTCTTTCGCTGTGAGACTTTCGGTCGGTTGGACCCAGTTTGTCCCACAGGCCGTTTCCCGAGGGGTATATTCTCCGTAGATGACTCTTCGCGTGGGTCTCCGCTTCCCGAACTGCGATGAGTCGACCTCGGGCTTTTCTCCCGAGGGCGTGCAGGTGAGGGAGGTCTTTGGGCCTGTGCCTGCTGTGACCACCTTCGGTCGATCTGCTGGGTCATTTCGGCTACGACCGAATGCTGAAACTCCCTCATAAAGCTCATAGTGATTACTAGAGGGCGGTCTTCCTCAAGCGCAGAAGTCCCCGGGAGTGTTTGCTCAGAAACCGGTTGTGTCTCAGGAGCGGACGGAGACCTCGGGGGTCCCCTGTCCTTAGAACGCCGAGTTTCAACGACGGCGATCTCAAAGCGGGTTCCCACAGACGGCGCCAAATGATGCCCAGGGGCTTCATCGTTGGTAGTCATGGTGACTGATGGAGGGACTCCCGGGGAGGAAGAACGCCTGGTGACCGATTTGCCCAAGGGAGAGTGCCTGAGATGTTCAGAAAAAGTGGGTTAGGAGGTCCCCGGGGTGTTTTTCCGGGGAGGAGCCTCCGACGCCCAAGTCAGTGGTGCTGAGAGAAGGCAGAGGAAATAGCACTGAGGGTTTCAGTGAACTCACCTGGTTGTATTTTCTCAGAGTGGGGAGTCAGGATGTTTTTGCCAGTCGTTTGCTAGAGCGCACTCTCTGGTATTTATAGAGGTGTCCAGCCCGTTCAGATCATGACACGTGTTCGGTCGGATGTTCTCTGAATGTCTGGGCGTAAAGGACAAGTAGCTGGTGGTAGGCTTCCTTGAGCCTTGAGCCGAGACGGGCCATGATGTGACTTTGATGGCGTCGGCGTGTCAAGGCGCCGTTTGAGGCGGCTTATGACGTCTGTCAGCCACATGTCAGAGGCTTCCTTAAATGCTCCTGCCATACTCCCGAGGTCCCTGGGTGAGGTCATCCTCTTGTACGGACCGTGCCACTTCGGGAAACAAGCCCCCAATTCGGGGGTTCCCAGATTCAGGGAGTTCCGTCTTCGGGAAGATCATGTTCGGCCCGCACTAGCTGGTGCCGCTTTTCCGAAGGCGGTCTGTTTACTACCTCGGAGGGGCTAATAGTATCCTCAAGTTCCCTGGCGTGCCGAGCTCGGGTTCTTCGGCTTTTCTCCGAGGTGTGTGATCCCACCTTTTTCCGGGTAGCGCCAGATCTCCTGGCCATTCTGGTGGCAGGGAGTTCGGCCAGGTGGAGGCGATAGTCCTTCGGCTATCAGTTTCTTTACAGAAAAATTGCCAATGAGAATTCTCTACTAAATTTACTCATCCTTTGAAGATGAATCCGAACCTATCTATGACTTCTTTTTCTCATTTGTCAAGTTAGAAAACAAGAAAATCTCAAAATCATGTTCTTACAAAAGAAGATAATCAGAAAGATAATGATCAGTGATAGGCTTTTTTTTTGTGCAAAAATGTTCTTCTTCTTTTTATCCTGCTAAGCTATTCAAAAATCATTTAAAGAGAGTATCTCCATCAAAGAAGCATCATGAGCCTCTCTTTCCTTCAACATTAACTAACCTCTTGAATATGGAATTTGATGATTGGTCCAAACATTCCTCATCTAATTAAAATCAGGAAGAAAGGCAGACATGCAACCATAGTCCTACTAACAAGAATAATTAGCTTGGTGACAACTAGCCTATGGTTTTCTGTTCAGAAGATAAGGATCCTTCTAGATCTTGACTAATGAAGTTACGTAAAACTGCAAAAAGGAGTCACACCAAATCGATTAGGGTGCCATCTTTATCCATGTCTCCTACTAATGCCAATGATAAAGATATGTGTCTAGATTCTTAGAAGACTACAAGTTGAAGTGTAACAGAGCTTGATTGGTTGATACCCCTTTGTTTGCCAAGAAGCTCAAGGTTTCCTTAAAGGATGCTCATGATGATGCTACTACATCGCTTTTGATCAATGGAAGTCAGGCAAGGTCTTGTACCAGTCAAACAATTCAATAACAAAACCAAGTTCTCTCAAATCATAGAGGACCTTGGATTGATCTAGTCTTTTCCTTAGGGAACTATATCATGTAAATATGTTATCTACCTTTCCTTTGTTTCCTTCTTAGTCTTTATTCCAAGTATAAAAAAACATAAGTGGTTTATTTGATCTAAAAAAATTAGTGTGCAAATCAGGTCATCTTGAAAACATTAGTAGTTTATTTGTTATTCTTTCCTAATCAAAATTAACATAATAAAAAACTAGTTGAAATACTCAATGTTGTCATAGGACCCAAAAATAGTAGGGAGAAAAGAATCAATAATTCCTTAATATTAGGAAAATCCTTATAAAATTCAACAACTGCAAAATCAAAAATTAGAGATGAAAGTTCATAATGGGTAGACTTATGTTAATTGATAAAAGAGTTGGCAATAATATATTGTAAAGTCATACTAATCCATAACTTGAGCTAGTTATGGAACTAAATTGATGATTATTCAACCACCATCAGGACATGTTCAGAATCAATTTTGATCGAGTTCAGATTCACTAGGGTCATACAACTTTAATAATAAATAGAAGTTATGTATTAGAATATATTTCGTTGCATTATAAAAGTAAAAAAATGTATTGTACTTGACTCGAGAGTGAAGATCATGTGTAGCTGTTGGGAAAGAATTTACCAAGTGATAAATGGGATGATGTCGAAACTTAAGCCCATAAATTCATGTTCATATCCTAATTAACAACAAATTACACTTATATTTATAAATAGATAGTTTTTTATTTTTGCATACAGTATTTTTACAACTTGAATCTCTTAATCTGATAGTATGATGGCATTGGTAGAAATTGCTGAAGAGATTGTCTAAACTGTACTCTATATTTCATTGTTATTAGTTAATGTCTCATTCTAGCATCCTCGCCTATCCATGGAAGTAATTGGTTCACCACACATGTATAAGAATGAATTTTTAATAGTGTATGAATACATCAAACAAATAATTAAACTAAGGCCTAATGATTTAAAGTTTCTCATCAAATATAATGACACCATTTGAATGATGCACCGTCGATATTCTCATTTGCACCAAGTGTCCTTTTGCTATTGGTACCTATTTCTCTTAGAGATAGATGCAATCAAAAGTGTGAATTGATAGTGCATTAATAAGATATCCAAAATAACAATCAATCACATAAGCATATAAATGCAAAAATATTACATACATATGAAATGTTGCAAACAAGCATTCAAGATTCATTTGCAAAGTCAAAGAGTTATGCCTTTTTAGCCCTAAATCTTGAATATATGTTATCATAATTATATTGTGTGAACATAACCTGCCAAACGAATTTCATACCATTTGCATCTCCTTGCCTCTTTTTTTGGACCATTTTCTAAAAGCAAAATATTGAAAATAAGGTGGAATTGGCTTGAGAATATTGTGAAAAAAAGGGTATGAAAAAACATGAATGATATATCCCCAGTAATTTAGAGGTTAACCACTTAAGTAATTATTGTGCAAAAACATTAAACAAAACAAAATGACCCTCTATATAACAATCTTTGACTTTCACATCAACTTTGCAATGGCATCGAGGAACATGAGTAGATTAAGACAGTGGATGTCAACTTGCATGCAATTGTGCATGCGATTGGAGAACTTTTCTACTGGGCATATTCTTTATCTAGCATCCCATTTACACTACATGTAGTTTTATTGTACGGAACAACAAATATGAGAACTAAAGTTTATATGCTGATATCTAGGTTCGTTTATGACAAACATAAAATAATTACTTTAGAAGATAAAACATGAAAAAATCAATAGAAATGCATTATTATAATTTCATTATAATAAAAACAAAAAACATGTTTACTTGGATGCATGTGTCAATTATCAACAATTATTAAAAAAAAATTTATTTGGGTGGTAACCATGCATTTTAAAATTTTAAAAATATTTTAAACCATCTTTCAAACAATTTCTTTGAATTTTTTTAATGAAGTGACATTCCAAATCATGCACATATTTTTGGAAATATAAAGTAAGGTACATATTTTTATTAGCTCCATCAAATTTTATAAGTTTTCTTAAGAGAAACTTACAATAGCTCTTATGGCTTGGTTTAACTTACATTTTGTCCACATATTTTTAAAAGAAAAATTCTCAAAAAACCTTCCGAGATTTAATAAAAACTTCACTTACCCCTTCTTGTGTGGGAATCCTTCACTTTAACCTCTAACATTTAATGGATCACTCTCTTACCCCCCTCTCATAATAGTGATAATTGAAAATGGCTTTCCCTTGTCTCCTTACACAAGCTAAATTAACCATAATGCCCTTAGGAGGCAATGCTTATACAAAATTATATGTGACAAAAATTAAGTTTTTTTTATCAATAAAATTTTATTGGTCGAACTTAGTATATATAACAGGAGTCTTTGAGAATTATGTCATAATTGTGGTATTTGAAATGTAATAGCTAGACACAGTATGCAATTGAAATGTGAAATATTTTTGACAAACCAAAAACTAAGTATATTTAATTAAATATATTCCTAAAGTCTTGCACAATAATTAAAAAATATATTTTAGTCGCATATAATTTAGAGATGCAATTTTAAAATAGGAGTGTTATAATATACTAAATTTAACCAACAAAGTTTTATGGATAATTAGAAAAAATGATTTTAGTCACATATAATTCTATACAACTTTTTAGCTAATTTAGCAAAGTGTTATTACCTCATAAGGGCATTATGGACATTTTAATCTAAGGAGATAAAGAAAAGGCATTTTCTGTTTTGATTATTATGGGAAAGGGTAAGTGAAAGATTCAATAAATCTTAGAGAGTAGAGCGCATGATCTCCAAACAAGAGGGGGCAAGTAAAGTTCTCATTGAACCTCAAATGGTTTTTTGAAAATTTTCTTTTTTTTTTAAATCTACACTTTGTATGACATGGCCATCCTTGGCCCCTGCCTAGAAAGCCTATGAAAGCTGGTCTCATAGTGGTTGCAATTGGCTAGCTGTATATGTGTGTGGATTAAAAATTATGTGATACTAGTTGATTAACCTAGAATATGCAAAATGCATGCTCTTCATGCTTTGACTTGGATTAACAAAATTCCATAAACCATTGACTTGGCCAAAACATTTCCAAAGAAAACAAGTTCAAATATCCAAAGCATACAAAATCAACATTTGTGTGAGTGTACTACACATAACAACTGTGTGGGAGCATTCATAAATAAAGTAAACCAATGCCCTCACCCAAGAGCAACCTTAGAGTCTAGGACTCCTAAAAACATAGACAATGGAGGCAACTAAGAGTACTATATATACAAGAGTCAGCTGAGATCTTCTTGAACTAACTCCTACCTTGAATGCAAGTCCCAGTGGCGAGTCACAAAAGTCCTTGTCCATGTGCTATTAGGCTTTACAGCCAAAGGAAGACTGTAGTTAGTACTGTTACTTAACCAACAATTTACCCAAGTAGACTAGAATCATAAAGATTCTCAAGTGAAATACCTGCAACAAAAGCAACTAGCACGATAACCCTCAGTGGTTACCCGGCCTGACAACTTTAGAATCTGCACAACATAACTAAGAAGTGAGAATTCAGTAATTCTCAGTAAGGGTCTTCACTATACCTGCAAGAAAATTACTAAGGACTCCACATATGAGAACATATGTAACCTACTATGAAATTATACAGACTAAGGGCCTAATATATGCATATACCTAGGTCCCTTGAGAACTCTCCTCATCCTGGTCCTTGAACTACAAGGGATTGCCTAGTCCTCTAGCAAGCTTAGCTTGCCAGCCTAACTTGCCAACCTAACTAATGATAAATCACTCGTTGAACCTCTCCCATTTATGTTGTACAAGGGCACTATAGTGGGACTATAGTAAATTAGGCCATAAAGACCTTATAGACTAGGTGCACTAAGGTTTCACCTTGCAACCTCGTGGCTAATGGCACAGCTAGATTGCCAAGGGTTCTAAACCTTTCACCCAAGCTAATGATACTTAATTGTGATCATTTGTAAACTATTTTTCTTGCTTATGGTACAAGTAACCATAAAACTTTACAAAACTCAAGAAACTCCTAGGTCTTGAAGGACTTTTGAAAGTCTCGAAGTACCCCCGGAATGCTTAGATCACAAGGTACCCACCCTAAGAACCCCCCTTAGGTCTTCCCTTGACCTTCCTAGCAAAAATTGAAAAATTCAACCAACATATCTATGGTGATGCGTCGCCATAGTTGTCAACAAACTATCTATTTTGCGGTATTGGTGACACATCATGAGGAAATGGTATGGATTGGCGACGCGTCGCCAATTTGCAACACCCAGAAAAATTTCTTAGTTTTGCTGCTATGAATTTTGGACACTTCCCAACCATATGAAACATGCTTGGATAGCCTCCAAACTTCACATACATGTAAAAGATGTTGCATAGATCACAACCAATTATCACAAGCTAATCTATGATGAATTATAACATCATTCCAATCATTACAAACGTCATAGTCCACCATAATCCAACCTTGCCCACCAACTAATGCTATTGCTAGAACAACTCCCTTACCCCAACTCCAAGTAACAAGCAAGAATTATGCAACTCTTTTGCACCAACCAAGTTCCACAAACTCCAACCTAAGTTCCAAGCAAATATAGGCACAAAACATCAAGTTACTAACTTCTAACCAAAACCCAAGCTCCCTGTCAACTAATAAACATGAAATCAATCAAGAACACATTGATTACCTCATATCAAAAATAAGGGAAGGAAGGAAACATGCTTCCAAGCTTCAAAACCATGATTTTAGGCTTAAAACAAGCTTCCAATGGCCTATATACTTATGGTGGCTCCGCTTTTCACTTAAAACTCTTGATTTTGGGCTCAATTGGATGAAGAAATGATGGTGTGAAGGATGAACTCGGGTTATGGCAGCCATCCCCCACTTTACCATCTTGTAAACCCAGTTTAAAACCCAAGCCACCTAAGTATTATACATGGAACACTTAAACCCCCTTGTTTTGGTAACCTTAGTCATTCTTGGTCAATTTTTGTTTATTTCAACTAAGTTTGGGTTAAAGTTAAAAGTTAGGTTATAAAAAGTTAGGTTATAAAAACTCATTTTAACCACTCAGGCCTCAGCCCGACTCGTCAGGATGTGAAATTACCATTTTTCCCTTGAACCTTATTTAGCATCTTAATCTTCTCGAAACTTAGTAAACTTTGCTAAACTTTCCTATTCTTGCTATGTAAACTTGAATTAAGGTTCCAAACTTAATTTAAAACACTTTACCTTCCTCAGGTATGCTTCCCACTAGGAGATTCATAACATTGTCCCTTGAATCTTTTACACTATACGGCAAAATTTTTTGAAACTTTAATTTAAACTTTATAATAATCATCTTCCAGAAATTTCAGTCACTCCAAATTTTTTTTTTCGATTAACAAAAAAATGCATATCCTCCCTTGGAAATGCAAATGACTATTTTTTATACCTTACTCAACTATGGAAAAATATAAAAATTTTGAAAATTAATAGAGCATAGTTATTAAATAATTTAAATTAGTGTTTTAAAAGTTATTGTCGGATAGTGTAAAGGAAGCAGGGGAAGTAATGGGTAAAGTGCAGGTTTTTGAAAATATAGGAGGTAAAGTGTAGGTTAGGCCAAACTATAGAGGGGGGTTTCTGTAAATTTTTCAATTTCTTAATAAATATAATATTCCATGCAATTTAAAAATCTTCATTCCCTCTTTGGTCATGATTCGGGATATACATTGCAGTATTTCAGAATAACTCCCCAAGTAATTTACATATTTTTTAATCTCATATTCAAGCTTTTAATATATTAAAATTTTATTTTAAAACATGCTACATTATTGTTATGCAAATTGAGGGGTTCAAATGCCAAAATTTAAAATGTCATCACTTGTAACGAGAAGTGTTAGAATTAACATAACCTTTTAGGAGTTAACCCATTTTTTTTTCTTTTATTATGTGTTGGTCCTATTAATTTCCAAACCTATATTAGTTTAAGTAGTCCCAACTTCTTTTAAATTATTACGTAATATAGAGAAAATCAAATAGTTAACTTTTTTCCTTTCACAACAATAGAAACCATATTAGCGACAAACATACAATTTTATTGGTGTATGAAAATGAAGAAAGAATTAGTCAACTTATTTGGTTTGGGCCAAAACTAACTCACAATTTTGACACTTAATTAATAGTAAAATTATTGTTGTTTTGCTGTCTGCATGTATGATCACAATAACCAATAATAATACACTAAGTCTATTTTAATGTTTAGGTGTTATATTGTAATGCTTTTAAAATATAAAAATTAATAAAAATCTTAGAAGTGGGTTTTTTTTTATTATTTTATATACAACATCTTTAGTCAAATTTTTTATTCTTTTTGCAAAATTAATTCCAATAATTTTATACATTTTTATGTAACATGTCTGAAGAAGATTAAAACCTAATATAACAATTTTTAGAACTAAAAATTGAATAAGGAAATAATATGTATACTTAAATTGAATAAGAAAAAACTTTCAAGGACTGAGAATAGCAATTCTCAATACAAGAGAACAAGGCATTTGAGATGGGAAAAAAAGTAGGGAAACCATAGGAAATGCTTATTTCCAACAATTAAAATCATCAGACAAAACTATGGAAAAAAGTAGCGTATGAAATTAAACTGTCGGATAAGCATAGAATAATCCTACGCTTTTGTGATGCCTGTGGACCCCAGCTTATCTAACAGTTTTGAGATGAATTAAATCCTACATTTGTCTGATAGAAGTATTTCTTACAGTTTTGTGACCCCAATTGTCTTATGGTTTTGTGACCCCATTTTTCTTACGGTTTTGTGACCAACGCTGTCCTACGATATTGTGACTTCCAATTTGCTACACTTTTGTGACAATTTTTATCTTACAGTTTTGTGACAGAAAATGTCCTACGCCTTTCTGACTAAATTATCTCTTACGGTTTTTTGACATTAATGTACTGTTCCAATGATTTTGTGACAAATTAAAAATTTTTGTAAATTAATTTATACATAAATTAAAAACATATTATATAGCATTATATATATACATATTATATACATTACTATATATATATATATATAACAATTGATCAAAGTAGTCAATAATTCACTATACACAAAAGTAATCAAATTTTATAGAAAAAGTCTATTACAAATAACTGAAGGTCTAATATAAAATCAATGGGATGCAGTGCTGGGCTGATCATCGCCATTTTGCTAGCTACCGTTGTTGTCATGATGCTAAGTGGAGGATCTTGTCCATCGGTCATCTGAGAAAGGTGATGCAGGTATAATCCCCTACTAGATTAACCTGTTAAGCATGGTGCTCATTGCAGCCTCGGTCTCTCACTGAACCTGACTTCAAAGCTCTATCTATAACCGGCCAAAATCATTCTATAGCTAGGTTTTGTCAACCCTCAGTTGAGCAATCTTAGCCGAATCAGCACGTGGAGCCTAAAAAATTTGGTAAGTAGCAATTAGCAATGTAAAAGTGATAGAATTAATGAATTAAGTTAAATAGAAATGACAAATACCCAATTTGGTCCAAAAGTGTGGGGATCAATGAGTCGAAGCAAAACACCCAGTAGTTGACCCTTTTTGGTGGGCCTCATACCTCATTCCATGCTAGTGCATCGAACTGCAAGGGATCATTCAAATTTTGGTATTTTTATTGAATCCGCTGGACATATCCCTCCAGAAAGAAAAAGAAATTAGTGTTAGTATGACACTTAATATATTTTTAAAACATTGTTAGTAGTGGTAAATGAAAATTTATTACATGTAGCTACTGTGCAATCGGATCGATGGGCTAATCAGTCTTCTTGCGTCTATGAGTATGAGACCACCACTCACCAAATGATGGCTTAACTCCATCCCATGCTTTTGTTTGAACATTTTTACATATCATTAAAAAATTAAGTAAGTAATAAATCATATAAAAAAGTGTAATGTATAGAAGGGAGAAATTAGTACCATGCGATCCTAGTGCATCTCACCTGGGATGGAACCCATCGTGTGCTTTGGAACAAGGCCTAAGGTATCTACTATGTGCTTGGCATGGGAACCAACCACCAATAAGTTCTTCCATCCCTCCTGCCACAATTGGTCACACAACTGGTTCCATACCTACTAACTATAGCAGGATGGAACGTATGACCATAGTAAATTATAGTCGAGGAGTTGGGGATCTTCTGTCTTGCAATGTTGCTCCAATGATAAATGCGGTTTCATACGGACCGCGAGCAGTAGTCGAACATAAGCCGGTGGATGTGCCCAAAGTTTCGATGGTCCCATCAATAGTAGTTCTACAATATCAAAAGTGAGAAAATATGAATTAGTCCATATTCAAACTATTATTTAAAATGTACAAAAACTAATTACCTCTAACTTGGTGAGGTGCTCTTCTCGTAAAGCTCGAGATGCATGTGACCAAGCTATACAGCTTTCGTCCCACAACCTCCCATGAATGGAAGCTTTGGTGGAATGAACGAACTCATCAGTGAGGAAGCTATAACAAATTTAAATTATAGTAAGATATATATATATAATGATGTAATTAAAGTAATGTAATTAAAAAAAATAATTATACCAATAATTAAATTTGTAGGATTTAGTAACACTTACTCTCGAGGGACGATCATTGGACGATCCTAGGGAGGTAGAGGTGGAGGTAAGTCAACCACTCACAGGCCTTGCTCTCCAGGGAGTGGGGCGTCATCATTTACCTACGTGTTATGTGCGATGGCTGGGCCACCATCAACTGGCTGCTACCGCTGGTAAGTCTACTGTAGGCCAGGTAGATGATTGGCTATACCAATCTCATCTAGATAAAGTAATGAATTGGGATCGATCTCCTATGTGGTCTGCCTGATGCCTGTATGTTGGTAATGAGACAATCCAGATATTTTGCTTATATTCGGGTAATAGGCATCGGGCTCGGTGTCTCGAAACTGATGAAATGTGGAGCTCGATGAACCAAACGTCTAGGGCACATATGGTCTAGGCACCAGAGTGTTTGGCACCTGGGTCTGTGGTTGGGTCTATGGTTAAGCGTGGGTCTGTCCCACCGAGGTCTAAGTCTGGGTCTATAAGACCTAGGTAGGTGTCACAGCAGGCCCCTGTGGACCCTGACTGCGTCTTGGGTCATACAACTCCTTAGCTAGGCCTTTGCCCGAATCTAGCTGTCTAGGGCGAATCATCCTAAAATTAAAGGGTAACATGTCTTCAATTTTTTTTAATTATTGCATAACCATTTATTACATAAATATTTATTTTTAAATTACCATCACTACACTAACATTTACTTATTAAATTTAATTATTTTAATAAAATCATTAATTTATAAATTACCATTATGTTGCAATAACATTTATTTATAAATTACCGTTTTTTCACTAACAATTTTTATCAATTACCAATTATTTGACTAATACTTATTTATAAATTACAATTATTAAGCTAGCATTAACTGATTACATTAACATTATTGTGCTAACTTTAGCTGATTACACTAATATTATTGAACTAAAACAATATCTATTATTACCATTATTGTAATAACAGTTTTTTATAACTTACCACATACATATTACATGCATTTGTATATATATACAACTTACTATTATTACACTAAAAATTACTTCTAACTAACCACATACATATTATATAAATTACTACAAAAAAATATTATAAAAATTGTCATTAAAAAATATAACATGCAATACATGCATTATGTAAACCACCACTATAATAACAAACATTAGTTATATAATAACAAAGACGTTTAAAAAATAAAAATTACCTGGCTTAGGGAGCTCTAGAGAGGATTTAGGGAGAGGGTTCGATGAGAGCGTCACAGAAGAGAGGGAGAAGAGTTGTGAGAACTGGAGCCTCCTCCAACAAATTTAAAGGGAAAGACTAGCGATTCAGCTACCCTAGTGTCTAATGATTTTCCTGCAATTTTTGTAGTTGTAGGAAAAGCGTAGCAAAGTTTCCTACAATTTTTTTTTTATGAAAATTGAATGATGCCTCAAAAGCATAGGAAAAAAAAATTTTAACTGCCCCACCATAATTTTGTTTCCTACTTTTTTGCCCTACACAGTTCCTATGACTTTTCAAAAAAGTGTTAAAATCGTCGGACAATATTTGAATCGAAACCATCAGACAGCGCACTGCCCTAGGTGTCTTTGTCCAACACTTTTCCTATGATTTTTAAAATATGTGTTGAAACCGTCAAACAGCGCACTACCCTAGGTGTGTCTGTGTTACACTTGTCCTATGATTTTATAAATTGTCTTAAAACCATCAGACGACTATGAACGGATATTATTAAATTTAATTTACCTACCGGCCTATGCTTTCTTTTTCTACTATTTTTATTAAAAATGTATGAAAAGCATCAAACTATATATATATAATTCAACCAATTCTCTTGTGATTTAAATTACCATTTAAATTTTTACTTTTCATCTTTTGTGACTTTATAGGTAATTATATATCTAATGATTAAATTTAATCAATTTAATATCATTTCATCAGTCCCCAACGCACATGCATTCAAAGTAATTACGCCTTTAAATAAAACATGCAAATGTTTTGAACAGTTACACTTAATCAAACATCCTCAACTTCATCTGAATCTAAACTAACTAATGATGCCTCATTACCTGATGTATTCTCATCGTCTTGTGTGACCTTAATATTCTGATCCGCATCTTGAACGATTTTAGGATAACACGTGAACTCGATAAGAATATTAATCTCATTAAGGGCAGTGCCATCAGTTGTTACCATGGGTACTTCACTTGAAAGCGCTTCTTGAAACGCTTAGTCTGTGGTTTCTAACACACGTGTTTGCTCATTAGGCATTTCATCATTGTCCTCAAATCGATCACTAACATTATTTGATGAACAATCGATGAAAGCTCATGGCTTCATCTTAACAACCGCCCACCACTATTGAAGAGTCTTGTTAGGGTACTAACGGTAGTAAGCTTGTTGAACCTGTGTCATAAAGATAAATGGCCCAGGTAGTGATAATCTAGACTTCCATTTAATGTCAATAACACCGGTATGTGTGCAACCTTGAACACCACAATCAACCTGAAAATATGTAGTTAATAAAATAATATAACTGCTGAGTAAATACAAACACAACACATTTAGGTACATAAAAAATTATCATGCCACAATACTTACGTATGGTGAGAACCATTGGGTGAAATGTATATCTCAATAACATTGTAATTGATTGTCATTATATTGGGGAAATCTTGTTGATATATAAGAGTCAAAGTGCCTGAAATTATATTTATCCAAAAATGAATTAAAGCAATATGATTGAAAGAAAAAAACCCTGACACTTGTCTACATAAATGGCACCTGACAATTGGTATAATCTCATTGTATTTCCACAAAATGTAGATGCGCACATGATGTCTCTCTGTGGTATCCAGTAAGCACTGTTGACCGTGATTAAGAATATTATGATATTTCGTATTGAAAATAGATAGTAATTGACCCTCAACATGAGTCACACATAGATCGATGTTATCATTTTGTGGCACCCTATTTAACCATGTAGGAATATTTGGTTCAAAGTAGGGGCTACAGAATGTAGACATTTTCTGAACCAAGTATGCTTCAACAATTAAACCTTCAATTGTAGCTTTGTTTCGGGCCTTTAATATGTGAAAATTATTGAAAGAAAAATGAATGTAAAACCCAATAATAGAAAATTACCTTTCAATTGGATACATCCATCAAAATTGAACTAGACCACACAACTTTGCCTCATGGGGGAGGTGGATAACAAGATGTTCCATCGAATCAAAAAAAGCAAGAGGGAATATCTTCTCTAGCTTACATATGGTAACCACTATATTCTGCTCCAATCGTTGTATGTCATCAAATCGAATCCTGTGCATAATGTTTTAAAAAATGAACAAAATTTAGAAATCGTCTTATATATAGGACCTGACATGTACCCATGTAATGCAATAGGAAGCAACATATGCATGAACACATGACAATCATGGCTCTTGGAGTAATAGAATGTACCATCACTCAAGTAAACCATACGACCCAAGTTTGAGGCATACCCATCAGACATCTTTATCGTTCTCAACCAGAGAATAACTTCTCTTACATGTTCCTGACTCAACGTATAAGATGCTTTTAGTTTTACAATGGCCCCTTAATATTTCATAAATGTAGTTGACGATGAATATTCTTTAACTCCTATAAGGAAAGATGAGAATTTGAGTTTTCTTTTGTTTTCTCCTATATATCCATAACAATGTTAAAATATTCTCAAATTTTTTTTTCAATATGCATAACATCCAAATTATGACAGACTACCAAATGCTTCCAGTATGGTAACTCCTAAAATATACATCGCTTTAGCCAATTCTGGTACTCTCTAAACCACAACTCGGTGTTTATCATATGAATAGCAAAATGGAGGAAAACAATACTCAACCAACATATCATGAATAACCTCACCTAACTTATATGGACTAGCAACAACACTTATCTTCTTCCTTGGGATGAACGATCATACATTCGACCGGAATGTGTGATTATGCGGTAAAAAGCCTCTGTGACAATCAAACCAACATGGCTTTCTGCATTTCTTCAACATAAATGTGTCAATTTCATCCATGCAATATGGGCACGAAAGCTTACTATGGGTACTCTAATCTAAAAGGGTCCTAGTGTACGAAAATCATTAGTTGTCCATAATAAACATGCCTTCATAACAAAATTCTGTTGTCGAGAACGATCTCATGTAACAACCCCTTCCGATCATAAAGTTTTGAGCTCCTCAATCAATGGTTGTAAAAATACATCAATGTTGTGTTCCAATGCTCTAGGACCAGGAATTAAGAGTAATAAAAATAAAGGGTTTCTTCATACATAGTTCCGGCAAAATATTGTAAACAACTATAAAGATTGGGCATATTGTGTATGTTCCACCAATAACATTATTCTAGTTAAATCCATCTGTACACAGTCTGAGCCGAACATTTTTGATTTTAGCAGCAAATAATGGAAATGTTTGGTCTACGTACCGCCACGCTTTAGACTGACATGGATTACCCATACTTCCATCATTGCATGATCTATTATAGGCATGCCAAGTCATGTGAGTCACTGTTTTCAATGACATATATAAGCGCTTCAACCTGCTTGTTATTGGTAAATACTGTAACAATTTCTTGGGAATCAACTTCCGTCTTTGTAGGCTATTCTTTCTTTATATCTACTACTCCCACATTCACGACAATGTGTTAATTTCTCATCTTTCCGATAGAATAGCATGCAATTATTCTCAGAAGCATGGATTTTTATATATGGCAACCCAAGTACTTTTGTGAGTTGTTTTGCATCGTATAGCGTCTTTGGGAGTCTATTAGTTTCAGGCAACATTTCTTTCATAAGTTTTAGCACTCGATCAAAACAATGATCCATCATATTAAACTCACTTTTGCAACTTGACAATTAGGTCATTACAGACAATTGTGCATGTTCTGTGCACCCATCACACAATGTTGCATTTGCATTATCCAACAAATTATAGAATTATTGTGCAGTTGGATTAGGTAACCCTTCTTTGATTTTGGACACATCGAACACATTATCATTATTATCACTAATGCTATCAGCTTCTTCAACATTAGCATCAATAAACTCTTCATCCACCAAAATTCTTTTACTATTTCCAAATCATACATTTGATGATAATGGACCTATTGATTCACTTACCATCTATTCATACGCATTTACACTACTTGATTCCCTACTTATCGCTCCATATGAGTGTGATGGAAAATAGCTACGGGCCATACTCAAATTGTGCAGATTACTATCATGTTGTTCATTGTGGTAGTGTCATATGTAATAGTTTGACGTAAATCTATATCGATACAAATACTCTATCACTTTCATTTCTATTCTGTAAAATCTATTATTACATTTGCGATAATGACATTTAATTATTTTTTACTCCATTCCTTTATACGCAAACTGTAAAAACTCATTACCATGAGCTATAAATCTAGGATTCATCTACCCATTTACATTTGCCTTTTGGTAAATCAATTCACGTCCATTAACAGCCATTTGGTTCCCTTGTAAAATAAATAGTCCTCAACATAAATACATAATAAATATATTACATTTCATATAATATAAATATAGTGATAATGTTAATGAATTGCTTATATATGTCATGCATGCATGTTGACTTTCCATAACTAAACCACCAACTCTATTAAGGTAAGGGCCCTACTCCATTGAAAGTTGCATAAGCAGTAAAGCATTTTAACTATTCCATTTTAGTAGCATTTTATGTAAAATTTTCACCTACTCTGGGGTAGTCCAGTTATGGTGCCAAAACTGTGCATTTAAACTCCCAGGTTTGGTGTGTCCTGTAGGTCATCAGAACAACACCCCTAGTGTACATACTCAAGTGACCCTCTTGAGCACTATGTAAATACATGCATATTGGTCTAACCATAACACACATATTTACATTTATACACACTATGGCAGCTAAGAAGGAAAGAACTAGCATAAGTCTTAGTTTTCGCTTCCACACATTAGGCAATCTTGTTAAGTTCTAGTGGCCAGCTACTACACCTGTAACTTCCACTAAAAAACTGTATCATTCTAGCCACATACCCCCTATTTTATTCACTCCATTATCAAGTAGAGACTTATAGAAAACCAAGGAATTTTTTTTTACATCAATAGCCCACCTATGGACCAAGTTATGGATTTTTTAAGTTGGTTACAAAATTCTGACCAAATGAACAGTAACTCAGCCAACTTTGCAATGTCATATCTTTGTGAACAGGGCTATAAATCCAGAAATTCCAAATTCAACTTAACCCTCTAGATGTCCTCTAGGATTGGTCAAAATTTCATATCAAGATTCATTCTACACAGGGAGATATTAAACTTTAGGTCCAGAGTCAAAATTCTGGCAACTTTTGGACCATTTTGCCCATACAATTTTTCCAAACCATGCAAACACTTCATTCACAAGGGGAAAGCCCTCCAAGGCTATCCCATATATGTCCATTACACATAGGAATTACATTCCCTTTCTTTTAACAACTTTATGTGGTCAAAACAGAATTTACAAGGAAGCAGCCCATCATTCACACTTAGGCAGCTTTGCACCACATCACTTACATAGCCAAAACATTACACAAATGTTCACATACTTGTCTCATTTTACATACACTACATGTACATGCATACATGCACTACAATATGGCCTTAACTTAGCTAAAAACGTACCCTAGGTTACAGGAAGTCCTGAGACACAATGGACTCCAAAAACAGGATGCTGGACAGCTGCTGCACAACACAATCAGTACCACCATTAAAAATACCAAATGTGCTCCTAAAATCACCAAGCTTTCCAGATCATAACCAGACATATGGAAGTTCATGTACCTGAAATTTCAGATTAAAACTCAAACCACAAAGGTTAGTTTGAAGGTGATCTTTCAGCTGGACCTGAAATGACAGAATTGAGGGGAGTAAGTTTCATTGAGAAACTTAGTAAGGGTAGCACTTGGATTCAATAGGCAATCTAACCATCATTAAAACCTGCATCCAAAGACACTAAAACAAAAAAACCACAATGCATATATACAAGATATAGCAACCAAATGCAGCAGCCATTCACAACCAACAAACACATGAAATGCAGCAGCAACAATAACCATATATTAGTCCATAAAACATGTAATAAACATAAATAAATCACTTTGGCAGCCCTCCTCAAGCTAATGCTTGGTCTTAGGAGGATTTTAACACTAGTTAGTACTAACTTTGGACTCTAGAAACCCTCATTTTACTGCCATCTTTGTGCACTTCACACTAGGTCACAAAACCTTCAATAAGTGCACTCCCCTCACTAAGCTTGGTTCATCAAGCTCATGGCTCTCTTCCAAGCTTAGCCCTAGCTCCATGGTTGCTTGAAAATATGGAAAACAACCCATGAGAGTAAGAGAACCCTTACCTAAGTGGGTAGGCCAAAAATGAAGCTTGATCCTTGAAGTATGCAAGAAATAGCTCTAGTTTCCTTCCAATTGCTTCCTTTCGCCTTCAATTTCAATCAATTGCAACTTTGAAGGTGTGGTGGCTATGGAGGAAGTATGGATGTGTTCTTGGGCTGGGGGAGGATGAAAATGAGAGAGGGATAATGGATTTGGCCACTTAAATGGCCTTAAATGAGCTTAAGGGCACCAAAACACACTTAACGAGCTTAACCTTGCTTTATGTCATTTTCCTTCTCACTAATTATGGTTTCCTTGTCTTAAAATCATTGGTACACATGTGCCCAACATTTTTGACTAATTATCAAGTCTTGGCTACCTCCCCCATAGTAGGATAACCCCACAATTCCACCCTTAGACTTAAGTCAAAAGCTTGAACACCTTAAGGTTTACACTAGGACATTTAGGTCCTTATTGCCTTTAGTGTTTCCTTTGTCCAAACTTGTCTTCCATGAGTAATTTGGTCCTCCAATAGCACTTTCATACCATTTATATCCTTCCCATAACTCTCCAAGTCTCTTTCTTGAGAGTTTTGCAATTGAGTACCCGAATTTCCAAAACCTTACAAAAAAGTACATAGGTTGCTTGACAAACAAGCAATCCTTAAGGCTTTTCTTGGGGGCCAAGTTACCAACTTGGAACACTTTTACGGAGGTGTTGATCATGCCTTTTACCCCTCACACTTCAATCACTATGGTGAGAATTACACAATATAATGGTTTTTAGCCATTATGACACACTTGTAATTCTCCCATTTTGTGAGGTGGTAACAAAATTGGGCAGCATTTCCCTTTAGTTTCCATTCATGGTGTTTCTCAACAATATCAACTTATTGAGAAACAAACAACGAGAACAATTTGGGAAATAGTCTGCAAAAATTCACAAACTGCTACTACGAAAAGAATACATTAACTGCAATACTACTTATGCAACTTTCAACTGTCAAACTTGGACAATATATGATTGTGTTATTGGAAAATCTAACTTAATCCAATACATTTTATTTACCCACAATCTGAATCGGACCAATATTATATTTGTCATTAGCACAATCATGGATGGAGAATCTAAGGTTTAATGAATAAATATTTATTATGCAACAACATGTTGTCTTAGAACTTAGCTACCTAAGATAACATAATTGTATCTTCTAAAAAATAAGTAATTACTATCTAAATCACTAACCTCTAAATTACTTTCAAACACCTCGATTGAGCTGAAGAAGAAGTTAAAGCATAAGCCAAAACAGAAGTCAAAGGAGTAGCAGAGACAAACCGGAAAAAAGGGACGAGTGGGGGTATTTATTAGCAAAATCTATAGCAAAATCATAGGATATATACGAAAAGTCAAATTTCAAGACCGGTGTAGCAAATATGTCATAATTTATGTCACAAAAGTGTAGGAAAGCTAAACAGTAGGAAAATTGAAAGAATAAAATTCATACATTTTTAAGATGCCCATATCCTCATGTGTCTTAAAAGTGTAGGAAATAAAATTTGTAGGAAAAACGTCAGATAATGTGTCAAACACTTTTCCTACACGCATGTGGTCTATAGCCATTTAATTCGCATAAAAAGTGTCAAATGCTTTCGTGCCATAATTTCCTGCCATCTTATTCTGACAATTATGCTATGGTTTTATTTGTCACTTTTTTATTGTAGGAAAACCATCGGACAAAATCCATATTGACTAGTCAATCCTTTTTGTCTGATGGTTTTCCTTTGAAATCTGTTCATATGCTTTTTTCCATAGGAACTTTATGTAGGAAATACTTTTCCCCCTTGCAGTGTCTCTATGGTTACAATAATCCTATATAAAATATGTGAGCATATATGTAAATCAGGTTAGAAAGAAGGGATTGTCGGCAGATTAAAATGATAGTTTAAGGACTTAAAGTGTAAATTTGCCAATGGAACTTTATGTAAAATCATTGCAATGTTTCTAATGCCATTTTATGCAGGAAAAATTTCACCACCTCTTTGATTCTCCGTCTCCTTCTCTAGCTTTCTGGCTACTCAGCCACTAGCTCTCGCTAAAAAGGGTTATAGGTGGTAGTTGATGGGATCATATGAGCCTGACCCAGAAGCCTGGCAAATCACAGATTGGTGACTACATACAAAAGCAGTGTCAGGGCCCTAAGATGTGTCCCCAGAGGAAACTCTTTGATGCTCAAGTCAGACTTCTAGCAAGAAGGGAGTAACAGAGAAAGAGAAAGCTAGTGTGTCATACCTCGGGATTGGAAGATGGAGAGATTTATATAAATAGGGAGAGCTCTAAAGAATTCATTTTAGGATAAAAATCCCACAGCTTATCCCATAGTTTTAGGATGCTGTTTCCATCCAAGGTGGAGTTCCATTGTGGATCTATTTGGACCCCCAGCAGGAGCTTCGATTTCCTTCTTAGGCAAAAAAAACACCAACTGCTTTTTTTTCTTATGTTTATTTTGTATACAAAGCTTTTTAATTGGTTTCTGTTGTTAAAAACATTGAATATGGTGGTTATGAAGAAATATTCATCAATTACTTCTTCTTTATCTAACAGACACTTTTTTAGTTCAATAAGAAAACAGCTAAACTAGGTGAAACACTTTTAAGGAACTTTAATTGTCTGCTCCGGCTAAAACATTTCCTTGGTTTTAGTTAATTGGAATTGCCATCGTGCCTCTTTCTAGACCTTTCGAGTTATAGATTCTGAAGCCAAGGTGCTCGGCATTGTTGCTTCAAGCTCTTGCCCCCTGATTATTACCAGATATGTAGAATAGCTGGCCTTTCCCATCACTTCATAGCATTGCATCAGTCATTTCATTAGATTTTTCTGCTTCCTGTAATTTTGATGTGTTTGTTTCTTGATTGGGGGTATGAGAGAATTCACAGACATCAATTTTCATTTTCTTCTTTTTCTTCATCCTCCTCCTCCTCCTCATCCTCTTCTTGCTTATACAATGTCTCTCAACTAAATCCATAAT
Organism: Aquilaria yunnanensis; assembly: GCA_039654915.1. Classification (NCBI taxonomy): domain Eukaryota; kingdom Viridiplantae; phylum Streptophyta; class Magnoliopsida; order Malvales; family Thymelaeaceae; genus Aquilaria; species Aquilaria yunnanensis. Next base: position 42,760,171 of record CM077599.1, on the reverse strand, counting down.
TTGTCTCTGGTTTTTCCATTTGATTCACATGGTCCTTTGATTCCCATTTGTCACCTATAGTTGCTTCATGTCCCTTACTATTTTTCCTTGCCATCATTTCTCCAGTTCCTACATTTTGTACCTTTTTTTGTGTGTCCTGTCATATTTTTCCATTTGTAATCGTTAAGGTAAGATACATACATGGATCGTTTTGGGAAATCATAGTCCTACAATGAGAGTGAAAATTGAATTCAAGGTCTCTATATACCTTTTGCTGTGTTAATTTCATATAACCTTCTATTACATATAAGACTGATGTGCTCATCAGGTAAAAATATTAAAAAAAAATAAAAAATGAATATTTGCCAGCTGTGTTATTGTCCCATGTTTTTGAAAAGAGATTATTGGCTTAAAGTTTCTACTTTGCTATAAAAAGAGACTAGGATGCCCTTAAAAAGTTCTCAAAGAAGAAGAGACCCCAAGCTCCAATAGGCATGCTTTCAAATCTCTTTGATTCAGGATACCTATACACATACTTTGACACATTCGATGTTATATTCTCACATTTTATCTCACTTAAGGAATGCTTTGATTTTAATTAGCAGCTCATACTTAAGTATTTTAGAACTGGATCTTGGCATACGGGGTTCATTTAATTGCTCAGAATTTGTTATTCTAGCTGTAATACATTAGTCTATTTCATTCATCATTTTCCTAGTCTGAGCTGCTTGGGACTTCATTTTTACACTAAAATTCCATTTTATGTATTTATTTTCATTTTACAGTGAAGTTCCATTTTATGTATTTATTTTCATTCTAAATTATGAAAGAAAATAAAGTTGCTGAGGCTACTAATCTTTGTTTGCTAAAAATTTTTCAGTGCATTACTAATGTAATTATCATTTGGACCAATTGTAATGCCCGGACAATCTGAAATGATTAAGTCCCGTGCTAAGTGGATTGGAAGCATAAAAAAAAAAATTCCTAATTTGGGAATTTAGCTCAATTATTTTGAGGAGACATTGAATTAAGTATGGCATGGGCATAAATGAGTGATGAACACTCTTGAAAATAAGCTTGGCTTAGGCCAAGAGAATTAGTGGCAAAAATTTTAAAGTGAGGGACTCAATTGGACAAAGGGGACTTTTGCTGGTTGGGCTCAATTGCCCAAATGTGAAGAATTGAGGGACTAAAGGGGGATTAGCCAATTTTAAAGGCATTGGATGCCATGGCTGCCACCTCCCTCCATTTCCCTATTATTTTAATCCACCTCTATCCAAGTCATCACTTAGGATTCTTTTCTATACCTACTTGTCCCCCACTTTTGACAAATTCCCCCAAATCTTCCAATTTGTCTCCAATTTGTCTCCCACTTTGTCTCCATGTGAATTACATGATTTTCTCTCACTCCCCCTCCATATGGCCAGCCATTACATGCCCAAAACATTCCCAAAAGAACCCATTTCATTCTCCCACTCATTTTACACTATTTCACCTCCAAACAACTCAAACACTTTCAACTCTTCTCTCTTTCTCTCTCATTTTTTGGCCATACAAGTTCTTACCATTCCATAAACTTTTCCAACTCTTTTCTTCCTCTAAACATTCAGCCATAGCAATATCATACCCGTTCCTTAAACAACAACCAAGTGTTCTTGGTAGATTTCAAGCTCTAAAGCCATAAGAAGCAAGAATCAAGTAAAGGATTCAAAGAAAACCAAGGAAGAAATTTCGGCCATCTCCATTTCTTGGAGTTTTTGAGCTCTACTCAAAGAGCTCTTTATGTTCATGAGCTTCTAAGCTCATTGGAAGCAAGAAATCAAGTGGAAATTTGAAGAACATCAAGGTCAAAGTTTTGGCCTTACCTCCTTTGTGAGGTTCCGTAAGTATACACCAAGTATTCTTGGTATTTTGAATTCTTTAAGCTAATTACCAAGTGTTCTTGGTATTTTATGGTTACTAAGTTAAGCAAGCATTAAGGGCTAGGATTTAAGTAGGCCACCTTAAATTCCTATGCTAATGAGATCTTCGAAATTGTAAAGTATGTGAAATTAATGAAATAAAACTTGAGGGATGATTGTTGCCCTTCTGAAATCAAAGTGTTAAGTGGCATGTGTTTGCGTGCTTCTTTGAAATTGTTGTGCATGCTAACCCCCGATTTTGATTATTATTATATATGCATGTATCTTTGTGTTTTCTTTGGCTTTATGTTTTCTTTGAAGGAACTTGGAATAATTATTGCCATTACATTCTTGGCATACGTTAGGCCTTAAAGGACATATGTTAGGCTTTGGAAGCCATACAGAATCCTTATTGAGTTTTATAACTTACCCGCCCTACTCTACTTTTGTAGGTAAAAGTGTGCTCGAAAGATTGAGCTAAGAGTCTTGAGTACTCTTTTTGTTGTATAAAGGTTGGGTATGTGTATGGTATTCTAAGCATTTTAAGTATATAAGTTTCTTGAAATTGAAGCTAATTAGTGCGGACTTTGTGTGCAGGACTTGAAGTCTAGAGTTGTGGGAACAAGGTCTATTAAGGTGGATATTTATGTTCCATGCCATTTTGGTTTATGGCTTGCTTTTAAGCATGTGTAATAGTTGGTCTTAGTTAAATGACCAACTATGGGCTTAGCTAAAATTCAGCCAAATTTTGATTTTTGGGCTTGTATTATGGACTTGGACATTTTTTGGGTGTTTTATTGCTTGGTGGACTTACCAAGGGCCATGCATGAATTTATGGGTTATGTTTTCATGAAACTTGAAGCATGTTGAAATTAGGCTTAAATGCATGTAATGGGCTTAAATAAGAACTTGGACAAATTTGATTATTTTCTTTGTTAATTTTGGGCCATATGCATTATAAGTACTAAAAAGGCCCATAAGCCCATGTTTATGTTGAAAGCATGCCATGTTGGCTTTGTATGCGCACTCAAAGAAAAACATTCAAATAAACTTGGAGAAGCATGAAATTAGATGCATGTGTAAAGAATGGCTTATAAGGAATTTATGTGCATGTATGTGAATCAATGCATGCCTAAGCACTAGTTTGCATCTAAAGGCCGTAAGTGATTATGTGCACTAATGAACACCAAAACACATAAGCATGCGGAGCATATGCATGAAAATAAGTTTTAAAAAATTAAGTTGGTGTTTTGGTTGCCATGCATAATCTTGGCTAAGCTTGGTAAAGACCATAAAATGAACACATGAAATCCACATAGGTGCTAGCTTGTTTTGAGAGCACTAAAACTTAACCTTTAATAAGAACACAACGAGCTAGTACCAGTAAGTATCCTGGGGTTCGTGCCCATAAGTCTTAGTAAGAAATAAAAGCCCCTTCTGTGAATTAAAATCTTCCGCTGCATGCTTTAAATAATCAGGCCCGAATGGGCCAGGGGTAGTTTAGGGCACGACACCAATGATGTAGCTGAGAAGGAGCCTAAGTAGCCAACTAGGTGCATTTATTTGTTTGATCGACCTTTTTCTAATATAAATTTCTAAAAGCATTTATTGTGATTTATGTTAAATTAGATTGCATAACATGTTTTATACTTGGGCTTTAGCTTTTATTTTTCATGCAAGAGATGCAAAATTTTCGGTGATTTGTTCAGCAATAATCTTCAGTCACTTCTTTTGTTTTTTATCTGGTTTTCGATCAGATCCAGTGCAGGCTTTAATATTTCAACTGCAACTATGAATTGCTTGAGTGGCAAACAGGAGCTATTATATGTAGCTTCTTAGTTAGTATTGTAGATTAACATATCGAAGAAGATTCATGGAGATTTAGTCCACAAGATATTAAAAAATGACAGTAAATATATAGCTAAGCCAAGAGGATAGTGAAGGGTTTGAATTCTTGGGAATTACTCTAGATTCAACCAAGAACCTCCGTCAGTCAATGAATGGAGGTTGAAGCTTTATTAGGTTATTGCACTTTTTTCATTTCTTTGTTTTTTTTTCTAATTACATGTCTTACACTTTTGATTTTGGTTAACTTCTCACCCTTCAATGTTTCAAATATAGATATTTCTACAAGCATTGGGACTAATGTGATCTTGAGACTTGAGCAAGATTGTCAATTTTCAAGTTTTATCTTGAACTTGAATTTGTACTCCTCAAAATCTCAGGCTTTGACAAATTTTTTTGAAGCATTTAATGCTCTTTTTGTGGTTATTTACCCATTCATGTTGATATTCCATATTAATTAGCCTTATTAGCTTGATGTTGTTGAATGTTGTTCAAATTGTAAAAAATCTTATTATTTTAAAGGTGAAATTGTAAGGATATTCTGATTTTGAGGTATAATTGTTCAGAGACGTGGAGAAAATGGATGAGTTAAAGTTGTTTGGATGGGTTAGGCCCTAGCTTGTTGACAAACAAAGTGTGTTTGGAGTATTTACTATTTAGCCAAATTTTTATCACATGTTTGTTTCCTTCTATACTTGAATTTAATATTACCTTCAGGACATTAGCATTAACTAATGAATATAAAATTTTTATGCGGCACCTGGAGTCTGTGACTAAAGTTTGAATAACAAGTACAACATTCTTGATAGGCATTATTTGTGGTAATAGGATAGTGGGATTGAGTAGGAGCAGAAGAATTTTTGTTGCAGAGATGAAGACAACCTTTGGTCGCCCATTAATATGGCACTTTATTTTTGTGGCTCATGGATTCTCACTTTATCAATTCTTGCTCTCTTAATCTATCAGCACAGATCAGGCTCTTTCAATCTATTTGAAAATTGATGGTGGCTTATTATGCTATTTCTTCCTTTTATAGAGTGTTTGACACACTATTTTTTTTTTCCTGCACTGTTTTAGTTAATAGGATGGTGTATTATCCAAATTGTCCTCTTTAACATAATGAATTAATCTTTATTTTTTAATGATTCTATTGTTCTTTTTTCATTTTCTCTGGTTTATTTGTCTTGGTAATGTGGCTTTCTTATTATATTGTTTAAGACTATTCTTGGTTTCATTTTTGTGCCTCTTAGTCTTTGTTTTGTTTCATTTCTGTTACATTTGAGGTGTTGGTTTCTAGGTATCAAATTCTTTTATTATCATGATCAGTGCTTCATTTTGTTTGGTTGCTTGTGGCAGCAGATTTTCTTCTCACCATTCCAGTGTTTTTCTTTCCACCTCTTCCTTTAAAATAAAATTTTATGACGTTATAAAATTTTATAATTTTTTTTAAGTCTAATAAAGGAAAAATTCATAAAAATCCAATTGTACTATAAAAATTTTAAAATTGATTAATTATTAGAACTAAATAATGCAGACTCCTAAATGAAATCAGTTTGACTTTAATTAAAATGAGCATACTCTAATAATATCTAATCACTTTATGCATGACTTGCTTTCACTTCTTTGGATAATTGGCTATTGTTTCTTTTATGTATTTGTTTGTTATTTTGCTTTCTCTTCTATCTTTTTGTCATTTGTTTTGCAATCATTTTCAAATTTTGGTTTGTACGGGTTGGCTTTTACATTCTCCTTTCACAGTCACATGGTTACAGATACACTTTCAGACCTTGATGCTTACATGTATAGATGATATATTTTTTAGAGACTTGCCAGTTTTTTCTGGACTAGAATGACAACCAAACCATATTTTATATGACATGAGGAAGTTGGGAGGTTAAGATTCGAGCCCTAGACCTCCTTCATATTAGCCATTAGGCCAAAGGATTGGGAATCATTGCTTTGTATATATACAAGCCAATGCTAGATGTAAAATTCAGAGCTATTAATTTTTTTAAACTTTTTTCAAGTTTGCCTACTTCCTAACATAACTGTCTTCATTAGAACTCTATAACAATAAAGAATGTGAAATTGTACATCTTCTGCAACTTTTGTCTAGCCATGAATTAAAAAAATGATATATTGATTCAAGCTTCAACAATAGAATTTTTAAAATATATGTGTAGCTACCTACATCTGGTGTTTATTATATTCATTATGCATATTACCATTGGTTTATTTTTACTTGTAAAGTCTTGATTGTGGAGGATAATATTCTTATTGATTATTTTTTATAATTAATCTTTACATTATTTTCTATTTCAAACTTCTTTGCCATGTGGCGGTGTTAGGTATTTTCTATTTTAAACCTTTTGTTGAATGAAATGTTGTAGTAAATTACTACTTTCTAAATTATTGTTTTGATGATTATAATTTTCTTAATAATATTTGCGTAATATTTAAATCCATATTAATTTATAGTACTCAATATAACTTCGAATCCCATGGCAATACGGGCATGTAAACTAGTTAATTGAATTGCTATAAACTTATTAAAAAAAGTTGTCCTAATGATACCTTTTCCCATAATCATTATGAAATACAATAAATAAAGCAAATAACAAACAATAAATAAAAATACTTGCATTCTATATACAAAAAACCTATATTACACTACAAAATTACTAAAATTTTAACCATAATAATCCAAATGGATTAGATAACTGGCAAAAGAAACTTGATGAACCTGTTTGGAGTTCTCCTAATGCAGGAGAATAACTTGATTTGTGTTGACTTAGAGCATTAAAAAAACACATCAATGCAAATCTACTTGGTGCAAGTGGACCCAAAACTAAATTGATATATAATTTGAATTTTCCACTAATTGTAAAACATAGAGCACTTTTCAAATATATTAAAATAAGAATATTGGAAGTTAAAATAATGAATTTCATCTATAAGTCTTACCTGAATTTTGAAAGGGTTTTAGAAAAAACCTAAAAATGCTTTTTATAGTTGAGTTCTATTTTAATTGAAACTAATATCTGTTAACTTAATCCATTTGACAAGAAATCCAGATACAAGTCCTTCATCTTTCTTTTGTATATATTTCATTGTGTCATTTTAGAATTGAACTTTTTATATCAATCAGCCAAAGGAGTTTAAAGTGTGCTTTGATTTAGAAACATTTTTTATTTTTATTTTCTATTATTTGTTTTCATTTTCTAAGAAAATTTTTTTAAAGTGCTTTCAAAAAAACATATTTAGTTTTTTTAAAGAAAGTAAAAATGATTATATATAAACACTACATTAGAAGAGTTTAGCCCTTTAGTTGAAAGTTGAAGGGAAGTTTATGACCAAAAGTAAAATAAAAAATTCCAAAAGCATGCCCCTAACTTTTTGGCTCTTTATCTGTCTCAAAGCAGGATCCTAGTGCCATGAATTAATTAGCTCATAGGCTTCTAGTGACTATGTTTTCACTTAGTTACAATTGGCTAACTCTTACTCATTGATAAATTAAAACAACTTATGTTTAACTAGTTACTTAGCCTACCATGCAATAAGATATGCATGTGTTTGTCCTGGCAATTTAACTCAGATTAATAAACCAAGTGGAGAAACATCACTTGACCATTTAGTTAAAAACATACTTAAAGCATCCCAAGACAACAAAACACTAGTCACTTAAATTACAAGTAATAGTTTGTGCACATATATAAGCCTTAGAGTGCATCCAAAAGTTACACAAGTGTTATACACCACAATGTATCCTAATAGAGGCAATATGTTAGTACACAAGGTACTCTATATACATGGTAAAACAATACTAAGATCATCTACTTGAGCTATGACTTTTGAGTTATTAAGCTCTATGTGCAAAATCATTACTTGTCCTTGTGCAACTCATAGCCTCTATCTAACAAGACATAAGCATTTAGTTAGTATAAAACTTAGCATACAAGTAACTTCAAAACTCAAGGTTCCAAGTAGAATAAGTACCTACAAAAGGGAGAAACTTAGCCAACAACTTTCCACTTAGTTGTTAGGCCTAATTTCAGCACCTGCACAAATAAGCTAAAAGGGGTGAGTACGTTACCATACTCAGTAAGGGTTCCTTTGGCACCTGCAAGAAATCTCAAGCAAGCATGTATGTATAAACAAGCAACCAAGAATCCACCAAACAACCACAAATAACAAAATTAAAAAAATGCAAAGCATGTATGAATGGTATGCAACATGCAACACTTAGGACTTCTTATACCCTAAGGTGTCTTAGTATTGCCGTGAGCTCAAATGGCACAGGTACTTGAGATATTGGCCCACGTATCCCAAGTCCTTTGCCTATATTAAGTTCCACTTACAGTTCCTAGAGTTCACTAGCACCCATCAGTTACTCATCTTTCCCTTGCTTATTGTGTAGGGTAATCACCTTGGTGGGTTTACTTTGCCAAGTTCTTTGAACTTGACTTAGGCCCTCTTAGTGGACTTACTTACCAAGTTTCTTAGCTTTGTTATGACTGCCTTAGATTCTACTCCATTGCTTGGGGGTCCAGTTGCCATGCCCTTTCCTTGAATAGTCCTAGGGCTAGGAGAAAAAATGGAGAAACAACTTCTAATGCAAGGAATCAAAGAGGTTAGAACAAAAAATGTAAAACCTTAAGGATTGATTGCAAATAAATTGTAAATGTGTTAACTGAGTACTGGAAAAGAAATAAGCAATTAAGTATTTTCACTTAGGCTTATGGTCTGAATTGCTTTGGGAAATGGATTTAAGGACTTAATTGCACATATTAAAACTTGAACCTTCTACTACTAGGGGAGGAAATTGTACAGAAAAAGACTCAAGGGACCACTAAACACCATGTAAACTAAAAAGGCCACTAAAGTAGAGTTAGGCTAATTTTTCTTAATACATGTCCTTGCCAGTTGTTGCATGTTCCAACTAAGTAAAAGAGGGGAGTTTCATCGGTCTCTAGAAAGGAAACTAGAATGGAAAAGAGGTCTTTGTGGTAGATAAAGCAAATCTTGGTGAGTTTAAGGGAGAAGAAGAAAAATCATGCCTAAGGCACAAAGAAGGAACTTGCTTCTACTGCAAGTCAACAAGAAAAAAGATTTCAAGCTTTAGAGTTTAACTTGTGGATTCATCTGTGGTAAGGGTTGATTATGTTAGTTTCCTTTGTAATCAGAAGCTTGAATTGTGATTCTTGTGGAAATGTTTGGCTCAAGGTGATGGTAGTTACCAAAGGAACCTATAAGCTATTTAGGGGCTAAGTGACACTCTCAAGTGTCTATGTTTTGGCAAGCATTAGGGAATTGTTCTAAGTGTGTGCAACTCCGTACAAGACTTGGAACTATATGTAAATTTATAACACTTACTAAATAAGCCTATAAATTGAACCTTTATGATTGAAATGCTTGCTAAGCCCTGAAGACTATAAGCTGGGGTTATGGTGTGTGTGTTTATGTGCGTTTGTGATTCAATCCATGTGCTATCCATTTAGGTTATATATGATTACATTCTATATATGTTGCCTTATGTTTTCCTTTTTTTTATTTTCTTTTTAGGTTAATCCAATATTAATTATGTTGGCTATATTAGGCATTGTGCTATATTAGCCCTTACTAAGTTGTAGAACTCTTGCCCTGTGTGTTTCAATTTTAAGGAAAGGTCTAGCTAATAAAGTGTTTTGGTGTAGGTTTGCCTAAATAAAGCTTTTATGCTGGTACATCAATATTTTCTTACACTATTTGTGCTAAATAACTTGTGAACCAAGCTTAACCTTCATTTGGTTGCAGGCACTATGTTGTTGTGAATGTGCGACCTAGCTAGTAAAATGTTTCATGCCTAGATGTCAATGAAGAATTTAGTGCAAGTTTTAGCTAGGACTTGTATGGTTATGTAATTGAACTAATGTTGTACATGAAAAGTACTGTGTTCAAGAGCTTGCACTTCTGTGTTTGTGTTATGTGTGCTGTGAATGAGCACCGGGACTATGTTTCCCATTTGAACATTTGAAAGCTGTATTTTTGGGAAGCTCATGCGAAACACTTGGTTTGGTTTAAGTGATCTAGAGTACATATCTTTAAGTTGCCATTATGTGCATATGTTACAAATTCTAGAAATATTAGCCTCTATCTGTTTTAGTTCTTTATGTCACAAGTCCTGTGTGATCCTAAGGCTATTTTTCCTACATTCCTGCATACTAAATTAGCTTAAGTCTCAAATTTGACTCTAAATAGAAACTTGTAACTTTCCCTTTGAATTTATGTAGTATTTGATAAATCAGCCTTTATAATTTTCCTGGCAAACACTTCTTCGGCAAGTAGATCCTATTTCTCATGTTTTAAATAGCCAAGTTGTGCTATTTTAATTATGCAACTTTTTTTAATTTGAAAAGCATGGAAATGTTTAGGCGATAGATAGTTTAGAGCATGATAAAGTTGGTACTAGAGCATGTTTGTATGACTTAAAGTCTGATTAGGCAATTCCCACATTGGAGTCTAGAAAGACTTATAAATATTAAGTAGATGGATATTGTTGTGTGCATTGTGAAGCAAGAAAGATGATGACTAGGGTAAGAGAAAGGGACATAGCTAAGCCATAGAGAGCTAGGGTTGAGCAATCTAAGAATGTGAGAGAAAAAAATAATGGGGCTCAAGGGCTAGAGGTTAAGGCAGATATGCTTGGACCAAGTAGAAATAAGCAACAAAGGATAGAACAAGTGATGGAAGCCATGCAAGTTGCTGTAGCACAATTAGCAGCAGGCATGTAAACCTTAGTGCAAGGTCAAGCTCAAGTACTAGTAGGTGCTAAAGCTGTTAGAGAAAGTGAAGGAGCTCAAGGAAGAAGGAGGCCATGCAAAGATCCCATGGAAAATGCCCAAGCAAGTAGAAATAATGCTGAAGTAGATAAAGAGTAAGACGTGGAAAGGAGACACCCTAAGGCCAGAAAGTTGAGATCTGAACTAAGGCAGGAAGCTAGGTATGAGCTAAAAGGAAGCCAAAAGGTTGGAAATGAAAAAATAAGCAACAATTTTGGTAGGTACAATAAGGAAGGTGTTGGAAGACAAGAGTTAGATAGAAGGAAGCTTAGAAATAAAGCCAAAAGAGGAAGAAGGCGTATAGAAGAAAGACTTAGAGAAGGGAAATTAGAAGGGTTCTTGGCCCCTAAATGCTTAACCTTCAAAGCCTTGAAAGGTAGTGGAGATCTTAAGGAAGAAAATTCTAGATTTACCAAATAAAAGAGGTGTTTGAGAGGCTGAAAATGACCTCAGCCCAAAAAGTACTGTTGGCAACATTCAAACTAGAAGGAAAGGTTAAACTTTGGTCAAGAGTAGTTTATACTGTTAGTGTTATGGCCAAAAGTCAATCATGAGATGATTCTATTTTGCACATTTAGTCATGATATTTTATTAAGTCATTAATCTAGTAATTAAGTTTGTTGTTTTGTTTCTGCATAACGTAATAAACATAATTATAACCCTAGAATAATGAAATTCTTAAATGTCCCTGGTCTAGTATTATCGTAGAGCAGGTTGCAATAATATGTAAAGGCTAGCATATATGGAGACTAATATAATATATGTAGTCTACATTTGGGTACAAGTTGGAGAACTTGTGTACTGGACTGACCCACCATGAGAATGCTACATGGATCGTTATATGAGTGTCATAAGTGATTCTCATAGTGATCATGGTATATGTAGTCCTTTGACCTAAGGTCATCAAGGTTCCTTACATGTGAGTCACATACTTTGATACTTCCCTTTGTTGCTCATAACTAAGTGAACTTGAAGGAGGTCATTAGGTATGTCACATATCATGCGGAGGGTTTTGTATGATCAAGGTGGGATTTGTCCCTCCTATGTAACGAGAGTGATATCTTTGGGGCTCTTGATAGAGTGAGACAAAGAAAATGCATGGCCATGCTCGGATGAATTGATATATGATATCAATATCATCAGTTTAAGTTAGTCTACTCGATAATCAAGCAACCAAAGATTGGGCTATATGAGAGTGATACATTCCAATTCTCGTGCTTAGTCTTGATATCTTGGACAAAGGGACAATGACATATACGGATAATGATTATAAAGGTTTAGTCTAATCACCAACAATCTTGTCACTTGGGTAGCAATGATGTGTTGCTAGACACTGCTCATTGCTTATGATCATAAATGTGATTTATGATCATTGCCAATTTGGCAAGAGCCTATTGGATCGCACACATAAAGCCTATTTGAATTATTTGAGTGCATGGGCTAATTTATTTGGGTTATGGTTTCATCATAATTTTGTGTCAATAATTGGCCCAAAAGTTGAGCCATTATTAAGCCCAAAATTAAACCTAATTAGATTAGGGCTTTGAAACCCATTAGGCTTGGAAGTTGAGTCTCACTATAAATACATGATATAGTGAGAAATTTCCAGCTCTTGCCTTAGCCTCCCAAAAGTGACAGCCGCACTCTTCTTTTGCAATTCCTTGGAGGACGCAAACTAGCACTGTGGGTGCAAGAGAAACACATCTACCGAGACATGGTGGAGGCATGGTGATCTCGAGAGGCTTTTGTGGATACCATAGAGAGCTTGAACATGTCAAATGTTTAGGTTTTGTGATTCGACTCAACACTTGGGTGAAAGATCTCAACCGAAATTAGGTATGAAAATTTTCAAACACCCGGTTTACCCCATTTCACTTGGATCCTGGAGGGTTTCAGTTATATTTCGCTGTGCTTGTTTGGCTGCTGAAACCCTATATATAGTACATCTCATAATGAAAAAAGAGAGAAGGCCCGTAGAGAGGAGAAGGGCTATGAGATGGGCAAAATTTTTGCAAGTCTTCCATCATCAGTATGTGAGTGAGGCCCTCAAGGATAAAAAAAAATAAGTTGAGTTTGATTAATTAGAGTAAGGAAAGTTGCCTATAATGGAATATGAATAGAAATTTAGTAGCCTAATAAGGTATGCCCCACAATATAAAGGTCAAGAGGAGTTAAATACAAAGAGGTTTATGTGGGGTCTGAGAATAAAACTAAGGCAGATACTGAAAGCCATAACCATGAAGGACTATTATAAAGCTGTACAAAAGGCATTAACTCTTGAACAAGTGTTCAAAGACCAAGTAAAAAGATGTTCCAGAGGAGAGTAGTGGAACTTATAAAAGACAAAAGAAGAGATCCAAAGAGGAGACTCACACTTATGAGGTAAGGAAAAAGGTGAAGACATGAGGAGGGCCACAATAGTTTTAGGCCATAGTTTGAGACTTGTGGGAAGCATCATGGCTTTAAGCCTTGCTATAGGCTTATAGATGGGTGCCTGAATGATGGCTTACAAGAGCATTGGGTTAGAGACTACCCCATTAAGAAGGAGGAAAAAAGATTAAAAGGGAGATTCGGTGGGCAGTAATGAAGGTTGCAAAACTGGAGGGGTGGAATGCCATTGCCAAAGTGCAGAATGATCCATGATGGACTAGGCTTGCAACAATCGCAACAAAAGTGACTATTCCAACTATAAGGTTTCAGGAGCCAAACAACGCAGCGAAATTAAATCAAAATGCTCCAAGGATTTAAGTGAAATGGGGTAAATCGGGTGTTCAAAATTTTCTTACCTAGTAGGTTGAGATCTTTCACCTAATTACTAAGAAAAATAAAAGCAAAAAGCTAAATAATTGACGTGATCAAGCTCTATACGGTATCTACATGAACCTTTCAGATCACCATGCCTTCTCCAGTTTTCAGCAGGAGTGTTCCCCTTGCGTTCATAGTGCTAGCTTACATCCTCCAAGGAAAGAAAATAAGGGAGTGCAACTTGAGATTTTTCAGAACCCTTTTTGAATTTCGTCCAAATGAGGCTCTATCAAATTAACATTGTATAACATATGTATAGTGAAGCAAAACTTCCATGACAAATAGGTTTCATAACCCTATTCTGATTAGACCTAATTTCAGGTTTAACAGTGGCTCAACTATTGGTCCAATAGTTAATTTGAAATTATCATGAAATCAAAACCAAAAATTTAGTCCATGCACTCAAATAATCCAATTGGCTCTAAGCGTGCGACCCTATAGTCTCATATCACATTGGCAATGATCATAAATTACATTTATAATCATAAACAATTAGCAGTGTCTACCAACACATCATTGTTACCAAAGTGACAAGATAGTGATTCGACCAAACCTCTATGATCATTGTTCATACATGCCATTGTCTTTTTGTCCAAGGATATCAAGACCGAGAATGAGACAGGGAATGTGCCTCTCATATAGCCCAATCTATGGTTTCTTGATTCTTAAGTACACTGACTTAAATTGATGACATTGATATCCTATATCAACACATCTGAGCATGGTCATACATTTCCTTAGTCTCACTCAATCAAGGGCCCAAAGATATCACTCCAGTTACATAGGAGGGGCAAATCCCATCTTGATCATGTAAATGCCTCCACATGATATGTGACATATGCAATGACCATCTTCATGTTCACTTAGTTACAAGCAACAAAGAGAAGTATCAAAGTGTGTAACTCATGTGTAGGGAACCTTGATGACCTCAGGTCAAGGACTACATATACCATGATTATTATGAGAATCACTTATGACACTAATATAATGATCCATGTAGCATTCTCATGGTGGGTCGGTCTAGTATACATGTTCTCCAACTTGTACCCATATGAAGGCTACATTTCTCATATTACTCTTCACATATGCTAGTCTTTATGTATTATTGCAACCTACTCCACAATAATACTAGACTAGGGATGTTTAAGAATACTCTTATTCTAGGGTTATAATTATGTTTGATCATGTTACCTTGAAACAATTAAGAAATATAATTATTGGAATAATGCCTTAATAAATATTACAACTAAATGTGAAAATTACAGTAATCTCATGATTGGCTTTTGGGCATGACACTAAGAAGCTCCTAGTTGCACTAATCTAGAATGACTATCATGCTTTTTCTACATAAGGGGTTTCATTAATGGATCAGCAATATTGCTATCTATCGAGCTCCTTCATATCCTCAAATCACCATTTTTTATGATCTCCCTAATGAGGTGATAGCATCGAATTATGTGTTTGTATTGCTAGTAATATCGAGGTTCCCTAGCCTATGTGATTGCTCTATTGTTATTGTAATAGAGTTCTATTTTAGAGTCAACTACTGTCTTTTGCTTTGAAGTCTTCTAGCTTATAGCACCACTACCAATGCAAAACACATAACCAGATTACCGTCTCAAATCATCCTTATTGGATTGGAAGGTAGTATCAATGTAACCCTTTACAATGAGCTCATCCTTACCTTCATAGACTAAGAATGCATTCTTAGTCCTTTCCAAGTACTTAAGGATATTCTTAACAGTATCTAGTGACTCTCATTGAGGTTTGATTGGTACCTAGTCGCCATGCTCAAGGCATACGAGGCATCAAGACAAGTACATATCATGGTATACATGATAGATTCAATTGTTGAGGCATATGGAATCTTACTCCTGCATTCTCATTCCTCTAGTGTACTAGGACCTTGAGATCTAAGAAGAGCTATACAAGTGACATGGGCAAGAATCCTTTCTCGGAGTTTTGCATAATAAACCTCTTTAGCACTCTTTCAATGTATGTACTTTGACTTAGGTAGAGCAGTTTTCTAGACTTATCTCTACAAATCCTAATGCCTAACACATAAGGCACATCACCCATGTTCTTCAGAAAGAAACATTTCCCTAGCCAAGTCTTTATAGACTATAGCTCAGGAATGTTAATCTTGATGAGTAGTATGTCATCTACATCCAACATTAGAAAACAATATTGCTCCCACTAACCTTTTTGTAGACACAAGATTCATCTTCATTTTTGATAAAACCAAACTCTTTTATTGCTTATCAAAATCAAGATTCAGCTCTGAGAAGCTTTCTTCGGTCCATAAATTGGCCTTTACAATTTGTATACTTTATTGGCATTCTCTAAAGTGACAAAACTCTCAGGTTGTGCCATGTACACATCTTCAGGTAGTTTTCCCTTAAAGAAGGTGGTTTTGACATCTATTTTCCATATCTCATAATCATAGTATGAAACAATAGCCAATAAAATTCTGATGGATTTAAGCATGGGAACTAGTGAAAACGTTTCAACATAGTCAATACCATGAATTTGCTTGAAACCTTTTACAACCAAGCATTCCTTAAAGGTAATTACATTCCCATCCATGTTAGTTTTCTTCTTGAAAACCTATTTACACCTTATGGGTTTTACCCCCTCAGGTGGGTTAACCAAAGTCCATGCTTGGTTTTCATACATGGATTTCGTCTCAGATTTCATGGCCTTTAGCCACTTTTTAGAGTCTGGAGCTGACATAGCTTGTTGGTAGGTTGTAGTCTCATGCTAATCCATGAGCATCACATCACCAGTCTAAGTCATGAGAAATCCATATATCTTGGGCTAATGCCGAATCCTACTGGACTTGCGGGCTCCGTGCTATAGGAACAGACTCGTGAACCATAACATTTTATAGTGTCTGCTCAGGTTCTATTTCAGGTTCAATGTCCCCTTGTTGTTCTCGAATCTCTGAGTTCTACTTTCCTCCCATTGGTTCTGTTATAGATAAACTTTTTCCTTATAAAGACATCAGTTTGAGCAACAAACATTTTATGCCTAAAAGGATTGTAGAAGTAAAAACGTTTTGTTTCTTTGGGATAGCCAACAAAAAGATATTTATTAGATTTGGGCACTAGTTTGTCTGAGGATTGATGTTTCATGTAATCCTCGCAACCCCAAATCTTCATAAAAGATAGACTAGGATGCCTCCCACTCCATATCTCATATGGTGTCTTTTGAACAGATTTAGATAGAACTCAGTTTAATGTAAAAGCAACTGTCTTTAGAGCATGTCCCTAAAAGGAGTTTGGAAGGTCAACTTGACTCATCACAGATCAAACCATTTCTAATAGAGTTCTATTTTTCTGTTCAGATACACCATTCCATTGAGGTGTACCAGGTGGAGTGAATTATGATAGCATACCACACTCCTTTAGATAGTCAAGGATTCTCTGTCCAAGTATTCTCCATCCTAATCTGATTGAAGTACTTTAATACTCTTCCCAAGTTGATCCTATACTTCATTCTTGAATTCTTTGAACTTTTCAAAGGATTCTAACTTGTGTTTTATGAGATACATATAACCATATCTATTGAAGTCATTAGTAAAAGTAATGAAGTATTGGAAGCCTCATCTAGCATGTGTAGATATTGGCCCATATACATAACTACATATGAGTCCCAGTAAGTAATTGGCTCTTTCACTTTACCTAGTGAAAGGAGTGTTGGTCATCTTGCCCAATAAGTATGACTCGTATGTCTCATATGATTCAAAATCAAATGACTCCATAAGTCCATCTTTATGGAGCTTTGATATCCAGATCTTGTTTATATGGCCCAAATGATAATGTCAGAAATAGGTAGGGTTTGAAGCTTTCAATCTAACCTTCTTGGTATTCACATTATAGATTGGATTTTTAAGTTCTAGAACATATAGACCTTTGCTAAGTCAAACACTACCATAAAAAATTTCATTCAAATAAATAGAATAATACTTGTCCTTTATTATAAATGAAAAACCTTTCTTATCCAAGAAAGAAATAAAAATAAAATTTCTACTAATAACAGGCACATAATATCAATTATCCAATTCTAAAACCAATCCACTGGGCAAAGTGAGAACATAAGTCTCTATGATTAATGCCACAACTCTTGCTCCATTTGCCATGCATAGGTCTATTCACCTTAGGGTAATCTTCTATTTCTATTTAGATCCTGCACATTTGCACAAATGTGAGATCCACATCTAGTATCCAATACCCAAGATAAGGAAGTAGAAAAATTAGACTTTATAATAAAAATACCTGAAGTAGAAATCTCACTTCCCTTCTCTTTCACAAGTTCTTCAAGATAGAGCTTGCAGTTGTACTTCCAATGTCTACGTTTCTTACAATGGAAGTATTCCCCTTCCTTAGCCACACTACTAGACCATCTTAGAGCACCCGAAGAAGAATTAGCATTGGACTTTTTTTTAGCTTTATTCTTCTTGTTGTTGGTCTTTCCTTTTCCCTTACGCTTGTAAACCATCATAATGGGTTTAGCCTTTTCAAGGTTTTGCTCAACAATTCTTAACATATTGAGAAATTTAGGGAGGCATTTGTGAAGAACATTCATGTTGTAGTTCATGATGAATTGACTGTAGCTTTTTGACAATGATTGTAAGAGTACATCAATAACCAACTTTTTCTGAAGAGCATATCCTAAACTCTCAAGATTCTCAATGTACCTAATCATCTTAAACATATGAGGACACATGAGACTTCATTTAGACATTTTGCACTAAAATAAAGCCTTAGAGGTCTCAAACATCTCATACTGAGCTTGTTCTTGAAAAAGCATCTTAAGTTGTTCGATCATATCAAACACCCCCATGTTATCATGTTGCTTTTGAAGCTCAAATTCCATGGTTATCAGCATGAGACAAAAAAACATCCAAAGCATCATCAGAATGATTCTTGTAAGCATCCCTTTCAGTTATTGGAGCTTTGGCAGTAGGCTCATTTAGAATGGGTTGCTATAGGACATAAACCTTTCCTTCTTACTTAAGAACTATCCTCAAATTTTGGTACCATTTAAGAAAGTTGGTCCCGTTCAGCTTTTCCTTTTCGAGGATCATTCACAATTGAAGTGTTAATGTGTTTTCTGCCATAGTAATCTATAACAGTAAATAAGTAGAGTAAGAGTCTTTTATTTTAATTCATTTTATAATAAATTTTATTAAATGACACCCCCACTATTTTTCTCAAAATAATAACCCTCAATATTATTTCAAAACACCTTGGCACTAAAGTCTTCTAGTGGGCCAAGATCCATATTTCACCATAACTTGAGTCAGCTTTGGCTTTTTTATCAAGTTATAGCTATTTAGGTTGGCAACTCCTTGCTAATTACATCTCATGCAACACTTGGATAGCTGGGTGAACAACACTTGTCCAAGCTTATCTCATGAACTTCAACATGCATCACATACAAATATAAAACATGCATCCCATGCCAACAACTAATTCAATGTGACATGGTTATAGGCCCAAACTATGTGATATTCTCAAGCAAATGAGAATATCATGCAGCCTAAGAAAAGAAAAAGTCTTCACATGCTCCTTCTCCTTCTTGCTTGGTTATCTCCAAATAGTCACCTCATCGAACACACCACATCGGATGATCCCAAAAAGTATAATTACATTAATGATAGAAACCTCGAGTTACATTCGAGGGGAGTAAGGTGAAAAGAGAAACCATAATAAAAGTAATAAAGAATGGCATGACTTTCCAAGTACAACCAACCTAAGCTATCACCATGCACCATGCTTCAGTCAACAATCAACATATCAAGTTAAATCTTATTCAACAAGAAAATACATGCAAATTAATGCCAGTTTGTTAACCAATTTTTTAATGTGGCGCTTCATAGATGTTACCCACTCTGGGGTAGTCCAATTTTGGTGCCAAAATTGTGCATTTAGACTCCCAAGATTGGTAATGTTCTGTATGCCATAAAAACACTACACTTACTGTGCATACCCAAGTGGCCCTCTTTGGCACTATGTAAACACATGCATATTGGTCCAACCATCACACATATATTAACATTTCATGCACACCATGGCAGCAAAGAAGGAAAATAGTAGCACAAGTCTTAATCTTGGCTGCCACATATTAGGCAATCTTGTTATGTTCTAGTGACCAGTGACTGCACCTATAACTTCCACTAATAAACTGTATCATTCTAGTCATGTAGCCCCTATTTTATTTGCTCCATTATCAAGTAGAGACTTGGAGTAAACCAAGGAATTTTTTTTTTAATCAATAGCCAACTTATGGACCAAGTTATGGATTTTTTAAGTTGGTTACAAAATTCTGGCCAAATGAACAATAAATTAGCCAACTTTGCAACGTCACATCTTTGGCTATAGGGATCCAAATTCATAAATTCTAAATCCTAGTTTAGCCTCTACATGTTCTATAGATGTGGTCAAAATTTCATACCAAGATTCCTTTACATAGGGAGACATAGAACTTTAAGTGTAGAGTCAAAATTCTGGTCACTTTATGAACATTTTGCCCATACAAAATTCCATAAGCGTGTGAACATTTCATTCAAAAAGGGTAAGCCCTCAAAGGCTATCCCTTATATGTCCATTACACATAGGAAATACATGCCCTTGCATTTAACAATCATATATGACCAAAATAGAATTTACAAGTAAGCAGCCTATCATTCACACTTAGGTAGCTTTGCACTACATCACTTATATAGCCAAAACATTACTCAAATGTTCACATACTTGTCTCATTTTACATACACTACATGCACATTCATACATGCACTCAACAATCATCTTAACTCAGCTAAATATGACCCTAAGTTATAGAACGGCCTGAGACACAATGGATTCCCGAAATAGGATGCTGGACAGCTGCTACATAACACCATAAGCACCATCACTAAAAATACCAAATGTGCTATTAAAATCACCAAACTTTCCAGATCACAACTAGACATATGGAAGTTTAAGTTCCTAAAAATTCTGAGCAAAAATCAAACCACAAAGGTTAGTTTGAAGCTGATCTTTCAATTGTACCTGAAATGATAGAATTAAGGGAAGTAAGTTTCATTGAGAAACTTAGTAAGGGTAGCACTTGGATTCAATAGGCAATGTAACCATCATTAAAAACTGCATCCAAAGCACTAAAACACAAAACCACAATGCATATATACAAGATATAGCAACCAAATGCAGCATCCATTCATAACCATCAAACACATGAAATGCGACAGCAACATAAACCATAGGTTAGTACATAAAACATGCAATAAACGTAAATAAATCACTATGGCACCCCTCATCAAGATAATGCTTGGTCTTAGGAGGATTTTAACACTAGTTAGTACTAACTTTGGGCTCTACAAACCCTCATTCCACTGCCATCTTTGTGCACTTCACACTAAGTCACAAAACCTTCAATAAGTGCACTCCCCTCACTAAGCTTAAATGAGCTTAAGGGCGCAAAACACACTTAACAAGCTTAACCTTGCTTTATGTCATTTTCCTTCTCATTAATTATGGTTTCTTTGTCTTAAACTCATTGGTCCACCTGTGCCCCATATTTCTGACCCATTTACAAGCCATAGCTAGCCTCCTTTAGGTGGGATAACCCCACAACTTTACCCTTTGACTTAAGTCAAAAGCATAAACAACCAAAGGCCTACACTAGGACACTTAAGTCCTTAAGCCCTTTTGGTGTTTTCTTTGCCCACACTTGTCTTCCATAAGCAATTTGGTCTCCAATAGCACTTTCATACCATTCATATCCTTCTCATAACTCTCCAAATCTCTTTTGTGATGGTTTTACAATTGAGTACCCAAATTTTCAAAACCTTACAAAAAAGTCCATAGGTTGCTTGACAAACAAGCAATCCTTAAGGCTTTTCTTGGGAGCCAAGTTAATTACTTGGAACACTTTTAAGGTGGTGTTCATTATACCTTTTACCCTTCACACTTCAATCACTATGAAGAGAATTACACAATATAATGGATTTTTGACCATTATGCTTCACTTGTAATTCTCCTATTTTTCTGAGGTGGTAACAGTAGACCTAATTAGCAATGCAAAAAATTGTATTTTGAATATGTTGCCTGAGATCACTTTATCCAACAGACAAACCATTTGATACCACCTTTGTCTAAGCAACCAAAAGTACTCTACCCATGGTGCCTGAATAGCACATATTTGATGTCTGTAAGGATTATAGCAACTATTGCAACAATGCTGAATTAGATAGATATCTCATATCCATCAATCTAGGGTTAATCTCATTAACTAGTTTCCACCATACCCTTATATACATCATATATTATGAGTTATAGTTCGTGCATCATGAATTAATCAAATTAATCATGATAAAAAAAATCACAGAACATTCAATGGATTGTATGATTAGACACACAATCTTGATTTAGTGTTTCAAAAGTAGCTTTGATAACATTGTAGGGTTTCAACAGCTAAACAACATAGCAAAATTAACCAAAACCCTCCCAGGATCTAACTCAAATGGGCTAAATTAGGTGTTTAGAATTTTCATACATGGTAGGATGAGATATTTCACCAATTGTTAAGCTAAATCACAAAAACTTGAATAGTTAATGCGTTCAAGCTCTTTCGGTATGTGCACGAACTTCTCGGATCACCAAGCCCCTTCTAGACTTTCGCAGGAGCGTTCCTCTTGCTCCCGCTGTGCTAGCTTGCATCCTCTAAGAAAAGACAAGAAAAGAGTATGGCTGGAGATTTTTTAGAACCTTTTCTGAATTTCATCCTATGGGGGCTCTATGAAATTAACACTATATAACATGTACAGTGAAGCAAAACTCCCAAGGAAAATAGGTTTCATAACCTTAATCTAATTAGGCCTAATTCGGGCTTAACAATGGCTCAACTACTAGGCAAATAATTTATCCAAAATTGTCATGAAACTAAAACCAAACAATTTGGCTCATGTACTCAAATAATTCAACTGGCTCTAAGTGTATGACCCTATAGGATCATATCAAGTTGGCAATGATCATAAATGTATGATCATAAACAATGAATGGTGGTTAAAAACACACCATTGCTACCTAGGTGACAATATATTTAGTGATTTGACTAAACCTTTATTAACATTATTCATTTATGCCATCATCCCTTTGTCCAAGGATATCAAGACCGAGCACAAGAAATGGAATGTGTCACTCTCATATAGCCCAATCTATGGTTTTTTGATTCCCGAGTAAACTGACTTAAATTGATGATATTGATATCCTATATCAACTCATTAGAGCATGGCCATGCATTTCCTTAGTCTTACCCAATTAAGAGTTCTTGAAGATATCATTTCTGTGGCATAGGAGAGACAAATCTGTTCTTGATCATACAAATCCCTGCACATGATATGTCACATACTCATTGACCACCTTTATGTTCACTCATTTATGAGTGACAAGGAGAAATATCAAAGTATGTGACTCATATGTAGGGAACCTTGATAAGCTCAGGTCAAAAGACTACATAGACCATGATGACTATGAGAATCATTTATGGCTTCCATATAATGATTTGTGTAGCTTTCTCATGGTGGGTTTGTCCAGTACACAAGTTCTCCAACTTGTGCCTATATGTAGAATATATATCTCATATTAGTCTCCACATATGCTAGTCTTTATGCATCATTGCAACCTACTCCATAAGAATACTAGACCAGGGATGTTTAAGAATACTATTATTCTAGGGTTATAATTTTGTTTGATTATGTTACAAGGAAAAAATAACAAACACAATTATTAGAATAATGCCTTAAGAAAATATCATGACTTAATATGTAAAATGCAAGCTTCTCATAATTCAATTTTAGGCACAACATTAACACTAGTAACCAAGAATAGTGTTCCAAATAAGGGCACTAGGGAGGCAGCAAGAACCAGAACTAGAAAGGAAGGAATTATGGCATGGAAGGCTGAATTTGGAGCAACTAAAAAGTAAGGTTTATCTTAATAATATGCTTGTATCTATGTTGTTTAATGCTGGAGCATCAATTTCCATTGTTTTTACTAGAGTTGTGAGAGAATTGAACCTAGAAATAAGTAGGTTATTTGAAATGTTTCTAATTAAGACTGTTAGATCAAAGATATTATTTACTCATCATGTGGTGAAAGATTGCATGATTAGGCAAGGAAAGCTAGAATTCCAAAATGACTTGATAATTTTAGAAACTAATGGTTATGACTTGATCTTAGACATGAACTTGCTCATTGAAAATAAAGTAGCGATTGATTGCCAAGCTAAGAAACTCATACTTCCTGGATTAGGAAAGTACAACTTACTAGTTCACAAGAACTAGGTGAAAGTTGCCAACTAAAGATAGTTGAGTAAATTCTCATAGTTTTTGAGAAAGTGTACATAAGGTTAAATGAGGATAGAGTGGGAGATGAATTGAGCAAATTCCCATTGTGAGGGAATATCTTGAAGTCTTTCCCTCAAACTTGCCCGTGTTTTCCTTTTTCAGGGGAGTTGAATTTGAAATTAAGTTAATGTCAGGAGTTTTTCCTATGCCTATAGGTCCTTATTGGATGGTTGCCCCTGAATTGGCAGAACTCAGTAAGTAACTAAATAAAGTTCTTAAGATGGGTTTCATTAGGCTAAGTGTATCCCCATGGACAACGCCAATGCTATTTGTTAAGAAAAAGGATGTAACCCTTAGGTTATGCATTGAGTACAGAAAACTCAATGCGTTAACTGTGAAGAACAAATATCCTCACCCAAGAATTAAAGATTTGTTTGATCAATTGAAAGGTGCAAGGGTGTTTTCCAAGATTCATCTTCAAACTAGATATTTCCAATTGAGAGTAAAGAAAAAGGATATATCATTGACTGCCTTTATAACAAGGTATGGTCACTTTGAGTACGCAGTGATACCATTTAGGCTCAAGAATGCCTTGCATTTTTTATGGATCTCATGTAGAAAGAATTCAAGCCTTACATGGACCACTTTATGGTTGTAGTATTGATGATATTTTCATGTACTCAAAGTATAAGAAAGCCTATGAAGAACATCTAAGAATGGGGCTAAAACTCCTAAAGGATAATAAATGTTATGGTAAGTTGAGCAAGTGCCATTTTTGGACTAATGAGGTAAGATTTTTAGACCAAGTCATCAATTGGAAAGGACTAGTTATAGATCTAAAAAAGATTAAGGCAATCGCAGAAGGTCAGTTTTTAGGCCATGTCATCAATTAGCAAGGGCTAGTTGTATATCTAAAAGAAAGGTCATAATTTCTCAGGGGTTGGCAGACTATCAAAAAATGTTTGTGCTTAATTTTTCTATACTAGCTACCCCTTTAACCTAATTCACAAGGAAGGGTTAAAAGTTAGAATGGGGAAATGAATGAAAGGAAAGCTTCTAAGAGTTAAAGAAGAAATTAACCGTAGCCCTTATTCTGATTCCACTTAAACTTGCAAAACCATTTCAAGTATATATAGAAGCATCTATAGTAGGGTTGGGATATGTGATGATGCAAGGCAAACAAGCCATTGCTAATGGTTTAAGGCCGCTAAGGCCATATGAAAGAAACTAGCTAGTAAATGACTTGGAATTAGTAAATGTGCTATTTGCTCTTAAGCAATGTAGGCGTTATTTATTATGAAGTAATTTTCAAGTATTGACTGACTATAAGAGCTTAAAATATCTTTTTACACAAAAATACTTGAATATGAGGTAAAGAAGGTGGTTGAAGTATCTAAAGGATTTTGATCATACCATTAAGTACACTACTAGCAAAACTAATATAGTAGCTAATGCTTTGAGTAGAAAATATTCTGGGGTATTATAAGTAGAAAGAAATGAGGGCAAAATCGAGCTCAACAACTTAACTATGTTGTCTAGTAAATGGAAGCAATGGGAGCTAAACCAAGTATGTGTCTTGACCATCTACTCTGGTTGGGTAGAAGAAGTCAGAAGGGCACAATAAGAAGATGAACATCTAGTGAGAGTTTCTGACCAAAAGTGTGGGAAATTATTTCAAGGGTTCTCTTATAGTTAAGGGTTACTATACTTTTGTGATAGACTTTCTATGCCTAATAAGAATGAATTAAGGAATTAGATCCTAAAAGAGGCCCATTCTAGAAAATTAAGTGCTCATGTAGGAATATTAAATATGTGCAATGACTTAAAAGTACATTCTTGTTGGCCAAAAAAAAAGCAAGATATTGGTACCTATGTAGCTAAATGCTTGACTTGTCAAAGACTCAAAATAGAGCACCAAAAGTCTAGAGGTAGGTTTCAATGTTACATATACTACAAAGAAAATAGGGATCAATAGCCATAGACTTCCTAGTTGGATTGCCTTTAACTAGAAAGAAGCACGACACCATTTGGGTCATTATAGATAGACTGACCAAATCAACCCACTTCCATCCTATTAACCTCATCGATCTAATGGATAAGCTAGCAAAGCTATGCATACAAGAAGTTATAAGGTTACATGGGATCCCTAATGATTATGCTTTAGATAGAGATCCCAGATTTGTCTCAAAATTCTAGAGATCATTGCATCAAGCACTAGCACACAACTAAAAATTAGTTTTGCCTATCAACCATAATTAGATAAGAAAATTGAGAGAACAATAAAGTACTAGAAGACATGGTAAGGTGTTGTGCCTTAGACTTTCAAGGAACACCTCCCTTTGGTGGAATTTTCTTACAAAAACAATTATCATACTGTAATAAAATGGCCCTCTATAAAGCTCTCTGTGGGAAGAAGTGCATCACTCTTCCTTGTTGGCATAAGCTAGAGTTAGGCCCAAAACTAATTTGTCAAAACCACAAAAAAGATCCAAGTAATACAGGAAGAATAAGAGCAACCAACAATAGGGAGGGAACTTATACAGATTTAAAGAGAAAAAGAGATCTGGAGTTTGAGGTCAGAAACTTTGTATGGCTGAAAGTGTCCCCAATGAAAGGGGTGGTCAGGTTTGGCAAGATAAGCAAACTGGCTCCAAGATACATTGCACCATTCCAAGTGCTTGCAAGGATAAGAAATGTGGCATACAAGTTAAACTTACTGGTAGCCGAAAGGCTAGCAGCCCAGCTTGTTGCAGAACAGCTCGCATAATAGAAGGTGGTCCCCTTTGTCAATAGGGTTTAAAGAAGGTCGCCTTCAAAAGGAGTAGCCAAAAAGTGCCTTTGGACCAAAACACCTTTAGACCAAGAAATCAACTTCGTCCCAAACAGGGTTGCCTAGATGCCTAACCTTTTTTTGGCCATACCCACATGTGGCATTCAGGACCAGCATGCAGGCAGTTATCACTTTACCCTCTAAATCATGTCAGAGCATCATTTTTTCGGTTCATACAACCCACTTGGTAAGGATCATTCATTGGAGAGAAAGGAGCTCAGACGCCTTGATCTGGCCATACACTTGTTCGATTATGCTCATGTCGAGTTAAATAGTTGCCTAGCTCCCTCTCCTATAAATACTCTTAGAAGCCCTTCCAAGTAGAGAATCCAAAATCTTATTCAACATTCTCATACTCTTTCTAAAAACCTTAAATTAGGCTTAGGCATTAAAGGCTCCCCCCCCCCCCCGAAAATACTCCAAGGAGTCCCCTTCAGCCCTTTTCTTTCTTTGTATTGTAGATTTTTCTTCCTCTAGCATCTTCATTCACACCTACTACTAAAGTTACAATGTCTTACATAGAAGATGTCCCAGAGCATCATTTCGCTCCATCTATAGAAACCCAATCCCTTGTCATCGTCATAGAGAAGCGTCGATCCCAAACCCCTAGTCCACGATAGAGCCTGGAAATACTTTGAGCATGCCTCTTCCTCCTCCTCCAGAGATCTCACAGCCAAAGGAAGATTATCCTCTGACGGTCACCATAGGTTTCCTACGTGAGTTCCTACACTTGGTTGTGGTTGAGGTCACTCAACAATTGGACTAGTGACCGGCTCAGGTTAAGCTTGTAAGCCGAATGAGTTCACCCAAAGAGCCTGACGATATGGGCCATTCCCAATTTATACACCGACTCCTCAACTAGGGAGATTCCTCCACAAAGACAAAGAAAGAAGAGACATATTCACTGTTACAAAGATGCATCACTCTAAGGACAAGGGGATCCCGAACCCCCAATTGAAGATGGAGTCTGGAAACACTGTGAGTGTGCCAGCTCTTCCTCCTCCGGAGACCTCATAGCCGGAGGAGGACTGTCCTCTAACAGTTACCATGGTTTCCTACATGAGTTCCAATGCTCTATAATGGATGAGGTTATTCAACATTTGGACCAACGTCTGGCTCAGGCTAAACACGTAAGGTGAATGACTCCCCCCAAGAAGCTTGAGGATACAAGCACAAGTCA
Organism: Aquilaria yunnanensis; assembly: GCA_039654915.1. Lineage (NCBI taxonomy): Eukaryota > Viridiplantae > Streptophyta > Magnoliopsida > Malvales > Thymelaeaceae > Aquilaria > Aquilaria yunnanensis. Next base: position 42,732,462 of record CM077599.1, on the reverse strand, counting down.
CCTTGTCAAAGCACCACCAACCCTAGTTTACACACCAACTCCTCAGTTGGGGAGATTCCTCTGTGAAGCCAAAAAGGGAAGAGCTCATACCTCAGGGAATGACCTTTTTCACGCTGGAGAAGCCTTTCTCCCCTAGAAAAAAGCCTTTTTCCACACCATTTAAGTGTTTCACCGAAAAAAGGAATAATTCCCTACTACTGATCATGGCTAGGGAGAAAATGGATCTGCTACGAGTCTGATGGAAAAGCTAGATTGAGTGGAAAGGCAAGTGTCCCAAAAGCTAATATGGTCAAGGCTTTCAGAAGCTTTTACCAGTGAAGAATCCTCATTTATCTGAGACATAGCTAAGGCACCAATGCCAACTGATTTTCGGATGCTAAGGTTAGAAATCTATTATGGCAAAAGCAATCCATAAGCACATCTGACAAAATACTGTACAAGCATGATGCTACATGGCACCAATGATGCTGCCCTCTGCAAATGCTTTGAAGTAATGCTTTTTTGACCTACAACAACTTGGTAAAATTTTTTGGCATCAAGCTCCATTTCAAGCTTTAAGGAGCTTCCCATAACCTTCACCCAGTAGTTTATTGGAAGTCACTTAATGCCAAACATGCCTGTCTAAATGTTTGACATAACCCAGAAGAATGGTGAGACCATCCGGGCATATGTTAAGAGGTTCAATAGGGAAGCCTTAAGCATCCCATATACTTGGCTAGAAATCCAGATTTTGGTGATGACTATAAGCCTTAAAAAGGACTCCTAACTATTTTATGAATTTTCAAAGGACCCCCTAAAACCTGGGGCTAATGTTACAAGAAAGCCAAACAACACATGACTGCTGAAAAACTTCAAATGGGTGAACTGAAGGATGACAATCAGAGCACTAAGGTTCTCTCAACCTAATGTACGTATCAGGAGGAGATGAACAGTTGATCTTGGAAAATCTAAAAGAAGCAACTGACCTTTACCCCTTTGAACACTACAAGGTCATATATCTTGATGGCATTCAAAAAACAATGAGCAATGATCTAGCGATCGAGATCCATGGCCTCTGACAACAAGAAAAACATAAAGAAGTACTGTTAGTTCCACCGAGATCATAGTCATGACACAAAAGATTGCTTCCAGCTCAAAAAATATATAAAATCTCTAATCAAGCAAGGGCAACTTTGGCAATATATTTAGCTCCCATCCTTAAAGACACATGAAAAAAGAGATAAGGAAAAAAGGATAGAAGATGAAGAACATGACTTTGATGGGCGCTGAACTAATAGAAGCCCATGAAGACAACCCTCTCCGCCAGCAAAGGTAATTCAAACCATCAACCTGAAGATTTTAGGATCTTATGATAACATACTTTTATGTTATCTACTCATGTATATGCCACATGCATATTTGTTCAATTGAATTCAACATGGATATAGGCATGCATAGCATGTTATTTAGCATATCAAGATCACATACATGTTGTGTTAAATAAATCCTAGCATGCTACTAAGAACATACATAAGAAATAAAACCTAACATGCTACTAAACCAAGAAAAGATGTGCACCTTTCTTCTTGGTTATCTTTGGCAAAAACTTGAGGGGGAACTTGATCTTAGAGGAGCACCTTGAAGCTTGAAATAGAGATGAACAATCTCTATGTAAATCCACCCACAATGGTCTCAAAGAGTGTTTAATATTTTGGCCTCTAAAGGAAATAAGAGGAGAACAATTTTCTCTCAAGAAAATGGAGCAAATGGAGTGCAAATTTGTGCTTCAAATGGCTGGCCTCTAAAGGCTATTTATAGATTACCAAAAGGCATACCTTTACACCAAGAAAGGTGTCTCTTAAGCCAAAGAACACTTCCTTTGGCCAAGGGTCATGTATGGTGGCGAAAATACATGTCTTTTAGCCAAGGAACACTTCCTTTGGCCTATAACCACCCCATAACTACCTTATGGCGAAAATACATGTCTTTTAGCCAAGGAACACTTCCTTTGGCCTATAACCACCCCATAACTACCTTATGGCCGAATATACATGTCCTTTGAAGTCATAGGACATCACTCTTGGTGCAATAACCACCCCAACCACCCTCATGGCCGAATATACATGTCTTTTCACTCAAGGAACACTTCCTTTGGATGAAAAGACATGTTCTTTTAGCCAATAGTCATCTCTTTTGATGAAGAGACATACCTTTACACAAAAGATGTGTCTCTTGGCGGTTTTGAGATAAAAGCAAGGTGAGCTGGCACAAAGCTAGCTCACTATGCTACTTATGCACCATTGAGCTCCTCTGAGCTCCAATCAAGCTCCATGAACTAAGGTCTAGTTCCCTGAACTGACCTTGAGCTGGAGTTAGCTACTCTCAGCTGAAGTGAACTGAAGTCCAGCTACATTCAACTACCAAAAGCTGAAGTGAGCTGACTTGAGCTGACTTGAGCTAACTTGAGTTGAAGTCCTGTTACTTTGAGCTACTTATAGCTGAAGTGAGCTGACTTGAGCTGAAGTCCAGCTACATTCAGCTACCAGAAGCTGAAGTGAGCTGACTTGAGTTGACTTTAGCTAATTTGAGCTGAAGTCCAGCTACTTTGAGCTACTTATAGCTGAAGTGAGCTGACTTGAGCTAAAGGGAGCTACTTTTAGCTGCCTTAGATAGCTGTTCAAGCTAGAGTTAGCTCAATGAGCTCAAATCCTATCTTAAAAGGATCTTGGTGCGCCAAGAATTCCAACACAACCTAGGTATACCCTCAGTAGAAAGGAAAACAAAAGAGCATGAAATCACTTTGATGGACTTTGACAACCTTGTGAACAAGCTAATTCACCGTGATGGATCCTCAATTAAATTTCACCATGTTGATCCTTTACTGATCATTACCGGTATTGGAAATTGGGATGTAAAATGGGTCATCTATGATAATGGCTCAAATGCCAGTGCCATGTTTGCTCATGAATTGTCGTATCTAGGAATTCCTTAAGACAAGCTCAAGCTAGTGACATCCCCCACATTTGGCATAGGTCCACAAGAACTCTTTATTCTTGGATGGATTGATTTACCGTTAATGGTAAAAGGGACCTCCGTCAAGGATGGCTCCAAACTTTTTTGCACCCATAATGACAAAGTTTATAGTCATTGATGTTCCTTCCCTGTACAATGCCATCCTCAACAAGTAAGTGTTAGGTAATCTTCACATGAGATTGGATGTAAAATACTTGACCTTGACCTTTGCAGCAGTTAAAAAGGACACCAAAATCTTCATTGACCAAGTAAAGTATGGAAGGTGTTCATCAAGGCTATAAGGTAACCTTTCAAAATTTACATTCATGAAAGGGAAGGACTATGGGCAAAGAAGAATGGCCTTTAGGAAGACAGAAAGAATGGGAAAGAAAAATTAGAAAATAATGATCTAGAATTGATTCCTAGCCAAAGTACTCGAGTGAGAAAAAAACATACCAGAAGAGGAAAAGGAAAACCTTGTAACTTTTCTACTTTTAAATAAAGACTTATTTGCCTACTCGCAGAAGGATATGCTTGAGATAAACCTAGATATAATTCAACATAGTCTTAAAGTAAGTCTTGACGCTAGACCCATTTGCAAAAGAAACATAACATTGTCCCAAACAAAAAGGACTTCATAAAAAAAAAAGATATAGTGACTCCTAGAGGCTGGTGTAATTAGAGAAGTGAAATATCCAGACTGGTTGAACAATATCATTATAGCAACCAAAGAGGGAAGTGATAAACTTCGGATGTGCATAGACTTCGTAAGCACTTTTTGATAGGCTTGTAGACTCTAAAACTAAATATGGTTTGCTTAGTTTCTTGGACCCATTCAACTGATATCATCATATTTAAATGGACCCAGCTGATGAAGAAAAAGCATCCTTCATCACCAATGAAGGAACCTTCTGCTACGCTCAAATGTCTTTCAGGCTAAAGAATGTTGGGGCAACGTACCAACACGTCATGGAGAAAGTGTTCACTAGCCAAATTGGGCAACATATGGAAGTGTATGTGGACTATAAGATTGTTAAAAGCAATTTTCCAAATGATCACATCAGTTGCCTAAGAGAAACTTTTCAATAACTTAGAAATTTTGGCGTACGGATGAACCTTGAAACATGCATTTTCAGTGTTAAGGCTGGAAAATTTCTCAGCTTCATGGTGTCCGAATGGGGAATTGATGCTAATCTTGAAAGGGTTAAAACCCTACTTGATGCCTAGATGCTGAAGACACTTAAAGAAATACAAAAGCTTATGGGCAAAATAACCAAGCTCAATAGGTTTATATCATAGTGTTAGGACCAATGTCGAACTTCCATCAAGGCGCTAAGCAAGGCCACTGAAGAAATGTCTAATCAAGATAAGGATGAATCCCTATAGAATGAAGAACACCGAGAAGCATGGAATAACCTAAAACAATATCTAGCAAAGTTGCCTATACTTTCACAACTGAAGGAATGAGAACCCCTTGTACTCTACCTCTTTGTCAGTGAAAAAGTGGTGAGCTCAATTCTTGTAAGAAATAAAGAAAATGGGAAGCAATGGCTAGTATCCTATGTAAGCAAGTCCTTTTAGGGTGCCGAAGTAGGATATCCAATCTTACAGAAGGCTATTTACTCCTTGGTCCTAGCTAGATATAATTGAAATAGCTTGCCTTTGAAAGATGCCATAAAATGGGTCAACCATTCTAGGTGACTATCCAAGTGGTGCATAGAACTCGGAGAATATGATATCATTTGTGACCCGAGAAAGGCCATAAAGGCCCAGGCACTAGCAGACTTTATTGCCAAGCCTTCGAAGGATCTAAAAGGATGCGTAGGGTCCTTTGAAAAAGAAGACCTGCAATGGTCACTCTTCATTGATGGGCCATCTAGTGATGAGCATCAAGGAGCAGGGATTGTCCTTTGAGGTCTAGAAGGAATGTAGATAACAAACTCTATCAAATTCTCTTTTCATGTAACAAACAACGTGGTCAAGTATGAGTACCTAATAGTTGGGCTTGAACTAGCCACGAAAGTTAGAAGCAGATCTTTATGCGCTTGCAGTGATTCACAACTCCTAGTTTGGTAGCTAAAAAGAGAGTACAAGGTCAAAGAACCGAAGTTGAAGAAATGCCACGACGTTGTGACTAGCCTGATTCAAAGGTGCAAATAAAGAATGTGCCCCAGAGGGAAAACATGGAAGCAGACATCTTAGCTAAATCCTACTACCATACCAAAATTTGAGATACTTTAAGCATTGTTGCCATCCTACAAGCAGTCATCGGCGGTGGGTGGAGAGCTTTACTCAAAAAGTGTTTGACAGAAGGAGTCTTATCTAACGACCCTCAGGACGTGTCAAAAGTAAGACAAAAATTGGGCAGATACTTCCTCCTTGGAGAAGAGCTATATCGGCAAGGCTATTCCAACCCATTACAAAAGTGCATCAAGGAAGACAAGTTAGAAGAAGTAATAAAAGAGGTACATAAAGGGATGTGCAGATCCCACATCAAAATTGATGCACTCGCTGGAGTTTTTCCTTGAAAAAGGTACTTTTGGCCAACTATCTGTAAAGATGCCTAGACCTTGGTTAAAAGTTACGATAAGTGTCAATGTCATTCTCCAATACAGCAGGTGCCATCTGAAGTCATAACTTCAGCAAGTTATCCTTCTCCATTCACAATATGGAGCATTGATCTCATAGGACCTTTGCCTATGTCCCCAGGTGGAGTCAAGTACTACGTAGTAGCAGTTGATTATTTTACCAAATGGTTTAAAGTAAACCTTTCACCACCATACCAACAAGAGAAGTGCAGAAGTTCATTTGGGAAAACATTATTTGCCAGTTTGGCTACCTGAGGGTGATAGTTGCTGAAAATGGAACCCAATTCATAGATAAGGGTTTCCACGGATTCATAGCCAACCTCGACATAAAACTGAACTTCATTCCAATAGCTAACCCACAGAGCAACGGACAAGTCAAAGTGTCTAATAGGACTTTGAAAGATGAGCTAAAGAAAAGTTGGAGGAGGCCAAAAGGAAATGGCCTACTGAACTCCCTTATATCCTATGGAGTTATCAAACAACTCCTAGAAGAGTGACTAAAAAGACCCCCTTTTTGTTGGTATTTGGAATAAAGGCACTCTTACCTATCGAGATAGAAAGTCCCTTTATCTGAGTCCAATTCTTTGATCAAAGCCAAAACAACCTCAATTTAAGGGTTAACCTGTTCATTATTGAAGAACATAAGGAAACCGCCAAACTAAGATGAAGGGCCTTCCAACAAAGAGTCATAGATGTAGCAAATACAAGGTCAAACCTAATGGAATCATGATAGGAGACCTGGTACTTCAAACTATTGAAGTGGAAACTTGGAAGCCCGCCCATGGTGTCCTTCAGGCAAATTGGGAAGTACACTACCTTGTTACCGAAGAAGTATGACAAATTAGCTGTTGCCAAAGGAATAGAATTAAAGAACACTTGGCATTCGAACTCCTTGAAAAAATACTATAGCTAGAAAATACTTAAAGAAATCTTCTGAGAAAGGCTAGTTAAGCAATGATGTGTAACTTCCTTTCAAGGAAATAATACTTAGTACTTAGCAAAATTCTTGGCACTTGAAAAAATTTTAACTATATGTCCAAAATGAACTCTAGGAAACACCTTGAGGAAAAAGGTGTGATTTATAGTAAAAATCTTTGATAAAATTCAGAGAAAATGCAAGGAGAAGGTTGAAAATTCCAAAGGAAAGAAACATCTTTCATTGCTTACATAGATACAAATAAAAAAAAATGGTAAATAACAGCTTATAACTAGGCATTAGCATTCTCATCTTGAGACCCTTTAGGGGAGTTATCTTCAGCAGCAGCAACCTTTGAAGACGGCTTCTCCAATGGGGCGCACTGGGGAAGCCCTAAGATCTTCCTTTTGGACCTAGTCAAAGAAGGCCATGAAGGAATGTCAAAGGGCCAAAGCAAGGACAAGTCCATGTTAGGGTAATGGCACAAAATCTGATGATGGGCAAGGTAGAAGCCATCTTGATAGGCCTCATTCGACATCTTATTAGACTTGGTGATATGATCAAGGAAGGCACACATGGAGAAGGCAAGGACCCATTGAAGGTTTCTAGTGGACCTATGACAAGGAAGAAAGCTAAGGAGCTCTCAAGTGCACTACAAGGCTTTGTTTCAAGTTTCTTCATGGAGAATGGACATGGAACTTCACAAGGAGCTGCTGGAACTTTCAAGACACCATATGGAGATGATGGATATGCTTGGTACTCAGTTCTGGAGTGCTTAGACAAGCCACAAATAAAGGACACCAAGGACACCACTCAAAGTGCACCATTTGAGCCACCTTAAGTGTTCTTGATGCATTTTGTGTCCACAAGCTGGATTTTTGAGCTCTAACTTTCCAGACCTTCATTACCACATCTAATATGAAGATTCATGCCATTGGAACTCAAAGATTCAAGCTTGGAGCTGAAGATACAAGAGAGAACCTTAAAGTGCCCAAAATGCACCCAAAAAGGCTATTTGGGAGTTTTCGGGTTTAATCTTGTATTTATATTTTATTTTCGTTCAAATCCTATTTAGATACATTATTTAGGAAGTTATTTAGGCTTTGGAATAGTTTTAAATCGTTTTGGGCAAGTGGAATACGCTGCATTTATTAAACTTGTTCAAACTAGGAATTAGAGTCCTAATTTGACTAGGATTTCCTATGTCTTTGTATCTAGGATTCCTAAGGGATTTAGGCTGCGAATTTTGCCTAGCTTTTAACCCTAGTTTAGGCCTATATAAAGGCACATATTCTGGATGTAAACATACAGATTATTGCCGAAATAATATTGCTCTTTGGAGAGGTTTTCTCTTTGGTTCTTGGCGGACTGCCTTGGTGCACAAGTGTGCTTGTGTTCTTGGAGTTCTATACTTCTCGTTTCTAATCACAGGTTGATTAGGGGTGGGGGTTTTAAACCTAGTCTCTTGGATGTCTTGTGGAGCTTGAATCACATCTTGGGCGCGTTTCATGGTCTTTATACCATCGGGGTTCGCATCAGTTGGTATCAGAGCCACAAGTTCCATTGAAGGACATATCTTTGTGTTCTTGTTTCTCTTCGTTTTTCTTTCAATTCTGTCCAGTAATTTTCGTGTTTTAATTCTCTGTTTTAATCTGTTCTCTTCTTGTTTCAGGTCTGTCTTTTCGTTCCATCCTTGTTCAAATCCGAAAGTCACAAAAACACCAAAAAGATGTCAATCCGTGTTGTCTAGTGTTCTCGGTTTCAATTCAATTGTTCTTGTCTAATTCTTATCTTTCTGTTTCGTGTCCAGCCCTAATAATCTTTCTTGTTTTCGTTGTTTCCAGCATCTTAGAGTCCAGAAAACTTCAAAAAAAAAGAAGGATCCAAGTTCAGGAATTTTCGGTATCAAAAAGTTGCTTCAAATTGTGCCAATTTCACTAGTTTCTTGTTTTGTCCGAGAAGAATTCTAACTTTTGTCTTTGGCAGCAAGGAACTTGAAGGAGAAAGTTGTTTTAGTATCAAAACAGCAAGCAAAAAGAGAGAAAAAAAAAAAAAGGAGAAAAGAGAAAAAGAACAAAGAAAAGAAAAGAAAAGAACAAAAGAAAGAGCTTGCAAAGGAAAAGGAGTTTTCTCGAAATTGTTGGAAGTTTTTGCGCCCGAAAACCTATCCCATTGTTTTAAGCCAAAAAGCTTTCTTTGTGGTTCTTGTGATCATCAATTGCAAGGGCTTCCTAGAGTCTTTTAAAGCTTGTTTAGCCCACCTCTTTTGGAGTCAAAATAGTTCTTCGAAAATTCAGGTTTTCTTGTGTGCTTTGAGGATAGTCTTCTTAGAACTTTTGAGAACTCTTTGAATAGCAATATCTCACTAACAAATTGAGTGTTTGAGTGTTCATCTTTGAGTGAAACACGTGAGGTGAGTGTTTGTGAGGATCTTTGTTATTTCCAGGAGTATGGAGGGCCAAGAGGATAGGAGGATGGAGGTGAGGAACAATGATGAGCCAACCATGAGAGAGCTTCAAGAAGCGCTCAATAGACTTGTTGGGAGGATTGAGGACATTGACTTGAGGTTGTCAAGGAGACCAAATCCCATCTTGCAACCAAGGAGAGGTCCAAGGAGAGAAGAGCCCGAGGAGGAAGAAGGGCATTGGCATGACCATGGGCTTCCAAGGAGGGGGGAGCCAAGGGAGGACAACAATCTAAGCTCCATCAAGCTTACCATTCCACCTTTCCAAGGGAGGAGTGATCCAGATGCATATTGGGAGTGGGAGCAAAAGATTGAGATGGTGTTTGAGTGCCATCACTATTCTGAGGAAAAGAAAGTTAAAGTGGCTACTATTGAATTCACTGATTATGCTCTTGTATGGTGGAACCAGGTTGTCACTTCTAGGAGGAGGAATGAGGAGGAACCCATCAATACATGGAGAGCTCTTAAAGCCATGATGAGAAAGAGATTTGTTCCAAGTTACTACTATAGAGATCAACACCTCAAACTTCAAAGGCTTGTGCAAGGCCAAAGGAGTGTGGAGGACTATCATAAGGACTTGGAGATGACACTAAGCCGAGCCAATATCATTGAGGATGAGGAGGCTACCATTGCTAGATTCATCAACGGCCTTAACCATGAAATTGCCAACAAAGTAGAGATGGTGCCATATGTCAACATGGAGGATTTGCTTCACCATGCCACTAAGGCCGAAAGAATCATCAAGAGGTCTAAGGCATCCAAGATGGCTCAAGGAGGAAGTTCCACATGGAGGGGAACATGGAGCAAGGAGGCACCAAAGCCAAGAGTGGAGGCTACCAAGGGCGGCATGTCTCGGCCTCAACAAGACAAACCCAAGGTGCCACCCAAAGATGTGCCCAAGTCAAGGGAGATTGAATGCTTCAAGTGTAGAGGCAAGGGGCACTACATGAGAGATTGTCCTAACAAAAAGGTGATGATTCTCAAAGATGATGGTGAGATCACGTCCGAGGAAGAGGATGCCGTGGAAGATACACCACCTTTGGAGGATGATGAGCAAAATACACTTGAGCCCGAGGAAGGTGACTTTGCTTTTGTTGCTAGGAGAGCTCTAAGTGTACAAGCCAAGGAGGAGGCCAATCAAAGGGAGTGCATATTCCACACTAGATGCCGAATCAAAGATCAAGTGTGCAGCCTCATTGTTGATGGAGGAAGTTGCACCAATGTAGCAAGTTCAACCATGGTGGAGAAGTTGAAGCTTCCAACTCAAAAGCACCCACAACCATATAGGCTTCAATGGTTGAATGATGCCGGGGAGGTAAAAGTGGTAAAGCAAGTTTCGGTTAAATTCAAAATTGGTACTTACCATGATGAAATTCTTTGTGATGTTGTTCCTATGCATGCTTGCCATATTTTGCTTGGAAGACCGTGGCAATTTGATAAGAAAGTCACACATGATGGAGAGAAAAACTTGTACTCATTTGTCCATGAAGGAAGGCCGGTCACACTTAGTCCACTTTCACCACAACAAGTTTTGGAGGATCAAAGGAAACTTCAAAGTAAGGTTGAGAGAAAAATAAATGAGGGGAAAGTTGAGGGCAAGAGTGAAGAGGGGAAAGCCGAGAGACAAAATGAGAGATCAAGTGAGATGACTGACCATGAGGGGAAGAAGAGTGGAGAGTTCCCGAGAGAAAAGAATGAGAGGAAGTTGAGTGGCAAAAAAGAGTGCTATATTGCTAAAATGAGTGATGTGAGGAAAGCCATTCAAGCACAAAGACCAGTGCTTCTTTTAATTTACAAAGAATCTTTACTTGTTGTCAATGATCTAACACATCTTCCTAGTGTTGTTGTGTCTTTGTTGCAGGACTTTGAAGATGTTTTCCCTGAAGATCCGAAAGGTTTGCCTCCAATTAGAGGCATTGAGCATCAAATAGACCTAGTCCCGGGAACACCAATTCCAAATCGGCCAGCTTATAGAACCAATCCCGAGGAGACTAAGGAGATTGAGAAGCAAGTAAAGGAGTTGTTGGACAAAGGCCTTGTGAGGGAAAGTTTGAGTCCTTGTGCCGTACCTGTACTTTTGGTGCCAAAGGAGGATGGTTCATGGCGCATGTGCATGGATTGTAGGCCTGTCAACAAGATCACTGTAAAGTATAGACATCCTATTCCTAGACTTGATGATATGCTTGATGAGTTGCATGGTTCTACTTTATTTTCAAAGATTGATTTAAAAAGTGGGTACCATCAAATTAGGATGAGGGAAGGGGATGAATGGAAAACTGCTTTCAAAACAAAGTTTGGACTTTACGAATGGTTAGTTATGCCTTTTGGACTAACTAATGCTCCTAGTACTTTCATGAGACTTATGAATCATGTCTTGCGTGACTTCATTGGAAAGTTTGTTGTTGTGTACTTTGATGATATCCTAGTATATAGCAAGAACTTAGAAGAGCATGTTGGACACCTCACACAAGTACTAAGCACTTTAAGAGGACAAAAGTTGTATGCTAACTTAAAGAAGTGCTCTTTTTGTGTTGACAAAGTTGTTTTCCTTGGATTTGTCGTGAGTTCACATGGAATTGAGGTAGATCAAGAGAAGGTGAGAGCCATACAAGAATGGCCGACGCCAACATCCATCACTGAGGTGAGATCTTTCCATGGGTTAGCTAGCTTCTATAGGAGGTCTGTTAGAAATTTTTCTACCATTGCTGCACCTCTAACTGAAGTTATAAAGAAGAATGTGGGATTTAAGTGGGGAAAAGCTCAAGAAGATGCTTTCGGGTCGTTAAAGGAAAAGTTATGCCATGCACCACTTTTAGCTTTGCCTAACTTTGCTAATACTTTTGAAGTTGAGTGTGATGCTTCAGGTATAGGCATTGGAGCTGTATTGATGCAAGGAGGCCGCCCCATTGCATACTTTAGTGAGAAGTTGAATGGTGCTAGCTTGAACTATCCCACATATGACAAGGAGCTCTATGCTTTGGTAAGAGCTTTGGAGACTTGGCAACATTATTTGTGGCCAAGAGAGTTTGTGATTCACACTGATCACCAAGCCCTTAAGTTTCTTAGTGGGCAAGGTAAGTTGAATAGAAGGCATGCTAAATGGGTAGAGTTTATTGAGTCATTCCCATATGTTATCAAATACAAGCAAGGTAAGGATAATATAGTGGCGGATGCACTTTCAAGAAGGTATGCTTTACTTTCGGCTTTAGATGCAAAAGTCTTGGGTTTTGAACACTTGAAGGATTTGTATGCTAGTGATGATGATTTCGGTGAGATTTATTCTAAGTGTTCTAAGTTTGCTTTTGAGAAGTTCTACCAAGTTAATGGCTTTCTTTTCAAAGAAAACAGGTTGTGCATACCAAAGACATCTTTGAGGGAATTGCTCACAAAGGAAGCTCATTGTGGAGGACTTATGGGTCACTTTGGACAAGCCAAGACTTTGCATACTTTGAAGGAACATTACCATTGGCCGAATATGGTAAAGGATGTGAAGAAGGTATGTGAGCAATGCATTGCATGTAGGAAGGCAAAATCCACTCACACTTCACATGGGTTATACACACCACTTCCTACACCTAGTCATCCATGGGTAGATATTTCTATGGACTTCATTGTTGGATTGCCTAGGACTAAAGGAAACCGTGACTCTATCTTTGTTGTAGTTGATAGGTTTTCTAAGATGGCTCATTTTATTCCATGCAATAAGACTGATGATGCTATTCATGTGGCTGAATTGTTTTTCAAAGAAATTGTTAGACTTCATGGTGTTCCTAGAACAATAGTTTCGGATAGAGACACTAAATTTCTAAGCCACTTTTGGAGGACTTTGTGGGGTAAGTTAGGAACTAAGCTTTTGTTTTCTACATCCTGTCACCCACAAACTGATGGGCAAACTGAGGTAACTAATAGGACTTTAGGTTCCATGCTTAGAGCTATCATTGGTAAAAATTTGAAAGCTTGGGAAGATTGTTTGCCTCATGTAGAATTTGCTTATAATAGGTCCATGCATTCTACTACTAATTTGTCACCTTTTGAGATTGTTTATGGGTTTAATCCTTTAACTCCATTGGATCTTTTACCATTACCTACTCATGAGGTATCTAGTTTGGATGGTAGTAAGAAGGCCGAGAGCATCAAGAGGTTGCATGAGAAGGTTAAGCAACAAATTGAACTCAAAAATCAACAAGTTGCTAAAAAAGCCAATCAAGGCCGAAGGAGAGTTGTGTTTGAGCCTGGAGATTGGGTTTGGTTACACATGAGAAAAGAAAGATTTCCAGCTGCAAGGAGGACTAAGCTTCATCCAAGAGGAGATGGTCCATTCCAAGTCATTAAAAAGATCAATGACAATGCATACATGCTAGACTTGCCGGGTGAGTATAATGTGAGTGCTACTTTTAATGTTTCTGATTTATCTTTGTTTGAACATGCAGATTCGTGGACGAATCCTTCTAAGGAGGGGGGAGTTGATATGATCAAGGAAGGCACACATGGAGAAGGCAAGGACCCATTGAAGGTTTCTAGTGGACCTATGACAAGGAAGAAAGCTAAGGAGCTCTCAAGTGCACTACAAGGCTTTGTTTCAAGTTTCTTCATGGAGAATGGACATGGAACTTCACAAGGAGCTGCTGGAACTTTCAAGACACCATATGGAGATGATGGATATGCTTGGTACTCAGTTCTGGAGTGCTTAGACAAGCCACAAATAAAGGACACCAAGGACACCACTCAAAGTGCACCATTTGAGCCACCTTAAGTGTTCTTGATGCATTTTGTGTCCACAAGCTGGATTTTTGAGCTCTAACTTTCCAGACCTTCATTACCACATCTAATATGAAGATTCATGCCATTGGAACTCAAAGATTCAAGCTTGGAGCTGAAGATACAAGAGAGAACCTTAAAGTGCCCAAAATGCACCCAAAAAGGCTATTTGGGAGTTTTCGGGTTTAATCTTGTATTTATATTTTATTTTCGTTCAAATCCTATTTAGATACATTATTTAGGAAGTTATTTAGGCTTTGGAATAGTTTTAAATCGTTTTGGGCAAGTGGAATACGCTGCATTTATTAAACTTGTTCAAACTAGGAATTAGAGTCCTAATTTGACTAGGATTTCCTATGTCTTTGTATCTAGGATTCCTAAGGGATTTAGGCTGCGAATTTTGCCTAGCTTTTAACCCTAGTTTAGGCCTATATAAAGGCACATATTCTGGATGTAAACATACAGATTATTGCCGAAATAATATTGCTCTTTGGAGAGGTTTTCTCTTTGGTTCTTGGCGGACTGCCTTGGTGCACAAGTGTGCTTGTGTTCTTGGAGTTCTATACTTCTCGTTTCTAATCACAGGTTGATTAGGGGTGGGGGTTTTAAACCTAGTCTCTTTGATGTCTTGTGGAGCTTGAATCACATCTTGGGCGCGTTTCATGGTCTTTATACCATCGGGGTTCGCATCACTTGGCCTTCTTCTTCTTCAGATCATGCAATTCTTTCTTCTTTTTCTTCCTAGATTGCTTCATTTGATCCATTTCAGCCTCAAGCCATTGCTTCTCCTTTAAGATGGCAACTACTTAGGCAGTAAGGGACTTATTTTCCTCCTGAAAAGCCTTATTTGTAGAGGTTTGGGTGACCAACTTCTTCCTAAGATCGGCCATCTTTGAAGAATAATGCTTGAAGAGTAGCTGGGCGACCTCTGAATGTTCTCGATGAAGCCCAGACACGTCCTTTATGGATATCATCTTTAACTACCTGAACTTGTAGCAAGTTGTCGCCAGGGCATCCTTGGTCTTTACCAACGCTCCTTCATTTGGGTACGAACCATGGTCTACCACGCTTGGAAATAGCCTTCATGTGCAAGCATATGAGAAGCAAGGAAAAAAGGATGAAGTCAGAACCCCCAAACAAGAGTAGCAAATTTTTTCTAACTAAAAAAGATGCTAAAAAGTTACCTTTGCTATGTGCTTAGTAATCCGGGCAGCAAGAATCTCCTTATTCGGACACAACTCTGTTAGAGATTGAAAAGTGGTTTTCATCATGATTCCCTTCACCATTTAAGGCACCATCTTTTGGCAATCCTTGGAGAACAAGTGCATGATGCACAATCCTGATGAAGCTCTATTGCCACATTAGTCCTTAACCAATCATCTATAAAATTTACAATCACAAAGTACCTAAAATTTATAAGTGAAAGGTTAAGGACCAAACCTAACGAAGCCACCTCACCAGTGATATCAATGACGTCTCCCTCAGAATTGTTGATATTAAGGACCTCCTAGAGGATCACTTTCTCCTTTGCTCTTCTTCGCTCTTTGACCTTTTCGATCCTATAAACAGCTCAGGTTCTACCCAAGGTATCGACTACCATAGAAGGATTAATTGGAGTAGAGTGAATGGTGACTACTAGTTGCTCAGCCACCTCCTCGACAACCTTGAGCGGAGGGGGAGGGGGAAAAGAAGCATCCTTGGTTTTCTTAGAGCTCGATTTAGTTAAACTTTTTCCCTTCTTCCACTTTAGAACTTTTTTTATCCTTCTCTTTCTTGGACTACTCTCTATTTTCAACTTGCTTGAGGAACAGACTCTTTTAGAAGCTAGCAAACTTTTGACCCATCTCTGCAAAAGGTGAAAAACACCAGTGTAAGTACAAGATGGTCAAATACAAGGCAGAAGAAAGAAACTTTACTATCTAAAAGACTCCAATAGGTGAGTTCCTCTAGAAGTAGCTTGACTATTATAGATTTTCTCCCTTCAACGCCTGATTTAGGCATTTTGAGATCAGTCAAGTGTTTCTTCATAACACCCAACTCCCAGAGAACGTATTTTTGGTCATAAGATTCTGTTGGATAGGGAAAGGGTACGGTTCATGCAAGGTAGGTAGTTCATCCCAATCAGCCACTCGCCTAATGCAGCTATCAAATTCCTCAAACTTAGCTTTGAGATCTTCAATTAGAAGCTTTGAAGGATAACCAACGTTGGTCACCAACGTCCTGTAGGCCCATCCTTCCATGACTTTGGCTTTTCCATGAAAACATAATTCCTCTACCAACCATGCCAACTATCTTTGGTGGCTAAGGTTAAGGTATACTTCTTGCTACTAGTTGCCCGAGGTAGCAAGAATTAAATGGAGCCTTTCGGGACAAGATGCAATTTGTAGTATTGCATGAAGAAAACAAAATGGGGATCTATCTTAAGGACCCTCACACATGCATAAAAAAATGTTAAAATAGAAATAGGCATTTGGAATTGATTGGTGACTATTTTGTGAAAATCATAGAAAATTTGAAATCACTTTTAGAGGGGGACATTGGAGACCTACCTTAAGTTGGGACCTAAGCGTGATTACTTCCCATTCCCAAGGATGATAGCTCAATTTGCCTCATTCAGGAACTATAACCTTGACACACAAAGGCAGGAAAGTTTCTTCTGCCACTTTTTCAATTTTTTGAAGTAGCACAGCTAAGGTAAGCATTCAACAAACTCCAACTCTCCTCGGTAGCCTTGACCTTAGCACTTTGATTTTCCATCTTCGCTACCTTAGAAGCTTGAAATTTTACTTGAAAATAAGGAAAAAAAGAAAAAGAAGAACAGCCTCAGGTAAACCACCCACCTGACTCTTAAAACACCGTGATGGCACATGTCTGCCAAAAGCAAGAGCTTCACGCTCTCTGAAAAAGATTTTCTATGAAATTGAAAGGTCTAAAGGGAAAGCTTTAGAGACTTCCCTCACTAAGGAAAACCCTAAAAAATATATAATAATAAATTTATAATATGTGTCAAGTGTCTTATGTCAACACATAAATTTAGCCAAAGCCGCATCATGCATCAACTTTTCCAGGGGTACATGTGATAGCCGAAAGGCTAGCACCTTAGCATGCCTCCAAACAGCTCGCACAATAGAAGGTGACCCCCTTCATCAATAGGGTCTGAAGATGGTTGCCTTTAGAAGGACTAGCTAAGAAGCACCTTCGGACTAGAACACCTTTGGACCAAGAATAGTAACCTCATCCAAACAAGGTTGCTCGGACGCCTGACCTTTTTTGGCCATATCTACATGTGGCATTTGGGACACCATATAGGCAGTTGTCACTTTGCCCTCCAAATCATGTCTTTGCATCATTTTTCCTGCTTGTTAGCCCAACTGGTAAGGATCGTTCCTTGAAGAGCAAGAAGCTTAAACCCCTTGATCTAGCCATACACGTGTTTGGTTATCCTCATGCTGAGCTAAGCAACTGCCTAGCTCCCCTTCTTATAAATACTCCTAGGTACCCTTCTAGGTGGAGGATTTGAAATCCTATTCTACATTCTTATACTATTTTTAAAAAAATTAAGTTTGATTTAGGAATCGGAGTCTCCCTCCCCAAAAAATTCTTTAAGGAAACCCCTTTAGCCCTCTTCCTTTTTTGTCCTATAGAACTCTCTTCCTCTGGCATCTTTGTTCACACTTGTTGTTGAAGTGATGATGTCTTACATATAAGATGTCCTAGAGCATTACTTACCTTCTGAACTAAGGTATATCCATGATACTTTTCATGTACTTATGATAAAAAAATACCTTTTTTACCTCAGGCAAATGGTTCAAGCAATGAGTTTCTTATTAGCCTTATATTTTACGTATGAAGAGGAACCTAAGAAGGTGTTAGCCAAGGATACTAGGAAGTTAGGAAGTAAGTGGATAACTATGGTCAAGGTCCAATGGACAAATCATACTGAGGATAAAGTAAGCTAGCAAACAAAAGTTGATATGATAAAGAAGTACCCCATTTTATTCCCTAAGTTGCTAGAAAATTTAGAGGACCAAATTTATTAAGGTGGGAAGATTGTCATGCCCGTTACTTACATAGGCCTAGGGCTAGGGGAGAAAGTGGACAAATAATTCGTAATGTACGAAATAAAAGAAGGTTAGAACAACATATGTGAAACCTTGATGATTAGATAGCAAATAAAGTGCAAATGTGTTAACCAGTTTCTAGAAATATTAAGGGCAATTGAGTCATTTCACTTAGGCCTAAGGACTAAAATGCTTTAGGAAGAGGATTTAAAGAGTTAATTGCACATATTAAAACTTGAACCTTCTTCCAGCTAGGGGGAAATTGTGCAAAAGAAGCCTCAATGGACGACTAAACACCATGCAATCTAAAGAAGCAACTAAAGTGGAGTTGGGCCAATATTTCTTGCCATAGGTCCTTGTTGGTTTTTGTATGTTCCCACTAAGTAAAAGAGAGGAATTTGATTGGGCTCTAATAAGGAAACTAGAAGGGAGAAGAGATCTTTCCAGCAGCTAAAGCAAATCATGGTGAATTTAAGGGAAAAGAAGAAAAATCAAGCCTAAGGCACAAAGAAGGGCAACTTGCTTCTACCACAAGTCAACAAGAAGATGGATTTCAAGCTTTAGAGTTCAACTTATGGATTCATCTATAGCAAGAGTTGATTATGTTAGTTTCCTTTGTAATCAGGAGGCTGACTTGTGATTCCTTTGGAAATGTTAGCCATGGATGATGGTAGTTGCCAAAGGAACCTTTGTGCTATTTAAGGGCTAAGTGACACTCTCATGTGCCTATGTTTCTTAAAATAGATATGTTATGGTAAGCATTAGGCACTTCTTTTGAGTGTGGGGAACTCCTTACAAAACCTGGAGCTTTATACCAATTTATAACACTTACTAAATAAGCCAAAAAAATAAACTTCTATGATTGAAATACTTGCTAGGCACAGAAGGCTGTAAGCTATGGTCGCAGTGTGTGTATTTTTGTGCTTTTATAATTAGGTGTGTGTGCTTACCATTTAGCTTATATATGATTATGTTCTGTATATGTTGCCTTGAGTTTTCCTTATTCTTTTTTTGCTACGGGTTAATCTAGTATTAATTATGTTGGCTATATTAGGCATTGTGTTTTATTGGCCCTTACTAAGTTGCAAAAATCATGCCTTATGTGTTTCAATATCTGGGAAAGGTCTAGCTAATTGAGTGTTTTGGTGTAGGTTTGCCTAAAGGAAGATTCTGTGCAAGTACATCAACATTATCTTACATTATCCAAATGTGCTTAATAACTTGTGAACCAAGTTTAATCCTTTTTTGGTTGCAGGGACTATGTTGTTATGAATGTGGGATCTAGTGGTGAAATGTTTCACGTTTAGATGTCAATGAAGAATTTAGTTCTTGGTTATAGCTAGGACTTTTATGGTTATGTAATTGAACTTATGTTGTACATGTAATGTACTATGTTCAAGAGCCTGTACTTCTATGTTTGTGTTATGTGTTCTGTGAATGAATACTAGGGCTATGTTACCTATTTGAACTCTTGAAAGTTGTATTTTTGAAAAGCTCATTTGAAACACTTTGTTTGGTTTAAGTGATCTAGAGCACATATCTTTAAGTTGCCATTCTATTCATATATTGCAAATTCTAGAAATATTAGCCTCTACTTGTTTTAGTACTTTGTGTCATAAGTACTATTTGACCTTAGGTGTATTTTTACTACATTACTAGATACTAAGCCAGTTTAAGTCCAAAATTTTACTTTAAATAGATTGTTGTAACTTGTGGTTTGAATTTATGTAGTATTTGACAAATCTACCTTTACAGTTTTCCTAGTAGATGTTTCTTCAGCAAATAGATCCTATTTCTCATGTTTTAAAC
Source organism: Aquilaria yunnanensis (assembly GCA_039654915.1). Lineage (NCBI taxonomy): Eukaryota > Viridiplantae > Streptophyta > Magnoliopsida > Malvales > Thymelaeaceae > Aquilaria > Aquilaria yunnanensis. The sequence goes on along the minus strand of CM077599.1, from coordinate 42,712,875 downwards.
TACCAAGCTATGCTATTTTAATTATGCAACTTCCTTTTAATATGAAAATCAAGGAAATATTTAGGCAAGGCATAATTTAAGGCATGACATGGTGACCCCATACTTGGGTCATTAGAGAAACTGAACCCCTCTTATCCCCTACTTAGTACCTTACTTCTTCCTTAAAATACCTTTACTTATCCACCAATCTTAACACTTTTAAACCTTCCAATTAATTACCTTTCTTAATTGATGCATAAAATACCTTAGAAGCAAATTAGGAACCAAATTTGGCCATGTGAAGACCATGGAATTACATTGGAAACCTTTAATTGAATTTAAGAGGCATATGGGACAAATATAGGGCAAGAAAAGTTTGGTATGATTACACTGCATATTTAGTGTGCTTGCAGCTCTATTTTAGTGCCTTTTTTGTGAGTGGTGTGGCAACAACAACTATAAAGTGCAATTGCACCACCCCTAGAGGTGCACCTGCATCATTCCTTCATGCCCCTTTTTAGACCATTCTCATTTTGAACTTGGTTTTCATTCATTTCCACAAATTAAGAATCTCAAATCTCACTCTTAATCCATAAATCAATCATGAAATGCATCAATTTAACTTAATTAGCTTAACCCCTTACCTCAAATCCAAATCAAACAAGAACAATGCACGCAAACAGCACAAAGCTTACTTGAGCACAACTTGTTTCTTTTGAGTTCCAAGCCTTTTTCAAAGAAAAATGGGCGCCAATAACACTAAATTAAGACCATCCCAAAACAAATTCCAAGTTTAGAATCAACTTAAACCCATATACAAAACATACCTTAGGGTTTTAACTTAAATGTGAAAAAATGAGCTCAAAAGCACCAATTTCTAGCTAAGAGCTTGATATACTTGCTTTAGGACTTCATTTTTCATGAAAAATGGAGAAATTTGGGAGATTTGAATATCAATGGCTTTGGAGGAAAAGGTTATACAAAATGGCTTAAGGAGAGGATGATGAATTGTCTTATTTTTAGTTAAATGTCCTTACCTACTCCCGTGACAACTTCCTTAGCCATATATTACCTCAATCCCTCGAAATTAAGTTTAAATATATTTTCTATCAATTAACTCTTTCCTCAAAATATTCCCCCCTAGGTCATAAATAAATTCTTTCCCCCTAGGTCATAAATAAATTCTTTCTTGCCCCTAACCTTTTCGCATAAGCCACTTAAGCCATTATAAGATATAATAGCACAAATTCTTACTTAGTGCATTTCAGCTCCTTAACTTTGATTTTTTTTTTCAAATGGGTAGAAGAACCTGTGGTCCTAACTTATTTAGTAAAAAACACTTAGATAACTTTAATTTAATTAAAATTATAACCATGCAACTGACTCGGGCCAAAATTACCATTTTTTTCCTTTTTTTGCCTCTGGTGCCATTTCATACTTAAGAACTCAATGCAACCTTACTTTGCTTGCTTTTCTTGTTTAATAAGAAACTAATTTGAGGTATTTAAATAAAAAGACTTAAATTAAACATACTTACCTAGTCAAAGGAAGTCATTGGCTAGGAGGGCCACCATCCTATCACTTAGCATAAAATTGTAAACACACAAAGCCATTAGTGAACTATTGGTGGGAGTTCATTTATATTCATTTATTTAGCTAAACAAACAAACATAAACACATTTTTCTATTCATTTGTTTAAATGAATGAACACAGATAAGCCCATGTTTATTCATCTATTTTAATGAACAGTTCAATTAATGTTCATTTATTTGTTCTTTGCTCATTTTTTTATGTATTAATTTATTATTTATTTTAATATATATGCCCATTTATGTCTACATAGACCATGTGTAAGTGATGCCTACTAATATGTTTCTTGTTGCCTAAGTCTTATTAACTCTAATAGGACCTTTGTTGCTTGTTAGTCCGGGACCAACAATTGAGAAAGGAAGTAAGACTAAAATTTTTAGAATAAAGAGGAATGACATGAGATCTGAGTTGAGATTCAAATAGAAGGCACCAAAGTTCTAAGAAGTTTAAAAAGAACAAGAGAGATAGCTCCCATAAAGAAAAATGTGGTTTTATCAAATCTGGTATTTTACAGGAGATATAGATCCACAAATAAGGATTCCTAAGCCTTAGGGTGACTGGAAAACATAATCCAAAATGAAATAGAACTTACATCTTAGCAAAACTTATAATTGAATAAAAACTAACCCTAAACATACCATTTTGATACTAATATGTGTTCAATATGTGTTCCAGCTTAAACATGTACTAAACAAATGTCATGAACACTTAAAGATATGTAAACATACTTAAAAATTTTGGAAATAATAAAATTAAAATGCATTTGTGGCTGAAACCCTACTCGGGCTCTATGGCATGCCTGGGTGCATGCCCTCATGTGTCTTTAGGGCTCTAGAAAGGTTTCTTCGTGTGCTTGTATCAAACAATCTTAGACACCTCCTATACCTTAAGGACATTGATCTATCTAATATTAGGTCCCATTTCCATGTTGTGTTTTCCTCTTTAACCTCCTCTACCTAGAGAAGCCCTTTAGTGAGCCCCTTGAGTGCCTTTTAGAGCTCATTTGCCCTTTTTCAATTTATATATGAAACCGTCAGCTTCAAAAGATCCTTAGTGCTTGTTGGATTCCTATCACCTCCCCATTCCTAAAAAAGATTCTCCCCCAAATCTACATCATTAAATAGAGATAAATTAGCAACATTAAATGTATCACTCACATTGTACTCACTCAGTAAATGCAATTTGTAAGTGCTGTCACTAATTTTCTCTAAGACTTGGAAGGGACCATCTCGTTTGTGATGTAACTTCATCTTCCTTTGTGCAAGGAATCATTCTTTTAACAAATGAAGCCAAACCCAATCTCCTTGCTTAAAAATTACCTTTTTGCGCCTTGGTTGACTTTTGTTCCATGTTGCTTAGTCTTTTTTTCCTATTTACAACCGAACCTTCTCATGCAATTTCTTCACATATTCAGCCATTTGTGCTCCATTTAAGTTAACAAATTCACTAGTAGCTGAAGGCATTAGATCCATAGTGGTTAGTGGATTAAAAATCCCCAAACTACTTCAAAAGATGAAAACCTGGTAGAAGAATGTACTATTCTATTGTAAGCAAACTCAATAAGTAGCAAACATATGTTGATTTGTTCTTAATGATTCTATGCTTTCAAATTCTTATTGATGATTGTTCTTAATAAAGTAGCTAGGAAGTTATTTGTTACATTGATTTGTCCATCATTTTGTGAAAGGGAAGAGATGGAAAAATAAAAGCTTGGTATCTAGCTTACCCTGCTAGGTTCTCAAGAAATGAATTAAGAAATTTGCATGCCTATCAGACACAATGGTTCATTGTACTCCATCTAGCTGAATAATCTCTCTAAAGAACAACTCTACCACCTTAGTTGCATCATCAATTATGTGACAAGGAATGCAGTGTGCTATCTTAAAGAATAAGTCTAGAACCACAAAGACAGAGTTGTTTCCTTTCCTTGTCCTTGGAAGTCCTACAATAAAATCCATTATAATATCAACCCAAGGATATGTAGGTATAGCTAATAAAGTATACATATTGAGGAGATTGCATTGTTTTGGCCCTCTTGCATACAACACATTTCTTACAAACTCTATCTACATCACACTTTATATGAGGCCAATAAAAATGTTCTTTCAAAATTTCAAAAGACTTTATCATGCCAAAATTCCCTATAAGGCCGCCATTATAAGCCTATTTAACAAATAACTCTTGAATTGACATTTTAGGCACACATAACCTATTTTCCCTTAAAAGAAAGCCATTTTGTTGGAAAAACTTGTCAAAGGATGTTTTGTAAGAATTTTCATAAATTTCATGAAAATATGGATCTCTTTCATACAAATATTTTAAAAAAATCAAAGTGAAGCAATTTTGCATCCAATGTAGCAAGCAAAGCATAGCTTTTAAATAATGCATCTGCAGCTATGTTTTCTTTGCCTAGCTTGTACCTTATAACATAGATAAAGGACTCAATAAACTCAACCTACCTTGCATGTCTCCTTTTCAATTTACTTGAACCTTTAAGGTGTTTAAAAGATTGGTGAACGGTGTGTAAAATTCCTTAGGCCAAAGATAGTGCCTCCAAGTCTTTAGTGCCCTCACTAATGTATATATCTCCTTGTCATAAGTAGGATACTTTAAGGCTGCCCCATTCAACTTCTCACTAAAATAAGCTATTGGACTCCCTTCTTTCATCAATATAGCACCAATACATACACTAGAACTATCACATTTAGTTTTAAAAGCTTTATCAAAGTTAGGTAATAATAATAACGCATTGCTCAATTTTTTTTTTAGCATCTTGAATGCTCAACCTTGAGCTTTCTCCCACTTAAATTCAACATGTTTCTTGATAACCTTAGTAAGAGGCGCAGCAATGGTGGATAAATCTTTCACAGACCATCAATAAAAGCTAGCAAGCCCATGCAAAGATCTCACCTCAAAAATGCTTTCAGAAGTTGTCCATTCTTGTATGGCGCTTCCCTTCTCTTGGCCTACCTACCTTAATCCCTTATGAATTAACTACATATCCAAGGAAGATAACACGGTCAGTACAAAAAAAGCATTTCTTCATATTTGCATAAAATTTTTATTCCCGCAATGTGCCTCACATGTATAAGATTCTCTACATGGTCTCCTAGGCACCTACTATAAAATAAGATATCATGAAAGTAGACAACAATAGATTTACTTATACTTACGTAGAGCATGATTGATCAGTTTCATAAACGTGCTTAAGGCATTTGTGAGTCCAAAAGGTATAACCAACCATTCATACAAGCTAAATTTAGTCTTAAAGGCCATCTTCCACTTACCCCCTATCTTATTCTAGTTTGATGATAGCCACTTTTCAAATCTATCTTAGAAAAGATACTAGAGCCATGAAATTCATCTAGCATATCATCGAACCTAGGAATAGGTGGTGATAATTTATAGTTATTTTGTTGATAAGCTAGTAGTCCATGCACATTTTGCATGAGCCATCTTCTTTTGCAACCAAGAAAATAGACACGACACATGGAATTAGACTTTAGCTCACAAAGGCTTTGGACAACAACTCCTCAACTTGCCTCTGAACCTCTTTGGTCTCTTCAGGGTTCCTTTTATATGTAGCTCTATTTGGGATAGATGCCCTAGGGATAAGGTCTATTTAATTCTCAATACCTCATATGGAAGGTAAGCCTTTTGGTTTTTTTGATCACACATTTTCATATTCCTTCAACAAAGAAACAACAACACAACAAAGAAAGTTAGTAAGGTCATATATAGTAAGGAAAGAATCTTTAAAAAGTAAAAGAAGCACTGGCCTTTATGCTTGTATGGCTTCCCTCACATTTCTAATTTTAGCATAAAAGCACTCTTTTATTCTTTCAATTTGCCCTTCTTTTTTCCCTCAGGTTCGCTCTTTTCTCAACTCCCCTAACTCCACTCCCCCTTCTTCTATCTATTTTTCTATCACCTTTCCTCCCATTTTTTTCTTTTAAGCTTCTTTTAACCTTTCCCTCATTTTGTTTCATCTCAACTTCATCATGTAGCCTCGTTTTGTCTTCCATTGCTTGTTGTGGCATTAAAGGTGAAAGAGTTATGTTCCTGTCTTTAAACACAAAAATGTAACAATTCTAAAACCATCATGAGTTACTCTACTATCAAATTTTCAACATTTACGCAAAAGAATGCGACTTGCTTTTATAAGTACAACATCACATAGTACCTCATCTTCATAAAAGAAACCAAAACTTACGCTTCACCACCTTGGCTTCATCCTTATTGTCAAGCCATTGCAAATGGTAAAGTATAAGATGTTGAGTTGTTGGTAACTGCAATTTCTCAACCAAAATGGAACTAACAACATTAGTGCAATTTTCATCATCAGTCATCAAACTACATACCTTATCTGCCACCTTACACCTTGTGTAGAAGATATTTTCTCTTTGATCCTCCTCTTCCTTTTTCTATACATTCAAGGCTCTTCTTGCCACTAATCGTTCTCCTTGCTCAAAAGGCTTTACATTACTACAATCTTCTAATGGTGGCATTCCTTCATCATTAAGCTCAAATTCCTCCTCGTTGGTCACTATCTCGCCTTTATCATTCAAGACCATAGTTCTCTTATTGACACACTTAAACGTATAGTATCCCTTGGCCCTACACTTAAAACAAATTGTGTTAGGATTTTTAACATTATTTTTGAAACTAGAAGTCACTTTCTTCGATTGTGGCAAGCTTTTCTTGTTAAGAAGGGCCTTGGGGTTTAGGTCTAGGGGGCTCCCTCCTGGGCTTGTTGTTTCCACTTTACCTCCAATTTAAGTTAACTCCTTGTTGGTATCTAGCAGCCCCTCTTCCCTTCAGTTGCCTTTCGACTTTGATAGCCATGTGTACGATGTCCTCTATTTCCATATATTGATGTAAATCAACAATATTATCAATGTCAAGATTCAATCCATGTAAAAACCTGGCTATTCTTTGCTTCCCTATCCTCATCCACTTTTGCCCTCATCAAAGTTATCTATAAGTGCTTGACCTAATCCTCCACTGACTGGGATTCTTGAGACATCCTTTGTAGCTTTTGATTAAACTCCGTATAGTGGTAACTTGGCACAAATCTCTTTATCATGAGAGTTTTTAACTTCCTGCAAGTTTGTATTGGCTCCTTCAGGCTCTTTTGTCTTGCCACCACTAACTGTGTTTACTGATGGCAATTGGATGGGTCGGGTCAGGTTTTCGTCAGGTCATTTAGGTTCAGGTCTAGTGGGCTTAGCATTAATTCAAATCCAAGTCGGGTCATTTAGGTTCGGGTTGATTTCGAGTTTGAGTTGGGTTGGGCCGGGTTTATTTAGATTCGGGTTCATTATAGGTTGGGTCATTTTCAGTCTTGAGTAACTTTAGGTTAAGTTTCGGGTCAAATTTGGGACAACCTTTGTGTTCGCTCGGATTACTGGTGTGTAGGCCAAAATGATTAAATCATTTCAATTTTTTTTAAAATTTAAATCAAAGAATTTGATTTTGTATGTGATTTAATTTAAATTAAATTTTCATTTTTAGTGTATTTAATTAAAATACTCATAAAAATCTTATTCATTATAGTTTGGTACATATTTAGGTAATTTAACATTGTTAGTAACACTTCAATATTTTTCTAAACCCATACCCTTTAACTATCATCGTATAGGTTATTCAAATCTTCATCCAACTATCACCTAGACATACACTATGACAATTTTTCTATGCTTATGTTTTGATGAATTTTCTTTGAAATTACTACGAAATGCAAATCAAGTTCATTATTAGTGACTAAACTGTAAGATTTGAAAAATTTTAGTTGAAAGTGCAAAGATTTCAAAAGTTCAGGGACCTATGTTGTAATTATTAGGGGCGACTGAAATGAAATTTTTTTAAATTTAGGTACGTTATTGCACTATACTTAAAATTTTAGGGTTCAATGTTATAATTTTAACAATTGCCTATTAAGATCATTAAACTTACTAAATATAGAAATTACTTCTTTTGGAAAAATCCAAATATGAAACCTACTAAATATGGAAGTTTATTCCCCAAATATGATATTTGCAATATATAGAAGTCATCAAAAAATAGAAGTTACTAAATATGGAAATCCTCTATCAAAATATAAGAATTACTAAGTATGAACGTTTGAAAAAAAAATGAAACTATTAAATATATAAGTCCCCTCTCAAAATATTAGACTAATTAAATATGGAAGTATGAAAAAATGAAAGTTACTAATTACAGACGTCATTATTCCTAAATATGGGACATAATGAATATGAAAGTCTAAAAAAAATGGAAGTTACTAAACATGAAAACCTCCATATTTAGGACTTACTAAATATAGAAGATAATGAAAGAGAAAAGTTAAGGTTTAAGGTGAAAGTTAAAATCGAGTCTTGTGAGGTTTAGTCATCAGGTCATCTCGGGTTTGGGTTAGGTCAGCCTTGGGTTTAGGTCATTTTGGGTTCAGCTCAATTCAGGAATGGGTCATTTCAAGTTCAGATTTTTTGGGTTTGGGTTTTCTCAGGTTTCCCTTTGATCGGGTTCCAGTTTAGGTTGGGTTAGGTTCAATCGGGTCTAGGTTATTAACTTTTTTTGTCAAATTGGGTTAGGTCGAGCTTGGGTTATTGTCGGTTGGGCAAGGTCATCGAGTTGGGTTAGATTTTTCCATCCCTAACTGTGTCCACCACACAAGAGCATAGTCAACGAACTCAAAAGGAAAAAGTTTTATCTTCTTTTCCTCGAGATAAGTGTAACACTAAAAAAACGTCTCTACTTTAGCCACCCAATCAACTATGCTTTAGGGTCACTTTTATCCTTGAATAGTGGCACTTGCAACTTAATGGTGTTGAGGTTTAGGTTTTTTTTAGGTGACCTTTTCATGGGTCTCTTAGGTGTTGGAAGGTGTGTGCTTCTAAGCTCCTCAACCTCGAAGTCATATTCTTCCAGATTTTGAGTTGCAACCTTCCATGGTGGTGCTCTTCTTGGTCCACACCCTAATATGCCCTTGTTAGGGGTTAGTTGTGAACTAAGCTCGTTAAGCTTCCAATCTTGCCTCGTCATTCCTTCCACCAAGTGTGCTTCATTCTCATCCAATCTAGCCCTCATCTTGGCAAATTCAGCTTGTATGACTTCACTAATCCTGCAAAGATCTTCTTCTACCATGGTTTCAAAAATCAAAGACACTCAAACAATTTATCCAACATTCTTTTATTATTTGCTAGTGGAATTGCTATATGCATTCATCTCTCCATAAGTTCTAAAATTGAAATCTATGAAAACACTTTAAAGCTTTTAAAATCTCTTTGAAAGGAAACAAAAATAAAAGGAAGAAATTAGAATTTTTAAAAAGAAGCAAAATGAAATTGTTAAAACATGCTTTAGTACTCTAAGATTGCAAGAACAAGAAAAATTGAAACCAAGAGAAGACCAAATCACAAACAATTTTTTTTAATAAAAACCTTGTCTTGAAATCTAGAAAAATTATTCAAACCCACTATTTTCCCCTATTGGAATTGATAGTTTTTTATGAAAATTTGCAAGAGTTTAACTCGAGTTTGAAATAAAGCACCACTCAGGTTTGAAAGAGAGCACCACACGTAAGTTTTCAAGGCTTCCAAGGAATTTTCTTGTTGCAAAAGAAATCACATGAAACTTTATTAATTGTATCAAACAAATATCAAACAAAATCAAAAGAAATATTTTTGGTATTTTCTATTTTTGGATGACACAAATGAAAGGAACCATAAAGGATGCAATAGACAATTCTCAAGTAGGATGAAAAGGACATGGAATGAATAGACAATTTTGGACAAAATTTAGAAGAAAAAGACAAAAAAAATTAGAATAATGAGGTGTAATAATGAAAATGAATAAGAAGATAGAATCAAAACAAAGATAACATGTATTGTTTTTGGAGTTCCTTGCCTTGATACCACTTGATATGTTTCTTATTGCCCAAGATTTGTTAACTCTGATAGGAACCTTGTTGCTTGCTGGTCTAGGACCAAAAATTGAGAAAGAAATTTAGACTTAGAGATTTAGAATATGGAGAAGAACAACAGAAGAGGGATGAGATGAGATTTGAGTTAAGAGAAAGATAGAAAGCACCAAAGTGCAAAAAGTTCAAAGAGAACTAGCAAGATAGCTAGCACAAAGCAAAATATGTTTTAACCAACTCCAATAGTTTATAGAAGATATCAAGCCATAAATAAGGTTTCCCAGGCCTTATAGTGACCAAAAAACACAAACCAAATGAAATACAGCTTACTTCTTAGCAAAACTCCTTATTGAACTGAAAGTAGCTCTAAACATGCCATTTTGACACTAATGCATGTTCAATACATGTTCCATCTTAAACATGTACTAAAAAGAATGTTCTGAACACTTAAAGATATGTAAACAAACTTAAACAATTTGGAAATACTAAAAGTAAAACACATTTATGGTCTAATCCCTACTCAAGCTCTATGGCATGCCTCGATGCATGCCCTCACATGTTTTAGGGCTTGAGACAGGTTTCTTGATGTGCCTAGTATCAAGCATCCTCACACACCTCTTGCACCTTTAGGACATTGATCTAGCTAGTTTTACGTCCCATTTGCAGCTCGTTCCAAGTTGGGTTCACCTCTTGAACCTCCTGTGCTTGGAGATGCCCCTAGAGTGGCCTTTGGAGCTTTTTGGCCTTCCTCCAGGTTATAGGTGCAACTGTCACCTTTAAATGATCCTTGATGCTTGTTGGATTCCTCACCCACCCCCTTTCAAGTTTAGGTTTCCATTGGTCACTTACACCAAAGTGATGTTGGTATTGTGTTTATGTATGCATTCATTTGTTTTAGTTTGCTGGTTTAAATTGTTCATGAACTTTTTCATATACATCATTCATGAATGCCTTTTTTTAATTTTTTTTCATGAACAAGCTCTTTCATTTGGTTCATTTATTGCTGTTCACAAACAACACAAATGAACAAAAACACCTTTTTCACCAAATGAACTAACAAACGCAAACTGGCCTTATTCGTGTTTGGTTAAAACCTAAATGAACGAACACAAATAGAGCTTTTTGGGGTTCGTTTGGTTCATTTACAGCCTTACGGTTAGGCTTTCAAAATTTCTATTTCTTACATCTGTGCTACCATCTTTGTCATTCCCAAAATGTGGCATTCACTACCAATTCCATTATTTAATAACTTCGATGCCACTGTTGTTGCTTCCCTAGGATCACTTCATGCCCCATGGCCAAGTTAGTCATTTATAATAGATAGAGAGAGAAGAGGATTTAGCAATCTGTCAAAATAAAAAAGTTGAGCTAGATAGAGACTAGTCAAGTGGCATCTGAGGAGTTCCACAACATTGGTCGGGTGTCATTGATGGGGAGATTAGACAAATGGCGACGGCTAGGGAAAGGTTGATTGAGAAGCAATGACAGGGGAGAGATTTTTCGGGTGACAACGGAGTGTGAGGAATTAAGGAGAGAGAGAGATGATGGTTGAAAAATTAAGAAAACACCGAAATCAATGTTTTCTAAATCTTCACATAATGGAAACCTATTTTCCGGGAAAACTAAAAAAAAAATTAGTTAACTAGATAATTTTTTTTTCATTTTCTAATGTTTAGAAAATTTTTCAAAAAAATTAGAGAACTCTTTAGAACTAAATAAGGTCCTAGGTTTTAGGTAAAAGTGGGTCATGGGCTAGACTAGTATGGGTCTAGGCTAAGTAGGGAGAGGCCCAAGTCCAGGCTAATATTACATGGGCTTTAACTTGACAAAAGGTAACTAAGATTTGAACCCAAAACTAGATCAGGCAAATTGAGAAAACGCCATAAATTTGAAAAAAAATCTTAAATAACTTGGAATTGAAATGACAAAAGTTCAAGCCCAATAAATTAACCTCAAATTTAATCATTAACTTTTATTATTACACGCAAATGTTAAATTAGATTGAATCCAAAATAACGAATTTATTTGAGACTGAAAAATGGCCCAATCTACATTTCTTTGAGCTTAATAATACCTAAACTTGAAAGATTACTTAACAAGTCCACAATAACCCTATCTGAATTGATCAATACCAAAATTATGATGAGTAATAACTCAATTAATCCTCTAACTCGTGTGTTGTTTGTTTTGTATATCTTTTTTATTTTCTGAATTTTTCACAGTGTGAGTTATTTCCTTAAAGATTATCTTTGTTTATGTGAAAGAGTCGATATAAGTCTCTTTCTTTAATTCGGTGTCATAGAGACACACAACTCTTTTATTAGTCAGTCTTAGGGGTGAAAATGGGCCGGGCTTTATTCGGGTAGCTCGAGCTCGAGCTCGAGTAAGAGATTTTCAAGTCGGGCATTTTCAAGCTCGGGCTCGAGCTCAAGCCGAAAATTGGGCTCGAGTTATTTTCGAGCCGAGCTCGAGCCTACACATATTCAGCCCTTTAGGCCCTCGAGCTTAACATTCTCGATATTTAAATTATTGGGCCTTATCAATTTAGGCCCGTTGTCCCAGTCCCAGCCCAGCCCCTTCCGCCCTTCCCCTTAGTCCCTCTTAGCCTCCCAGTGACCCAATCTCTCTTTGGATTCAGAATCAGAATTCAGAGTCTCAGACTCTCAGACAAATAGAGTCTTCTGATTCAGACTCTCGTCACTCTCCTAACTCCCGAGTCCTGACTCCAGACTCCACGACCCGGACCCCGAGTCCCGACTCTCCCCTGCCCTGACTCCGCACCCAGTCCCCTACTTGGCCTCGGCTACTCCCCTCGGCCTTCGTAATTTGTATCCCTCGCCTTGCCTTCGTACTTCGTAGTCGATTATGATTCTGAAACTCCCAGAGTCCCAGTCGCAGTCACCCTCCGAAGACACTTCGACTTTGCGATGCTTCAGCAATCAGTACCACGCACAATCGAGGCACCTGAAGCTGACACTAATGCCGACGTTGACGCCGGAGGCCGAGATCATCAGCTCCACTTGGTATCTAATTTTTTCTTTAGGATTTTCGTTTTTAATTTTTTTTTCTTTTTTGTTCAATTTTTGTTTTTCATTTTCCTTATGTTTTGAATGATTATTGAGCTAGATTTGCAATGTTTGAGTGTCAATGTTTGTTATTAGGTTTGGGAAATACCATTGGTAGAGTGATTTTTGTCATTTATCAACTGTTGCAACTTGAATCGTGTTTTCTGTGTGCCTTGAGGAAGAAGATGGCTACTTTGTAAAGAATTATAAAGTTTGGAATAGGATCTGTAATTTCGCTTCTATTATTGTCTCTGTAAGAAATTACAGATCTGGTCATCATATTTCATCTAATTTATAATTTTGAGACTAAAGATTTGTATGTATCATTTGAGCTTGGCAAGCCTTCAGGTCGAGCTTAAGCTCATCTCGAGCCAAGCTCAGGCCTAAAAATTTGGGCTCGAGCAATTCGAGCTCGAGCTCGAGTAGTACCGAACAGTAAAAGGGCCGAGCTCGAGCCTAGTGGGCTCGGGCTCGGCTCGGCCCATTTTCACCTCTACTCAGTTTATCCCTATTTTTTTTTTAATGTTCTCTACTATTTTAAAAAAAACACCGATAATTGAAATGAAACATATTTTATTAAAAGGGAAAGTTACAATTACCCATTTGCTTTACCCTAACCTATAATTTGCCCAATTTTATTTTTTAAAACCTATACTTTGCCCTTGATTCTTTTATACTATCCAATAACAACTTCTGAAACTATAATTTAAACTATATGATAGCTATCTTTCAGTAATGTCGGCCTCTCAAATATTTTTTTATAGTTAATATACATTTTAAATTATCAATTTTTCCTTTCTGTAAATGTATTTATTTTTCTGTAAAATGTATATTAATATTTTTTAAAGGTCAGTTAACTATAAAAAAATATAAAAAATCTTGATATTACTATAACATGATTATCAGACAGTTTAATTTAGAGTTTTAGAAGTTGCTATTGGATACTATAAAGTAGTAAGAGGTAAAGTATAGGTTTTTGAAAATAATGGAGATAAAATATAAATTAGATCAAACCCTAAGAGCTTTTGTAATTTGCCCTTTATTAAAAAAATTCAACCGTAACAAAAGCTTTACGGTCCATGACTGGTTTCCGGTATCACGGAAATGAATAAGTCTTGAGTCAAACATTGCCCGTATGTTGATCGAAAGTCACATACTTCAACAAGGAAGGTTCTAAAATACAGGGCTTGTACCAATATAAGCATAATCACAGCCGTCCATCTATTTTCGTGAAATTACTCATCAGAAATATACTTCTCTTTTTTTATCATTGTAGTCCTAAATGTTTATTATCTTCTTATTAGGTCATCAAATTTAGATCAGATGCGAGGGAGTTCGGTGGGAGCCTGCTTCTTCCGGTTACAAGTCACCTTCCACTGCTTCGTCGAACCTTGTCCAATTATTCAACAATCTTCAAAATTTGCTTCCGATTTTCGTAGATCGGGTTTTGAATTTCTCGTTCGATGGGCGTTACCGGACGTGCACCGTGGTTGGTTAGAAACGGATAGTGTCAATCGGGACGGTTCGCTTCTCTTTCTCCCTTTTCCGATTCACAGAAACGGTGGGAAGGCGGCGCTGCACGGTGAGCTTGGGTCGCTATGTGGCGGGTTGACTGGCTGGTTTTAATGGGCGATGTGGCGGCGGCGGCGGATGTGAAATGATAGGGAGACGCCGACAGCCTGCTCCTGTTTCTCCTTCCATGGCGTTACTAGTCGTTGGCAACGCCTCAATTCGGTGGTTCGACGACAACGGAGCTTTGTATGACGGCTGGTGGCTAGCAGCTGGTGGCTTTCCAACGGGGGAATGGCGGTTGAGGTTTTGTGGTTGGGGAAGCAGCGCAATGATTGGAGGGCGAAAGAATTTGGGGGCAATTCTATCTAGAACCATAGGTTTTCAAAATTGAGCAATTGGGCAACAACTTATGATTATAGTAAATATAGTTTATGAAAATTATAGTAAGAATTCTCAAAGTTTTTATGTCTTGAAGACTCCACAAATATATAAAAGTCTTTAGAATTTATAAAATTTACAAACAGACCCTAAAAGTACGTTTAAAAAATTGACCAAATTACCCTAAAAGTATATATTTGTAAAGATGAACATTTTTTTATGGCAAAAATGTTTTACTCAGAGTTTTGGTCCCCAAAATTTTGGGCCAAAATAAACCTTGTTCTTATGCAATTATCAGATGGAGGAGTTTAGGGATGAAATGGAAAAAAAAAAACTTAGTGACTAGAGAAGAAATTGAGAATTAAGATTTCTAAATACCTTAAAATTTTAAAAAAAAAATTTAAGGTATTTTTTAAAATTTTAAGTTATTTATGAATCTTAATTTTTTAATTTAGCATATAAAACATCGTTAAATGGTAATTATTATTTTTATATACTTTAAAATTTATAAAACTCATATAGTTTTTTAAATTTTAAGGCTTTTATAAATCTTAATTCTTGATTTAGGCTTTTCTCTTCCCAATCAATGGTCAAATACCTTCATCTGATGATTGGGTCCCTGATTTGTTTTACTGTTATGAATAAAATCCGGAGCTCAATCATCAAATGAATAAAATCGAGGACTCGATTTGTCTCTGTTGCAATGTGCGAGATGCAAACCTAACAATATCAAACGGTGAAATATGAGACTAAGGATTAGAGAAAAGGTCAAAAAAAGATGGGAACGTAGCCAAAAGGATTGACAATGAAATATAAATTGAGAAGATTAGAATGGGGGATTAAGGGCTTGATTTATCTTGTATATGCCTTTCTAGGTTTTGGAGGTGGCAACAATTGGGGTTCATGCTTAGATTTAGGTTTTCAATTGTGGCTTGTTAAATTGTTTATCCTTAATCTCTGAAAATTTACAAAATATGTTAATATGTCAGTTGTAGTAAAAATTAATATAATTCAAACAATCTTAAAACTCACCCTAACCTTAACCAAAAACTCAAAACCCAACCCAAGCACAAAACCCGACCTAAACCCTAAACCCTAAACCTATCTAGGACGTTAATATTAACCTAAACCTAATGCTAACACTAATCTATAATCCTAAGCCCTAAACCTAACATTAACCATAAACGTAATCCTAACCTCTGAACTCAGCCCTAAACCCTAATCTTAATCCTAAATCTAACCCTAACCCCTAAACCCCTAAACCCAACCCTAACCTTAAATTGTAATCCTTAACTTTAGCTCAAAACCCTAAACCTTAAACCTTAATCCCAAACCCTAAATCTTAACCCTAAACAAAATCTTAATCCTAAACCTAACCCTAAACTTTAACCTTAACCCTAAACCCTAAACCGTGAACCTTAATCCCAAACAAAATCTTAACCCTAAAACATTGAATATAAGCCTTTTATGCCTAATCATGTAATTTCCTTTATAAAATAACACATAATTTTTTTCATCTTTCTTAATTTATGTACTATTTACAAATGGTGCAAATAATCTAGATATATGGTGTAATATTTATTTTATATAATTATATACATTATTCATATCATTAGTTAATAATTATACTTATTAGGCCTCAAAAGAAATGATTTATTGGTTTCAATATATTTAATTATATATGTGACGATTAATCTCTAATGTATGTTGATAAAGTTATTCAATTACATTCTTACTTTTTCAAGTGAAAGAATTAATCTCTCTAATCTAAACTTAATAAGAATTTCCATCTGATTACAAGCTTAGAAAAAGATATTAGAGCTCAATTTACCTTTACCTAATGACTTAGACTAATTTTCCAACAAGTCCATAGCCATTAAATTTTTCTCCTAGGTTCAATTATTTCTAAGCTTTTCCAAGAGTTTAGAGGCAATTTATAGTGTAACTAATTGTGGCCATCAACTAGCTAACACAACATTAAGCTCAAGAGAAGAATACACATACATTTAGTAAAAGACTAACATCACATACCCATAAATTCATTCAACATAATTAATCCAAGTAGCTACATCCATAGAAAGTGTAGAGAAAACTACTCCATAACTAAGTGAAACATAACCACGAGGATAAACATAATAACATCCATGGCAAACTAGATGAAAGAATAAACCCAAGATGACTAGAATGTCTTAAATCCAAAGTCTCCAAGCTAGTCTCCTTGAGCACCCTAAGCAATCTTCAAGCTAGCCCCAATGGTGACCAAGAAAAACCAAGAATCCTAACCATGGTGGCTATGGAAAAACTAGTTCTAGGATGATAAGATGAAGATGAAGCTCTCTTCTTTTGCTAGGTCCTAGGTTCTTCTACCCCTTGGAGGTGTCCCTTTCACTCACTAAACCATTTGGATAGAAGTCCTTGGCCAATAGCAAGCTTAAGTTCAAATTTGAGGTAGGGGACCACTTTCCCAAGTGCCTAGCACCTAGGCCTCAGGAGGGGGTGCTTGGGCTCCTAAGCCTCCAGACTCGAGGGTGCTCTGGTGCCTAGGCCCCAGGAGAGGGTGCTTAGGCGCCTAGGCCTCCAGACTCGCAAGTGCTTTGGCACCTAGGCCCCAAAAGAGGGTGCTTGTGTGCCGAGGCCTCCAGGCTCGCAGGTGCTTGGAACTTAGGCCTCAGCTGACACCTAGGCCTCCAAAGTGCGTTTTTCAGGCAGCAGACTTTTGAACTGTGGCACCTAGGCCTCATTCCTAGGGCCTAGGCCTCACAATTATAAATTCCTTTGACTTTCACATGCCCATTTTTTGTTCCGCTCGTCCCGATGCCATTCCAATGCTACGACCCGCTTCTCCAACCTACAAAATGAAGGATCAAAGCAATAATTGGCCAAAAATGTTGAGTGGTGAGGTAGGAAATGGTGGTCAAAGTTGACAAAAAGTCAACATGCTTGACCACAAAATTTACATTTATCACTAAACCCTAAACCTTAAATCCAAAAACGATAATAGTTTGATCTTATTAATGTGGAAAAGATAGTTAGTTTGCTCAATCCCTAATCCTAACTCCAACCCTAATCCTCAATCACAATCCTTAATCCTAATTTCTAACCCTAATCCCTAATCTGAATCCTTAACCTTAATCCTTAACAATAAATCACTAACACCAAATGAATTGGCTTAGCCATTTAGATTAAGTTAAAATGAATTGGCTTAGTCAACTCATATAGTCATAACTTCATCACCCTTTTTTGAATGTTTAGAAACATTGGGGACTAAAATACAAAATAAAGAAAATAACAGGGATTAGTGTAATATTTAGCAAAAAGAGCCTAATTGATGATTTTTTTTTTAAATCAAACTAATGATTTTTTTTAATCCAAGCTAAAGGAAAAACATTTACAATAGCCACTAAATATAAGATTTGTATACATAATTATGTAATTTCTTTTATTATTTTTAATCCACAGACATATATATATATTTTATTACCATTAAGTTATCATTTCAAGTTTTATTTTCATTTTTCTAATTCACACTTTTTACATATTTAGTTAATACAAAATAAAACTTTAACCGAAACATAACTATAACATAATCCAAAAACCCAAAATTTTACATTCGAGTTTTTTTGTTCAAGTTCAATTAAAGTCAAGTTAATTTCTATCTCAAGTAATTTTACGTCAGGTTATTTCGGACGATTAATTATGGAGACTATTAAGGATGCCAAATAACTAGAATTAAATAGTAACAAAAATAAAAAATAAATAGAATGAAAAATAAAACCTTATCCCTAACTCTAATTCATAATCATTAACCGTAAATCTTAAACTTTAATCCTAAACCTTAACCCTAAACCTTGATCCTTAGCCATATTTCCTAAACCTTAAACCTAACCTTAATCCATAATCCTTAGCCCTAAACCCTATTCCCGAATCCTAAACCCTAACATTAAATCTTTAACCATAAACGTAATCTTAATCCTAAACCCTAACCCTAAACCCTAACCATAACCCTATTCCCTAAACCTTAACCCTAACCTTAATCCCTAATCCCTAACTCTAAACCCTAATCCTAATCCTAATCCTTAATCCCTACACTCTAACCCATCTTTTAGTAATTTCAGTTTTTATAATTTTTTTATAGTTATTTATATATTTATTGAGAATAAAAAATAATTTAAATTGTCCAATAATTATATAAAAATTACCAACGGATTGAAATTATGCAAATATATTTTTCAGTAAAAATTATCAAAATATTTTTTTTAAGGAAGAATTATAAAAGTCATTTTTATTTTGTTTTAATTTAAGTCATGAATTGCATTAGATATGAATTTTAATTATATATTTATTCTAGTTATTTAATTTGTGTCATATTTTATTAGTAACAGTCATCACAAAATAAAGATGTCAATAGGCTGGGTTTCGGTTGGGTATAAGTAATCCCAAATCCTCTCTACGAGTAATTAGTTCGGATAATGCCTACCAACCCATTTTAAGACATGTTTATTTTTTTTTAGATTTCTTTTTTATATATATTTACATATATTTTAGAAATAATGAGTATATTTACAATTAATTAATACCTAAAAAATTATAAACTCCAATAATATATGAAAATTTATGTTCAATTACAATTTTTAAAACCTATATGAAAATTTTTAAAAATCATAAATAAAGCAATATATGAAAATTAATTTGTTGTTTTTGCCGCAAATTAATTTAATAAAATTGATAATATAGAGGATTATAATTTTAGGCTAGTTATCCAATTATTTAAATAATTTAACTTATTTAATTTTTTAATAAATAAAAAATTAATTGAATTAAGGCACTAAAATACTTAATATATCTATAAGTAAATTAGTTTTGGTGGATTTGGTAAAGTCCAAAAACAGATATATTTCATCCAAATTTGATTCTTTTCATATACTATATAAGTGGGCCGATCACCTAAGAAAAATTGATTAGCGGTGATTCTTAGAAAGTAAAGCAAATGTCTATTTTTTTTTAATAATATTTTAAAAAATTACACTTATCTCCATCTAGTTTTAAAAACATCTTAAAAAATCCTATAATAACCTAAATCCTAAACATTAACCTTAATCTCTAACATTAAACCCCAACCCTAACCCTAACCCTTAACTTTAAATGCTAAGCATAATCCCTAATATCTAACCTTAAAACCTAGCCATAATCCTTAACTCTAACTCTAAACCTTAACCATAAACCAAATTCCTAACCCCAATCCCTAGACCCTAATCATAATTCCTAATTCTTAATCCCTAACTCTAATTCCTAATCAATAACCCTAAACCCTAAACCTTAATCCTAAACCCTAATTCTTAACTGCATTCCCTAAACCCTTGTGTTTTAATTTAAGATAACTTCTATTTAGCTACTCATATGATTGTTTTATGAAGAAAATTTTGTTTCCCACATAATATTTTACAATATAATTGTATTTGAGTGTTCACTCTTGAATATGTACATATTCATTTGGCTATTACTTAGAAATTATAATGAAATAAATTTTATTTCAAATAATCCATTAATTGTAATATTTGTATCATAATGTTTGTTTAGTTTATATATTTTTAATGAATTTTTCTACTACTACACAATAAACAAATATATATTCAGTGAACTGTATTAGCATGATAAAAATTATAACCAAAGGTATTTTCATGTATTATTATGTTGGGCAAATGTACAAGACAAAAGTTAAAAGAACACATAATTTTTGGATCTTTGCTAATTTATCTACTATTTGCAAAGGGTGCAAATAATCTACATATATGGAGTAATATTAATTTTATACAATCCTTTACATTATTCATATCATTAGTTAATAATTATAATGTGTAAGGCTAAAAATAAATGGTTTATTGGTTTGAAGATAATTAATTATATATGTGATGATTACATTGAATAAATTTCAATGTAATTGCTTCTTTGCTTGACCCATATGTCAAATTAGGATAATATAGCCACATTATAATAACAATCATAATTTAATCGAGGAAGTTTTAGTTTTGAGTTTCAAGTTGATTTCGGATTAAGCAGATAGTATTTTCGGGTTTTTCTCATCGCGTTTAATATAAGTCAGCTCAAATTCTAACATAATTTTTTTCCATCAAATTTAGGTTAGGTAATTACAGAGACTATTATGGATGTCAAACAAATAGAATTAAATATAATTAATATTTTTTTAACTTAAACCACAGAAAAATGGAATGAAAAATAAACTATAATCCCTAACTCTAATTCCTAATCCATAACTCTAAATAAACCTTATTCCTAAACCCTAATCTGAAACTGTAATCCTTAACCCTCACCATAACCCTATTAACATGAATACCATACCATATGAACCTTAATCTGATATCACTTAACATGAATTTAAAATCCGTTTCTTTTTTTATACCATATAACCAATTAAAAAGGATGTAAGAAACATTGATTAGTGGCTACTCCTAAAAAGTACTTCCTCCATCCCAAAATTTTTGCTTCATTTGTTTTTAGCAATTAATCTAGGATTTTTTATTTTCAACATTTTAATATATAAATGAAAAATATTTGGATACAAATGATAAATCAAGACATGTAGTTTCAAAATATATTTTTTTAAATTTTTTCTAACAAAATATGATATGAAAAAAATCAAGTCAAAATACAACAAAAAGTCAAATGGAGCAAAGATTTTGGGATGGAGGGAGTAACGCAAATGTCTAACTTTTGTAACATTTTTTTAAAAATTACACTTATCTCCCTCTAGTTTTAAAAACAACTTTAAAAATCTTTCAAGAACCCAAACCTTAACATTAACCTTAATCTCTAACACTAGACCCTAACCTTAACCTAAAACCCCTAACTCTAAACGCTAAGCCTAATCCCTAGTCTCTAATGTAAGTCATGAATTGCATAAAATTTTATATTAGTTATCCAATTATTTTAGTTACTTAATCTTTTTAAGTACATTGTTATTGGTGAATTTAGCCAAGTCCCGAGATAGATTTATTTTGTTCAAATCTGATTAGTCTTGTAGACCATATAATACATCTACTCAACTTAGGAAAATTGATTGGTTACAATTCTTCTAAACACATTTAACCAAAAAAAACAAATACAGTTTACGTATACATCATATTCTACCTCGAACCAATTTTATTTGAAAGATAATTGTATTTAGGTCAAATAATCCATTGACTGTAAAACTTCTATAATACTAATAATATGTTATGAATTTTTCTTTGTTTACACATTAAAAAAGATAAATTCATAGATATTTAATAACATCATAAAAATTGTATTTTGAATTGATTATCACACCTACATAATATTGGCTTAGTTATGAAATTGGTTCTTGGTGAAAATGATATAAAAATAAAAATTAGTAATTTTAGATTAAGTTAACTTAAGTTAGAACGAATTGACTTACTCATTTAGATTAAGTCATAATGAATTGACTTAGTAAACTCATATAGTCATAAATATGAATGTTCCTAACATAGTGTAGACATTACACCAGCAGTTCAAATATAATGGTGACACTAAAAGAAAAAAAATAAAAATAAATAGGAAACATAATTCAAACTCTAATACATAACCCTAAACCCTAAACCCTTAATGTAATGTGAAAAAAATACTAAATAAAAATTTAACCATAACATATATAACTCTAACATAATCCTAAAGCCTAAAAGTGTGCCTCTAAACTAAAACCTAAACCCTAACCATAAATTCAAGACTTAATCCTAACCCTAGAAACCCTACCTTAATCTATAAACCCAAACCCTAAACAGGAGTACTAGAACCAAGGCATATTTATTTCGTTCAAGTCTGATTCTTTTTTAATATTTTCTTAAAAAATTTCTAACCCTAACCTTAATATTAAACCTTAAAAAATAAATCATAAATATCCCTAAACCTTAAATTCTGAAAACAATATATGAAAATTTCTTTGTAGTTTTAGCCACAAATTAATTTAATAAACATGAAAGTAAGGCGCTTAAATACTTAATAAATATGAAAGTAAATTGTTCTTATAGGACTTGGTAAAGTACCAAGGCAAATTTATTTTTTTCAAATCTAATTAGTCTCATATATTATAATAAGATTTCCAATTAGCCTAGGAAAATTAATTTCGAGTTAAGTAGATTTCAGATTTGGGATTTTGGACTCATGTTGATTCCGGGTTAAGTAGATTTTAGTTTCAAATTTTTAGCTTTCATGTTTAATCAGATTATTAGTGCAAAAGCCAAAATGACTAGATTATTAAACTTAATTAGTAAATATGGAAGTTACTTATTTGGAAGAACCAAAATATAGATTTACCAAATGTGGATGTTCCTAATATAGACTTGCTAAATATGGATTTTTGTAATATAAATTTGCCAAATATAGATGTTTCTAACATAGACTTACTAAATATGGATGTTCCTAACATAGTGTAGACATTGCACCAGCAGTTCAACTATAATGGCCATATTAAAAGAAAAGAAAATTAAAATAAATAGATAACATAATTCAAACTATAATCCATAACTCTAAACCCTAAGCCCTTAATGTAATGTAAAAAAAATTAATAAATAAAAATTTTACCCTAACATAACTCTAACATAATCCTAAAACTTAAAAGTGTGACTCTAAACTATAAACCTAAACCCAAACCATAGATCCTATACTTAACCCTAACCCTAAAAACCTTATCTTAATCTATAAACCTAAACCTGAATCCATTGATTATAATATTTGTCTGATACTTTTAATTTTTTAAGAATTTTTTTAAACATTAAAAAAGATAAATTCATTGAAATTTAATAACATCATAAAAATTATTTTAATGTTTATTTTATATAATTATATACATTATTCATATCATTAGTTAATAATTATACTTTTTAGGCCTATAAAGAAAAGATTTATTGGTTTCAATATATTTAATTATATATGTGATGATTACATTTAATAAATTAAATATCATTAAATATAATTCTATTAATTAACTATAATTTTTACTAAATACATATTTGTACTTATTATTATATTAATATTATTATTATGAATACAGATTCTACATTCAGGTTTTTTGTTTGAGTTTAATACAAGTCAGCTCAATTTTGAGCTTAGGTAATTTTAGGCCAAGTTATTTAGGTTGGGCAATTATAGAGACTCTTATGGATGCCAAAAACATATAATTAAATCTAATTATGTATTTTTTTTAAATTAAACCATAAAATAGTAACAAAACCCAACAAACAGAATGAAAATTAAACCTTGATTATGTAGATATTTATTGCCAATTTTTTAGAAATAAATTTGAATAAAATTTTATTTGAAATAATCCATTGATTATAATATTTCTATGTTACTGTTAATTTTCTTATGAAATTTTATTTTTTATATGTTAAAAAAGATAATTTTTTTTCACCTTTCTTAATTTATGTACTATTTAGAAATGAAGCAAATAATCTAGATATATAGAGAAATATTAATTTTATATAATTATATATATTTTTTATATATTTATTTAATACTAAATAAAACTTTAACTGTAACATAACTATAACATAATCCAAAAACTCAAAATTTTACGTTTAGGTTTTTTTGTTCTAGTTAAATACAAGTCATGTCAATTTCTATCTTAGGTAATTTTAGGCTAGGTTATTTAGGACGAGTAATTATGAAGATTATTATGGTTGTCAAAGAACTAGAATTAAATAATAATAAAGATCCAAAAATAGAATGAATAATAAACCCTAATCCCTAACTCTAATTCCTAATCATTAACCTTAAACCTTAAATTTTAATCCTAAACCTTAATTATCATACCACTTAACCTGAATCTCATACCATTAAACCTTAATATCATCCATTTAACCTCAATCCTATACCATAACCTGAATCTCATACCATTTAACCTCAATCTCAAACTAGTTAACCTAAATTGCATACCACTTAACCTGAATCTTATACCACAATAACCTCATTATAATACCATAATAACCTTAATCTCATACCATATGAACCTAAATCTCATACCAGATGAACCTGAATCTCATACGACTTAACCTGAATCTCATACCATTAAACCGTAATATCATACCATTTAACTTCAATCCTATAACATAACCTAAATCTCATACCATTTAACCTCAATCTCATATCAGTTAACCTAAATTGTATACAACTTAACCTGAATCCTATACCATAATAACCTAATTATCATATCACAATAATGTTAATCTCATACCATATGAATCTAAATCTCATACTAGATGAACCTGAATCTCATACCAGTTAACCTGAATCTCATACCATTAAACCTTAATATCATACCATTTAACCTCAATCCTATACCATAACCTGAATCTCATACCATTTAACCTCAATCTCATACCAGTTAATCTAAATCGCATATTACTTAACCTGAATCCGATACCATAACAACCTCATTATCATACCACAATAACCTTAATCTCATACCATATGAACCTTAATTTCATACCAGATCAACTTGAATCTCATACCAGTTAACATCAATATCATACCATTTAACCTAAATCCCACACCATTAAACCTTAATATCACACCATTTAACCTCAATCCTATACCATAACCTAAATCTCATACCATTTAACCTCAATCTCATACCATTTAATCTGAATTCGAAACCACAACAACCTCATTATCATACCATAATAACCTTAATCTCATACCATTTGAACCTCAATCCTATACCATAACCTGAATCTCATACCATTTAACCTCAATCTCATACCAGTAAACCTAAATCACATACCACTTAATCTGAATCCTATACCAGAACAACCTAATTATCATACCACAATAACCTTAATCTCATACCATATGAACCTGAATCTCATACCAATAAACCTTAATATCATACCATTTAACCTCAATCCTATACCATAACCTGAATCTCATACCATTTAACCTCAATCTCATACCACTTAACCTAAATCCGATACCACAACGATCTCATTATCATACCATAATAACCTTAATCTCATACCATATGAACCTCAATCCTATACCATAACCTGAATCTCATACCATTTAACCTCAATCTCATACCACTTAACCTAAATCTCATACCACTTAACCTGAATCCTATACCATAACAACCAAATTATCATACCACAATAACTTTAATCTCATACCATATGAACCTGAATCTCATACCATTAAACCTTAATATCATACTACTTAACATCAATCCTATACCATAACCTGAATCTCATACCATTTAACCTCAATCTCATACCACTTAACCTGAATCCGATACCACAACGAGCTCATTATCATACCACAATAACCTTAATCTCATATCAAATGAACCTCAATCCTATACCATAACTTGAATCTCATACCATTTAACCTCAATCTCATACAAGTTAACTTAAATCGCATACCATAACAACCTCATTATCATACCACAATAACCTTAATCTCATACCATATGAACCTGAATCTCATACATGTTAACCTAAATCTCATACCATTAAACCTTAATATCATACCATTTAACCTCAATCCTATACCATAACCTGAATCTCATACCATTTAACCTCAATCTCATACGAGTTAACCTGAATCGCATACCACTTAACCTGAATCCGATACCACAACAACCTCATTATCATACCATAATAACCTGAATCTCATACCAGTTAACCTTAATCTCATACTAGTTAACCTAAATCGCAAACCAGTTAACCTGAATCCTATACCATAACAACCTAATTATCATACCACAATAACCTTAATCTCATACCATATGAATCTAAATCTCATACCAGATGAACCTGAATCTCATACCACTTAACCTGAATCTTATACCATTAAACCTTAATATCATACCATTTAACCTTAATCTTATACCATAACCTGAATCTTATACCATTTAAGCTCAATCTCATACCAGTTAACTTGAATCGCATACTACTTAACCTGAATTCGATACCCCAACAACCTCATTATCATACCACAATAGCCTTAATCTCATACCATATGAACCTCAATCTCATAGTAGATCAACCTGAATTTGATACCAGTTAACATGAATCTCATACCATTTAACCTGAATCTCATACCATTAAACCTTAATATCATACCATTTAATCTCAATCCTTTACCATAACCTGAATCTCATACTATTTAACCTCAATCTCATACCAGTTAACCTGAATTGCATACCACTTAACCTGAATCCTATACCACAACAACCTTATTATAATACTATAATAACCTTAATCTTATACCATATGAACCTAAATCTCATACTAGATGAACCTGAATCTCATACCAGTTAACCTCAATCTCACACCATTTAACCTGAATTTCATACCATTAAACCTTAATATCATATCATTTAACCTCAATCCTATACCATAACCTGAATCTCATACCATTTAACTTCAATCTTATACCATTTAACTTCAATCTTATACCATATTTACCTAATTCTTATACCATCTAAATTTTATATCATATGAACCTAAATCTAATACCATTTAACCTAAATCCATTACCACCTAACCTAATTATTATACCGTTTAGCCTTAATTACATACCGCATAACCTGTAACCTGTTGTTCAGGTTACAGTATGATTTTCTTATTTTGTATACTATTGTGATATTTCTAAACTTAAGTCCTTAACTGATCAGAGAATAAAAGTTTGGAGATGAGCCATGAAAAGGGGGGTATTGGTACAACCCTCCGTATTTTAGAACGACCCCTTCAACAATGTCACGGCCCTAATAAATGATGCAACTCGTACAGATGGAGATGTTGAACATAAGTTTTATTTGCACTAGAAATTAGGACGAAATGGATAAATGAGCAAAAGAATTCCAATTCATTTTAATTTAAATTAATTAAATTTAAAATAAATTATTTTTATTTTTATATTTTTTAACTTAAAATTAATTTTATTTGAAAATAAATATTATATAGATATAATAATTTATTAAGAACTAAATTTTCATGATGTTATTAAATTTTTTGTGAATTCTTATTTTTAATTTCTAAAATTAGAAAAAATCATAAAAAATTACCAAGATTAAAAAAATTATATTTTCAATAAATTATCACAGTTACATAATATTGACTTTTAAATAAAGTTACTTCCAATTAAAAAGATGTTTAAAAATAAAAGTAAACTTACAAATTAAGTTTATATAAGTTAAAATAAATTGGCTCTTGGTGGCATTTCTTATACACTAGCATATTATATAGCATTTGCACTAATTATCATAATTAGTCTCTCGACGAGTCCTATACATATAGAAAGTGTATATAGAAAATATATACTCATCTGAAATTAGCAGCCCTACAAATATTTACACTTCAAGCAGTGTTGGAGCCCGGGAAGCAAAATCAGGGAGCCTTCATGGCATGTACAAGCGGTTGCCACATTTGCACCTCCAGGCTTCAGGGTAGTACTCCTCTGTCACCGGAGTTCCCGGTGGCACGGCCACGCGGACGGGCTTGCAGGGCGTGCAGCTGCCGCATTTGGAGATGCAGTGGGGCGGCGACGACCCTGGCTCGCTCAAGAATCGCCTGCCCATGGTCTTCATCTTCTCCATATCACCTCTCATTCCGAGGCCCAGACCCACCTGTGTCTATGTAAATGTATGTGTGTGACAAAACACTCGCAAAAGAGACCAACTCTTTGTACAAAAACAAAGAACGTTAAGTATAAGAATAGTCCTAAAAGTTTTCCAAGTGGTTCTACGGGTCCTGGCACCTGATTCCCTGAAACCTCTGTCTTGAGGCCTAAAAGTTATTGTTAGAAAAACATTAAGTCCTAAGTATCTTAAGCTATCCTTCAACTTCTACCCATTTCAGACATAAGGACCCCTTTTCTTTGCATAACCCACACACAATCTGTAACTTATATGGGGGAAGAATCACTTTAAATTATTTGTAACAATTTGTCCTTAGTAGAAAAAGATCTGGCAAGAAGAAATATGAAACATGGAGCGTATAGTGTATGACAGAACATAATGGACACGGGGAGTGGGGTTTTGGACCACCTCTGGCACTCTGTTTCTGGCAATGAGGTGTCTCAATCATGTTGGGAGAGGGTAGGAGCTGTTTATGTTTATGCCATGAATCTATATTACCAGTACTTATGAATATACATAATTAATTAGTCATCTTAATTTCACTGATCCAAATATTTTTGAAATCAATAGAATAGAATAGACATAAATAAGCAGAGAAACTAATACCTGCTGGAGATGAAGAACATCTGCAGCTCTCTGTTCATCAGGTAAAAATACTGAGCTGCTGAAATGATATGCTTCTGAAGATTTACGCAAGACAAAACAATAAGCGCTATAAATTTCGCTACAGAGATATAGATATAGATATAGACATATATACAAATACAGATATTTCAACTTCATGGGTCACCTCGGTTTTGGTGGCGGTGGATGGTTTTGAAGAGAGCAGAGGAGAAGAAGAGAAAGGAGAAAGTAGTGTAGAGAAGGAGAGTGGGGCTTTTCATGACCAGAGGAGATCTGCTGCTGTGTGGGACGGCTGCAAGCTTCCTAATCCTTATGATAATTGGGCTTGGTGGACGTTTTTGAAGTGCAGAGAAATTGGAAGGCTGAAGTGGTGGAAGGCGGAAGGCAGTGACGAGAGATGAGGCTAGTGGCAAGGGGGAACAATATTTCTGAATCCTAAGGGTTGCCATCCTTGGCACCCTCACTTTTTCTTCACTCTTTTCCCCACTATTCCCAAACTTGGCAACCCAGCACCCTGCTATACTTCACCAACCACCACTACAAACACACACACTCTCTCTCTCTACACACACACACACTTCCTTCCATTTCAACTTGATTTCAAGTTTTTGCATTACATTTGCTTATTTCATATCTACTTCCCTCTTCAAGGAAAATGATTTTAGCCTGATTTGTTTTATCCCAAAGTTTTCTCCATTTAAATGCAAAATAATAATATTTTCCTTGCTGGTGTTTTAAAAACCAGGGGAGAAAAAGTAAGTTCCCTAACTCGGGGTTGAACATGTAATTAGTACCAAACGTTGGGGTTAATAGTGTACTGTATCCCAGAAAGTTGGTCCCTTTTCTTTTTTAAGTTTTAGTCTTTGTTTTTTTTAAAGATACTTAGAGTATCTATAATACAAGTTAGAAGTAAAAGAAAAATAAAATAAGAAAAATAAACTAGCCATTCGAGGAAGTGGCTGGTGTCTCTTTACCTCCATGGAAATATGAACAAATGTTTTAAATCTCACACTATATGGTGTACCCGTTTTTTAATGATACAATATTGATATTGGTATTGTACTATATTTTGGATATGATATTTTAAATCATTTAGGTATATATACATATATAAAAATTAAATATATATAAATATAATATATCAACACATATAACATTCTAAAATTTAAAATTATAAGAGTATGAAGTATAGAGTAGATGTATATATATTAATTAAGAGTTTGTCTCATATAAATATTCTATCATGTATATTAAAACTATAATTTTTAAGGTATAAAAAATAAAAGAACAATTTTTTTTTCTTTCAAATATCAATAAATGTTTATTATAAAATTAATCAATTAATAATAATAATAATATATTTTATCTAAAAAAATTATTTGACCAATATTGATGCTATTCGTCCAGTACAATTTAAGATGCCTGAGACACCCTGTGCGGGCCAATATATACCCAGTATAGAAGATAGGCTTTGTCTCTATTGTTCTTGACTGTTTTCATGCTAGTATCCGTATATATTGCCCATACCGACAGGTATGATACTATATTTAAAACTATGGAAGAAGCCTAACCATGATTCCATGAAGCTACAATATTTCAAGGTGTAAGTCAAAGAAGAAAAAAAATAGGAAATTTAGATGGATTGGCTGGTTTTTTCCTTTCAACTTTCTACTTTCTCGGAGTTTTGAACCCAAGATATTTCAAGCCAGATGCAACTTAGATATATTTGCAAGTTTTTGTTTTCTTTTGTTTTTGTTTTTGTTGCATAGAAGCATCATTACAATTAAATAATAAAGGAGAGAGGTATAATTATACTAATTAAAGGAAAAATGCCCACAAGTTTTTTAGGAGTTGAATAGCAATTGAATCGATCGTTTGTGGCATGATGTAAGGAATGAGAAGGCTGGAGTTGAACTTCAAAACTCTCCAATGCCCTCCCATGCCTAACCATTATGCCAAAGCATGAAGGAGGCAATTTTTTGTATTAAGAATCTCTGTGCGTGCTTTAAGGTAAATTCAATTTAGAAAACACTCCGCCCATATCCCAATAATATTTGACATTTTTCAAAATTTTTCGACTCAAATTCAGTAATATCCATTGATATTTATACTTTTTTCCCCTCTATTAATTACCAAAATAATGGCATTAAGTCATATACTTATCTAAAATTACTTTTTGTTGTAATGTCTGAGTTAGTTAAGTTCAATCATGATCAAACATACACAATATTACTTAACATCCTTAATATCTACAAAAGACAAAAAACGAAAAAAAAAAAAAGAGTTCAAGATGGAAACAGTAACAAAATATTAACAGAACTTTCCCTTTTTCTCTTAGAATTAGTACTAAACGCGTAAAAGTAGACTAGTTAAAAGTTTTTTCTGTGCAATTACCTCTATTTAATTTAAATTGTACAAGAAAATAACAAAAGAAAATATTAGTCTTGACATATTCGGCGGCACATCAAGCTTGTTTATTTTATTCCATTTCTAGACAACGCATCAACGTCCCAAGCCCCTGAGATTTGTCCAGAGCAAAAGAGACCTGAGAGCCAATAAGATTCCCAAGGCAAAGAGGTGTGGACAAATTTAGCGTTCAGTGAACATTACAAAACATTTGCAGGGAAAAAAGTGAACGTTTTGCAAACGGCCTCAAAAGTCTCATTCATATATGTATATAAATTACCTCCACTTCACATGCTCGTAATTGATAGTTCCATTAACCGGGGAATAGTCTTGCCCTAAATGAACCAAGATAGATAGTTGATATTTTCGAAACCGACATTCATATAGAACTTTTTTTTATTTTCTGCGAATCATAGTAACAAAATTGGATAAAAATTATAATTTTAATTATAAAATCTAATCAAATCATTTTTTTCACATTTTAAATTATAAAATCATAAGATTTTAATATTCAAAACGAAATTTTTGATAACCTAATTAAATTGAAACGAAATTAGCCTAATTAAATAATTGCATGCAAATACACAAACACAATTTCTTCAAAGATGGTGACTGATTAGGTGTTACATATGTGAGAGAGAGAGTGTGTGTGCTTAATTAGTTATTCAAAGATGCATAAAAGCTCCAAATCTAGATGTGACAAGATCAAAAGGCTCTGTACCCTACAACTTTACACGGGGAAGGTACCCATGACACGATCCCCGTGCCCCTGCCCGGGATACCCTGTGAGCGTTTGTTTCACGGTGGATTGTAATTGGCTAGCTGGTTATGTGTGTGGATTAAATCCAATGCTACTAGTTGATTAACCTAGAAATGCAATATGTATGCACTTATGCTTTGACTTGGTTTATTAAAACCATAAGACATTTAATCATTTAGACATTTAGCCGGCTAAGTAAAATTCTATATAAATAAATACAAAATGCCAAAGCATATCAAAATCAACCTTTGAGTGATTAACTACACATACACCGCTCGTGAAAGCATTTATACATAAGTAATTAATGCTCTCACCCAGAGAACAATCCCCTGAGTCAAGGACTCTTTATAACATAAATACTGGAGGCAAAATAAAGTACTGTATCAAAATACAAGACTTTGTTGAGATCTTTTACCCTAACTCCCACTTTGGACTCCTGTCCCAGTGGCGAGTCTCACAAGTCCTTTGCCAAGTGCTACTAGGCTCTGCAGCCATAGGAAGAAGCAAGTTAGTACCACAGCCTGACCAACAGACCAACTAAACACTTAAGCAAGCTAGAAACTTAAAGTTTCTCAACTACCGTACCTTTACAGACAAAAAGGTACTACCGTGATAATCCTCAGCGATTATCCGGTCTTGCTACTTCAGACTCTGCATAACAAACAGGGAGTGAGAATTCAACATTCTCAGTAAGGGTCTTCGATGTACCTGCAAGAAAAAGCTAAGACTCTGGCTGCGAGCTCACACAGCATGAGGGTACTAGTCATATATATATATACTAGGTCCGTAAACCTCTCCTCAAGTAGTCCTCTGTATCAGGCCAAGTGCAATCACTTAGCAACCTGACACATATACAGGCCAAGCGCAATCACTTAGCAACCTGACATATAGGCCAAGCGCTATCACTTAGCAACCTATCATATGGCTCAAGGGCGAACCTTAGCAAGCCTCATTCAAACATAGAACCTCTCACCTAGTTGTTATGCAGGGGAATTTATGACGGGACTTGTAGACTAGGCCGCAGGGCCTCTTTGATGTAAACTAGATGAACAAGGTTTCGCCTCGTGGCCTCGTGGCTCCGGCACGGCTAGGCCGACGAGGGTTCTAAACCTCTCACCTGAGCTATTGATAGCTAATTAAGTTCAATTGCAACATTTGTTTCCTTACTTGTTGCCTAAGCAACTTACTTACCTCAAACAGTTCAAGAAAACTCATACTTCCGGTGGGACTTTCAGAAGTCTCGGAGTACCATCGGGATCCTCGGACCCTTAGGCACGTTCCGAACCTTCCGTAGTCTCGGTCGGGTCAACGCAGCAAAAAGTCAAACCCCCCATTTTTAGGTGTTGGCGCCGCGTCGCCAAAGGCAAAAAGGAATTGGCGACGCGTCGCCAACGAACAAATGTTCTGTGACATAAAATTGAATTGGCGACGCGTCGCCAATTTTCGGGCCAATTGGCGCCGCGTCGCCAATTCTGCAGAAATGCAGAATTTGGCCGTTTGCTGCTACGAACTTTGGCAACCAAATACATATAGCAAACATGCATCAAAAGTTACCAAATTTCATACACATGAAGTACATGTTGCAAGGAACAAAACCAACTATCAAAGCCAAACTATGATGCATTAGAAGCATCAAACCAATCCTTCGAATTTAGCTAGTCCATCATAATTCCCAAAACGTTTCTTCACACCATACCCAAAAATTACTCAACTTTCTCAATCCATTTCAATCCAAAAGCAATCCAACAACTTAAAAACACTTTCTCCCTTACCTTAACACCAAGAACAAGCAAGAATTCGAACCCTTCCTCTTTCAAACAAGCTTCCAAAGTTCTACACAAAACCATACCAAAACAAAGCTCTAAAACATCAAAAACACATCTTTCAACCAAAACCCAAGCTTCCAATCAACCAAATAACACGAATTCAATCAAGAACATAACTCATACCTCGTTCAAAAACAGGGGATGGAGAAAAACGCCCTTTCAAGCTTCAAAAACAAGGATTCAAGCTTGAAAATCACTTCTCCAAGCTTATACACCCTTAATTGCACCTTTTGGCACCAAAAGCTTTTGATTCCAAGCTTAATTTGAGAGAGAAATGGAGTGGAGAAGCTGGAAAACGGGTTATGGCAGCCCAAACCCTTCTTCCCTCTTCTTAAACCCCACTTAACCCCTCAAACCACCAAGGTTTCAAGTTTTGTGCAATTAGGTCCCCCATCTTTGTAACTTAACAGTTCTTGATTAAATTCTTGTCTATTTGTTGAATTTGAGTTAAGGTTAAAAGTTAAGTTCTAAAATTCATTTTAAAACACTCGGGACTCGTCCCGGCCACTCAGGGTGCAAAATTACCATTTTGCCCCTGAACTTAGTTCAGAGCTTTATTCTTGTCGGAACTTAGTGAACTTTGGCAAACTTCTTAATTCTTGCTAGGCAAACTTAAATTAAACTTCTAAACTAAATTCTAAAGTCCTTACCTCCCTCTAGAAGGGCCGTAACAACCCATGCATGAACTAAAATACTTAGATGTGATAACGTTGCCATTTGTAGCAAAGCAAAACCTATCTGGTAAGAACAAGTAGAACAACTCATCACATGCAATATTTTAGAGTAACTTAGCCATTTTAGAAAGGGAAAATTACAAAAACCCTCATATGGTTTGATTTAACCTACAATTTGTCCCCTCTATTTCAAGAAATCTACACTTTGCCCCCTATATTTTTTACACTACCTGATAACAATTTCTAAAACTATATTTAGATAATATTATAATAATGTTATAGTAATTTCAAGATTTTTATATTTTTTTCACAGCCAATCGATCTTTAAAAAATACTGATAGATAATTATAGATGGGAAAGTACATTTATAGAAAGGAAAAACTGATAGTTTAAAATGTCTATTAACTATAAAAAAAATATTGGACAGATTAAAATTACTGGAAGATAATTATCGTATTGTTTAAATATAGTTTCAAAAATTGCTATCTGGCATTGTAAAAAAATAGGGGCAAAGTGTAGGTTTCTTAAAATAAATTGAGCAAATTGTAGGTTAGATCAAACCACATTGAGGTTTTTGTAACTTTCCCTTTTAGAAAAAGTAGAAAAATTTGAAACTGTGATCGTGACACTTGTTGTGATTGTAGTAATTGTGTTCTTAGTCATTAATTCTATTTTTAAAATAAATTTAGTTGTTCCATTGACTCATTTCCTTATAGTAGTTGTTCCCCTATCAAATGTCTCATGGTCTCTTGTTGAATATAGTTGTTCCATTATCTCTCCATAGTTGTTCCTTTTGATATTTTATAACTACTTGCTATACAAGTAGTAGCTGTACTATATCAAGTTCTTTTTATTCTTTTGCTAAATATAGTTATTTCATTGTCTAATTTTGCTATCCCATGATAAAATATATCTATTTCTTTTGATATCTAATAACTAGTTCCTATGTGTGTAATAGTTGTTTTATATTCATTTCTTCATCACTACAAGAAAACTCGATTTTTTGATGGCTACTGTCAGTCGAAAGCCATCAATATTCTACGACAACAAGCCGTCGACACTTTTACAGTCAAGTTTTTCCGACACCCAACCTTCGAAATATCACCACCAAGGGACTACCATCAGAAAAGTTTGGACGGCTAGCCACCGCAAGACCTCCGATGGAACTTCTACGGTGTCCCGTTGGAAAGTGTGTGGCTGTAGCCAGTCGGAAGAGCTCCGGTGGGCCTTCTGGCGGTGTCCTGTCAAAAAGTTTCTGGAGGCTCCCCGTCAAAATACTTCTGGTGGGAGTACCGGTGTTGGGCTGTCAGAAAGTTTCCGGCGACACCCCGTCAAAAACTTTCTGGTTGGCATTCTGGGAGTGGCCCATCGGTCAATGCATGTTAATGGTTGCCCCCTCATCGAGACAAAATGGCATTGTTTATTTTGATTTCAAAGTTAAACTCTTCAACCTTTTTGCTTCCCTGTCAGTTCAAGATTCTTCTCTCCATAAAATTAGCGTTGGATGTAAAAAGAAGCTAATTTCTTACTCTGTTTCTTCTTGATAGGGTTTGTGTTTTTCAGAACAAATTTGAATTTTGTAACTTTTGATTTACTATAGATTTATGTTTTATTCGATTGGGTGAGTCACAGCTGAGTCGTGCTTCAAACTATGGAGCTAAACATCATGCCTTGGTTGATTTTCTTTATTTCCTACAAATGGTGGACCTTCAAATCTTTTATTTCCTTTATTTCTTTCACAGCTTGGTCAATTTCTTCAATTGGGGGCCACTCTTGGACACTTAAGAGATATAGAGATGAGTTGAGAGCGATCGTCATCTCTCTTGGTAGAAAGAGCTCAACTTTTTCAAATCCCTTTCTCAAGTAATATTATCTTTGTAGTTTATTCTTTTAGCCTTCGAAGGTTCGGTTGAAAAGTGAACAAATATTTTTAATTGGCCCATTAAAAAAAAGTTGAATATTGGGTGTATGGTTGCAAGTGGCTTGGAAATTATAATTTTAATTATGTTTAGATGTATTTGAGTGGTATTTTGCTACGTTTTGAGATGTATTCAGTGAAGAGATAGTTTGCATTGTTGTTTAAGGTGAGTGTGTGTTTTTGTGGCTGTTTTGTGAGTCTATTTAGCTAGCTGAAAAAGATCAGTTTGAGCCATGGAACATGTACTTATATGGAGCACATTGTAGGTGGAAGATTTTCCAAAAGACCGAGGCCACAAGGCTTTAAGGAGGGCATTGTGCAACAAGGTCCTAAGGTAAGGTTTTCTTTACTCTAATAAAGATACTTTTGGTGTTTCAATTGTCTTTAGTTTTCTTCAATTGAACAAAAAAATGTTTGACAAGTGGGATGCTTTATTATAACTTCTGGCTATTCTTTTCTTTTGCATTTCCAGTCTAAGAGACTAGTGATTTATTATCCTGTTGCTTTGCACAAAATTGTTGTAGGATTGAAACTTCCTAAAAATTCACAAATTGGTGCTTAGTTTTCTTTTCTGTTTGAATATGCGTGCATGTTTTTTATGTTTTCTAATTGTTTGTAATACATTCTATGTTAGTGCTATTGGCTGAGTAAGGGAAGTCTAAAGCAAATAGAGAGCATTGCCAAAAGATTTTGCAAAGTTGACAATGGCACACAAGGGAGGGCATAGGGCTGTTGTAACCACCGTCTTTGTAAGTACAGCATTTATAAATGTTCATAAAACAATAGAAAGCTTCTAGGTTAGGTGAGGGCCTTTGGCAGCCACTGTAACATGGTTCTGGAAAACGTTAGAGAGATGTAAAAATTATGGGTAATAAGATGGAAAAAAAATACCTAATTTCTTACTTATTCTTTCTTCCCCTGTTTTCTTTTTATTTAAAAACAACACTTCCAATGCGAAACCCTCGAAATACCCTCGGCTAAGCTTCCCAGTAGCCAGTTCATGGAAGACCTCCAGCCAGTTTTTGGCGGGGAGCTATCGGAAAACCTGCAGCAAGCTTTCCGGCGGCTCGCCGTCTTTATATCTCAGGCATTGTTTCTGGAGGTTGACCTTCGGAAGACCTTCAAACTTGTTCTCTGGCAGTCTGCCATCGGAATAAAGCCATTCTAGCAACAATCTCTGGATCATATTCTGATGGTTGTGTTACCGATGACGCCATTGGAAGTTTTGACGGCAAAATGTTGGAATTTTGTTTTTCGGTGAGCCAAAATCTAGCGGACTTTTTCTGGTGGTAGGTTGTCAAAATTAGCATTTTTTCGATGGTTGGTTGTTGAAAATATCCACCGAAAAGAGTCTCTTTTCTTGTTGTGCATTTCTTTTGTTGAATAAGGTTGTTCCTAGGGATGAAAAATAGCTGTCACTCTTATCAAACAATTCGAGCTCAAGCTCGGTTTTTCGGTTCTCAAGTTGAGCTTTGAGCTGCATCTTGAGTTTGAACTTTCATTGAATCGAGCTTCGAGATTGATAATGTTCAGCTTGAATTCTTGTCGAGCCTAACAAGCCTATTATTTTTTAATATACAGTAATATTAATTTTATTTTTGTAGGGTTTCGGGAGTCATAGAATGTAGTAAAAATTAACCGAAACCCTCTAAAATCCAAGTGAAACAGGGTTTTGAAAAATTTTACACTTAGAAGGTTAAGATCTTTTACCTAATTGTTGAACCGAATCATAAAACTTGAATAGTTGATATGTTTAAACTCTCAATGGTATCCACAAGAACCACTCAGATCACCATGCTTCCACCACATTCCAGCTGGTGCATTCCTCTTGTGCTTGTAGTACTGGCTTGCGTCATCTAAGGAATGATAATAGGAGAGTATAGCTGGAACTCTCAGAACCTTTCTGATTTCGTCCAAGGCAGGCAGCTACAAAAATAATCACTAGATAACATATATATAGTGAAGTGTAACTCTCAAGCCAAATAGGTTTCATAACCCTAATCTAATTAAGCCTAATTTTGGGCTCAACGATGGCTTAAATTTTGGGCTAATAATTAACCTGAAATTATCATGAAACCAAAACCAATAATTTGTCCCATGCACTCAAAATAATCTAATTGGCTTTAAGTGTGTAACCGTATAGACTCCTATTACATTGGGAATGATCATAAATCACATTGGCAATGATCATAAATCACATTTATCATCATAAACAATGAGTGGTGTCTAATAACACATCATTACTATCCAAGTGACGAGATAGTTAGTGATTTTACTAAAGCTCTATGATCATTATTCATATATGTCATTGTCCTTTTGTCCAATGATATCAAGACTGAGTACAAGACATGGAATGAGTCACTTTATTATAGCCCAATCTATAGTTTCTTGATTCCCAAGTGGACTAATATAAACTGATGACATTGATATCTATATCAACTCATCCAAGTATATGGTCATGCATTTTCTCAGTCTCACTCAATCAAAGGGGCCAAAAGATATCATTCTTATTACATAGGAAGATCAAATCTCATCTTGATCTTACAAATCTCTTCGCATGATATATGACATATCCAATGACCACCTTTATGTTCATTCAATTGCAATCAACAAGGGTAGTATCAAAGTGTGTGATTTACATGTAGGCAACCTTGGTGACTTTAGGTCATAGGAATACGTATACCATGATCACTATAAGAATTACTTATGAAACTCATAGAACAATCCATGTAGTGTTCTCAAGCTTATGCCAAGACATCAATCGTTCATTTTTATATTTAATAACTGCTTGTTATGTCTGTAGTAGTTGTTCCCTATCAAATTCTTTATGTTCTTTTCTACTGAATATAGTTGTTTCTTCATCTCATGTTGTTGTACCTATTCATTTTGCAATTTGGTCCTGTTTCCTTTTACACAGGTAATTGATCTTGATTGAAAAGCTTTTGTTCCATTCTATTTTCTTACTGTTCACTAATACTTATATTCTTGTTAGTTTATTGTTATTCCCTATATATCCTCTACCTCTACCAAAACCTTTTTTGAGAACTTTGGAAACCAACCAAAAATTTCAACCCATTCAATCATTAGGGCTTTTCAAGTTTTGAGTTTGGTTCAAGTTAGAACATGAAATGTCTAGACTCTTTCTCAGCCTATAAATGGTGGTTTGAATTGACCCAAAGTGAGCTGCCAACCTGTTTGATCCCAACCTGAAATATTTAGGGTGGGTTTAGGGTCATGGCTTATTTTCCCCAACCTAAATATAAACATAACTGATAAAACATTGGACAACAATATTGCTTGCAATTAACTAGGGTGCAAGAAAACTAAATTCAAAGGTCAACTAAAACTAAATTTAGACATTGTCATATTATTTACAATCAGTGGTGCAAGAAAACTAAATTCATTGCTCAACCTATGA
This sequence comes from Aquilaria yunnanensis, assembly GCA_039654915.1. Classification (NCBI taxonomy): domain Eukaryota; kingdom Viridiplantae; phylum Streptophyta; class Magnoliopsida; order Malvales; family Thymelaeaceae; genus Aquilaria; species Aquilaria yunnanensis. The sequence goes on along the minus strand of CM077599.1, from coordinate 42,673,155 downwards.
AGAAAATTGACACAAATTTGTCAAACATTTATAAAGCTGAATTAAAAATAAATTCATCAAAATTCATTTCTTAAGCCATAACCTAAACTGACACAAATTTATCAAATACATTATTGGAAATTCATCAAATATAAACTTAGACATTGTATCATAATTCATGAAATTCATCAAACACCATATAATCTTAAAACTAAATTTAGACATTACTCAACAAAATTTTCAGAATAGGACCAGAAAATTCATTAAACTTCAAACTTTGCATCAGAAAATTCTTTTTGTTCAATGTTAAATAAAACTCAATTGAAACATACAGTTGAAGTCGGTGACATTGTCTCGGCATGAACAAGTAGGAGAGGATGAGCTAGTGCCTAGTGGAGGCATGTGGTGGTAGCGTGTACCACTAACCCTATTTGATACAGTGGTGCTGTTAACTATCAAAGAGGGTGATTCAACTGGTGGCATGGAAAGGCAAGGTCCGCCAACTAGGGTCGTTGGAACTGAAGACTTAGTCAATAGTAAGTATGGGCCGACGGTTGAAGGTAGACGTAGGACAGGTGTGTGAAAGCGAGAAGGCTGAGTACAGTACGATGATGGTGTGTGATGGTGAGAGTGTGAGTGAGAATTGTAGAGAGAACTTATAAGAGAGAACGACATGAATTGCTTTTTTACTAAAACTTAGAACTTATAATAGAGAGAACTTATAATTGAAACTTAGAACTAGTCTAGATTCTATATACTTATAGTTGCAACAAGAAATCAGACTTAAAACTTCTTTACTTAGTATTAAGCTCAACAATGTTCATATTTGTACAATATGAACTTAAGGGGTGAGTATTTGATAACTATCAGTAAAAGATTTCTTAACCTGCAAGAAAATCTCAGAACTTGTAAATAGAATAAATATATACAACCTATTGTGAGCACAAAACTTCTCAAGGTCTTAACAAATGTCCACTAAGAAAATGTTCACTACTAAAAAACATGCATTTTTCCAATGGTCAAATTTCCAAAAGCTAAGCCGTTGGAAATTTCCAATGCAAAAAGCCGTTGGCAAAAGAGTGGATGAATTTCCAACGGCCTAGCCATTGGAAATTCTGAAGACCATATTTTCCAACGGCTAGGTCATTGGAAATTTCCAACATGTTGATCTGTTGGAAACTTAAGAATTTCAAGGTCGTTGGAAATTTTCAACTCAAAGGCTATTGGAAATTTTCAACACGAGGCCATTGGAAATTCTCGAGCTGGAAATTTCCAATGCGAAGGCTGTTGGAAAATTATGCTAGTAAGCCAATACATTTCACAAATTTAGAAAATAGAGTAGTATTTTAAAAATATTTTATTATAAATAATAATAATAATATACATATTGATTAACATATTTATAAGTATAAATATATCATAATATATATATAATGTAATGATGCATATTATGTAGTAATAATGTATATGTCATACATAAATAATAATAATAATAATAATAATAATAATAATAATAATAATAATAAATTTTATAATTTTATAATGTATCATATACATGATATATGTTAACAATAATTATAGTATAGTTGTGTGTGTGTGTGTATATTTATATATCATATATATAACACATAATGATATATTCAATATATTTAATATAATGTATAGTAATATATACAACAATATATCATATATCATAATGTATAAGAATATATTTAATATATATAAACTAATAATAGTATATATCATATATAAAACCCATATAAAAGTGTCAAGCTAACCCACCCTATTAGGCCTAACTAATTGTCCCAAAACTAACCTAGACCTAATCCAACCTTAGCTATATATACTTATATATCACCTCTGTTCACTCTCATCTTTCAAACTCACCTAATCTAATCGATGCCTCTCTCTCTCCCCCTCGTTGCGTCTTCCTTTGCTCTCTCGCCCTTTGTTCTCTCCCCCTGTTCGCCTCGCCCTCTGCTCTCTCACCCACATCACTGCTCTCATCCGAATCTTGCTTCTCTTATCCGATTTGCATCTGTCCGTTATGCTCCTCATTGCCATTGCAGCGCTAGAACCCTCCTTTATGTCGCTATGTTCCACTCGCTGTTCATCGGCCATGGTTGGCATCTCTGCTAGCCGACTGCTCGTCCACCACTTCTTCGTTCGCTGTCCGCCCATGCGTCGCTTCTTCATTAGCTGTCTGCCTTGGGCTCCTTGCTTTGCCACGTTCCTCCACTAGCCGCGTTTGTAGATGTGGGTTTTCAAATTTTGTACTTTGTTTTTAACATTTACGAATTTGGTTTTATTTGTGGTTTTGTTGTATATTTTGTGCTTTATGTTATATTTGTGGAGATTTATTTTGTGTGTGATTTTTCTGTTTTTTCTTAGTTTATGTAATTTTTGTGATTTTATTGTTTCTGTAATTTTATAATTTTTTAGTCCTTCTAATTTTTCTATTCACTCATAATTTATGTAATTTTGAATTTTGTAAATATAAGATATAATTTGTTTTAATGTTTTTTTCATATTATAAAATATAAAATATAAAATATAATTTAGTAATATATAAAATATATCATTAATATATATTTTTTATTTTAGTACACAGAGTTTCCAAGGACCTGGTCGTTGGAAATTTCCATCAGCTTGAGCCATTGGTGTATTTTATAATTGTTGAGGTTGTTGCAAGTTAACCATTGGAAAACCTCTTAAACTGGTGAAATAACTATGTGACATTCGACCGTTGGGAATTTCTAATGCTCATTTTCTAATTACTGGCTGTTGGAAGTACTAATGGCAACAAATTAAGCTGTTGGAATTTTTGTTTTCCAATGCATGTTTTACCAACGGGCCTACTTCCAATGGCTTTGCCTAGGAAAATTTAATTTTCCAATGCTAAGCTATTGGAAAAGGCCATTGGAAAAGGCCCATTTTTTAGTAGTGGTTGTGTTGTGTGACCCTACCTCAATGTAGTTCTACTTCTTTGGAATAGTTTTATTCTTGCCATAGCAAGCATGGTGACTTGTCGCTTCTTTACATACCTTTTTTCATACTATACAAGAGTTCTACTTTAACTTAGTATCTCAACTTATTAAGGTAGATAATTTAGAGCCAATTTATTTTAGCTTAAGTCAACTTAATTAAAAAATGGCTTATTTTTATTTTTACATCTTTTTCAGCTGAAACAAATTTTATTTGAAAGCCAACATTATGTAGGTGTAATAGTTTATTGAATGCAAAATTTTTATGATACTTCTTTTTTGGAATTTCCCTCTTCTAGGCATTAAAAAGGAAAGATTTATAAAAATTAAATAACAACATAAAAATTTATTTTGAATGGAATGTTACACCTACATAATATTGGTTTTCAAATAAAATTCATTCTAGATGAAAAAGAAAAAAAACTAAAAATAAGTCATTTCAGCTTAAGTTGAATTAAGTTAAAATGAATTTGCTCTAATTAAAGTGCTCTAGAAACTCAAAGCCTTCATTACTTACCTAGCCCTCTTAGCGTTACTTAAGGTCCAAGTACTTATTTAGCCCTTAAGCCACTCCTTGTCCACCTTTTAGCTCTCCTTACAGATGCATTTAACTCGCTTTAGAAGTATATCTTAGATTTATTTAAAGGTCACACATGTCTTAGAATGGTCTCAGGAACATAACCATAGCACTAGATTGCCCTCGGGAATCCCTGAGCTTTAGGCCTTAAGGGGCCAATGCCACTGCACATTTGCCTTAGCCCTGGCTTGACCTCCCTGGCAATGCAGTGCCAGGCTTGGTGCCTGGGGGGTCTACCTTAGTGCTCTGCTTCGTGTCAAAGTGCCCAATTTGTCCTTTTTCTTTTTTCACCCTAACCAAACCACATAACAACCATTCCCAATACTTCAATACACACTAGATAGCATGTATATGCATCAATCAAGCACTTGAAAACTTCAAAACCCTGTAGCAAATACAAGATCACAAGCTCTAAACCTTTTATGCACACGTAAGCATAACCATGCCGTTTCATTTACATGTCAATGTAGCTTTTGTTGTAGCCTAGAAAACTAATTACCAATATATCGAACACATGTAATATGATCTAACTTTAAGTAATATCAAGCCAAACAAAGGTATAAACCCTTACCCTCTTTATAGGAGAAAACCAAACCTCCTTAGGACCACATTGCACACAAACCGCACTAACTCAAAATCTAACCTTCACAAGCAAGGTTTGAGCTTGGGGACTAATTATCTAACTTACCCAAGCTTTAATTGAATCAAACACATCTCTTACCTCCTCCCAAAACTGAAAATGAAGCCCACCCAATGGAAGAAATGTGATTCATCAAGCTCCTCGAAGCTCAACTTAGACATAAAGACCAATAATTCATCAAGTGTGTGCTCTAAACCATTGGAAGAGGAGTTGAATAAGAGATTGGTTCTCTAAGAATGCAAATGGCATGGCTTGGGGTTCAAGGAAGGATAAAACCAATTTTTCTTCTTATCCTATCCCATTTTTACCTTTTCGTCCATTAGTTCATTACTTGTGCTAAAAATGGCTCACACTTTGTTTTATTTTCTCACTTCAAAAATGTAATTAGACTAGGAATCATAAAAACACTTCAAGATATTTAATTCCATAGTTCAATCCCATTTGTTAAAAATTAAGGTTTATCAATAAAATTACCCTTTTACCTTTCATAGCTAAATTTTGCTCAAATGATCACATTACCTACTATATGCTATATTAGTTACTATATTAGCTTACTCAATCTATTACTTAGTGTGGTAATGGAGTTTCTTTGCATAAAATTTACATTTACCTTAGTAATCTTGGTCTAGGCCCTAGGAGGGCTGTAATATTATCTTTTTCTTTGGAAATTTTGTCTTCAAATTCTGACTTACTGAGCATAACTCTTACATGCTACTATGAGCTTCTGGCCTAATTTTTCCACATGGCTCCTTTTTCCTTCTAATGATTACTTCATAGCAGTTATCCATGGGCATTTTTTACTTTTAGGTTCTTGACTTGTCGGTCAAAAAACCACATAGGATGCTCTATGTAAGAGATCCTTACCTAGAGACATGACATACAAACAATATGTCTTTTGGAGCTATCTTGCTTTCTTAGCCTTTCCTTCGAGGGACTGTCTTAGGAGTACTTTACTTTATACTCTTCTCATATAAAGAACCTGTCTCTAGCTTGTCAAGCTTCTTTAGCTTTTCATTATTTCTTAGTATTGTGTTCATAGTGAACCTATGCATCTATCCTCAAATCCTTGGTGAGTTTAAAAAAATCTTGGCAATTTATTGCACCTAACTTAGGCACTTAGACTTCTTAGTTGTAACTTGGTCTTATTGCCACTTGGTACCTTTAGGTACTTTACTTTTTATGACTACTTGCGATTGGGCTTTCTTGGGCATACTTCCAATATATTTGAAAGGTTCCTAGCTCTAGGTTCTCTTAGCTTTAAGAAGTTCACAACTTGACACCCTCAACTTGACCATAGGCATGCAAGTTCGTGTGGCCCGATAACACTTAGGTGTTCTTGACTCCCACACTTAACCAATATTTCTTCTTGACTCTTCCAAGTTATCCTTTATATATGTAAATTACAAACCACTTAGCCAACACTTGCCTCTTATCACTTATGGCACAACTTGCCTTTTGTCATTTATGGCACCCTTAACATTCTCCCCAGCTTCCATTCTTTATCTATAAGTTTACTTGACTGCTTTGGTCCTCCTTGACAACAAGGTCTTTTTTGAAACTCTTAGGTCACTTTGGTTCATACATAGCACCTAAACACTCTAGGACTTTTTTCACTTCCTTAGTTTTTTAGGAACTTGTAGGAATTTATTCCTTATTACCCTCGATCCATCAAATTGAAACCTATTACTTGGCCTCTTTTACTGCTACCTATGTGTGCATTTATACACACCTACACCTTGTCACACTTGCAGTCTTCTTGCTCCCCTTGTGAACCACCTCAAAACTCAAGGTCTAAAAAACTATCATAACTCACAAAACATTCATTATGACTCCTAACTCATGGCTATTTAACACCTTTAAGTCATTATAACTTTCAAGCCTATTTGTACCACTTCAACCTTGGTACTTACAACGTTTAACTCATTCATAAGGAAAGTTAACCTCTGGACATCATCCTATAGCTCCAGCTCCTTTAGGTTACTTAGCCTTCTATCCTCTTGGGGCCCTTAATATTCTTTTAGCCACTTTGTTGCCCAAGAATCCCTTCACCTAAATAAACTTTTACTTGTACCTTTAGGTAGCATAATTACTTTACTTACCCTCTTACAACAAAGAGTTTGACATGAGCTTTCAGGCCCTTTAGTTTTTCTTAGATTTCAAGGAAACTTTAGCCTTTGGTGACCTTGAACCTCATGACTAGAGGTATCGCCTCAAGTCACGTAACATTTTTTGGTAACTTAGGTTACTTGTAACTTTAGTTTGGTCTTGTGAGTTTCATAAACTTTACTAACCTTTCTCACTCAATGTGAGATTTTCTCATAATGGTGTACACTTAAGACTAACAATATCTTCTTAAGAATCCTTATAGTCTGTCTAGGACTACATTGTTGAGCTCAATAGTTCATGATCCTTTTTGGCTCGTCTTGCCCTTCCTTGATTCATCCATGTCCCGAGTTAGGGAATTTATGTTGCCTTAGGGTTTAGAAGGTTTATTCAAAACCCCTATATCATTGCCCTTTCTTCATGTGATGGCACACCATGTAGACATAGGAACAACCCCAATAAAACTTTAAGCTCTAAGAAACATTAAGAACAAATGAAGACTTGATCCACAAATGCCACATAGGTCTTTGAGTACCAAGTAAAGTTTTCATAGAAATAATGATAGAACTAATCTCTAAGCAATTGCATTGACTTTGACCCTTCTTAAGGTAGAATGTAGGCAATGTTGTTTGATTCTCCTAGGAAAGAAAGAAGACAAACCCCTTGTATGGATAGAACTTGTAAAACAACTAGAATAACAAAAAAAGACTCATAATCCTAAGTTATAAGGCAAGGCTCAACCATATAGTTAAAAATCCTAAAATTCATCCAAACTAGATAAATATGTTAAAATATGGTAAATTACACATGTTCACACTGGCTCAGCTTAAGTGACCAAATATGGTAACTAAAAGGTCTAGCAGCCTAAGCTACTCCTTTGTCCACCTTGTGTGAACTCAATTAGCTGCACCTAGGGTGGCAAGGTGCACTAATGGGTCTAGGAGATCATGGGCTAAGTCCTTGGCATTGTGAATCATGGTAATGTCCTAGGGTGCACATGTGGTCCTGGGTCTATGCATCATAAGTATATGGGTGCTCCAAGTGTGCATCTTGGCCTTGATGCTAAAAAAAAGTGTACCATGGTGTCTCTTGCTTCCTTGATGTGTCAAATGGCATGCCATGGTGTTCATCCACATGTCCATGATCAAAATTTTGCAAACTAAGTCCATGTAATGCTTTTCTAAGGTTTTTAGCTATCTTCCTAGTCATAGGTACACGAGTGATCCTTAAAGGGTCTTTGCCATAATGGATGTGTTGTCATTAACTTCCTTCTCCTTTGAAGGATTCATCCTTAAATTTTCATGGAAAATAAAGAGATTTTCCATGTTAAATGCAGTACTCAAATTGTATTCAACTAGCAAATCAAGTTTGTAGATATTATCACTAATTTTCTTTACAACTTGAAACAAACCATCTCCTCTTAAAGCCACTTTTTTCTTCTTTATGCTAGGAACCTTTCATTTCTCATATGTTCCCACACCCTGTTACATCCTTGTTTTGAATAATGAATAGGATAAGATTTGGTTTTGGAGAAAGACAATCTGTTAAACAAGTTTCTCAAGGAGGTTAGAACAACAAATGTTAAAGTTTAATAAATTAATTGAAAAATTTGAGAAGGACCTTCTATTGGGTGTTCAATATTTAAGGTCCTTGAATTGGATAAATTAAGAAACTTTTGGGTAAATTGACATTCAATTGGGTCAATGGGACTTGATTAATTGAATTAAATTATACTGGGTAGAATTGAATAGGTTTAAAGGAAAATAGTAGCAATTCTTGGGTAGGATTAAAGCATTCATAGAAATCAAATGAATGAAGCTGACATTCGGACCAAGATTTGATCACCTATCGACCCCTGCTTATTTGCATAATTTTGGTGGTTGGAAATTTAGGGAAATGACTTATTCTTGACTTGGAAATATAGTGAGCTTCAGTCAAACTGTAATCAAGGGTAGGGAGAGGAGAATCCTTCATCAAACTTGTGTAATCTAGCTCGGGTGGTTTTCATTTGGAAGTTCCTTTGACTTCAAGCAACTATGAGCTAGCCTTTTCCATTGAAGCTGCTCTATTCCTGGATTACCCAAAAGGTGAGGGATTAGGTAGGGTTAATTATAGCCTGGGATGGTGATCCATGGTTGATTCCTAGCTTAGAACTAACCTAGGACACATAGTTGGTAGCATTATAGCTAGATGAACCTATGTGTAGTCCTAAAGAGTTGTATTGCTTTTGGGCAGAGAGAGCTTACCCTGGTTCCTTAACTATATAAGGTACTAAGTTGGTTAGCTAGATATCATCATGAGTTAGAAAACAATTGAGGCCCTAGGGTGGCTAAGACCCCATTACTTGGCCAGCACTTGACCATTAAGGGCCCAAAGCTCATGGTACTTGATGTATGTTGTGTGGTAGTTTTCTAGGTTGGGGAAGGATAGTAGAAACCTTGGTAGGGATGTGTGTGTGCATGTTCTTGATTGCATTTGAATATTGGATGTGCATGTTGAACCTAGGACTAGATTGTTATTAATTGTGTGTTTATGTATATCTTGTTATGCGTATGCTTTGTTGGTTTTATTTTATGTTTTGCAAGTGCTTAGAAGTGGTTTGGTGTAACCTTTATTGAGTTTAACTAGAACTCATTCACCTTGTTTTCTTGTAGTGTAGGGAAGGGTTGAGTAAAGCATGTAAGGTTGGCCACTAAATGTGTTGTGTGCAGGTACTCTTGGGTTACCTTCAACTAGAAATCTTGCTATTGTTGATTTGTGACTCCTTTATCATAGCTAAAAAGTAGGTTGGCCTATGATTGTGCTACTTAGGACCTTTAAGGGAGGTTGTGGACTAACTCAAGAAGTAGGCTATGCTTAAGGGAGGTTGACTTAGGTTACTTGTAGTTGAAGCATGTGTAACTTGACCAACAAGAATGGTCTCTTTTGAATCTTTTTTGTACCTAAACCTTGAACTTTGCATTGCCTGAGTTGTTATGAATGCTCTATAGTTTGTATACATGTTGATGTGATATTTACTTGTCTTAAAGTTCTTATGAATGTTAGAAACAGTCGTGGAAATTGTGCTTTAATTTATGAACTTTAGTATACAGGCAAAGTATTAAGACAAGTAGATCTCTTGGTTTTACTTGGCAGAATTAGGACTATTTATATTAGAATTGAGACTATTTAATTTTCTTTGAGTTATAGATCTTTAAAGAGTGCACATGCAAAGTTTCAAGATAAAAAAACTCTTGAGCACTTAGACAAAAAATTTGCAATTTTTAGGTAACTGTGGACTTAGAAACTTTAGTCTAGGTAATCTGCCCTGTAAATTTGCTTATGTACACAATTTTAGCTACCCCCTTGAGCCTAGTTTTTAATTGGTGAGTTATCTTTTAGTTGCTAGGCTAAGTAGTGCATAGGCATAGAGGTAGCTAAGGATATGTTAGTTTAGTATCAGAGTAGGTTTGGGTCCTAAGAAAGTTGCTTCCTTAGTAGCTAGAAGAGTCACGAATTACGAGTAAGCAAATTTTGCCAGTTGTGTGTCGGAAACATGAATATTATAAGACGAAGACAATACAATAAAGACTAAGTGCATAAGCTTAGGGCTGAGCCTCTTGGAGAAGATAGGCAAAGGGTGCCTAGTGGCCAAAGTGCCATTTCTCATGACCAAGTGGGTCATGAAGTTCAAATAGAAGCCGCTGGATCCAGTAAGAACCTGCAAGAATGAATAAAGGATATGATGGTTTCTATGCAAAGCTATCATACCATAAATGGTAGCTAAAATGCGAGTTGTAATGCAAGGCTAGGTAATAGTGAATCCCCAAAGAGAAAGAAAGGTAGTAAGAGCACTTGAAGATCAGCAACAAAATGTGAATGAGGTAGCACGTGAAGAGGACCAAGGAAGTAGAATAGAAGTAGCTTATGAAAAGGAATAAGATGAACACAGAAGGCATCTAATCGCTTGAAGAGTTAGATTAAAAATTAGACAAGAGGAGAGGTATCTAGTGGAAGTTAGTGGGGACATACTTCAGGATCATTCCAAAGAGAGGAATGAGAGGTATGAAGAAGAAATAATTGCTAGAAGAAGAAGGCAAAGAGAAAGACACAGGGGGCACAAATGGGAAAAGATACATATAGAGGATAAAAGAGAATGAGAATTGAATGTGGGCCAATTAGAGAGGTTCCTAAACCTTAAACCACTAACTTTTAAAAGTGATGGAGGTTTGGAGGAGGCTGAGTGCTAGTTGTACCAGATGGAAAAGGTGCTTGAAGGGATGGATTTACCCTCTACGTAGAAGGTGTGCTTGGCCACCTTCAAGTTAGAAGTTAGTGCTGAGCTGTGGTGGAGAATAACTCAGAAAGGTTATCAGGCTAGAATGGAGAATGAACATGTAGAAAGGAATGAGAACATCAGGTCGGCTGAGTTTCTTCAAGCCTTCTAGAGCCCGTATGTGAGTGAGTCCATAAAGGACTAGAAGCAAATGAAATTTGATCAATTGGTCCAAGGCAGCATATCTGTAGCTCAATTTAAGCATAAGTTTAGCTCATTAATCAGATATGCTCCTTAGTATGATGGATAAGAGGTCCTGAAAGCTAAAAGGTTCATGAGGAGCTTAAGGCCAGAAATTAGACAAATTCTAAAGGCTATGGGCATTAAGGATTACTATCAAGCTGTGCAAAGAGCATTGTCTCTAGAGTAGGAGTTCATTGAGCAAGGAATGCTTGCCACTCGACTAAGAGAGTAAGCCTCACAAAGGAAGTAAGGAAAGGAATCATGAAGGAGGGTAGCAAAACAAAGCCAATTGAGGTAAAGGACCTTAGTGTGAGAAGTATGGCAGATTCTGTGGTAACAAGGTATGTTACAAGTGTTAGTGTTGTGCCCAAAAGCCAATCATGAGATGCTTGTATTTTTTGCACATTAAGCCATGATATTTTATTAAGGCATTAATCCAGCAATTATGTTTGTTGTTTTGTTTCTGCGTAACGTAATAAACATAATTGTAACCCTAGAATAATGATATTCTCAAATGTCCCTAGTCTAGTATTATTGTGGAGCGGGTTGCAATAATACATAACGACAATCATATGTAGAGACTAATATGAGATATGTAGTTTACATATGGGTACAAGTTGGAGAACTTGTGTACTGGACCGACCCACCATGAGAACACTACATGGATCGTTATATGAGTGTCATAAGTGATTCTTATAGTGATCATGGTATATGTAGTCCTTTGACCTAAGATCATCAAGGTTCCCTTCATGTGAGTCACATACTTTGATACTTCCCTTTGTTGCTCGTGATTGAGTGAACTTGAAGGAGGTCATTGGGTATGTCGCATATCATGCGGGGGGATTTGTATGATCAAGATGGATTTGTCCCTCCTATGTAACGGGAGTGATATCTTTGGGCCCCTTGATAGAGTGAGACTTAGAAAATGCATGGCCATGCTCGGATGAGTTGATATACGATATCAATGTCATCAATTTAAGTTGGTCTACTCGGTAATCAAAAAACCAAAGATTGGGCTATACGAGAGTGACACATTCCATGTCTCATGCTTAGTCTTGATATCTTGGACAAAGGGACAATGACATATATCGATAATGATCATAAAGGTTTAGTCGAATCACCGACAATCTTGTCACTTGGGTAGCAATGATGTGTTGCTAGACACCGCTCATTGCTTATGATCATAAATGTGATTTGTGATCATTGCCAACATGGTAAGAGCCTATTGGGTCACACACATAGAGTTATTTGGATCATTAGAGTGCATGGGCTAATTATTTGGGTTATGGTTTCACAATAATTTTTGTATTAATAATGGGCCCAAAAGTTGAGCCATTATTAAGCCCGAAACTAAAGCCATTATTAGGCCTGGAAGTTGAGTCTCACTATAAATACAACTTTTAGTGAGAAATTCACAGCCTTTTACCTTAGCCTCCCAAAAGGACAGCCGCACTCTTCTCTTGGAATTCCTTGGAGGACATAAGCTAGCACTGCGAAAGCAAGAGAAACGCATTTACCAAGACGTGGTGGAAGCGTGGTGATCCCGAGAGGCTCGTGTGGATACCATAGAGAGCTTAAACACGTCAACTGTTCAGGTTTTGTGATTCGACTCTATTGTTAGGTGAAAGATCTCAACCGAAAATTAGGTATGAAAATTTTTGAACACTCGGTTAAATTCCGCTGCGCTTGTTTGGCTCCCAAAGCCCAACAACAAAGACATACCAAGGTACCTAAAGTGTAGGTCCTTTGATCACTAGGTGAAGGACTGCCCACAAAAGCACAAAGAGGAACAGGAGGGTGCTCAAACATCTAAGCAAGAGGCACAAAGACCTAGGTGAAGGCTACCACCCCCAAGATCATCAATATTGGACCTGGAGGTCAAATGGCAGCAAGAAAGTGTATGCCTAGGAGGGTGTTTTAGTTGGAAACTTAGTAGATGCTTTATGTAGATGCACTAAGAGGTAAGGTTTACCTATGTGATTGACTTGCATATGTTTTGATAGATACCAGAGCATCTATATCCATTATTACTACTAGGCTAGTACAAGAACTTAATCTACCAGTAGCTAAATTAAATAAATTATTTATGATTAAAATAGCTAGGTCTTAGTTGTTGTTTACATATCATGTAGTTAAACATTACATGCTTAAGTTTGGTGATGTTAAAATGAAATCAGACTTGGTTGGGTTAGATTCTAATAGTTATGATTTGATATTGGGTATGAATTGGTTGATAGAACACAAAGTTCAAATATATTGTGAAGCTAGAAAGATCATACTGCCTAGGGGCCAAAAGTATGATCTCACTCTATCTAAAAAGCTTGATAAAGTATGATCTCACTCTATCTAACTAGTAGTGACTAAAAAAGTGTTCATTTCACTCAATGGTCAAAGAGTAGATGAGAGTTGATGAAAATTCCCATTGCTAAGGAATATCTAGAGGTATTCCTTAAAGACCTTTCTAGACTCCCTCATTTGAGAGAAGTGTAGTTTAAAATTAAGTTAGTTCCTAAAGCTAACCCAATATCCATTCCCCCTTATAAAATATCTACTCTAGAAATGATAAAACATGAGAAACAATCAAATGACTTGCTAGGCAAGGGATACCATTAAGCCTAGTATTTCACCATGGGGTACGCCAGTTTTGTTTGTTAAGAAGAAAGATGGAGCACTAAGGCTGTGCATAGATTCTAGTAAGTTCAATGTTTTAGGTGTTAAGAACAAGTATCCTTTCCTAAGGTTTGAGGACTTGTTTGATCAACTCAAAGGTGGCAAGGTATTTTCCAAGATAGACCTAAGGTATGGTTACTTCCAGTGGAGGGTAAAAGAAGAAGAAATACCTAAGACAGCCTTTAGGACTATGTATGAACATTTTGAGTACAATATAACGCCATTTGGGGTTACAAATGCCCCAACTTTCTATGTGGACTTGATGCAAATGGTCCTTAAAACTTTTCTTGGATCAGTTTGTAGTAGCTCTGATAGATGATATCTGTCGTGCCCAAAACTGCCCCTGGCCCATTCGGGCCTGATTACTTAAAACATGCAGCGGAAGTTTTTATTACACAGAAGGGGCTTTTAACACTTATTAAGACTTATGGGCACGAACCCCAGAATACTTACCGGTACTAGCTCGTTAAATTATTTAATTAAGGTTAAGTTGAGGTGCTCTAAAAAACAAGATAGTACCTATGTGGAATTCATGTGTTCATTTCATGTTCCTTTTCAAGCGTAGCCAAGAACATGCATGGCAACCAAAACACCAAGTCCAAATTTGAAAACTTATTTTCATGCATATGCCTTGCATGCTTATGTGTGTTTGGTATTCACTAGTGCACATATTCACTTGATTCCACTAGATGCAATTTAGTTCACATGCATCCCTTAGTTCATATGTTCACATACATGCTCTTAATTTCTTTAGAAGCCAATCTTTAGCACATGCATCCAATTTCATGCTTTTCCAAGTTCACTTGCATATTCTTCCTTAAGTACACATACATAGCCCAGATATTATATGCTTCCAACATAAACATGGGCTAGTGGGCTTTTTACTACTTAACATGCACATGGTCCAATTTGCCAACATAAACATGGGCTTGTGGGCTTATTACTACTTAACATGCATATGGTCCATTTTGCCAACATAACATTTTCAACTTGTCTAAGTTCTTATTTAAGCCCAATACATGCATTTAAGTCCAATTTTAACATGCTTCAAGTTTCATGAAAAACATACTTCCCAAAATTCATGCATGGGCCTTGGTAAGTCCACCAAGCAATAAAAATACCCAAAGTCCAAAGTCCAATTACAAGCCATTTAAACCATGTTTGGCCGAAATTAACTAAGTTCATAAATTTGGTCATTAAGGTGAGACCAACAAAATACACATGTTATCCAAGCAAGCCATAGAACACAAGTTTCCACCTTAAGACTTTGTTCCCACAACACTAGACTTCAAGTCCTGCACATAGAGTCCACACTTATTAGCTTGATTTCAATCACTTAATATATTTAGAATCTTTGAAGTATTGAGCAAACACCATACACATACCAAACCTTAGCAAATCACAAAGAGTATCCAAGACTCTTAGCTTGATCTCTCAAGCACACCTTTTCCTACAAAAGTAGATAGGGCAGGTGAGTTATAAACTCAATAAGGATTCCATGGCATCCAACGCCTAACTTATGACCTCCAAGGCCTAACATATGCCAAGGATGTAATGGCAATAATTATTCCAAGTTCTTGCAAAGAAAACACTAAGACAAGAAAACACAAGATACATGCATATACCATAATAATCATAATCGGGGGTTAGCATGCACATCAAAACAGAGAAGCACACAAACACACACACCACTTAACACCTTATTCACAGAAGGGCAGCAACCATCCCTCATATTTTATGTCATTATTTCATATACTTAATGTTTTCGGAGAGCTCACTTAGCATAGGAATTAAGGTGGCCTACTTAAATCCTAGCCCATAATGCTTGCTTAACTTAGCTTATGAGTAAAACAGAATTGCTGAAGCAATAGCATAACTTAGCCCTCTTAGCACTCCTAGGATCACATGGTTCTTTGACCATCACCTAGGGGCCCGAATACTCAAGAGAGTATAGGAATCCTCACCACAAAACCTTAGCAACAAAGTTGCCCAAAAGCTTTAGAAGCTTGATTTCCTTAGTCTTCCTTACTTGTTGAGACTAGATCTTGTTTTTTAGCATAAAAACCAAAGATGGCCGAATTTGTTAACAAGTATAAAAATACCAAGAACACTTGTTGATTAGCTCAAAGAACACAAATACCAAGAACACTCGGTGTTTACTTACTAAACCTCAACTAGGAGGTAAGGCTGAAACTTTGAGCTTGACTTCCTTCAAGCTTCCACTTGATTCCTAGCTCCCAATGGACTTAGGAGCTTATGCATGCAAAGAGCTCCTTGATTGGAACTCAAGACCACCAAGAAATGATGATGGTCAAAACTTCCTCCTTGATTTTCTTTGATTACTTCACTTGATCCTTGCTTTTTATGGCCTTAAAGCTTGAAATCTGCCAAGAACACTTGGTTTTTGTTTGAGCAAGGTTAATATCTAGCTATGGCTAAATGTTTAGAGGAAGAAGAGAGTTGGAAATGTGTTTGGGAGATGAAGAACAAGTGTTGGCCGAATGTAAGAGAGAAGAGAGGAGAGTTTGAGAGAGTTTGTGAGTTGTTGAGTGAATAGAGTGCACAAATGAGGGGAGGGGAGGTGTATGGCTGGCTATGGTAGTCAAAAATGGGTGGGAGACATGCTTGAGTGGAGCCATAATTAATTTGTAAGTGGGAGACATAGTGGCAGGACAAGAATGGGTGGAGGTGTGAGTGATAGATAAAATAATGATGGGTGGGCTACAAGGGTGAGTGGGAGGGATGGTGTGATTATTTTAATGTAAGTGGAGTATGAATGGGGGATTATTTTAATGGGGAAATGGGGGGGATGGCCGGCCATGGCATTCTTGCCATGCAAAGTGGGCTAATTCCCCCTTTAGTCATCTAATCTTTTGAATTTGGGCAATTGAGCCCAACCTACAACAATCCCCTTTGTTCAATTGAGTCCCTCACCTTTAAAATCCACCATTTTCACCACTAAATCTCTTGGACTAAGCCAAGCTTAATTTCAAGAGTGTTCAACACTTAATTATGCCCAATCTATACTTAATTCAATGCCCCCTCAATTTAATTGAGCTTAATTTCCAATTAAGGAAAATTCTTATGCTTTAAATCCACTTAGCCCGGGATCTAATCACTTTGGATTTTCTGGGCATTACAATATCTTTATCTACTGTAAGGATGAAGTGGAGCACAAGAAACACTTAAAATTAGTGTTGCAAACCTTGAAGGAGAATAGGTTGTGTGCCAGGCTAAGTAAATGCTAATTCTAGATAGTTGAAATAGCTTTCCTTGGCCATGTGATAAATGGAAATGGATTGGTTGTGGAGCTTGAAAAACTGAGGGCAGTGTATGAGTAGGACAAGCATAAAAATGTCAAGGAAATAAGAAGTTTACTTGGCATGGCAGGGTATTATAGAAGGTTTGTTCATAAATTTTCAATCTTGGCAGTTTTTCTAAACCAGTTGACCAGAAGGGTATTAAATGGAATGATAAGTGTGAGGAAAGCTTCTTGGAGTTCAAAAGGGTATTAACTTCAGCTTCTATCCTTAGCTTGCTTAATCCATCTAAGTTGTATGTGATTTATAAAGCTTCCAGGACTTCAAAAAGGTATTAACTTTAGCTTCTATCCTTAGCTTGCCTGATCCATTTAAGTTGTATATGATTTTTATAGATGCTTTTTCATTAAGATTGGGATGTGTTCTAGTGTAAGACAAGTAAGTGGTTGGTCATGGATAAAGGCAACTAAGGCCACATGAGAAGAATTACCTAGTGCATGATCTTGAATTACCAGCTGTGATATTTCCACTAAAACAATAGAGACAATATCTTATGGGTAGTGATTTCCAAATCTTCACAGATCACAAGAGTATCAAGTATTTGTTCACTCTGAAAGAGTTAAACATGAGACAAAGAAGATGGGTTGAGTACATCAAAGACTTTGATTATACTATATATTACACCATGGGCAAAGGTAATGTAGTGGCAGATGCCTTAAGTAGAAGGTGTTCTATCATGTTAAAAGCTAGAGAAGGATTGGAGAAGACTAAAGCTAATAACTTATGTTTGTAGCCGCCAAGTGGCAAAGTTGGGACGCCTATCAAATGAGGGTGTTATCCATGCAATCTGGATGGATTAATGAAGTGGTGAGAGCTCAAAATGAGGATCTTGACTTATGAAATATTTCAGGCAAAGCTCAAAGCAAGCTTAACCAGGGATTTAATGAGAGGCAAGGTACCTTAATCTTTAGGAATAGGTTGTATGTTCCACCAAAACAAGGGTTAAGGGAACAAAGTTTGGAGGAAGCTCATACAAGTACGCTAAGTCTACATAGAGGGAGAATGGAGATGTATCATAATTGTAAACCCTAATTTTAGTGCCCCAGCTTGAAGAAAGACCTTGATGCTTGGATAATAAGGTGTCTTACTTGCAAAAGAATCAAAGAGAAGCATCAAATGCTAGGTGGCAAGTTACAAAATTTTCCAATTCCATTAAGGAAATGGTGTTCCATATCCATGAATTTTCTCACTAACTTACCTCTAACTAAGGCAAAGCATGACACTATTTGGGTAGTAGCTGATAGATTGTCAAAGTCTACCCATTTCTTACTAATGAGACTTATTGACTCTCTGTATAACTTGGCAAGAATGTATGTGAATGAAATAGGAAGGATGGATGGAGTGCTAGATAATATAGTATTAAATAGAGATCCAAGATTCACCTTAGGATTTTGGAAATATCTATAACAAACACTAAGGATTAAGGTAACTCTAAGTTCTACCAATCATCCATAATCTGCTAGACAAATAGAAATAGTGATACAATTGTTGCAAGATATGTTGAGGGCATGTGCTTAAGATTTGAAGGGTAATTGGGATTATCAACTACCCCTTATTTAGTTTTCATACAACAATAGTTATCATTTAATAATCCAAATGGCGCCATTTAAGGCTTTGTATGGCATAAACTATAAGACACCACATTGTTGGTTTGAACGTCAAGAGAGGATTGAACTAGGCCCAAAACTATTCAAGAGACTACTAATAAACTGAGCAAAATACAAGAAAGGATTAAGGTAGCAAATCAAAGAACAACTTCATATGCTAATCAAAATAAAATGGATGTGGATATCCAACTAGGAGAATGGGTTTGGTTAAAGGTATCACCCATGCAAGAGAAGTCATGAGGTTTGACAAGAAAGGAAAGCTAGCTCCTAAATTTATAGGGCCTTTTGAGGTGCTGCAGAAGATAGAAACAATATCTTATCAGCTAACTTTATGTTAGTGTTGTGCCCAAAAAGCCAATCATGAGATGATTGTATTTTTGCACTTTTAGTCATGATATTTTATTGAGGCATTAATCCAGCAATTTTGTTTCTTGTTTTGTTTCTGCGTAACGTAATAAACATAATTGTAACCCTAGAATAATTATATTCTTAAACGTCCCTAGTCTAGTATTATTGTGGAGCGGGTTGCAATAATACATAATGACTAGCATATGTGGAGACTAATATGAGATATGTAGTCTACATATGGGTACAAGTTGGAGAACTTGTGTACTGGACCGACCCACCATGAGAACACTTCATGGATCGTTATATGAGTGTCATAAGTGATTCTCATAGTGATCATGGTATATGTAGTCCTTCGACCTAAGATCATCAAGGTTCCCTACATGTGAGTCACATACTTTGATACTTTCCTTTGTTGCTCGTAACTGAGTGAACTTGAAGGAGGTCATTGGGTATGTCACATATCATGCGGAGGGATTTGTATGATCAAGATGGGATTTGTCCCTCCTATGTAACGGGAGTGATATCTTTGGGCCCCTTGATAGAGTGAGACTTAGAAAATGCATGGCCATGCTCCGATGAGTTGATATATGATATCAATGTCGTCAATTTAATTTGGTCTACTCGGTAATCAAGAAACCAAAGATTGGGCTATACGAGAGTGACACATTCCATGTCTCGTGCTTAGTCTTGATATCTTGGAGAAAGGGACAATGGCATATATCGGTGATAATCATAAAGGTTTAGTCGATTCACTGACAATGTTGTCACTTGTGTAGCAATGATGTGTTGCTAGACACCGCTTATTGCTTATGATCATAAATGTGATTTATGATCATTGCCAACATGGCAAGAGCCTATTGGGTCGCACACATAGAGCTATTTGGATCATTAGAGTGCATGGGCTAATTATTTGGGTTATGGTTTCACTTTAATTTCGTATTAATACTGGGCCAAGGAGTTGAGCCATTATTAAGCCCGAAATTAAATCCTAATTGGATTAGGGCTTTGAAACCCATTAGGCCTGGAAGTTGAGTCTCACTATAAATACAACTTTTAAGTGAAAAATTCGCAGGTCTCCTTGCCCTAGCCTCCCAAAAGGACAGCCGCACTTTTCTCTTGCAATTCCTTGGAGGATGCAAGCTAGCACTGCGAGCGCAAGAGAAACGCATCTACCGGGACATGGTGGAAGCGTGGTGATCCCGAGAGGCTCGTGTGGATACCATAGAGAGCCTGAACACGTCAACTGTTTAGGTTTTGTGATTTGACTCTACAGTTGAGTGAGAGATCTCAACCGAAAATTAGGTATGAAATTTTCGAACACCCGGTTTACCCCGTTTCACTTGGATCCTGGAGGGTTTCGGTTAAATTTCGCTGCACTGTTTGGCTCCCGAAACCCAACACTTTACCCCCTAAAATGGATCAAATCCATATTCTCATCCATGAGGGCATGTTAAAGAAGTATGTCCATGATGAAAAGCATGTCATACCAATGGAAGACTTACCTTTAGCTTCTGACTTAAGCTATGAAGAAGAACTAGTGAGGTTCTAAGCAAGAGATCTTAGAAAGCTTAGCAGCAAAACCACGCCCTTGGTAAAAGTGCAATGTTCATGCCATTCTAAGGAATAATCCACTTGGGAAACCAAACAAGATATAAGAAACCAATACCCTAACTTGTTCCCCAAGCTAATTACAAATTTGGTGGTCCAAATTTATTATTGGGGGAGCTTTGTTACATCATTGATTTGAACAATGAATGAGGTATGGTTTGGTTTTGAAGAAAGATAATTTGTTAAATAATTTTTTTAATGTGGTTAAAACAACAAATGTTGAAGTTTGATGACTTAATTAAACAATTTTAGAAGGACTTTTTTGTTGGGTGTTTGTTATTCAAAGTCCTTGAATTGGATAAATTGACATTCAATTGGGTCAAGGGGACTTGATTGTTTGAATTAAATAGTGTGAGGTAGCATTGACCAAGTTTAAAAGAAAACAATAACAATCCCTGGGCATGATTAAGACCAAGATTTGAAAAACTATCCAGCCCGGCTTATTTGCATGATTTTTGTATTTAAAAATGCTAGAAAATGATTTGTTATTGACCTGGAAACAAATTGAGCTTCAATCAAACCATGATGAAGGGCAAGGAGAGGAGAATTCTTCATCAAACTTGTGTAATCAAGCTCGAATGGTGTTACTTTGGAAGTTGCTTTAATACCAAGAAACTAGGAGCTAGCCTTTTTCTGTTTGAGCTACTTAATTTTGGATTGCCTAGAAGGTTAAGGGTTAGATAGTATTAGTTATAGCCTGGGATGGTTATCCATGGTTAATATTTAGCTAAGAATTAACCTAGGACACATGATTAATAGCATTTTAGCTAGATGAACTCATGTGTGGTCTTTAGGTTGTATTGGTTTATGGCATAGATAGGTTGGGCTATTTCCTTGAGCACATGAGGTATTAATTTGGTTAGCGAGCTAACATGGTGATTTAGGAAACCACTACAACCCTCTTGTTGTTAGGACCCTAGTGCTTGGCTAGCACTTGATCATTAAAGGCTTGGAGCACAAGATTTTGGAGGACCATCAAGCTTAGAGGCTTTTAAGACATCCAAGGACCCATCAAAGAAAAGCAGTGAACCACTCACAAGGAAAATGGCCAAAGAGACACAATAGGCACTCCAAGCACTCATCCTAGTGCACTTGGAGCCCTCCTACACCAATTCACAAAACATCCAAGCCCTTCATGCCTAGGAGCTCAAGACTTTAAATCATAAAATATTTTGCAAATCCAAGAAAAAGAAATCTTGGAAAGCCAACCAGACCTAGGATTCCTAAGCCAAAACCCAAAGTGACACATAGGGTGCACCCGATAGCACTTTCATGGGTTTTGGCGGCTACTTAAGGTTTTAAGCCTTGTTTTGATTATTTTCTTGTTTAGTACATTTGTTAATATTTTTTTTAGGGCTGGGAAACTAGATTATAGCACATGTTAAATAAGCCACAAATTTTTTTTAAGATTTTGTGTTGAATGCATGTTTTCCAAACCTAGTTTGGCTAGGATTGCCTATTTTACTTGGTTTTGGGTTTCTTTTGCCTTAAGCATTTGTAAGGCCAAATACCCTAGCTTTCTAAACTATAAATAAAGCCTATATTTCATGGTTTAGACACAGATTGAGCAATACTCTTCTCTCTTTTTTTTTTTCAACTCATTGGTGTGCTTATGCAAAAATTTCATTTCTTCCAATCAAATTTCTTCTAATTTTCATTCTACAATTCTATTTCTCACATTTGCTTCTATTGTTAAGTTGTTTTCTCTCTCTTTTACTCAATTTCTTTTTCTTGGACGAAGTTGGTGAAGTATCAATTTAAGTATTCTTTAGAACTCAAGATCCTTGGCAACATGCAACCCACCAAGTGGTATTAGAGCCAAAGTTCTACAAGCAAGACCTATGTTTTTGTTGTTTTCCTCTATTTCATTGTGTTCTTGCATTATTTTAGTCATCCTAATTTATTTTGTCCTTTTCTTTTTTAGATTCCTTCGTGTGTTTCCAAAGTAGCTCCAACTCCCTCCTTTGTTCTTTTTCATTCAGGTCATCCTAGTGTTGTTTCCATTTGGTATCCTTTGTGTTTTTGCATCCAAAATATCCAAAAAATGTCATAAATATTTTTGTTCTCAGTTTTTTTAAGTTGCATTCTTGTTCATCAAGTTACTTTCCTTCAACACAAATTATATTCTCTCTCTTGCTGCAAATCTTGATTCCATCATTTTATTTTGCAGCAAATGATGTTTCAAAGTTTTGAAAAGTCAATTGTAGCTAGAAAGTAAAAAAATATTAATCAAAGAAAGGCTGGAAAAGAGTTGAAAAGAAGGAAAAGCTTCAATTTTCATTAAAACCCTAGTTAATCTGAAACCCTAATCTTAAGAACTTGAATTTTC
The DNA here is from genome assembly GCA_039654915.1 of Aquilaria yunnanensis. Lineage (NCBI taxonomy): Eukaryota > Viridiplantae > Streptophyta > Magnoliopsida > Malvales > Thymelaeaceae > Aquilaria > Aquilaria yunnanensis. The sequence continues at coordinate 42,650,492 of CM077599.1, read as the reverse complement.
TCTTTCTTGTTCTTTCAACCTTTCATTGGAAGAGCATCCTATTGTTACCTTTTCTTATATTTTCAAAGTTTTTTCTTGCCTGTTTTCTTCCTTCCAAGAAGGATTTTGGAAAGGTTTTGAGGAATTTAAAGTGCTTATGTACTTTGACTGAGTTACTTTAGAACTTGAGATTTTTTGTTGTTTGAGCGACTTTCTATTAACAAAGTTGAGGAAAAAAGAGTGTTTGTGAGGATCTTTGATTTTAGATACAGTGTCTAAGGAAGTTGACTAAGACATGAATGAAAAGATGGAGACTCCCAGAATGCAAGCCATACTTGGCCTAAGTTCAAAATTCCAAGCCTTGATGGAGAGGATGGAGAGATTGGAAAAGTCCAAAAAAAGGCTTGAGCAAGATGCTTCCAAGGCACCATAAAGAGGCATCCAAGGTAGCCTACCTAAAGTACCCTTGAGGAGGGATCCATCTACAAGCCATAAAGTCACCACCTATGAAGATGATGATGTTGAAAGCTTACCACCACCACCAACACCACCTAGGATACCTGAAAGGGGGCAGCCAATGGGTGACCCAAATCTCAATGCAATAAACTTACAAATTCCACCATTCAAAGGGAGGAATAACCTAGGGGCATTCATTGATTGACTCGCCAAAATAGAAATGATCTTTGAGTGCTACACTTACCCTGAAGATAAAAAGGTAAAGATTGCCAATTTTGAGTTTACTGGCTATGTTTTTTCTTGGTAAACTCAGGTTGTGAACTCTAGACAAAGAAACCAAGAGAAGCCAATGCAAACATGGAAAAAGTTGATGACCATAATGAAAAAGAGGTTTGGACCTAGCTACTACCAAAGAGAGCTATATCAAATGCTCCAAAGGCTAACTCATTGCAGAAGGTCTATGGAGGACTATTTCAAGGATTTAAAGGTGACCATGAAGAGAGCCAACAAAAAGGATGATGAAGAAGCCACTATGGCTAGACTCTTCCTTGGCCTAAATCCTAACATTTCCACCCTAGTTGAGTTAGAACCTTGTGTGGAGCTTGATGATATGGTGCATACAGCCATTTGGTTGGACAGGTAACTTAAAAGGAGAAGGGAGCAAGATTTTCTATGAAACCTAACCCTAATCTAAGGTCAACATGAAGAAATGATGGGAGGAATGAGGAACAAAGGAATGGTGACTTCAAAGCCAAACTAGAGGTACCCTTCAAGAGCCAATCCCAAAGGCCTTAAGAAGGTAATCTTGATTCTAAGTTTGGAATTTAGAAACTGTGAAAAAATTTATTTTAAGCGCAAGGTAAGGGCATCTAGTAAAGGATTATGTCAATAAAAGAACCATGGTCTTCAATAATGTTCGAGATGTGGTCATGGATGAAGGTGATGGGGAGGAGCATGAATTTCCAAGCATGCAACTACCTTTGGATGATGAATCCAAGCTAGATTTTGTGCAAAAAAGACTCACACTAGTCCTAAAGAGAAGCATGAATGTTCACATCAAGGAGGACCACAGTTAAAGGGAGAACATCTTCACACAAGGTGTTATATTGGAGGAAAGGTGTGCAACATGATTATAAATGGAGAAAGTTGTACTAATGTTGCTAGTATCACTTTGGTAAAGAAATTGCAGCTGCCTAACCTTACAAGCTTCAATAGCTTAACAATAAAGGTGAGGTGAAGGTAACAGTGAAGGTTATGGTAGCCTTCAAGATTGGAAGATATGAATATGAAGTGCGTCATGATGTTGTTCCTATGGAGGCAAGCCACATTCTTTTGGGAAGACCATGGCAATATGATAGGGGATTCATACATGATGGTTTCAAGAATAGATACTCCTTCCAATTCAAAGACAAAACCACCACATTAGCACCACTTTCACAACAACAAGTCATGCAGGATCAAAGGAAGATTCATGGTGAGGCTGAGAGGAAAATCAATAAGAGGTAAAAATGATATGAAGGCCTAAGTGAGGAGGGAAAGTTGAAAGATTAAAAGAGAGATGTGACGTTAGTGACCTTGAGGAGAAGAAGAGTGTTGAGAGTTCCCAAGGTAAAAGTAGAGGGAAGAAAGTTGAAAGAAGAAAAGAGAGCTTGATAATAAAAAAGAGTGATGTGAGGGAAGTCCTCCAAATGCAAAGACCAGTGTTTCTTTTACTTTAAAAAGTAAATTTATTCTTATCTAGTGGCCTAACTAACAAGCTTCCTAGTATTATTGTTTCTATTTGATGGACTTTGATGATGTGTTTCCCAATGAGCTAAAAGGACTACCACCATTGAGGGGCATTGAACATCAAACTAATTTTATACTTGGAGCTCCAATTCTAAACAAGCTAGCCTACATAAGTAACCCAAAGAAGACCAAGGGGATTCAAAGGTAAGTTGAAGACCTACTTTCAAAGAGCCATGTGAAGGAAAGCTTGAGCCCTTGTGTTGTACCTATGATTCCAGTGCCTAAAGAAGATGGAACTTAGAGGATGTGCATAAGTTGTAGGTAGCCAATAAAATCACCATAAAGTAAAGATATCGCATTCCTAGACTAGATGACATGATAGATGAGTTCCATGGATCAACTTTATTCACTAAAGTTGATCTTAAAAGTAGGTATTGTCAAATTGGGATGAAAGAGGGCGATTGGCATGCCTTACACCACTCCTACCCAATGCATTTGTATGCCATTTAGGAGGTTTATTCATTTAGATAACCATTTGGAACCTTAGGGTGGCTAAGGGCACAACACTTAGGATATTTAGCCAAAATTTTAACCTAGTTTCTTTATTTTAGGCAAGAAACAACAAAAATTATTTGGCCAGTTAAATGATGGTTTTTTTTTACCAGAAATTGAAGTTAAGCTAGTTTAAGATGGATCTTGAAGGAAACAATAAGTGGAGCACAAACTAGGTTGAAAAAACATGTTAAGTGTGCAAGTTTTGCCTTGGCGGGTGAAATGCACACTTGAGTGTTTTGGTGAGCGTAGCTTTAGCCTACCAAGTGCATTTCAAAAACATATGCCTAGCAGCCATACAACCATCATATTACATGCCAAAAATAAGTATTATAGAGATTTACATGCTCAAAAATAGTTTGTACATGGATAGGCACCCATATGGACAATAAGTGCCTTAGAAGCATACCTTAAGGCCTCCTAAACACTTTCGAGACCCATGCACACATGAACTTCAAGTTTTACTTGCCACTTTTGTAACCAATATTTTGAATATTTATTAGCCTTTATAAAGACCAAAATAGACCCAAAAGTAGATATTCCCACAGTAGCCATAAGAGCCTACAACCTCAAACACTTAGATTACACAATGAGCGTTAGTAGGTTACCATTAGTCATAGCCAGCTGAACCACACATACTTATTCATAAAATATTAAAGGCTTTTAATAAAACACTTATTCTTCAATTCCTTTCCTTAAAATAAGAATAAAATAGAGCATGAGTACATGGCACTCAATAAGGGTCCAAATTAGCGCTAAGTGCCTACAATGTCTTTTACATTGTTACATAACATAACATAGTTCTTTCTCCATGCCAATCTAGCAAAGTAAGACAAAGAAAATAGAAATAAGATATAGGGAAATATAACATAAGAAAATATAAGTTTAGCATATGCATCCAAAAGATAAAGCACACAAACACACACACCACAACACATAACTATATAGGCTAGGGCATATCAAGCATTTCTTAGTTCAAGTTAGTTCATTTAATTAATTAAAATTGAGCTCCAAACCTTGATCAAGCTTGGAAAAGCTTGAAATGATATCCTAATGCTAGTATTAACATAGTTTAGCTAGAAAACTATAGTGCTCTTAATGCACATAGCCCCTACATAGCACCTAAGCTTCTTTGGCTTTAAGCCATCACCTAGGGCATCTTCTTGACTCAAGAACCCATAGAATAAAATCTAGAATCCAAGAGAAAGAACAAATTTAAACCTTTACTAGGCCTAGAGATGTTGAACAAATAAGATACGCACGATTTACATGATCCTTGGCCAAAGCGAGCATACCTCCTTCCTTTGTGCTCTCGGTTTCACTTCTTTCTTTTGAAGTATTGTACACATCCTTCATGAATAACTTGCATAGTTTTCTTCCTAGGCTAAGACAATCAAAACTACTAAGGATGCTACATAAATTCTGGTCTAAGAGGCATAACAAATCCAAGAGGTGGAAGGGGTCCAATAAGGTTAAGCTAGGTGTCCAAAACTTGGCTTAACCCTTAAAATAAGGTCCTAAAATTTTTCTCATGCCAATTTCACCAGTTCTTCCTAATTTTAAGTCCATTTCTAGTACCCACTTTATCCTAGATTGAGGCAGTTAAGTCTTCAAACTTTAACCCAAACACATAGGCACCATAAATGTACCCTAGTGCACCCCTGTACACTTAGTGCACTTGTTAATGAGCTTTTGTTTCTTTGGCCTTCTTAGACCAATTTTATTTAATTATTCTAGCCTTATGCCTCATTCTAAGCTTATGTGCTCAAGGCCCTCAAATTTACCTAAGAGGTAACACCATCTTAACCTCTTATGTACATAGGTGTAGACGTGTGTGCCCCTGAGATCCCAAGTGCCCCTCCATGATGCGCCTTAGTGCTCCTGGGTTTTCTTACCATGTATTTCCTTAGTTTATAGCCTTATTTCAAAACTCACATTAATATCCAATTCAGCCATCTTGGGCTTCAAAACCTAGCACTATCATACATGCACCCTAAGTGCATCCAAGGGAACCCTTGGGCTCTTAGATTTTATTTGTCCTTCCTAGCAATTTTAATGACTTGTATGTTACATATTTATAGCCCATGGCCTATACTAGTGTTAGGTGTGACAACCTTCTTTCTTAAGAAATTTGTTCCTCCAAATCCTTAAGTAACCTTTAGAACAACTCTGGGTATGTTTTGAGCATTTTAGCTACAATTTCCCATCTTACACCATCTTCTGTATGATGAGTTCATTAGATGTTCACCATATTTATCCATTTGCTCCTTAGGTTCCTAGTGTCACTAGCTAGAACCTTTATAGGTTCTTTTTCATAAATGAGGTTATGAGCTACTAGAATGCTAAAAGCCAACACTACCTGACTTCAATCAGACAAGTGCCTTTTTAGCATACTTACATGAAATGTGCCATGTATATGCCTAGGTTCAAGGGGTAGTTCAAACTTAAGAATCCAAGGCAAAACACCTTAGTATATCTTTTAGGACTTGTATGGTCTTTTTTGTTTGTCCATCTGTTTAGGGATGGTAAGCAAAAATTAGTTTTAGTTGAGTGCCCAGAGGTTAAAGGAAAGACTTCCAAAACTTAAAAGCAAATCTTGTGCCTCTACCCAAAACTATATTATCTGGGATTCCATGCAGTCTAACTATTTCTTGCATATGCAACTTTCCTAGCTTATCCAATGGATTTGTAAGGCTCATTGCCAAAAAAAGAGTAGGCTTAGTAAGTTTATCCATAATTCCTTAAATGGTATCCTGCCTCTTTCTAGGCACGGGCACACCTACTAAGAAATCCATGGCTATGGATCCCAATTTCCTTTCTGGGATAGTTAAACTCTATAGTTTACCTCCTGGTCTTTGATGCTTAACTTTTACTTGTTGACAAACTACACACTTGGACATATACTCACCAATATCTTGCTTTATATTTAGTCATTAAAGATGTTCTTTCAAATCCATATACATTTTCTATGTTCTAGGATGATGCTCATTTTACTACAATATACCTTTTTTAGAATTTATACCCTTAATATAGCAAACATTGCGTATAAGAGAATCCATGGAACAATTTTCCTTGCATTTATCTAGATACTCTAGTAAGATTTTTATCATGATATTGTGCCTTTAGCATCTCTCTTTTTTTCCCAAGTGGGTTGAATGGTTACCATAGCTACATGAGCTTTCTCCTATTCTAACCACTTGTTTTCCAAGCAAGTTAGGTTATCTAGCTCATTCTTGTCTTCCTCCCTTTCACCCCTCAAAATTTTAGTGCACTTCCTACTCAAGGTGTCAACCAATATATTAGGTTTACATTCTATGTGCTCAATTGTACAATCAAAGTCTTTAAGGTACTTTAGCCATCTTCTTTGTCTTATATTCAAGTCATTCTAAGTAAAGAGATAGTTCAAGCTCTTATGGTTAGTAAAGGCTTGGAACTTAGTCCCCTACAAATAGTGCCCCCATTGCTTTAAGGCAAAGATCACTGTAGCCAATTCATGGTCATGAACTATATCATTCTTTTCATGTGGTCTCAGCTGCCTTGAGCCACAAGTGATGGCTTGTTTGATGCATCTATATCAATGTCAAAAGGTTTAGTAGGTTTGGGAAGTATTTGAATAGGTACTGAAGTGAGCATATTCTTAAGCTCTTGAAAGCTTTGCTCACACTCTTTTGACCATTCAAACTTTTGATCTTTTCTAGTCAATTGTGTTAAAGGAGCTGCAATTACAGAAAACTTATATATAAATCTTCTGTAGTAGGTAGCCAACCCTAAGAAGCTTCTCACTTTATTACTTTTTTGGGTTGCTTATATTGCAAGATTGAATCAATGTTGGATGGGTCTATAGCCAATCTTTGGTCATTTATGACATGGCCTAAGAATTCAACTTTGTTGGTCCAAAAATGACACTTATTTAGCTTGGCATACAATTGATGCTTTCTTAGCAAGTCACATGCCAATCTTAAATGTTCCTTATGTTTTTTCTCATCTTTTAAGTACACCAAAATGTCATCTACAAAGACTACCACAAAGCGGCCCATGTATGGTTTGAATACTATTTGCATCAAGTCCATAAAGAATGCTACTGCATTAGTGAGTCCAAATGGCATCATTGTGTACTTAAAATGCCCATACCTAGTCTTAAAGGCTGTCTTAAATATGTTCTCCCCTTTAACTCTTAGTTGGAAGTATTGAGATCTAAGGTCAATCTTAGAAAAGATTCTGGCACATTTTAATTGATCAAAAAGTCCTCAGTTCTAGGTAGTGGATACTTGTTCTTTATGATCATAGCATTCAGCTTTCTATAATCTATAAAGTGCCTAAGGGTCTTATCTTTCCTTTTCATAAATAGCGTTGTTGCTCCCCAAGGAGACACACTTGGCCTAATGAATCCTTTTTCAAATAGTTCATCTAGTTGATTCTTTCGCTCATTCATCTCTGTTATTGCCATCCTATATAGGGTAATAGAGATGGGTGTAGCTACTAGAGCCAATCTTATCTCAAACACTACCTCTTTCATGGGTGGTATCCTAGACAATTAAGTAGGGAACACTTCTGGGTACTCTCTTACAATGGGAATCTCATTAAGTTCATCCTTAGTTTCATTCCCATTTAGACCCACGTATTTTTCTTCAAAAAGTATAGGTATGCTATCAATTACATTTAGTTGCCCATTCCTATCACATTTTCGTGGTTATTTTAGATCATCCTTCCCTAGTCCAAGTAATATTGTCTTTCTAGCTTGTTAATCTATAACAAAATTATTTTTAGCTAGCCAATTCATGCCCAAAATCATGTCATAACCAGTAGTTTCCAGAATGATCAAATTGGCCTTTAGTTATAGCTTACCCAGCCTAATCACACAGTTTTTAGCTATGTGATGTCTAAACATAATTTCATTTCCAATTGTTCTGGCCATGTTTATTTTTGGCAAATTAGGAACTTCTAGATTAAGTTCTTTAACCGAACTAGCTAAAATTATTGATATAGATGCACCAATATCATCTAACACAAAAATAAGCTTGCCATGAAGAAAAAGTTTACCTTTTAGTGCTTCCTTCCTCAGCCTATCTAGGCCTATCTCCTCCTCTCCATTGTTTTATCCTTTCTGCCTCTTGGATCCTTCAATTTGGTACACCCTTCTTGGTTGTGGTTCTACCTTGGCTTGCATTGGCTAGCTTAGTCAACCTTGAGCCAATTTTGGTGGCAAAGTCACTATTGTCCCGCTTCCTTTACCTTGATGGGTCCTTGCCTAGGCTGCCCCAAAATTTCCCAGTACTATTCTCTCTTCCTTCTTAACAAGGCAATCTTTATCCCTGGGGTCATGAGAACTACATTTTTGGCACTCCTCTCCAAAGTTATATCATTGTTAACTCTATGGTACTTTCCACACACTTGGCACTATGACCAAAATCTTTGGGGTTTTTTTGTCACATTTTGCTCCCTTTTGGAATCAACCATTGTTTCCCTTTCTTTTGCCCTTTTCTTTCTACTTTTCTGCTCATTAATAGCCCTTTGGTGCTTCTCCTTTCTAGGTGTTGGAACTCTTGTTCCATTGGCGAGGCTCTTTGGACTGCCTTTTAATACTTTTTGTTTTCAATAGCCCAAAGTATTTGTCTTAATTCTAGCCTTAGTCCCCTTAAAAACCTTTTTATAGTCAATTTCTCCTACCCATCATACTGTGGGGGACATCTAAGGAGACTACTAAACATGTACTTATAGTCCCTTATAGACTTGTTTCCTTGTTACAACAAATAAAACTCCACCTGCTTATGATCTTTGAATGTTTCACTCATATATTGTTGTTAGAACACTTGTATGAAATCTGCTATCATACTGGCTTTTATTCCTTTAATGACCTCCTTTCATTCGTGCTCAAGTGAGCCCTTTGTACAGTCCTCCACTAGAGCTCTACATTACCTTGTTAGTAGCACTTTTTGAGTGGATGTAACTTCCATTCTTTCAAACAGTTTCTTTATTTGGTAGATCTAAAACTTTGCCTCATCTAAATCACCACTACCCCTAAACACTCGAGGTTTGAGCTCTTGAAATCCTTTTAGCTTACCTTCCTTTAGGCCATTACCACTTTGCATTCTCCCTTCTTTCTCATGACTGCTTGTTTCTTCCATCTTAGAATTAGCCTCCTAGTACTTTTAGAGGCTAGTTCCCCTTCTTCAGCAAAATATTACCTACATCCTCTTTCCTTTTTTTGGACCACTGACCTCTACATCATACCTACATCCTCTTTCCTTCTTTTGGACCACTGACCTCTACATCATACCTCACTTTTTGAATTATTTTTTACCTCAACCACATTCTCATTGGATTCCTACTTTCCTCATCCATATCCTCTTTAGCCTTAGCCTCATTCCTACTAGTATGTTCTTCCCTCATATGCTCTTCATCCTAGCTTCTTCATCTCTTTTCTTCCTCTGGTGCTCTTTCAGCCATAGCATAATTATGTGCTCGGGCTTGACCCCTAGTGAGGGCCTGCATGTCTACTACAAGCTGTGCTATAGTAGCTTGCATAATTTTAATCTTGTGCTCCACTTTTTGTTGACCATGGACACTAGGTCCAAGCCCATTGGCCCTATTGTTTGTTTTTATTTTACTTTCTACCACTTGTGTATTTTCAGGCTCTTGAGCATTTTAATGATCAGCCCTATTCTTTTCTTGCTTTTCTTTTTTTCTTTGTTATACCCTAGCCATCATCCTAAAATTCAAACAATGGTAGCCAACACTCAATTTCAAGTCCTTAGGACTTACCATGGTGGTAGTGTCCTATTAAACCATTCTCTGATACCACCTCTTTGTCATGCCCTAAACCACCCTTATCCCCATGCATTTGTATTCCATTTGTGAGGCTTACTCACTTAGATTCCCATTTGGAACCCTAGGGTGGCTTAGGATACAACACCCAGGACACTTAGCCAAAATTTTAACTTAGTTTCTCGATTTTAGGTAAGAAACAACAAAAATTATTTGGCTAGCTAAATGATGGTTGTTTTGTACCACAAATTCAAGTTAAGCTAATTGAATATGGATCTTGAAGTAAAAAATAAGTGAAACCCAAAATGGATTGATAAAACATGTCAAAGTGTGTTTGTGAGCATACCTTTGGCCTAGCAAGTGCATTTCAAAGACATATGTCTAGCAGCCATATAGCCAAAATATTACATGAAAAAAGGAAGTATTATGGAGATTTAGATGGCCAAAAAGAGTATGTACATGGCAAAGTTTTGCTAGGCACCTGTATCTACAAAAAGTGCCTTAGAGGCCTTTGGGCCTTCTAAACATTTTCAAGACCCATGCACACATGAACTTCAAGTTTTACAAGCCACTTTGGTACCCAACATTGTACATATTTCTTAAGCTTTATAAATATCAAAACAAAACTAAATGCAGCTATTCCCATAGCAGCCATAGGAGACAACAACCACAAACAATAAGGTTACACAATGAGTAGGTTACCCTTAGTCGTAGCCGTCCGAACCATACCTACTTATTCATAAACCTTCAAAGGCTATTAGTACACACACTAATTCTTCAATTTCTTTCCTAAAATGTGAGAAAAACATGGCATGATTACGTGGTACTTAATAAGGGTCCAAACCAGCACTAAGTGCCTACAATGTCTTAAACATTATTACATAACATAACATAGTTCTTTCTCCATGCCAATCCTACAAAGAAAGACAAATAAAACACAAAGAAGATACAACATAATGTAAAATAATAATATATAAGGTCAGCACATGCATCGAAACAACAAAGCACACAAACACACACAACACAACACATGGCTATATAACCTACAATATAGTAAGAATTTTTTAGCATTTTATGCGTTTTCCTTAGTTCAATTTAGTGCATTTAATTAATTAACATAAACGTCTAGACCTTGATCAAGCCTGGTCAAGCTTGAAACAAGATCCTAATGCTTGCCTTAACATACTCTACCTAGAAAACCATAGTGCTCTCGGGATACATACACCCTACATAGCACCTAAGCTCCTTTGGCAATAAGCTATCACTTACAACATCTTCTTTACTTAAGAACCCATAGAATAAAATTTGGAATTTAAGAGAAAGAACATTTTTGAACCCTTATCTAGTCTGTAGGTGCTGAACAAACAAGATGAGCTTAGTTTAAATGATCCTTGGCCAAATTAAGCAAACCTCCTCACTTTGTGCTCTTGGTTTCACCTTCTTCTTTTGAAACCTTTTTCATAGCCCCTAAGAATGAATTGCACAAATGTTTACCTAGTCTATGAACACTAAAAATGCTAATGAAGCTACCTAAATTTTGGTCTAATAGGTGTAACAAGTAGAAGGGGTGGAAGGGGTCCAATAAGGTTAAGCTAGGTGTAAAAAACTTGGCTTAACCCTAAATTATAGTGATTAAATTCTTTACCTGCCCATTTAACCAACTTTTCCCAATTTTAAGTCAATTTTAGTAGCCATTCTCCCCTACATTTCAAATAATTAAGTACTTAAACTTTAACCAAAACACATATGCACCCTAATGCACCCTAGTGCACTCGATAGTGAACTTTTGTTCCTTTGTCATTCTTTGGTCTATTTTCTTTAATTTTCCTAGTCTTAGGCCTTTTTAGCTTATGTACTCAAGCCCCTTAAATTCATTGGGTGGTAACACCATCCAAACCCCTTATGTGCATAGATACATATATGTGTGCCCTTGAGCTACTTAGTGCCCCTCCATGATGCATCATAATGCTCTTGGGTTTTCTTTACCAAGTCCTTCTTGGTTTAAACCCTCATTTCAAAACCAACATTAGCATCCAATTCAGCCATCTTGGCCTTCAAAACCTACCACTATCATACATGCACCCTAAGTGCATCCATGGGCACCCTTGTGCTTTCAAGTTTTATTTTCCCTTCCTAGCTGTTTTCATGATTTTAATGTTACATAATTATAGCCCATGGCCTATACAAGTTATAGGCATGATAGGCATGAATAAAGGACTACATTTAAAACTAAATTGGGTTATATTAGAGGTTAGTCATGCCATTTGGTTTATCTAATGCTCCCAGCACTTTTATGAAACTCATGAATCATTTTTTAAGGGAGTCCATTAGAGAGTTTATGGTTGTTTATTTTTATGACATCTTAGTGTATAATAAGAGCTCGCATAAGTATGTTGATTAGCTAAGGCATGTGTTAAAAACTTTAAGAGCACAAAAGTTGTACGCCAACCTTAATCAGTCCTGTTTTTCTACTAACCTTATGGTCTTTCCTGGTTTTGTTAAGAGCTCAAATGGTGTAGAGGTTGGTCAAGAAAAAGTAAAGGCCATACAAAAGTTTCAAACTCCTGAGCCTATTTCTACGTGAAATCTTTTCCTGGCCTTGCTAGTTTTCATTGGAGGTTTGTAAAAGATTTCTCAAGAATTTATGCACTTTCAAATGATGTAGTAAAGAATAATGTAGGCTTTAAGCAACAAAAAGCATAAGAAGATGCATTTAGGACACTTAAGCACAATTTGAGTAATGCACCTATCCTAGCTTTGCCTGATCTTTCTACGATGTTTAAAGTTGAATGTTGTGCATGTGGACATGGTATTGGAATTGTTTTGATGTAGGAAGGATGGCCCATAGCTTACTTTAGTGAGAAATTAAGTTGAGCCACATTGAGCTCCCCCATCTTTGGCAATGAGATATATGTTTTAGTGAGAGCTCTTAAAACTTGGAACATTACTTGTGGCCAAAAGATTTCATCATCCACATAGACCACTAATCTTTGAAAAACTTAAAGTGCTAAGGAAAGTTAAATAGAAGGCATGCAATGTGGGTAGAATTCATAGAAGCTTTTCAATACCACATCAAGTATAAACAAGGTAAAGAAAACATTATGGCTGATGCATTATCAAGGAGATATGTTCTTCTTTCTTCTTTAGATGCTAAGGTTTTATGTTTTGAATACTTGAAAGACATATGAGAATGATTCTAACTTTGGTAAGCTATATTCCAAGTGCGCACATTTGGCTTTTCACAAGTACTATAAGGTTGATGGTTTTCTTTTCAAGCAAGATAAGGTGTGCATAGCTAAGAATTCTTTAAGATCTTTGCTATTCCAAGAAGCTCATAAAGGAGGCTTAATAGGGCATTTTAGTATTAAAATGACCTTAAATGTGCTCAAAGAAAAGTTCTATTGGCCAAGAATGGAGAGGGATTTTGAAAGATTTTGTGCTAAATGTCTAGAGTGTAAAAGGGCTAAGTCAAAACTAAACCCTTATAGGCTTTATGCTATATTGCCTATTCCTACTCACCTTTGGATTGATATTTTTATGGATTTTGTTGTAGGTGTCCCTTGACCAAAGACTAAATCTTTGTGATTTTGGATAGGGTCTCAAAGATGGCACACTTTGTTCTACATCACAAGATAGATGATTTCGTGCACATTCCTAATCCATCAAGGAAGTTGTAAGAATGCATAGACATCTAAGAACAATTATGAGTAGCCACGATATGAAGTTCCTTAGTCACTTTTGGGGGGTTTTGGGGAGCAAGTTAGGTACTAAACTCACATTCCTTACTATTTGCTATCCACAAACTGATAGCCACATCAAGTTAATAAATAGAACTTTGATTATTATCTTAATACCAATCATTCAAAGGAATTTGAAAACATGGGATGAAGCTTTGCCTCATGTTAAGTTTGCCTATAATAGGATAGTACATAAAACAACATGATATTCATTTTTTGAAGTTGGTTATGGTTTTGATCCACTAACCCCTATGGAAGTAATGCTTTTGCCTTTAAGCCAACTTTATAGATGGAGTTAAGAAGGTTGATATAGTTAAGGCATTACATTCAAAAGTGAGGTTGCAAATTGAAAAGAATACTCAACAAATGTAACCCAAGCCAACAAAGGAAGGAAGAAAGAGACATTTAAGCCAGGAGATTAAGTTTGGGTTCATATGAGGAAAGAGATGTTTCCTAACCAAAGGAAGTCTAACCTGCAACCTTGAGGAAATGGACCTTTCAAGTGTTGGAAAAGATCAATGACAATGCCTAAAAATTAGATTTAAAAGGTGAGGACAATGTGAGTGCAACTTTTAATGTCTGACATATCTTTGTTTGATGTAGGTGATGATTTGAGGACAAATCACTTTGAGGAAGAGAGAGATGATGAAGGACCACCAAGCTTAAAGGTTTCTAAGGCATCTAAGGACCCATTGTAGATAAGCATAGGACCTCTCATAAGGAAAAGTGCCAAAGAGACATAAGAGGTACTACAAGCACTCATCCTAGTGCACTTGGAACCCCTTTACACTGTTTCACAAGGTGACCAAGGCCTTCATTCCTAAGAACTTAAGAACTTCAAACCATACAACATTATGAAGATCCAAGCTGAAGAAGCCCTAAAAAGCTAGCTAGATCTTGGAGGCCCTAGCCAAAACCCCATGTGACACATAGGAAGCACCCAAGAGCACTGTTTTGGGTTTTTAGGGCTATTTAAGTTTTCAGGCTTTGTTTATGTTACTTTATTGTTTAGTTCATATGTGTAACTTGTTTTTAGGCCAAGGCAATAGATTTTGGCACATGTTAAATAAGCCAAAAGATTTCTTAAGATTTTTTGTTGAATGCTTGTTTTCCAAACCTAGTTTGACTAGGATTGCCTCATTTACTAGGTTTAGGGTTTCTTTGCCTCAATACATTTTAAGGCTGAATACCCTAGCATTCTAAACTATAAATAGGGCTTATATTTCATGGTTTTGACATAGATTAATAAGATTATAAGTTGCTTTAAAAATTTATCTTATCTATTATTCTTTCTTAACTCCTTGGTGCACTTGTGTGACAAGTTCTTCTCTTTCAATCAAATTTATTATAATTTCCTTTCTAAAATTTGATTTCTCACCTTTGATTCTATTTTTAAATTCTTTTTTTCCTTCCTTACTCAATTTATCTTCCTTGGACCAAGTTAGTAAAGCATCAATATGGGTACTCTTTAGAACTTAGGATCTTTGGGCAACAATTAACCAACCATAAGGTACTCGGTGTATGTTATGTGGTTATTTGCTAGGCCAGTAAGAAACTTTCGGGGGATGTGTGTGTGTGTGTGTGTGTGTGTGTGTGTGTTTTCTTGCTTGTATTTGGGTGTTGGATGCGTATGTTGACCCTAGGGCCAGATTCTTATTAATTATATGTTTATGTATATTTTGTTTCATTTGTTCTTTGTTAATGTTGTCTTCTATTTTGTAGGTGTTCAGGTGTGGTTTATGTTAGTGTTGTGCCCAAAAGCCAATCATGAGATGATTGTATTTTTGAACATTGAGTCATGATATTTTATTAAGGCATTAATCCAGCAATTACGTTTGTTGTTTTGTTTTTGCGTAACTTAACAAACATAATTGTAACCCTAGAATAATGATATTCTTAAATGTCCCTAGTCTAGTATTATTGTGGAGCGGGTTGCAATAATACATAACGACTAGCATATGTGGAGACTAATATAAGATATGTAGTCTACATATGGGTACAAGTTGGATAACTTGTGTACTGGACCGACCCACCATGAGAACACTACATGGATGGTTATATGAGTGTCATAAGTGATTCTCATAGTGATCATGGTATATGTAGTCCTTCAACCTAAGATCATCAAGGTTCCCTACATGTGAGTCACATACTTTGATACTTTCCTTTGTTGCTCGTAACTGAGTGAACTTGAAGGAGGTCATTGGGTATGTCACATATCATGCGGAGGGATTTGTATGATCAAGATGGGATTTGTCCCTCCTATGTAATGGGAGTGATATCTTCGGGCCCCTTGATAGAGTAAGACTTAGAAAAATGCATGGCCATGCTCAGATGAGTTGATATACGATATCAATGTCATCAGTTTAAGTTGGTCTACTCGGTAATCAAGAAACCAAAGATTGGGCTATACGAGAGTGACGCATTCCATGTCTCGTGCTTAGTCTTGATATCTTCGACAAAGGGACAATGGCATATATCGGTGATGATCATAAAGGTTTAGTCGAATCATCGACAATCTTGTCACTTGGGTAGCAATGATGTGTTGCTAGGCACCGCTCATTGCTTATGATCATAAATGTGATTTATGATCATTGCCAATGTGGCAAGAGCCTATTGGGTCTCACACATAGAGCTATTTGGATCATTAGAGTGCATGGGCTAATTATTTGGGTTATGGTTTCACTTTAATTTCGTATTAATAATGGGCCAAGGAGTTGAGCCATTATTAAGCCCGAAATTAAATCCTAATTGGATTAGGGCTTTGAAACCCATTAGGCCTGGAAGTTGAGTCTCACTATAAATACAACTTCTAGTGAGAAATTCGCAGGTCTCCTTGCCCTAGCCTCCCAAAAGGACAGCCACACTCTTCTTTTGCAATTCCTTGGAGGACGCAAGCTAGCACTGCGAGCGCAAGAGAAACACATCTGCCGGGACGTGGTGGAAGCGTGGTGATCCCGAGAGGCTCGTGTGGATACCATAGAGAGCCTGAACACGTCAACTGTTCAGGTTTTGTGATTCGACTCTACACCGTTCTCTTCCTTTTCATTTAGAAATAGCCTTTCCTACCGAGGTCAGTAACATGTCTTCCCAAACCCGTTCTGAGGTCCCATCTACTTTTTAGAGGGCTGAACATCCATGGAGTTCAGCGGATGGCCACCCTAGTTGTTCCAAGGTGAAGGAGGTGGAAAAGTGGAGGAAGAAATATTTTTTCTCTTTGTTTGTCCAAGTTAGCATGCAGAAAGAGGTGAACTGAGCTACCGTGCCTAGGAAGAAGAGATCATCATTTTCACCACCCAATCAAAGGTGGGGCATTGATTCACCAATTGAAGTTGGTACATGACTTCTTGGAATTCCATGATATCAATTAGATGCTGCTAAACTCCTATGGATATTTCAGGGAATTTTTATGTATGAGCAACATCTTCAGCATCAACCCCCACTTCTTTATTTTCATGCAATACTACAAGTTGTAGCTATTGCTGAATGGGCCATTCTACTATCTTCTACCCTGGGGTTCAGCCAACAAGAAATTCTCCTTGTGCTCTGCTACCAATGATAGCTAGAGAAACTAGTAGAAGAATTATTTTTCCATGACTATCGTAGAGTCTCAGAAGATTTTAGGTAAGTTGATTTCAGGCACCTTGGACTTGGATGTGGATATGTCATCTGAACTTCTTTATGGGGAACTTCGGCAAAGGTTTGAAGACTTTGATTCCCGGATCCAAAGTAGGGTGGACTGGGGTGAATTGAGGGATGATGCAGACCTATATTCTTTCCCCATCAAGTGGGAGTTGATGATGAAAATGGTTTTTTGGGAACTCAAGGTTGTTTATGAGGATTTAATCAATGTCGGTATGCCCATGCCCTTGGAAGATCCGTAGAATGCCATCTTAGTTAGGCTTTTTTGGAAGATAATTCCATATTCAGAAGTTATAGATAGTAAGTCCATTTCCTTATAAGTTTTTCTTTTATTGAGGTACTTAACTTATGCTTCTTTGTTTTGCCGATATGGGTGATGAATTTGCTGAGTTCTTCAAGGAGGACTTTCTAGAGAATATGAAAAAGAACAAGAAAGATGGGAAAAGACCCTCAAAAGAAATAAAGCCCAGAAACCCTTGAAGGGTCCAGGTCCAAAAAATGACCATGCCGATCTTTCCTCTAGCTTGTATCAAGGAAGTGACAAAGGCACACCTCCCTTAATCCTTGCAAAAGTACATGAAAGAGGCACCTTACCCCCTTGAGTCATCAATGTGGTCTTTCACCCTAAGGTTGAAAAGATTGAGAAAACTCTGCTATCTCTATCCCTAAGTCCACGCATAATGGCAGCACTTTTTGGCAGTGGTCTCCTAGATGTGGTTGACTATTTAATTGCCAGGGTAGGCATTCCTTCAATTGATGTTGTTGCCAAGGCTAAAAGGAAAAATAATTGAAAGAGGAAGACTGCTCCTCTTAATGTTGTGGCCATGCATGAAGTTTCATATTCCAAGGTTGCCCCTTCCCCAGTCACCAAGGTTCCACGAGGTTTGGTTTTCTACCATCCTTCTCTTAGTGTAACCTTGTTCAACATTTATAGATTGATTAAGGATTGGTTAGGAACTAATCCTATGAGAGAACTTCATCATGATCATGCAGGTGAGATGTTGATATTGAATTGGGAGGCTGATCATGAGTAATGTTGGCAACTTTGGAATGCTAGCCTCTGGAGATGAAAGGTCCCAAGGTCACCCATATAGTACATGACCAAGGGTATGGACCTCTTCAATGATGATGCCCCAAAAATGGTTCCTCTATTTTACCTAGGGATCACAATAAATGTAACCTTCAATACTCTGATAGAACTCTTTCTTAATGATGAGATCTTCACCGTCGTCCTATTCAACTACTCTGCCAAGGTGATGCCTCATTTTACACCTTAGAATTTTTTTTGGCTTCAAATTCATGTAAGCTAATCATTTCCCTCCACTTGCTTCTCTTTAGCTATTCACCTTCATAAGTTATCTGGTGCACCAAGCAGTCCAAGACTTGTACCTTTATGGAGGAGCATTTGGCTAATTCCATAAGCAGTTTAGCCGAGGTTACTTATATATTCGGCCAAGTGAAGACATTGGTTAAGGATGACCTTACTTCTTTGAAGAAGAAGATAGCCATGGAGATGAAGGCTTTCTCCGAGGATGCAAGGGCCAAGATAGAGGACCTCAGTCAGAAGTTTACCTTACTACCCCTAGAGGGGAAAATGTTGTCATCACCAATAAGGATCTAAGCCAACAACTTGCATTTCTTTCCAAGATGAAGAAGAAGTTTGCTAGAAGCAGAAAAAAGCTTTAGTGATATCTTCGGGCATCCAAGAAGAAAATAAAGGCATTAGAGAATGAGGGAAAAGGGATGAGGCTAAAGAGGCAAAAGATAACCAATATTACCATCTTTGGACCCCAAGATGGCCTTTGCCTCACAAGGTACCAGGTCCTACAAGAGCACATTGACCAGGACCTTTCCTTCTTAAATGCTTTCAATACACCCAAAGGTCCCGCTTCTACTTGATCTCGAGATGAATACCTTGGGACCCTAGAGGTCAGACCTTAATTTGAAGATGGTGATGAAGAGGATGAGGAGGAAGCAAATGGGAAGGATGAGGAGGAGGCAATAAAAGACTGGCCTAAAGAGGAGGAGGAGGAAAATGAAATGGCCATGACGAAGAATAGTCCTTTGGCTAGCGTACTTTTTCTTCTTCTTCTTTTGTGCTCTTCTACCTATTTTAATATAAAGCTTGTTTCACTTATTTCCTCCAAGTTCCACCTTTGCTAATGTGTAATTTGTACAAGTACACCTTATTCTCACCATTCATACTTAGATAAATTTCCTTAGTTAGAATTCCCTAAGTCTTTTTGACTGATATCTTTTCTTTTCTCAAAGTGACTGATCAATTTCATATTGTCTTTTAGAGCAACATAGTGCACATATGCATATTCCCTTTCCATTGTTAGGCCTTGCTTTGGATTAAAACAAGTATGTGAAAATTTTTCTATGTGTTAGAATCACAAAAGGCTTCCTACTTCATTTGCCAAAAAGTACATCGGTTGTCAAAATACAGGCTGAAAAGTCTTGTACATAGATTTAGAAGGAACAAGTCTTTCTAGACACTCTTATGCATAATACTTTTTTAACACATCCGCATGCCAAGTATTCTTTAGGTCAACTCCAAAACCATCTTAGAGCTTGTAAACCCCAGGTTGATTTTTTTGAAAACATGGTATAGACCTTCCAAATTTGCCCGAAGTACCCCATGTGATGGCTTCTAAAGTTCTACTTTGGCACTATGGAGTATTAGATCACTTAGTTTAATTCCTTTAGGGTTTACCTTTCAGCTTGTTGTAGCAGAAACCCTTAAATGGAAAGCTTTCTAATAAACTTCTGCCATTTTCCTATGTTTTTTAATCATGTATAGCATAACTTGTAGACCAATGTTGTTTTCTGTCTGATCAAAGACATGTACCCAGATCAAAGGGTGCACTATTTTCACCACTATAAGTGTCTAAGTTCTGAATTCCAAAGAGAAGAGATTCTTTTTGGTGGCTTCCTCGGCATTGTTCTATAACTCCATAAGACAATAGGCAGTTTCATTGAGTACTTAAGGCCTTCTTTTATAATTCTATTAGATACTTCAACTTGGACGTTACTCAAGGGGTGTCCCACAGGAGCAAAGTGTAATTTTATGCTAAGGTTCGCTACAAATTCTTGAAACCCTTTATTGACAAACTGAGTACCATCATCTGTGACTAAGAACTTCGTACAGCCAAATCTATTGACAATGTTCTCCCAGACAAATCTTTGGACTTTTTTTCCCTATATAGTAGCTAATTGTTCAGCCTTTACCCATTTTGTAAAGTAGTCCACTACTACAATGCAATATTTTACCCCACCAGGGGCTATAAATAGAGTCCCTATCAGGTGAATTCCCCAAATAGCAAAGGGATAAGTAGAGCGCACCAACGTAACAACTTGAGAAAGCACTTTCTAGACTGAAGCATGCCCCTAACATTTTTCACAATGTGTCACCACCTTCCAAACATCTTTACTTAGAGTATGCCAGAAGTATCCCTATCTCAAAAGCACTATGGCTAAGGTTTCTATGCTAATATGGGAACCACACATTCCCCTATAGGCTACTCTCAAAACAGCTTCAACATTCTTTTCCCTGACGCACCTCTAAAGTGGATTGGAGTACCCTTGCCAACATAGTTTTCCCCTATTAGAAAATATCTCCCTGAGCTTTGCTTTACCTTTGCTACCTCATGAGGGTCCAATCGTACGCGTTCTTTAGACAAATAGTCTTTTAATTGGACCTCCAACCTTTTTGAATTGCTAGAGCTATTAGATTTGCAATGCTTTATGTAGTGCAGATTTCAATGTGATCGAGTGACTTTGCCAAAGCATCGACTTCAGAATTTTGGCTTCAAGGTACCTTTTCTATCTACTTCTACCTAAATTTCTAGATCAACTCATTGATGAGGTCAAAATACTTTATCAACTTTGGCTCTTTCACCTCATACTTTCATTTCTACTACTGAACTAGTAGTTAGGAGTCACTTAAGCTTAAAGGAATCTTAAAACTACTTTCTTTGCCAGTTCAAGGCTAGCTATCAATACCTCATATTTAGCCACATTATTTGTTATGTGAAAGCCAAACTTGATAAAATTCATAGTTTCCATCCCTTCTAACTGTCACAGAATTACTCCCGTGCTTTGGTGTTCGGTGCCTGAAGCCCTACCTATGAAGAGGGACCACTTAGGAACTTCTTGGCTTAAGGTATCTTTGGTTGCTTCAACATTTTTTAGCAGCTTGATGATAAAATCAGCTAAGGCTTGTGCTTTTATTGCCTTTCTCAATTCTTATATGATATCATACTTTCCAAGCCTGATACACCATTTAGATAGGTTGGTTGAGTGATCTACACTTTTCATGACATCTTGTAGGGGAAGGCTACTACGGACTATAATGGTGTGTCCTTGGAAGTATGGTTGAAGTATCCTTCCTACTAGGACCAAGGCATGAGTTGCCTTCTATAACACCGGGTATCCTACTTCAATGTCATGCAGGGACTTGAAGTAATAAACGGGCCATTATTGTCTGCTTTCTTTTTTAAGACCAAGGACCAAAATTTCTACCTTTTCCCCTAATACAAGATATAGTATGAATGGCTCCCTTTCCTTCAGTTATCGAAGTGTTAACAATATCATTAGGTATTCCTTTAACTTTTTCTAGCCATTGTAGCATTCACTAGCCTAGGATGATTTTTCTTCTCTGACTTTGGTGGTCTCTTTGGCTGCTTTAGTTAATAACTTGAAGAATGTGCCACATTAGTCGTAGTGGCAAGATACGAACTAACTCAGAATAGTTATTCTACCTGTGAGTTTCTTAATATCTCTAATGGTCTTCAGAATTTTTGAATAAAGGAGAACTTTGATTTTCTCCTGCTTGGTGTCAATGCCTCATTCGGAGACCATAAATCCAAGGAACTTCCCATCCTTTACTCCAAGTATACATTTTTTGGGAGTTAGGCAAATTCTGAACTTTCTTAGTTGCTAGAAAGTCTCTCTTAGGTCTTTGGTGTGATCTCCAGAGTTTCTACTTTTAACAATCACATTGCCAAAGTAGATGATATGATCAAAGAAGCCACAACCAGTGATGATAAGGACCCATTGAAGATAACTAGTGGACCATTGACAAGGGAGAAGGCTAACGAGCTCACTAGTGCACTTCAAGCTCGGATGTTGACAGATTGGTGATGTTCTGGTAGAAAAATCATATGTTGAGTTAAACAGATCAGAATTGAGTAATTCTTGATTCATTGGAAAGATAACATTTGGAGCTACAAATCATATGAAGACCATCAAACCCAGTTTTCATGTTAAGGAGGTCCAATTTAGCTTCAAAGTCGCGATTTACGAGTTATCGCTGGTTCAGAAGCAGTTGCAGTATTTTGGGCATCTTTGGCTTTAGATGTCCGTTTTGTGTGGTTCAGGTGTCATTTCAAAGCTAAGAAAGAGGTATACAACTTTCATGCTTTGCATTTTGAGAAATCATGGATTCATCAAGTTCGAATTTCAGCTTGAAGTTGAAGACACAAGCAGGAACCACCTAAGAAGACTATTTTGGGTTTTTATGCCCAATCTTGTGCTGTAACGTATCTTATTTTATTTTCCTAATTATTTACATTATTTAGGAAGTTATTTAGGCTATGGAATAGTTTTAAATCATTTTGGACAAGTGGCATATGCTGCATTCATTAAACTTGTTCAAACTAGGAATTAGAGTCCTAATTTGACTAGGATTCCTAAGGGATTTAGGCTGCGAATTTTGCCCAGCTTTTAACCCTAGTTTAGGCCTATATAAATGCACTTATTTTGGATGTAAACATACAGAAAAATTTTGAAATAATATTGCTCTTTGGAGAGGTTTTCTCTTTGGTTCTTTGTGGACTGCCTTGGTGCACAAGTGTGCTTGTGTTCTTGGAGTTCTATACTTCTCGTTTCTAATCAAAAGTTGATTAGGGGTGGGGGTTTCAAATCCAGTCTCTTTGATGTCTTGTGGAGCTTGAAAAACATCTTGGGCGCATTTCATGGTCTTTATACCATCGGGGTTCGCATCAGTAGACCTCCCTGTCCCCCCTAATATGGTCAATGAAACCTTGTCCATCAGGCATTGATATGCCGCTCCTGCATTTTTTAGCATGAATTGCATTCACACATAGGAGACTATTCCTTCATCGATAATGAAACAAGTTTTTTCTTCATTGACTTTGTCTATCTAAATTTGTTGGTATCAATTGAAAGCACCCAAGAAACCCAACAACTTCTATTCAGCTGTGGGGTCCACCAGTTGGTCAATTGAAGCCAGGGGATATGAATCCTTCGGGCAAGCATCATTTACTTTAGTAAAGTCGATGCATATCCAAATTTTGTCACTTCACTCCCTTGTCACAAAGACTACATTACTAAACCAATTTAGTATTTTGCATTTCTTGTAACCCCCACCTCTAGTAGGTGTTGTACCTCATTTTTTATAAAATCTATCTTATTCAAAACAAGATTGCATTTTTGCTGCTAAATAGGTCACTCATGTGGGTCTACCCTAACACTGTGTTGAACTATGCCCAAACTTATGCAAGTCATATCCTTCAGCGAGTAAGTAGAAAGATCTTTATTCAAAAGTAGAAAAAATACAAAGCTAGCCTTTTCCTCTTAGGGGATATTCTTCCCTAGTTGAATACTTCAACCTGGCACCAGTTCTAAGCCTCTAGTCTGCACCTTTTTCATAAGTTTCCTTATCATCCTGAGGTGCTTGGTCTTCCTTGTCTGAAGTAGTTTTTCCCAGCATCTATGGATGAACTCTCCTAGGCACTTGCCTTGCCTTAACAAATATCTTTCTTACTTCAACTTGGTCAATGTAAATATATGCATCTTCTTCCCTAGTCTTAACAATAATTTTCAAGTACTTAATGTCCATCCTAAGGTGAAGGTTCCCATGCACCTACCTTTTAAGGATGGTGTTGTATGGGGTAGGGGACATTAATTACTATAAACTTCATCATAGTTGAAGTAAAAAGTACAATGTTATCCTTCACCAACCTTCTTTACAACATTATAGGGAGGTCAATCCATCCTAGGAATAGAAGCTCACCATGTTCTATACCAAAAGTTGTAGATGACAGTGGCTCTAGACTTTCCTCTAAGATACTCAAACATGGAAATAAGTGAGTAAATAGAACATTGACATTTGAACCATCATCATAGAGGACCCCTTTTATGTCCTAGTTTCATATTTGGCCTATAATAAGTGGTGGGTCATCATGAGGAAACTTAACGAGTGATCCATTACACCAAACCAGCTTGTTAGTTGGGCTGTCATGCACTATTAGGGCAATTTCTTGCTCCTTTATCTTATTTTCTACTAATGGAATTCTCATAGTGATCATCTAAATTACCTCACTGGAGGAGGCGACTACCTTCTAGGAATCCTATTACTTCGGTGATGATCTGAATTGTATTCTTCACCATTACACCTTCTCTCCTCCTCTCCTCTGTCATGTGAAGTCGACCTCACTTAATCAGGGACTCTATGTATTTCCACAGCTAGAAGCAATCTTCGGTGTCATGACCATGGTCCCTATGGAATTGTCAGTACTTCTTCATGTTTTTCTTGTTGTCCAATGTCATTGGCTTTGGACACTTGATTATGATCCCTGACCTTTCAAGAGCCATTAAAATGTTAGTTCTTAAAGTATTTAAAGGAGTGAAATTTTTTTTTTTCTTCTTTTTATTTTTTTGAGTTCATCCATTGTTCTCACCCTGAAATAGAGGTTGGTTCATCGAGACTTCTTGCCTTTAGATTTCATATTTTTTTCCTCTGGTATGAAGTTCTTTGGTTGTAATGTGTTGCCTAACTCATTGATAGAATTCTCCTAAGCCCTTTAAAGGATCTTTTGAAAATTCATAAAACAATTACAAGTCCCTACAAAGTCCGCAGGTCATTGCTAGCACCCTAATTTCAGGATGAAAGTTTGGGACCATCAGCACGTCTCTGTTAAACATTTCAACATAATCCTCAATAGTTTCACCATTCATTTGAGTGAAGTCAAACTTCTAAATAGGCATTTTGGTCATAGGTTAGCTACCAATGAACTATTGGGTGAATGTAGTTGAGAGTTCCAGAAATCCCAAGATGGACCTTGGTGCTAGTGAGTTGTACCATGTGGTAGCGGGCCCGGAGAGAGTGACCTAAAGCACTTATAGAATATAGCCTCATCGGCTCTATGTAGCATCATGCTTTTTCAATACTTGGTAAGGTGGGCCTGTGGGTCACTTCAACAATCATAAGATTCTAGCCAAGGTACCCTAAAGTCACTAGGCATAGGTGCTTTGGCTATTGTGCAAACGAATGAAGATTCATTTTACACCAAGGGTTCAACAAGACATGGTCAATTGGTCTTCCTAAAGACTTGTGTCTCCAATCAGTCTAGCCTTATTAAGAGCTTTTCCATCAAGATCACTATTAGTCCCTCTTCTCCCCACCAACAATTACCACATGTCAGAGAATAATGACACTTTTTGGAGAATAGTTCTTCCAACATGGCGAAAAGCTTCTTTGGCATGAAGTTAGACTTTTGTAGTATGAAGAATGATGTTCCTTGTGATATGATCAAGAAAGGCATAACCAAAGCTGGTAAGGACCCATTGAAGATATCTAGTGGACCAGTGACAAGGAAGAAAGCTAAGGAGCTTACTAGTGTACTTTAACCTTTTGTCTCAAGCTTCTTCATGGAGAATAGACATGGAATTTTGCAAGGAGCTACTGGAACATTCAAAGAATCATATGGAGATGATGGCCAAGCTTGGTACTCAGTCCTAGAGTCCTAGACAAGTCACAAGACAAGGAACCCCAAAGGCACCCCTCAAGTAAACCCTTGGGAGCCTCTTTGAAGTGTTTCAAGGCCATTTTTCTTCTACAAGTTGGATCTTTGAGCTCTAACCATTCAAGACCTCTTTCCAACATCTAAGATGAAAAATCACACCAATGGAACTCAAATATTCAAGCTTGGAGCTGAGGATATAAGCAAAAACCCTAAAGAGCCCATAAGCACACCCAAGAAGACCATTTTGGGGTTTTTAGGGCCAAACTTGTATTTTCACTTTATTTTATTTATTTTCATGACTATTTACATTATTTAGGATGTTATCTAGGCTATATAATTGATTCAAGTCACATAGGATAAGTGGCATACGCTGCACACCTTAAACATGTGTTAAAAGGGTGTAGGAGTCCTAGTTTGACTAGGTTTTCTTTAATCCTTTGTACCTAGGTTTCCTATGTGACTTGAGATGCGAATCTTGATGAGTATTCTACCCTATTTAGGCCTATAAATAGGCATATATTCTAGTTGTAAAACATAGCATTTATATGAAATAATATTGCTACTTTGAAGAGAAATTCTTTTTTGTTCTTTGAGGACTACCTTGGTACACAAGTTGCTTGTGTTCTTGGTCTTCTTATACTTCTTGTTTCTAATCACGAGTTGATTAGGGGTGGAGGTTTAAATCTAGTCTCTTTAATGTCTTATGGAGCTTGAAAAGCATCTTGGGCGGGTTTCTTGCTCATTATACTAAAGGGGTTCGCATCAGTTGGTATCAGAGCCATAAGTTCCATCCAAAGGACATATCTTTGTGTTCTTGTTTCTCTTCATTTTTATTTCAATTTTTTCAGTAATTTCATGATTTAATTATTTTTTTATTCTTTTTTCAGGTCTATGTTCTTTTTCAGCCTTGTTTCCAATCAAAACAACCAAAAACAACAAAAAGAAGTCAACTAGTGTTACCTTGTGTTCTTTGTTTTAATCCGTTTGTTCTCTTTTGTCTCTTATGTTTTTGTTTCATGTCTAGCCCTATTAATCTCTCCTATTTTCATTGTTTCCATCACCATAAAGTCAAGAAAACACCTAAACAAAAGAAGGACCCAAGTTCAGGAAGTTTTGGTAGCAAAGAGTTGTTTCAAATTGTGCAAGTTTTCATTAGTTTCTTGTCTTGGCCAAGAAGCAAACTAACGTTTTGTCATTGGAAGAAAGGAACTTCAAAAAGAAAGTTGTTCTAGCATTAAAACAGAAAGGAAAAGAAAATAAGGTTTCAAGAAAAAAGAAGGAAACAAAGAAAAGAAAAAAGAAAAGGATATGCGAAGAACCTTGCACAAAGTGTTTTGGTTTTTGTGCCACAAACCCTAACCCTTTGTTTTGAATCAAAAGCTTTTCTTTGTGGTTCTTGTAATCATCTATTGCAAGCGCTTCCTACAGTCTTTTAAAGCTTGTTTAGCCTACCTTTATTTTGGAGTTAAAATTGTTTTCAAGAATTCAAGTTTTCTTGTGTGCTTTGAGGACAATTTTCTTAGAACTTTTGAGGACTCTTTAATTAGCAATATCTCACTAACAAATTGAGTGTTTTGAGTGTTCATCTTTTGAGTGAAACATGTGAGGTGAGTGTGTAAGGATCTTTGATTACAAGAGTATGGAGGGCAAGGAGGATAGGAGAATGGAAGTGAGACACAATGAGCAGCTTACCATGAGAGAACTTCAATAAACTCTCAATAGACTTGTGGGGAAGATTGAGGACATAGATTTGAGGTTGCCAAGGAGACCTAATCCCGTCTTGCAACCAAAGAGAGGTCAAAGGAGAGAAGAACCCAAGGAGGAAGAAGGAGTTTGGCATGACCATGGGCTTCCAAGGAGGGGGGAGCCAAGGGAGGATAACAATCTCAACTCCATCAAGCTTACCATTCCATCCTTCTAAAGGAGGAGTGGTCCTAATGCATATTAGGAGTGGGAGCAAAAGATTGATATGGTGTTTGATTGCCATCATTACTCTAAGGAAAAGAAGGCTAAATTGGCTACCATAAAGTTCATTGACTATGCTCTTGTATGGTGGAATTGGGATGTTACTTCTAGGAGAAAGAATAAGGAAGAGCCCATGCACACATGGAGAGCCCTTAAAGAATTAATGAGAAGGAGATTTATGCCTAGTTACTACTATAGAGACCAACACCTCAAGCTTCAAAGGCTTGTGCAAGGCCAAAGGAGTGTGGAGGACTACCACAAAGATTTGGAGATGACCTTGACCGGAGCCAACATCATTGAGGATGAGGAGACCACCATTGCTAGATTCATTAATGGTCTCAACCATGAGATAGCCAAGAAAGTTGAGATGGTGCCATATGTCAACATGGAGGATTTGCTTCACCATACCACAAAGCTGAGAGGATCATCAAAAGGTCTAAGGCATCCAAGATGTCTCAAGGAGGAAGCTCTACATGGAGGGGAGCATGGAATAAGGAAGCACCTAAGCCAAGAATGGAGGCCACAAAGGAGGCTTGTCTGGGCCTCAACAAGACAAGTCCAAAGCTCCACCTAAAGATGTACTTAAGGCAAGGGAGATAGAGCGCTTCAAGTGTAGAGGCAAGGGGCACTATATGAGGGATTGCCCAAACAAGAAGGTGATGATTCTTAAAGATGATAGAGAGATCACATCCAAGGATGGAGATGCCATAGAGGAGACACAACCTTTGGAGGATGAGGAGCAAAACACACTTGTGCCCAAAGAGGGAGATTTTGCATTTGTGGCAAGGAGAGCTTTAAGTGTGCAAGCCAAAAAGGAAGCTAATCAAAGAGAATGCATCTTCCGCACTAAGTACCGAATCAAATACCAAGTGTGTAGCCTCATTATTGATGGAGGAAGTTGCACCAATGTGGCAAGCTCAACCATGGTGGATAAGTTTGAAGATTTCAGGATCTTATGATCTTATGATAACATACTTTTATGTTATCTACTCATGTATATGCCACATGCATATTTGTTCATTTGAATTCAACATGGATATAGGCATGCATAACATATTATATAACATATCAAGATCACATACAAGTTGTGTTAAATAAATCCTAGCATGCTACTAAGAATATACGAAAATGAAACCTAACATGCTACTAAATCAAGAAAAGTTGTGCACCTTTCTTCTTGGTTATCTTTAGAGAAAAAAACTTTAGGGAGAACTTGATCTTAGAGGAGCGCCTTGAAGCTTGAAATAGAGATGAACAATCTCTATGTAAATCCACCCACAATGCTCTCAAGAAGTGTTTAATATTTCAGCCTCTAAAGGAAATAGGAGGAGAACAATTTTCTCTCAAGAAAATGGAGCAAATGGAGTGCAAATTCGTTCTTAAAATGGCTGGCCTCTAAAGGCTATTTATAGATGACCAAAGGGCACACCTTTACACCAAGAAAGGTGTCTTTTAAGCCAAAGAACACTTCCTTTGGCCAAGGGTCATGTATGGTGGCGAAAATACATGTCTTTTAGCCAAGGAACACTTCATTTGGCCTATAACCACCCCATAACTACCTTATGGCGAAAATACATGTCTTTTAGCGAAGGAACACTTCCTTTGGCCTATAACCACCCCATAACTACCTTATGGCCGAATATACATGTCCCTTGAAGTCATAGGACATCACTCTTGGTGCAATAACCACCCCAACCACCCTCATGGCTGAATATACATGTCTTTTCACTCAAGGAACACTTCCTTTGGATGAAAAGACATGTTCTTTTAGCCAATAGTCATCTCTTTTGATGAAGAGACATACCTTTACGTAAAAGATGTGTCTCTCGGTGGTTTTGAGCTAAAAGCAAGGTGAGATGGCACAAAGCTAGCTCACTATGCTACTTATGCACCATTGAGCTCCTCTGAGCTCCATGAACTAAGGTCTAGTTCCCTGAACTGACCTTGAGCTGGAGTTAGCTACTCTCAGCTGAAGTGAACTGAAGTCTGGCTACATTCAGCTACCAAAAGCTAAAGTGAGCTGACTTGAGCTGACTTGAGCTGAAGTCCTGCTGGTTTGAGCTACTTATAGCTTAAGTGAGCTGACTTGAGCTGAAGTCCAGCTACATTCAGCTACCAGAAGCTGAAGTGAGCTGACTTGAGCTGACTTAAGCTGACTTGAGCTAAAGTCCAGCTACTTTGAGCTACTTATAGCTGAAGTGAGCTGACTTAAGCTAAAGGGAGCTACTTTTAGCTGCCTTAGATAGCTGTTCAAGCTAGAGTTAGCTCAATGAGCTTAAATCCTATCTTAAAAGGATCTTGGTGTGCCAAGAATTCCAACAAAGTGGAGGCTTCGTATACAAAAGCACCCCCAACCATATCGACTTCAATGGTTGAATGATGTAGGAGAGGTAAAGGTTGTAAAACAAGTTTTTGTTCACTTTCAGATTGGTACTTACTATGATCAAGTTCTTTGTGATGTTGTTCTTATGCATGCTTGTCACATTTTGCTTGGAAGGCTGTGGCAATTTGATAAGAAAGTCACACATGATGGAGAGAAGAACTCATACTGTTTTGTCCATGAAGGGAAGCTGATCACACTTGTTCCACTTTCACCACAACAAGTCTTGGAGGATCAAAGAAAAATTCAAAGTAAGATTGAGAGAAAAGAAAAAGAGGGGAAAGTTGAGGGAAAGAATGAATAAGGGAAAATTGAGAGAACAATCGAGAGATCAAGTAAGGTGAGTGAACATAAAAGGAAGAAGAGTGGAAAGTTCCTGAGAGAGAAGAATGAGGGGAAGTTAAGTGGAAAGAAATAGTGCTATATTGCAAAAATGAGTGATGTGAGGAAAGCCATTCAAGCACAAAGACCAATGCTTCTTTTACTTTACAAAAAGTCTCTACTTCTTAGCAATGATCTAAGACATCTTCCTAATGTTGTTTTGTCTTTGTTTAAGGACTTTAAGGATGTGTTCCCTGAAGACCTAAGAGATTTGCCTCCTATTAGAGGCATTGAGCATCCAATTGACTTTGTCCTGGGTGCACCTATTCCAAATAGGCCAGCTTAAAGGACCAACCCTAAGGAGACTAAGGAGATTAATAAGCAAGTGGTGGAGTTGTTGGCTAAAGGCTTTGTGATGGAAAGCATGAGCCCTTGTGCCATACTTGTCCTTTTAGTGCCAAAAGAGGATGGTTCATGGTGCATGTGCATGGATTGTAGGCTAGTCAACCAAATCACTGTAATGTATAGACATCCTATCCTTAGACTTGTTGACATGCTTGATGAGTTGCATGGTTCTACTTTGTTTTCAAAATTTATTTAAAAAGTGGGTACCATCAAATTCAGATGAGGGAAACAGATGAATGGAAAACTTCTTTTAAAATAAAATCTGGACTTTATGAATGGTTAGTCGTGCCTTTTGGGTTAACTAATGCCCCTAGTACTTTCATGAGACTTATGAATCATGTCTTATGTGACTTCATTGGTAGGTTTGTTGTTGTTTACTTTGATGATATCTTAGTATATAGCAAGAACCTAGAAGAGCATGTTGGACACCTTACACAAGTGCTAAGTACTTTGAGAGAACAAAGATTGTATGCTAATTTGAAGAAGTGCTCTTTTTGTGTTGATAAGGTTGTTTTCCTTGGTTTTGTTGTAAGTTCACAGGGAATTAAGGTGGATCAAGAGAAAGTAAGGGCCAACTTCTATCATTGAGGTAAGATCATTCCATAGGTTAGCTAGCTTCTATAAGAGGTTTGTAAGTAATTTTTCTTCCATTGCTGCACCTCTAACTATAGTTATCAAGAAGAATGTAGGATTTAAGTGGGGAAAAGCTCAAGAAGAGGCTTTTAGGCTGCTAAAGAAAAGGTTATGTAATGCACCATTTTAGCTTTGCCTAACTTTACTAATACTTTTGAGGTTAAATGTGATGCTTCAGGTATAGGCATTGAAGTTGTGTTGATGCAAGAAGGCCACCCCATTGCATACTTTAGTGAGAAGTTAAATGGTAGAACTTTGAACTATCCCACTTATGACAATGAGCTTTATGCTTTGGTAAGAGCTTTGGAGACTTGGCAACATTATCTTTGGCCAAGGGAGTTTGTTATTCACACCGACCACCAAGCCCTTAAGTTTCTTAATTGGCAAGGTAAGTTGAATAAAAGGCATTCTAAGTGAGTAGAATTCATTGAGTCATTCCCATATGTTATCAAACACAAGCAACATAGGGATAATGTAGTGGTGAATGCACTTTCTAGGAGGTACGCTTTACTTTCAGCTTTGGATGCTAAAGTGTTGGGGTTTGAGCACTTGAAGGAGTTGTATGCATCTGATCATGATTTTGGAGAGATTTATGCTAAGTGTTCTAAATTTGCTTTTGAGAAGTTCTACCAAGCTAATGGGTTTCTTTTCAAAGAAAACAAGTTGTGTATTCCCAAGACATCTTTAAGGGAAGTACTCACAAAGGAAGCTCGTTGTGGAGGACTTATGGGACACTTTGGACGAGCCAAAACCTTGCATACCTTGAAGGAGCACTATCATTGGCTGAATATGGTAAAGAATTTAAGGAAGTTTTATGATCAATGCATAGCATGTAGGAAGGCTAAGTCCACTCACACTTCACAAGGTTTATACACACCATTTACTACACCTACTCATCCATGGGTTGACATTTTAATGGATTTCATTTGTTGGATTGCCTAGAACTAAAGGAAACTGAGACTCAATCTTTGTTGTAGTTGATAGGTTTTATAAAATGGCTCACTTTATTCCATTTAATAAGACTGATGACGCTATACATGTGGCTGAGTTATTTTTCGGGGAAGTTGTTAGACTTCATGGAGTTCCAGGGACCATAGTTTCGAATAGGGACTCTATGTTCCTAAGCCCCTTTTGGAGGACTTTGTGGGGGAAGCTTAGCACTAAGCTTTTGTTTCTACTTCTTGCTACCCACAAATTGATTGGAAAACTAAGGTAACCAATAGAACCGTAGGCTCTATGCTTAGAGCTATCATTAGTAAGAACTTGAAATCAAGGGAAGATTGTTTGCCTCATGTAGAGTTTGCTTACAATAGGACCAAGCATTCTACTACTGGATTTTCACCTTTTGATATTGTGTATGGTTTTAATCCTTTAACTCCGTTGGATCTTTTGCCATTACCTACTCATGAGGGTTATATTTTGGATGGTAGTAAAAAGGCTGAGAGCATCAAGAGGTTGTATGAGAAGGTTAAGCAACAAATTGAGCACAAAAATCAACAAGTTGCTAAGAAAGCCAACCAAGGCCGAAGGATAGTTGTCTTTGAACTTGGAGATTGGATTTGGTTGCACATGAGGAAGGAGAAATTTTTGGCCACAAGAAGGACTAAGCTTCATCCAAGAAGAGATGGTCCATTCCAAGTGATCAATAGATCAATGACAATGCATACATGTTAGACTTGCCAGGTGAGAACAATGTCAGTGCCACTTTCAATGTTTCTGATTTATCTTTGTTTGAACATGTAAATTCATGGACAAATCCTTTTAAGGAGGGGGGAGTTGATGTGATCAAGGAAGGCACAACCAAGGATGGTAAGGACCCATTTAAGATTACTTGTTCGGGGTAGTCCAGTTATGGTGCCAAAATTGTGCATTTAAAACTCCCATGGTTGGTATGTTCTGTAGGCCATCAGAACAATACCCTTAGTGTGCAAACCTAAGTGGCCCCTCTTGCGCACTATGTAAATGCATGCATATTGGTCCAACCATTATAGACATATTCATATTTTATGCACACCATGGTAGTAAGGAAGGAAAACACTAGCACAAGTCTAAATCTTGGCTACCACACATTAGGCAATCTTGTTTAGTTTAAGTAACCAGCCACTGCACTTGAATCTTCTTCCAAAAAACTATATTAATCTAGCCATGTAACCCCCAATTTTATTTACTTCATTGTCAAGTAGAGTCTTAAACCAAACCAATGAATTTGTTTTACATCAATACCCCACCTATGGACCAAGTTATAGATTCTTGAAGTTGGTTAAAAAATTCTGACCAAATGAACAATAACTAAGTCAAATTTGAAAACGTCATATCCTTGGCTACAGGCCTCCAAATTCAAAAATTCCAAATCCTAGTTTAACCTCTAGATTTTTTCTAGATCTAGTTAAAATTTCATACCACTATTTTTTCTACACAGAGAGATATAGAACTTTGAGTGTAGAGTCAAAATTCTAGGCACTTTGTGACCATTTTGCCCATACAAAATTTCATAAGTGTGCAAACACTTCATTCACAAGGGGTAAGCCTTCAAAGGCTATCCCATACATGTCCAATACACATAGGAATTTCATTCTCTTGCATCTAGCAACTTTATGTAGCCAAAACAGAATTTACACGTACGCAGACTATCATTCACACTTAGGTAGCTTTGCACCACTCACATACATAGCCAAAACATTACCCAAATGTTCACATACTTGTCTCATTTTACATACACTACATGTACATGCATACATGCACTACATAATGGTCTTAACCCATCTAAATATGTACCCTAAGTTACAAGAGTGCTTGAGACACAATGGACTCCAAAAACAGGATGCTGGACAACTGCTGCATAACACAATAAGCACCATCACTAAAAATACCAAATGTGCTCCTAAAATCACCAAAATTTCCAAATCACAACTAGATACATGGAATTTTAAGTTCCTAAAATTTTAGATCAAAATTCAAATCACAAAGGTCAGTTTAAATGTGATCTTTCTGTTAGACCTGAAATGGCAGAATTAAGAGGAGTAAGTTTCATTGTGAAACCTAATAAGGATAACACCTGGATTCAATAGGCAATGTAACCATCATCAAGACCTGCATCCAAAGACACTAAAACACAAAACCATAATGCATATATACAAAATATAGCAACCAAATGCAGCAGCCATTCACAACCATCAAACACATGAAATGCAGCAGCAACAATAACCATAGGTTAGTCCATAAAACATGCAATAAACATAAATAAATCACTATGGCAGCCCTCCTTAACCTAATTCTTGGTCTTAGGAGGATTTGAACACTAGTTAGTACTAACTTTGGGTTCTAGAAACCCTCATTTCATTACCATCTTTGTGCACTTCACACTATGTCACAAAACCTTCAATAAGTGCACTCCCCTCACTAAGCTTGGTTCATCAAGCTCATGACTTTCTTCCAAGATTAGACCTAGCTCCATAAATATAGGAAATAGCCCATGAGAGCAAGAGAACCTTTACCAAAATGCGTAGGCCGAAAATCAAGCTTGATCCTTGAAGTATCCAGGCAATAGCTCTAGTTTGCTTCCAATTGCTTCCTTTTGCCTTCAATTTTAATCAATTGCAAGTTTGAAGGTGTGGTGGCTATGGAGGAAGTATGGCTATGTTCTTGGGTAGGAGGAGGCTAAAAATGGGAGAGAGATAAGTGAGTTGACCACTTAAATGGGCTTAAATGAGCTTAACGGCACAAAACACACTTAACAAGCTTAACCTTACTTTATGTCCTTTTCCTTCCTATAAAACCTTGGTTTATTATGCTTAATTTCTTGGCCCACTTTTGACCATATCCCTACCATGCCTTAGCTGTCTTCCCTAGAGTGCGATAACCCCAAAATTTCTCCATTTGACTCATGTGAAAAGCTTAAACAACCAAAGGCCTACACTAGGACACTTAGGTCCTTAAGCCCTTTTTTGTGTTTTCTTTGCCCACACTCATCTTCCATAAGCAATTTGGTCCTCCAACAGCACTTTCATACGATTTATATCCTTCTCATAACTCTCCAAATCTCTTTTGTGATAGTTTTGCAATTGAGTATCCGAATTTACAAAATCTTACACAAAAGTCCTTAAGGCTTTTCTTGGGGGCCAAGTTACTAGCTTGGAACACTTTTAAGGAGGTGTTCACTACACCTTTTAACCCTCATAGTTTAATCACTATTAAGAGAATTACACAATATAATGGTTTTTTTTACCATTATGCCACACTTGTGTTTCTCCCATTTTTGTGAGGTGGTAACAATCCTCCCCCCTTTAAAAATTTTGGTCATCCAAAATAGCCTTTAACTCCAGGTATTCTTCAAGATACCTTTCCATAAGTTCCTTTTCAGTTTCCCAGGTTGCTTCTCTTTCAGAGTGGTGTAACCATTGAACTTTAACCATGGGAATGAACTAGTTTCTTAACCTTCTGGTATCCTTAGCTAAGATAGTTGTATGTTTCTCTTCATATGTCAAGTTAGGTTCTAACTGTATGTCTTCCACTACAATAGCATGCTTTGTGTCCAATAGACACTTCTTAAGCATATTGATGTGAAAAACATTATGAACACTTGACATGCTTGGTGGAAGAGCTAACCTGTATGCTACCTTTCCAACTCTGTCGAAGATCTCATATGGACCTATGTATCTTGGAGGTAACTTGGTTTTTTTACCAAATCTAACAGTGCCTTTGGTTGGTGCAACTTTCAGCCAAACATTATCACCAACCTCAAATTCCAAGTCTTTTCTTATTTTGTTCATATAGGTTGTGGTCCTTTCATTGGCTGTCTTTAATCCTTATTCAATTTTCTTGATTTTGGCAGTAGTCTCTTCAATAATTTCGGGACCCAACTCTAGCCTGTCTGAGGCTTCCACCCAACAGTGGGGTATCATGCACCTTCTTCCATATAATGCTTCATAAGGTGTCATGCCAATGGTGCTTAGGTAACTATTATTATATGAGAATTCCACCAATGGCAGGTGTTGGTCCCATTCACCATTGAAATCCAACACATAGCTCTTGAGCATGTCTTCCAATATCTGTATCACCTTTTTAGATTGCCCATCTGTCTGAGGATGATAAGCAGTACTCAGGTGGATTTTGGTTCCTAGTGCTTTATGAAAAGCACTCCAAAATTGAGCTATAAATCTTAGATCTCTATTAGATACAATGGAGTCTAGCACTCCATGTAGTCTCACTATCTCCTAGACATACATCTAGGCTAACTTCTTCAAAGAGTCTATGAGTTTCATAGGTAAGAAGTGGGCATATTTGGTTAACCTATCCACAATGACCCAGATTGTATCATGCCATAATCTACTCATAGGCAACCCATTCAAAAAGTTTATGGTTATGTTGCCCCACTTCCTCACTAGTATAGGTGGAGTCTATAGGGTACCACCTGGCTTCTGGTGCTCTACCTTTACCCTTTGGCATGTGGCACATTTGGAGACATAAGTAACTATGTCTCTCCTCATATTTGGCCACCAGAAGTGAGTCTTCAAGTCTTTATACATTTTCTCACTTCCTGGATGGATGTTCAACTTGCTTGTGTGAACTTTTACAAATATTTCATCCCTGAGCTTTGGTCCTTTAGGCACATAGATTCAGTCCTTAAAGTACACTAATCCTTATTTGTAAGCAAAGGATTCATATAAGGAACCTTTTTCCTCTCCTGATATCCTTTTCAATTCAGGATCTGTCTCCTATGCCTTTCTGACCTCTTCAATCCATTCTGATTGGATTGTCAATGTGTAGATTTGGGCTTCCTCCTACCTATGCCATTTATTCCATAGCGATAGCAGACTATTCTGCTCATCATGATCAGCCATGGATCCTCATTTCAGAAGACCCGTGTACTTCCTGCTCAAGGCATCTGCTACTAGATTGCCTTTGCGCTCTGTGTACTCTATACGGTAGTTATAGTCCTTGATGTACTGTAACCATCTCCTTTTCCACATTTTCAACTCTTTCTGAGTGATCAAGTACTTGAGGCTTTTATGGTTAGTGAAGATCACAAAGGAACTTCCTATCAAGTAGTGTCTCCATTACTTTAAAGCAAAAATCACTGCTGCCAACTCTAGATCATGGGTAGGATAATTTTGCTCATGGGGTCTCAACTGCCTTGACCCATAAGCAATGACATTTCTATCTTGCATAAGTACAAAGCCTAACCTAGATCTAGATGAGTCTGTATAGATGATGTAGGGCTTGCTTGGATCAAGAAGAATCAATACTGGAGCTTCAATCAACCTCTTCTTGAGGTCTTGGAAACTCTTTTCACATTTCTCAGTCCACTCAAATCTTTGACCCTTCTTGGTCAGTTGAGTAAGAACTGAGGCAATCATGGAAAGGCCTAATACAAATCTCCTATAGTATCCAGCTAATCCTAGGAAACTTCTGATTTCCTTCACAGTCTTTGGTCTTTCCTACTCTTGCACTATCTTGACCTTTTCAGGGTCTACCTTAAGGCCTGTGCATCTATGATGTGTCCTAGGAAAGACACTTCCCTTATCCAAAATTCACATTTGGATAACTTGGCATAAAACTTATGTTCCAACAGAGTCTTTAAGACAATTTTTTGATGATGTTCATGTTCATTTTCATCATTGGAATACACTAGGATGTCATCAATGAACACAACCACAAATTTGTCCAGATGCGGTCTGAAAACCCTGTTCATCAAGTCCATGAAAGTAGCTGGGGCATTAGTCAAACCAAATGGCATGACTATGTACTCATAATGCCCATATCTAGTCCTAAATGCAGTCTTAGGAATATCCTATTCCTTTACTCTCAATTGGAAGTATCCAGATCTCAAATCTATCTTAGAGAATATCTTAGCTCCTTTGAGTTGATCAAAAAGATCCTCAATCCTAGGGAGTGGATACTTGTTCTTGATAGTCATTGCATTGAGCTTTCTGTAGTCAATGCATAGTTGCAATGATCCATCCTTGTTCTTCACAAAGAGAACAGGAGCTCCCCATGGTGAAACATTTGGCCTTATGAACCCTTTTTCAAGAACTTCATCAAGTTGTTTCTTGAGCTCATTCATCTCTGTGATAGGCATTCTGTAAGGAGGAATGGATATTGGACTAGCTCCAGGTTACAACTTGATCTCAAACTCAATTTCCCTTAGTAGAGGAATACCTTGTAGGTATTTAAGAAAGACTTCTCGAAAGTCTTTTACTACAGGTATTCTGTCCACTTCCTCATCATAGTGCAATTCATTCAATGCATAACAATAATCATGCTCAGAAATCATAGGTATCCCATCTAGTATCTCTAGTTCCATGCCATGCATTTTATACACCAATTCCTTAGAATTCACTAATGCATGCATTTCATCACCAGGTAATATGATTTCACTTTTAGTACAATCAATTCTTATGTTATGCATGGCAAGCCAATGCATACCCAGCACTAAATCATACTTAGGAATGTCCAACACTAGCAGATTAGTCATAACCTTAGTCTTTCCTACTACTAGCTCATAATCCTTAGCTAGGTCATTAGTGAAAAAACATTGACTACCTACTATTTTCACTAAGGATATCCTAGGCATGATTTCAGTAGGCAAATTCATGGCATCAACAAATTTCCTAGGCATTATAGACACATATGCACCAGTATCAAACAGAACACTAACAAGCATACCATTAAGGTAAATGTTAGCTCTTAGTGCTCCTCCCTGCTGTGATGTATTTGGCCTCTGCACTTGGAAGACTCTACCAGCTCTCTGCACTAGAGGCCGAGGCACTAGAGGAACTGGCCTTTGCTATCCCTCCCTAGGTGTTCCCCCTCTAGGTCTTGCCCCAAAAGGCCTTACTGGACCTTGGTATTCTAACCTCCTTTGAGCCTGTGGGCAGTCTTTGATCTAATGATCCATGGATCCACATCTTAGACATGCTTGGGTGTTAAAATAGCAAGGTTTCTTTCCGTGAAACTTCTTACACTTAGGCCACCTTAGGCCAGCGGACTTCCCCTTCACCTTGCCCTCACCACCAAGATGGGAACTCTTCACAATTCCCTTGCCATGTGGTGGCTTTTTCTACTTGCCTCCTGCTTGGCTACTTTCCCCTAGTCCACTAGGAAAATACCTAGTCTCATACTACTCTTGCTCTTCTAATAGAGCTTTCTGCACTGCTTCATAGTATATGACTGCTCCAAAAGGTCTTACAGCCTTTTCGATGTTTGACCTTAGGCCTCTGACAAATCTTTTGGCCTTTAACTCCTCCAGTCCATGATATTGAGGCGCATACCTCACCAACTCATTGAATTTGTGCTCATACTCTAAAACACTAAGGTTGTCCTGCCTTAGAGCATTAAATTCAACTTGCTTCATATCCTTGATGGCATCACTGATGTACTACTTCTGAAACAACTGAGTGAACTCTGGCCAGCTCATCTCAATATCTCTTATTGGCCTTCTGCCCTTCTGGATAGCATACTTATCTCTAGTCTTTCTCCACCATATCTCTGCACTGCCTACCAAGTTATAAGTAGCTAGTCACACCTTTTTGGTGGAGCTAAGTGGAATCCTCTCAAATATCTTTTCTATGAAAATTAACCACTCCTCAGCTTTTTCTAGTTTTGCTCTTCCATCAAACTATGGAGGCCTTAGTCCTTAGAACCTCTCCAGCAATCTGACCTCATCTAGCCATTCTAGATCCTCTACTCTATGTCTTCTAAATCCATGAGAACCCTCAGCATGGTGATGCTCTCCATGGTCTCTATGTCTTCTCCCACCTCTTCTCTTAAGATCTTCCTCAATTTCATTCCCAGTAGAGGAATGGTCATAGATTGAGGGATTGGTCCTAGACACCTGACCAATCTCAGATCTTACTCTTCTACCTCTCAAAATTCTCCTATCCTCATCTTCCACCTCATCAACTTCATCATTTTTGTTTATTGTTCTTCCAAAAGGAACATGTTCAGATGTGATCCTAGCTTCCTCTTCTGGTTGCTATTATGGATCCTGAATTGCTTCTGCCTATGCTACTGGGACTCTTTGATGTTGTGCTTGAATTGGCCTTACTAAGTTTTCATTGATTAGAGCTAAGTTCCTCTGAAGTTCTAACTAAACTTGCGGCACTTCAAGGTTTAGTGCCCCCTATTAGCCCTGATTCCCTTTATTCTATCCATTTCTTTGTTGCCTAAAATCAGTAGAAGGCCTTCAGGGTGGTTCTGTTAGTGTTGTGCCCAAAAGCCAATCATGAGATGATTGTATTTTTTTGCACATTGAGTCATGATATTTTATTAAGGCAATAATCCAGCAATTATGTTTGTTGTTTTGTTTCTGCGTAACTTAACAAACATAATTGTCACCCTAGAATAATGATATTCTTAAACGTCTCTGGTCTAGTATTATTGTGGAGCGGGTTGCAATAATACATAACAACTAGTATATGTGGAGACTAATATGAGATATGTAGTCTACATATGGGTACAAGTTGGAGAACTTCTGTTCTGGACCGACCCACCATGAGAACACTACATGGATCGTTATATGAGTGTCATAAGTGATTCTCATAGTGATCATGGTATATGTAGTCCTTTGACCTAAGATCATCAAGGTTCCCTACATGTGAGTCACATACTTTGATACTTTCCTTTGTTGCTCGTAACTGAGTGAACTTGATGGAGGTCATTGGGTATGTCACATATAATGCGGAGGGATTTGTATGATCAAGATTGGATTTGTCCCTCCTATGTAACAGCAGTGATATCTTCGGGCCCCTTGATAGAGTAAGACTTAGAAAAATGCATGGCCATGCTCAGATGAGTTGATATACGATATCAATGTCATCAGTTTAAGTTGGTCTACTCGGTAATCAGGAAACCAAAGCTTAGGCTATATGAGAGTGACACATTCCATGTCTCGTGCTTAGTCTTGATATGTTGGACAAAGGGACAATGGCATATATCGGTGATGATCATAACGGTTTAGTCGAATCATTAACAATCTTGTCACTTGGGTAGCAATCATGTGTTGCTAGACACCACTCATTGCTTATGATAATAAATGTGATTTATGATCATTGCCACCATGGTAAGAGCCTCTTGGGTCGCACACATAGAGTTATTTGGATCATTAGAGTGCATGGGCTAATAATTTGGGTTTTGGTTTCACAATAATTTCGTATTAATAATGGGCCCAATAGTTGAGCCATTATTAAGCCCAAAATTAAAGCCTAATTGGATTAGGGCTTTGAAACCTATTAGGCCTGCAAGTTAAGTCTCACTATAAATACAACTTCTAGTGAGAAATTCGCAAGGTCTCCTTGCCCTAGCCTCCCAAAAGGACAGCCACACTCTTCTCTTACAATTCCATGGAGGATGCAAGCTAGCACTGCGAGCGCAAGAGAAACGCATCTGCCGGGACGTGGTGGAAGCGTGGTGATACCGGAAGGCTCGTGTGGATACCATAGAGAGTCTGAACACGTCAACTGTTCAGGTTTTTTTATTCAACTCTACAGTTGAGTGAGAGATCTCATCCGAAAATTAGGTATGAAAATTTTTGAACACCCGGTTTACCCCGTTTCACTTTGATCCTAGAGGGTTTCGGTTAAATTTCGCTGCGCTGTTTGGCTCCCAAAACCCATCAGTGGTATCAGAGCTACTGGTGAAACCCTAAATCGGGATTGTTGTTGAATCGCATGATGTTATGTGTTCGGTTGCTTTTCTGCCATGATTAATTAGATTGATTCATGATGCATGAAACCGGAACTTGTAATGAACATATGAGATATATGAAGAAACGACACTAATTGGTTAATGATATTAACCCGAAATTGAATGGTATGAGATACTTATATGGAGTAGGATTATTGCAATAGTTGCAAAAACCCTAGCTTGGTTCGGATTCGGCCTATTCGGGCACCAAAAGTAAGGTATTTTTGGTGGCCAGCAGGACCGCCGTATGCAAAGCGCCACATAAATAAAAACTGGTTAATCAACGCATGAAAATTGGCATGCATCTTTGTTGAATGAGATTTGACGTGATATGCTGATTGGTGTTTGAAGCATGGTGCATGGTTATAGCCCTTGATTGGTTGTACTTGTAAATACAGCCTGCGAGTCGTGCCTTTTCTTATCACTCTCATTGTACATTCTCTTCTCACCTTACTCCCCTCGATTGTCACTCGAGGTTTCTATTATTGATGTAATGGTGCATTATGGGATCATCCAAGGTGATATGTCCAAGGATCATCCAAGGTGGTATGTCCAAGGAGGTGACAACAAAAGGGCAGCCAAGAATGGAAGAAAAGGAGCTTG
Source organism: Aquilaria yunnanensis (assembly GCA_039654915.1). Lineage (NCBI taxonomy): Eukaryota > Viridiplantae > Streptophyta > Magnoliopsida > Malvales > Thymelaeaceae > Aquilaria > Aquilaria yunnanensis. Next base: position 42,607,875 of record CM077599.1, on the reverse strand, counting down.
TGAAGACTCTTTTCTTTTCTTAGGCTTTTATGATATTCTCATTGGCTTGAGAATATCGCATAGTTTGGGCTATAACCATGTCACATTTACTTTCTTGAACGCATGAGATGCATGTTTTATATTTGTATGTGATGCATGTATAAGACAACCGGAGATAACAAATTGGTGAGATCAAACAAAAAAATCCCTCAAACAAATATTAAGTCATCAAATGTGATGCCTTACAAATGTTGGCACTCGTCAAGACTTTGATCAACATTAGGTGGGTTTGCCAAAGCAAAGCACCTATGTTCATCTTGGTAAGGCGCGATGGGATAATAGTGATATCCAAATTGCTAACTTTGGGTCCGACTTAACTAAGTCATCCTAATAGGATTAGGGACTTAGAGGCATAGAGTTGGGCTTAAGCTCATGGGATGAGCTTGGACAAGTGTTGTTCACCCAACTATCCAAGAGTTGCATAAGATGCAATTGGCAAAGAGTTGCCTACCTAAATAGCTGTAACTTGAGAGAAAAGCCAAAGCTGACTCAAGTTGTGGTCAAATATGGATCTTGGCCCACTAGAATACCTTAGCGTAGAGGTGTTCCGAAATAATATCGAGGGTTATTATTTTGAGGAAAATAGTGGGAGTATCGTTTAATAAAAGTCCTTATTAAATGAATTAAAATATATGCCTCTTACACTGCATATTTACTGTTGTAGATAACCATGGCACAAAACACATCGACACTTTCGTTGCGATCGATCCTTGAGAAGGAAAAACTGAATGGGACCAACTTTCTCAAATGGTACCGAAACTTGAGGATAGTCCTCAAGCAAGAGAGAAAGGCCTATGTCCTAGAGCAGCCCATTCCGAATGAGCCTGCTGCCACTACTCCAAGAGCTGAAAGGGATGCTCACAAGAGGCATTCTGATGATGCTTTGGATGTTGTATGCCTCATGCTTATTACCATGGAATCTGAGCTTCAGAAGCAACATGAGAACATGGGAGCGTTCGATATGATCGAACATCTCAAAATGCTTTTCCAAGAGCAAGCTACGCATGAGAGATTTGAGACCTCTAAGGCATTGTTTCAGTGCAAGATGTCTGAGGGAAGTCCTGTGGGTCCTCATGTGCTCAAGATGATTGGGTACATTGAGAATCTTGAGAATTTGGGATTTGCTCTTCAGAAAGAGTTGGCTATTGATGTAGTCTTGCAATCATTGCCTGAAAGCTACAGTCAGTTCGTCATGAACTATAACATGAACGACCTAGACAAGTCCCTCCCTGAATTGCTCAACATGTTGAGAACTGCTGAGCAAAACCTTAAGAAGGCTAAGCCCATTTTGATGGTTCAAAAGGGCAAGGGAAAGGGAAAAGCCAACAAGAAGAAGGATAAAGCTAATGGAAAGTCTAATGCTAATTCTTGTTCAGCTGCACTGAAACCAAAGGGTGGTGTGGCAAAAGAAGGGGAGTGCTTCCATTGTAAGCAACCTGGACACTAGAAGTGCAACTGCAAGCTCTATCTTGAAGAACTCGCTAAGGAAAAGGGAAGTAAGACTTCCACTTCAGGTATTCTTGTTATAGAGGCTAACTTTTCTACTTCCTCATCTTGGGTATTGGATACTGGATGTGGATCTCACATTTGCGCAAATGTGCAGGATCTAAATAGAAGTAGAAGATCGGCCCGAGGTGAAGTGGACCTACGTGTTGGAAATGGAGCAAAGGTTGCTGCCATAGCTATAGGGACTTATGTTCTCACTTTACCTAGTGGATTAGTTTTAGAATTAGACAACTGCTACTTTGTGCCAACTATTAGTAGAAATTTGATTTCTGTTTCTTGTTTGGACAAGAAAGGTTTTTCATTTATAATAAAGGACAAATGTTGTTCTATTTATTTGAATGAAATCTTTTATGGTAGTGCTCAACTTAGCAATGGGTTGGATGTTTTAGACCTCGAAGATCCAATCTATAATGTGAACACCAAGAAAGTCAGATTAAATGATTCGAACCCGACCTATCTCTGGCACTGTCGCTTGGGCCATATAAATGAGACTCGCATATCCAAGCTCCATAAGGATGGACTCTTGGACTCATTTGATTTTGAATCATATGAGACATGTGAGTCATGTTTGTTGGGCAAGATGACCAAAGCCCCATTCACAGGGCAAAGTGAAAGGGCTAATGGCTTACTAGGACTCATACATAGTGATGTATGTGGCCCTATGTCTACACAAGCTAAAGGAGGTTTCCAATACTTCATTACTTTCACTGATGACTTCAGCAGATATGGCTATGTGTATCTCATGAGACACAAGTCAAAATCCTTTGAAAAGTTTAAAGAATTCAAGAATGAAGTAGAGAATCAACTCGGGAAGAGTATTAAAGTGCTTCGATCAGATCGAGGTGGAGAGTACTTGGATCGAGAATTCCTTGACTATCTGAAGGAGTGTGGTATAGTATCACAACTCACTCCACCAGGTACACCTCAATGGAATGGTGTATCTAAAAGGAGAAATCGAACTCTGTTAGACATGGTTCGCTCTATGATGAGTCAAGCTGACCTTCCAAACTCTTTTTTGGGGACATGCTCTAGAGACAGCTGCTTTTACACTAAACCGAGTTCCATCTAAATCGATTCAAAAGACACCATATGAGATATGGAGTGGGAGGCGTCCCAATTTGTCTTTTATGAAGATTTGGGGCTGTGACGCTTATGTGAAACGTTAATCCTCTGACAAACTAGGGCCCAAATCTCAAAAATTCCTTTTTATTGGGTATCCCAAAGAAACAGAGGGTTACTATTTCTACAATCCTTCTGAGAAAAAAGTGTTTGTTGCTCGAACTGGTGTCTTTTTGGAGAAAGAGTTTATCTCTAAAGGAACTAGTGGGAGGAAAGTAGAACTTGAAGAAATTCAAGAACAACAAGGAGACATCGAACCTGAAATGGAACCTGAACAGACACCGCAAGATGTTGTTCAAGAGTTTGTTCCTGTAGCACAGAGCCCACGTAGGACTGGTAGGATTCGGTGTGAGCCCGGGAGATATGGATTTCTTGTGACTCACGCCGGTGATGTGATGCTCATGGATCAGGATGAGCCCACAACCTATCAGCAAGCTATGTCGGGGCCTGACTCTGAGAAGTGGCTAGTGGCCATGAAATCCGAGATGGAATCCATGTATGAAAATCAAGTATGGACTTTGGTTGACCCACCTGAAGGGGTAAAACCCATAGGGTGCAAATGGGTTTTCAAGAAGAAAACTGACATGGATGGTAATGTGATTACCTTTAAGGGACGATTGGTTGCAAAAGGTTTCAAGCAAATTCATGGTATTGACTATGATGAAACTTTTTCACCAGTTGCTATGCTTAAATCCATCTGAATTTTGTTTGCTATTGCTGCACACTATGATTATGAGATATGGCAAATGGATGTCAAAACTGCATTCCTAAATGGAAAGCTACTTGAGGATGTGTACATGACATAACCTGAGGGTTTTGTCACTCCTGAGAATGCCAATAAAGTGTGCAAGTTGCAAAGGTCCATTTATGGACTGAAGTAAGCTTCTCGAAGTTGGAATCTTCGTTTTGATGATGCAATCAAAGAGTATGGTTTTATCAAAAATGAAGATGAACCTTGTGTCTACAAGAAGGTTAGTGGGAGCGCTATTGTCTTCTTGGTGTTGTATGTAGATGACATACTACTCATCGGGAATGACATTCCTGAGCTACAGTCTGTGAAGACTTGGCTAGGGAAATGTTTCTCTATGAAGGACTTGGGTGAAGCAGCCTATGTGTTAGGCATCAGGATCTATAGAGATAGATCTAGAAAGCTTCTTGGCCTAAGTCAAAGTACATATATTGACAAGGTGCTAAAGAGGTTTAGCATGCAAGATTCCAAGAAAGGATTCTTGCCCATGTCACTTGGTATCACTCTTTCTAGATCTCAGTGTCCGAGTACAACCGAGGAGAGAAAGCGCATGAGTAAGATTCCATATGCCTCAGTAATTGGATCTATCATGTATGCCATGATATGTACTCGTCCCGATGTCTCATATGCTTTGAGCATGACGAGTAGGTACCAATCAAACCCCGGTGAGAGTCACCGGACAGCTATTAAGAACACCTTAAGTACTTACGAAGGACTAAGGATGCATTCTGGGTCTTTGGAGGTGAAGGTGAGCTCGTTGTAAGGGGTTACACCGATGCAAGCTTCCAATCCGATAAGGATGATTTTAGATCACAATCTGGTTATGTGTTTTGTATTGGTGGTGGTGCTGTGAGTTGGAAGAGTTCAAAGCAAGAGACAGGAGCTGACTCTACAACAGAATCTGAGTACATTGCCGCCTCTGATGCTGCGAAAGAGGTAGTTTGGATCAAGAAGTTCATCACTGAACTTGGAGTGGTTCCAAGCATTGTCGACCCGATAGAGCTCTATTGTGACAACAATGGAGCAATCGCACAGGCTAAAGAACCTTGATCTCACCAGCGATCCAAACATATACTCCGACGCTATCATCTCATCAGGGAGATCATTGAGAGGGGTGATGTAAGGATATGCAGGACTTCGACAGACAGCAACATTGCTGATCCACTGACAAAGCCCCTTACACAGCAAAAGCATGATAGTCATTCTAGGTCCGTTGGTATTAGATACGTGGATGATTGGCTTTAGTGCAAGTGGGAGATTGTTAGTGTTGTGCCCAAAAGCCAATCATGAGATGATTGTATTTTTTGCACATTGAGTCATGATATTTTATTAAGGCATTAATCCAGCAATTATGTTTGTTGTTTTGTTTCTGCGTAACTTAACAAACATAATTGTAATCCTAGAATAATGATATTCTTAAATGTCCCTAGTCTAGTATTATTGTGGAGCGGGTTGCAATAATACATAACTACTAGCATATGTGGAGACTAATATGAGATATGTAGTCTACATATGGGTACAAGTTGGAGAACTTGTGTGCTGGACCGACCCACCATGAGAACACTACATGGATCGTTATATGAGTGTCATAAGTGATTCTCATAGTGATCATGGTATATGTAGTCCTTCGACCTAAGATCATCAAGGTTCCCTACATGTGAGTCACATACTTTGATACTTTCCTTTGTTGCTTGTAACTAAGTGAACTTGAAGGAGGTCATTGGGTATGTCACATATAATGCGGAGGGATTTGTATGATCAAGATGGGATTTGTCCCTCCTATTTAACAGGAGTGATATCTTCGGGCCCCTTGATAGAGTAAGACTTAGAAAAATGCATGGCCATGCTCAGATGAGTTGATATACGATATCAATGTCATCAGTTTAAGTTGGTCTACTCGGTAATCAAGAAACCAAAGATTGGGCTATATGAGAGTGACACATTCCATGTCTCGTGCTTAGTCTTGATATCTTGGATAAAGGGACAATGGCATATATCGGTGATGATCATAAAGGTTTAGTCGAATCATCGACAATCTTGTCACTTGGGTAGCAATGATGTGTTACTGGACACCGCTCATTGCTTATGATCATAAATGTGATTTATGATCATTGCCAACGTGGTAAGAGCCTATTGGGTCGCACACATAGAGCTATTTGGATCATTAGAGTGCATGGGCTAATAATTTGAGTTTTGGTTTCACATTAATTTCGTATTAATAATGGGCCCAATAGTTGAGCCATTATTAAGCCTGAAATTAAAGCCTAATTGGATTAGGGCTTTGAAACCTATTAGGCATGGAAGTTGAGTCTCACTATAAATACAACTTCTAGTGAGAAATTCGCAAGGTCTCCTTGCCCTAGCCTCCCAAAAGGACAGCCGCACTCTTCTCTTGCAATTCCTTAGAGGACGCAAGCTAGCACTGCGAGCGCAAGAGAAATGCATCTGCCGGGACGTGGTGGAAGCGTAGTGATCCCGAGAGGCTCATGTGGATACCATAGAGAGCCTGAACACGTCAACTATTAAGGTTTTGTGATTCGACTCTACAGTTGAGTGAGAGATCTCAACCAAAAATTAGGTATGAAAATTTTTGAAGACCCGGTTTACCCCGTTTCACTGGGATCCTGGAGGGTTTCGGTTAAATTCCCCTACGCTGTTTGGCTCCCGAAACCCATTATGTTCCCCTATCCTTGTGGCAACCATGTTTACTTCCTGCATTGTTGATACATTATAGAGCACATATAAAGATCATAGCTATTTCAATGCTACTTTACACTAGTAGCTGACCAAACTGAGTTCATGTATGTAGATGCATGCAATGAAACTATATGTACACATATAAACCATGCTCTGACCATGCTCTGATACCAACATCTGTTACCCACTCCAGGGTAGTCCAATTATGGTGCCAAAATTGTGCATTTAAAACTCCTAGGGTTGGTATGTTCTATAGGCCATCATAACAATACCCTTAGTATGCATACCCAAGTGGCCCTCTTGGGCACAATGTAAATGCATGCATATTGGTCCAACAATTACACACATATTCACATTTTATGCACACCATAGTAGCAAGGACGGAAAACACCAGCACAAGTCTAAATCTTGGCTACCACACATTAGGCAATCTTGTTAAGTTTAAGTAACCAGCCACTGCACATGAATCTTCTTCCAAAAAACTGTATTAATCTAGCCATGTAACCCCTTATTTTCTTTACTTCATTATCAAATAGAGTCTTTAGCAAAACCAAGAAATTTGGTTTTACATCAATAGCCCACCTACAGACCAAGTTATAGATTTTTTAAGTTGGTTACAAAATTTTGACCAAATGAACAGTAACTTAGCCAAATTTGCAACGTCATATCTTTGGCTACAGGGCTCCAAATTTATAAATTATAAATCCCAATTTAACCTCTATATGTGGTCAAAATTTCATATTAAGAGTCATTCTACACAGGGCAATATAGAACTTTGAGTGCAAAGTCAAAATTCTGGTCACTTTATGACCATTTTGCCCATACAAAATTTCATAAGTGTGCAAACACTTCATTCACAAAGGGTAAACCCTCCAAGGCTATTCCATACATGTCCAATACACCTAGGAATTTCATGCTCTTGTATCTAGCAACTTTATGTGGCCAAAATAGAATTTATGAGTAAGTAGCCTATCATTCACACTTAGGTAGGTTTGCAGCACATCACATATATAGCCAAAACATTACTCAAATGTTCACACACTTGTCTCATTTTACATACACTACATGTAACTGCATACATGCACTAAATAATGGTCTTAACCAAGCTAAATACGCACCTTAAGTTACAAGAGTGCCTGAGACAGAATGGACTCCAGAAACAAGATACTGGATAGCTGCTACATAACACAATAAGTACCATTACTAAAAATAACAAATGTGATCCTAAAATCACCAAACTTTCCAAATCACAACTAGATACATGGAAGTTTAAGTACCTAAAATTTTAGATCAAAACTCAAACCACAAATATCAGTTTGAATGTGATCTTTGTGCTAGACCTAAACTGGCAGAATTGAGGGTAGTAAGTTTCATTGTGAAACTTAGTAAAGGTAATACTTGGATTCAATAGGCAATGCAACCATCATCAAAACCTACATCCAAAGACACTAAAACACAAAACCACAATGCATATATACAAAATATAGCAACCAAATAAAGCAGCCATTCACAACCATCAAACACATGAAATGCGACAATAACAATAACCATAGGTTAGTCCATAAAATATGCAATAAACATACATAAATCACTATGGCAGCCCTCCTCAAGCTAATGTTTGGTCTTATGAGGATGTCAACACTTGTTAGTACTAACTTTGGGCTCTAGAAACCCTCATTTCACTACCATTTTTGTGCACTTCACATTAAGTCACAAAACCTTCAATAAGTGCACTCCCCTCACTAAGCTTGGTTCATCAAGCTCATGGCTCTCTTCCAAGCTTAGCCTAGTTCCATGGTTTCTTTAAAATATAGAAAACAACCCATGAGAGTAAGAGAACCCTTACAAAAGTGGATAGGCTGAAAATTAAGCTTGATCCTTAAAGTATCCAGGCAATAGCTTTAGTTTGCTTCCAATTGCTTCCTTTTGCCTTCAATTTCAATCAATTGCAAGTTTGAAGGTGTGGTGGATATGGAGGAAGCGTGGCTGTTTTCTTGGGTTGGAGGAGGCCAACAAATGGGAGAGAGATAAGTGAGTTGGCCACCTAAATGGGCTTAAATGAGCTTAAGGGCACAAAACACACTTAACAAGCTTTGCTTTATGTCATTTTCCTTCCTACAAAAACTTGGTTTATTATGATTAATTTCTTGCCCCACATTTGACCATATCCCTAGCATACCTTAGCTATCCTCCCTTGAGTGGGATAACCCCAAAATTTCTCCATTTGACTCAAGTCAAAAGCATAAACAACTAAAGGCCTACACTAGGACACTTAGGTTCTTAAGCCCTTTTTTGTGTTTTCTTTGCCCACACTTGTCCTCCATAAGCAATTTGGTCCTCCAATAGCACTTTCATACCATTCATATCCTTGTCATAACTCTCCAAAACTCTTTGGTAAAAGTTTCGCAATTAAGTACCCAAATTTCCAAAATCTTACAAAAGAAGTCCATCGGTTGCTTGACAAACAAGCAATCTTGAATGCTTTTTCTTGGGGGCCAAGTTACCAACTTGAAACACTTTTAAGAAGGTGGTCACTATACCTTTTACCCCTCATACTTCAATCACTATAAAGAGAATTACATAATATAATGGTTTTTTGACCATTATGCCACACTTATAATTCTCCCATTTTTGTGAGGTGGTAACATAATTTAGTGTCTAGAGTTCTTAACTTGAAGACCAAGTAAGTTATTTATAATCTTTCACTTTTAGCACTTAATCTGGTTTTTTCTAAATGTTTTTGCAATTCATTAGCAAGCTAGTGGAAGATAGCCTTAAGACGCTATTTTTGCATTAAATTTTTATGCTTAACATACTGTTCAAAACATGGTAAGTTTTTAAGTTTCTATGTTGGTTTACAGAAAGTTTGGTTGATGGATTTGTGGTTGATTGTTGATAGTGTAAAGTAAAGTACAATACAAAAGTATGTTACTCCGCTGTTTTTAGTGTTGAAGTAGGTTGGAGTTTTCTCATAAGGTAAGAGTTGATCACAGCTTAAAAAGATGCCAAAAGGAATATTATAATCGAAAGGTCATCATGGATTGTGTTGAGGATTAGCTTATGTACAGACAGAGCTTCTGTAATGTACACTTGCTACAGATGTTTTTGACACATGACGAAAATTGGTTAAAAAAAAGATAAAAATATATTAAAAAGTCAATTAATCACCCAATCCATAATTTTTGGTTTGACAGGTTGTGCATAGTTAGCTTTGGCTTAGTGTGGTTTGTGCTTTTCACTTTGTGTGAAAATTTGATATTATCCTTTCAGTTTTGAGAGATATGAGTTGCTAGCTTTAGAATGAATTGTTCTTATTAAATTATTTTTTATTTGAAAAGTATTAGGTAGGAGGAGTTGTATGCTTGGTAGTCTTGTTAATTTCCCAAGATAATTAGAGTCTTAATCTTCTCGATATTTCTTTGCTCAAGGAATGTGACACGATCCCCGTGCCCCTGCCCGGGATACCCTGTGAGCGTTTGTCTCACGGTGGATTGTAATTGGCTAGCTGGTTATGTGTGTGGATTAAATCCAATGCTACTAGTTGATTAACCTAGAAATGCAATATGTATGCACTTATGCTTTGACTTGGTTTATTAAAACCATAAAACATTTAGTCATTTAGACATTTAGCCGGCTAAGTAAAATTCTATATAAATAAATACAAAATGCCAAAGCATATCAAAATCAACCTTTGAGTGATTAACTACACATACACCGCTCGTGAAAGCATTTATACATAAGTAACTAATGCTCTCACCCAGAGAACAATCCCCTGAGTCAAGAACTCTTTATAACATAAATACTGGAGGCAAAATAAAGTACTGTATCAAAATACAAGACTTTGCTGAGATCTTTTACCCTAGCTCCCACTTTGGACTCCTGTCCCAGTGGCGAGTCTCACAAGTCCTTTGCCAAGTGCTACTAGGCTCTGCAGCCAAAGGAAGAAGCAAGTTAATACCACAGCCTGACCAACAGACCAACTAAACACTTAAGCAAGCTAGAAACTTAAAGTTTCTCAACTACCGTACCTTTACAGACAAAAAGGTACTACCGTGATAATCCTCAGCGATTATCCGGTCCTGCTACTCCAGGCTCTGCATAACAAAGAGGGAGTGAGAATTCAACATTCTCAGTAAGGGTCTTCGATGTACCTGCAAGAAAAAGCTAGGACTCTGGCTGCGAGCTCACACAGCATGAGGGTACTAGTCATATATATATATACTAGGTCCGTAAACCTCTCCTCAAGTAGTCCTCTGTATCAGGCCAAGTGCAATCACTTAGCAACCTGACACATATACAGGCCAAGCGCAATCACTTAGCAACCTGACATATAGGCCAAGCGCTATAACTTAGCAACCTATCATATGGCTCAAGGGCGAACCTTAGCAAGCCTCATTCAAACATAGAACCTCTCACCTAGTTGTTATGCAGGGGAATTTATGACGGGACTTGTAGACTAGGCCGCAGGGCCTCTTTGATGTAAACTAGATGAACAAGGTTTCGCCTCGTGGCCTCGTGGCTCCGGCACGGCTAGGCCGACGAGGGTTCTAAACCTCTCACCTGAGCTATTGATAGCTAATTAAGTTCAATTGCAACATTTGTTTCCTTACTTGTTGCCTAAGCAACTTACTTACCTCAAACAGTTCAAGAAAACTCATACTTCCGGTGGGACTTTCGGAAGTCTCGGAGTACCATTGGGATCCTCGGACCCTTAGGCACGTTCCGAACCTTCCGTAGTCTCGGTCGGGTCAACGCAGCAAAAAGTCAAACCCCCCATTTTTAGGTGTTGGCGCCGCGTTGCCAAAGGCAAAAAGGGATTGGCGACGCGTCGCCGACGAACAAACGTTCTGTGACCGAAAATCGAATTGGCGACGCGTCGCCAATCGTCGGGCGAATTGGCGCCGCGTCGCCAATTCTGCAAAATTGCAGAATTTGGCCGATTGCTGCTATGAACTTTGGCAACCAAATACATATAGCAAACATGCATCAAAAGTTACCAAATTTCATACACATGAAGTAGATGTTGCAAGGAACAAAACCAACTATCAAAGCTAAACTATGATGCATTAGAAACATCAAACCAATCCTTCGAACATAGCTAGTCCATCATAATTCCCAAAACGTTTCTTCATACCATACCCAAAAATTACTCAACTTTCTCAATCCATTTCAATCCAAAAGCAATCCAACAACTTAAAAACACTTTCTCCCTTACCTTAACACCAAGAACAAGCAAGAATTCGAACCCTTCCTCTTCCAAACAAGCTTCCAAAGTTCTACACAAATCCATACCAAAACAAAGCTCTAAAACATCAAAAACACATCTTTCAACCAAAACCCAAGCTTCCAATCAACCAAATAACACGAATTCAATCAAGAACATAAATCATACCTCGTTCAAAAACAGGGGATGGAGAAAAACGCCCTTTCAAGCTTCAAAAACATGGATTTAAGCTTGAAAATGCATCCTCCAAGCTTGAACATCCTTAATTGCGCCTCTTGACACCAAGATCACTTGATTCCAAGTTCAATTTGAGAGAGAAATGAGTGAGGGAAGCTTAAGAACGTGTTAATGGCAGCTTCTCCCCCTCTTTCCCTTCTTAAACCCTCACTTAGCAACCAAGATCACCAAGGTTTCAAGTTAAGTGCAATTAGGTCCCCCATCTTTGTAACTTAACAGTTCTTGATTAAATCCTTGTCTATTTGTTGAGTTTGAGTTAAGGTTAAAAGTTAAGTTCTAAAAATTCATTTTAAAACACTCGGGACTCGTCCTGGCCACTCAGGGTGCAAAATTACCATTTTGCCCCTGAACTTAGTTCAGAGCTTTATTCTTGTCGGAACTTAGTGAACTTTGGCAAACTTCTTAATTCTTGCTAGGCAAACTTAAATTAAACTTATAAACTAAATTCTAAAGTCCTTACCTCCCTCTAGAAGGGCCGTAACAGAATGATTCTACATTCTAATGGTTTTCAAGGTTTTTAAGTAATTTTTTTATTTTTCTTCTTGAGTTTTTTCTTGAGGGCAAGCAAAAGTTCAAGTTTGGGGGGAAAATATAATATGCTCATCTTTAGTCATGTTTTCTATATGTTTTTCTCTTGTATTTCCTTGTCTTTTGATTTGTTTTCTATATGTTTTGATATGCTTAATTGGTTTATATTTGGTTTTCAGGTCATATTTCAGCTTCATTTGAGTTAGGAAGGATTTTGGTGAAGTTTTGGAGCTGAATTACAAGTTTTAGGAAAGTTTTAAAACTTATAGACCTTTATACACACCCGTGCTCCAAACCGTGTTAAACTTAGCAAGATTTTAAGTCCCATAAAAGTTACATGGCCTGTTATGCGATCTTGTATCAAATTGTGTTTGCCTAAATTTTAAGGTTTCTCTAGTTAATTCAAGAAAAAGAGGGAAAGAAAGAAAAAGGTAGATATATAGAGAAGAAAAAGACAGCTTTTGATGAAGGAAGGCTGCTATAGGTAATTTTGATGATCGACACCATTTTAAGGGCCGAATCAAAGATTTTTTGGAGGAAAAGAAATTCAGCGATAGATTATTCTTTTCTTAGTTTTCTTTTGATTTATTGGTGTTTATTTTACAATGTTATGAGCTAAACTTTTCCTATTCATACTTAGAGTAGATGAACCTTAGGATGATTTTGTGATTGTTATTACTTTTGGTTTAATATGATTATGTGTTTTTCTTGTGATTTATCAAATGTTCTTTATTTTATTGTTTAATAGCAGCTCACCTATTAATTCAATATCAGATGATGAACATGCGTCGGTAGTATCTAGTACATTTGTTGTGGATCACTGTTAGATAAAAGGGATATTATTGTAACTGGAAGTAATTGGAGCGATATAATACCTTTAGACTAAGGTGAAACCTAGTAGTGAGCCGTAGGACTTGTAATGCATTCTTAGAAAGCACGATAGGTGTAGGCATCATATCGGTGACTTAAGAATAAAGTTAGTGTAAATAGAATAATAGGGAGCTAATCTACATTAGGTAGTACTCCACGGTCAAAGTAAATTACAATTCTACTAAATCAAAGTAAAAGCAACACAAAAGAATTTTTAGGAGGATTCGATTCTAAGTATGAGATTTCTTATTGTTGATTATCTTAGTTGTTTTCCACTATTGATTAATAGTTAGTAGTTTATGTTACTATATTAGTTTAGTTTAGTTTAGTCAATTCATAATAATTAGTTAAATAAACTCCTTAATTAATGATTAGATAATAGAGAGATATTGAGTGCATTAGACAACCTCCGTTCCTTGGAGAAAAACAATTTTGGTACTTGCAACTATTATATTTTAATGATAAGTGCACTTGTTTGTGAGTTCACATGTTTGTTTGATTATAGAAAGATTTGCCGCATCTTTACTATTTATTGGTGTAGTGAAAAAAGTTTTTTGTGGACTATAAACAGACTAGTTATTGTAGATTTTTTTTATCCATTCAGGGAAAACCAAAATTAATATAAAATAAAATTAATTACACTACAAATTAGTCGAATAATTACTATATTAAAAAATTAGTGTGGAGTACACTAAAATTTTCCTAAGGAAAAAACAATTCTCAAAATTTGCTGCTAATTTTTTTTTTTAGACCAAATCTGGAACTAAAGTCTTTTCTATCCTAATTTCCACTAATGCTTTAAAATGATTTAAATTATCAATAATATTTTAAAATTGGCTCAAGTTGGCCACTGAACAGTAAAAGACTAACAAAATAGAAAAAATGACAAGTTTTAAAATTTTAGAATGCTAATACAACTTCTAATAAATTTAGATACTTTACATCAAGAAAAACTAACAAAAAAGCCACTAGTGTTTTCTAGTTAGCCCAATTTAGGCACTAATATTTTCTTTTTGTCAAATAAACCACTAACATTTACGAGACTAGTCTAGTTACCCAAATGAAGCTGACGTGACTCTAAGGAACCCACATTAGAACCATCTTTGTTTGTCTTTCAACAACCTACTATCTGCACTTAGCTCGTGATCTGTTTTCTGTTAAGGGGGAGTGCAAATCGAGCTTGCAGGATATGAGTTAGTACCAATTCCGCATAAACCAGCTAAAGGACATGAGTTAGTACCGAGCCCAGCTTCAAGCTCGCTTTGTTCTTGCCGCGTCGAGAGCTCAATGATTCCTTGCTATTTCGGAGCAGGCTTCACCACGTCTTCCCTCCTCTAGCATAGGCAGTTTTCAGGCCCAACCTTGGGACCACTACGCCTCTCGCGAGATGCCGGTGGCCACGGCTCCCACACTGCCTTCATCGTCGCAAGATGCACCAACACCAACGCCGAGAAAGATCGATTCCGACCACGGATTTGCTCCCATTGTCACATTCAATTCCAGTCCAGTCGCATGAAGTTCGATCTGAGGAAGCCTAAACCCAGTCTTCAGCTTTCCTTCCAAGTCGATTAACAGGGTGTCTTTGACCTAGGCCAGGATTTTTAAGTCGCCACCAATGTAGAAAACCAAAGAAAAACAAGGGATAACACAGAAAGAGACTAAGAAGTGGGTAATTCAACGAAATTTTCTCATTTCAGACGAAGATTGAGCTCTGTTAGTCACAAAGGTATAGCAAAATATCTTGAGAAGCTTAAAAGTGCCTGTTTTTTTGTGACATCATCTAATTAAATAAATTTTTACTTTTGTCACATAATTGTTATTTAAAAGAATATTCTTTAGTTTCAATGGCATATTCCTTTATTTAACCACCAGCCATCTTTCTGGGCTGATCTCAAAACATTAATGGTTTATTTGTCCCAAAAAGACATTAGTGGCTTATTTGGGTCAACCCTAAAAAATTAGTGGTTTTTTCGTTATTTTTCCCTTTTAAGTCATTAATAATTTTTTCTTTAGCCTCCCGAAATGTATCCTTTTATGGCTTTGGCCCGCACAACGCACTCTCTCTGCAGGCCCTCTCCCAGCGCACGCAGGAAGCAAGTTGCAGAGCTTCTGCAACGTACAGATTCCAAGTTGAGCTCATTTTCCCATAAACAATTCGCACTGTAGAATTTAATCTTTTAATAATTTTGCAGCTTCTCAGGCTCTCACCGCATTTTGAAGTACTCGATTCCAAAACACTATCATCTATTAATAGCCCGCACCAGTTTCAAGACTTCGATTACCGTTAATTTCTTCTTCCTTTCTGAAAAAAATACTCCTCCTTTGTGCTTCACAGCAGAGACAGGGACAGATCGGAGACACAAACTTCGTCGTGCCGCTCCAACTCCGAGAACAATTTCTGGGTTGTTTCGCCGTTTCTTTTCTCTACCTAATCCAACCCAGCCACTCGCTTCCCATCTGTCCTGTTCTACATGTGCAGAATCTACTACTGAGAAAGGTTGAGGTCAGCCTAGCACCCACCCGTGTCTCTTTCTCTGTCTTTGCTATTCATGTTTCCCCATTTCGAATTTTTTGATGTTTTTCTCTGTTTGAACCAAACCCATTATTTAGTTTTGCTCGTATCTCATTCTGTTACGCATAAAATTGAAAGCTTTAATCGTTTTGAATGTTGAAGGTGAATGCTTTAATCAGTTTGAATGCTTGTGGCACTAGTAGTTAAAGAAAAGTCTCAACCCCTCAAGTCAGGGCTTATTTGACTAGGGTAATCTAGATTCTAGAACCCATTGGCTTGGGTCCGCTTCTTTATTCGTTGCCACTTCTGGGTGGATCTGAATCAGTTTGGGTTTTGTTCTGCTTAAAAATGGAAACATCCACCGATAGACCCTCTAAACCGTCTTCAAACCGGTCTGATATTGTCTCCAAGTTTGCTACAGTTTGCAAATTGAAATCGGTTGGTGTCTTTGCCACTGAAAACCCTCTAAACCCCTGCAATAATGATAACCGCTTTGATGAAGATAGCAGTGATGATACTGAAGAAATTGAATGTGACAGTGACAAAATCCATCCGCGTCCGGTTAGTTTGTCTGAGAAGAGATTTGCACCGAGGGAAAGGAATACATGTGATGATGAGGTGATTTTGAAGCTGTTTGATGAAGTTTCTGCTGTTAAGTTAGGTTATGTTCAACTTCAGGCAGCTCACATTCCCTATCACCCAGATAAGATCATTGTCGCGGATAAAATTGTTGCGTCTCATCTTGAAATGCTTTGCAAGATCAAGCAGGCATACAAGGAGAAGCGATTCAAAAGGGCACAGTTTGATGCTTCTCGTATGGCTGTTATACGATCAAATATTAAAGTTATTAGTAGGATGTTGGAGACACTGAAGACTCAAAATAAAGCTAAAGATTCTGTTATCACCGCCTTGCGACAGGTACTCCATGATACAGTTCTACAAAATGTTAGGCTAACGGAGATGAACCGAAGGGATACCTTGCAGACAAAGAAGGTCAAGGTTGTAGATATTACTTTCTTTCAGGATGCTTTTAAAGCAGTGTCAAAATCTATTCATGATTTTGCAAAGCCTTTGATCAGTTTGATGAAGGCTTCAGGTTGGGACTTGGACCAGGCAGCATACTCAATTGAAAGTGGAGTTGTCTACTCCAAAAGGCCTGACAAGAAGTATGCATTTGAAGCATACATTGCAAGAAGAATGTTTCATGAAATGCTTCGGGAGTCCTATGACGTAGATGACATTCTGTCATTTGATGATCCAATTGATGCTCTGACTGAGAGTCCCGGTTCAGACTTTGCTAAATTCTGTAGAAAGAAGTATCTTTTACTTATTCACCCCACAATGGAGAGGACATTCTTTGGTAATTTGGACCAAAGGATGTTTGTTTTGAATGGCAAGCATCCAAGGACTCCATTTTATCAAATATTTTCCAAGATGGCAAAGTGGGTATGGGTTCTGCAGGGGATTGCTTCAACAATTGATCCTGAAGTGAATATTTTCTCTGTCAGCAGAGGAAGCCAATTCTCAGATGCTTACATGGAATCTGTTGAAGACATTGGAGGAGGACTTGCCATCGGTGAGCAGATCACTAGACGGAAAGTTGAGTTTATGGTCATGCCAGGGTACAGAATTCAAGGGTTTGTGGTAAAGTCTCGGGTTTATCTTTCAAACATGACCTAGATTAGTGTCTAGGTGGAGATGTAGTCACTTTTTTATCACAGAATCTACCCTTCTGGCTTTAAGCATTGCAGGAATTGGTAGAGAGCTGTTTTTTGTAGTCGGAATATTAAGGTTACGGTAGGCTAACTTCTGAAACATGGCCCCTCTACTTCTCTCAGTCACTTGCAAGAACCCTTTTACTTGCTTGTTGAATTGTAAATATATAGCTATCATGCCAATATTCAATCCCTTTTCTTAAATATGTTTCCTTGGCCAATGAATCTGTGATTTCTTCTTCTGTTTTGTGCTTTCAATAAAACAAGGTTAACTCTGCTTATAAAAATAAATGGTGCTGATCTGCATGAAAAGGGGAACTGGAAAGAGCTTACATTGAACTTCAATTTAATCATCTACATCTTGTGCTTTTCCAAGTAAGATCATGCATTGCAATCTCGAAATAGTGTCTAGTTTTGGTTAACAAGTTACTGGACAACGATGCATTCATGGTGAAGATAGCAGATAAATTCATTCAATTCGATGAATCGGTTGCACAATCTTTCTCGTCGGCAGAAAACAAGTCTGTGCATAGCTCTCCATAGAATCTGGAAACCAAGTCAATGAAGAGAGGGCTGTTGAGGTTCTTCCAGCAGCATAGAAGCTCCTCGATGTCCATCAAATCCCTCACATTCCCCTTCTCCACAATCATCTCCACCAAATAGTTCTCAAAGCTCCTGCAGGCATCTTCCACCTCTGCCTTCCCAGAAAATCCCTTCATACCGGAGCCACCAACCTGATTTACATAAGCTGATGTAACAGGTGGTGGATAGACTTGTGTTTTCAGCTGCTGGAAGTCCGAGTAACTCCAGAGCGATTGGGGTGTATCCATCTTGCTTGACTGCCAAGGGAAACAGAAAAGAGAACGAAAGAAAGAAACTCGACTAGTCCAATTAGATAATCTGTTTCTGGAGTTGCAAAGATGTGGCCGTAGACCTCCAACGGATAGAGGTCTTCTGAGTTTAAATACGAAGAGCCTCCTGAACGGGATTGTGAAGCTTGGTTGAGAAGGGAAGCAATCTTTTCACTTTCATTTAAAATTGATGAGAACGAGAGAAGCGTGTGTTCTAAGAAAGGGAGCAAAAAGAGGGTAACTTCGACCGCGTAGGACGTTCTTGTTGTGGATCACAAAAACAGCAGTTGGTGTAACGAACGGCAGAATTTGTCTGTTAAGATGTCTTTGGCGATTGTGAGTAGTTGTTAGTGAGTCACTCATCAGGCTTCTCTTTCCATTCAAAGGCCACTCCTTAGTGGGCTTCACGTCTCATCAAAGTGGAAGGCCATCAACTTTGGTAATACCCTAAGCCCGGTTTGACTCGTTCTGAACCTTGGTTGAGTTTAAGAAAAATGCTAAACATTGAAGGTGAAAGTTGATAGCAAACCAAATCAATTCAAGAGAGGGGTATGGGTATGATCGGGTCGGATTAGTTCAACCTATATCCTCCTTATGACTATGTGGGTAAGGTCAGGTTCACATTCAGTTGGCTAGATCTGGGGAGGGTAATGGCTGTATGGTATTTTTTGACATCTCTAGAGATACCTCAATAAGGAATGAGACTAATTGGGTAGTATAGACTCACAATTTGACCACTCTCAGCTACTCATACAATCTATAAAACATATAAAAAATTGGGTATCCTGTATAATAAATTTGGGTTTTAAATTTGATACCATAATGGGCCCAAACCCATTCTAGATCGAGCTAGCTGGCTGGAATCGAACTAGCCTACCCAATTTCACTTAAAGAAGGAATATTCCTACTAGAGGCAATTAATTAATGTCGGATTTCTATCACTCCACGAATATCCCCTCATTAATGACTTGGATTCCCACAAGTACACAACTAAGGAAGTCCACTACATATAAATAGGGGCTTGACAGCCCACCTAGGTATGTTTTCTCTATTGCAAAAACCCTAGTTATCTCTATTTCTCTCAGAGACAGTAACTTGACCATTGGAGGTTCCTTGGAGACACATTATGGGGCCTATAACTTCAATCTACATTCACAGGTCCTAGGTCATCTTGGCAAGTATTATTCCAGTTCAACTGCTCCCATTTGATAGTTTTGTATCAATTTGGCACCATCTGTGGAAACATGGTGAACACGAGATGATCTAGGACACTTATGATGACAATGATGTTGTTGATGGAAGGAAGCCCCTGCTAGAGGCCGTCGATGAAGGTCGGGAACAGGAGGTGAATTTGAGGGCAGCAGGAGATGAGCTCGTATTGCCTCCTTATGATTTCATAAGAAGAAAGGGCCTTGTAGTCTTAACAGATGAGTAGTTCAAAGGCACTGTAGCACGATTTATTTGAGAAGCTGTGAATGATTATCCAACAGGTAGTGAGACGCGCAATCCTAAGGGGGGATGTGGCTTAGAGCAACCCCATATTTGATGGGGGGAAAATAAATCGAAGGGATTTGCCACAAGTTTGCCACCTCTACTCAGTTGCCATAGAAGCCAGTGATGCGAACACAGTGTTGTGGAGGTTGGACTAGATGGAAGAACGCATCAGGGTAGTGGCTCTGGCTTTGGAGCAACACCTTCTTGCAGGCATGAACTTTAGTTATTTGTGGGTTTATCCATTCTCGAATGAGATCAATAATGCCCTTACTCCATAAGGATTCAAGATGCCCATATAGACCTATTTGATGGTCATATGGGCTCAGTGAACCACCACTAAAGGTACATAAGCCCAATGAGATTACAAAGAGCTACTGACCCTTATGTGTATGACTTTCAATTCAACCTAGACGGGGGTGGTGGTTAGTTGGTTAGGCACTAATCATGGTCGTCAATTTTGGTCATTCTAGAAATCGTCCCAAGCTTTCATCCTACACTTCTTGGGGAGTTGCCCCACTCCCAAGACAGCTGTCCATTTGTTTAAGATTTGACAAAATGTGTGACAACACTCGGAGCTATAAGTCTAATTAGTTAAGTAATTACAGGAAGCTCAAACTTTCAAGTGATGGATTAATTCAACAAATTAAAACTTTAAATAATTTATTTGCAAGTTAAGTCTTGGTAATATAGGGCCCAGTAGCTAAAAATGAATAAAATTGATCATTTAAGCAAGCCGGGCCAAGAGGGGCATTTTGGTCATTTCATATAGTAACCCATTTTTATTGCATGATTGGATAGAGCATGAGAAAATATTAAATTTGAGTTACCACGATTTTTCATGATTCCTGCTTTATCATCATGAAATTTTGGATTGACTAGATTGTTCATAAGTGATTTAAATGTACTCCTTAAAGAAATAGAGACTAAATTACAAGTTTGTAAAACATCTGGAGACTGGCGTGTAGTTATATCTGTGAAGAAACGTGACTTGGCGTAATAGTAACCTTGGTCCTGAAGTTTTAGCATTTTATCAGTTAAGGATCTAGCGTTAAAAAGCACACACTTAGACCATGCATGCGCCTTGCACATGCTAGCTTACTTAATAAGCTTTATTAACCGACCTAACTTGTTTCTTCCCTTATCCAGAAGCTCCAGCTGGCCAAAACCTCTCCCATCTTTGAACCACCATAGCCAAGATCCCTCCAAGCTCAATCCACCCAAATTCAAGCACAAATAAGCAAGATTTTGAAGGAAAATCAAGTTTTGTGCTACCCTAAGCTAGGATTTCTTGCTTCTTGTTCGAGTAAGTTTGGTTCTATTATTTCCCCTGTTTTGAGCTTTAGTTTAGCTCTATAAATTGTGGAAGTTAATGTTACACTTGGTTGTTAAGAGAAATCAAAGGTGCTCAACATGTTTGAAGGTGTTCATGAGCTCATCCATGGTTAGTTTTATTCCTATGGTGTAATTTTCATCATCTTTGGATTTCTGGTACTGTTCATGTGATTTTTTATGGAAGAAACCATAGCTGGGATGATTTTTTGATGTGTTTCCTAGCTTTAAGATGTGATTTGAAATGCAAATGAGCTAAAACCCAAAAGAACAAAGGCTGAAATTTTGGTGTAGCTAAAACCGTGAGTGTTAAGCTAGGTGTGGTTTAATTCTTTTACAACTAGCCATAATTTCATGTTCCAGAGGTTTTAGTAGATGACCAAGGTTTTTCTCTTACTTATGAACTAGTATTTGAGGGTTAGGAAGTGAGAGATTAAGTGCTGGGCAACGAATTACACATGGAAACCATGTTGTGCAATTAAAGTGCATTAATTGAGAGCTTATGGTATTAATTTTGTTCCAGCTGGGAGATGCTAGTTTTAATGGTTTAAATTAGTTCTAGATGATTTTATCTTTCTTATGATTTGGTGTATAAAAGCTAAAAAACAAGGTAACATTTATTTGGAAGTGAATTGCCCATGAATGCCATGAATGTGCATTAAGGTGAGGTTTTGGTGCTGCTAAAATTGCAATAGATTCTTGGAATAAAATGTGTTATTCCAGTGATTTTCGTGGCTGTTAATTGTTATAATCTTGCTTATGCACTAGTATAAAAGGCATAAAAAATAAAAGAGAAAGGTTTGGGCTACTTTTGGACTATTAAAAGTGTAAAGAACTACAAGATAGGCAAACCATGGACAAAAAATTCTGGGCTGTTGGTGCTTGTTTAATGGGCTGTTTCAACGTGTTAAAATTGCTAAATTATGCTTAAAATGATCAATATAGGTTCTGGACATAAGCTACTAAGAGGGGTCCTATGTTTGGCTTGAAACCGAGAAAAAAAGGCTAAGTACTTGAAGCTTGCAAACTAAGTTATCTAAGGTAAGGGTTACTTGATTTATATGCTTAGGTGTTAAATAAATTTAGCTAAGATACTTGTATATCAAGTGACTAAATTATTGATGGATTTAACAAGAATTTAAATTGAGTATTGATGGCTATTTAAGAAGCTGGCATGATTGGGTTTGGCAGGAAGCCAAACTATGAAGTGCATATGAAGTGTGTAAGTGCATATTTGTAAACTTTAATGTATAGGCAACATGGACCTTAGTTTGGTCTAATTTATGGAAAGTATGATGGTTTGAGAACCTAAGATACCTAAGTTCACCATGATGGGCCAAGGCTTAGGTGAACCTAAGAGGGGGAGGTGTTCTCAACCACTCACACAATCTTGGAATGCTAGCACTAACACATGCATTTAAATAGGAAAATAGTTTACTCCTGTACATAAAATAATGGATATTGGCAAATACTAAGAGGCTTTCAAAGTAGTATTTTCATGGACAAGTTGGGCTTGTCAATTGTAAGACTAATGAGTGAAGGAATTGTAGGAATTAGCTACTCCCATAATTATTGGCCAATACTATGAGTTCCTGGCACTATGATTTGAGCTCAAGTGCACTAGGTATATATTGACATCTTTATGGATAATATGCAAGGTCCTATATGATTGTTTTTCTTGCAGGTTATAATCCTTACTGGGAATCTTTGGTTCTCACATCCTTTACATATTTTGTGTGCATATACTGGTGTACTTGGGGCTAATAACTGATAGAAGACCTGGTTGTTAGTATTTTGATACCAGGTGTGCATGAGTTATTTGCTATAGTATATTTTTGTTATGTTTCTTTCTTGCAGGTTCTTAATCACTTGGATCACTAACTTACTACCTTTGTGGTACAGAGGCAAGGAGCAGGGGATACGTGGGCACTATTGTGGTTTTCTTTTGGCAGTGTAGCTCAGGTGAGATTGAATCCCAAGATTCTTAGTGTAGCATGTGTATAGCACTTTTGTGCATGATGTATATATGTATATAGAACTTATGCCTCTGGTAAATGCTATGGAATTATTGGTTGCGTTCCCTAGTAGCTTATATGGATTCACAGTGCATAACTTTATGTTTTATATGAATGCATATTTTGAAATGCTGGCCAGCTGAACCAAGTACATATTATTTTTATGGCTGTTGACCTATAGCCATAGTAAGGTGTAGTATAAAACAGTAATGCATTAAGGATTTAACCAATTAGCAGGCCCACTAAGGAGCAATTTACGCAGGGCTAGCACTAAATTAGTGTAAGGTTCCTAGGGTCTTATATGACTTAGATGAGGTTATGGGTAAAGGCTTGTGATAGAAGGACGATGAGTCCTTATGAGATTACAACAAAAGGTTTAATGCGGAGGTTGTGGTAATGTAAGATCTTTACCTTGAGCTTTATTTACTGGCATTACTCGGAGCTATTGAGATATTTGATGTTGGCCTGGGGCTTGTATGAGAACCTAGTTTATAGCACTAAGGAGTTCTTGGATAGGGCCACTCATTACATGCACATGGAAGAGCTTAATAAGTTGGAGCTATTGAAGGCAGGATAGTAAAAAAATGCATCGAAGGCTAAAGACGAGGGCTTAACTTTAAAGAAAAGACCTCATTGGCAAGATATCTTGTATACTCCTTTACGAGAATCTTGGCTAACATCTTGTGTGTGTTAAAGAGAAAGAAGATGGGGACCAAGTGGACCCTACCATTACCAGCTAGGGCTACACATAATCAGAAAAGATACTATAGTTATCATTAGGACTGAGTCGATGGTATTG
Organism: Aquilaria yunnanensis; assembly: GCA_039654915.1. Taxonomy (NCBI): domain Eukaryota; kingdom Viridiplantae; phylum Streptophyta; class Magnoliopsida; order Malvales; family Thymelaeaceae; genus Aquilaria; species Aquilaria yunnanensis. The sequence goes on along the minus strand of CM077599.1, from coordinate 42,584,192 downwards.
AGGAGTGCTAGAAGCTCCATGACTTCCTAGAAGAGCTCATATGGGAGAGAAAGATGAACAACTATATCACTCACCTAGTTTTTCAATGAAAAGAGGGCAGACCCCAGCCACATGACAATGATGAATGGGATCTTGATCATGGATAAGGGCAAGAAAGAACCTGTTCTCCAGAAAGAAGAATTGGTTACTGGAACCTTGGCCCACTGGTAGGGGTCATTATATGCTCACGAAGGGTAAGCCCTTTTTATCCAGGAAAAGACAGTCCTAGAAGACGACGCATGTGGAGACTGCAAATCCCAATAATATCCTAACAAGGCATAATGGTCTTGTGTAGTCCATTCCCGTGTGGACCCTTTTCTTATCATGGCTTGCATTAATAACTTTGATGTGGAGCGAGTTTAGTTGGATATGGGGCCTAACTCCAATGTGATATTTTCTTTGCCTTTGGACAAGATCAAGGTTAGGAGGTCCTCTTTAGCCCTCATATCTAGCCCTACTTATGGTGTTGGAAGGGACAGGATCTTTAGTTTGGGCACAATGAGCGTGCCCTTAATGTTGATGGGAAGATCTCATGATGGAACCATAATTTGTGATTTTCATGAAATGGATTTTCTGGTTCTAGATGTACCCTCATTTTATAATGCCTTACTGTGAAGACTCACATAGGTATTCTTTGATATACGTACGAATGTTAGATGGTGAACCATGGTCTTTGCGGCCCTTTTAAGGAGACACCTCCATTTTCATTGATCAGGTGATAGCCGAAGGGCTATCGCCCACAAAAACCTTCTTCCTCTGTGGAACCTAACACCACCCTCGGAAATTCATAACACCAACCGTGGGAGGAATCTCTCCACCACCCTCGGTAATACACATATTTGACTCCGGGAAAAAGGCTCCTCGCCACCGCCGAAGGTCACACTACCAACCACGAAAGCATAGGATCATCATCCTCAATGGAGGAAAATGTCGCCCAAAGATGGTCTGCCGATTTGAAGGGCCTTTTCCAGTAGCCTTCGGGGAAAATCCTTGCCTGAAGAGGTCTCACACCTCTGAAGGGGTCTCACGGATAAATGAAAAATACAATTTAGGGATCTCTGACAAAGAAGCCTCACACACGCCTTTACCCTCTAGCCGGAACTGGCTATGGCCAACTGGAGATAGCTATCTTTGAAGGTACAGACCAGATCTAGCCGAACACGTGTCCTGATCTAAACAGACTGTGCAAAATGGTCGTCCCCCCCCATCCTCCTGTAAATACTTGGGAGGCTCCCTGGTAATAGACATGAGATTCTCTCCTTCATACTCTATGCTTTTAAACAACTTCTTTCTCGTATATTGACTTGGGCGTCGGAGGCTCCTCCCTCGGAAACACACTCAGGGGAGCTCCTAACTCATTTTCTTCAAGATCATGCAAATACCTTCTCATCGGAAGTCTCTCTCAAGCCTAGCATGTCATACAACAAAGATGCTGTCGAGCATCGTTTGGCGCTATCTTTGGGAGCTCATTCTTAAGTCGCTGTTGTTCAGACTCAGCATTCAAAGGACAAGAGTCTCCCGAGGTCCCAATCAGTGTCGGAAACTCAAGCAATGACTGAATAGCCTGCAGCAGAGAATTCCCTGCTAAAGGACGAACGTCTTTTGATAGTCACAATGAGTTTCCTCTGTGATTTTTAGTGCTCTATCATGGTTGAAATGATACAATAACTTGACCAAAGGTGGTCAATAGTACCTCTAAAAGGAAGAGCATCCTCTCCAGACACATGTTCGAAGAAAAGTCACTAGTCACCTCATTGGAGCTCTGGAAGCAGGGGTTCTGATGATGAGTCCTCAACGGAGAACATACTGTCCCGGGGACGTCACATTGCGGAAATAGGGTCAAAAGAGCCCAGAACTTCTGTCGGTGAAGTCCATCCCCAGATGAGAAGTCCCTATCCCTATGCCAAAGAAGTTACTCGCCGAAAAGAAGACGTCATTCTTCGTTGCCTGTGGCTACTAAACAACAATGAGAGGAAGGTACTACCATCCTGATGAAGAAAATCTTGGAGAGGTTGGAAGAGGTGGAAAAACAGGTCTCTCAAAAGCTTGTCTGGTCAAGGCTGTCAGAGACCTTCATTGGAGAGGAGTCCCCCTTCATCCGTACGATAGTAGAGGCACTAATGCCCAACAACTTTCAAGTACCACGTCTGGAGACATATGATGGGCGCAGCGACCCCTAAGCCCAGTTGACGAAATATAGGAGGAGCATAGTATTGCATGGTGCTAACGACACCACCCTCTACAAATGTTTCGAAGTCACCTTATCGGGGCCAGTAACTGCATGGTACAACTCCCTAGCCTCCAGAACCATAATGGGTTTCCAGGAGTTGTCGATTGCCTTCACCCAGCAGTTCATTGAAAGTAGGCTGATGATGAAGAAGCCTGTCCATATGTTCGATATAGCCTAAAAGAATGGGGAGACTATTCGGGACTATGTCGAGAGATTTAATAGAGAGGCACTGAGTGTTCGCAACTTTCGCCTTGAGATCCAAATCCTTGCTATGACCATGGGCCTAAGGAGGGACTTGCAACTCTTCTACGAGTTTTCCAAGGATCCCCCTGACACCCTTAGGGAGTTTTACTGAAGGGCCGAGCAACACACGATAGCTCAAGAGCTAAGGATGGGTGGCCTGAAGTCTGACCATAGTCATTTTGACGGTCAGAGTCACCAACCTCAGTATTCCACCAAGGGAAGGGGCAGACCTTGGAAGCCAAAGGGGAAAAGGCCAGTATCGTTCACCCCCTAAACACTACAAGAACGAACATCCTGATGGCCCTGGAAAGACAAGGAACTACAATCTAGCACTCGAAGTCCATGACCTCGAACAACAAGAAGAACATGAAGAAATTTTGTCAATTTCATCGGGACCACGGGCACGATATTGAGTATTGCTTCCAACTGAGAAAGTATATTGAATCTTTGATTAAGCAAGGGCAACTTTGATGCTACTTGCGGATGTCGTTGCCCAAAGCCCAAGAAAGAAAAGAGGAAGAAAGGAAAGGGGAGGATAAGGACTATGATTTTGACCAAGACGGAATTAAAGCCCTAGGAAAAACCCATCACATCCGGTGGGTATAATCCAGACAATCACAACTAGAATACCCTTGGCTAAGAGGAAAAGGAAAGCTTGGGAAATAGTGCTAACGGAATTTGACAATCTAGCGCATAGGCGTCTTCGAAAAGATGGGTCTACGGTGAAGTTTTCGCACGATGACCCTCTACTGATCATGGCAAGAATAGGAAGCTGGGACGTCAAAAGGGTGCTCATTGATGATGGGTTGAATGTCGACATCTTGTTCTCTGACTTGTTGCCAAGCTTGGGAATTTCTAAATGTGACCTTAAACTAGTTACCTCGCCAACCTTTGGCATTGGTCCCTCGGAAATCCCAGTGGTCGGGTGGATTAATCTACCTATGATGCTAAGGGGTACCTTGGTTCAGACAAAGGAAGAACTCTTTGCTTCCACTATGACAAGGTTCATTATCATAGATGTCTCATCTTCATAAAATGCCATCCTTGGGAGACAGATGCAGGGCAATCTTCACATTCAACCAGATGTGAGATACCTGACAGTCATGTTCAAAATGAATGAGGGTGATGCGGAGATACTAATCGATCAAGCCAAAGTAAGGAAACTGTTTGTCAGAGCAAGATAGACTCCGGTGAAGGTTCACATACATACTTCGAAAAACAAGAGCATGATCGGTGAATATGCGATAGAAAGAGAAGCGAGTGATCTTAAAAAGATAGAAACAGAGGATGTAGAACTTGTCCTAGGCCGAAGTTCCTGAGTGGGGAAAAAACTGGCCGAAGGTAACAAGGAAAAACTTATATCCCTTTTATTAATGAACAAATAGCTATTTGCTTACTCTCCGAAGGATATGCCCGAGGTAGACTTGGGTATAATTCAAAACAGTCTCAAGGTAAAACTTGAGGCAATGCCCGTTCGGCAGAAAAAGTGTGGCCTCTCGGCGCTTAAGAACAATTTCATCAAAACTGAGGTCCAACAACTAATGTAGGTAGGCATAATAAGAGAAGTCAAGTACCCTGACTGGCTTAGCAACATTGTTGTAGCCGCAAAGGAACAGAGCGATAAACTCTGAATGTGCATCGGCTTTCGAAATATTACTGATGCCTGTCCAAAGGACTCGTATCCTCTACCATTAATAGACCAATTGGTAGACACCACTGCCGAATATGGTCTATTTAGCTTCCTCGACACTTTTAGCGGATACCACCAAATTTGGATGGATCCCGAAGACAAGGAAAAGACCGCCTTCATTACCAAAATCGAGATCTACTATTATGTCAGAATGCCTTTCGGTCTTAAAAACGCAGAAGCCACATACCAAAGGCTGATGAATAGGGTGTTCGACTCCCAATTTGGGAGAAATATGGAAGTATACGTCGATGATATGATTGTTAAAAGTAAAATACCTACTAGCCATATCATAGATTTGAGGGAAACATTCCACCAATTTTAGAAATTTGGAATCCGTCTTTACCTCGAAAGTGCGTGTTCGGCATAACAACGGGGAAATTTCTCAAATTCATGGTATCCGAAAAAGGTATAAATGCCAACCTCAAAAAAGTCGACGCTCTGGTAGTATTCCGAACTCCAACAACAACAAAGGATATATAAAGGTTCACTGGAAGAATAACTTTCCTTAGCAGATTCAAATCCAGATATGGAGATCGGTGCCAACCGTTCTTTAAAGTACTTACGAAAGCTGCCAAAAATGAAGCCAACCTCGGAGCAGGGGAACACCCTTGGAACGAGGAATGACAGAATGCCTGGGAGGAGCTCAAAAATTACTTGACCCGTTTGCCGACACTTCAGCAACCAAGGGAAGGAGAACCGCTTATCCTCTACCTCACAGTAATTGAGAAAACTGTAAGCTTGGTTCTGGTTAGGGAGGAAGGAGGGAAGCAGTGGCCAATGTACTATGTGAGCAAGTCCCTGCATAGTGCCAAAGTCAAGTATCCTCTTCTGCCAAAAGCCATTTATGCCCTAGTATTGGAAAGCAGGAGGCTTCGACCTTATTTCTAAAGGCATCCCATTATAGTGCGAAGTAACTTAACTCTTCGAGATGTCATGTGGAAGGTAGACCACTTGGGCCAATTATCGAAGTGATGAATTGAGCTCGGTGAGTATGATATAACCTATGAGCCAAGAAGGGCAATAAAAGCCCAAGCACTGGCAGATTTAATTGCTGAGGTACCTAAAATCGAAGGTACCCTAGGAGACCTCAGGAATGACAAACTTGAGTGGACATTATTCGTCGATGAAGCCTCAGGATCGGAACACCAGGGAGCCGGAGTAATTCTCCATGGACTTGAAGGTATGGAAGCCTTAAAGGCCATCAAATTCGGTTTCAATGCCACAAATAACATTGCCGAATACAAAACCCTTATAGCAGGGTTACAATTGGCAAAAAAAATTGGTGTGAGAAATCTGAAGGCCACAGTGATTTTCAACTGGTGGTTCGATAGATGATGGGGGACTACGGGGCAAAAGATCCAAACTTGGCAAAGTACCATAATCTCATAAAAGGGCTTAACCAAGAATTTGATAGAGTATAAATAGAAAACGTACCCCAATGATAAAATATGGAAGCAGATACTTTGGCCAAATCAAAACAGTCAACCAAAGTATTGGATCACTCAAGCGTAGCAATAATGGCCGTCGCAACCTCAGATAAAGGATGGAAGGATCCTATCAAAGAGTATTTTACGAGTTAGGAATTACTCGAGTACCTTCTCGAAGCAGCGAAGGTGCAAAAATGCTCGATTAGATACTTCCTAATCGAGGAAAAATGGTATTGAAAAGGGTACATAAATCCACTGCAAAGGTGTATCAATGAACAGGACATCAAGGCAGTTCTCAAATAAGTCCATGAGGAGGCCTGCGGGTCCTACATCGGCACTGACACCCTTGCTGGGGTACTACTTCGGCAAGGATATTTCTAGCCTACTTTAAGGAAAGATGCAAGGCAGTTCATCAAAACATGTGATAAGTGCCAAAGACATGCACCTATTCAAATAGTACCCTTAGAGTCAATAACTTCGGCGAACTATCCTTGCCCCTTCGCTGTTTGGGGTATTGACCTCATTGGTCCTTTCTCGATAGCTTTGGGAGGATTGAAGTTCTACGTGGTCGCAGTAGATTATTTCACTAAGTGGATAAATGCAAAGCCTCTGGCAACAATTTTGGAAAACGACATCTAGAAATTTGTCTGAAAAAAACATCATATGCAGATTCAGTTTGCCAAAAGTGACAATGGCGGATAATGGTTCCCAGCTCACCGATAGAGGATTTTAGGAATTCGCAACCAACCTTGGGTTATAACTACACTTTGGCCCGGTTGCCCATCCTAAGAGCAACAGGCAAGTTAAGGTGTCCAACAGGACAATAAAAGATGGTCTCAAGAAGAGGTTGAAAGAAGCAAAGGGAAAATGGCCAGGAGAACTTCCAAGTGTGCTGTGGAGTTGCCGCACAACCTTGTGAAGAGTTACTAGTGAAACACCTTTCTCACTCGTCTTCGGCACTGAGGCCATTATCCTTATTGAAGTCGTACAACCATCTATTAGAATACAGGTGTTCGATGAAGAAGGAAACAACCTTGGTTTAAACACCAAGTTAGATATGATTGGCAAACATAGCGAGATGGCCGAACTCAGGAGAAAAGCTTTCCAGCAAAAGGTAGCCCTCCCAGCAAACTCCCATTTCAGACCTAAAAGAATAAAAAAAGGAGACCTTGTTCTCCAAAAGGCTGAACTGGAATCCCGAAGACCATCTCATGGTGTACTTCGGGCAAATTGGGAAGGACCTTATTTGGTCCTTGAGGAAGTTCGGTGAGAGGTCTATAAGGTTGGAAATGTCGAAGAAGAAGAGTTGAAGAACACATAGCATTCTGGCTCTTTGAAAGAATTCTACACTTAGAATTTTCCAAAGGAGCTTAACCAAATATGGTTGCTTCCGAAAGTACATGAGTGATATTGTACAAGTTTTACCGAAGGTGGACAACTGAATATGGTTAATCCTGAAAGTACTTAAGTGTTTTTCTATGAAGCAAGTTTTCCAAATATGGTTGACCGAATATGGTTGATTCTATTCTTAAACACTTAGAATGATATCCATAACTTACTGAAGATAATTGGACAATACCTTCGGAAAAGACTAAGGTTGAATATCCTTGGTAAAATTTTTTAAAGGTAGTACATGACTAAAGGTGCTGAGCCCTACACTACCGAATATGGTAAACTAGTTGAAAATGGTTAAATGCTAAAGGTCAAAATAGTACCAAAGGTCGTACCCATCGTGGACTTATTCAAATTTTGGAAATAAAGCTCCAGTAAGAAAGGTAGTACATAAAAAATAAAAGAGAGAAGAAACTACATCCTATGGGTTATTTGACCCATCTTCGGGCTCCTCGGCATTTGTATCCTTGACTTCTACACCTTCGGCGTCATCCTCATCTTCATCACTTACATTTTTAGCCGAAGGAGGAGGGGCAGGAAGGTTGAGATATTCAATCTTTGACCATGGCAAGGATGGTCCTTCGGGGATGTTGAGGGGTCTTAGGAAAAAGATGTTGAGGTTGGGATATTGCAAAAGGACTTGATGGTGAGCGAGGCAGAATCCGTTTTGGAATAAGGACTTGGTTGCCTCATCTGCCTTAGCTTTCTCTGCCTTAAGGTCTTTCAGCTCCTTCTTCAGCACCTTGACCTTCTTCTCCACATTATTATTATTATTATTATTATTATTATTATTATTATTCTTCAATTGCTCAATTTCGGTGAGGAATTCAGCATTGATACCCAATGCCTTAGTAAGGTCAACTACGGCATCTTCTTTCTTCTTCTAAAGGACCTCCCCCGTCGAACTCAATTCTACAACCTTCACGCCGAGGTCGTTAATTTTGGAGGAACAATCCTCAAGGAGCCCCCTTTGGCACTCCAGCACTTCCTGGCAAAGCTTGGCCAGGTCCTACTTCGCAATCTTGTTGAGCTCGCTATATGTCATGCACAAGTTCGCAAACAATTCTTTGGCCTTAGCCAAGTTCTCCTCCGACTGACTTCGGACCAAAGAATGTTTGGTTGCCCAAGCCCGAAAGTAGCCCCTATATGCCAGTAGCTGCAATTGGAAAATACCTGATGTGAGCTACAACAATGTTGAAGACTTTGAAAAATTAAAATTTTTCTAAGTACTAAGGATTACTTGAGCAGCATGCTCAGTCATCCGAGCTGCAAGGATCTCCTTGTTCAAGCAGTCTTCGGTCAAGGTTTGAAAGGCGGCATTGGTCATGATGCCTCTCACCATCTGTGGGACCATCTTCTGGCATTCCACCGAAAACAGGTCCATGTCTTTGGTGAAAGTCTAGAAAGGCTCCCTCGGCACCTTGTCTTCTGGGATTTTCGAATCCCGAACAAACCTCTTCCGAAGGTGATCTGTTATCCACTCTGTTTGAGTCCGATCCTTTGCAAAATCATGTTGTAGTTCCTTTATTATATCATTTCTTAGCCATTCATCTACAAAGTCTAAAATGTCAAAAAAGCTGAAATTCATAGATGAATGGCTAAGAGACAAACTTGGTAGGAGTTCGACATCATCTTCTTCAGAGTCACTGACGTTGAGAACTTCGGAGGGAATCTCCTTTCCCTTCCTCCTTTAGCGTTCCTCTCCTCAGTCAAAATCTCCTTCAACGAGGTCCCCAAGGTTTCGACAGCGGCATTAGGACTTGGAGGAGTTAAGAAGATGGCCACCTCCGAGGAAGGGTTAACACCAACTGATGATTGGTCCAATGTCCCAGGCTGGTCTTCGGGGGGAAGAGGCAGGGAGTCCTCCTTCATCTTCTTCGACTTCAGTGCCAAAGATTGCTAGAAGGCCCTTTCTTTCTTTTGGGAGCCTTCTTATTTTTCTCCCCCTTCTCAACTTGGCTAAGAAACAAGCTCTTGTAGAAGGCTATAGACTTGTTGCCCATTTATACAATAGAGAAAATATGAATGTAAGTACGGAAAAATCTGAAATTACAAGATGGAAAGAATCTTACTCTTTACAAGTGCTGAATAAGATAATGACCAGCTAGGACTTCTTCCTGTCCATTGCTAGTTTTGGCATGTTCAAGTCAGTAACGTGTTCCTTGATGACCCCAAGCTCCTAAAGTACCTCTTCGATCATAAAGTTCCATCTGATGGGGAAGGGGTACAGTGGGCACGAAGAAGCCCTGACAAGTTAGCTATTGCTCGAATATAGGTATCGAATTCCTTGAACTAAAAATTTAGGTTCAAGGGTAAGCAGCTTCGATGGATCCATCACGTCAATATCAAGGGTCCCCGAAGCCCACTTGGTAGTCATGTCCTTCCATTACTCATCCACCTCTATGAATAAGTACTTTTTTTTCCATCCTCACTAGCTATCTTTTGTTCTAAAGGTGAAAGTGAATTTTTTGCTCCCGGATCCCCAAGGGAGCAAAATGTAGGCCCTTCAAAATGGGGTGAACCTTATAGTATTTCATGAAGAAGATGAAGTGAGGGGCTATCTTAAAAACCCAACACATGCAGAGAAAGGTGTTGAAGTAAGAATAGGAGTTCGGTGGCAGTTACTTAATGGCTATGCCATGAAATTGGAAAAAGTCGCTCACCATCTTTGGCGAATGATACCGAAAACCCACCTTTAGCTGAGCTTTGAAAATCATAACCTGATTATGCTGAGGAAGGTAGCTCGGCTCACTAGGGCCAGGAAACCTAGTGACAGCGTAAGAAGGAAGGGAAAATTTGGCTGTCCACTTCTTCAGTTTTTCCATAGTGGCACAACTCGGATAAGAGTTGAGAGGAACCCAACTCTCAGGAATGGAATGGACTTCGGTCTGAGAAGAAGACATGTTCGGATGCGAAGAACCATAACCTCGAAATCAAAGGGAAAAAGGGGGACTAAAGAAAAGAACCAAGTTCAGAGATGCTAACCTATGAAAGCCACCGCAAGAAGACTGTCAGAAATCGCTCCCACACTTACGCCGTAGTAATAAAAAGCCGAAGAAAGAAAGGAAGTTAGAAAGCAAAAAGAGTTAAAGTGAAGAAGCTCTGAAAGAAAATGGCTTTATATAGACCGAAGGAGCCAGTTGAAGCATCGCCATAATGACACTTCACATACAAAGGGATGTAACTGATGTAACAGACATGACGGATCACCAATGATCTAGTGACACATGTCATCCGATGTGAGAAACAAGGGCACACCTCCTGACCTAGTAGGTCTATATTGAATCACCCGAGATGACGTGACTGTTCAGTCAGAAACAAGAATTATTTGTTGACAAAAGGCAGGAATAAAAACCACAAAGAGAAGTAACTCCTTGACCACAAAAGAGATAACCTCGCCAGGATTGGAAATTTAGCTTGAGGATATAAAACAACACCTTATGTTCTAGAGGTGTGACTTCATCGAAAGGAAAAGGCTGGCCTAAATTGACCAAGGGCTCAAATCTCGAAATGGAACACAAGCACAGGGGCACCAGAGGATGTCGAAAGTACAACATTGGAAAAAGAAAAAGTCTCGGGTTGAAAAGCTAGCCAAACCTTGGCAAAAGCGAGTCCTTTTGCCAAGGATAGTTTCAGTTCCCCAAAAAGCATGATTTTCATAACATGCTCCCAAATGACTAAAACCGAATAGGCAACTTCGGCTTGTCGGAGGGGGGCATGTGATAGCTGAAGGGCTATCACCCACAAAATCCTTCTTCATCCATGGAACCTAACACCACCCTCAAAAATTCATAACACCAACCTTGGGAGAAATCTTTCCACCACCCTTGGTAATACACATATCTGACTCCAGGAAAAAGGCTCCTCGCCACCCTTGGAGGTCACACTACCAACCTTGAAAGCATAGGATCATCATCCTCGATGAAGGAAAATGTCACCTGAAGATGGTCCACTCGTTCAAGGGGCTTTCTCCAGTAGCCCTCGGGGAAAATCCCTACCCGAAGGGGTCTCACACCTCTGAAGGGGTCTCACGGAGAAACAAAAAATAATGTTTAGGGATCTCTAACAAAGAAGCCTCACACATGCCCTTACCCTTTGGCCGGAACTGGCTACGGCCAGTTGGACATAGCTGTCTCCGAAGGTATGGACTAGGTTTAGCCGAACACATGTCCTAATCTGAACAAACTGTGAAAAACAATCTTCTCTCCCCATCCTCCTATAAATACTTTGGAGGCTCCCTAGTAATAGACATGGGACTCTCTTCTTCATACTCTCTGCTCTTAAACAACTTCTCTTCCATATACTAACTTGCGCGTTGAAGGCTCCTCCCCCGGAAACACACTCAGAGGAGTTCCTAACCCGCTTTCTTCAAGATCTTATAGATACCTTCTCACCAAAAGTCTCTCTCAAGCCCAGCATGTCATACAACAAAGATGCCATTAGGCATTATTAGGCATCTGTAAGCTGCAACTATGTGGCCAACCTCAAATGGCCCCAACTTGCTAAATATATGGATGGGCCAAATGATCCTAAGTGAAGGAAAGAAGACACCTAAGAGGAAGTAGTGTTACCCACTTTAGGGTAGTCCAGTTATAGTGCCAAAACTGTACATTTAAACTCCCAGGATTGGTGTGTCCTGTAGGCCATCAGAACAACACCCCTAGTGTACATACTCAAGTGACCCTCTTAAGCACTATGCAAATACATGCATATTGGTCTAACCATAACACACATATTTACATTTATGCACACTATGGCAGCTAAGAAGGAAAACACTAGCACAAGTCTTAGTTTTGGCTTCCACACATTAGACAATCTTGTTAAGTTTTAGTGACCAGCCAATACACCTATTACTTCCACTATTAAACTATATAATTATAGCCATGTAATCCCTATTTCCTTTGCTCCATTACCAATTAAATACCTAGAGAAAACCAAGGAATTTTGTTTTACATCAATAGCCCGCCTATGGACCAAGTTATGGATTTTTTAAGTTGGTTACAAAATTCTGACCAAATGAACAGTAACTTAGCCAACTTTCCAACATCATATCTTGGGCTATAGAGCTCCAAAATTCAAAATCCCAGTTCAACCTCTAGATGTTCTCTAGGTGTGGTCAAAATTTCATACAAATATTCATTCTACACATGGAGATATAGAACTTTAAGTGCAGCGCCAAAATTCTGGTCACTTTATGACGATTTTGCCCATACAAAATTTCATAAGTGTGCAAACACCTCATTCACAAGGGGAAAGCCCTCCAAAGCTATCCCATATATGTCCATTACACATAGGAATTACATTACCTTGATTTGAACAACTTTATGTGGCCAAAACAAAATTTACAAGTAAGAAGCCCATCATTCACACTTAGGCAGCTTTGCACCACATCACTTACATAGCCAAAACATTACTCAAATGTTTACATACTTGTCTCATTTTACATACACTACATGTACATGCGTACATGCACTACAATATGGTCTTAACTCAGCTAAATACGCACCCTAGGTTACAGGAGTGCCTGAGCCACAATGGACTCCAGAAACAGGATGCCCATCACCAAAAAGACCAAATGTGCTCCTAAAATCACCAAAGTTTCCAGATCATAACTAGACACATGGAAGCTTATGTACCTAAATTTTAGATCAAAACTCAAACCAAAAAGGTCAGTTTGAATGTTATCTTTCTGCTGGACCTAAAATGACAGAATTGAGGGCAGTAAGTTTCATTGATAAACTTAGTAAGGGTAACACTTGAATTCAATAGGCAATGTGACCATCATTAAAACCTGCATCCAAAGACACTAAAACACAAAAAATAGAGTGCATATATACAAGATATAGCAACCAAATGCAGCAGCCATTCACAACCAACAAACACATGAAATGCAACAGCAACATATACCATAGGTTAGTCCATAAAACATGTAATAAACATAACCAAATCACTATGGCAGCCCTCCTCAACCTAATGCTTGGACTTAGGAGGATTTTAACAGTAGTTAGTACTAACTTTGGGCTCTAGAAACCCTCATTTCACTGCCATCTTTGTGCACTTCACACTAGGTCACAAAACCTTCAATAAGTGCACTCCCCCCACTAAGCTTGGTTCTCCAAGCTCATGGCTCTCTTCCAAACTTAGCCCTGGCTCCATGGATACTTGAATATTACAGTAAGCAATCCATGAGAGCAAGGGAACCCTTACCTTGATAGGTATGCTGAAATTGGAGCTTGATCCTAGGTGCCCTCAAGTCTTAGCACCAAATAGCTTCTAATTGCACTTTCTTGCTTCCAATTTCAATCAATTGTAAGTTTGAAGGTGTGGTAGCTATGGAGGAAGTGTGCCTGTGTTCTTGGGCTGAAGGAGGATGAAAATGAGAGACAGATAAGTGATTTGGCCACTTAAATGGGCTTAAATGAGCTTAAGGGCACAAAACACACTTAACAAGCTTAACCTTGCTTTATGTCATTTTCCTTCTCACTAATTATGGTTTCTTTTTCTTAAAATCATTGGTACACATGTGCCCAACATTTTTGACTATTTATCAAGCCTTGGCTGCCTCCCCCATGATGGGATAATTCCACAATCTCATACTTTGACTTAGGTAAAAAGCTTGAACACCTTAAAGTTAATACTAGGACCTTTAGGTCTTTAATGCCTTTAGTGTTTCCTTTGTCCAAACTTGTCTTCCATGAGCAATTTGGTCCTCCAATAGCACTTTTATACCATTCATATCATTCCCATAACTCTCCAAAGCTCTTTCTTGAGAGTTTTGCAATTAAGTACCTGAATTTCCAAAACCTTACAAAAAAGTCCATAGATTGCCTGACAAACAAGCAATCCTTAAGGCTTTTCTTGGGGGCCAAGTTACCAACTTGGAATACTTTTAAGGAGGTTTTGATCATGTCTTTTACCCCTCACACTTCAATCACTATGATGAAAATTATACAATATAATGGTTTTTAGCCATTATGACACACTTGTAATTCTCCCATTTTTGTGAGGTGGTAACAAGTAGGACCCCATCTGCTTATCAACAAGGAGGCATGGCAGGTCAAGATAGACCCTGGTCGGACAGTGAAAGTAGGAAAGGAACTGGAGCCTGAAGTAAACTGTTCATCAATTGAATTTTTGTGAGCAAATTCCAATATATTTGCATGGTCCCTTAATGACATGTCGGGGTATTGACATTGAGGTTGTCACACATATGTTGCAAGTTGACCTTTCAGCCCAATGAAAGTTCGTTAGGGGAGAAGTCAAGATGCTCCTAGAACCAGGCATCATTTGGGAGGTGCAATACCTTGAGTGGCTAGCCAATGTCGTACTTGTTAGTGTTGTGCCCAAAAGCCAATCATGAGATGATTGTATTTTTGCACATTGAGTCATGATATTTTATTAAGGCATTAATCCAGCAATTATGTTTGTTGTTTTGTTTATGCGTAACGTAATAAACATAATTGTAACCCTAGAATAATGATATTCTTAAACGTCCTTGGTCTAGTATTATTGTGGAGCAGGTTGCAATAATACATAACGACTAGCATATGTGGAGACTAATATGAGATATGTAGTCTACATATGGGTACAAGTTGGAGAACTTGTGTACTGGATCGACCCACCATGAGAACACTACATGGATCATTATATGAGTGTCATAAGTGATTTTCATAGTGATCATGGTATATGTAGTCCTTCGACCTAAGATCATCAAGGTTCCCTACATGTGAGTCACATACTTTGATACTTTCCTTTATTGCTCGTAACTGAGTGGACTTGAAGGAGGTCATTGGGTATGTCACATATCATGCAGAGGGTTTTGTATGATCAAGATGGGATTTGTCCCTCCTATGTAACGGGAGTGATATCTTTGGGCCCCTTAACAGAGTAAGACTTAGAAAAATGCATGGCCATGCTCAGATGAGTTGATATATGATATCAATGTCATCAGTTTAAGTTGGTCTACTCGGTAATCAAGAAACCAAAGATTGGGCTATACAACAGTGACACATTCCATGTCTCGTGCTTAGTCTTGATATCTTGGACAAAGGGACAATGGCATATATCGGTGATGATCATAAAGGTTTAGTCAAATCATCGACAATCTTGTCACTTGGGTAGCAATGATGTGTTGCTAGACACCGCTCATTGCTTATGATCATAAATGTGATTTATGATCATTGCCAACGTGGTAAGAGCCTATTGGGTCGCACACATAGAGCTATTTGGATCATTAGAGTGCCTGGGCTAATAATTTGGGTTTTGGTTTCACAATAATTTTGTATTAATAATGGGCCCAATAGTTGAGTCATTATTAAGCCTGAAATTAAAGCCTAATTGGATTAGGACTTTGAAACCTATTAGGCCTGGAAGTTGAGTCTCACTATAAATACAACTTCTAGTGAGAAATTCACAGGTCTCCTTGCCCTAGCCTCCCAAAAGGACAGCCGCACTCTTCTCTTGCAATTCCTTGGAGGACGCAAGCTAGCACTGCGAGCGCAAGAGAAATGCATCTGCCGGGACGTGGTGGAAGCATGGTGATACCAAGAGGCTCATGTGGATACCATAGAGAGCCTGAACACGTCAACTGTTCAGGTTTTTTGATTCAACTCTACAGTTGAGTGAGAGATCTCAACCGAAAATTAGGTATGAAAATTTTTGAACACCCGATTTATCCCGTTTCACTTGGATCCTGGAGAGTTTCGGTTAAATTCTGCTGCGCTGTTTGGCTCCCGAAACCCATCAGTACTCATAAAAAATAAAAAAATAGAATAGAGGATATATGTAGACTACACAGACCTAAATGATGCTTACCAAAATGACCCTTACCCTTTTCCATCAATAGACTAGCTGATGACTGCTACAGCTAAATTTAGGGTTATCTCTTTCATGGATGCCTTTAATGGATATTTCCAAATCTTTAAAGGTTCTGAAGAGAAGGAAAAAATAACCTTCATTATGGGAGAAGCTGTCTATTACTATTAGCATATGCCTTTTTGGTTGAAAAATGTTGGTGCCAATTATCAGAGGTTAATGAACTGGGTATTCAAAAATAAACTGGGTTGCAACGTGAAAAGTATATGTAGATGACATGATTGTAAAAGGTAAAATATTTCACTGCCATATTGATGATCTTTGGAAAAGCTTCCAGCACATGTGCTAGTATAACGTATGTTTGAACCTTAGGAAGTGTCTCTTCAAAGCAAGCACATGAAAATTTTAGGAATACATGGTGTCTGAATGTGGAATAGATGCTAACCCTAAATATATCAATGCTATCTTAAAGATGTTAAACCCTAAGAATAATAAGGATATCCATAAATTAATAGGAAGGTTGACAGTATTAGGGTGGTTGTTATCACGGTTTGGGGATTGTTGCAAGCCTTTCTTCATGATTTTAAAGAAGGAGGCACCATTTGAATGAACAGATGAGTGTAGGGGGCCAAGTGTCAAATTAACGAATACTTGTAGCACCTGCTTACTATCATGCAACCTCAACCTAGCGGCCACCCCAATACTTTATTTAGCTATGAATGAAAGGTCGGTCAACAGCATGCTTGTTCGTGAAAACAATAGGGAACAGTGGCCAGTTTAGTATGTTAGCAAAACCCTATTGGGAGTAGAGCCACGATACCCTCCACTTTAGAAGGTAGTGTCAGCATTGGTTATAGCCTACAAAAAAACTATGACCCTATTTGCAAACACACCCCATTATTATGCTTATGGGGATACCCATACAAGAGATATTATGAAGGCTTGATCATTTAAGGAGGTTTGCAAAATGGTGCATTGAATTAGGGGAGATCGACATCCACTATCAGCCAATAAGGTCCACTAAGGCCTAAACACTCATAGACTTTGTGGCTAAAATGTCCTCAGCCCCTAAAGAACTAGACACAAAAGGCATCATTCCCTTTTGAAATTCTACCTGGACAAAGCATCTGGTAGATGCCACCAAGGGGCAAGAGCACTTCTCAAAGGCCTTTTGAGCATGAAGGCCATGTTAAAGTTCCATTTCCATTTTCTTGTAACCAACAACATTGTAGAGTATGAAGCCTTGATTGTAGGACTTCAGATGGCCAGTCGAGTAAGGGTGCAATAATTAGAAGTCTTTAGTGACTCTCAGTTGGTGGTTAATAAGAAAAAAAGAATTGTAAGGGCAAAAAACCAAATGCTTTCTAAGTATCATAAGCTTATCAAGGGACTGATGGATAAATTTGACCATCCGTAAGTAAATAAGGTCCCTAGATCAGTAGACTTGAAAGCTGATGCCCTGTCCAAGGATAAAAAAGATCCCTTGATAAAGGAGCTAGTTGAACACATGATTCACCTATTGGAACTTTGAGGGGCCCCAGGACATAGTGATTAAAGAAATCTCTTTATGTGCTTCCTAATAAAGAGGTAGCTGGATGGTACTGCTTAGGAGTGAAGGCACTTGACAATTCACTTCAGATGGTTCGTGGTTCTCAAAGAAGAACTTTATAGAAGGGGATTTACCCTACCTTTATAGAAGAGCCACTCCACGGCCAACAGATATTAGGTCCTCATTGAAATTCAACAATGTAGTTATGGGGACCATTTATTCTTGGTGGTACTAGCTCACAAAGTGTTGAGACAAGGTTTTTTTTTACCGTCTGTCTAGAAAAATGAGAAGATGCTAGTTCAACATTGTCATTTTTACCAAATCAATTCAAGGATTCAATGGCTCCCTTCCTCTAAAGCTTCCTCAGCACACTTCTCTTGCCCGTTCACTATTTGGGGATTAGACTTATTTGTAGCCCTACTAATGGCACTAGGATGGGTGAAGTATTGTATTGTAGCCATTGACTATTTCACTAAGTGGATGGAGGCTAAGCTATTCGGCTAGGATTGTAGTTTCCTAATTTGTAAAATTCTTGTCAAAAAATATCATTTGCATATTTGGTTGCCCCAGGTTATTATCACAGACAATAAGGAGCAGTTTAACAATGCTCAAGTTAGGGAGTTTGCAAAAAATAGTGGAATTAAGCTCTACTTTGCCCTTTTAGCAGACCCCAGCCAAATAGACAAGTGGAAGTCACCAATTGCCCGATAAAATAGTGAATCAAGAAAAGTTTTGGTGTGTCAAGGGAAGATAGTTAAGGAGTTGGCTAGCATTCTATGGAATTATAGAAGGACGCCCAAAAAGCCCACAGGGGAAAGCTTATTCCACTGGGGATGTGGGACAAAGGCTCTCATACTAGTTAATGTGGCACAATCTTCTTTTAGGGCCAAGGTTTTTGAGCCACCAAAAAGTGAGGAAGGGCTTAGAGCTAGGCTTAACTTGATTGAGGGACTCAGGGAGGATGTAAGTGTATGTAAGCGTTCAGGTAGAGGATGGCCTATACTCATAATGATAGGGTCAAGTTGAAAGAAATTAAATAAGGGTAGCTAGCACGTGCGAAGTTAGAATTGACTGGTGAGAACCTAGGGCACAGGGCCTTAAAGGCAAATAGGGATTCTCATCCTATAATATATATTTTATTCAGAATTTTTGCTTCAACTAATGGATATAGTTTGCTCCTCATCTTTCAGACTTGTTCAAAGCCTACCCTTTCGGCCAATCTTGCAAGAATCAACATAACTCCTTTTTTAGGCCTCCAAATCAAATTTCATTTCTTCTACGTTAAAGTAGACTCATAAACCTTTTTAATGATATATTATAAGCATAGGTTTTAGTCACATTATAGCACAGAATGAACTAAAACATCTTGATCTACTGTTGGAATTCATCAAATTAAAATGGTGCCTGAAAATTTTCATTCTTTTGTAGTTTCCTTCTATTCTAATCCATTTTAATCATCAAGATGCATTCTTATCCTAGTGCTTCACCTATATGAGCATTACTCGATCATTAATTCTTAAGAAACAACTCATAAACAATTTCATCTTAAGAACAAGGTTAGTATCTTAGCTTAAATTTTGACTTAGAATCATTTTTTCTTCTCCTCCCTTTTGTTCCATGTACACTCTAGCCTTCTCTTACAATGTGCCTACAGCTACCACATACACCAAGGGAAATGTTTACGTTTAGTGGCTTTCTAGCAATGGAAGGAGTGAACTGCCTTATAGTCCCTATTCTTTATTTTCTTATACACTTAGACTTGAAGTTTCCTTTGTGATTACACTTAGGTCCTTTATTAAAGTTTTGGGGTATTACAAAATTAAGTAAATATATATCAAAACTAAATAAATTGATTTCAAGTTTTGATATGTACATATAATAACTAGAGAAATGCGTCTTAAAACTAGACATTTTTGCATTAGCGTTAGACAAATGCATCTTAAAAGTAGACATTTACATTAAAGTCAAACAAATACATCTTGGAACTAGAAAAATACAACAATAGTCTTTTTAACTTCCAAAAATTTTAATGGGTGTAAAATGAGAAACTCAATCTCCGTATTTTGTGTTTTTAGTTGTTATAGAGTGTCTGATTAAGAAACTTATACATGGGGAAGGTTATTTTATTTGATCAATTAATTCATACAATTTTTTTGAGATTTAATTTTTTTAATGAAATATAAAAATTTGAGTGATTATAATGAAGAAGTTCAGTTGTTAACAAAGTATTACTGGAAGTAGCACTTTGGGAGGATGACATCCAAGCTCATAAAGTTGACATTCAATGCTTCATTATTGCATAGAACTCTTTAAAGATTATGTACAATACAATTAGAATAATTACTATTAGGTGTTGGAGCATAAAGTGGTTACAATAATACCTTTGTGAATCATATAGATCTAGAACTTTGAGATTTAGATCTTTATGAAAATTCCTTGCAATAGAGCACAAATGAGAGGGGAAATACCTAGGAGCCATACATCCTCCCAAACCCTAATTGTAGAGCCATCATTTAAAGATTATTGGATATGGTCATGTTGTAGCCTTCTACATATAGGAGACTTCGTTAGATAGGATATATATTATGAGAAGCCTTTGTTATCCAAATCAAATGGTTGCATCTATATTTGATCATAAGGACTCTATAAACAAAAGTGTTGTCGTCTCTTGAAAAGATTTGCCATATTGTTTTCATAAGAAAAAATTAGTTGAAACAACTGAAGATATTTAATCCCAAGCCCATCAAGACCTTTGGAGAGGTAAAGAATTTCTTGGTGATTCATATGAAAAGCTTGTCTTGATTGGTTTCTAGACCACCAAAATTAAATAAATTGCTAGGCAAGGTTATCTAACATAGTCAGTGAAACTTTGAGAAGATATGCCACACAAATGAGAATGGATGACAAAGTTGATTGGACAATGGTGAATCAACCAGTAGAGTTTTAAAGGTTCCACTTCAAAGCAAGATGTTTACAAAACTTTATTTGTGAGAATTTGAAAGGAGGATCAATGAGATAAGTCTTAGCAAAATGGAATTCCTAGGTAAGTGGAAATACCATTGGCTGTCAAAAGTGGAAGAATCTAGAGAATATTATCTTGGGTGGACCTCATAATATTAGGACTGAAGTACCATTCCAATTTTTGAACATTGATTTGTTGGCCTACCATTATCGCAAAAATCTTGTAATGTCTAATTAAGAGCTTGAGCAGCGATTAATATTGGTTTGAAGCAGATCAAGCATTCAATAGAGAAGAACAAGTGGCATATTTCTTGACCATATCCTCTTACTTTAGGGCACTTAAGGACCCCTCAGGATTGGAGCTTCTGGAGTTGACCAAAAAAAGCTTCAGTACATAAATGAAGATATATGGAGATAGAGGATCACCGTGATGAACTTTTGTAGATGAAGAAAACCATTCAATATGGTATCCATTAAATAGAACTGAATATGAAATAATCTTGATACAATATATGATGATATGGATCCACTTGACTAGAAAATGCATGGTATAGAGAACCTTTTCAATAAAGGTTTATTGAAGACTATTATAGGCTTTCTGAATGTCTAGTTTTAGAAGCGCTTTAAAGCCACACCTACCAATCATGGGGGTACTAGAGACAACATGCAAAAGTTTATGAGTAATGAAAATGTTGTCTTGAATATTATGACCTAGTATGAACGCATTCTTTAATATTATTGACAAGTGTTAATTTTGTAATTAAATCCAGCTAGTTTGCATTTGTGTAGCACATTTCCAGCACTTCCAAAATAGTCCACTCCAAGCTAATAGTTGGGCTACATGAAGCAAGGACCATTATAAGAAAGTTGTGTAAGAGGAAACATGTCCAACATGATTTGAAGGGATTTCACCCCTGGAAACAAATAGAAGTTCTTGCCTATTTTCTTTTATTCTAATAAAACTTGGCTAAAATTTCCTATCAAAGTAAAGGTTGTTCTAGAGAAGAGCATTTTGGAAAAGTAGTTGGGTTGGGTAAGACTAGGGCTGAAAAAGGGCCGGGCTTTATTCGGGTAGCTCGAGCTCGAGCTCGAGTAAGAGATTTTTGAGTCAGGTATTTTCGAGCTCTACCTCGAGCTTGAGTTGAAAATTGGAGCTCGAGCCCACACATATTCGGCCCTTTAGGCCCTCAAGCTTAACAGGCTCGATATTTACATTATTGGGCCTTCCCCTTAATCCCAGGCCCAGTCCACCCCTCTTTGGCCCTTTCCCCTTAGTCCCCACTCCCCACGCGCTCAATCCCTCTCGGGAGTCTCGACCTCTCCCTCCAGTCTCCAGACCAGTCTCAACTCTCAGTCTCTTTGTCGGATTTAGAATTTCCGATCAGCCATCAGCACCTTCCGTCACTCTCGTCGTACTCGTATCGTCCGTCACTCTCCCCGTCGGCAGTCTTCGGTCTCCCTTCCCGAGTCCTGACTCTAGTGACCCCGTCTCGACTTTCCCCTGCTGGCTGCTACCCTGACTCCCCACCGGCACCCAGTCACTTACTCGGCGCGACGGCATCGGCTACTCCCTTCGGCGGC
Organism: Aquilaria yunnanensis; assembly: GCA_039654915.1. Classification (NCBI taxonomy): domain Eukaryota; kingdom Viridiplantae; phylum Streptophyta; class Magnoliopsida; order Malvales; family Thymelaeaceae; genus Aquilaria; species Aquilaria yunnanensis. The sequence continues at coordinate 42,562,266 of CM077599.1, read as the reverse complement.
TTGGCCTTGGTAATTCCTGTCCCTCACCTTCGCTCATTCCGATTCTGTCTCACCTCCGACGGACCGACGCTTCCACTTTGCGACGCCGACGCTTCACGGCTTTAGAATCAGCACCACGCACAGCACAATCGGTTGTCATCGCTCGTTGGCTCCGACTCGTCGCACCTGGTATTTAATTTTTATTTACGATTTTCATATAAGATTTTTTTATTCTTAATTTGTTTCTTGCTTTCCTGTAATGTTGCTTACATTGGTTGTCCTCTAATTTGACACTTAGAAGAGAGCTGAGTTATGATATGCTGTCATACTTGTTTTGTATCGGGTTCTCAGTTGACACTTAGTTTTGACGTTGCTTCTGCTTTAAAATTAGCTGAAGTTTTGTGTTTGTGACTTCGTCTGTTGGTTGTTTTTGTGTGTGGGTGTGTTTTGTTTATGGGTGTAGTCGTGTGTTTTAATCATTGTGGCTAACCATGTAAAAATTAGTTTGGAGTACATTGGCTGCTGAGTTTTGTCTGCTGAAACAAGGCAGACAATTAAGAAACATTGGCTGAAACAAGGCTATTTTGTAGCCTTTAATGTACCTGTGACTCTGTGACAATGTTTCATTTTGCGGCAGTGTCAATATCGAGTAAGGGTTTTCAATCTATGGGTGAGTCAAATACAAATCCACCCATGGATGTTGATCAAATTGGTTCAAGATCAATTCTTTTGAGTTTCCTGTTGGCTGTTATTCTGTATTCCCTGCTCAAATGTTACTTATGTTGAAACTTATGAGGGGAGAAGCTGTGAAGTTTCACAGTTAATAATGCTCCTTTGGATGCCTGAACAGTCAGCAACTCATACTTTATTGTTAGGGGATACAAATGCTTCTGCAATGTTGCATAGAGGGATTTGGAGAGGGGCTGTACAAACTTGTTTACGGATAGCCCTATATTTGCAGTCTCAGAGTGGGTTGATCTGAATGTTGACATCTACTCAAATTAGTTATTGTAGGAATTTATATTTCCTAAAAGGAAGAAGCTCTCGCAAAATAATGTTATTGAATGCAGGAATTAAGGTTTTTGGCTTCAGATTCAGATAGACATGATTGCATTAACAGTAGTCTTCTCGTCTCATAGAAAGTGCAAAAAGATCCCACGTCTTCTCTTCAAGAAATAGAATAACTGCTTAAAGTTTGTGATTTAGGTGAAGTTGGTGAGTTGACTGCGACCTAAGTGCCAGGAATTTGGAAGCTTTTCTTTGATTACAAAAATGTTGTTTTTTCCCATGTCACAGTGCTATGTTGATTGGATATTGGTATGCTACCCAGCTCAGGCTGATAAATGCTGATTTTTTACAATTAAGAATGTTCTTATTATGCCCTTTCCTTTTCTTTTGTTCTTTTTTCAGGTTAAACTTCAAAAGGCTTGACTACAGTGGTTTTCTCACTACAATTCTAGAACGGGGCGATGAGATTATTGCTGCAGCTTCCATTAGGTATATCATGCTATGAGCTGATTAAATTTCCATCCTTGGCTATTCAATTCCCTACTGCTTATATTCTTGCTCAAACTGGTGGGATATGTGGCACACCAATTTTTTTGTGGAGGTTAGATTACCATTTAATGCTAGGCTAATGGAGCCATGAGATTGAAACCAGAAATTGTTATACTCCCAATTAGTTACTAGTATATATTAGTGTCATAAGTTTTTATCAATCATCTAGTATGGTGCTGACTATTATACATATTATCCTCTTTGTTTTATCTTGGGAAATAGCTACCAGCAGGTCTCTTTGTAATTAACCTATGATGCCCATCATTTCTTGTGGTCAGGCAGGTTTCAAATCAAAGTTTGTGCATGACGTTTCTCCTTTTTGTAGCCAAAGGATGGGCCTAGATAGGGCGGAGTGGGGTCTAGGGTAAACTTTGTGATAGAATTTCTCTTTACACTTTTGTAATGTAATCCTGTGTACAGAAGAAAATTAAAAAGCCTGGATAGATTTGCATTGCAGTCTTAACATTGTTTTTGCTGTTTCCATTTAATTCTTTTGAGATTGTTTGTAACATAAGCTAGGAGTTATGTTCTTGATAATAATCTACTTTATTCACCATTTAGTTTGATACAACTTAGGCTCAACTGACTTCATCATCAAATGTGTGATAAAAGACAGAAACAAAGAGAGGAAGAGGTAATGACAGCTTTTGTAGATTGCCTGCAATTGATCTATGATTGCAACTTTTTATTACTTCTCTCAAAACATCAGCCCATTATTAGATTCTAATATATGTTAGTGTTTACTTCTTGCCAGATAGAATTCATGGAAACCAGTTTGCTGAGATGCCATTCATTGGAACTCGTTATAGTTATAGGCATCAGGGAATGTGCAGGAGGCCATTTAGATGTTTTTATTTAGTTATAAATTTTGATATTTGGATTTGGTTTATTATTTTTTGTCAAATTTGAGGATATATTTCAGATTTTTTTATCAAAATTCATGATATATTTTAGATTTTTTTTAAACTTATATTTGTATTTGAGCCTCGAGCATTTTTTAGCCGAGCTCGAGCCCAAAAAATGGGGATCAAGCAACTCGAGCTCGAGCTTGAGTAGTGCCGAATTGTGATAGGGCCGAGCTCGAGCCTGGCGAGCTCGGGCTCGTCCCGGCCCATTTTCAGCCCTAGGTAAGACAGTGCATGAAAATAGAAGATAATGGTAGATTCATAGATCTTAGTTGGGGATGCCACTTGGAGTTAGTCCTAACTGATGCCCCGCAGCATCTTCGTCAGGTGACATGGTGTGACCGAGAGGGGCTTCTGATGTGGAGGAGCGCCTGAAATGTAGGTTTCCTAGGGGGGTGCGCCTGAAATGTCTAGAAAATAGGGGTTAGGAGGTCTCTGGAGTCTTTTTCTGGGGAGGAGCCTCTGACGCCCAAGTTAATGTTTTGAAGGTGGAGAGGAAATGCAAATGACCAGAGGTTCTTGCTTGTGGCATTTCCTTTTCAGGGAAGAGGGGAGGATCCCTTGCTAAGACCATTTTCCTGGTATATATAGGGTGAGGAGGCCCGTTTAGATTGTGACACGTGTTCGGTCAGATGTAATCTGTCCTTTCTGGGCGTGGGGTCCTCCAGCCACTTATAGGCTCCTCGGGCCAAGGGCTAGGGCTAGCCCTGCATGACAAGATGTAGGCGATGTCAGCATGTCAGAGCGCATATGGGGGCGGCATGTAGCATGTGTGGGTGACATGTCAAAGACTCCTTAAATGCTTCGGCCGTACCCCCGAGGTCCCTTTGGTTGAAGTCACCCTTCGGGGTGGGGTCCCACTTCCTAGAGTCGTTCTGGTAGTTCGTTGGATCCCCTAGCTCCGAAGTTACTTCTTCGGGGGGATTCTCTCCTGCCGAGGGTGGCTGGTCCTTCTCCCCCGAAGCCAGTTCGGTCACCTTCCCGAGGAAAGTAACACGCTAGTTCCTGAGGTCGGTACTGTCATTCTCGGAGCTGCTGTCGGACTTCCGAGATCATGTACCCATGGCGTCGAACTCCCTTCTTTCCAAGGTCGGCATTGGCGTTCCTCATCAGTGATGCCAGATTTTCCCGAGCATAGTGCTTGGTCGAGGCCCTCAGGCGATGGGGGCGATAGCACTTCAGCTATCACATGCCCTCCCTCGGAAATCCGGAGTGTAGACTTCGGCTAGTGGCACTAATTGGGACGCTTATCAGGACTTCGGAATATGACATTCGCAGAGAAGGCACCTCACCACCAGGAGACGAGCTTCGTACGGACAGGTGTCACCTGTCTACCCTTTGGTGTTCTTGAGATACCCAATTTCTTTGGTTTCTCTACCGTAGGTCAGTGGACTTTCGCGTCTCAAAACTAGGCGTGTCAGTCTGGAGCTGCGTGCCCGAATTTTCGGGATGTCAGAAAACGCGTCCTAGTTTCTCACGATGGGTGACACATGGCAGGCGCTGGTTAGGGACGGTCACGTCGGCTGCGGCAGGCACGCCTTTTCGCGCTCGAAGGGTAATTATGGCGGCGCTTCGCCTTCACGGAGCAATTATAACGCCAATTCGGCTACCCTTCCTCAGGCTATATATAGGCCTCCCTCCGTCATAACCTTCATTTGCTTTTAGTTTGCTGTCGCTTCGCTCTCGTCTACTTTCATGCCTTTCCTCCCTTCTTTGCTGCGGCGTTAATGGCGGTGCGATTTCTGGCCAGTTTTTACGACGGCGTCCTCAAACCCAGATTTTGGCAAGACTTTTGGTGGGTTGTAGCTCTAGAAGTCCTTCGGTTCCTTCTCTTTCTGTTTTCCCTACCTTTTCCCGAAGTCTCTTCATTCTTTTTCCGGGGTCATTTTTCTTTGACTGACCATGTCTTCACCCGTCCCCCTTATGTCTATCGATTCCCTCCCCGAGAGCTGGCAACCTCTCACGTCTCACCCTTGTTGCTCCACCTTGGTGAAGTTAGAGAAGTGGACAACAAAATTTTTCCTCCCCTCCTACGCCGTCACGAGGTTACCTCGTCTCGGTCATTTTAGTTTTATGAACCGCCGTGACGAGGTTACCGTTTTTCAAGCCCAACTGAAGGCCGGACTTCGGTTTCCTCCCCCGAGGATGATTTGCGACTTTTTCCAATTCCATAGCATAGCCGTGAATCAGCTTCCTCCGAACTCGTATTACTATTTTAATGCCTTCCTCTGCATGTGCAGGGTCTTCGGAATAGAGCCCCATTTTATCCTGTTCATGCAGTACTACAAGCTCTATCCGGTTCCGAATGGTGGCTTTTATTTCATGCTACCTCGGGGATCTGGGAGCAAAAGGTTCATGTTCACCTTCGCTACTAAGGATAGTTGGCGAGGGTGGCAAAGGAAGTTCTTCTTCCTAAAGTTGGCGGAGGCCTGGTCGTATGTCCCGACCAGGTGGGCTCGGGGAAAGCTGGAGACGGATGTCGTGGACCCTAAGAAGTTGCTAACTCCCGAGTTGGCGGCAAGGTTTGTGGACTTCGACAGACGTATCTGTGCTATCGCCGACTGGGATGCTGAGGTCCCTCCACGCTCCCTATACCCTTTCCCCATAAATTGGAGGCTCATGACTGAGGAGGTCCTTCGGGATTGGGGGTGGTTAAGGAGCACAAGACGGATCTCGACATGCCAGCTCCTACTGTCAAGGGGAAGGACTCTTGGCTGGTGAAGCTCATTCGGGGGAAGCTCATTTATGAGGCCTTTTTTGAAAGTAAGTTTCCTTTCAAAGTTTTCAATATAAGTATCTGTCTGGACTCACACTGATGTTTTCCTTCTTCTTCAGAGATGGGCGACGAGTCTGCTGCCTACTATAAGTCCCTCTTTCTCGGCCAAGCTGAAAAGGGGGAACAAACGAAGAAGGGCACCTCCCGAATGCGCAAGACTACTGGGAGCGGACCATCTTCGGCCAAGAAGGCGAAGACAGACATCCTTCTTCCACCCCCGGAAGATGTGGCGGAGGTCAACGGTGAGCCTGAAACTCCCGCCAAGATTCCTGCCGTGGTGGCCACTGTTGCTGCTTCTTTGAGCCCCGCCACGTTGGTGGATCTTTTGGGCTTTTTGGTAGGAGGTCCCTCTGCCGAGGAGTTGGAGAAACGCCGAAGGGACAAAGGCAAGCATATCCCTGCCGACGTGGATGAGGTTTGGGACTCCGATGATGATGTCATCGAGGTGGCGCCAGGTTTGTCCTTTATCCCCCTTTTTAGCACTTGTAGCCTTATAGCTTTCATACTTAAGGGTTTTTGCCTGATGAGACGTATGCTTCTTATTTTGCAGAGGAACTGGAGCCCTTAGATTGGATGGTTGAGCATGCCTGAAAGCGGGCTCTTCGGGATTTCCACGTCCCGAAGGACAAGGTTCCAAGGGAGCCGTTCTGGTCTTTCACGTGTTGGGTTTCGGGAGCCAAACAGCGCAGCGGAATTTAACCGAAACCCTCCAGGATCCAAGTGAAACGGGGTAAACCGGGTGTTCAAAAATTTCATACCTAATTTTCGGTTGAGATCTCTCACTCAACTGTAGAGTCGAATCACAAAACCTGAACAGTTGACGTGTTCAGGTTCTCTATGGTATCCACATGAGCCTCTCGGGATCACCACGCTTCCACCACGTCCCGGCAGATGCGTTTCTCTCGCGCTCGCAGTGCTAGCTTGCGTCCTCCAAGGAATTGCAAGAGAAGAGTGCGGCTGTCCTTTTGGGAGGCTAGGGCAAGGCGACCTACGAATTTCTCACTTAAAAGTTGTATTTATAGTGAGACTCAACTTCTAGGCCTAATGGGTTTCAAAGCCCTAATCCAATTAGGATTTAATTTCGGGCTTAATAATGGCTCAACTCCTTGGCCCATTATTAATACGAAATTAAAGTGAAACCATAACCCAAATAATTAGCCCATGCACTCTAATGATCCAAATAGCTCTATGTGTGCGACCCAATAGGTTCTTGCCATGTTGGCAATGATCATAAATCACATTTATGATCATAAGCAATGAGCGGTGTCTAGCAACACATCATTGCTACCCAAGTGACAAGATTGTCGGTGAATCGACTAAACCTTTATGATCATGACCGATATATGTCATTGTCCCTTTGTCTAAGATATCTAGACTAAGCACGAGACATGGAATGTGTCACTCTCGTATAGCCCAATCTTTGGTTTCTTGATTACCGAGTAGACCAACTTAAACTGACGACATTGATATCATATATCAACTCATCGGAGCATGGCCATGCATTTTCTAAGTCTCACTCTATCAAGGGGCCCAAAGATATCACTCCCGTTACATAGGAGGGACAAATCCCATCTTGATCATACAAATCCCTCCGCATGATATGTGACATACCCAATGACCTCCTTCAAGTTCACTCAGTTACGAGCAACAAAGGAAAGTATCAAAGTATGTGACTCACATGTAGGGAACCTTGCTGATCTTAGGTCGAAGGACTACATATACCATGATCACTATGCGAATCACTTATGACACTCATATAACGATCCATGAAGTGTTCTCGTGGTGGGTCGGTCCAGTACACAAGTTCTCCAACTTGTACCCATATGTAGACTACATATCTCATATTAGTCTCCACATATGCTAGTCATTATGTATTATTGCAACCCGCTCCACAATAATACTAGACTAGGGACGTTTAAGAATATCATTATTCTAGGGTTACAATTATGTTTATTACATTACGCAGAAACAAAACAACAAACAAAATTGCTGGATTAATGCCTCAATAAAATATCATGACTCAATGTGCAGAAATACAATCATCTCATGATTGGCTTTTTGGGCACAATACTAACATCACGGAGGACATGAATTTGTTCTCCAGGGATTGTCGGGAGATGGCTCCCCAGATGGCGAGGGGCGTGCTCACTCAGGCTTCCTTCAAGGCAATTGCTGATGAATGCCCCACCGAGGATGCCCTTGCCACCAAGGTGTCCGAGCATGCTACCCAAGTAGTTCTTAAGACCTCTTCTCTTTCCCTTCCACTTTTTGTTTAAGTATTTTGGCTTTCCTTATGCGAATTTGATTGAATACCCTCTCTTCGTTCGTAGCTTTTGGGGTATAGTGGATACCTCCGAGCTCAGGTGGCGAAGCTGTCTTCAGCCCAAGCTTGGACCGAAGGTAAACTGGAGAAGGCCTGGGTCTTCTGTGCTAGCTCGGTTGTGAAGAATGCCGAGTTGAGCCGGATAGCCAGGGAGGAGGTCGCCAAGCTTTGGGAGGAATTCTTGAAAGGCCAAGAAGAGCTCTTGAAGGATTTCTCCAAGAAGATGTCTGACCTTGGGGAGAAGGTTGTGAGTCTGACCTCGGCCAACGAGGCCATTCGAAAGGAGAAGGAAGAAGGTTCTGCTCTCCTAGTGAAGGCACTTGATGACAAAGCTGAACTTCAAGCCAAGGTCGATTCACTGAAGAAGGATTCAAAGAAGAAGAAGAGGATAAAGGAGCTGGAGAAGGAGGTCGCGGATCTTCAGAAAGAGGCAGATGAATTGGACGCTGAGAAAGACAAGGCTGTTCAGGCAACCAAGGTTGCCTTTCAGGACGGCTTTTGCCTAGCTCGCCATCAAGTTCTGAAGAAGTACCCAGACCTCGACATCTCCTTATTAGCTGGCTTGGACATTCCCGAGGAGCCTCGATGGACTTGGTCAAAGATTGATTATCTTAACTTGCCATTCACCCCTCCTTCAGCACCAAAGGCGCCGGCCAAGGACGCAGGAGCCGGAGTTTCCCGAGACGTCGGGGTCCCTTAGATGTTCTAGGACCTTTGTCTTCTTCTTTTTCCTTGTAACTTTTCTTGTAACCTTCTCCTTGTACCAAGGCCTTCTTCAATAAATTCTCCTTCCTTCATAATTTGGTTAAGTCTTTTGAGCAATATTTTTGTTTCCCAGTTGTCTCGACCACTTTCGGTCGAGGGACTTCAGAAACGTATGTTTTGCTTGTTTCATCGGCCAACCTTCGGGCCATCATTCGTTGTTGATGAACTCCCTTAGGCAAATTTTAGCCTGTCTTCGTTGGCCGTACTTGCTAGACTTCATCTTTTTTAGGCGTATAATCGCATCAACTTCGGAAGGAAAATGTGACATTTGGGTGTGCACGTTTCAGCTTTGTTCGGCGAGTACTTTCAGATGGGAGAAAACTTTTGTACTTAGAAAAAATTTCTAACTTGTACAACTTTTCATCGAAAATTCTAAGTATAGAATTTCTTTAAGGCATCCGAGTGCCATGTATTTTTTCGTTCTCCCCCTTCGGTATCGCGAAGCTTATATACTCCCTTGCGGACTTCGTTAAGGACCAAATAAGGCCCTTCCTAGTTCGCCCGAAGCACCCCTTGGGAGGGTCTTCGGGGCTCAAATTCAGCCTTTCGGAGAACGAGGTCTCCTTTCCTTATCCCTTTCGGCCTCATGCATAGGTTCACGGATGTTGCCACCCTTTGCTGAAAGGCTTTTCTTTTCAGTTCGGCCACCTCTCTATGTTCGTCAATCAGGTCGAGCTTAGTTCTCAACCTGAGGTCATTCCCTCTTTCATCGAACACTAGTACTCTGATTGATGGCTGCACTACTTCGACAGGGATAATGGCCTTTGTGCCGAAGACAAGTGAAAAAGGTGTTTCCCCCGTGGCCCTTCGGGGTGTTGTTCGATAAGTCCAGAGCACACTAGGAAGTTCTCCTGGCCATTTTCCCTTTGCTTCTCCTAACCTCTTTTTCAGACCCTCTTTTATGGTTCTGTTGGACACCTCTACTTGTCCGTTGCTCTGGGGATGAGCTACAGGGGTGAAGTGCATTTTTACTCTGAGGTTGGTGATGAATTCTTGGAACCCCTTGTCTGTAAACTGGGAACCATTATTGGCAACTATCACCCTCGGTATGCCGAACCTGCATATAATGTTTTTCCAGGCAAAATTTTGTATATCCTTTGCTGAGATAGTTGTTAGGGGTTCTGCCTCGATCCACTTAGTGAAGTAATCCACTGCCACTACGTAGAACTTCACTCCTCCGGGTGCTGTTGGGAGCGGCCCAATGAGATTTATGCCCCATACTACAAAGGGACAAGGGTAATCCGCCGAGGTTACTAACTCCAAGGGGAGCCTTTGGATAGTGGCGTGTCTTTGGCAGTTGTCACACTTCTAGACGAACTGCCTTGCGTCCTTTCTCAAGGTGGGCCAGAAGTACCCTTGGCGGAGTATTACTCCTGCCAAGGCATCAGGTCCTATATGGGAACCACAAGCCCCCTCGTGGACCTCGTCGAGAACCATCCTAGTGTCCTCTTCGCTGACACACATTTGCAACGGATTCGCATACCCTTGCCGGTATAATTCTTCTCCGATTAGAAAGTATCATTCGGAACGCCTTCGCACCTTCGGTGCCATGAGAGGATCTTCGGGGAGCTCTTTAGCTGCAAGATACCTCTTTATAGGATCTTTCCACCCTTGGTCCAAGGTTGCTATAGTTAGCGTCGCTATGCTCGGTTGGCTTAACACTTCGGTGAACCTTTTTGATTTGGCCAAGCTGTCCGGTTAGGCATTGTCTCGGCAAGGTACATTTTCAATATGTACTACGTCGAACTCCTGGACAAGCCTCGATACGCACTCGTGATATTTCACCAGAGTTGGGTCCTTTGCACTATAGTCTCCTGCCATCTGCCGCACCACCAGTTGGGAGTCACTGTGGGCTTTTAGATTTCTCAACCAATCTTTCTGGCCAGGCGTTATCCTGCTATGAGAGCTTCATATTTTGCCATATTGTTGGTGACATTAAACCAAAATTTGATGGATTTCATGACTTCTAGGCCTTTGGGGCCACGAATGATTACCCCAGCTCCTTGGTGTTTGGAACCGGAGGCCCCATCTACAAACAAGGTCCATTCTGGCTTAGCTTTGCCGAGGTCCAATTGTTCTCCTTCGGCAATGGGCACTTTAGCAATGAAGTCTGCTAGAGGTTGAGCTTTTATTGCTTTCCTTGGCTCGTAAGTAATGTCACGCCCACTACTGCCCTGGCCCATCTGGGCCCAAATATCAAAGCTTGCAGCGGAAGTTATTCATTTAGAAGGGGCTTTATTAATCAAAACGAGCACTTACGGCGTGAGTCCAGGATCTATTCTGGTTCTAGCTTGATTGATTATTTACCTTCAATATGTTATCAGGGTGCTCTTTAGAGTCAAGGTAGTACCTAAGTGGGATTTCAAGTGTTCCATTCATGATTTTATCCTGCTTACATGAATTCTTCATCACAAAGCATACTTTATTCCAATTCAACATAAGCTTCTCCTGTAATATTTTCACATGCTCATTTCATCCAAGCTACATATAGCCATACACTTATTCCACTAAGTGCATCAGATGTGTGTCCATCAAGTGTACTATTTCAATGAATGGCAACCAAGAACTCCATATTCCATTTCAAGTTTGAAAACCATATTTTCATATCCATGAGCATTCTGCCAATCTAGTACACATAACACAATCACCCATCAAGAATTCCACCTGTATGAATTCAAGCATACTTCTCATATAATCATCCTTCAAAGTCATCACCATCATAAATCATCATAATCATCTATCCAAGGCAAAACTCATCATCATAAGTCATCCAGAACTATGCCTATCCATAGAACAGCAAACAAGCATCACTTACTTGGAAAACATACCAAGGAATGCTTCATGTCTAAGTTTATCCAATGTTCATGTTTTACAGATCAAGTTTTCATAACTACTTAATCTGCAAACTAATATCACACGGAGCACAATCCACCTATAGACCTTGTTCCCACAACTTCTAGACTCCATATCCTGCACAGGTAAGTCCACAACATTAGCATGATCCACAAGCAATCTATACCACATAAGTCACTTAGAGTCAAATGAATATAATGAGCAACACTATACACATACCCAACCCTTTAGCACATTGTAACGAGTACTCTGGTACTCTACGCTTGATCTATCAAGCCATCTATTTCCTGAAAAAGGTATAACAGGGCGGGTGAGTTATAAAACTCAGTAAGAATCCTAACGGCATCCAATGCCTAGTGAGGTATTTAACTCATGACTTTCAAAGTAATCATATGGCTTCCAAAGCCTAAACTTGTGCCAAGAATGTAATGGCAATTAATCCATATTCCTGCAAAGGAAAACACTAAAACAAAGAAAACACAAGATATAGCACAATAATAATAACAATAATAATATGGGTCAGCATGCACAAACAATTTCAGAGAAGCACGCAACTCAACACACACAACACTGTCCTCGCAACATCATGTTCCATGTCATCGTGGGTATCGCAAGCATTAGCATAATCCATGCCACTAATCCCGGCATGCCATTTATTTTTATAACCTACTGAGCGCTCCTTAGCTTGGGAATTGAGTTGGCCAAACTCAATTCCTAGCCCTAAATGCTTGCTAGTTACTCATGAGTAAACCATAATTGCTAAAGCAACAATACCTTGCCCATTATGCACTTATGTGCCCAAATATCCAACTAAGAAAGTATCATGAGTCCTCACAAAAAGTAACAACCACATAGCCCTGACATGCACACCTATTGTCACTTGGTTCTTTGACCATCACATAGGGGCACTAATACTCACAATGAAAGGTCATGGAAAATATACCATGCAAAGAGTGAGTATAGGGATTCTTACCACCATTTGTGTAACCTTTTGCTCATTGCCTTTGCCTTGCTTTGCTTTGTTTGTTGTTGGAACTTTGCCACTTCCTTAATGGACCTATAAAGCCCAAAATATTAACAAGTTATTTAATTGCTTTCTATTAAACAAGAGAACCATAATTTACCAAGCATACTTGGTTTAACTTACTCAACCTCTACTTAAAGAGGTAAGGCCCAAATTAGCCTTTTCTGTGAACTGAGGCCCAATCTGTGAACTCAGGCCTACATTGGCCTTTTCCTGGAAATCCAGGCCCAACTTGGCCTTTTCTGGAATTTTGGCCCAACTGGCCTTCTTTGGAACTCAGGCCCACTTGGCCTGTTTATCTTTTCAGGCCCACTCAGCCTTTTAATTCCTCAGGCCCACTTGGCCTTTTAATTTCTTTTCTGGACTTGGACCACCTTAACATTTAGGCCCAATTTTACCTTTTCAGGATTTGGCCCATTTAACTTCTCCAGGATTTGGGCCCATTTGCCAATAATACCATTATGGCCCAAAATAGCCCATTTAAGAGTTTCTGGACCAAGAATACTTGGTTTTCAATTTGGGCCTTCAAATTTAACTCTTGGCCCAAATAGCCCCATTACTTCTTTCTTTTGCTCAATTTAGTCCCATAAGTTTTCTAAGGACTCATTTATGGTAAGAAGACTTGGCTAACACATGGCTAACATGCCAAGACATCAAATTTTCAACATGGCCGAATCCTCCATGGCTTGATTTTGCTTACCAAACTCCTCATTTTGCATCCAACTCTTGGTTATGGCCTTATACACCAACAAGAACATCTTTACTACAAAGAACACTTGGAAAAATGCACATATATGCCAAGATTCACACTTGGCCGAATATACTTCTTGCTTTTCCTTGCATCTTTTGCTTGTTTCCTTGCTTGGAATGGCCATACAAGCTTCAAGGCACCAAGAACACTTGGTTTCATGCCTCAAAATGCCATGTACACTCATGGCCGAAAATCCATCCTTGCTTTTCTTGGAGTTCTCCTCAATTTCTTTGCTTCGTATGGCTTAAAATCGCCATCCATTTTCATGAGCTCTTGAGTTGAGCTCAAGAACACTAAAAATCCTCCATGGCCGAATCTCCAAGAGTTGTTCCTTGCAAAAATCCAACATAGCCGAGACATTAGAGAGTAATATCTAGCTCAAAATACATGAAACTACCAAGAAAAACTTGGATTCACTTACAACCTTTCTTTGGCCGAAATTTGAGCTTGTTCTTCCTTGATGTTCTCCTTGATTTTCTTGCTCCTCATGGCTTAGAAATGCCATGTATACTCATGAGCTCAAGAGTGAAGCTCAAGAACACCAACATCTTCTCAAGGCCGAAACCTCATAGCCATTTCTTCATGGGTTTTCTTTGATTTCTCACTTGGTTCTTGGTTTAGATGTGTTTAGGAGTACGAAATCACTACGAAATCGTCTTTGCATGTGGAAAAGGAGTTGGTTTGCTCATGGCCGAATCTTAGAAGCAAGGAAGAAGATGATGAACTTGGAAGAACGCCATGGCTGGTTTTTAAAGAGAAGGGAGAGCGAAGTGAGCTAGAGAGAGTGTGAGGTAAGTGTTGAAATGATTTTGGGAGTGTATGGCCGGATGTACGCTTTGCAAAATGGAGGAGAAATGCACCAAAATGCATACTAAATGCACATTTAGGAGGAGGGCCGGCCATGTAATTCAAAGTGGGAGGAGATTTAGTCAAATGCAATAATTCTTGGACAAAAGAAAGTGGTGTCCCATCAAGAAAAGAAAGCCCAATAAACAAATCCATTTGCTTCCTCCAAGGCACCATTTTGTTTAATTTTTGTGGTATGGCCGAATTTTTGATTCAAATGGATGGAAGAATAGTCAAATGTTCATTAAAGAATTGATTTGACAAGTGATGGTGAGGAGAAATAAAATAATGTAAAGTGGGAGACAAAGACTAGTCAAAAATGGTGGGCAAAATATTTGTTTATGGTGATGGTGGGGTCAAATCCATGTGGGCAATTTAAATAATGTGGGTGGAGGCTTATGTGGCCATTTTAAATAGCAAAATTCATGTGATGGCTGGCCATGGCACAATTTGCCATGAAAATTGGCCAAATCTCACCTTTAGTCCTCCATCTTTCTTCAATTCTTCAATTGAGTCCCTCAACTTCATAATTTGCCATTTTCATCACCAAAACTCTTGGCCTAAGCCAAGAAAAATTCCTAGAGTGTCCAACACTCATTATGCCCATTTCATAATTAATTTAAGATCTCCCGAGCTTACCAAGCTCAATTACCAATTAGGGAAAAAATTTCCATGTCTCAATTTAATTGCTAAGTTTCCAAATTAGGAAACTATTTATGCTACTTAACCCGGGACTTAGTCATTTAGCCCTTTCCGGGTGTAACAAGTAATATCATACTTGCCAAGCTCTATGCACCACTTGGAAAGTCTTCCCGAATGATCTACTCTCTTCATGACGTCCCGAAGAGGTAGGTTACTTCGGATAATAATGGGGTGAGCTTGAAAGTACGGGCGTAGTCTCCTGCTTGCTAATACCAGGGCATAAATAGCCTTTTGTAGCAGGGGATACCTGACCTCGGCACCATGCAGGGACTTGCTCACGTAGTATACTGGCCATTGCTGCACCCCATTTTCTTTTACGAGAACCGAACTTAGTGTTTTTTTGGTAACTACGAGGTACAGTATAAAAGATTCTCCCTCTCATGGTTGCCAAAAGTGGGTAGGCAAGATAGATAGACTTTAACCTCTTCCCAGGCTTTTTGGCACTCCTCGTTCCAAGGACGGTCATCGCCTCCGAGGTTGCCACCATTTTTTGTTGCCTTTGTAAGGACTGTAAAGAATGCTCGGCAGCGATCCCCATACCTGGAAATGAATCTGCTAAGGGACGTTATTCTTCCCGTCAGTTTTTGGATATCCTTTGTTGTGACGGGAGTTCGGAATCCGAGTAGCGCTTTGACTTTTTCTGGGTTGGCATCGATACCTCTTTCTGACACCATAAATTCGAGGAACTTGCCCTAACTCATGCCGAAGATGCACTTTTCTGGATTAAGGCGTATTCCGAATGCCCTAAGCTGGTGGAAAGTTTCCTCCAAATCTGCGATATGACTAACGGGCATCTTGCTTTTGACTATCATGTCATCGACGCAGACTTCCATGTTTCTCCCTATTTGGTCTTTGAAGACCTTGTTCATCAGCCTCTGGTAGGTAGCTCCTGCATTTTTAAGCCCAAAGGGCATTCTGACATAGCAGTACGTACCGACTTCGGTGATGAAGGCGGTTTTTTCCTCATCTTTGGGATCCATTCTAATTTGATGATACCCGCAATAGGCGTCGAGGAAGCTCAATAGTCCGTACTCAGCCATTGAGCTTACCAACTGGTCTATCGGTAGGATAGGGTATGAATCTTTAGGGCAAGTGTCATTTAAGTTTCCGAAGTCAATGCACATTCGAAGCTTGTTGCTCCCTTCTTTTGTAGCGATGACCACATTGCTTAACCATTCGGGGTACTTGACCTCCCTGATTACGCCTGCGTCTATTAAGTGTTGGACTTCGGTTTTCACGAAGCTGTTTTTGTGTCCCGAGAAGCTTCGCTTTTTCTGGCGAACGGGCTTCGCCTCTAGGCTTACTTTGAGGCTATGCTGTATTATGCGAGGCTCTACCCAGGCATGTCTCTCGGCGAGTAGGCAAACAGATCTTTATTCTTTAGTAGGAAAGATACAAGCTTTTCCTTGTCACCTTCGGCCAATTTTTTCCCTATTTGGGTGTTTCGGCCTGGGACAAGCTCTATTTCTTCCGTTTCTATTTTCTCAAGATCTTCTGTTCCTTTTCCTTTCGACTCTTCTGCGGGCAGGTCCTTCGTTTCCGTAGTTTACACGCAGTTCGCCACTGGGTCTTTCCTCGCCTTGACGAACACTCTCCTCACCTTCCCCTGGTCGATGAAGATCTCAGCATCTCCATTGTTGGTGGAAAAGGTGACCGTTAGGTACTTCACATCTGGGCGGTTTGGAGGTTTCCTTGCGTTTGCCTTCCGAGGATGGCGTTGTACGAGGAAGGGACATCAATGATGATGAACCTTGTCATTACTGAGGCAAATAGCTCATCCTTGTTACTGGCCGAGGTTCCTCTTAACATCAAGGGAAGATCAATCCAACCAAGGATAGGGAGTTCGGATGGTCCTACCCGAAACGTAGGGGAAGTGACGGACTTGAGGTCGCTTCTCGATATACCTAAACTTGGCAGCAGGTGTGAGAACAGGACATCTGCATTTGAACCATCATCCAGCAGCACTCTCTTGACATCCCAACTTCCAATCCTTGCCATAATCAGCGATGGATCATCATGGGGAAATATGACAATGGATCCATCTCTCCGAAGCAGCTTTTTGGACGGGTTCCCATTTTGCATCACCGAAATCTCCCTTGCTTTTCTCTTCCTTTCTGCCGATGGCAGTCCTATTGTGATCATTTGTATCACTCCTACCGGGGGTGGCGGGCGCTTTTTTGGACTTCGGTTCCAACACCTGTCGGAGTCATATTCCTCGTCATCTCCTTTCCTTTCCTCTTCTCTTCTCCCCTTCGGGGAGGGTATCCGTAGGTAACGCCGAAGCTGACCTTGCTTTATCAGGGATTCAATGTACTTTTTTAGCTGAAAGCAGTCCTCGGTATCATGGCCATGGTCCCGATGAAACTGGCAGAACTTCTTCATATTCTTTTTGTTTTCCGAGGTCATGGCCTTCGGTCTTTGGATTTGAGTTCCCTGCCTTTCCATTGTCATGAGGATGCTCGTCCTTGAGGTGTTCAGAGGGGTGAAAGCCAATGGCTTCCTTCCCCTAGGCTTCCGAGGTCATACCCCTAACTCAATCAAGTAACGAGGTTGCTGGCTTGGCCCCTCGGTGCGAATTTGATCGGGTTTGGGGCCTCCCATTCTTAGTTCTTCGGCGGTCATGTGCTGCTCGGCCCTTCGGTAAAACTCACCGAGCGTATCGAGGGGATCCTTGGAAAACTCATAGAACAATTGGGAGTACCTCCGAAGTCCTCGTGTCATGGCCAAGATACATATTTCTGGCCTGAAGTCTGGAACGCTCAAGGCTTCCCTGTTGAACCTTTCAACATAGTCGCGAATGGTTTCCCCATTTTTCTGCGCTATGTCGAACATCTGGACTGGCATCTTTGCCGTTGGTCGTCTCCCAATGAATTGCTGCGTGAAGGCAGTAGACAACTCTTGGAACTCTATGATAGTTCCTAGAGCCAACGAATTGTACCACACCGTTGCTGGTCCTGCGAGGGTGACCTCAAAACATTTGCACAAGGTGACATCATCAGCACCGTGCAACAACATGCTGCGTTTGTATTTCGTCAGATGAGCCTGAGGGTCAGTTCGGCCATCGTAGGTTTCTAACCGAGGTACCCGAAAGTCGCTCGGCATAGGTGCTTCGACCACTGCTCGGGTGAATGGTGATTCATCCCCGTTAAAGGTTTCTGATAGCCTAGCCCAGACAGGCTTCCGAGCTACCTGCCTCTCCACCCTTTCTAACCTCTTTAATATTTTTTCCATAAGGAGTGCAGCACTGGACTCTTCTTCCTACTGTCTATAGGTCTCCGGGAACGGAGATTGACATCTCCTCTTTGGGGAGTGACTTCAGAGCCGAGGAGATGGCGATTTTTCTTTGGGTGAAGAACTTCTTCGGCGAGGAGTTCTGGGCCATTTTGACGCTGTTTCTCCCGTAGGTCGCATCCCGAGGGGTATGATTTCCATGGAGGATTCATCACGTTGCTCCCCGCTTCCCGCTCCGATGAGTTGATCTGGGGTTCTTCTCCCGGCGAGGCACCAGTGAGGAGGGCCTTCGCCCCGGAGTTGGTTACGGCCATCGGCGGTCTAACTCCTGTGTCATTTCGGCCACGACAAAGCATTGGAACTCACACAGAAAACCCACGGTAATGGTCAGAGGGTGTTCATCCTCAGGTAGCGAAGTCCCTGCTGCAGCTTGCTCAGTTGTCGGTTGAATCTCTGGCATGGACGGGGACTTCGGAAGTCCCTTGTCCTTAGAACGTCGAGTTTTAACGATGGTGACCTGGGAATGGGTTCCCACAGACGGCGCCATATGATGCCCCGCAGCATCTTCCTCAGGTGACATGGTGTGACCGAGAGGAACTTCTGATGTAGAGGAACACCCGAAATGTAGGTTTCCCAGGGGGGTGCACCTGAAATGTCCAAAAAACAGGGGTTAGGAGGTCCCCGGAGTCTTTTTCCAGGGAAGAGCCTCCAATGCCTAAGTTAGTGTTTTGAAGGTGGAGAGGGAATGCAAATGACTAGAGGTTCTTGCCTGTGGCGTTTTCTTTTCAGGGTGGAGGGGAGGATCCCTTGGTAAGACCATTTTCCTGGTATATATAGGGGGAGGAGGCCTGTTCAGATCGTGACACATATTCGGTCAGATGTAATCTGTCCTTTCTGGGCGTGGGGTCCTCCAGCCGCTTATAAGCTCCTCGGGCCATGGGCTAGGGCTAGCCCTGCATGACAAGATGTAGGTGGAATCAACGTGTCAGAGCGCATATGGGGGTGGCATGTAGCGTGTACGGGCGACATGTCAGAGACTCCTTAAATGCTTCTGCCGTACCCCCGAGGTCCCTTTGGTTGAAGTCACCCTTCGGGGTGAGGGGCCTCTTCCCGGAGTCGTTCTGGTAGTTCGGGGGATCCACTAGCTCCGAAGTTACTTCTTCGGGGGGATTCTCTCCTGCCGAGGGTGGCTGGTCCTTTTCCCCCGAAGCCAGTTCGGCCACCTTCCCGAGGGAGGTAACACGCTAGTTCCTGAGGTCGATACTGTCATTCTCGGAGCTGCTGTCAGACTTTCGAGATCATGTACCCATGGCGTCGAACTCCCCCCTTTCCAAGGTCGGCATTAGCGTTCCTCATCAGTGATGGTAGATTTTCCCGAGCATAGTGCTTGGTCGAGGCCCTCAGGCGATGGGGGCGATAGCATTTCAGCTATCACTAACTTCTTGGGCTAGATCCTTCCATATGTCTTCCAATGTGTCGTAGTCTCAATAAAGGGGAAGCATCTTGATGTGTCATTTGTTAGCCAAGGATCATAAGTTTCAAAGAGTGCCCGAATGCTTGCTTCACCAAACTTGGTCCAAAAAGAAGAAATTGAATGAAAGAAAAGGAAAGTAAGCTAGAAATAGAGTCAAGGATGATAATAAGAATTGTGAAAGATAATTTAAATGAAAATTAATTGGAAAAAAAGAACTTAAAGCACTAAAGCACCAAAGAGTTGAGAAAAAACAAGAGAGAAGAGAATTTCTAAAAGCAACTAGTATGCTTGTTAATCTTTGTTGTATCCATGAAGTAAAGGTTTTATTTAAAGGAAAATAAGCTAGGGTTGCTAGCCATACAATGTCTTAATGGACTAGGATCACTAAACCTAGCAAAAGAACCAAACCTAGTCAAACTAGGCTTAGAAAACATGCTTTGGACACTCTTCATGTATGTAATTCAAGTGGCATGTCTACCATGTGCTATAAATATGTTTTTTAAGCTAAAAAAATGTACAAAACATGAAATAACTAAGAAAAATTGAAAAAATTACATGGGAATACTAAAAGGGATGGATGGGCTTCACAATATTGAATAAAATGAAGTGATTCTAGTCCTAGACACTTATCTATTGGATAGAAACTAAATTGGCTTAATAGGGTGCCAAGGAAGGCTCGAAGAGCTCCATAGTGAGGGCTTGAAGTGCTCCTTGCATGTCTTTGGCCATCTTCCTTGTTATGGGTCCAATGCTTATATTTAAAGCATCCAAATATGTCCTCAAAGCTCCTAAGCTTAATTTTCCTCCTTTATTTCCCCTTTCCTCAAAGAAATTTGTGCTTAAATCATTATCTACATCAAACAAAGATAGGTTAGAAACATTGAACGTTGACCTCACATTATGCTAACTTCTTAAGTCCAACTTGATGCCATTGTCATTGATCTTCTCAAGGACATGAAAAGGTTCATCTTGTTGAGGTTAAAGCTTTGATTTTCTTTGGGGAAGAAACATCTCCTTTATCATATGAACCCAAATCCAATCTTTTGGCTTAAATGTAACCTTCTTCCTTTATTTGTTGGCTTGGGTTACATATTGTTGAGTTTTCTTTTATATTTATAGCTTTTCTTTCTTATGCAAGCCTTTGACCATCTCAGCCTTCTTAACTTTATCTAAGCTAAATATGTCACTTATTGGCAAAGGTATTAAATCCATGGGGGCTGGTGGGTTAAAACCATAAACAACTTCAAAAGGTGAAAATCCTGTGGTTTGGTGTAGTAGTCTATTATAAACAAACTCAACATGTGGTAAAACTTCTTTCAAAGTTTTCAAATTCTTTTTAACAATGGCCATAATTATTGTGATCAAAGTCTTATTAGTTACCTCAATTTGGCCATCAGTTTGTGGATGACAAGTTGTAGAGAACATAACCATGGTACCTATCTTGCTCCACAAGACTTTCCAAAAGTGATATAAAAACTTCACATCATGGTCACTCACAATAGTTCTTGGAAGTCCATGCAATCTCATAACCTCCTTGAAGAATAGATTTGCAATGTGCACAGCATCATTAGTCTTGTGACATAAAACAAAGTGAGCCATCTTTGAGAACCTATCCACAATCACAAAAATAGAGTTTTTCCATTCATTGTCCTAGGAAGTGCTACAAGAAAGTCCATTGAATGATTAGTCCAAGCATGAGATGGAATAGGCAATGGAGTGTAAAGACCATAAGGATTTTACCTAGACTTAGCCCTTTTACACTCATGACAAATAGAACAAACTTTCTCCATATCTCTTCCATCCTCGGCCAAAAAACTTATCTTTGAGTACACTTAGTGTTTTCTCAACACCAAAGTGTCCTATTAAGCCTCCTCCATGAGCCTCCTATACCAAAAAAATCTCAAAGAAGTCTTAAGCATGTACAACTTATCTTGCCTAAAAAGAGGGTCATAAACTCTATAGAACTTTTCATAACCCAAATGTGTACACTTTGCATAAATGTTTCAAAAGTCAAATTCTCATAGAAATTATTTAAATAGTCAAATCCTAAGATCTTAGCATCTAAAGAAGAAAGAAGAACATACCTCCTTGATAATGCATTAGCCAAAATATTTTCCTTACATTGCTTGTACTTATTGTGGTATGGAAAGGTCTTTACGCACTATACCCACCTTCTTTGCCTTGTATTAAGCTTTCCTTGACCTTTCAAGTGTTTCAAAGATTGGTAGTCTATATGGATGATGAATTCCTTTAGCCATAAGTAATGTTGCCAAGTTTCAAGTGCTCTCACAAAGGCATACATCTCCTTGTCCTAGATTAGGTAGTTTAAGGTGGCTCCACTTAGCTTTTTAATAAAGTAAGCTATAGGCTACCCCTCCTACATCAAAAAAACATAAATACCATGTCCACATGCATCAAATTCAATCTCAAAGGTCTTAGAAAAATTAGGCAGAGCTAAAATAGGCACATTGCTCAATTTGTGCTTAACTAGCCTAAATGCATCTTCTTGAGCTTTCTTCCACTTAAAGCCCGGATTATTTTTCACAAATTTATTTAAGGGTGTTGTAGTTCTTGAGAACCTCTTATAAAAGCTAGTAAGACCATGGAACGATCTTACCTCTGATATGGACTTCGGAGTTGGACATTTTTGCACAACCCTTAGCCTTTCTTAATCAACCTCTAGAACCTTAGAACACATAACAAAACCAAGAAATATAACATACCCAATACAAAAAGAACACTTTTTAAGACTGACATACAACATTTGTGCTCTTAATGTCTTTAACATATGCCTAAGATGCTCGACATGCTCATGCAAGCTTCTAATATAAACTACAATGTTAACAAAGTAAACCACAACAAACTTGATTCATAAAAGTACTAGGAGCATTAGATAAACAACTCATGAGCCTCCTAAAAGTACTAGGAGCATTAGATAAACCAAATGGCATGACTAACCATTCATAAAGCTTGAATTTTATCTTAAAAGCAGTCTTCCAATCATCCCTCTATTTCATCATAATTTTATGGTAACCATATTTAAGATAAACTTTAGAAAATATAGTGGA
This sequence comes from Aquilaria yunnanensis, assembly GCA_039654915.1. Lineage (NCBI taxonomy): Eukaryota > Viridiplantae > Streptophyta > Magnoliopsida > Malvales > Thymelaeaceae > Aquilaria > Aquilaria yunnanensis. Next base: position 42,540,012 of record CM077599.1, on the reverse strand, counting down.
ACCATGTAACTCATCAAGCATGTCATCTAGCCTAAGGATTGGATGGCTATATTTACAGTGATTTTGTTGATAGGTCAACAATCCATGCACATTCTCCAAGTGCCATCCTCCTTAGGCACTAAGATCATAAGCAAATTACATGGGCTTAAGCTTTCTCTCACATAGCCCTTGGATAGTTGGCCTTCAACCTACCTTTGAATATACTTCATCTCCTCAAGGTTATTTCTATATGCAGCTTTGTTAGGAATGGGAGCTCCAGGAATAGGATCCATTTGATGTTCAATTCCCCTCAAAAGTCATAGTTGTCTTGGCTCCTCAGGAAATACATCCTCAGATTCCTTCAACAAAGACATAATAACACTATGAAGCATGTTAGTTATGTCATAAAAAAGAAAAAAAGGTTCTTTGTAAAGTAAAAGTAGCACTAGCTTTTGTGCTTTAAGGGCTTTCCTCACATTACTCATCTTGATAATCAGGCTCTCTTATCTTCTCTTAACTCGTATCTTTTTCTTCCCTTCAAGGTCACTCCTCACATCTTTTCTTAATCTCTCAACTTCCCCTTCTTCACTTGGCCCCTCATCTTTATTTTTCCACTCATTAACTTTTCTCTTGGCCTCAACATGAATCTTCCTTTGATCCTCCATAACTTATGGTGGTGTGAGTGGTGCCAATGTGATGGTCTTCCCCTTGAACTTGAATAAGTATATATTCTTGAAACCATCATGTATCATTTTCCTATCATAATGCCATCGTTGCCCCAAAAGGATGTGACTTGCTTCCATGGGCACAACATTACACAAGATTTTAAATTTACACCTCCCAATTTTAAAAGCCACCATGACTTGCCTTGTCACCTTGATCTCATCTTCATTATTAAGCCATTAAAGCTTGTAGGACCTTGGGTGCTTTGTGGTAGGGAGTTAAAACTTTTCAACCAAACTAGTACTAGTAATATCAAAACAACTTCCACTATCTATAATCATACTAAATACATTTCCTCCAACGTAGCACCTTGCATGAAAAATGTTGTCTCTTTGACTTGCACATTTAATGCTCTCCTAGTCACAAGTGCAACTCCTTCATCTACACACTCCACATCCAAATCATCACCCATAATAGGCTCACTTAGGAAAACATGCTCTTTATTGTTACTTTCATCCGTGACAACCTCACTAATGTCCTTCAATGCCATGGTCCTTTGATGACACATTCTCTTGCCAAATGTCCCTTATCTTGACACTTAAAAATTCCTATGATTCCTAGCACTATTATTAGAGTCAAAAGTACCTTGTTGAAGCCTTTGGGGTTGGCCTTTGAAAGGTGCCTCGGCCTTCACATTGATGTCCTCATTCTTTGGTTTTTCATTTCTTACATGATTGGGCCATGATTGCCTTGGGTTAGGGGTGGGTTTGGAAGTAAACCTACTTGCCCCTCTCCTCTTGAGTTGGTTTTCCAACTGAATGGCAATGTGCCTTATATCCTTTAATTCCACAGAAGGTTACAACTCAACATGGCTGCCAATGTCAATATTTAAGCCATGCAAGAATTTTACCATTGTTGCCTCTTCGTCCTCCTTTATGTTGGCTCTTATCAACGCCACCTCCGAGTCCTTGAAATAGTCCTCGACAGACCTTGTGCATTAGGACAATCTTTGAAGCCTTTGGTGTAGCTCTCTTTGGTAGTAATTTGGTACAAACTTCTTCCTCATGGTTGTCCTCAACTCTTGCCAAGTTTAAACCAAATCCTCATGGTTTCTTCGCCTTGAATTCACAACCTGATTCTACCAAGCAAGTGCATAGTCAGTAAAATTGAAGTGGCAAGCTTTACCTTCTTGTCTTTTGGATAAGTAAGGATGGCAAAATCTGACCCAACTTGAGAACCTAGTCCGAGTTACTTGAACCCAAGCCCAACTTGACCTAATTTTATAACAAATGGCAAAGACCAGAAGCTGACTGTACTTAACCTTACTTGAACTCGAACCAAACTGAAGTGAAATGCGAGCAAACCCGAACCCAAATGACCTGAAGTTGAAATACCCAAACCTGAATTGACCTAAAGTTGAAATAACCAAATCCTGAGACTAACCTGACCTGAACCTGATATAACCTGATGACTAAGCTTAACAAGACTAATTTAGTAAGTTTTATTTTTTGGGATTTCCATAATTTGTAAGTCCCATATTTGGGGAGAGTGACATTCATAATTAGCAATTTCCATTGTTTAGGACTTTTATATTTAGTAAGTCTCATATTTGAGGAAGGAACTAACCATATTTCCATTTTTTTTTCAGACTTTCACGTTAGTAGTTCTCATATTTTAGGAGAGAATTTCCATATTTAGGAACTTCAATCTTTTGAGAACTTATATACTTAATAAGTCTCATCTTTATGGAAGGGACTTCTATGTTTAGTAAGTCCCACATTTATTTTTTTTCTTTTAAGAGTAACTTCTATATATAGTATGTTTAATGATCTTGGTAGCCTATTGTTAAAATTATAAAATTCACCCCTAAACTTTTAAGTATAGCGCACTAAGGTGCCTAAATTTTGAAAAAATTAATTTCAATCACATATAATAATTACAACATAGATCCCAGAATGTTTGAAATATTTGTATTTTCACTCTAAATTTTTTTAAATTTTATAGTTTAGCAACTAATAGTGAATTATAGTTGCATTTCATAGAAAGTTCATCAGAATAAGAGTACAGAAAATTTGTCACAGTATGTGTCTAGATGACAATTAGGTGATGGGCCCGGGTTGCCTGTACAATCATAGCTAAAGGGTATGAGTCTAAAAATACAATCAGGAAATATAAAGTATTACCAACAGTATTAAATGACCTAAATATGCAATAAACTATATTGAAGAGAATTTTTATGATTTTTTAATTAAACATGCTAAGAAAATAAAATTTAACTTAAATTAAATTGCCCCAAGAAAATTAAAATTTTAATCTATATTTTAATAAAAATTGAACAAAAAATTAAATCAATTCATTCATTTCTGCTTATGCACTAGTAACCCAAGTAAACCAAATGGTCAACATGAATGTGGCTCAAAACTTCACCTAAAGTTACACGAGACTGAAATGAACCCGACCAGTGTTGAACCTGAACTCCAATAAACCTAACCCAACCAACTTGAATCCGAGATCAACTTGAACACAAAATATCGACCAAAACCTGAGATGGACCCAAATTCATACTAATGCAATTAGACCAGAACATGAATAACCTAACCTTACCCACCCGATTATGATCCCTATGGGTAAGTGTAGCACTCAAAGGTCATATTCACTTTGGCCATCTATTCAAGGAATGTCTTCAGGTCACTTCTCATTTTGAATGCTGGAATTTGCATTTTGATGGCATTGAGATTTGGGTCCTTTCTTGGCTGCCCTCTCATGGGTCTCCTTGGTGATGGTGGTGGCGGCAAGCTCTGAAGGTCTTCATCTTCATAGGCAAGGACTTTATAACTTGTAGTAAGGTCTTTCCTAGGTGGCACTTCTAGGATTCAGTTAGGATGTCCTTTTGAAATGCTCTAGAAGTTCCAAGCTCCTCTAGACTCCTATCATGCCTATCCAATCTCTAATTGGTCTATTCCAATTTATCAATCATCATCTTGATTCTTAAGCATGTGTTGCAATATGGAGCATTCTATCTCCTCCTTCATGTCTCAACTTACATCTTTGGACAAGCTCCTGAAATCAAAGATCCTTACAAAAGCTTGTATAAATTCCAATCATTTATTTCACCAAAATTTAGCCATTCTAAGCTTTAATCCCTCTCTAATCCAATTGGTTTCTAAGTTATTTCACCTAATAAAACTAGCCCTTGGCTTATACAAAAGAAGAAAAGATATGACATTCTCCCCTCTTACAAAATTTAGCACTCCAAATTTTTGATTAACTTAGGAAGCAAGGTAGGGTATCCATTTACCATTTCAGCCTCTGATTCCCAAGTAGCCTCCTTTTTTGAATGTTTAGTCCATTGGATTTTTACCACAGGCACCACTTTACTTCTTAATTTTCTTACATATTCGGCCAATACCCTAATTGGTTCCTCTTCATATGTCAAGTTAGGGTTTAGGGTTACAGTGGTGGTAAGAACAATGCGTTTCAGATATGATATATTCTTCTTCAATAAACTTACGAAAAAACATTATGAATGTAGCCTTGTTCAATAGGTAAAGCTATTCTATAAGCCACCTCTCTAACTTTTTTTAGCACTTCATAGGGCCAATATAGTTAGGGGAATGCTTACCCCTTTTTCCAAATCTCGTTATCCCTTTCATAGGTGACACTTTTAGCCATACCAAATCACCTCCTAGAACTCTAAGTTTCTCCTTTTCTTAACATTAGCATAAGCCTCCACTCTATTGTTGGCTGCCTTTAATCCTTTTTGGATTACTTTTATCTTTTCAATGATCGCTTGAATAAGCTCTGGTCCAAGAGTTATTCTATCTCTAGTACTATGCCAAAAATGAGAGGTTATACACTTCTTTCTATAAAAAAGCTTCATAAGCTGCCATTTTAACAACATCTTTATAGCTATTATTGTAGAAAAATTCTATTAATGGTAGGCTAATCCCATTCTTCTTGGAAGTCTAAGGCACAGTTCCTTAACATATCCTTTAGCACTTGGAGATACAATGTCATTTGGAACCCCATGGCATCTTATTATCTCTATTATGTACAGCTTGGTTAGCTTATCTATGGAATCTCTGAGGTTTATGGGCAAGAAATGAGCTGACTTGGTAAATCTATCAACAATAATCCATATTATATCTTACTTCTTTTTATCCTAGGCAAACTAGTTAGGAAGCCCATAAAGATAGATTCCATTTCCTTTCTAGAATTGGTAGACTTAACAACTTATCCCTAGGTTTTTTATGTTCCACTTTTACTATTTGACAAGCAAAACACTTAGAAATATTTTTAGTTACATAATGTTTCAAACTAGGCCACCAAAAATATGGCTTAAGGTCCTTATACATATTTGTTCCTCCTGGATGTATACTTATCTTTCTAGAATTAGCTTTATTTAATATTTGCTCTATTAAATCACCCTTAGTAGGGACATATAATCTACGTTGAAAGTATAACATTCCTTGCCTTAAGGGAAATTCTTAGTTTAGTTTGCCTTCAACCAGCTCAGAAACTTTATCTAAATCTTCATCTTTTTGTTGGGCTTTCTTAACTTGTTCTATCCAGCCTAACTGGATAGTTACAAAAAATTTTGGTTTAGCTCCCACAGTTTGCATCTAGTTGCCAACAAAGCCAAACTATTGGATTCATCACCATCATATTCACTAGCCTTCAAAATTCTAGTATATTTTTTACTCAAAGCATCTACCACATTGTTACCTTTGCTCTTATTGTACTCAATAGTACAATCAAAGTCTTTCGTGTATTCAAGCCATCTTCATTGCCTCATATTCAAGTCCTTTTAAGTAAAAAGGTACTTGAGGCTCCTATGGTCAGTATCAATTTGGAACTTGTTCCCCAACAAATAATGCCATCGCTATTTCAAAGCAAAGATGATAGCAGCTAGCTCAAGGTCATGAATAAGGTAGTTTCTCTCATGTGCGCTCAATTCCTTTGAGCCATAAGCTATAACATGTTTGTCTTGCATCAAAACACACCCCAAACCTACTATAAAGGCATATGTATATACACAATAGGACATTGTAGGCTCAGGCAATGTTAAGGCTGGGGCTATTATGAATCTTTTTTTTTTTCAGTTTTAGAACCTTTCTTAACACTTATCATCCTACTCAAAAGAATTATTCTTCCTGGTGAGTTTGGTTAATAAAGAGGCTATCATTGAGAACTTAGGCATAAACCTTTTATAGTACCTAGGAAACCCAAAGAAACTTCTTATTTCTTTTCTAGGTCTATAGCTGAGCCTTGCCCATTAATCACATGCCCTAAAAAAGCTACTTATGCTGTCCAAAAGTCACATTTGCCTAACTTCCCAAATAATTGGTGTTCTTTAAGAGTTTGAAACACCATTTTTTGATGGCTTTCATGTTCCAACTCATCCTTTAAGTAAACCAGAATGTCATTTATGAATACAACCACAAATTGGTTTAAATATGGATTGAACACTCTTTGCATTAAATCCATAAAGAAGGTAATAGCATTAGTGAGCCTAAATTGCACCACTTTGTATTCATAGTGACCATATCTTGTTCTCAAAGCAGTTTTAGGATTTCTCTCCTGTGACTCCAAGCTAGAACTAACGAAATCTAAGGTCTTTTTTAGAAAACACCTTAACTCATTTGAGTTGATAAAATAAGATCCTCAATTCTACTAAGAGGGTATTTATTTTTTATAGTTAATGCATTGACCTTTTTGTAACCAATGCAAAGTCTAAGAGTTCCATCTTTCTTTTTTATAAACAGCACTAGTACTCCTTAAGGAGACACAGTTGGCTGAATGAAACCTTTCTTAGCAACTCATCAAGTTGCTTTATGAGTTCAGACATGTCAGGAGTAGCCATCCTATAAGGTGGTATAAAGATTGGAGTAGCTACTAGTACCAACCTTATTTCAAACTTAATTTCTCTAAGTCAAGGTAGCCCTGGCAAGTATTTAGGGAACATTTCTTGGTACTCCCTTACTAGAGATATTCTACCTATCTCTTCCACTACATGGTCTTCATTCAAGGTTAAGAGTTCTTCTTTTAATGTATAGGGAATTTGATCCACCATTTCCAGGCTTATGCTTTATAGAGTTTCACTCAAATTCATTGAGTCATTTTGGTCATACTCTTGTGTAGTAGATAACATTACTTTTTTTTACTCTACAACCAATACAAACTTGGTGTTTTGACAACCATTACATACTTAGTATCAAGCCATACTTATATTCAAGCATGATTAAATCAAATTCATATGCCAAATTCCCTATTGTATCATGGCAGCTTCTAACCATTTCATATGGCAATAATATTTCAAGACGAGTTATCCTAATCAATTGCATTTCAGCAGCAAACAAGTTGGTAGTTTCATATTTTTCACTATCATATTGCAAATGATAGAAATTAAGGCACCAATGTTAATCAACACTAAAACTAGTTTACCATTTAAGTAAACTTTACCTTTCAAGGCTTCTCTTTGGTTATTTTCCTCTTCAGCTTTATGTGAGTCTTCAGCTGCTTCAATTTGATAAACTCTTCCAAGTACGTGTGGCATTTAAGGCACTTGGGGTAGCTTAGAGCCTATGTTAATCACCTTAGGGATCTAAAGGGATCTTTCTAGCTCTAAACTAGGGCCTCCCACCTTTCCTTAGCATTTTCCTTTCATTTTGCTTTATTGGGATATCTCTCACCTAGTGCTCTTAGGAACCCCACTTCAAAAATGCATTGGTGTCTCGATAACAAATCTTATAGCCATGATGCTTGCCACATCTTCCACATTATGTTCCAAAGTTTGGCCCCGGTCCCCCTTTAAATTTTCCATTTGGAAGAGGCCTTAGCCATAACCGACATTACCAAAAAATGCATCAAACCGAAATAGTCCCCCAATGAATTATTCCTTGAAGTCTGCAGTTAGTCCCCTAGAAGGAATGGCCATAGTACACATTTAGGAGGATCTTCCCCAAAGTAACCCTTTGAAAATAAACTCCCTGAGGTTTATATTCTTAGAGTTCCCATCCATATAAGACCAAAGGCATTTGGCCTAGGAATTACGTAAAGCTGGCATATATGCCAGGGTGATCTGTCATATGATTGATTTCAGTATGATGTTCAGGAGTCCTCTCATCACAAGACATGTGTCCATAGCTAATTATGAAGAGAAAAAATGAGACTGCCCCACACCCAACCTATAAATAATGAAGGACATCCCTCACCATTGGGGAATGTTACCTACGCTTTTTTTGTTTGCACTTTTTTTCCAAATCTCATATAATTTAGGTGTTAGAGGTTCCTTCCCGTAAAACACTTTAGGAACCCTCACCCCCTCCTTATTATGTTGAAGGACTGATAGCTTGTATAGCTTCAAGATTTCATTCAAGAGAATGGAAAAGGATAGAGGCCACGAAAATGGTGTCGTCTGTAGGAACCCATACATAAATCACAATTGGCACTGTGATGAGCATGAAAGACAATGGTCTCCCTAATTAGAGGATTGAGCTAGACGGTGCTCCTCCAACCATTACTATTCCAAAAGAAGAATGCTGCCTAATAGTCACTTTAAGGTTCTTACGAGGTTTTTGACACTCAATAGTCATATAAATGACTCAACAACTCAAGCAACATTTGGGACATGAGATGTGCTCATAGTTAGCTATGTTTTTAATATGTTTTTCCATAATAGTTTCTTGTTTTTTATGTGTTTATGTTAGAAATTCATAATTAATTGGTTCACATTTTATTTCTGGGTCATATTTCAGCTCTTTGGCAATTAGAAAGGATTTTTGTCAAGTTTTGGAGCTGAATTGCAAGTTTTGGAAAAATTTGGAGCAAACACGTCTTTGTAGATGCCCATGTTAGTGCTTACACATACATATCCTTACCCGTACCATTAAATTGTGAGATTTTTATGTTTAGATGTTGAACATGGCCGTGTTGTGACCCTTGTTTGCATGCTATTAGGGTTTATAGGTTAATTCGGTAAAAATAAAAAAAAATAGATGAGAAGAGGTGTGGAGAGGTGAAATAATATAGAAAAAGTAAAAAGGAATTTCATATAAAAGAGCCGCCAGAAGCAGTTCTAATGAAGAATGCCATTTAATGCGCATCAAATTAAGGATTTCTTAGATAAGCAATTTAAAGATAGGGACTTTTCTTCTCTGTTTTTCTTTGTTTCTGTTGTGTTTGTTTTACGACATGATGATCTAATTTTTTTTCTCATACTTAGAGTAGATGGACCTTATGATGATTTTGTGATTGTCATTATTTTTGGTTTACTATGATTATGTTTTTCTTACAATCTATCCAATGTGCTTTGTTGCATTGATTAGTAGTAGCTAGCCTATTAATTCAGTGTGGGATGATGAACATATGCAGGTAGTATTTGGTATGTTTGTTGTGGATTAGCATTGGGTTGAAGGGATAGTATCATAACCAGGAGTAATAGGTGAGATATAATACCTTCGCACTAGGGTAAAATGTAATAGTTGGGTCATAAAACTGGTAATGCATTCTTAGGAAGTGCAGTACGCCTAGACACCCTATCACTAACTTAAGAATAGGGTTTAGTGAACAGGAATAATAGGGTGGGAATCTAAGTTTGGTAGGACTCCACAGTCCAAGTTAACCATAAACCTGTTAAACTAAAATAAGAGCAACACAAGGAATTTCTTAGGAGATTTGTATATAAGTGTGAGATTTTTAGCGAGTGGCGTGTTCGTAGTTTAGAACAAACCTTTTCCACTACACTAGCAATATTGTGGATGCGTCAAATCTCTCTATATGCAAATAAACATGTGAACTCATGTGCAAGTGCACCTATTATTAAAGTATAGCAGTTGCAAGTACCAAGATCATTTGTCCTAAGGAGTAGAGGTTGTCAATCGTACTTAATATCTTCATATTATCTAATCGGCAACTAAAAGGAATTGTTTAATTAGCTACTATGACTAAGTAAATTAAACTAATCCAGTAAAATAACCTACTTACTAACAAATGGAAGGAGAGAAACAATTAAGACAATCAATGAATAAAGGTCTCATACTTAGAATTGAATCTCCCTAGAACTACCCTTGTGTTGCTTTTATTCTGGTTTAACAGGATTGTGATTAACTAGGACCATGAAGAACTGTCTAATGTCGATTAGATCCCCATTATTCCTATTATACTAACCTTATTTCTAAGTCACCGATAGAGTGTTTAGGCCTATTGTGCTTCTTAAGAATGCATTGACATCCTACGATCCATTACTAGGTTTCACCCTGGGATGGAGGCATTATAACACCTATTACTCTCGGTTATGATATTATCCCTTTTATCTAACGATTACCCACAACAAATATACCGGATACTACCTAACGCATGTCCACCATCCCACATAGAATTAATATGCCAGCTAGTATTAATCAACATAAGAAAGGAAATTGGATAAATCACGTGAAAAACACATAATCATATTAAACCAGAGATAATCACAATCACAAAATCATCTTAGGGTCCATCTACTCTAAGTATAAAGGGGAAAATTTTTGCTTATAATGCCATAAAATAAAAACCAAAGAATAAAACAAAAACTAAGAAAAGTCTAATCCATGGCTGAATGTCTTCTTCTCAAAGAAATCTTCAATCTGCTGCTCATAAAATGGTGTAGATCATCAAAACAGCCTCCAGCAGCCTTCATCCATGAAAAACCTTCTTCTTTTTTGTATTTTTCTACCTCCCTCGTCTATTTCCTCCCTTCTTCTGAATTAACCTCGAAAAACCTAAAAATTAAGATAAAAACATGTTGAAACATGACCATGTAGTAAGCCATGTTATTGCTCTAGAAGTTAAAATACTGCTTAATTCAACATGATTTGGTACATGGGCATGTATGGCATTACATGGCCACGTATAAAGGCGTGTAAGCTCCAAAATCTCAACAAAATCTAGCATGTCAACACCAAAACTTGACCAAAATCCTTCTTATCTCACGTGAAGCTAAAATATGGCCTAAAAATAAAATATAAACTAATTAAGCACCTTATCCTAGAAAAATCTCATCAAAAGACAAGCAAATACAAATGAAAAACCTATATAAAATATAACTAAATATGAGCATGTCATAATTTTCCCCCACACTTGAACTTTTGCTTGCCCTCAAGCAAAAACCAAGATGAAAAATCTAAAAATTTCTTGAAACATTTAAAATAATAAGATTGTAGAACCATTTTCTTGAGCAAAAAGATGTATAGAGGATCGATACTCTAATTATCTTGATAAATTAATAGGACTACCAAGTTGCAACTTCTCCTATCTAACACTTTTAAAACAAAATAATTTATAATTAATTCTCAAGCTAGGAACCCATATTTCTCAAAAGCAAAAGAAATAATATGAAATTTTCCTGCCAAGTACAAAGCTTAAACCACACTAAGCCAGAGCTCACCATGCACAATCTTTCAAACTACAAACCACGGATTGGGTGATTAAGTGGCTTTTTCAATTTCTTTTCTTTCTTTTTCAAGTAATTCTTGTCATGTGTCGAAAGCTTTTGTAGCATGTGTACACTACAGGAGCACTTTCTATACGCAAACTAATTCTCACACAATCCAAGATCATGTTTGATCATATTCATGCTTTTAGCATTTTTTCGAGTTGTGATTGACTCTTGCCTAGGAAAAGACCCCAACCTACTTCAACACTAAAAACAGTGGAGTAGCATAAATACATACATCACTTTACTTTAGTTTATCAATAATCAACCACAAATCCATCAACCAAACTTTCCACAAACCAACATAGAAACTCAAAACTTAGCATGCTTTTGAATAGTGTACAAAATAGAAAAACTTGATACAAAAATAGCTTCTCAGGACCATCTTCTACTAGCTTGCTAACAAATTGAAAAAATATTTTAAAAAATGGATTAAGCACTAAAATGAAAAAAAAGGAATCACTTACTTGGCCTTCAAGTTAAGAACTCAAGATATTAAATTAACAATCCCCCTCTAACATGTACATGCTCATTAAAATGATTCAAAAATAGTTAAGCTCCAAAAATTTAAAAATTTTCTTAAAAAACACGAAAAAGATAAATTCAAGAATAATTAAACCATTCCCCTCATACTTAAATTCTACATTGTCCTTAATGTACTTGACACAGCTTCTCATGGGCTTGCCCAAGAAACCTATGGGAACTTGCCCTACAATAGTCACAATTGGCTAATTGATTACATGCACACTAGTTCAAACCTTTATACTTCTAGTTAATTAATCCTACCATGCAGTCATGCATGAGTATGTGGTTTGACTTGAATGATTAAACAAGTAATAAAAACGTAAAACATTGCCATGGAATTTCATTAAAATCGAACCATCAAAGCTGTCGAAACATACAAAGCATTTATGTGGTTAACTACACATAATCAACGATGTGTGAACATGTAAGCAAAAGTAGACTATGCTCACACCCAAGAGCGTCTCTAGAGTACATACTCATTCATGAACAATGGAGGTAAACTAGTGTATGAAACTATACATTGAACAACACTACTAAGATCCAAAACTAAACTTTCACCTTAAAGCAACTCCTTGTGGTAGGCTCCAAAGCCCTCCTTTGTGCTGCACTAGCCTCTGGTGGCCAAAAAAATAACTGTAGTTAGCACCATAACCTAACTAACATGCAAACCAACAAAACTAGAATCAAATGGATTCAATTAAACCATATACTTGCTTATGAGCATAGCTTAACAATCCTTAATGGTTGCTGGCTCAATGACACCCAAAATACATACAACATGAAATTAAGGGAGTGAGAATGTTATAATTCTCAATAAGGGATCTTCAACCTATAAGGAAAACACTAAGAATAACACATACATTTGCTCATGTAGTCTACTATGAGCTTATATAGGGTAAGGCTAAACCTATGCGCATATGCTTCAGTCTATTTGGACTTGTCCTCTACCTAGTCCTTAAACTACAAGGCAAAACCTTGTCTACTGGCAAGCATTGCTTACTAGCCTAACTAGTAAAGTTCATCACTAGTTCTGACCTTTCTTATGTTGTGCAAGTAAACATGGTCGATGTGCCTCGCTTGAGTTCCAAGGAACTCACTAGGTGTACTACACCTCCACATAGTGCCTCAAGTCCTTAAAATTGCCTAGGTCACTTGTGCACTAACCTTCCACCTTAAACCCTTACCAAGAGTGCACTAGGTTCTCACTTGCACCTTAAGTAATCTCGCCTAGTGTACAAGTGCACTAAGCCTTCACTCAAGCCACATACCTATCCACCATTACTTGGTTCACACTAGTGGAGTGGCAATGACCATGCTTGGAATCATTTACTAGGTTCTTTGAAACCCACCTAGGTGCATTACGGGTGCTCGGGATGCGGTTTCGACCGGTTTCATCCAAAACCCAAACTGCATCATATATGTGACCGGTTTACATATTATAAAACCAAACCGCACAGTTTACCACAAATTCTAATTGAAAACCAAACCACATAAAATGTGATTCGGTGCGGTTCGGTTTGACCGGTTTATCTTTTCTATCTTGTAAAACAATTTAAGCTAATTCACGATACTTGTTTTAATATTAATACAGTATTCTGAAAACTAAATAGTTTTATAAAACATCAACAATTCTGTACTTTAGAACATTACAAACACAAAATAGCCTGATTTGTTTATTTTTACCCAAATCTGTCCAATTCATTTCATTTGATCAATTGGCTCTCATTTTCTCAGCTTATTTGTTTTCGTCTTATAGCTGAGAAAGGGTATGAGCATGAAAATGGGAAGAGCATAGACAAGTGGCATAACTCATTACCAAATCCTTGTGCTGGAGTCAGATTTGATAAGCTCAAAAATGTTTAAGCAGCACCAGTAAAAAACATAGATCAAGCAAACAGTAATCAAACAACATCAATCAAAATAAATTAAGCAACCTCAAGTTGTTTCCAGAAGAGTTAATTCAAATACCCCAAAACATCAAACAAAATCGATTGTTTTCATGAAATGGGTACTTAATAGGACAAACCTTGAGAAAAGCTTCCACTTTGTAGCCATTACAATAGGAAGAAAAGAAAGGCCAAAACCAAAAGATATAAGGCTGCGACCTACAACTGTGAGTGCCAATGCCTCCATACAAGATTGAGAGAGGGAGGGTCAAGCTGAGAGAGGTTGCGACTTGAGAGTGAAAGAGTGAGGCTAAAAGAGTATATGTGAGACTGAGACAAAGTAGACGAAGGCCAAGGGCGTGCAACGTTGACGAGGGGTGTGTAGTAGGGGCGTGGAGGGCGTATAGGCTTAGATTCTAAGAATGCGAGTGGAGGGCGTATAGGCGTGGAGGGCGTATAGGCGTATAGAAAGGTAGTTGTGCAGATCGTGTGGCAACAGGCAACACTTAACAGAGGAGGCCCAGACCTAATATAACTAGGTTGAACTTAGGCTTAGACTAAAAAGGGGATGGGCTAATGGGCTTAAAGTTTCTACCAAGTTATTAAGGGTGCGGGTTCGGTCCGGTTTTACTGGGTTTCAAAATTAAAACCCGAACCACACCGCATATACATCCATTTTAGTTTTTAGAACCCAAACCGCACCATAACCCGCATAAACCTGCATAATCAACGGGTTGATTTAGTTCGGTCTGTACGGTTTCACAGGTTAAGCGGGTTGAATTAACACCCCTAAAGTGCACTAAGGTTTCCACATTGGAGCCTCAAACCTAAAAAATCAACTAGGCTTTTGATGGGACTAAATCTTGCACCCAGCTAATGGTGCTTTATTGTGGCCAATAATGCCTTCACTTTGAACAAAAATATAACCAAACTTAGGAAAATACATGCTTAAGGAAGACATTGAAATGGTCATGCTCCCTCTTAGCTTTGTATCAAATCTTGAATTGCCTCAATCGGACACCCGAGTGAAAAGTTATAAAAACTATCGGGTGTCAAAACTCACTGGTTCTGTCATGAAGGGCTTAGCAATGCGTTGCTAACCCTTGGTGACATGTCCCTATCTTTTTCATGCCAAGAAATTCCAGATTTCACACCAAAGCCCCTTTAAGCCCTTCCAAGGCCTTGCAATAGCCATAGGGACACCTCCAAGTGCCTCAAACCTGCATGTACACTTGTACTAGGCCATAATGTACCATTCTTACCAAGCTTTCAATGCTCATATACAACAGACTAAGCTTGGAAACCCCACTAGTCCACCATGAACATCTCCCTCTAGAACTAATGCTAATTATCAAATTCACATGAATTTCAGCACAAACAAGCTATGAATGGCATCAAATACACTTGAACCTTAATTCCCTTACCTCTATTCCAAGCCAAAAGTAATGATCAAGCATTCTTTCACCATGAGCAAAGACTCACAAGGTTCTACCTAAGCTCCAAGCAATCCAAAGCAAATGACACCAAATTAACATCAACCAAGCAAAACCCAACCCTCGAATCATCAAACAAACAAGAAAACTTTGAGAATTTCATGTTACCTCTTGCCTAAAATAGGGCACCTATTGGAAAACATTAAAAACACCTCCAAAACCACAAACCAAGCTTGAAATAAGTTTCCCAAGGCTTGTCTAAACCTTGGGCCTTCAAAATTCACCAAGAACACTTGATTTTGGGCAAAAATTGAAGAAGAAATGGTGAGAGCAAGGGGTAGCTTGGCTTTAAGAATGAAAATGATGAACAATGCCAGCATCCCCCTTTTCTTGCAAGTTTAGAACCTTTAAACTAAACAAGCCACCAAACTTTCATAAAATTTGTAAAAGGATGACATACTTAGGCTAATTTTTGGTTTCATAGTAACTCCTGGTCAAAACCTAGCCATACCTTGCATACCTAGGCTATTTTTTGGGTTTGAAAGCACATTTTTAACTCCCAGGACTCAGCTTGACACTTTGGGATACAAAATTACCATTTTCCCCTAATCCTAATTTGGTGAACCTTGCCTAACATACTTAATCTTGCTATGTGAGCTTAAAATAAGGTTCCAAACTAGGATTTAATTTACTTTACCTCAATTAGTCAAGTTTCTTGTTAGGAGGACCATAACATTACTAGCATGAAAAATAAAGTGAAAAATAATGAGAGATAAAAACTGATATCGCCAATGAAAAGAAAAATTTTTCTTGTTTGTTTCACAAGTTCACTTTTTGAGCAAAGTGTTGAATTAGGCTTCGAAAAAAAATTGATGGCTTTCAAAGAAAATAGTAGAAATGATCAAGCACAAAATATAAGACAAAGAAACATAAGCAAATATTGTGAAACTAGCATGAAATAGAATGAAACAAAAAAAGAGCGACCGATGCTCTAATTTCAAAACATAAATGATAGAAACACAAAAAAGATGGAAATTAATAGTAGCAGTAATATCTACAAAAACATAACCAATAAATATAAATAAAAGTCCTTGATCTAGGAGGATCAAGCATCTTCGGGAGGTGGAATGTCAGGAGAGGTGCTCAAAGCTATCATCATCGATGTAGGTGCAATGGATCCTCAGTAACCCTGGCCTCTGTATTTGGCTCCTCAACCATCAGCTCAATGTTGCCCCTAGTATCTTTAACCTCCTCAGAAGTAGAACCAGTAGTCGTAGCAACAACACTAGTAGTAGTCTTGACAACTTTTTCTTCAAATTTCTCCTCAACTACAGCGGAACTCGGGTTAGCCAAAACAAAACTTGGCTTAGCTCACTCAATCGATAGTACAATAGTTATGGCCTTGTTTGTATCCTCAATGAATTATTCATCAGCACTGTCCTCATCATTCGGGCTTCGGGGGAAAAAAAATAATCGATGCAATCATCAACACCACCATCATCATCATCATGAATTGAACCCTACTAGCCATGTCCATATGAACATGCCTTAGTAACTCTAGGGAAAGACAAACAAATCATCTCCTCAAGCTTAAAGTCTTCAACTTGACAATAGAAAGGCAGGAACTCATCTCTACCATCTAATCGAGCATGAACTAGAAGTGATCCAGGATAGCTGTTGGCTCGGATAGATATCTAATAATGTGATCGGTCATGCACTATTGGATGTAGAGGCAACTTGTGTCCCGGCAGCCGATGCAGTTTTCTTAGCTCAGATCTATGCCTAAGATCTTAGAATGAAGGTCATATAGCCATCTGATTGCTCACCTTTTTCAGCATTCCCAAGGCCTAAAATGATCTATGTTGGCCTTCCCAAGCCTCATTGCCTCCATAATAAGCTTTTGTGATAGGAAAACATTGAGGTTTTAGGCGAACCTCATTATAGAAGGTTCAACATATGAAGCCCTAATCCTCGCATGGTAGGCAATGTTCCATGCCCAGTATGCAAATAAGACACGCAAGTGGCAGTACACCCATCGGACGATGTAGTAATGATAGAAAAAGTCCTTCTTGGTCACCACACCCCTGCTATCCCTTCTACCCCTAATAGAATGAGCAATCAGATAGTGCACGTAATGGGTGGTTGGTGACCTTATCTTAGAGGATTTGGATGTCATCAGCTAGTACATGCCTCCAATGTCAGTGATGTCCATCCAAAACTCATGTGAAGAAGGAATGGTGGTGCCGAACTAATAGATTGAGCCTCTATGCTTGTCTAAAGCAATGAACTCATGGGTGTAGAAACTGAGTTGCCACCGAAACTCACCCAAGCTCATCACAAAGTTCTACTTTTTAAGGTAGAACATCACTACATCTAACGGCTCTAACTAATGTTAATCAGGTCTAACTCGAATGTGCTTAAGCATTCAAGGGAGAGCTCACCATATATAGGCTCCTAGTAGTAAAAAACTGACAACCATCCACCAAAATCTATGAGTGCTTAGACATCCTTAACTAATCCTAGCTGAGCTAAGATGACCCAGATGATCACCTTGTTGGCCATGAACTTCTTCATCCTTAGAATGTCACAACAATCCCACTAAGCATCCTCTTCGCAGTCAAGAAGAGGATGTGCCTTCTTCAACTTCTTTGCTAGCCTCTTGGTGCGAATCTAGAGCTTCTCTCAGCACTTTATCATCCTGAAAATTGTAGAAGATTTTTCCAAGTGAGCCAAAAAATCTCAAATATCATAATCAATAACAAATTCAAGAATAAAAGCTCTAATAAAAAATCAATAAAACTTCCTCACATAAAATAATTCTAGTTTAACATTAGGCATTCGGGTGATCAAGCTTAAGAACCAAAGCTAAATGCATAAGAGTCATGAGAATTCAAGAAAATATGGTTCATAATTAGGTTCTTGCTTGGTGCCCAAGAAACCTATAATCTACCATCCCAAAAGACTACCTATTCCTAGAATCCATGAAATTTCATGACAAATTAGTAAATAAAGACATTATCAGTAATCTGCAATCTAAACAACTCCAATCTAAGCCATGGTATTAAGAAAATTAGTCAGGCGTAGCATAAAATTTATAGACCATCAATTCCAACTCCTCATCTTCTAACCACAATGACCAAAAATCCAAAACGTGTTAAACATGATATTAACTCAAAACTAACATGAATAGGAATGCAAAACCATCCAAGTAACGCAAATATAGCCTACCCATATCAAGAAATGAAGCAAATTATTGATAAACTTTGAATAAACTTAGAGAGAGAAAATAAACTACGAAAGGATGAAAAATGAGAATCCAGGTGAGAAACGGACTCCTCCAACATTGGGAGATCACACCTAGGATGCAAAGATGCTAGGATTTAACTTTCAAAGTGCAAGGAAGAAGTTTCATGTGGAGTGGGAAACTAAAATCATAATTGTACGTAAATATACACAAGACATGACCTGTAACACGGGCGTGTTAATGCCCGTATGAGTAACAACTTCTTTAACATGCCATTGCACACAAGTGTGCCGTGTAGAGTGTATAGATTAAAAACCCTTTTTTTTTTTTTAAACACAGAATCCCAACACAGGGTTATACACATGCGTGTAAGCAACTATGTATACCTAACACACCCATATACACAATTGTGTAACTGACCCTGTAATTGTTCTAGAGCCTGAAAATTCTCAAAATAGAGACCAAATAATGTAAGAACATGGGCATGATTAAGGCCGTGTATAGAAAACACGCTTGGATACACGGTCATGTAGATGATCGTGTATGTACTTTGGACAAAATTTTTTAAAAAAATACAGAGATTAAACATGTTCTCCAACATGGGTGTGTTCATAACCATGTAACATAAACATGTTTTAAAATTTTAAAAAACACCAAGTGTGTGTGACCATGTTACGGAACATGCTTAGGTACATGGCCTTGACACAGGCTATGTTGATCCACTAGAACTCAATTAAAAGTTCTTCATGAAAAATCAATTTAATAAATCAAACATGGCTATGTTTTGAACCGTGTTAGTTAACATGGTCTTGAACAAAGGTGTGTTCAAGGGCGTGTGTGGCTCCAAGAACCTTGAAAAATTTGCAAACTTGCCTGAATTTGTTTTTACTCTTTTTCTTCTACATTGGGGACAATTTCTTCCTAAAATACTCTAGATTCCTTCATCAACAACATAGATTATAAGATCACATGGCAAACAAAAGCTAATTAACTTCCATAAATGAAAATCAAATAAAACAAAAGTGAAATCAAATGAAAAGCTAACCGGTTGGGTTACCTCCCAAGAAATGCTTAGTTTAACGTCTATGGTCCGATGTTCTCCTTGATAAATCAAGGAATTTTTTCCTTTTTCAACATTTGCACTTTCACATGACCATCCATTTCATGATGAAAAACTAGATTGATAACATCTCTAGGATTTGGCTTGATATTCGCTAGTTTAGTTCTTGGTGCCTTTTAGAAAGCATCTTGGCAAGTTGACCAAGTTGGGTCTCAAAATTTTCCAAACTAGTTTCCATATTCTACAATTCCAATTTCGTTGCATTAATCATAGCATCAGATTGCTACATGAACTTGGACATTAACTCTTCCATAATTAGTCTCTTTTCTTTTTGTGGTTGAGGTTGAAAATTGGGTAGTTGTTGCCTTTGATTACTCTAGGAGAAATTTGGATGATTCCTCTACCCTAGATTATATGTATTATTGTAAGGATTGTTTTATAGCCTTGGTAAATTTCCAATAGACTCCACTTGCTCAATTTTTCTCAACCACTTTGATAGTCGGTACTCGAATAACCATCCTCACAAACTTCGCATTGCAACACCACTGGCCTTTGATTAGCCAAAAACTTCCTAAATTCTTTCATCAGTACTTCAACTTGGCTTGCTAGAGGTGAATAAGCATAAAAATTTTGAACCGTAGTCACTATATTCGGCTTTAACCTAGACGACAATTACCATAGATAATTGTTCATTTCCATCTCCTCAATCAACTCTTGAGCTGCTTCATATGTCTTACTGTTCAAAGTACCAGCAGCTACTGCATCAATCATTTGCTTGGAAGCATAACTCAAACCATTATAGAATTTTTGTACTTGCATCCATGTAGGTAATCCATGATATGAACACCTTTTTAATAAGTGCTTGAAATTTTCCCAGGCTTTATATAACGTCTCTGAATCCATCTGGCTAAAAGTAGAGATATCGTTACGTAACTTCACAATATTGGTTGGAAGAAAAATACTTCAATAAAAACTTCTCAACATGAGTGCTCTAAGTGACAATAGAACCTTTTGGAAGTGAAGTCAACTATTGCTCAACTCTTTCTTTCAATGATAATGGGTATAGTCTCACTTAAATGCTGTCATCACTAGCTTCATTAATTATGAATGTATTAAAAATCTCTAGGAAATTAGCAATGTGAGCATTAAAATCCTCATCCACCAAGCCATCGAAATGAACACAACTCTGCATCGTCTAAATAATATTTAGCTTCATCACAAAATTGTTGGCATTGCTAGGAGGTTTGATAATATTGGATTCTGTCCCTTCTAGAAAAGCTTTAGCGTATTCTAACATAGTTGTTGTTTGATTGTGGTCACCCAAAATTAATTGCTCCTAATTCTCTACTTGTTGCTCTAACTCAGGATCTGGTGGTTATGACTTAGGAACCCTCAAAGATAAGAGTTTCCTCATGGTTCTTTCGATTTACAGATCTACTTTGAAAATTTCATCAGGATGGCTAGGAGTCATACACAAATAATCCAGTAAAAAAAGAATAAAAAATGAATGAAATAGAAATAACTAGAAAAAATTTAAAGAAACATACTGCTAGAAAATAAATGGCTAGATTAATAGAAATTAATCTTTCAAGTATCAAACTCAACAATTGTTTCTCAGGCAATGGTGCCAAACACTTGGTGTGTTTGTAGTTTAGAACAAACCTTTTCCACTACACTAACAATAGTGTGGATGTGTTAAATGTGGTAGACCAGGGTCCCAAGGCCCTGAATTTAATAAAACTAGTAGGTTTTTAGGTAACTATGATCCCACTTAAGTTACAATTGGCTAGTTATCACTCGTGAAGTATCTTAAATCATTATGTGCAACTAGTTACTTAGCCTACCCTGCATAGAAAATATGCATGCCTCTTGGCTATGTGATAAAAATAAATTAAAACAACATTGAAAATAATGACACAACAATTAATGAAAACACAATTCAAAATAACTCAAGACGTAAAACCTTAGTTGCTTTAACTTCAAGTAACAACTATGTGCATACATCTCAATCTTATATGCACCAACTGTAGCCCTAGTGTTATACACACCAATGGACACTAGTAGAGTCAGTCTCTATGTATGAAAATACTATACATATAGAAGAAGCAACATATAACTACTAAGATCCATCCTTAGCTCTTCACCCAAGCAAGCTAGCTTTAAATGATGGGCCACACTTTCCTTGCACTCACTTAGCCTCAAACCGTAAGGCAAACACTTTGGTCAGTATTAGCTTATGCTATAAGTAGCTTAAAAACTTAAAGTTTCCTACTTAAAGAGTACCTTCAAACTAATAAAGCTTAGCCTTAACAGTTGCACCTTACCAATTGTTAAGCCTGACTAGCCTGTTTAATACCTGTACATCACTTAAGTGGTAAGTACTCTAAAGCACTTAGTAAGGGATTCAGCACTTGTAGAGGGAAACCAGCAAGCATGCAAAGCACAACAAGCATATATATAATATACAAAACAAATCAAACAATAAAGAACACAACCAAAAACAACAATAAGAATAACAAACATTGCAAATAATGGATGGATGGATGAATGAAATATGCACATATAAATGCACCTAGCACTTCCTTACACCCATAGATGCTAAACTTTCCATAACCTCTTACTGCTGGGGTATTGGGATATTGGCCATCGTATCCTATGTTAGCACTTAACCAACCCCATAAAGTCTTTTTATAGGTGCCTTAGAGTAAGTCACTGTTTACTCAACCCTTGCTTGCCTCTAACGGGCTACGTAGAATAAGTCATCACTAACTCTCCTTTTACTCATCTCTTCCCCTTAACTTATTATGTAGCGTAGCCACCTTATGTGGTTTAACTTGTCAAGCTCTTAGAGCTTAGCTTAGGGTTTTTTAGTGGCTTCCTTGTGGTAGGTCATCGAAACCGCCAAAAATAATTTTGGTATCACTGATAACTTAGAATAAATAAATTTGTAATATAGTAGTGAAAACCAGGTCGACTCTAAAGGGAAATTTTTTAACCAAAAGCTTCATGTTAGAAAACTGAAATAAAAGGTTAGGGGTTTTCTTGAATTGAATTATGAAATAAATTAGCTGTAGAATCAGAATGAAATTAACCAATGCTAAAAATGCTTAGTTTAGGGTTGATTATCAATTCCAGCTATGTAGTTGATCATTGAAAAAAAATATTTCTTCAATCCAAGCAAATACACAGGACTCTTTTTAAAGCTAAAAAGAACCCAAAGAACTCAACAATAAAATTAACCAGAAAAAGCTTTAGATTAATTTCTTAATTTTAAGTAACTAGATATGGAAAACCAAATTCTAATAAACCCAAAATTAGCATTAAGAACAATGAACAAAAGTTTATTCCAGGCAATAATCAAAAAGCTTGAACAATTTAAACTGTATTAGTTCTTCATATGAACTAACCAGAAATAAAAGTAATCTCTAGTCAATTCATTGCTTTTAAATTGAATTCTTCTCCTAAGTAGTTGAAAAGAAATCCAAGTAAATTTGTAGTCACATAACCAATCTAACAAGCGAAAATAGGAAAATTAGTTGCAATAAATCTTAACAACAAAGAAGTAAATACTTGAATTTAAAGAAAGTTTTAATAAGAAAAATCAATCATCACAACCGGTGTTGGTAATGGAAATCATCCCCTTGAACTGAACCAAAAAATTACTCACTTATGATTGGAAGAAAAACAAAGAACAATAATAATAGAAAAAAAAAATTAAGATTGCAAAAAAGAGAGAGGGAGAGATGAGGAGGAGGCGTCCAGCCACGAGAGAGAGAGAGCTTCGAGCTATTGTGCTCCAATTCTAACAAAGCCAACCTAGTGTGCTAAATTCACAAACTCTCCCTAAAATTTCTATAATTTTACAAAAGTACACCACAAAAATAAAAAGATTCAAACTAACTAGAAGGTTTCAAAGTTGTGAACCAAGAAATGCTCTAGAATAGTAATAGCAAATTAAAGCTGAGATTAGACCTTGACTTAATCATTATTTCTCAAAACTTAAAGCATAAAAGTTGTATAGCTATTTCTTGGCTTCAAAACAACACTGAATCACATAAAATGGACATCTATAGCCAAAGATATTTCCAAAATACTGTAACTGCTACTGAACCAGTGATGATGCGCTAATCATGACTTTGAAGCTGAATTTGACCCTCTTAACGTGCAAACTGGGTTATGATCAGCATATTATTTGTAGCTCCAGAGGTTAAATTTCCAATGAATTAAGAATCACTCAATTCTGATCTCTGTAGCTCAAGATATGATTTTTCTACTGGAACATCACCAATCTGTCAAAATCCTGAAAGAACACAACCAAATTAAAACTTGTCCAATGCAAATTAAATCCACTTTCAATCAATTGAGTCCAGATATGCTCTAAGTTATAGAACATACTCAAAATATATCTTTAAGGTTCAAAACATATTAAAACATACTAAGTATGAAAAATAAATATAATAAATATAAGCTTATGAAGTTACCAAACCACAATGTTTGGCTAGGATCCTCTCTGGTTTACTCTTCATTGCCCGAAGGTCTAAGATCTCCCACTTGGGCAAACAAAGAATCTAAAAACCTGCCTCAATCTCCTTAGTGTTCTCTTAACAACTTGAGCACTTTAATCCCCTTAGCTACCATTCCTTACCCTACCTTAACCACACCACTTAGCTTCCACCTAAATAATGCATATTTCCTAACTTATGAATGAGTTCTAAACCCAACCAAAGCTATAAAACATCTTAGAATAGCCTAAGGATGATAACCGAAAGATTAAGCCATTTCATAGGGTCCCTCGAGCATAAAGGGCTTGGGCCTTGGCGATTCTGTTAGTAATGCATCGTCAAAGGAAACAACTTCTTGCTTGCCTCAAGCACCATTGGTGATGTACCCTTACCATTGGTGGCACATCGCCAATGCCTTTCTGGCATTTCTTGACCATGTGCTATCTTGCCCAAAACTTGCTCAATCTTTTAATCCCCAAAGTTAATTCAATTGGGTCTTATTTCTAGTTCATTCCAACAACTAATACAAAATTTCTACGGATTATTTGAGCTGAATTAACTTGAATCCCTTACCTTGAATTACCCTCAAAGCAAGAAGCAAGCAACAAGCACACAAGAGCTCAATGGAGTTTCTTTGAGTTCCAAGCTTGAATTCAATAAGTCAGACACCAAGGGCATGAGATTAAGACCATTTCTAACTACTTAACAAGCTTAGAACTAACCCACAAGGATCATAGATGCTTACCTTAGGGTTTGAACCAAAAACTTGCAAGAATAACTTCAAATGCACCAAATACACCGAAGATGAACAAAGGGTTGTTGTGATGGATTTGGGACCTTCAATTTTCATGAAATTTCGGGTGATTTGAGAGGTTTGATGAGTAGGAACTACGAGGAGTGGAGAGCTATGAAAATGGTGGATGAGGGAGATGTTATGGCCTTCCCAGTGGAAAGCTTGACTGTAGGAGGTAAATTAACTAAATTCCCAATTTAATACCTTATTTCAAGTTAACTAGGGAAGACTAAGTAAGTTAGGCAGGGTTCACTAAGTTTAGAGGAGTTTATGACACTAAATAGGGTTCAAGGGCAAAATGGTAATTTTACTTCTTGAATTCTTATGTTGAGTCCCGAGAGTGAAAAAAAAGTTTTTGAAACCAAACCTTTGCTCTAAACCCAAAATTTTACTTAAGTAAGCAAGATTTGACCAAGTTTTAACTTTGGCTACTGATGGCCTGGGGCCTCATCGTTGTGAGTCATGATGACTGTTGAAGAGACTTCTAGGAGGAAGAACGCCTGGAAGGTGGATCGCCCCAAGGAGAGTACCTGAAAAGCTGGTAAACAGGGTTAGGAGGCCCCCGGAGTGTTTTTCCGGGGGGGGAGCCTCCGACGCCCAAGTCAGTGGTGGCCGGAAAAAGGAGAAAGTCACTAGCTCAAAGAGAAAGGCAGAAAAGTCTCGCCTGGTATTTTCTCAGAGTGTGGGAGCTGTATCTCCGGCCAACCAACCTCCTGTCAAGTATTTATTTCCTGTATATATAGGAATACCTAGCCCGTTCAGATCATGACATGTGTGCGGTCGGATGCTCCTGAACTTCTGGGCGTAGGGGCAGATAGTTGGTAACCAGATGGCCTCGAGCCCTGTGCTGAGATGGGCCATGATGTGATTCTGATGGCGTCTGCGCGTCAGGGCGGCTTTTTACGTCTGTGGTGGGACGTGTCAGAGGCTTCCTTAAATGCTTCCTTAAATGCTCCTGCCGTACTCCCGAGGTCCCTGGGCGAGGTCGTCCTCTAGTTCGGACAGAGCCTCTTCGGGAAGCATACCCTCAGTTCGGGGGTTCCCAGTTCCAGGGGGTTCCGCCTTCGGGGATACCATGTTTGGGCAGCAATGTCTGGTGCCACTTTTCCGAAGGCGCGCTGTTCACAACCTTGGGGGGCGAATAGAGTCCTCAAGTTTTACTGGCGTGCCGAGGCTCGGAGCTCTCCGGCTATCTCCTGAGGTGCATGATTCCACCTGTTCCCGGGAAGCGCCAGTTCTTCTGGCCATTGTTGTGGCAGGGTGTTCGGCCAGATTGAGGCGATAGCCTTTGGCTATCACATGCCCCCCTCTGGAAAGCCGAAGTGAAGACTTCGGTTTGCATCTCTTTCCGAGGTTGTCGTTGGGAGTCTTGTTGGGAAGCATAACCTGTTCCGAGGTCGCACCTTTTGCCTGAGGGTCTGGGCTGTTCGGCCTTGGCCTATTCTTTGGTGTCTCCGAGGCAAAGCCTGTACCGAAGATACACCTCTTGCCCAAAAGTCATGGGCTGTTCAGCCATAGCCTGTCTCTTGGTGTCCTCGAGGTGGCCTGCTTTTTATTTCTGCAGGTCTGATGGCCAAGCGTGTCAGACTGAGCGGCGCGTCTCCACTTTTCAGGGTTGTCAAACGACGTGTCCCAATCAGGAGGTGTGTCCCGGTTTTCCAGGGACGTTTGGGGAGGCATGTCCCCTATTTCTGCGCAGCGATTGACACGTGGCTTCTTGCCATTGGAAGAGAGACGCGTCATTTACAGAGGGGGCGCCTTTTCGGGTGTAGCGGGCAGTTACGGCGACGGTTCACCTCCAATGGGTACTTATGATCTCTTTTCGGCTACCCACCTTTGGCCTACAAATAGCCCATTCCATCATAAGTCCCACTTACTGTTTTTCTGCTCTCTCTTTGCTTTGCCCTCTGTTCTTGCGTTTTATCTTGCTTTCTGTGGCGGAGCTTCTTTAATCAGAGCTTTTCCTACCAACTTTCACGACGGCGTCCTCAGGCAAATCTTTTGGTGGGTTTTGATTTCCAGAGTACTCTGATTCCTCTGTTTTTCTGAGTTTTTCTGGAAAACTGTTGTTTTTTTCCAAACTCGTCTTCTGAGTTTTTTCTGGAAACTATTTTCTTTTCCATCTCAAACTCTTTTCCATGTCTACGATGCCTGTTCCCGAGAGCTGGAAACCTCTTCTGGCCCATCCTTGCTGTACCACCCCCGAAAAACTAGAGAGGTGGAAGAAAAAATTCTTTCTTCCCTCTTACGCTGTGACCAAGCTGCCTTGTTCTAGCCATTTTGCTTTTTCAAACCGCGGCGACGAGGTTACCATCTTCCGAGCCCAACTGAAGGCCAGACTTCGGTATCCTCCCCCGAAGGTGGTTTGCGAGTTCTGCCAATTCTATGGCATTGCTGTGAACCAGCTTCCCCCAAACGCGTACTGCTATTTTAACGCCTACCTCTGCATGTGTGGCGTGTTCGGGATAGAGCCCCACTTCATCATTTTCATGCAGTACTACAAGCTCTACGTGGTCCCGAAGGGTGGCTTTTATTTCCTGCTGTCTCGGGGATCCGGGAGCAAAAAATTCACCTTCACCTTCGACACGAAGGATAGCTGGCGGGGGTGGCAGCCTAAGTTCTTTTTCCTGCAGGTGGATAAGAACTGGTCTGATGTCCCGACCAGATGGGCTCAGGGAGTGCTGAACGCAGACGTCGTTGATCCGAGGATGCTGCTGACCCCACCGTTGGCTTCCGTGTTCGCGGATTTCAACGCCCGCATTCAGGCAGTCGCTGACTGGGTTCCCGAGGTCTCTCCTCGTGCTCTTTACCCCTTTCCTATCAACTGGAGGTTGATGACCGAAGAAGTCCTTCGGGAGCTGAAAGTGGTTAAGGAGCACGAGACTGACCTCAATATGCCCGCTCCCGCCATCGCCGGGAAGGACTCCTGGCTGGTCAAGCTCCTTAAGGGGGAGACTTCTTTCGAATCTTTTGCCGAAAGTGAGTAATCTTCCACCCTTTTATATTTTTTCCTCAGACTTACGCTGATATTTCTTCTCTTTTTCAGAGATGGGCGATGGGGCTGCCGCCTATTACAAGGCCCTCTTTTCTGGCCAAGTGGAGAAGGGGGAGCAGACAAAGAAGGCGGCTTCCCGAAGATGGAAGTCGACAGGGGCGGGGCCCTCGGCGAAGCGAGCTAGGAAGGCTGTCCAGCCTCCTTAGCCAGAGCTTTCGGAAGAAGAAGCTGGCGAAGAGGCTGGTCTTGTTGAAATTTCACCGGCCGAGGTCCCCGCTACTTCCGCCGAGGTGCCTCCTCCCGACCTCGAGGCCCCCAGAAACACTGTAGTGGTAGAAGTACCTACTGCCGAGTAGCGGTATCGGCAGAAGGGTAAGGGTCTTTCTACCGAGGGGCCCGAGGATCCCGAGGACACTATCTCCGAGGTTCCTCCAGGTATGCCTTCAGGCGAAGTTCAGCTCCTTTGCTTTTCATGAATTTTTCTTCTACTCCTAACTTCCTTCTCACTTTCAGAGGAGCCTCTTACTACTGGCTGGAGGGCCATTCATGAGAGGAAACGGGCCCTCCGCGATGCCAAAATCCCTGAGGGGAAAATCCCCTTGGAGCCCTTTTGGACAATCACGGAGGATATGAATTTGTTCTCCGACGATTGTCCAAAAATGACAAAGGAGATTTGGAAGGCGATGACCACTGACGCCTCCTTCCGGGCCATTGCAGGGGCTCACCCGAGGGATAATACCTTCGCCGCAAAAGTCACCGAGCATGCTGCTCAGGTATAGTCTTTACACTCTTTTTCCTCAATTTTCTAAGTGTTTAGATTTGTACTAACCTGGACTTTTGCCTTGCCGTAGCTGCTGGAGTACGCTGGTTACCTCTGAGTTCGGGTGGCCAGAGAGGCTGCCTCCAAGGATGCGACTTTGCGGGAACTCAGTGAAGCGAAGGCTTCGCTTGCGAAGGTGGTCGCCAGCAACCAGCAGCTGGCAGCGGATTGTTCTCAGCAAATCGCCGCCGTTCGGGAGGAGTTCTCGAAGAAGAGAGAAGAACTTGAAAAGGACTCCTCCCGGAAGATTGCCGACCTCGGCGACCAAGTAAAGGGGCTGCTCGCCACCAACGGAGATCTTGTCAAGGACAAGGCTGTTTCTGACAGTCTTGCGGCGAGGTTGACGGATGAGAACAATGCTCTCCGAGCCGAGGTCGAGGCTCTGAAGAAGGAGTCCGGAGGGACGCTGGGGATAAGCGAGCTGGAGGAGGAGATTGCTGAGCTGAGGGACGAGCTCAACGACCTTGGCGTTCAAAAACATACTTCTGATCAAATGGCCAAGGTCGCCTTTCAGGACGGCTTCTGCCTTGCTGGGCACCAAGTCCTGCAGAGGTTCCCAGATTTGGACCTCTCTTTTCTGGAGGGCCTAAATATTCCTAAGGGACCTCAGTGGCAGTGGTCCAAGGTCGAGCATCTGAAGCTTCTTGGTCTTCGTCCGCCCGGCTCTCCTTAGTTTGTTTTAGGGCTCCTCTTATTTTTCTCCTTTGTGCTCCTTCTTTGGGCACTTCTTTTGTAAGGCAGCGTTTGCTCTAAATGAACAATCTTTTGGCTAAGTCCTTTCTTGCAAGTTTCTTCATTTCCACTGTCCCGAACACGTTTGCTCAAGAGACTTTCGGAAAACCTGCAACCAAAGAAACTTTTTACCTTCCTTTGTCCCGAGTGTGCTCGCTCAAGAGACTTTCTGGAAAGTTTGTAAAAATTTGGCTAAGTCTTTTGCAGGCTTTTTGTTCCCTTTTATCCCGAACATGTTCGCTCAAGGGACTTCGGAAAACCTTCAGCCAAATTTTTCTGTTTTCCTATTGTCCCGAGCATATTTGCTCAAGGGACTTAGGAAAATTTTCACGAGATTGCTCATTTCCCTTTTTCCCGAGCACGTTCGCTCAAGGGTGTTCGGAAATTACCTCTGCTTTTGTTTTGGCGTGTACTTTTGCGAGATTCTTGCTTTCCCTTTTTCCCGAGCATGTTCGCTCAAGGGTGTTCGGAAAATTTTCTCTGCACTGATTATGCCGAGTACCTTTGCAAGATTCTGTCTTGGACAATTTGGTATACTTAAAAATTTTTCTCAAGACCATTCTTCTCCAGACCATTCTGTACTTAGAATATTTCTTGTACAATATATCTCCTCCGCTCAACCTTAGGCGTAGAATTTTTTCAAGGCGTCTGAATGCCAAGTGTTTTTCAATTCTACGCCTTCGGCGTCGCCAAGCTTGTACACGCCTTTTCGTACTTCGGCGAGAACCAGATAAGGTCCTTCCCAATTTGCGCGAAGTACTCCGTGAGATGGCCTTCGGGGTGCAAAGTCGGCCTTTTGGAGAACGAGGTCTCCTTTTTTGATTTCTTTTGGCCTGGCTTTTAAGTTGATAGCCGCGGCCACTCTTTGCTGGAAAGCTTTTCTTCTCAGCTCGGCTATTTCTCTGTGTTCGGCCACAAGGTCGAGCTTAGTTCTCAGACCGAGGTCGTTTCTGCCTTCATCAAATACTTGCACCCGTATTGAAGGCTGAACTATCTCTATTGGGATAATGGCCTCTGTTCCGAAGACGAGTGAGAAGGGAGTTTCCCCTGTGGCTCTTCGTGGCGTCGTTCGGTAGCTCCACAATACACTTTGGAGTTCTCCTGCCCATTTCCCCTTGGCTTCCCCAAGTCTCTTTTTCAGGCCATCTTTTTTGGTCCTGTTTGATACTTCCACCTGCCCATTGCTTTGGGGGTGAGCTACTGGGGTGAAGTGCATCTTTATTCCAAGGTCGCTGATGAATTCCTGGAATCCTTTGTCTATGAACTGGGATCCATTATCAGCTACTAGTACCCTCGGTATGCCAAATCTGCATACGATGTTCTTCCATACGAACTTCTGCACTTCTTTTGCCGAGATAGTTGCTAGTGGTTCTGCCTCTACCCACTTTGAGAAATAGTCCACTGCTACCACGCAGAATTTCACGCCTCCGCACGCTGTGGGGGGTGGCCCAATAAGGTCTATACCCCAGACTGCGAAGGGCCAAGGATAGTCTGCCGACGTTACCATTTCCGAGGGTATCCTCTGGATTTTTGCATGTCTCTGGCAACTACCGCACTTCTGGACGAACTGCCTTGCGTCCTTTCTCAGGGTAGGCCAGAAGTATCCTTGGCGGAGTATCACTGCTGCAAGGGCATCAGTTCCAATGTGCGAGCCGCACATGCCTTCGTGAACTTCTTCGAGGACCATCTCAGTATCCTCTTCGGCCACACATCTCTGCAGCGGATTTGCATATCCTTGCCGATATAACTCTTCACCAATCAGGAAGAATCTTCCGGCGCATCTTCGCAGTCTTGCAGCATTGCCGGCGTCTTCGGGAAGCTCATTCTCTGCGAGGTATCTCTTTATGGGGTCCTTCCACCCTGTTCCCGAGGTCGTTACGGTTAGCACAGAGATGCTTGGATGGTCTAGCACCTCGGTGTATGTTTTGGACTTCGCTAAGCAATCTGCCTCAGTGTTATTCCGCCGGGGTACATTTTCGATCCGCACGGCGTCAAACTCTTGGATGAGTTTTGTTACCAGCTCGTGGTATTTTGCCAAGATTGGGTCCTTTGCCCCATAATCTCCTGCCGTCTGCCGAACTACCAGCTGGGAATCGCTGTGAGCCCTTAAGTTTCTCACGCCAATCTTTCTGGACAAGCGTAATCCCGCTATGAGGGCTTCATACTCAGCCACATTATTGGTGACGTTGAAGCTGAACTTGATAGCCTTCATCACCTCTAGGCCTTCGGGTCCTCTGATAACTATTCCAACTCCCTGGTGTTCGGACCCCGAGGCTCCGTCAACATGCAAGGTCCATTCTGGCTCACCTTCTTTCAGATCTGAGTGGTTCTCCTCAGTGGTGGGTATTTCGGCGATAAAATCTGCCAATGCTTGGGCTTTTATGGCCTTCCGAGGCTCATACGTGATTTCGTGTTCGCCAAGCTCTATGCACCACTTGGAGAGCCTTCCCGAATGATCAACTCTCTTCATAACATCCCGTAGTGGTAGACTACTTCGGACGATGATGGGGTGAGCCTGGAAATATGGTCGCAGTCTTCTTCCTGCAAGCACCAAGGCGTATATAGCTTTTTGAAGCAAAGGGTACCTGACTTCGGCACCATGCAGGGACTTGCTGACGTAGTAGACCGGCCATTGTTTCCGCCCTTCTTCTTTCACCAGGACCGAGCTCATGGCCTTTTCTGTGACGGCGAGGTACAGTACGAGGGTTCTCCCTCCCGAGGTTGTCGCAGAGTCGGCAGGCTGGCCAGGTAGACTTTGAGTTCTTCCCAGGCCTTTTGGCAATCTTCATCCCAAGGATGATTGTTTCTTCCAAGGTCACCTTCCATCTTTGCTGCCTTTGTGAGGACTTTGAAGAAAGGTCTACACCTATCTCCGTAACTGGAAATAAACCTGCTCAGAGAGGTTATTCTTCCGGTTAGTCTCTGCACGTCGTTGACTGTGGCAGGAGTTCGGAACTCAAGCAGAGACTTAATCTTCTCAGGATTGGCGTCGATGCCTCTTTCGGATACCATGTACCCAAGGAATTTTCCCGAGGTCACGCCGAAGATACACTTCTCGGGATTAAGGCGAATCCCGAAGGCTCTGAGCTTTTGGAAGGTTTCCTCCAAATCTGCAACGTGGTAGCTGGGCAGCTTGCTTTTGACTATCATATGATCAACATATACCTCCATGTTTCTCCCCATTTGGTCCTTGAAGACCTTGTTCATCAGTCTCTAGTAGGTGGCTCCTGCTTTTTTGAGCCCGAAGGGCATTCTGACATAGCAGTACGTTCCTCCCTCGGTGATGAAGGCAGTTTTCTCTTCATCTTCGGGGTCCATCCTTATCTGATGGTAGCCGCTGAAGGCATCTAGGAAGCTCAGGAGCCCGTATTCGGCCGTTGGATCTACCAGTTGATCTATTGGCGGGAGGGGAAATGAGTCTTTCGGGCAAGCATCGTTCAAGTTTCTGAAATCAATGCACATCCGGAGTTTGCTGCTACCTTCTTTTGTGGCGATGACCACGTTGCTTAACCATTCGGGGTATTTTACCTCCCTGATAACTTCAGCATCCAATAGGCGCTGGACTTCGGTTTTCACGAAGTTGCTTTTGTGGGCTGAGATGCTTCGTTTCTTTTGCCTGATAGGTTTTGCTTCCGGGCTTACTTTGAGGCTGTGCTGTATTATGCCAGGGTTCACTCCTGGCATGTCTTTCGGCGAGTAGGCAAACAGATCTTTATTTTTCAGCAGAAAGGATACAAGATTTTCCTTGTCACCTTTGGCCAAGCTCTTCCCTATTCGGGTAGATTGTCCTGGGACAAGATCTACTGCTTCCGTTTCTGCTTCTGCGGGATCTCCTTCTTTGCCTTTCTCCTGTGCCTTTGCCTCCACCGTTTGTGTAGAGTTGTTTGCCGGAGCCTTTCGTGCTTTTACAAACACCTTTCTTACCTCGGCTTGGTCGATGAAGACCTCTGCATCTCCATCCTTGGTGGCGAATGTGACAGTCAAGTACTTCACATCGGGGCGAATGTGCAGGTTCCCCTGAGTCTGCCTTCCAAGGATGGCGTTGTATGAAGACGGGACGTCCATGACGATGAATCTTGCCATTGTGGACGCGTACAACTCAGCTGCTCCGTCTACCGAAGTGCCTTTCATCATCAAGGGGAGGTCGATCCATCCGAGGACGGGTAGTTCGGATGGCCCAACGCCGAAGGTGGGCGTGGTGACAGGTTTATGCTCGCTGCTGGAGATGCCCAAGCTCGGCAGTAAGTTCGAGAATAGGACGTCAGCATTTGAGCCATCATCAAGCAACACTCTCTTGACGTCCCAGTTCCCTATTCTCGCCATTATCAGCAGCGGGTCGTCGTGGGGGAAGACGACGGTGGAGCCATCTTTGCGAGCCAGTTTCTTTGATGGACTTTGATACTCCATAACTGCAATTTCTCTGGCCTTCCGCTTTCTTTCCGAGGATGGGAGCCCCGTGGTGATGGTTTGGAGGACCCCTACTGGACGTGGAAGGCGCCTTTTTGGACTTCTGTTTCTCCGCCTGTCGGAGTCATAGTCCTCGTTTTCGGCCCTTTCTTCCTCCTCTTTTCTGCCTTTTGGGGAGGGCATTCGCAGGTATTTGCGAAGTTGGCCCTGTTTGATCAGCGACTCTATGTACTTCTTCAGCTGGAAGCAGTCT
Organism: Aquilaria yunnanensis; assembly: GCA_039654915.1. Taxonomy (NCBI): domain Eukaryota; kingdom Viridiplantae; phylum Streptophyta; class Magnoliopsida; order Malvales; family Thymelaeaceae; genus Aquilaria; species Aquilaria yunnanensis. The sequence continues at coordinate 42,506,249 of CM077599.1, read as the reverse complement.
TCGGTGTCATGACCGTGGTCGCGATGAAACTGGCAGAACTTCTTGGCATTCTTCTTATTATCGGCGGCCATGGCCTTTGGCCGCCGAATCTGCGTCCCTTGCCTTTCCAGCGCCATGAGAATGTTGGTCCGTGTCGTGCTCAAGGGCGTGAAACTTTGAGGTTTCCTTCCTCGCATTCGTCGTGGTCGGCCTGTGTGTTCAGAAAGATGCCGAGCTTGCTGACTGGACCCTTCGGCGCGGTGATGATCAGACTTCGGCCCCGCCATCCTCAATTCCTCGGCTGTCATGTGCTGCTCTGCCCTTCGGTAAAATTCTCCGAGGGTCTCCGGGGGGTCCTTTGAGAACTCGTAGAACAGCTGTGAGTCACGCCGAAGGCCCCGTGTCATAGCGAGGATGCGGATTTCGGGCCGGAAGTCCGGGACGCTGAGTGCTTCCCTGTTGAATCGTTCGACATAGTCTCGGATTGTCTCTCCGTTTCTCTTCTCTATGTCGAACATCTGCACAGGCATTTTGGCCGTCGGCCTGCTCCCAATGAACTGCTGGGTGAAGGCTGTGGACAACTCCTGGAACTCAGTGATAGTCCCTGGGGGCAAGGAATTGTACCATGCTGTTGCTGGGCCCGTGAGGGTGACTTCGAAGCATTTGCACATGGTAGCGTCATCAGCTCCGTGCATTATCATGCTCCGTCTGTACTTCGTCAGATGGGCCTGTGGATCAGTCCGGCCATCATAGATCTCCAGCCTAGGCACTCTGAAGTCACCTGGCATAGCTGCCTCAACGACGGCGCGAATAAACGGGGAGCCATCTTCGCATAATGCCCCCGACAGCCTGTCCCAAACGGGTTTTCTGGCCACTTGCTTCTCCACTCTGTCCAGCCGTGCCAATATCCTTTCCATAAGCGCAGTGGCGCTAGGACCATTTTCGCGGGAGGGAGATCGACGGCGCCTCTTCGGGGAGCGGGTTCGGCGCGGAGGGGTCAGGGACCTCGCCTCGGGCGACGAACTGCTTCGCTGTGAGACTCTCGGTCGCTTGGACCCGGTTTGTCCCACAGGCCGTTTCCCGAGGGCTATATCTTCTGTGGATGATTCTCCACGAGGCTCTCCACTTCCTGAACTGCGGTATGTAGACTTGGGGCTTCTCTACCGAGGGCGTGCTGATGAGGAGGGTTTCTGGGCCTGTGACTGCTGTGGCCATCTTCGGTCGATCTGCTGAGTCATTTCAGCAACGACCGAGCGCTGAAAGTCCCTCAAGAAGCTCATGGTGATTACCAGAGGGCGGTCTTCCTCGGGCGTAGAAGTCTCTGGGAATGTCTGCTCAGCAGCCGGTTGTATCTCAGGCGCGGACGAGGACCTTGGGAGTCCCTTGTCCTTAGAACGCCGAGTCTCAACGACGGTGATTTGCGAGCGGGTTCCCACAGACGGCGCCAAATGATGGCCTGGGGCCTCATCGTTGTGAGTCATGATGACTGTTGAAGAGACTTCTAGGAGGAAGAACGCCTGGAAGGTGGATCGCCCGAAGGAGAGTACCTGAGAAGCTGGTAAACAGGGTTAGGAGGCCCCCGGAGTGTTTTTCCGGGGGGGGAGCCTCCGACGCCCAAGTCAGTGGTGGCCGAAAAAAGGAGAAAGTCACTAGCTCAAAGAGAAAAGCAGAAAAGTCTCGCCTGGTATTTTCTCAGAGTGTGGGAGCTGTATCTCCGGCCAACCAACCTCCTGTCAAGTATTTATTTCCTGTATATATAGGAATACCTAGCCCGTTCAGATCATGACATGTGTGCGGTCGAATGCTCCTGAACTTCTGGGCGTAGGGGACAGATAGTTGGTAACCAGATGGCCTCGAGCCTTGTGCTGAGACGGGCCATGATGTGATTCTGATGGCGTCTGCGCGTCAGGGCGGCTTTTTACGTCTGTGGTGGGACGTGTCAGAGGCTTCCTTAAATGCTTCCTTAAATGCTCCTGCCGTACTCCCGAGGTCCCTGGGCGAGGTCATCCTCTAGTTCAGACAGAGCCTCTTCAGGAAGCATACCCTCAGTTCAGGGGTTCCTAGTTCCAGGGGGTTCCGCCTTCGGGGATATCATGTTCGGGCAGCAATGTCTGGTGCCACTTTTCCGAAGGCGCGCTGTTCACAACCTTGGGGGGCGAATAGAGTCCTCAAGTTTTACTGGCGTGCCGAGGCTCGGAGCTCTCCGGCTATCTCCCGAGGTGCATGATTCCACCTGTTCCCGGGAAGCGCCAGTTCTTCTAGCCATTGTTGTGGCAGGGTGTTCAGCCAGATTGAGGCGATAGCCTTTGGCTATCAGCTACTATTTAGGGAATGGGGCTTTTTGTAACTTTTAAAAAAGTTTGGTGGCTTTGTGTTTTAAAAGGTTATAAACTTGATAAAGTGGGTGTTGGCTGCCATGCATCACCATTTTTCCTCCCTTTCCCGAGTTCAACCTTGCCGTCACCAATTCTTCATGATTTCTTGCCCAAAATCAAGTGCTTTTGGTGGAATTTAAAGGCGCAAGGGTTATATATGCCTTTGGTAGCTTGTTTCAAGAAGATTTTTTCATTTTAAGGCTTGGAATTATGTTTTTCAGCTAGATTCCTATTTTTGGCGAGATGTAACATTGATTTCTTGCTTACCTCTTGTTTATTTGATGAATTGAAGCTTGGGTTTCGGTTAGTGGTTAGTAATTTGGTGTCATTTGCTTTGGTTTTCTTGGAACTTAGGTAAGACTTTGTGGATGTTTGTTCTTGGTGAAGAATTGCTTGTTCTTGCTAATGACTTGAAACTGAGGTAAGGGACTCTTGTTAAATTGACGTAGTTTGATGAATGGCATTAGTTGGTCGGTTGTGTTGATCATGGTGGACTAGGCATGGATTTTTTACTTGTGTGATGTTTTGATGCATCATGAGAATGTTGAGATGGTGTATTTGTGGCCTATGCAAGTTGTTTTACAAGTTTACAGTAAGTTCAAGCATCCCTTGTTTGCCATAAACTCATAGAAAGCCTCTAAGGAAGCTTAGGAGGGTGTTTTTGAGGTTCAGGACATGGGATCTGATGGGTTTTGGGAGCCAAACAGCGCAGCGGAATTTAACCAAAACCCTTAAGGATCCAAGTGAAATGGGGTAAACCGGGTGTTCGAAAATTTTCATACCTAATTTTCGGTTGAGATCTCTTACTCGACTGTAGAGTCGAATCGCAAAACCTGAACAATTGACATCTTCAGGCTCTCTATGGTATCCACACGAGCCTCTCAGGATCACCACGTCCCGGCAGATGCGTTTCTCTTGCGCTCGCAGTGCTAGCTTGCGTCGTCCAAGGAATTACAAGATAAGAGTGCAGTTGTCCTTTTGGGAGGCTAGGGCAAGGAGACCTACGAATTTTTCACTAGAAGTTGTATTTATAGTGAGACTCAACTTCCAGGCCTAATAGGTTTCAAAGCCGTAATCCAATTAGGCTTTAATTTCGGGCTTAATAATGGCTCAACTATTGGGCCCATTATTAATATGAAATTATTGTGAAACCAAAACCGAAATTATTAGCCCATGCACTCTAATGATCCAAATAGCTCTATGTGTGTGACCCAATAGGCTCTTACCACGTTGGCAATGATCATAAATCACATTTATGATCATAAGCAATGAGCGATGTCTAGCAACACATCATTGCTACCCAAGTGACAAGATTGTCGATGATTCGATTAAACCTTTATGATCATCACCGATATATGCCATTGCCCCTTTGTCCAAGATATCAAGACTAAGCACGAGACATGGAATGTGTCACTCTCGTATAGCCCAATCTTTGGTTTCTTGATTACCGAGTAGACCAACTTAAACTGATGACATTGATATCGTATATCAACTCATCTGAACATGGCCATGCATTTTTCTAAGTCTTACTCCATCAAGGGGCCCAAAGATATCACTTCCGTTACATAGGAGGCACAAATCCCATCTTGATCATACAAATCCCTCCGCATGATATGTGACATACCCAATGACCTCATTAAAGTTCACTCAGTTACGAGCAACAAAGGAAAGTATCAAAGTATGTGACTCACATGTACGGAACCTTGATGATCTTAGGTCGAAGGACTACATACACCATGATCACTATGAGAATCACTTATGATATTCATATAACGATCCATGTAGTGTTCTCATGGTGGGTCGGTCCAGTACACAAGTTCTCCAACTTGTACCCATATGTAGACTACATATCTCATATTAGTCTCCACATATGCTAGTCGTTATGTATTATTGCAACCCGCTCCACAATAATACTAGACCAGGGATGTTTAAGAATATGATTATTCTAGGGTTACAATTATGTTTGTTAAGTTACGCAGAAACAAAACAACAAACATAATTGCTAGATTAATGCCTTAATAAAATATCATGACTCATTGTGCAAAAATACAATCATCTCACGATTGGCTTTTGGGCACAACACTAACAGGGTCTTGGTGCCTAGGCGCCCTCTGGTGTTGTAGTACCCAAGGTGCATTTTCTTATCTGCAGAGCAAGGTGCTCCTGGTGCCTATGCCTCAGCTGGCACCTAGGCCTCATTGGCACCTATCCTAGCACCTAAGTCTTTGAGGTCTTTTTAGCAACAATTTTAGCTTTTTAAAAAAGGATCCAAGGGAGGCCAGAGATGGTCCTAGGGGTGCCTAAAGCTTAGAAATTGTACAATGGCACTCTAGAACATCCAAAAACTCTCTCATGATCTAGGAGTTTTCTCATAGTTTTGTGAATGGTAAGTGCACTTCCCGAAAAAAGTAGTTTATGGGCCATAACAATTGCACCATTAGATGAGGTGGAAGGTTTAGCACCATCGAGACCTTAGTTGTACCTTTAGGTTCAAGGCCTTGATGAGGAAATCTTAGTACACGTAGTGGGTTCTTCTGAACCTAAGAATTATGAGTCCAACCATGGTCATTGCTACTCCACAAGTGTAAACCAGGTAATGGTGGATAGGTATGTACCTTGAGTGAAGGTTTAGTGCACTTGTAGCCTAGGCAAGATTTCTTGAGGTACAAGTGAGAACCTAGAGCACTGTTGGTAAGAGTTTGAGGTGGAAGCATAGTACAAAAGTGACCTAGGCAAGTCTAAGGACATGAGGCACTATGTGGAAGCTTAGCACACCTAGTGAATTCCTCAAAACTCAAGCGAGGTGAATCCACCATGTTCAGCTGCACAACAATTAAGGGAAGGTTAAACTTACTACATCAGTAAGCTTAGGCTTACTAGGAACGAGTTATGGGCCAAAACTTGCTAGGTATGGAGTGATGCCCGTAGGAGGACTAGGTAGAGGACAAGTCCTAGAGGATTAAAATGTATGCACATAGGTTTAGCCTCACGCTGTATGAGCTCATAGCAGATTACATATCTTTATATATGTGTTGTCCTTTGTGTTTTCCTTTCACATTGAAGACCCCTTATTGAGAACCATAAGATTCTCACTCCCTTAGTTTCATGTTGTGCCGATATTGAGGTTGTTGGACCCGACAATCATTAAGGACTATTATGGTAGTTTCTGTTCCAGGTATATTGCTTGGAGAATCCTTGAGATTCTAGCTATTTGGCTACTTGTTAGTTAAGTTGTTATCGTACTAACCACAGTTTTTTTGCCACAGAGGCTAGTGAGCACATGGAGAATCATTGAGGCTTGCCACCAGGATCTTTCATCTAAGGTGGAAGCTAGTTGGTTGGATTTAAATAATGCTAGCCCTGTATATGTATGCTATATGTTGTGGTCTCCAATGTGTATGAATAGAGTTATGGATTCTAAGGTTGCCTTTGGGTGTAAGGCATAGTCTACAATTGTTTAAATGCCAACACACAGTTAATTAAGTGTCGGATTAATGCTTATGCTATAAACTTTTTATATGCTTTGACTCTTTGAACATTGGTTTTTATTGAAATGCCTAAGCAATATAAATGTTTTATGATTTTCTACTTGCCCAGGTCAGAGCAACTCTTGCATACATAATTTGCATTCCTAGGTTAAACAACTAGTAGCATGAAGTTTTAACCAAGGTGCACATAATTAATTAGCCAACTGCAACCGGCATGAGACTTGTTCTTATAGGCTTCCTAGGCAGGGCCATAAGGGGCCGCCTTACTTTGGTATCAGAGCCAATTTCGTAGACATTGGGGGCTAAGAACTGAGATCTAGATTGTGATCCATGTACTAGGGTAGTTCATACTAACCAAGATCTATAAGTTGTCATCTTGGTTTAGCTACAGTTTGCGATGGTGAAACTAGGTTAGTGCAATTTGGAGACTAGAGGTCCAAGAATGGATCCTAGTAGTGTAGTGTGGCATCATTGGGGTAGGTAACTTGACTTGCTCTGAGGTATAAAGAACACCTTGGAGTAGGTAGTTAGGATGTGACTACTATCCTAGGAAATTTTTATGGAACCTTAAACATAAGGTAGGCTACATGATCCATAAGGCTATGAAGGCGTCGACACCTCCAGGGCAGGGAGTACCATAAGGTCAGGTTGGCTGCTCCCGTTGTGTCAGAACTTGAACCCACTAGTTTGGATGGATTAGGCTACTAGAAAGGAGCTGAGGATGCGCTAAATGAGTGTTAGGTACTTAGTCGAGCAGGCTATAAAATAAAGCGGAGCGCTCTCATACCTTTCTTTTGAAAGTGGAGCTTAAGGCTGAGACTACCAAGGTCGTAAGCTAGCATACTTTAGCACTTGATAATCATTGATGAAGGACCTCCGGTCAATGGTCTAGCATGAAGTAGCTCTTAAAAGAAAGTTAGAAGGGTTGAAGACACAAGATGGCGAGGTGGAGGTTGGTTTATCCAATCTAGTAGGAGCATGTGTGAAATGCCCATAGTGCAAAAGTCAACTAAAAGAAAGGAACAAGAACGGATCATGTAGGACAAGGGTTTAGGCCTAGGGTGCAAGGAGAACTTGGCTTGATGCCTTGCACCTAGGAATTATTATCAATTGTCTGAATGGTCATCAGACTAGTATCATTTTGGGCTCAATTGAGTTACTACCAGCCTAGGAAGCTTGTCACTAATAGTTGTTGCCACAGAGAGTTAGCCTAGTACACTAGAACAATAGTTTAAAGCTTTGAGTCGATTAGTCAAGTGATCAAAATAGGCAGCCACCAGCTAAGTGCGACTGATAGCTGTAGTGAACTCGTGTCCAATGCATAGCTAGTACGAGTTGAGTCCTTACCTTCTCACTAGTAGTTTGTTATTTACTCAGTAATTTTTGGCACCAATTACTGGCATGGTTTTAGTTGGCTTGTTGGGTGGTAGTTTCAAGTGGGGTTAAGGTTAACCCAAGTGCATCAGGACCTAAAGATGCATCAAGTACTGGGCAACACCCGAAACCCTAGGACCTACTTGCTAGTGTGAGAACTCACTTAAGTAAAGGCTTAAATGCCTTAGATTGTAAACATTCTAAGGTTCCATAGGTTTTCTTCTTTCATGAGTTAGTTTAGTGGCCTAATTGTGGCCTAATTGATGGACAATGATTAGCTAGTTAAACGGATGAGTTCCTTATAGTCACAAACTAGTAATGGAGTAAATCAGTTAGATGCTGAAGAGGTGAGTAGGTAAGTATTTATTTTATTTCTTACCATTGAATGCAAGAGGAACTAAGGAAGGAAGCAAGGACCAAGGAACTCAATTGGGGATTAATTGATGGATAGGTTTATTCATCCGTTAGCTATATACCCTAGGGTTAAGCCAGTAAGAATCAAGTTATTGCTGGGGTTTGGCTTGACTACCAAAAGATAGTAAGAGAACCCAAGCAATAGAATTGATTGGCATGGACCAGGGGATAACGGTTGACTTGGGGTCATCATCCTAAGGTTAAGTGGAGTCGACAACCATTTAGATGACTAGTGGAAAAAGAAAGACTCGGCTATTGAAGCTAGTAGAGTAGGTTAAGGACTAAGTCCTTAGTGGAACTGAGGAAGTTGTGGGGATCATATATTGCTTCGAATTAATGCCAGTAGGTCAGTACAATATTGCACTATCAAGTTGGAAATGATCGAGTGATGCTAGAAGGAGGATGTCTTACTTTAATCCTTCAGGTTAGTGTTCGATGAGTGCCCATGAGGTAGAGTTCACTATGACCAGTTGAGAATTGACTCACAAGTAGCCAAAGTGAGAAGTAATCTCCCACCTACTTTAATATATTGCTTGGTAATTAGAAATGCTGGGTCTAGTATAGGTACAGTTGTGCTCACATGTTGTGCAAAGGCTCCAAAAGTTGTTGTGTTCATTAGAGTAGGGGAAAGTTGAAGTTAGAGCCTTGGTTGATGAAGGTTTGGTTAAGCTAGTTTTAGGGCTAAAGTTAGAGCAACTCACTTGACCCTAATGCCTTGTAAAGGAAGGGCTAGTGACTGGCAAGATTGGTTAAGGGCTAGCAGGTGCACTAAGTGGAATTATATGAGTGAGCCATTTGATAGATTTTACATGGCTAACCATATCCCAATAGTTAACTGAAGAAATGGTTAAATTGGTTCTCCCACCAAGAAGGTGAGTTTATGTGGTGAAAGCCATAAGTATAGTGTTTCGACCTGAGGACAATACAGTGTGGTCATGGTATGGTAGTTACGTAAGAAAGGTGGATATGGTTCTTTGTAAACATAGGCTAAAGGATGGATGGTCGTCGAGTAGTTGATTGATAGTGTTAGAGGCCAAGAAGCCTAGGCGGTGGTCAAGGAGTTGAGTAAGACAAGAGGCATAATGGAGCCTAGTGACGGAGGCCGAGGTGCCTAGTTGCTACCTAGCAAAAGATGCCAAGGTTACCCTAGGACTAGGTAGTACCTTGTAACTCGGCTAAGGACCCCAAAAATGCTTCAGGGACACAGTGAGTGTTGATGGCTGGGAAGTAAGTGTACTAGAAATGCACCTGAAAATCTAATTTCACGTGTGCAGGGTGTTAGGCTGCAAGTGTAGGGAAGTGAAGATACTTAGTGTGTAGGCTTTAGGCACCTAGGACACTCCAAGTAGAACAGCCAAAGTAGTAAGACCTTCAACTTGGGAAGCATATTGGTAGCTTAGTCACCGAGTGTTAGGAGGCCTAAGCCGAGGGAGCACAGACAAAGCCCTTGTGTTGCTAGCTACTTGGAGTCTTGGCACTCATGCTAGAGAAGGTTTCTTTGGTAGGCATGCAGGTGTAAAAGACTCCAAAGTAACCAAGGTAGTAGGATCACAATGCTCGAGTGGTGCATAGGTATCTTGCTCAATACACTAGTATGCTCATTGCATAAGTGTCGTCTGAGGAGAGCATTTGAAGACTCGTATTCTAGGGTTTACTAAGACATGCAACTTTTGGTAGGTCACTTATTGGAAGAGCCCTAGAGTAGAGTGGATCTTGGAGCGAAGTATGCCTTATGATGCTAGTGGTGTATGTGGCTAGGCCATAGTACACTAGTAATACATTTAGTCTAGTGATCATTGGGAGTTGTCAGGTACCAAACCTAGAGTAAATAACTTACTGTGAAATAGATTGTGGATGAGTTGTATGCTCATTAAGTTGGCTTGCACTAAGAGGTTTGGTACATAGACATTGGGTGCTGAACCTATAGTGAGTCATTTTTTTTAGTGTGAGTATTAACGGACAAGTTTAACTTGTTAAGTTAGCTTACATTAGTAGGTTTGGCATAGAGGATTAAAAGGAGGAGGTTGGTTAGTGCCAAGCTTTTAATGGGTGGCTATCAGTGTAAGGTTAGTGGGCAGGTTTTCAAAAATTTGTTAAGCTAACTTGCACTAGGAAGCTCAGGTATAGAGGTTAATGTTGAAGAGTTATGGTCATTAAATTCACTAGGACAACTTGAGTAGTCAGGTGTCCTTTAGTAGCACTATGTGCTGAGGGTAATAACTGACCATACCATAGTCTTCAAGGGTAGAATTACACTAAATTACTTTGGACCGTGTAAGGTTAGGTAAAGGTTGGGAGAACAGTTGGTAGCTATTGGTTTGTTGTTCAGTTTGAGAACAAAGTGTGGCACTAAACATAGTACCTATACGAGATAGGACCCGATTCAAGTGCCTGAGTGCATTAGCTAAGTGAGTAGGGTAGTTTTGGTACCAAAAGGGTTGTTATCAAATTGACTCCCTTTGGTATGTTTGTTTAGGATATGCTGGCACTGTATCGTAGGATTGCATCTCTATAGTGGGGAGATCAAATTTGGAGGACCAAATTCTCCAAGGTGCGGAGAATGTTGTGGCCCTCCTAGTGGGAAGCTTGACTGTAGGAGGTAAATTAACTAAATTTCTTTAACTAGGCAAGATTAAGTAAGTTAGGTAAGGTTCACTAAGTTCCGAGGAGTTTATGGCACTAAATAGGTTCAGGGGCAAAATGATCATTTTGCATCCTAAATTATAAAGTTGAGTCCCAGGAGTTAAAAATGAGTTTTTGAAACTTAACCCTTGCTCTAAACCTAAAATTTAGCTTAAGTAAGCAAGATTTGACCAAGTTTTAACTTTAGTTACTATTTAGGGAAGGGGCTTTTTGTAACTTTTAAAAAAGTTTGGTGGCTTTGTGTTTTAAAAGGTTATAAACTTGGTAAAATGGGTGTTGGCTGCCATTCATCACCATTTCCCCTCCCTTTCCCGAGTTCAACCTTGCCATCACCAATTCTTCATGATTTCTTGCCCAAAATCAAGTGCTTTTGGTGGAATTTAAAGGCCCAAGGGTTATATATGCCTTTGGTAGCCTGTTTTAAGAAGATTTTCTGATTTTGAGGCTTGGAATAATGTTTTTCAGCTAGATTCCTATTTTTGGCGAGAGGTAACATTGATTTCTTGCTTACCTCTTGTTTATTTGATGAATTAAAGCTTAGGTTTTGGTTAGTGGTTAGTAATTTGGTGTCATTTACTTTGGTTTGCTTGGAACTTAGGTAGAACTTCATAGAGGTTTGTTCTTGGTGAGGAAAGCTTAATTCTTGCTAGTGACTTGAAATTGAGGTAAGGGATTTAAGGTTCAAGCGCACTTGATGTCATTCATAGCTTGTTTGATTGTTAAATTCAAGTAGTTTGATGAATAGCATTAGTTGGTGGGTTGTATTGATCATGGTGTACTAGTCTTGGATTTTTTACTTGAGTGATGTTTTGATGCATCATCGGAAGGTTGTGATGGTGTATTTGTGGCCTATGCAAGTTTTTTTACAAGTTTATGGTGAGTTTAGGCATCCCTTGTTTGCCTTGGACTCATAGGAAGCCTCCAAATAGGCTTAGGAGGGTGTTTTTGAGGTTTAGGACACGGTGTCTTGGCACCTAGGTCCCATCTGGGGCTATAGCACCCAAGGTGCATTTTCTAATCCATAAAGCAGGGTGCTCATGGCTCCTAGGCCCAGGTGGTGCTTAGGCCTTAATGGCACCTCTCCTGGCGCCTAAGCCCTTGAGGTTTTTTTCAGCAATAATTTCAACTTTTTAAAAGAGGATCCGGGGGAGGGCAGAAATGGTTCTAGGGTGCCTAAGGGTTGTAATGGTAAAATGGCACTCCGAAATATCCAAAAATTCTTTCAAAATCTAGAGTTTTTCTCATAGTTTTCTGAATGGTAAATGCACCTCAAGAGAAAACTAGTTTATGGGCCATAACAAACACACCATTAGATGAGGTGGAAGGTTTAGCATCGTCGAGACCTTAGTTGTACCTTCAAGTTCAAGGCCTTGATGATGAAACTTTAGTACACCTAGTAGGTTCTTCGGGACCTAAGAATTATGAGTCTAACCATGGTCATTGTTACTCCACTAGTGTGAACCAAGGAATGGTGGATAGATATGTACCTTGCGTGAAGGCTTAATGCATTTATTGCCTAGACAAGATTTCCTGAGGTATAAGTGAGAACCTAAAGCACTCTTTGTAAGGGTTTGAGGTGAAAGCGTAGTACACAAGAGACCTAGGTAAGTCTAGGACCTTGAGACAGTATGTGGGGACTTAGTACACCTAGTGAGTTCCCTGGAACTCAAGTGAGGTGAATCCACCATGTTCACCTACACAACAATCAAGGTAGAGGACAAGTCCCAAATGACTGAAATGTATGCGCATAGGTTTAGCCTCACACTGTATGAGCTCACAGCTGATTACATATCTTTGTATATGTGTTGTTCTTTGTATTTTCCTTCCACGTTGAAGACCCCTTACTGAGAACCATAAGATTCTTACTCCCATAGTTTCATGTTGTGCAGATATTAAGGTTGTTGGACACAACAATCGTTGAGGATTGTTGTTGTACTAACTATAGTTTCTTGGCCACAGAGGCTAGTAAGCACGTGGAGGATCATTAAGGCTTGCCATCGAGATCTCTCATCTAAGGTGGAAGCTAGTTGATTGGATCTCAATAATACTAGCCCTGTATATGTATGTTGTATGTTGGTGGCCTCCAATGTGTATGAATAGAGTTACAGACTCTAGGGTTGCCTTTGGGTAGGCATAGTCTACAACTGTTTAAATGCCGTACACACAGTTAATTATGTGTAGGATTAATGTTTATGCTATCAAGGTTTTATATACTTTGACTCTTTAAATGTTGGTTTTTATGGAAATGCCTGCGATATAAATGTTTTATGATTTTCTACTTGGTCAAGTCAAAGCAACTCTTGCATACATAATTGTATTCCTAGGTTAAACAACTAGTAGCATGTACTTTTAACCAAGGTACACATAATTAATTAGCCAACTGCAACCGGCATGGGACTTGTTCTCATAGGCTTTCTAGGCAAGGCCATAAAGGGCTGTCTCAGGAGATAATGAATAGTTCTATCTTGACCAATTATTTAACCAACTACTGCCACTTCGCCCATTTTTGCTCTTCTTATCACTCTGGCCCCAAATCTTGTTTTTTATTAAACTTGGGCCACTAAAGCCTCCACTAAACCATCCCTCTTAGTCCCAAGAAATGCTTTCCATGCTTGTACACTTAGTCCCTTAGCTTAGTTAGCCTATCTTTGACCTCTTGAGACATGATAGCTCAGTTTCTCACTTAGTACATTTTCCCCCCCTTAACTTCTACTTTTGGTTCAAATGGCTAGAAACACTTTTAGTCTTAACTTATTTATCTCAAAACACTTGCATGAACATAATTCCATTGAAATTATGGTTATGCCCATGACTTGGCCCAAAATTACCATTTTATCCTTTTTGCCCTTCAGGTGCCAATTATATATTGGGACTCAACTTAACCTTACTTAACTTGCTTTTCTTGCATCATAAAACTTATTTGATGAAAATGACTTGTGATTTACTTACCTTGGCATTTTGTAATAGGGAAAGTACTTTGAGAGCCTTTACACCAAATCTTTGTGTTTCAATAAACATACGAGCTCACAGGCAAATGCACTTATCATCAAAGTATAATAGTGGCAAGTACCAGCATTGTTTTTCCTTAGGAATATAGGTTATTTTTTGTACTAAATATCTCCTTATTATCTAACTAACAATTAAAATGAATTATTTAATTAACAACTACGGCTAACTAAATTAAACTAATGTAGTAAAGCAAACTACTAACTAACAAATCATACTAGAGAAACAATTAAGACAATCAGTGAATAATGGCCTTATACTTAGATTCGAATCCCCCTAGAATTTCCCTTGTGTTGCTTTTATTATGGTTTAATAGGATTGTGATTAACTTAGACCTATTATTCTCATTATTTTCATTATACTAAACCAATTCCTAAGTCACTGATATGGTGTTTAGGCCTATTGCCCTACAAGCCACTACTAGGTTTAACCTTAATCCAAAGATATTATATCGCACATATTACTCCTGGTTACGATACCATCCCTTCTATCCAATGATGATCCACAACAAACATACCGGATACTTCTTGATGCATGTTCATCATCTCACAATGAATTAATAGGCCATATACTATTAATCAACATAACAAAGCACATTGGATAAATCACAAAAAACAAATGATCATATTAGACTGAAAATAATCATAATCACAAAATCGTCCTAAGGCTCATCTACTCTAAGCTTGAGTAGGAAAAGTTTAGCTCATAATGCCATAAAATAAACACCAATGAATCAAAAGAAAACAAAGAAAGGAATTATCCATGGCTGAATGTCTTCTTCTCTAATAAATCTTTGATCTGGCACTCATAAAATGGCATTGATCATTAAAACTGTCTCTAGTAGCATTCCTCCTTGAAAAACACTCATTTTCTATGTATTTTTCTGCTTCTCTTCTGTCTTCTCCTTTCTTCTCTAATTAACCCAAAAACCCTAAAAATTAAGACAAATACGGGTTGAAATACATCCTCATAGCAAGTCATGTTACTCCTTTAGAAGGTAAACTATCATTTAATTTAACGCAGTTTGGAACATGAGCGTGTATGACACTACATGGTTGTGCATAAGAGCATGTAAGCTTCAAAACCTCGCCAAAATCTTGCACTTTAGCTGCAAAACTTCACCAAAATCCTTCCTATCTTGCACGAAGCTAAAATATGACCTGCAAAACAAATATAAACCAATTAAGCACCATATGCTAGCAAAAACACATCAAAACACAAGTAAATACAATGTAAAAGCCTATAGAAAACAAACTAAATATGAGCATATCAGCAAGACTCGCAACTATTTGATCCTCCAGATACTCTTAGAGAATTTTATCTTAGAGCTGAGCAACACATGATAGCTGAATAACAAAGGAGTCGTGCCCCAAGGTATGAATGTCAAAGGAAATCGCGACCACCAAATCAACTTTGGCAAAAAAGGAAGGGGAATATGCAGTACCCTAGGAGAACTTGAGGAAAAAATCCTTATTTTACACCTTTGAATACCATAAGAACCAATATTCTCATGCTTTAAAAAAAAGAGCTGTGACCTAAGCCAATGGCCTCTAATAATAAGCGAATTTTAAAAAAATACTGTCAGTACTAAAGGGACCACGACCATGGTCCAAATGATTGTCATTGGCTCAGAAAGTACATTGAGTTGCTGATCAAACAAGGGAAATTAAGAAGGTATCTATGATTTCTGTCATCAAAATGACAAGAAAGAAGGAACAATGAGTGAGGACCTAATGACGAAGAGTATTATTTAGATAAATGTCAAGACAACAGAAGTCCAAGAAGACAGCCCACAACCTCTGCAGGAATCATCCAAACCATAACAATGGAGATGACCTCAATTGAAAGAAAGAATAAGATACACAAAATAACATTCATGAATTTAATGGCTTAGTTACTCAACTAAAGAGGCAAGATGGAACAACTATGTGTTTCCCCCATGATGACCCACTTTCAATTATAGCTCACATTGAAAATTGGGATATCAAAAGGATTCTGTACGATGATGGGTTGAACATTAACGTATTATTCACACATCTGCTTCCAAATCAAGGAATTAATAAGGCTAAGCCTAAATCAAATTTGACCCTCACATTCAGAGTAAGATATAAGGAATTGCTTGTTATTGGTTGGATTGATCTCCTATTGATGCTTTGAGGAAAGTCATTAAAAAATGACATGAAACTCTTCACTTTTGCTAGTACAAAATTCATTGTCATCAATGTTCCTTGCCCATACAATGCAATACTTGGGAGCTAGTCACAAGGGATTATACATATGAAATTGGATGTCAGGTATTTAATTGTCACCTTTGAGACCGAACAAGGAGATGAAATCATATACATAGACCATGCTAAAGTAAGAATGTTTTTTAAGAAAGTTAGGTAAGCACCAGAGAAGATTAGTGCGGGACTTTCAGAGTGAGCCACCTGAAGTATTCCATCCAAGGAAGGAGGAGAAAAGGGCAACCAATGTTAAGCTAAACAATAGGTTAGCCGAAGAGACTTTTTTTGCATGCATATATTAGTAAGAGCTAATATATGATTGGTCATTGAAGACAAAAAGGTTTAGAGAACGTAAATTCTTCTATCAAGAATAAAAATGATTTGAATCATTAGCCAACTTTTTATGATGATTGTTTGTTAAAAGTATGGTATTTCTGTCATTTGGACAACAAACATCTAATTTGAGCCTTTCCCATCACAGTGTTCTTATTAAAGCCATAGTAACCAAAGCATGAAAAATCATGGATAAAAGGTCCACTTTTGAACACCCTACAACTTCAGTTTATCCAAAGATCACCTAAAGGCTTATAGTATGGTAAAAGTACTCACATATTCTTTGAGGTAAACCAGTATTGGTCAAAGTTATTTGACCAGAAAGGTTAAACCTTAGGATGTTTAATACATCTCGGATTATTGAGAAAAATACCCAAGCAGAACACAACCAAGGATATTTGACCAAAAAGAGTGCATAAATAATAAAAAACACTAACAAATAAAAAATGTATGTTAGAATTACAATGCATTCATTCGGAAAAAACTAATTAGCTTTCAATAGAAGAAAACAATTAGTGAAAAAAGCCTCAAGCCTAGTCACCCATACCTGATGCCCCGAGGCATCCTCGTTAAGTGACATTGTGACTTCTGGAGGGACTTCCTGAGAGGGAGAATGCCTGGAGCCCAGATTTCCCAGAGGAGCGTGCCTGAAAAGCTCAGAAGAGAGGGTTAGGAGGTCCCCGGAGTGTTTTTCTGGGGAGGAGCCTCCGACGCCCAAGTCAGGTCTTGAGAAGGTGAAGGGGGAGCACTAAAGGTTTTAGTGGCCTTGCCTGTTTATGTCGTCTCAAGGAGGAGGAGTCGAACCGTTTGCCAGGGTTTGTTCTCTGGTATTTATAGAAGTGCCCAGCCTGTTCAGATGACGACACGTGTTCGGTCGGATGTTCTCTGAGTTTCTGGGCGTAGGGGACAAGTAACCGGTGGCAAGCTCCTTGAGCCTTGGACCGAGACAGGTCGTAACAAGACCTGGACGACGTCGGCGTGTCAGACCGCCATTTGGGGCGGCATGTAATGCCTGTGGGTGACATGTTAGAGGCTCCTTAAATGCTCATGCCGTACTCCCGAGGTCCTCTGGGCGAGGTCGTCCTTTGGTATGGACGCCCTTCTTCGGGAGTTATGCTCGTAGTTCGGGGAGTCCTTTAGTTTGGTGGTTCTACCTTCGGAGGATTCTCTCCTGCTTGTAAGGGCCTCTGTCCCGAAGGCAATCTGTTTGGTCCCCCGAAGGAGCTGGTAACATTTTTGGAGTTCCTGAGGTATTAGCCGAAGTCCCGAGTTTGACACGTATTGACTTTGTTCCTTCTGAGGTCAGTGATAGTGCCTCCTTCGGGTGACATTAAGCTCTCCGGTTACCTTGTTTTCGACAAGAGGCACGAGGTGAGAGAGGTGATAGTCCTTCAGCTATCACAAGCCCCCCTTTGGAAAGCCGAAGTAGATACTTTGGTTTATCAACTTTTGAATGCAGTCTTTCAGGGCCTTGGTTATAACAATTTTGCCGAGGATGGACCTCTTGTCTGAAGACACCGGCTTGTTCGGTCATAATCTGTCTCTTGGTGTCTTCGAGGTAACCTACCTCTCTCTTTTTGTAGATCTGCGCCACGTTGCGTCTCGTAACCAGACGTGTCAGTCTAGAGCGACGTGCCCAGGTGTAGGAGTGTCAGAAGACGTGACCCCCCTTTGGTGCAATGGCTGACACGTGGCAGCCTGCTATTGGCAGGAACTGTATCGGATAAAGCAGGCACGTCTTTTCATGCGCTCTGAGCAATTATGGCGACTGTTTGCCTTCGCGGAGTAGTTATGACGCCGGTTCGCCTTCGCCTCTTGGCCTACATATACTCCTGTTCCGTCATAACCCTCTTTTGCTTCTGTTTTTGCTCTCAACTGCTTTCACCTTTTCTCCTGCTTTTTCCGGTGATCCTTTTTAACGGGGTGTTTTCCGACAACCTTTCGTGACGTCGTCTTCAAATCCAGATTTCGGCAAAACATTTGGTGGGTTTTAACTTTCAGAGCCTTTTGCTTTTTAAGCTTTCCCGAAGTTGTTTTTGGCCTTTTTCCGAAATCATTTTTCAGCCAACCATGCCTATTCCTGAGAGCTGGCAACCCCTTTTGTCTCATCCTTGCTGCACCACTCCTAAAATATTAGAAAAATGGAAGACCAAGTTCTTCCTTCCCTCGTACGCCGTTACCTGGTTGCCACGTTCGGACCAATTTAGCTTTTCGAACCATGGCGACGAGGTTACCATTTTCCGAGCTCAACTGAAGGCCGGACTTCGGTATCCTCCTCCGAAGATGATTTGGGACTTTTGCCAATTCCATGGCATTGCCGTAAATCAGCTTCCACCGAACTCATACTGCTATTTTAACGCCTTCCTCTGTATGTGTGTCGTTTTCAAAATAAAACCCCACTTCATCATCTTTATGCAGTACTATAAGCTCTTCGTGGTCCCGAAGGGTGGCTTTTACTTCATGCTACCTCGGGTACTAGGGAGCAAAAAGTATATGTTTACTTTTGCCACCAAGGACAACTGGCGAGGATGGCAACAAAAATTTTTCTTTCTGAAGATGGAGGAGGCCTGGTCGCACGTTCCGACCAAGTGGGCTCAGGGAAGGCTGGAGATGGACGTCGTAGATCCGAGGATAATGCTGACTCCCGAGTTGGCTCCCATATTCACTGATTTTGACAAACGTATCCGCACCGTCTCCGATTGGGGTCCCGAGGTCCCTTCGCGCTCCCTCAACCCCTTCCCCATCAATCGAAAGCTGATGACCGAGGAGGTTCTTCGGTAGTTAGGGGTAGTGAAGGAGAACAAGACCGACCTCGGAATGCTGGCTCCTGACATCGCTGGGAAGGATTCCTGGCTAGTGCAACTCCTTCGGGAGGAAACTACTTACGAAACTTTTTATGAGCATAAGTTATCTCCGAATCCCTCTGTTATAATTTCACCTTGGACTCACGCTGATGTCTTCTTTCTTTTTCAGAGATGGGCGACGACACTGCTGCCTATTACAAGTCCCTTTTTCTCTGTCAAGCCGAGAAGGGCAAACAGACGAAGAAGGCCATCTCCTGAAGGTGGAAATCATTTGGGGCTGGGCCATCTGTGGCCAAACAGGCGAAGAAGGATGCGCCTCCTCCTCTTCCAGAGATTTCCAAAGAGGTGGGCGAAGAGCCCGAGGCTGTTACTGTCCCACCGGCCGAGGTCGCTGCCGACCTCACTGCTCAGAGTCCCACTTATTTGGCGACTCTTCTGGATGCTTTGGTAGAAGCCCCTTCTACCGAGGAGCGCCGTAGGAGCAAAGGCAAGGAAATTTCTGCCGAGGGTACTCAGGGCTCGGACGACGATGTCACCGAGGTGCCTCTAGGTTTGCTTTCTCAGACAAACTGTGATGCCTTTACTTTTTTGAACTTTGAAATTTACTTGCCTTGACCAACTTCTTGTTTTGCCGTGCAGGGGAGTTACTTACTCCGGGTTGGGTAGCCGAGCACGCCCGGAAGTGAGCCCTTCGGGATGCCCGTATCCCGAAGGGGAAGGTCCCAAAGGAGCCTTTCTGGTCGTTTACGGAGGACATGAATTTGTACTCCGGATACTGCCAGCAAATGGCTAAAGAGATCTCAAAAGGGATGCTTACTGAAGCCTCCTTCAGAGCTATCGCGGAGGCTCACCCGGGCTATGATTCCCTGGCCGCGAAACTTTTCGAGCACGCTGCCCAGGTATGTTTTCTGCCTTTCTTTCTTTTTTCCTTTGGATTTTTTCCAAGTGTTTGGCTCTCTCTTTTCTTTTTTGCCTTACTGACTTTGCCTCTTTTTTTGCAGCTGCTGGGGTACGCTGGTTTCCTCAGAGTTCGGGTGGCTAGGCAGACAGTGTTCCGAGCCTCGGCCTTAGAGGTTATAGAAAAAACTAAGGCCACGTGCTCGGAATTAGCTGCCCAGAACACGCAGCTGGCTCAAGCTGCAGAGAAGGAGATTGCCACCGTTCGGGAGGGGTTCCTGAAGGAAAAAGAAGAACTTGTGAAGGAATCCTCCCGGAAGATTTCTGACCTCAGCTCCTAGGTGGCGGAGTTGATTTCAGCGAATGAAGCCTATCAAAAGGAGAAGTTAGAGTCTGAGGTTCTCCTGGCGAAGGCGCTTGCTGAGAAGGCCACGCTTCAAGTTGAGGTCGATGCTTTGAAGAAGGAGCCGGAAAAGAAGAAGATGAAGGCATTGAAGAAGAAGGCCGCGGATCTGAAGAAGGACCTTGACGCCCTTGGTGTCGAGAAGGATAAGTCTGACCAGATGACCAAAGTCGGTTTTCTGGATGGCTTCTGCCTTGTTCGGGACTAGGTCCTGCTGAAGTTTCCAGATCTGGACCTTTCTTTCTTGAAGGCCGTAAACATTCCCGAGGGACCTCGGTGGGCTTGGTCAAAGATTGAACACTTGAACTTGCCCCTTTTACTCCCGGCGCCGAAGGTAATGGAGAAGGACGCAGGAGCTGGTGGCTCCCGGGACGCCGAGATCCCTTAGTTTGTTTTAGGGCCCTTTGCCTTCTTTTCCTTCTTTTTTAGCTAAGTCTTTTTGTGATATTTTTCATTTCCTGTTGTCCCGAACATGTTTGCTCAAGAGACTTCGGAAAATCAAATCTGCGCTTATTACGGCGATCGCCTTCGCGGAATTCTAGCTTGTATAATTTACACTTCAGAATTTTTCTAAGAAACTTTTGTACTTAGAATATTTTTCTAATTTGTACAATACAACTCTCCCATGAGATCCTAAGCATATAATTTTTTCAAGGCATCCGAATGCCAAGTATTTTTTAATTCTACGCCTTCGGCATCGCCGAGTTTGTACACCCCTTTTCATACTTCGGCACGAACCAGATAAGGACCTTCTCACTTTGTGCGAAATACCCCGTGGGATGGCCTTCGGGGTCCGAATTCAGCCTTTCGAAGAACGAGGTCTCATTTCTTTATTCCCTTTGGCCTAGCGCGCAAGTTTATAGCCGCGGCCATTCTTTGCTGAAAGGCTTTTCTTCTCAGCTCGGCTATTTCCATATGTTCACCGACGAGGTCGAGCTTGGTTCTTAGTCCGAGGTCATTTCCACTTTCATCAAATACTTGCACTCGTACCGATGGTCGCACTGCCTCGATTGGGATGATGGCCTCTGTACCGAAAACGAGTGAAAAAGGCGTTTCCCTTGTGGCTCTTCGGGGTATTGTTCGGTAGCTCCATAATACGCTTTGGAGCTCTCCTGGCCATTTCCCTTTTGCTTCAACCAGTCTCTTTTTCATACCATCTTTTATGGTCCTGTTAGATACTTTTACCTGCCCATTGCTTTGGGGGTGAGCTACTGGGGCGAAGTGCATTTTTGTCCCGAGGTCGCTGATAAATTCCCGGAATCCTTTGTCTATAAATTGGGATCCGTTATCAGCTACTAGTACCCTTGGTATGCCAAATCTGCACACGATATTCTTCCATACGAACTTCTGCACTTCTTTTGCCGAGATAGTTGCCAAGGGTTCTTCCTTGACCCATTTGGAGAAATAATCTATCGCTACCACGCAAAACTTCACGCCCCCAGGTGCCATTGGGATCGGTCCTATGAGGTCTATGCCCCAAACTGCGAAGGGCTAGGGATAGTCAGCCGAAGTCACCATTTCTGAGGGTGTCCTCTGGATATTCACCTGTCTTTGGCAACTACCACATTTCTGGACGAATTGCCTAGCGTCCTTTCTTAGGGTAGGCCAAAAGTACCCTTGGCGAAGTCTTACTGCTGCCAGGGCATCGGTTCCAATGTGTGAACCACAAGCGCCTTCGTGAACTTCTTCGAGGATCACTTCAGTATCCTCTTCGCCAACGCATCTCTGTAATGGATTTGCATATCCCTGCCGATACAACTCTTCGCCAATTAGGAAGAATCGACTGGGGTGCCTTGGAAATTTCGCGGCTTTGCCAGGGTCTTCGGGGAGTACATTGTCTGCGATATACCTCTTTATTGGGTCCTTCCAGCTTTTTCCCGAAGTTGCTATGCTCAATATTGCAATGCTCGGGCTGTTTAGTACTTCGGTGCATGTTTTTGACTTTGCCAAGCAGTCTGCTTCGGCATTATCCCGTCGAGGTATGTTTTTTATTTTTACGGTGTCGAACTCCCGAATGAGCTTTGCTACCAATTCATGGTATTTTGCTAAGGTTGGATCCTTCGTCCCATAGTCCCCTACTGTTTGCCGAACTATCAGTTAGGAATCGCTGTGGGCCTTTAGATTTCTCACGCCAATTTTTCTGGCTAGGCGCAATCCTGCTATGAGGGCTTCATACTCAGCCACATTGTTGGTGACGTGAAAGCTGAACTTGATAGCCTTTATTACCTCTAGGCCTTCGGGACCTTTGATAACTACCCCCGCTCCCTGGTGTTCGGACCCCGAGGCTCCGTCAACATACAAAGTCCACTCTGGCTCACCTTCGTTTGGATCCGGATGGCTGTCCTCGATGGTGGGTACTTCGGCAATAAAGTCTGCCATAGCTTGAGCTTTTATGGCTCTTCGAGGTTCATAAGTGATGTCGTGTTCGCCAAGCTCTATACACCATTTGGAAAGCCTTCCCAAATGATCAACCTTTCTCATGACATCGCGCAGGGGTAGACTGCTTCGGACAATGATAGGGTGAGCCTGAAAGTATGGTCGCAGCCTTCTTCCTGCTAGTACCAAGGCATATATAGCTTTTTGCAACAAAGGATATCTGACTTTGGCGCCATGCAGAGACTTGCTTACATAATAGACCGGCCATTGCTTCGGCCCTTCCTCTTTTACAAGGACCGAACTCACTGCTTTTTCTGTGACGGCGAGGTATATCACAAGGGGCTCTCCTTCACGGGGTTGCCGCAGAGTGGGCAGGCGGGCTAGACAGACTTTGAGTTCTTCCCAGGCCTTTTGACAGTCCTCATTCCAAGGGTGATCACCACTCCCGAGGTTGCCTTCCTTTTTTGCGGCCTTTGTGAGTACTTTGAAGAATGCTCGCCATCGGTCTTCATACCTGGAAATAAACCTGCTAAGAGAGGTTATCCTTCCAGTGAGTCTTTGTACATCTTTTATTGTGATGGGAGTTTGAAATTCAAGTAGAGCCTTAATCTTTTCTGGGTAAGCATCAATGCCTCTTTCTGACACCATGTACCCAAGAAACTTTCCCGAGGCTATGCCGAAGATGCACTTCTCGGGGTTAAGGCGGATCCCGAAGGTTCTGAGCTGGTGGAAAGTTTCCTTTAGGTATGTGACGTGGTCGCTAGGCAGCTTGCTTTTGACTATCATGTCATCGACGTAGACTTCCATATTCCTCCCTATTTGGTCGTTAAAGACCTTGCTCATCAACCTCTGGTAGGTAGCTCCTACATTCTTGAGCCCGAAGGGCATTCTGACGTAACAGTACGTTC
This sequence comes from Aquilaria yunnanensis, assembly GCA_039654915.1. Lineage (NCBI taxonomy): Eukaryota > Viridiplantae > Streptophyta > Magnoliopsida > Malvales > Thymelaeaceae > Aquilaria > Aquilaria yunnanensis. Next base: position 42,483,024 of record CM077599.1, on the reverse strand, counting down.
CCCCCTCGGTGATGAAGGCAATTTTCTCCTCATCTTCGGGGTCCATCCTTATTTGATGATATCCGCTGAAGGCGTCTAAAAAACTTAGGAGCCCGAATTCGGCGGTTGAGTCTACCAATTGGTCTATCGGTGGGAGAGGATATGAGTCTTTCGGGCAAGCATCGTTCAAGTTTCTGAAGTCGATGCACATCCGGAGCTTACTGCTTCCTTCTTTTGTGGCAATAACCACGTTGCTTAACCATTCGGGGTACTTGACCTCCCTGATGACATCAGCGTTCAACAGGCGTTGGACTTCCGTTTTGACAAAGTCACTTTTATGGGCTGAGACGCCTCATTTCTTTTGCCGGACAGGTTTTGCTTCTGGACTTACTCTAAGGCTATGCTGTATTACGCTAGGGTTTACCCCTGGCATATCTTTCGACGAGTAGGCAAACAGGTCTTTATTTGTCAGCAGAAAAGATACAAGTTTTTTCTTGTCACCTTCGGCCAAGTTCTTCCCTATTCGGGTACTTTGGCCTGGGACAAGTTCTACTTTTTCCATTTCCACTTTCGCGGGATCTTCTGCCTCGTCCTCTTTTGGTGCCTTTGCCTCCATTGTTTGTGCGAAGTTATTTGCCGGAGCTTTGCGTGCCCTGACAAACACCTTCCTCACTTCGCCCTGAACTATGAAGATTTCTGCATCTCCATCCTTGGTGGCGAAAGTGACAGTTAAGTACTTCACATCAGTGCGAATGTGCAGATTTCCCTGTGTCTGTCTTCCAAGGATGACGTTGTACGATGAAGGGACATCCATGACAATGAACCTCGCCATTGTGGAGGCGAATAATTCGGCAGTCCCATCTACCGAAGTCCCTTTCAGCATTAAGGGGAGATCAATCCATCCGAGGACAGGCAGTTCGGATGGTCCTACCCCGAAAGTAAGCGAGGTAACGGGCTTGAGGTCACTGCTGGATATGCCCAAGTTCAGCAGTAAGTGTGAAAACAGGACGTCGGTGTTTGATCCATCGTCAAGGAACACTCTCTTGATGTCCCAATTTCCTATCCTCGCCATGATCAACAGCGGATCGTCATGGGGAAAGATAACGGCGGAACCATCCTTGCGGGCCAGTTTTTTTGTCGGACTCTGATATTCCATGACTGCTATTTCTCTGGCCTTCCTCTTTCTTTCCGAGTATGGGAGCCCCATCGTGATTGTTTGTATTATTCCTGCCGGAGGTGGAGGGCGCCTTTTCGAGCTTCGGTTCCTCCGCCTGTCGGAGTCGTAGTCCTCATCATCTGCCTTTCCTTCCTCCTCCTTTTTCTCTTTCGGGGAGGGCATCCGCAGATAACGCTGAAGTTGGCCCAGTTTTATTAGCAACTTTATATACTTCTTAAATTGAAAGCAGTCTTCGGTGTCGTGGCCGTGGTCGCGGTGAAACTGGCAGAACTTCTTCATGTTCTTTTTATTATCATCGGTCATGGCTCTTGGCCGCTGAATCTGAGTCCCCTGCCTTTCCATTGTCATGAGGATGTTGGTCCTTGTAGTGTTCATAGGTGTGAAAATTGGGGGTTTCCTTCCCCTCATCCTCTGAGGTTGGCTTGCCTGTTCGGTTGGGTACCAGGTTTGCTGGTTGGACCCTTTGGCCCGGGTGTGATCGGACTTCGGTCCACCCATTCTCAGTTCTTCGGTCGTCATGTCCCTTCAGTAAAATTCACCATGCGTGTCCGGGGGGTCTTTGGAGAACTCGTAAAACAGCTGTGAGTCTTTCCGAAGGCCCCGCGTCATGGAGAGAATGCATATTTCAGGCCAAAAGTCTAGGACGCTCAAGGCTTCTCTGTTGAACCTCTCGACATAGTCGCGGATGGTTTCTCCATTTCTTTGCGCTATGTCGAACATTTGGACAGGCATCTTCGCCGTTGGCCGACTTCCAATAAATTGCTGCGTGAAGGCCATGGATAACTCCTGGAATTCTGTGATGGTTCTTGGAGCTAATGAATTATACCACGCAGTTGCTGGTCCTGTGAGGGTGACCTCGAAACATTTACACAAGGTAGCGTCGTCGGCACCATGCATCATCATGCTGCGTCTGTACTTAGTCAGATGGGCTTGTGGATCTGTACGGCCATCATAAGTTTCGAGTCGAGGTACTCTGAAGTCGCCAGGCATGGCAGCCTCAACTATGGCTTGAGTGAATGGGGACTCATCCCCACAAAAGGTTTCAGACAGCCTGGCCCAGACGGGCTTGCGGGCTACCTGTTTTTCTACCCTGTCTAGTCTTGCTAGTATCCTCTCCATAAGGATCGTGGCACTAGGTTCTTCCTCTGGGAAGGGAGATTGCCGGCGTCTCTTCGGGGAGCGAGTTCTGCGCTAGGGGGACAGGGACCTCGCCTCAGGTGACGAGCTCCTTCGGTGTGGGACTTCGGGTCGCCTGGACTTAGCTCGTTCTATAAGTCATGCCTCGAGGGGCATATTTTCCGTTGAAGACTCCTCACGCGGATCTCCGCTTCTCGAACTACGGTGGGTTGGTTTGGGGCTTCTCTCTCGAGGGCGTGCTGGCGAGGGAGGCCTTTGGGCCTGAGTCTGTTGTGGCCACCTTCGGTCTATCTGCTGTGTCATTTCAGCCACAACAGAATGTTGAAAGTCATGCAGGAAAGTCATGGTTATGACCAGAGGACGCTCTTCCTCCGGCGTGGAAGTCCCTGGAAGGGTTTGCTCAGTGGCCGGTTAAGCTTCAGGCGCGGATGGGGACTTCGGGAGTCCCTTGTCCTTTGACCACCGAGTTTCAACAACAGCGACCTCAGAGTGCGTTCCCACAGACGGCACCAAATAATGCCCCGAGGCATCCTCGTTAAGTGACATTGTGACTTCTGGAGGGACTTCCTGAGAGGGAGAATGCCTGGAGCCCAGATTTCCCAGAGGAGCGTGCCTGAAAAGCTCAGAAGAGAGGGTTAGGAGGTCCCCGGGGTGTTTTTTCGGGGAGGAGCCTCCGACACCCAAGTTAGTGTCTTGAGAAGGTTAAGGGGGAGCACTAAAGGTTTTAGTGGCCTTGCCTGTTTGTGTCTTCTCAAGGAGGAGGAGTTGAACCATTTGCCAGGATCTGTTCCCTGGTATTTATAGAAGTGCCCAGCCCGTTCAGATGATGACACATGTTCGGTCGGATGTTCTCTGAGTTTCTGGGCGTAGGGGACAAGTTGCCAGTGGCAGGCTCCTTGAGCCTTGGACCGAGACAGGTCGTGACAAGACCTGGACGGCGTCGGCGTGTCAGACCGCCGTTTGGGGCGGCATGTAATGCCTGTGGGCGACATGTCAGAGGCTCCTTAAATGCTCATGCCGTACTCCCGAGGTCCTCTAGGCGAGGTCGTCCTTTAGTATGGACGCCCTTCTTCGGGAGTTATGCTTGTAGTTCGGGGAGTCCTTTAGTTCGGTGGTTCTGCCTTTGGAGGATTCTCTCCTGCTTGTAAGGGCCTCTGTCCCGAAGGCGATCTGTTTGGTCCCCCAAAGGAGCTGGTAACGTTTTTGGAGTTCCTGAGGTATTAGCCGAAGTCCCGAGTTCGACACGTCTTGACTTTGCTCCTTCCGAGGTCAGTGATAGTGCCTCCTTCGGGTGACATTAAGCTCTCTGGTTACCTGGTTTTTGGCAGGAGGCACGGGGTGAGAGAGGCGATAGTCCTTCGGCTATCAATACTAGCCCAATTTGAGATAGAAGTTTAGGAAATATAGCCTAGGGTAAGAAAAAAAGGATAAGTATTAACAAAAGGGAGGTCAGAATACATAAGCCTTTAACTCCACAATTTCAAAAGAAGATGCCCTGCATTACATAAAAGAGTAGGACAAAGAACTTTGGCCAAGAAACTTAAGCAAATTTTCTATATGATGCCTTGAAGCTTAAAACCCCATATATACATGAGCAGAGAGATGAAATCCCGACTGTATAAAACCAAGGTACATAACTTTGATAAAGTAACAGGAGATTTTGTCCCCTAAAATAGATAAAAAGCACAAAAATTTTTTTTAAGGCCATAGATTTTTTTTAACAAACCTTGGGAGGCATGAAAATGCCTAAGACTCTTAAAAAGTATAATATCTCCTAAAGTCGCAAAATCCTTATCGATGTAATCACTAAACCAAAGGATGATCTAGTTAATCAAGTATTCTTAATTTACACTCAAAAGTGGGCTTGGTGTAAAGCTAGAATACCCTCACGGCCGTGAAATGGGACTGAACTTCATGAAATCTTTGCTGAAGTACATGAAATGATTGCCCAAGTTCTGCACAACCAAATGAAAATTCAGGCAACCACCATATGGTGGCAGTCGAGTAAAAAAGGGGTCTATCTTAGTATGAGAAAAGTTTTGTGCTTTTACTCAAATAAAGGGTAGGAAAAAAAATAAACTAACAAATATGGCTGTCCTCCTTATATTCTTCTTTGGACTCTCCTTTAAGGGGTGTTGGAGGTAGGGAAGTGTCAAGATGCTCTCTTTTGAGCCACATCGAGGAAGGCTCATTTTGCTTCTTAAATGTAGCAAATTCAGATATGTCTAGATTGGGGTATTTCTACAGAAGTTGGTGATGAGAGAGACACCATCCATGCTGGAACCTTGCATCACCATTTTATCAGACATTTCTTTGTTCGTAGAAAATTTCTGATACATCACCTAAAGAGTAGAAATCTAATTTTTCATATTAGAAAGTGATGGGATGGCGTGGCGTGGCCATCGTAGAGGTTCCCGCCGTGGCTCCACGACGGGAATAACAAGGACCTCCTGAGATGTGTCACGCGGGGCCGTCCGGTGATGGATAGCAGTAGCCGAGAAAGCTTTCCGATGCTGGAAAGAGCCTGAAACGGGAATGTCCCCAAGTAGTCATCACCTGAAACGCGCAGAAAACAGGGGTCAGGAGGTCCCCGGAGTGGTTTTCCGGGGAGGAGCCTCCGACGCCCAAGTCAGGGTCTCTAAATGGTGACAAAGGGTAAGCACAAAATAGGCTTGTGGGGAGCGTTTATCTGATATGCTCAGAAGGGCAAGAATCTCGCCGGAGGAGTTTTTTCGGCAAGTCTGGAGGAGAAAAAAGGGGGGGGGGGGGAAGCCAGCCGCCCCTTACCCCAAAAAACTTCCCTAGTATAAATAGGAGAAAATGAGCCCCTCGGATTGTGACACGTGTATGGACGGATGCCGCCCGTACCTCTGACCCGAAGAGTGGCCAGCCGCTTGCAGGCTTTCTCGGGCAGTGGCTTATCGAGAAGTGTGTCGCAGCGTGTCAGAGTCTAGACTGCAGTGGCCTGTTAGAGTGCTTTGAGGTCGACGTCTAGTGCGTACGGGCGAACATGTCAGAGACTTCTTCGTGGCACCCATCGCTCCTCCGAGGTCCCTTCGGCCGACGTTATATTTTAGGGGGAACGAACAAGGACCTTTCCCCGAGGTGATATTGTTTCTTCAGGGTGTTCTTATTCTTCCGAAGTCGGTTCATTCGTCCTCTGATGGAGAGGCGATATGGTGATTTCCCGAGGTTGGTACAATGGGGCTTCCGAGGTCGCATACCTCATGTGTTTGGCTCCCTCTTTCTTCGAAGTCAGTGGATAGGGCGATAGCACTTCGGCTATCAGAAAGGTCCAAAGACAGCTTGTCTTTCTACAAGGAAAGGGCCTTATTTGCTTCCCAACCAGCCTTAACCTCCAAAATTTTTCTCCAAACTTTTCCCCAAGAGTCATCAAGGGGGATAAATAGTGATTAGTAAATCCCATAATCTGATTACTCATGAGGGATTTCAGTTACCTCAGTTTAGCTTCATAGACCTTGTTCATTTTAGAGGCCATGAGGTAAGAAGCCACAAGGGCGTCCTTAGTTTTTTTAGCAGCCCCCTTGGGTATGGTCTAGACTTCCGTTTTCTTGACAAGGTAGTCCTCGTAAAAGCTGGCAATGGCCAACATCTGCTTCAAACAAAGTTAAAACACTTAGTGAAAAGAAAATGCCAGGGATTTGTTAAGATGAACTAAAAGTATTGAAAAGAAAAAATGTTGTACCATGGCAGCATGCGACGTACTCAACCATCTTATCAAGTACCCGATCCTTGTGATAAGCGGTATCCAAAGAAAAGGTCCAAGAGGTAGCTCTGGAAAAAATAGCTTAGGCCAACTGAGGGACGATCACTGGAATATCCTCCCAGCAAAAAGGTCCACGTCTTCGGTTACCAACTAGATAAGAGACCTCAGAATGGCATTAGGGGGAAGTTGGGTATAAGTTTCTCACCTCCGGTGTTTATGTTCAGCTTGCCAATCCATTAGTGGTCCAATCCCTATGTTTGTTGAAGGTTGGTGAGTACGTCAGTTGCCAACCATGCATCAAAAATTGAGTAAAGAGTATAAGGGTCCAAATCCCCCAAAGCAAGGTCATGAAAAGAACCTAATTGGTCGGCGTCTTTGATGTTATTTAGGAGAAGTTGCTCCAAGTCTTCAAAAAACATTTTTTCCTTCTACTTTGACTTAAGTGGAAGGGTGACCTCTAGAGGAACATCTTCAATGACAAAAAGTAGGGGAACAAAAGCTCATTTACCAAAGGCCTTAATGCCTTGAACGTCAGCTGCAATGACATCCGCTTCCTTCAACCTCTTCTGCTTAGGTCCCTTGGAAGTCTTCTTTGATTTCTTCCTTATGAAGGATTTCTTGCAGCTCCCCTATCCATATTTTTGGAAAAAAAAATTTGTCTTGTAGAATTCCACCAAAAAGTCTTTTGTGAAGGAATGAAACAAATCAGTAAGTACATAGGAAAAAGAGGAAAGAAATGACTAACAATACCTACTAGGAACATCAGTAAATTTTGATTCCCTTTAAAGAAGTTTCACTAAAAGTGGGGGATCAAGGCCAGAAAATTCTTCATTAGAAGCCTTAATGACTTTCAAATGACAAAGAACCACTTACGTCATTTCATCCCACTTAATGGGAAGAAGATAATGAAAGCTTCTCCTACCTCTGCCACTTGCTGAAGTTCCATATGAAAAGACTTGAATGCCTAAAGTGCCTTCCATTTGAGTAAACTTCCAGCATCATCTACATCAATAGCCTAAGTCCTTAAGACCTATATATAAAAGTCTATCTTCTTCTGTGAATAGGACGGGGCAACAAGTAATAAAAGGATCACTTCAGTTTGGGAAGTAGCTTATAATATTACATAAAAATTAGGAAGCTGGGCTTAATCTTGAAGACTCCACACATGCATTGGAAGGCGCTAAAGCGAGCATAGTAGTTCAGAGGAAATTGGTTGATAGCTATGCTAAAAAACTCACAGAAGTCCATGATAATGCCATGATGAAGATATTGGAGGCCTACCTTCAGGTACTTTAAGAAAATAGTGATCTTGTTCGCCCAAGGCAGCAGTTTGGCTCATCTCTATTTAGAATTCAAAGCATGTCAATAGGAGGAAGAAAATACTTCTTCTGCTAGTTCTCTATGTTTGAGAAAGTAGTACAGCTATGATAAACTTCCAAAGAGCTTCAAGGTTCTATGAGATGAACTTGGCATGGTACCAAGCTTATGATTGTACATATCGTGTATATATAAATTTGAGGATGTTGTGTTGGTGTTGCTTGTATGTGTAACCTTGTAGACTAGGCAACTCTCAAATGATAAGTATTGGTAGTGGACTTGGTATAGTTCCAAGCATGTAATTGTGCTATATAATGTTTATGATTTAGTTGCATAAGTATGTAAAGAGTTTATGTTAATGAATGAACCGTTGTGAAAGATGGTGTATATTTTGTTGTGTAGCCTCAGTTGGCTTACCAAACTTAAGTATGCTTCATGAATGGAAGACTAAGCTTGTGATGAAAAGTTATGTGTACTCTCAATTATGAACCATATTTGTGTTAAACCTCTATTGGTATTGTTGTGCATAAGACATGGAAAAACTCAAGATTTGAAACTCTTATTGTATTGGGTTTCTTGGTTGCCATGCACTATGATGCCACAATTGATGAGCACACGTGAAGCACTTTAATAGGAGAAATTGGAATCTTGCCTTGTGATGCAAGTAATGATTTTGGGCTTTTAAATGGTAAATTCCTAGGGTGCCTCCCAATGCTTTAGCCTTATGAGTAGAGCATGTGTACAAGCTTAATAAACTTGGCTAAGTGTTAAACGTAATTATAAGCCATTATGGGTCCACCTAAGAAACATAAGCTTTGGCATTTTTAGATACCACTATGGGGTAACTTTATATGTGCATTGGCTGGGGCCTGTGTGATGGGTTTCAGGATCCAAACAGCGCAGCAGAATTTAACCGAAACCCTCCAGGATCCAAGTGAAACGGGGTAAACCGGGTGTTCGAAAATTTTCATACCTAATTTTCGGTTGAGATCTCTCACTCAACTGTAGAGTCGAATCAAAAAACCTGAATAGTTGACGTGTTCAGGCTCTCTATGGTATCCACACGAGCCTCTCGGGATCACCACGCTTCCACCACGTCCTAGCAGATGCGTTTCTCTTGCGCTCGCAGTGCTAGTTTGCGTCCTCCAAGGAATTGCAAGAGAATAGTGCGGCTGTCCTTTTGGGAGGCTAGGGCAAGGAGACCTGCGAATTTCTCACTAGAAGTTGTATTTATAGTGAGACTCAACTTCCAGGCCTAATAGGTTTCAAAGCCCTAATCCAATTAGGCTTTAATTTCGGGCTTAACAATGGCTCAACTATTGGGCCCATTATTAATACGAAATTATTGTGAAACCAAAAACCAAATTATTAGCCCATGCACTCTAATGATCCAAATAGCTCTATGTGTGCGACCCAATAGGCTCTTACCATGTTGGCAATGATCATAAATCACATTTATGATCATAAGCAATGAGCGGTGTCTAGCAACACATCATTGCTACCCAAGTGACAAGATTGTCGATGATTCGACTAAACCTTTATGATCATCACCGATATATGCCATTGTCCCTTTGTCAAAGATATCAAGACTAAGCACGAGACATGGAATGTGTCACTCTTGTAGTGCCCAATCTTTGGTTTCTTGATTACCGAGTAGACCAACTTAAACTGATGACATTGATATCGTATATCAACTCATCCGAACATGGCCATGCATTTTTCTAAGTCTTACTCTATCAAGGGGCCCGAAGATATCACTCCCGTTACATGGAAGGGACAAATCCCATCTTGATCATACAAATCCCTTCGCATGAAATGTGACATACCCAATGACCTCCTTCAAGTTCACTCAGTTACGAGCAAGAAAGGAAAGTATCAAAGTATGCGACTCACATTTAGGGAACCTTGATGATCTTAGGTTGAAGGACTACATATATATTAATCACTATGAGAATCACTAATGGCACTCATATAACGATCCATGTAGTGTTCTCATAGTGGGTCGGTCCAGTACATAAGTTCTCCAACTTGTACCATATGTAGACTACATATCTCATATTAGTCTCCACATATGCTAGTCGTTATGTATTATTGCAACCCGCTCCACAATAATACTAGACCAGGGACGTTTAAGAATATCATTATTCTAGGGATATAATTATGTTTGTTAAGTTACGCAGAAACAAAACAAGAAACATAATTGTTGGATTAATGCCTTAATAAAATATCATGACTCAATGTGCAAAAATACAACCATCTCATGATTAGCTTTTGGGCACAACACTAACACTGTGTGGGGCGTGAGATAGTAGTTTATTTTACTACATTAATTTACTTTAGTTAGTTCATATAAGTTAGTTAAACAATTTCTCTTAATTGCCGGTTAGATAAAAAGAAAATATTGAGTATGGTAGACAATCTCTATTCTTTAGGAAGAATGATCTTGGTACTTGCCACTGCTATATTTTGATGATAGGTGTGCTTGCCTTTGAGTTCATATATCTGTTTGAACATAAAGAGATTTGACATATCCACATTGTTACTAGTGAAATGGAAAAAATTTGTTGTGAATTATAAACGCACCAAGTTTTCTAGCATCGTTGTCGGGGAAGATTTGTTGAGTTTGCTACTTGAAAAATTAATCTCTATTAATCTAGCCATTTATTTTACTGCATTATTTTTTTGAATTTTTAGTTATTTTTAGTTTATTGATTTCTTTTTCTTTTCTTGTAGGAATTTTGGTGTATGCCTCATAACCATCTAGGTGAAATTGTTGAAGAGGATTCAAAAATTGGAAGAACTTTGAGGAAACTCTTTTCTTCAAGAGGTCCTAAGTCACAACCTTCACACTTTGAGGTGGAGTAGCAAGGAGAGAATCAAGAAGGATTAATCATGGAAGACTGCAATCAAGGGATATGCCAATCCTTCTCTTGAAGGGATGAAATTGAGTATTGTTAGACTTCCTATTAATGCCAACAATTTTGAGATCAAACAAAATATTATTCACATGGTGTAGAATTGTGTTTAGTTCAATGGCTTAGCTGATGAGGATCCTAATCCTCATATTGCTAGTTTCCTGGAGATATGCGATACATTCAGAATTAATGGAGTTAGTGAGGATAACATTCATTTGAGACTATTCCTATTCTTATTGAGAAAAAGAGATAAGTAATAGTTGGCTTCACTTCCAAGAGATTCTATTGCCACCTTGAATGCTCTTGCTGAGAAGTTCTTATTGAAGTATTTTACTCTAGCCAAGCGTGCGAAGTTCTATCACGATGACTTATTTTGTTATTTAGTAAGGCTAAGCACTCTTATGAACCTAAAAGTCCATTTTACCACAACCCAATGTTCCTTACTAGGATTAGAAAGGAACTTACTTGCTACACCAATTAAGTGAGCAATGTTTGGCTGTGTACATACTATTACAGCCCTCCTAGCTGGAAGCACATTTAAGGCATATAAATTAATAAATCCCTAGTTTAATACCTCATTTTAAGATCATTTAGCAAGGTCAAGCAGGTTAGTTAAGGTTCACTAGGTTTCGAGGAGAGTATGGCATTAAAAGAGGTCCGGGGTAAAACGGTAATTTTGCATCTCGAGGTGTCGGGTCGAGTCCCGGGAGTCAAAAGCATGTTTTAAAACGTAACCCTGGCTTAGCACCCAAATTTTCACTAAATGTTGAAGGTTTGACCAAAATTTGACCAAAGGTTACTGTTTGGGGAAGGGGTTCTTTTTGACAACTTAATAAAAGTTTAAGGGCTTAATGGGTGGAAGGCTTTTAAATGGTAAAGGTGAGCCTTGGTCTGCCATTATTCATCTTCTTCCTCTTCAAACCCGAGTCCAAGCTATCCCTCTTCATTTCTACTTCAATTCTTGCTCAAATTCAAGAGTTCTTGGTGAAAATTAAAGGTTCCATGGGTGTATAAGCAATGGGTAGCTTATTTCAAGTGAGTTTGGTGCATTTTAAGCTAAAAATCATGTTTTCTAGCTAGGGACCTATTTTACCCGAGAGGTAAGTTGATTTCCATGATGTTTTTTTATTTGTTTGGCCCTTGGTTGCTTGGGTTTTGCTTGGTTGCCCTCGTTTTAATGCCATGAACCTTGAATTGCTTAAAACCTAGGTGAAACTTAGTGGAGCCATTTATTTGGTGATGGGTTGCTTGATCTTTGCTTGTAGCTTGGAATAGAGGTAAGGGATTTAAGGTTCAAGTTCATTTGATGTCATTCATAGCTTGTTTGCTTGTTAAATTCTAGTAGTTTGATGAATGGCATTAGTTGGTGGGTTATGTTGATCATGGTGGACTAGTGAAGTTTGATGGTTGGTGTGGTGTTTATGGACACCATAGGATTGGTTTAAATGGTGAATTTTGGCCTAGTATTTGTGTATTACATGTGGGAATGGTTTGGAGGTGCCCCAAGGATGTTTGAAGGGGTGAGGAAGCCTCCAAAGAGGCTTAGGAGGTTTTTTCTAGGTTCAGGGCACAGGGCTTTGGTGCCTAGTGCCCAAGGTGCATTTTAAGCCTTGTGGAGCAGGGTCCTCTTAGCGCCTAGGCCACTAGTGGTATCTAGGCCTCAGGTGCTCCTGGCTCCTAGGCCTCAGTGGCACCTCTCCTGGCTCTTAGGCGCTAGTGCTTGACAGCTTTGACATGTTATGGGGCTTTCGGCATAACTTTTCACTCAGGCATCGAATTGAGGTGATTCAAGATTCCATGTGAAGCTAAGATGGAGAACTACAATTTTAACACCTTTAAAAGTCATAGATGTGACCAAGTTTATATTTTTTTTAGTTCAAAGTGAAGGTATGTTTGGCCACAATAGAGCACCATTAGTCGAGTGCAAGCTTTAGTACCATTGAGAGCCTAGCCAGGCCTTTAGGTTTGAGGTTCCAATGTTTAAACCTTAGTGCACCTAGGAGGGGTTCTAAAGAACCTAGTAAATGAGTCCAACCATGGTCATTACTACTCCATTAGTGTGAACCAAGTAATGGTGGATAGGTTGTGCCTTGAGTGAAGATTTAGTGCACTTGTAGCCTAGGCAAGATTACTTAAGGTGCAAGTGAAAACCTAGCACACTCTTGGTAAGGGTTTAAGGTGGAAGCTTAGTACATAGGTGACCTAGGCAAGTCTTAGGACATGAGGCACTATGTGAAGGCTTAGTACACCTAGTGATTTCCTTGGAACTCAAGCGAGGCACATCCACCATGTTCACCTGCACAACAATTAAGGGAAGGTTAAACTTATTACGTCAGTAAGCTTAGGCTTACTAAGAGCGAGTTAGGGGCCAGAACTCACTAGGCACAGAGTGACGCCCATGAGAGGGCCAGGAGGAGGAGGGGTCCCAAAGGGCCTAGATATATGCGCATAGGTTAGACCCTCACACTGTATGAGCTTGAAGTAGATTACATATATGTGTGTGTGTGTGTGTGTTGTCCTCAATGTTTCCTTTGCAAGTTGAAGATCCCTTACTGAGCATCTTATGATTCTCACTCCTTTAGTTTCTTGTTGTGCAGATACAAAGGTTGTTGGACCTGACAATCATTGAGGGTTGTCGTGGTAGTTCCATTAAAGGTATATTGTTTTGAGAATCCTTGAGATTCTAGTTTATTTGGCTACTTGATAGTTAAATTATTATTGTACTAACTACAGTTTTCTTGGTCACAGAGGCTAGTAAGCGTGTGGAGGATCATTGAGGCTTGCCACCGGGATCTCTCATCTAAGGTGCAAGCTAGTTGATTGGATCTTAGTAATAATAGCCTTGGACATGTATGTTGTATGTTAGTGGCCTCCAATGTGTATGAATGGAGTTATGGACTCTAGGGTTGCCTTTGGGTATAGGGCATAGTCTATGATTGTTTAAATGCCCACACATGGTTAATTATGTGTAGGATTCATGTTGATGCTATCAAAGTTTTGTATGCTTTGACTCTTTGAACATTGGTTTTTATGGAAATGCCTAGGCTACATAAATGTTTTATGATTTTATACTTGCTCAAGTCAAAGCAACACTTACTTGCATAATTGCATTCTTAGGTTAACCAACTAGTGGCCTGAAGTTTTAATCAAGATGCACATAGTTAATTAGCCAATTGCAACCAACATGAGACTTGTTCTCATAGGCTTCCTGAGCAGGGCCATGAGGGGCCGTGTCACAGGCCATGGTATACATCAAGCTTCCAACTGTTGAAGCATATGGAACTCTTTCCTTTTCTTCTTTCTTTTTACTAGGGGGAAGGTGAAAATAAGTCCTATAACTTTGGCAAATTTTCTATTTTAGTCCTATAACTACATGAGTTTTTATTTGAGTCGTATATATTCAAAAATGTCAACAATGTTAGTCCTATGTTGGACAAGGTTGACAGAGAATCATATATTGTTACACACTCTGGGGTAATCCAATTATGGTACCAAAACTGTGCATTTAAACTCCCAGGATTGGTGTGTCCTGTAGGTCATCAGAATAACACTCCTAGTGTACATACTCAAGTGACCCTCTTGAGCACTATGTAAATACATGTATATTGGTCTAACCATAACACACATATTCACATTTATGCACACCATGGCAGCTAATAAGAAAAACACTAGCACAAGTCTTAGTTTTGGCTTCCCCACATTAAGCATTCTTACTAGGTTCAAAAATTCCAGCCAGTGCACCCAAACTTCCTCCAATAAACTGTATCATTATAGCCATGTTACCCCCTATTTTCTTTGCTCAATTATCAACTAGAGACTCAGGGAAAATCTAGGAATTTTGTTTTACATCAATAGCCCACCTATGGGCTAAATTATGGATTTTTGAAGTTGGTTACAAAATTCTGACCAAATGAACAGTAACTTAGCCAAATTTGCAACATCATAACTTTGGCTACAGGGCTCTAAATCCAGAAATTTCAAATCCCAGTTAAACCTCTAGATGTTTTCTAGGTGTAGGCAAAATTTCATACCAAGATTCATTCTACACAGGGAGATATTTAACTTTAGGTACAGGGTCAAAATTCTAGCAGCTTTTGGACCATTTTGCCCATACAATTTTTCCAAACCATTCAAACACTTCATTCACAACGATAAAGCCCTCCAAGGCTATCCCATATATGTCCAATACACATATGAACTACATTATCTTACATCTAGCAATTTCATGTCGCCAATATAGAATTTACAAGTAAGTAGCCTATCATTCACACTTAGGCAGCTTTGCACCACATCACATACATAGCCAAAACATTACTCAAATGTTCACATACTTTTCCCATTTTACATACACTACATGTACATACATACATGCACTACAAAATGGTCTTAACTCAGCTAAATATGCACACTAAGTTACAGGATTTCCTGAAATGCAATGGACTCCAGAAACAGGATGCTGGACAGCTGCTGCACAACTCAGTAAGTACCATCACCAAAAATACCAAATGTGCTTATAAAATCACCAAACTTTCCAGATCACAAGCAGACATATGGAAGTTTAAGTACTTGAAAATTCAGAGTAAAACTCAAACCACAAAGGTTAGTTTGAAGGTGATATTTCTGCTGGACTTGAAATGACAGAATTGAGGGGAGTAAGTTTCATTGAGAAACTTAGTAAGGGTAGCAATTGGATTCAATAGGGAATGTAACCATCATTAAAACCTGCATCCAAACACACTAAAACACAAGAAGCATAATGCATATACAAGATATAGAAACCAAATGCAGCAGCCATTCACAACCAACAAACACATGAAATGCAGCAGCAACAATAACCATAGATTAGTCCGTAAAACATCCAATAAACTTAAATAAATCACTATGGCAGCCCTCCTCAAGCTAATGCTTGGTCTTCAGAGGATTTTAACAGTAGTTAGTACTAACTTTTGGGCTTTAGAAACCCAGAAATTCGCTGCCATCATTGTGCACTTCACACTAGGTCACAAACCTTCAATAAGTGCACTCCCCTCACTAAGCTTGGTTCATCAAGCTCATGGCTCTCTTCCAAGCTTAGCCCTAGCTCCATGGATGCTTGAAAATACAGTAAAAAATCAATGAGAGCAAGAGATCCCTTACCTTGATGGGTATGCTGAAATTGGAGCTTGATCCTAGGTGCACTCAAGCAATAGCACTAAATAGCTTCCAATTGCGCTTCCTTGACTTCAATTGCAAGTAGTTTTGAGTTTGAAGGTATGGTGGCTATGGAGGAAGTGTGGAGGAGAGGGCTGGCTTTCTTTTTTCTGGTGGAGGCCGAAATTTAGAGAAGCAAAGGTGGTCTTGACTACTTAAATAGTCAAAAGTACACTAAACACAATTAAGTAGTCTTAACCTTGTCTTATGTCATTTTCCTTGCTACAAGACTATGGTTTCTTAGTCTTAATCTCTTGGCCCACATTTGACCATCCTTATCTTCCTTTAGCAGCCCTCCTTATGTGGGATAACCCCACAAAACTTCCATTTGACTTAAGTCATAGACATACACATCTTAAGGCCTACATTAGAACACTTAGCTCCTTTATGTGTTTTTGTGTTTTCTTTGTCCTTAGTTGTCTTCCATAAGCAATTTAGTCCTCCAATAGCAATTTCATACCATTCATATCCTTCTCATAACTCTCCAAATCTCTTTTATGAAAGTTTTGCAATTGAGTACCTGAATTTCTAAAACCTTACCAAAAAGTCCATAGGTTGCTTGACAAACAAGCAATCCTTAAGGCTTTTCTTGGGAGCCAAGTTACCAACTTGGAGCACTTTTAAGGAGGTGTTGATCATGCCTTTTAGCCCCCACACTTCAATCACTATGGTGAGAATTACACAATATAATAGTTTTTAGCCATTATGACACACTTGTAATTCTCCCATTCTTGTGAGATGGTAATATATATGGCACTTGACACCATTAATTCTTGCTTAGTTGGAATACATAGGTGCACTTAATTGAAAAAAATAAAAGCTTTATATAAAGCTTTCAGAAACACAAAATCATTGGTACTTGAGGAATAGTTTGAGACACAATCATGTTTTTCTCTTCCCATTCCTCCCTCAGAGTGAAGAACAAGGGTTTACCCGAATTCGTCTTGATCCATGGCACTTTCAGTTTTTTCCTGAATTCATCCTTTTTGTTCCATGCTTTACTTGAATCAATCATTTCTGCCAAGACTTTAAAACAAAATTGATTTCCAAAATCCTCATGAACACTTCCAAATCTCCTTGTTGGCATAAAATGGCAACTGTGCCATCCACACTCTCAGCTAGTGCAAGTAAGACTACGAAAGAATCCATGAATAACTCCTTTCTTTCCTAGTCTTTCCACCAATTCAGTAGCAATGGCACCAACATAGACGCAAGTACATGACACTAATTTCCTAGATCCAATAAAAGCCTAAAAATTGCTACTAGTGCATACTTTTTACATGTGTTCCCGCCCTTGATCAAATTTACTAGACTTGGAATTGTCAGAGGATTCTAGTCTGTCTTTGCTTTGTACTCCTCAATAGAAGCAACGTAAAAGATGGCTTTGACTCCGTGATGTTTGTACTTAACTTTGAGCTTATTTTTTAGAACATTTAGGATCAATTCCAAGCACCTATTTTCCATTATCATGGCTTTGCTCTTTTGATGTTTTGACAGATTTCAAAGACCAGCACTGGAGCTTTCTTAGGTGGATGGAGCCTCCGACAATAATAGAGTCAGCAAATGAAGGATCACACCAGCTTCTGCTCTCTGGCTCGAGCATCCGAGAAGCATCATGATTCTTGTGGCTAGATTCAATCGCAACCATGCTATTTTTTGGGGAAATAGTGGTTAATTATTCCCTTGATCTCGGAAGTGAGTAAATGGTGGTCAAGAAAATCATAGGCAAAGGAGAAGTAGTCAACGTTGGCAAACGCAGAAAAGAGAAGACTAAAATTGGAGTTGAGAGTGAAAATGAGGTTTTTTTTTATGAACTCCTGGGACTTAATTAGAAAAGTTACAAAATTTAAATAACTGATTTTGATATTTTCCCTTATTTTTACATTTGTTACTTGCCATATAGGATTTTTGTTAAGACCATTAACGATAGGACTAACATTGCTAGAATTTTTTAACATATAAGACTCAAATAGAAACTCATGTAGTTATAGGACTAGAACAAAAAAGTTGTAAAAGTTATAGGACTCGACCTTCCCCTCTTTACTGGTGGAAAGGTATTGTTTGGAAATTATTCCAAAGTGATTAGCAAGAGGACAATTAACCACTTTAGCCTTGTCCATATTGAACCTCTGAAGTACTTTCTTAATGTACTTCTCGTGCGATAACCACAATTTCTTGGTGTCTCTATCTCTTGTTATCATCATGTCGAGAATATATTTTGTTGGCTCCAAGTCTTTCATGTCAAAAGACTTACTCAACTGCTTCTTCAAGTTGTTGATTCTAGAAATATTTTGGCCAACAATCAACATGTCATCAATATAGAGCACTAAAATAATGAAATCATCATCAGAGAATTTCTGCACTAACATACAGTGATCTAAAGTAATCTTCTTGTAGCATCGCTTTTTCATAAACGACTCAAACTTCTTATGCCATTGCCTGCTAGGTTCCTAAATTAAACCATACAAGCTTTTCTTTAGCTTGCAAACTAGTGATGGTGTGGAATGTATCGAATAAATTTTTACTCTTTGCCCCTATGTTTATTGGAAAATTCTATTTATTCCCCAAATTTTTTGAAAAATTGCATAGTCACCCCTAGACTAGAGATGTGTATAAAGGTACAAAAACTTGAACATGCTTGTGCAATCTCAAGAGCAAAAGGCATTAATGGAAGCTCATTGGCCAGCTGTGCACATGGATTTCATAACAAATTAAACAAGACAGGACGCTGTATGTTACATTGTTTTCTTGGCTAAGCTTATGTTGGCTGGGGAATAAAGGTTTGCCTAGATGTTTATATGAGCATAAAAAACAAAAACTTTAACATGCTTGTGCATCCCACGAAGAAAAGGCATTAACGAAAGCTGCTCAGCTAGCTGTAGAACTTAGACTTCATATATAAGAAATCAAATAAGGCAACTCCATATAAAATCATCTTATTAGTACTTATTTTTGAAATTGTTCGTAAAAAGTATCTGATTAATGCTGGATAGACAAAAAAGGGCAAATATGCCACCATGTTGTGGGAACAAATTAGTTATTAGCGCATGTTGTGAAGCAAATATGGCATTGATGTTTTCTTTATGTGCAAATAAGTTACTGCTATTAATGATATATGCTAACATTGACATCTGCAATAGAAATGATTGCCAGAGAATGAGTGGGTTTTGTTCTACCATGCATGGGCAGCAAAAGCCCTATCATTTCTCTCACTAATCGTTTACCTAATTAAGACTTAAATAATTTTAAGACATTAGAGTTTGAATTTGACTTCAATACTAAATTAATGTAATTTAATGAAATATTTAAATTTTGAACTGAATTGGATATGTTTGAAGTTCAAATTTCATCAAGAGTAAAAATATTCTCAAATCGGTTACACTTGAATGGGTAATTTGTCCATAATCTAGCTCTTACATTAGTAGGTTATTAACTTATTTAAAAAATATTAGTAATGATATGCTTACCCCTTTTGCCATGTTGAGTATGAACTTTCACCGAACCATCGTTCTGTTTTTATGAATTTACACAAATAATCTTTTCTTTTTTCATATTGAACACAAATATATTAATATACACTCTCTTCTTGTTCCTTTTTCTCCTCTTCGTTGGAGAAAATTAACAATAACTGCTGAAAAACGAAACGACGTCCTACCTCTAGCAGGAAGCTTTGGCAACAGAGTTTGATCTCGACAAAGAAGAAGATGAAGAATTCAAAAACTCGATGCAATCTCCAACAGCTTCGGCTCTATGGGACTCGATGGAATCAGCACGCGAGCGCGACCGGGACAGAGTCGCCGACGACGAAACCTTGTGCTTCCTCCGCCGGAAAGACATGAAGCTGAAAGCTCTGTATACCTGCGCTCGAAGGCGTTTAACGAAGCTCGCCGCTGCAGGGGACAAAATTGACGGCGGCCTGTTCTTGCTGGTTGGGAAATTATTGTCCAAGGGGAAAATCCAGGCGACCCTCTTTCTGCCGTTCCCTTTCGCCGATGATGAACTGCTTCTTCCATTTCGCAGTGGCGCTTCTGGGCTGTAGCACATTCTCCCGCTTCCTTTTCCTGACATTTTCGAGAAAGAAAGAGAATTGTGAAAAGAAGAGGGGCGGGGGCTGAAATTTGTAGCTCGATACATATTAATTTGTGGGTACCCCGGTAAGAACTTAAGGGAAGGGGAGAGAAGAGGAGGGGAAAGTGAAACATAGAAAACTCTATGTTACTCACCTAATGTCGAGGTAGGGCGCTATACATATACTAAATGTTTTAACCTTATAAAATTTTATATGGATTTGATTTATTAACGGTTAAAGAAATAAGTGTTACATATTAATTTTTCTATATTTAATTAATTTGTATTATAAAATTTATGGTAAAAGAGCAAATTTGGAACTAAATTATAGGGTAAATTAATTTTGCCATTTTTTTGTAGGGAAATTCACCATTAATGTTTTCATTGTAGACAATTTTACTACTGGTCGTTAAATAATAAAAATATTCTATTCATTCAAAGAATATTTTATGACATAACTTTTAAATTAGTCACTTAATGTTTTCTTCTTAACCCCTAGTTACCTTGACATTTAACAATACCTAAATGAGTCAAAAACTTGTATTTGACTACACACTTTCATTGTTGAGCCTTTTTTATTTTAGCTTCTTCATTGTCATCAAACAACCCTCTATCACTGTTGTCATCAATTCTTTATTCTAGAACTGTAACATCTCTAAATTTAATCACACTTGCATCAATCAAACACTATTTAATTAGGGTCAGCTCCAAAGAGTGTTGTCGAGATGTGTAGATAAATGGAGGTAACACTAGTGGCAGAAAGCATAGAGGGTGGCGAACCATATGAGAGGTTTTTTTTTTTTGCCACAAACATATGAGAGTTTGGTAGAGGGAAGATGATGGTGAAAATAATAAAGTCAAAAACTTAGAGACCAATGTGTTAGGTAAAGGAAAGTTGAATCTAATTCTTGCATTTTTTTATAATTTTTTAATGTTTGCCTCATTAAGTAATTTTAATGGCTAATAAAAAATGTGCTCGAAATGCAAAACATTGATAACAAATTTGCACCTTTAAAAAGGATTAATGACAAATTTGCATGCAAAAAGAGTTTAGTGGTAAAATTACTCTACCCCTACAGTTTAGTGGCAAATTTGCTCATTTTACCTAAAACTTATGCATGTTTTTGTATAAACTTTTGAATACACTTACCAAACTTATATATCATTTTATCTAAAAGCCGGTGATATGCGTTGTTTTATAAGCTACAATTCAGGTTAAAAAAAATAAATACTAAGTTATCAATTAAAAGCTGTCAGATTAATGAAACTAGATTTGGTCGCTTTTCACCAACCAGTTCGTTAAGATCATCTCATGACCTAAATTTTAACCTACAGAACACTAGTTATGATATAACAATGTTGTATAATATTAATGAAAACAATAATATAACACAGAAGATATGTATGTGGTTCTTTTCATCGTTTGTCATGTGGACCAGCAAACAAATTAATGAAGAGAGAAATTAACAATGATGAACAACTATACAAGAGCGGCCTTTGATCATTTTCACCAGTTACACCTAACTCACAAGGCAAAACCACAATCAAAACTCTTATTTGAACAATATTACATATATATCTATTCTAATTACTTTTTACATGATTGGCGTAAATTTAAAACTTGTTTAAAGTAGCTAGTAAGCATATTGGTTGGGAGCAATGATGAAAGGAGGAACAGGCAGCAAGTCAATTGCCCTTTTTCTTTTTCAGTGCAAAACTGGCGTTAATCTATGTTTCGTTGATTCAAATCATCCCTCTAATTTTATCTTGAAACTTTAATTTGATATATTCAACTATGTCAGCCAAGCATGTTTCTTACATAGACAGGTTATAGGCTTGAAAAAGATTGACAAATGTAGTTGGTAGATGAGGAAGCTCTAATTAATATATAAAGACTTTGAGACCAAGTTATATATAGACCGGTTACATGCTTGAAAAATTTGACAAATGTAGTTGGCAGATTAGAAGCTCCAATTAATTATACATGAAGACTTTAGGAGCAATTACCAATATACAGGCATTTGCTTGCCCAACTGATTGTACCCCAGAATGTCACTTCTAAAGCTTCTTAAGAGCATGATATGCATGTGAAGACTAGAGAGTTTAGTTGTTCCTCCTATTTAAGAGAGATTATTACTTCTCCTTAAATGGAAGGCGCTGTAATTCTATTGTAGTAAAGTTCCTCTATTCAGTCTTGTGGTTTCTATCATAGGTAAGGGGTTTTTCACATAAAATTTGTATGTACAAATCTTCTCTATCTTACACTTTTAAATTTATTAGTTGGTGCTTTTAGAAACCCAATCTTACAGCAAACTTAATATCCTAATTCACATAATTAGATATATTAGATGTGAAGATCTTGACGAATATGAACCATTAACTTGTGGTAAACCCCCAAGAATGTTGGACTCCATTCTTGCTCCGCGCCATCCAAATTGATTGGTTTACTATCAATTAGGAGTCGTTGTAGACCAATCGATGTCGTAGCCTTGCTCGGCTGGCCATCTTGAGTCCGGCAATCAAGGCTTTGTATTCAACCATGTTGTTGGTAACTGAGAATCAAAATGCATTTTTAAGTGTCACCTCCATTTCCAAAGCAACTTCAGTTTATGAATTCATTTAAGCAGAAAGATGGGAGCAGTGTTATGTTTTGAAGTTAACTATGGGTAGGAGAGAGCAAGTTAAATAGTAAATTTTCTAGACTCAAGGTGTTAGAGAGTAATAAAAATTGTTTAATGAAAGATAGGGAAGAGTTAGTGAATGGAGTATGGAGGTGGAACAGGAGATGGTATCAAGATTTGTAGGAAGATAGTGTAGTGAATCTGCTAAGCTATTTAAATTATTGGAAACCTTACAATGTGATATGGGTTCATGAGATGAATGATAGTAGTGTTGGGGAAAGATCCAAAAATCCAAATATTTCCTTTAAATCTATGAGCAAGAAAATCAACAAAAATAAACCACCAAGCAAGAAAATAATGACAACAAAAAAATTTACATGGTTTAGCAAAACAAGCCTACGTCCACAGAGAGAACTCGATTCTTCGCTATGTGGTAAAGACCCGTACAAGGGTAATTTCACCTTGGAATAAAAAAATCAATCCCAAAGGCCTTGTACACTTTCTCATAATCCCGAAGTATCTCTCTCTAACCTCTAAGAAGAACTAGACAAATAACCAAGGAGCTTACAATGTGTTGTTAGTGTTGTGCCCAAAAGCCAATCATGAAATGATTATATTTTTGCACATTGAGTCATGATATTTTATTAAGGCTTTAATCCAGCAATTATGGTTTGTTGTTTTGTTTCTGCGTAACATAACAAACATAATTGTAACCCTAGAATAATGATATTCTCAAACATCCCTAGTCTAGTATTATTGTGGAGCGGGTTGCAATAATACATAACGACTAGCATATGTGGAGACTAATATGAGATATGTAGTCTGCATATGCGTAAAAGTTGGAGAACTTGTGTACTAGACCGACCCACCATGAAAACACTACATGGATCGTTATATGAGTGTCATAAGTGATTCTCATAGTGATCATGGTATATGTAGTCCTTCGACCTAAGATCATCAAGGTTTCCTACATGTGAGTCACATACTTTGATACTTCCCTTTGTTGCTCGTAATTGAGTGAACTTGAAGGAAGTCATTGGGTATGTCACATATCATGCGAAGGGATTTGTATGATCAAGATGGGATTTGTCCCTCCTATGTAACGGGAGTGATATCTTCAGGCCCCTTGATAGAGTAAGACTTAGAAAAATGCATGGCCATGCTTGGATGAGTTGATATACGATATCAATGTCATCGGTTTAAGTTAGTCTACTCAGTAATCAAGAAACCAAAGATTGGGCTATACGAGAGTGACACATTCCATGTCTCGTGCTTAGTCTTGATATCTTGGACAAAAGGACAATGGCATATATCGATGATGATCATAGAGTTTAGTCGAATCACCGACAATCTTGTCACTTGGGTAGCAGTGATGTGTTGCTAGACACCGCTCATTGCTTATGATCATAAATGTGATTTATGACATTGCTAAGGTGGTAAGAGCCTATTGGGTCGCACACATAGAGCTATTTGGATCATTAGAGTGCATGGGCTAATTATTTGGGTTATGGCTTCACTTTAATTTCGTATTAATAATGGGCCCAAGAGTTGAGCCATTTTTAAGCCCGAAATTAAAGCCTAATTGGATTAGGGCTTTGAAACCCATTAGGCCTGGAAGTTGAGTCTCACTATAAATACAACTTCTAGTGAGAAATTCGTAGGTCTCCTTGCCCTAGCCTCCCAAAAGGACAGCCATACTCTTCTCTTGCAATTCCTTGGAGGACGCAAGCTAGCACTGCGAGCTCAAGAGAAATGCATCTGCCGATGCGGTGGAAGCATGGTGATCCCGAGAGGCTTGTGTGGATACCATAGAGAGCTTGAACACGTCAACTGTTCAGGTTTTGTGATTCGACTCTACAGTTGAGTGAGAGATCTCAACCGAAAATTAGGTATGAAAATTTTTGAACACCCGGTTTACCCCGTTTCACTTGGATCCTGGAGGCTTTCGATTAAATTCCGCTGCGCTGTTTGGCTCCCGAAACCCAACATGTGCTTCCACTCCCAACTCTCTCTAGCGGCTTCAATGTTTCTTTCTTACTATTGCCATACATCAATCCACACAAGACACCACTATTTATACAAATGGAGAAACCAAAGAGAACATGCTATCGCCATACATCATGTAATAAAATAAGCAAAAGAAAGATAGTCAAGGCGGCACACATGGAAAGGTAAGAAAAAAAGTAAAACAGAACATGGTGGAGTGAAAGATTCAAGTCCACCGAGAACAAATAGTCATATGCCATAATTGCTATCATAATGAGTGTGGGAAAATTACACACATGCTCTTTCAACTCCTTGAATTTGTGCCAAACTTGCCCTAATATTCTCCACCTTGGCACTAATTCAACTCTGAATTCCATTGGCCTTTATTTTACCGCAGCTGTACACTAAAACCAAGTCATTGATTTTGCCAACAAACCATGTGTAGCTAGATTCGACTCTTTTGCATTACTCAACATTGGAGAGAGACCTCTACTTCTCCACCTTGACGTTGGCAAGACTTTTCCTCTCACATCCGTCTACACTCTAGAAACTATATTTCATTGTTGATTTGACAAACAAAAATTTCCATTGTTGGTAGCTACCATCTCCAGCACATGCATTTTGTTTCCAATTCCTTCATCTCCTTAATGTTTCACACCATAGACAATATAACCCTCTGTTACCGCCTCATAAAAATGAGAGAATTACAAGTGTGACATAATGGCTAAAAACCATTATATTGTATCATTTTCACCATATTGATTGAAGTGTGGGGGGTAAAAGGCATGATAAGCACCTCTTTAAAAGTGTTCCAAGTTAGTAACTTGGCCTCCAAGAAAAGCCTTAAGGATTCCTTGTTTGTCAAGCAACCTATGAACTTTTTTGTAAGATTTTGAAAATTCAGGTACTCAATTGCAAAACTTTCACAAAATAGATTTGGAGAGTTATGGTAAGGATATGAATGGTATAAAAGTGCTATTGGAGGACCAAATTTCTTATAGAAGACAAGTATGGACAAAGGAAAACACAAAAAAGGCTTTAAGGACTTAAGTGTCCTATTTTGTGCCTTTGGTTGTCCATGCTTATGACTTAAGTCAAATGGAAGTTTTGTGGGGTTATCCCACATAAGGAAGGGCTGCTATAGCATGGGATAAGGAAGTCAAATCTGGGCCAAGAGATTAAGGTAAAGAAACCATGGTCTTGTAGCAAGGAAAATGACATAAAGCTTGGTTAAGCTTGTTAAGTGTGTTTACTGCACTTAAGACCATATAAGTGTCCATTCTTGTCCTTATCTCCTAAATTTCAGCCTCCACTAGCAAAAAGGAAGCCAGCCCTTTCCTCCACACTTCCTCCATAGCCACCATACCTTCAAACTCAAAACTACTTGCAATTGAAGTCAAGGAAGCACAATTGAAAGCTATTTGGTGTTGTTGCTAGAGTGCACCTAAGATCAAGCTCCAATTTCAACATACCCATCAGGGTAAGGGTTATCTTGCTCTCATGCGTTGTTTTCTATATTTTCAAGCAACCATGGAGCTAGGGCTAAGGTTGGAAGAGAGCCATGAGTTTGATGAACCAAGCTTAGTGAGGGCAATGCATTTATTGAAGGTTTTGTGATCTCGTGTGAAGTGCACAGTGATGGCAGCGAATTGAAGGGTTTCTAGAGCCCAAAGTTAGTACTAACTAGTGTTAAAATCCTCCTAAGACCAAGCATTAGCTTGAGGATAGCTATCATAGTGATTTTGTTATGTTTATTATGTGTTTTATGGACTAACCTATGGTATATGTTGCTACCGCATTTCATGTTTTTGTTGTTTGTGAATGACTGTTGCATTTGGTTGCTATATCTTGTATATATGCATTGTGGTTTTGTGTTTTAGTGTCTTTGGATGCAGGTTTTGATGATGGTTACATTACCTATTGAATCCAAGTGTTACTCTTACTAAGTTTCACAATGAAACTTACTCCCTCAATTCTGCCATTTCAGGTCCAGCAGAAAGATCACTTTTAAACTAACCTTTGTGGTTTGATTTTTGCTCTAAATTTTTAGGTACTTAAACTTCCATATGTTTGGTTGTGATCTGGAAATTCTAGTGATTTTACGAGCACATTTGGTAGTTTTAGTGATAGTAGTTATTGCGTTGTGCAGCAGCAATCTAGCATCCTGTTCTGGAGTCCATTGTATCTCATTGTATCTCAGGCACTCCTGTAACCTAGGGTGCGTATTTAGCTAAGTTAAGACCATTTTGTAGTGCATGTATGGATGTACATGTAGTGTATGTAAAATGAGACAAGTATGTGAACATTTAATTAATGTTTTGGCTATGTAAGTGATTTGGTGCAAAGTTGCCTAAGTGTGAATGATGACCTGCTTACTTGTAAATTCTGTTTTAGCCACACATGGTTGTTAAATGCAAGGGAATGTATTTCCTATGTCTAACAGACATATATGGGGTAGCCTTGGAGGGCTTTCCCCTTCTGAATGAAGTGTTTGAACACTTATGAAATTTTGTATGGGCAAAATGGTCATAAAGTGATTAGAATTTTGACTCTGCACTTAAAGTTCTATATCTCCCTATGTAGAAGGAATATTGATATGAAATTTTGACCACACCTAGAGAACATCTATAGGTTGAAATGGGTTTTGGAATTTCTGATTTGGAGCCTTGTAGCCAAACATATGGCATTTCAAATTTGGCTAAGTTACTATTCATTTGGTCAAATTTTTATAACCAACTTAAAAAATCTATAACTTGGCCCATAGGTGAGCTATTGATGTAAAAAAAAATTCCTTATGTTTGCTCTAAATCTAGACTTGATAATGGAGCAAATAAAACAAAGGGGATGTAGCTAGAATGATACAGTTTATTAGAAGAAGTTACAGGTGCAGTGGCTGGTCACTAGAACTTAACAAGTTGCCTAATGTGCGGTAGCCAAAATTAAGACTTGTGCTAGTGTTTTCCTTTTTTACTGCCATGGTGTGCATGAAATATGAATATATGTGTGATGGTTGGACCAATATGCATATATTTACATAGTGCCCAAGAGGGCTACTTGGGTATGCACACTAAAGGTAGTGTTCTGATGGCCTACAGAACATTACCAATCCAGGGAGTCTAAATGCACAAATTTGGCATCATAATTAGACTACCCCGCAGTGGGTAACACCCTTGATACAATTCTCTTTCATCCAAACCAAACATTGTTTTGTCATTTCCCTAACTCCACCTCTTGCTTTGTAAGTGTAACGTTGGGAGTCTAGAAGGCTCAATGATATTAGGTTCCTCCACAACTTTGGGACATAGGCAACTCCACCCAAAGTGCTAACTGTTTCATGTTCCATTTTGATTTTCACATAGCCAATACCGATGACCTCAATCGTTGAACCATCTCCCAAATTCAACTTCCCAGCCATTTCTTCATGTGAAAGATCAAAATAATCATTCTTGGAACAAACGTGAGTAACACAACAGGAATCTAAATACCAACCATCTCAAGAATATGCATCCCTACCTTTGGAGACTGCAAAACATCACCATCAGTATCCTCCACATTCACCATTTTTTTCGTTCCCGTTGCCTTTTCCTCTTTCCTTTTCCGAATAGTATCGGTTAATATGTTTGTATTCTTTCCATCGATGGAATTGAATTTCATTTAGGTTCCTGGCCTTTGACTCATATCTACCACGATGAGACATTGTCCTCGTTGAGCTCCACCATGAACAACCAATGCATCCACATCCATAACTTTGGATTTTTTGAGTTTTCATTTTTTATATGCCACCAAAGCTATTTGTGCTTGGTCTAACGTCACTATGCCCTTTCCATTCAACAACATTTCCACACAATTCTCATAGGAGTCGGGGAGTAAGGTAAGAAGTAACAGTGCTTGATCTTCTTCCTCAATCTTCACATAAACCTTTTTCAATTGATTCATAATGCCCTTGAATTCATTTAGATGTACAACCAGGTTCCCGCCTTCCTACATTTTCAACTTATACAATTTCCACTTAAGATGCACCTTGTTAGCCAAGCTTTTCGCAAGATATAATTCTTTTAACTTTTTCTAGACTTTAGCCAGGGAAACCTCATCAATAACATTATTAATAATATTATTAGCGATGCAAAGCCAAATTATGCTTACACATTGTTCTTCCAGCTCCTCCCACTTTTTGCCATCCATACCTTCAGGTTTGGTCTTCATTGCTTTCGCCAGTCATTGGTGCACTAAAAGATCCTTCACTCGTCATTGCCACAAAGTGAAGCTACTCATCCCATCAAATTTCTCCACTATGAAATTTGCTAAGATATTTGACATGTTTGTTGATTTTCAAGTTGCTTGAATCCTTGAATCTGGAAGCTCTAATATCACTTGTTGGAGAAAGATCCAAAAATCTAGATCTTTCCATTAAATCCACGAGCAAGAAAATCAACAAAAATAAACAATCAAGCAAGAAAATAAGGATGACACAAAAATTTATGTGGTTGGTAAAACAAGCCTATGTCCACGGAGAGAATCTAATTCTTCACTATGAGGTAAAACTCCGTAGAAGGGTAATTTCACTTTGGAATAAAAAACTCAATCCCAAAACCCTTGTACACCCTCTCATAATCCTGAAGTATCTCTCTCTAACCTCTAGTAAGAACTAGACAAATAACCAAGGAGCTTACAATGTGTTTCCACTCACAACTTTTTGGCAGCTTCAATGTATTTTTCTGTCTGTTGCCATACATCAATCCACATAAGACACCACTATTTATACAAATGGAGAAGCCAAAGAGAACACGCTACTACGTACATCGTGCAATAAAATAGGCAAACGAAAGACAGTCAAGGCGGTGGGCATGGAAATGTAAGAAAAAAAGAAAAACAAAACATGGTGGAGTGGAAAATTTGAGTCCGCCAAAAGCAAATAGTCATATGCCACAATTGCTTTTATAATGAGTGTGGGAAAATTAGACACATGCTCCTTCAACTCCTTGAATTTATGCCAAACTTGTCCCAATAGGTGGAGCCTTGGACATAAAAGCTCTTTCACAGTTAACGATATGTCATCCCTTCTTCGGTGGAAGCAACAACAAGGAATGTGTGGCTACCTCATAAAATCAATATATTTGTGTGGAGTACATGACAAGGTCGAGTACTTACAACAACCAATCTCTTGGCTCATGGCTTTGAAGTGGATTCTACTCTATGTCCAGCTTGTAATGCTACTACTGAAAACTTAAATCATGCGTTGATTTATTGCGAGTCAGCCTCCTCAGGGTGGTATGTTTGTTGTCGAAGGCTGATTATTTGATAGGTTTGGACGTAAATGAGATTTTGCTTGCACCTTCGGGTATGCAATCTAGAGAAGAAGAATTACGAGATGGTTTTAAACAACAAGAGGAAGTCTGATGTACAGGTGGTGGGGGATATTCAGGTTCTATCATTTCTTTGGATTAATAGCACCTTACTTTTGCTATCGTAAATGCGCTATGATGTAGCTTTGGGGGATTGATAATAGGACTGGGGTAGTGGACTGGGTGATGCAGAGTCAAGCATCTTGTTAGACTTCGAAGTTCTGTGTTTGTTTTTGTATTCTTTGCTTGATATATATAAACATATTTCCGGCGCTCAAACAAAAAAAGAAAAAAATTACAAGCACATAAATTGTAATCAGACAAAATTAGTTGCCTCAGACCTTGTGATGATCGTTGTTACCCAATTTCTACTTGTGTCCGCTTGTAAGAAGTAGAAGGACGGTAACATGACAGCAATTTTTTAAAGTTTGGGAAATAAATAAAAGCAAAGTAATGTAATTGTAAAACATTATGTCCTACGGTTCAAGATGAAGTAATTAAGCTAATAAAGTGAGCTAAGCATTTTATCCAACTCACCAAAAATGTATATATTTTTAAATGAATAATAATGATAATAAATTATTATTATTATTATTAGTATTATTATTATTATTTACCTCTCCCTGCAAAAGAAGGTAATGCAGCTGCACCTTGTAGTATGACTACTGCAATTGTCGAGCTAGTCGAAAATTTAGTTTCTACTGCTTCTGTTTAATATTTTTTTTTTCTTAATAGAACTAATATTACTCAAAAGCAAATTCTATTTAGCTATTAATGACTTGAATCATTTTTTGTTTGAAAAATAAATTTTATGACTTTTTTGCTTCCTTATCTTAAACAATGAAAAAACAATAAAAATATATTTTTTAACTCGCAAAATGATCAAGACGTTTTAAAACCTTACCGTCAAACAGAAAACTCATCACTACATATTTATAACATTTCAAATCAATGAGATGCACGAGAAATTTTTTATTATACTGAGAATACAATACACGACATTGCAAAGTTTTAGATGGAGGAAAAAATTTTGAGCAAGAGAAAGCGTGAGATAGGGGGTCAACGTGGAAGAGAGATTGAGTAAGGAGCCGCGATTTTGGGAAGAGGTTTAAAGGTGAGGCCAATGGCAAGGATTTTACCAGATACATGGACAAGCTCTCAACTTCCTTTTATTTCACTAATTTCCTAGATGACTAGGACAAAAAAGATTTGTAGAATGCATGTGAAAGATACAGTTTGCTCGTCGGTGTTTACATTGTCCAGAAGAGATCGAAGATGGGTCTCAGATTTGGTCTCGTCTGCTTTAAGAAGGTAGACAAACCAGAGGCATTCGGAAATGAGCTAGAAAATTTTGGATTAGGACTTACAAGGTGAGAGTAAATCTAACCAGATTTGTTCAAAGAATGAGGGATAGTGTTCGACCGCATGAATTCAGTAA
Organism: Aquilaria yunnanensis; assembly: GCA_039654915.1. Classification (NCBI taxonomy): domain Eukaryota; kingdom Viridiplantae; phylum Streptophyta; class Magnoliopsida; order Malvales; family Thymelaeaceae; genus Aquilaria; species Aquilaria yunnanensis. Next base: position 42,452,127 of record CM077599.1, on the reverse strand, counting down.
ACAGGCTCCTCTCATATGAGAAGCACTAAAAAAGTGATGATCGTTAATATGCGGAAGTGGGTAGCAAGCAAGAGAATTGCTGCAAGGGCAACGAGCCAGACTCAAAACAGGAAGGTACCATGGACTAGGATAGAAGTTGAATCAAGTAATGCAGAACGATTGTGGTTAGAAAGATTCAATGTCGTGGAATTCGAAAGGGATAAAGTCTTGCAAGGTCAAGTATCTTGGTGGTCTTCGTGTTCTACTTGAATGCAGATCAAAGGAAGCTGTTGATGTTATATATGCTGGAGAGCAGAGACGAATGGCTATCCCAATGGTTTAGAAAGATAATGCCATGGAAGAAGAACCGTAATAGGCCATGTGGAATTGTTTGGCTCAAGTGTATAGGTGTGCCACTACAAGTTTGGACGGATCAAACTTTCGCCACAATAGGAGTAATGCAGGGAAAGTGATCAAAATTGAAGCTACATCAAAGAAAGAAGTTCTTGATGTGGAAGAGTACAAGTTCTTACAAGCTCTATGGGAGATACTAAGAAAATATTAACCTTTAAAGTTGATGATGAATTAGTCCAAGTCAGGGTTATAGAAGAGGTGTTTAGTCAGAATAAAATGCCCTAGGCTATTTTCGCCAATTGTTTCAGTTCATCTGAACGCTCAAATGATGGGTATGTTTTTTATTCCAGCTGGAGATCTCCCATCTATGTTATGGATCTATTGAGTTTAAATGTGAGGGGGTCAATAAGAGCACAAGTGAGCGATTATTAAAAGAGTTAACTACTAAAGAGAAACTTGAATTTGCTACTTTCCAAGTATCAAAACATCTTGATATCTCCTCCTTAAAAATAAAATCAATTTGGGTCTCTTCGGTGTTGGGGAGCATAGTAGGTGATAAACTTCGAGCACAAGATGATCAATAAAAATAACATAAAAAAACTTAAGTGGTTCGTCTTTAATTTAGAGCTACATCCACGGGCCAAACTTTGATATTTTCTTTTACTAATAATATAGTACGTTCATAGAGAGCAAAAACTCCCTATACAAAAATTCTAGGGGTATAAAATAAACCCAAAGTCGTGGCACTCAAGCGTTTTTGAAATACCCCAAATAAATATCTCACTATTTTGCCACTCACCAAAAATAAATCTCTTTCACAAATTTTCTTTTCCTCTAAGAATTGAGCAAGCTACCAGTACAGCTTGACTGAAGAAATATAATGGCCCTTTTATAGCCAAAGCACCACCTTACTCTCATCTGGATTTCAACAATGTTATGGCTCTCCTAGCTGGAAGCTTGTTCGAGGAAGGTAAAGTGTTTGAGACCTAGTTTAGAACCTTATTTCAAGTTTATATAGCAAGAATAATTAAGTTCAGCAAAATTCACTAACTTCTGAGAAGGTTAAGGCACCAAATGAGGTTTGTGAGCAAAATGGTAAATTTGTATCTTGAAGAGTCCCAAAGTTTAGCTTAAATAAACAATATTTAACCAAGTTTTAAGGAAACTTGGGGCTTTTTGCAACTTGTTAATAACTATCGTGGCTTTTGGTTTAAAAAGCAGCATATAAACTTGGTAAAGAGAGGATGGCTACCATTTTTACACTTTAACCCGAATTCATCCTTCCTTCCTTAATTTCTTCATGAAATTGAGCTCAAAACCAAAAGTTTTTGGTGAAATTTGAAGCTACTAAGGATGTAGTTGCTAAAGCAAGCTTGTTTCAAGTGCAATTTCATGTTTTTAAAGCTTGGAATCATGTTTCTAGCCATCCCCTATTTTTTATGCGAGGTAACTTGTGATTTCATAGTGAATTCTTGTTTATTTGATGATTGGGAGCTTGGGTTTTGGTTAAAAGTTAGTAATTTGGTGTTTTATACCTTTGGTTGCTTGGAACTAGGAACAACATTGTGGAACTTTGGTTCTTGGTGAAGAGTTGGTTGATTCTTACTTGTGAGTTGAAGTTAAGGTAAGGAAATTATGTTTTGAAGCTTGATTAATGCTATTGGAGTATGTTTGCTTGATGAAGTCAAATAGTTTTGACAATACCATTAGTTAGTGGTCTAGTTTGATCATGGTGGACTATTAGTTTTGTGGAGCTTGGAATGATGTTACAATGCATCATAGGTAGGCTTGTGATAGTTGGTTGTGGTCTTTGCAACATGTTTTACAGGTATGTAAAGTTGGAAGGCCATCCAAGCATGTTTAGTATGTTTGGTAAGTTTTCCAAGGTTGTAGTAGCAAAACTGGAAAATTCTAGACATTGCAGTCGCCAATACCGGTGATGCACCGCCAGCACCATGAAAAACCCACAGCAAGTTGATAACTATCACGACGCGTTGCCACAGTTATGTGGGCTAAAATTTTTCAATTTTGTTCAGGGGTTCTAGGGGAGGACTGAGGCAGTGGTTAGGGTATCTTGGGGTCTAAGTATTCTGGGGGTACTCCGAGGCTTCCAAAACTCCTCCGAGACCTAGGCGTTCTCTTGAGCTTTTATGGTTACTTTCATCATAAATAAGAAAACTAGTTAATAACGGACCACAACTAGGTTACACTAGATTGGATGAAAGGTTTAGCACCATTGGCGACCTAGCCGTGCCATCGGGCATAAGGTTGTGATATTAAACCTTAGTGATCTAGTGGGTCTTTATGGCCTAGTTGACAGTAGCCTCACCACAGAGCCCCTATACAACATAAGTGAGTTTCAACTAATGATTTATCACTGGTTAGGCCAGTAAGCTTTGCTTGTGAGTAGGCAAGGCTTTGCCTTGTAGTTCATGGATTAGGTTAAGGAAAAGTCCCAAGGGATTGAAACCTATGCACATAAGTTTATTCTCAGGCTATATGAGCTCACAACAGTTGACATATATTCACATATGTGTTGTCTTTAGTAACTTTTTCTTGCAGGGAAGACCCTTTACTAAGAATTCTTGAAATTTCACTCCCTAGTTATGTTGTGCAGATTCTAACGTTGTTGGGGCCAGATAACCGTTGAGGGTTGTCGCAGTAGTTTGTTGTTGCAAGTATTTCACTTGAGAGTCATTATGATTCTAGTCTACTTGGGTTACTTATTGGTTAAGTAACAATGCTAACTATAGTATTTTCTTGGCCATAAAGCCTAGCAGCACGTGGATAGGACTTTTGTGACTCATCATTGGGACTTACCTCCAAGGTGCGAGTTAGTTTGAGGGGATCTCAATCAAGGCCTGTATGTATAGTACATCTAGTTGCCTCCCTTGTCTATGTATAAGTCTTAGACTCTAGGGTTGCTCTTGTGCAATGAGAATTAGTCTACTTTATGTTGAATGCCCTCACACAGTTGATATGTGTAATAATAATCATATAAATGTTTATTTTGCATGCTTTGGCTACTTGAGCTTGTTTTCTATGAAAAGTATCTTAGCCAATTAGATGTTTTTATGATTTCTATTTATTCTAGTCAAAGCATAAGAGCATGCATCTTGCAAATTCTAGGTTAATCAACTAGTATCACAAAGTTTAATCCATGCACATATATAGCTAGTCAATTGCAGCTACCGTGAAACCAGTTCTTATAGGCTTCTTGGGCAGAACCAAGGATGGCCATGTAAGTTTTTGGTACCAGAGCTTATAGCTCAATTCATAGATATTGGAGGCTATGGCTTAGATCTAGTTTTAAAGTCCATTTTCTAGGATAGTTAGTACTGACCAACATCTGGGGAATGTCATTTGGCTTTGGTTGCAGGTTACTATGGTTGGCAATAGGTCACAAGCTTTGAGGGAACTAGAGAACTTGGGGAAGTTTATAGTGGTCTAGTTATGGCAAGGCAGACACAGACCATGGCGCAAGTGGCATAGGGTATGACTACCATCATGAATGAGTTGCTCCAAGACCATAAGGATAGAGAAGTTGTACAAGAGGAAAATGACCAAGGGATTGACCCATCCCAAGGTCAAGAAAGGCATATTGAACACCGGTAAGTGCTAAGGCCCATAAGAGGTGAGATCATGATTATGATCACGAGGAGGAGCAAGAGGTTATGAAGGCTCCAAGGAGGGGAGAAACCCCGCATCAGATGAGACAACTTGAAAGGTTTAAGACTGTTGACCTACCAAGTTTTGATGGGTTAGGCAACCCCAATAGGGCAAAGGATTGGTTATCCAGGATGAATCGGCTTTTCACATATGGAGGCCATAAGTCAAAACAAAGGATGGCCTTAGTACCTTTCTTTTTTGGAAGGAAGGTGAGTCTTTGCTGGGATGATGTGATATAGATGTTGAGGGAGAGCAATAACACTCGACCAGAGCACAAGAAAATATGCTTAAGGGGACAGACTTCGAGAGGAAGTTCCGACAGGAGTATATTAGAGTAGCTGCAGAAAATCAAAGGAGGATTCAATTTAAGAATCTAGTTCAAAGAAATATGTTAGTGAGGCAATATGAGTAGCGCTACAATTCGCTCATATGATTTTCTCCCTGCGTGGCCAGTAATGATGAGTTGAACACCAAGAAGTTTTTGCAAGGCCTTAAGCCCATGCTTCAAAGGTATATGGCGACGGTAGACATCCGGAGCTATCACCAAGTGGTCCAGAAGGTGTTCGCCTTAGAGAAAGAGATTGAGGACTTGAGGGCACCAAGCAAAAAGGTGGAGGTTAGGCCAGCCAACCTAGGGAAGAACATCGGGAATTGACCAATAGTAGGAACGATGACCAAGAGTCAAAGTTATTTCAAAAGGAAAAAAGCAGGTTTATGCTTTAAGTGTAGACAGTTCCATGGCACAAAGCCATGTACTTTGGAAACTGATATTTGCAGTATTTGTGGTCGGAGTGGTCACTGGGCAAGAGAATGCCCACAGACTTGACCCTTCCCAGGTCTACCTAGGAATCCACCCCCTGCACCCTCTGCCATAGGAAATCAACCTGGTGTAGCCACAGTAGTAGTTGAGCTGAGGGTCTTTGCCTTGGCTAGTCAAGTGACCAAAGAACCAACCACCATTCGAGGTAACTTTACTTTCCATAATGGTAGTGTTATAGTACTTTTGATACTGGAGCTATGCATTTTATGATATCATCTGCCTTGGTAGATAAGCTTAAGTTGCAGCAAGAAATCTCAAATGAGTTTAGACTCATTAGGACTACATAGAGGAGTTTTATAGTGACCAATGATTTGGTTAGTAGGTATCCCTTACAGTTAGGCGACCATGATTTATCTTGTGAGTTGTGGGTGATAGACTTGAGGTCTTATGACCTAGTGTTAGGAATGGACTACCTAAGCAAGCACAAGGTGCAAATTGACTCAGTCAACATTACTGATGCTCAGGGAGCTAGAATGACTTGCACATGAGGGTTAGCATCCAGTGCTAAGAGTTTGCACCTTAAACTTATGGATACCATCCCCATAGCCAATGAGGAGGAGGGTTGTTTTTTGCATAGGGTGGCCATAGAGGAGGAACTTAAGGAAATCCCTGTAGCCAATCAGTTTCCTAAGGTGTTTCCAGTAGAATTGCCTAGGTTACCACTCAAAAGGGACATAGAGTTTTCTATCCATCTTTAGCCTGGAGCAGAACCTATTTCAATACCACCTTACCACATGTCAGCTCTTGAGATGGACGAGTTAAAGAAACAGTTGGAAGAACTTCTAGAGAAAGCCTTCATAAGGCCTAGCTTATCACCATGGGAAGCCCCGGTGTTGTTTGTAAAAAAGAAGGAAGGAACTTTGATACTATGCATCAACTACAGGAAGTTGAATGCAGTAATAGTTAAGAATAAGTATCCGTTTCCTAAAATCGATGACCTATTTCCTAGGCTCAAGGGACTAAAGGTGTTTTCTAAGATTGACCTATGGTTTGGATACTTCCATATTAGAGTTAAGTAGGAAGACATCGCAAAAATTGCCTTCAGGACAAGGTATAGGCACTACAAGTATACAGTTATGCCATTTGGTGTGACCAATGCCCTTGCAGTGTGCATGGAAGCCATGAATAGGATCTTCAAGCCATTCTTGGATCGGTTTGCTGAAGTTTTCATCGATGACATTTTGCCATACTCACAGTTTATGCAAGAGCACAAGGAGCATCTTAGAACTATTTTGTAACTGCTAAAGGATAATCAGTATTATGCAAAGCTATCTAAGTATGAGTTTTGGTCTAAAAAGATACAATTTTTTGGGCATATTATAAGTGCTCAGGGCCTATTAGTAGATCCTGGAAAGGTTCAAGCGGTAGTTGAGTGGAGGAGATCGACTACAGTCATAAAGGTTATGAGTTTCTTGGGCTTGGCAGGCTATTATAAAAGGTTCATAAAGAAATTCTCTATGATAGCTACACCATTGATAGCCTTGACCAAGAAAACTTAGACGTTTGATTGGACATCGAAGTGTGAGGAAGCCTATTTGGAGTTGAAGAAGAGGCTGACAAGTGCACCAATACTCATTATGCCAGATCTGAACAAAGCTTTCATGGTATACACTAATGCCTTAGGTTCTAATCTGGGATGTGTATTGATGCGGGAGAAATACGTGATTGCCTATGGCTTAAGGCAGTTGAGGCATAATGAGTTGAACTATCCAATTCATGACCTTAAGCTAGTGGCGGTAGTCTTTGCTCTTAAGGTTTGGAGGCACTACTTGATGGGGAGGTCGTTCTGGATTTTCACCAATCATATCAAGTGCATAAAAGATTATGATTGCTCGATTGAGTATTATTCAGGCAAAGAAAATGTAGTAGCGGATGCACTGTGTCGGAAGCACACGAGAGCAATCCTATTTAAGGATCAGGCTACAAGTTATTCAGGAGGAATGTTGGCGGATTATTTCTCGGCTTTGCAAGAGTTTTGACAAAACCAAGAAAAGTCCTTAGTGTACACTTTGGAGATATAGTCAGCTTGGTTGACTGAAGTTAAGAATGCTCAGAGTGAAGATCCGTTGCTAAAAAAAATCTCTAGAGAAGAGAAGCTTGGTATTGTGAAGAAGGAATTCCGATACAAGGATGGAAAACTACACCATGGAGATCGACTCTATGTGCTAAATGTAGAAGGACTTAGGTAGCAAGTCCTATAAAAGGCACATACTAGTAAGTTGAATGTTCATCCTAGTGTTAGTAAGATGTGCCATGATCTGAAGATGCATTTTCGGTGGCCAAGACTTAAGAGGGATGTAGCAAGACATGTTGTTCAGTGTTTGACAGGCCAGATGGTTAACGCTAAAGATTAAAAATCGACAAGCACACTTCAGAGTTTACCTCTTCTTGAGAGGAAGTGGGGGTCCATTATAATGGATTTCCTGGTAAGGTTACCGAATAACTAGAGTTAGCATGATGCTATCTAGGTAGTGGTTGATAGGATAGCTAAATCGGTGCAATTCACACCCATAATGATTACTTACACTTTGGAGAAGTTGGCTCAGTTGTATGTTAAGGTGATTGTGAGATTACATAGTATATTGGATTAGATTATATATGATAGAGATCCTCAATTTGTATCTAGGTTTTGGAATGCTTTCCAAGAAGCATTGGGAAATAAGGTTAATCTCAGTACTGCTTTTCATCCTTAGACTGATGAACAGTCTGAAAGAGTGATTCAGACTTTGGAGGATATGTTGCGTATAGAATAACAGTCACCAAACTATTATATGTATGGCACCATACGAGGCATTACATGGTAGGCGATGCATGACGCCCTATTGTTAGGCAGACTCTTCGGATAGGGTAGTTGTCGCTTTAGAGATTATAGCTGACACCATAGCTAAGATCAAGTTGATCTAGAAATGGATTAGAGCAGCCAACGACCAACAAACTAAGTATGCAAATTTGAGAAGACGGGAATTGAGTTTTGAAGTTAGGGACAAGGTACTTCCCAAAGTGTCTTCCATGAAAGTAGTTACCCGGTTTAGGCAAAAGGGTAAGTTAGCCCTTAGGTACATCAGACCTTATGGAGTTTTAAAGAAAATAGGGATGGTTGTTTATCAGTTGGCATTACTGCCCAACTTGTCCCAAGTGCATAACATGTTGCATGTTAGTCTTCTGAGAAAATGCACAGTGGATTCGGAATAATTGGTCAACCTTTCGGCGGTCCCCATCCAGGAAGACTTAACCTATGAAGAAAAGCCTTTTAGATACTTGGTAGGCAAGTTAAGAAACCCTGAACCAATTAGATTCCAATGGTTAAGACTTAAGATGCTTTGGTCGAACCATAGTGAGGAAGAAGCTACTTGGGAGATGGAACAATATATGCTAAAAAGGTATCCTAGTGTTTTTCCTCAGCTGCAGCGGAATTTAAGGGACGAAATTCTAGAATGAAAGGAGAAAGTTGTGGCTCTCGTACCTAGAAGCTTGTGCGAAGAAGGTAAAGCATTTGAGACCTAGTGTAGAACCTTATTTCAAGTTTACATAGCAAGAATAGGTTATTTTAGCAAAGTTCACTAAGTTCTGAGAACACCAAATGTGGTTTGGGGTAAAATGGTAATTTTGCATCCTAAAGAGTCAAGCCAAGTACTGAGAGTTGAAAATGAGTTTTAGAAACCTAACTTTTACTTTTAACTGAAGTTTAGCTTAAATAAACAAGATTTGACCAAGTTTTAAGAAAAAATGGGCTTTTTGCAACTTTTTAACAACTATGGTGGCTTTGGGTTTAAATGGAATACATAAACTGGTATCGGGAGGATGGCTACCATTTTTACACTTCAACCTGAATTCATCCTTCCTTCCTTGATTTCTTCATGAAATTGAGCTCAAAACCAAGAGTTTTTCTTGAAATTTGAAGCTACCAAGGGTGTAATTGCTAAAGTAAGCTTGTTTCAAGTGCAATTTCATGTTTTTGAAGTTTGGAACCATGTTTCCAGCCATCCCCTATTTTTTATGCAAGGTAACTTGTGATTTCATGGTGAATTCTTGTTTTATTTGATGATTGGGGGAGCTTGGGTTTTGGTTAGAATTTGGTGTTTTGTGCCTTTGGTCGCTTTGGAACTAGGAAGAACATTGTGGGACTTTGGTTCCTGGTGAAGAGTTGGTTGATTCTTACCTGTGAGGTGAATTTAAGGTAAGGGAATTATGTTTTCAAGCTTGATTAATGCTATTAGAGTATGTTTGCTTGATGAAGTCAAGTAGTTTTGGCAAGAGCATTAGTTAGTGGACTAGTTTAACCATGGTGGAATATTAGTTTTGTGGAGCTTGGAATGATGTTACAATGCATCATAGGTAGGCTTATGATAGTTGGTTGTGGTCTCTGTAACATGTTTTATAGCTATGTAAAGTTAGGAGGTCATCCAAGCATGTTTAGTATGTTTGGTAAGTCTTCCAAGGTTGTAGCAACAAAACTAGAAAATTCAAGGCATCATGCGTCACCAATACTGATGACGAGTTGCCAGCGCCACGAAACACCCATAAATAGGTTGATAACTGTGGTGATGCGTCATTGCAGCTATGCTGGCTGAAATTTTTCAATTTTTCTAAGAGGTTTGAGGGGAGGCCTGAAGGGGTGCCTAGGGTACGTTGAGCTCTAAGTATTCTAGTCGTACTCCAAGGCTTCCAAAACTCCTTCAAGACCTATGTGTTTTCTTGAGTTTTTATGGTTAGTTTCACCATAAACAAGAAAACTAGTTAACAAAGGACCACAACTAGGTATCACTAGCTTGCATGAAAGGTTTAGTACCATTGGCAACCCAGCTATGCCATCGGGCATGAGGTTTTGATGTGAAACCTTAGTGTACCTAGTGAGTCTTTATGGCCTAGTCGATAGTAGTCCCACCTAAGAGCCTCTGTATAACATAAAGGAGTTTCAACCAGTGGTTTATCACTAGTTAGGCTAGTAAGCTATGCTTGCTAGTAGGCAAGGCTCTGGCATGTAGTTCAAGGACTAAGTTGAGAAAAATCTAAAGGGACCAAGACCTATGAGCATAAGTTTAGCCTCAGGCTGTATGAGCTCATTGTAGATTACATATGTTCAAATATGTGTTGCCATAGTAACTTTTTCCTGTAGGTGGGGACCCTTTACTGAGAATTCTTGAATTCTCACTCCCTAGTTATGTTATGCAAATTCTACCGTTGTTGGGCCAGATAACCATTAAGGGTTGTCACAGTTGTTTGTTGTTGGAGGTATTTCACTTGAGAATCCTTGTGATTCTAGTATACTTGGGTTACTTGTTGGTTAAGTAACAGTGCTAATTATAGTATTTTCTTGGCCGCAGAGCCTAGTAGTAGGTGGATAGGACTTTTGTGACTCGGCACTAGGACTTACCTCCAAGGTAGGAGTTAGTTTGAGGGGATCTTAGTCAAGGCTTGTATGTATAGTACACCTAGTTGCCTCACTTGTCTAGGTATGAGTCTTAGACTCTAATGTTGCTCTTGGGTGAGGAGCATTAGTCTACTTTATGTTGAATGCCCTCACACGATAGATATGTGTAGTAATAATAATATTAATGTTGATTTTGTATACTTTGGCTACTTGAACTTGCTTTCTATGAAAATTATCTTGGCCAAGTGATTGTTTTTTATGATTTCTATTTACTCTAGTCAAAGCATAAAAGCATGCATCCTTCATAATCTAGGTTAATCAACTAGTATCATGAAGTTTAATCTATGCATATATACAACTAGCCAATTGCAACCACTATAAGACCAATTCTCATAGGCTTCCTGGGCATGGCCAAGGATGGCCATGTGAAATGATCTTGGTGTTGCACTCTAGCTGTATCTTCACAAGTTTCCAATTAAGCTACATTTATTACAGCTTGCATCACCACCTTCAGCCATAATTTTTTACTTCACCTACACATGCTAATTTGACAATAAAAAAATGGAGAGAAAAAGAAGATACAAGAAGAAAAGAAAGAAATCAAAAAGAAAAAATCCCACATAAGATGGGAAAAAGTGTCAACAATCTCCCCCTCCCACCTTATGTTGGAGTTCCATCATTCCTACTATCACTCAAAAATATTTAGACTTTTCTCTAGGTAGAATGCTGGTCAACATATTAGATCCATTTTCATCAAAATGGATCATCTCAAGCTATAGTAGCTTCATCTCTAATGCATTCCTAATCTAGTGATATCTCATGTCAATGCATTTGGGTGTCAAATGAAAAAATGAATTCTTAACATGGTGAATTGTACTCTGATTATCACAAAATAGCTAATGCTTTTCTTGGTGGAAACCAAATTTTTTTAAGAACTTCATCTATAACAACTCCTTAAATGCTTCTGTTGCAGTAATAAATTCTGCCTCAGAAATTAAAAGAACAATACATTTCTGTAACCTTGGCTGGCATGGCATAGCTCCCCCACAAATGTAATTAGGTAACCTGATGTAGACTTTCTTGAGTCAATATTGCCAGCCATTTCTACATCCATGTATCCGACAAACACAGGTTTTGTATCTCCAAAATATAAGCACATTTTGGAACTACATTGAAGATACCTAAAAATTCATTTTATTGCAGCCCAATGTTCCTTATCAGAATTCAAATGGAACCTACACGTTATACTGACTAAGTGAGCAATATCTAGCCACGTACATACCATGACATACATCAAACTTCCAACTATTGATGCATATGGAACTTTTTCTATTTCTTGCTTTTCTTTATTGATAGAATGGCATTATTTGGAACTTAATCTAAAGTGATTAGCAAGATGACAACTAACTGCTTTAGCCTTATCCATATTGAACCTCTAAAGTACTTTCTAAATGTACTTCTTCTGCACTAACCACAATTTCTTAATGCCCCTATCTTTTATTATCTTCATGCCAAGAATTTGTTTTGCTAGCCCCAAGTCTTTCATGGTGAAAGACTTACTCAACTGCATTTTCAATTTGCTGATTCTAAAAATATTCTAGCCAACAATCAACATATCATCCGCATAGAGCAATAGAATAATAAAATTATCATCAGAGAATTTCTGTACAAACACACAGTGATTTGAAGAAGTCTTCTTGTAACCTTGCTGCCCCATAACTAACTCAAACTTCTTGTACCACTTTATGGGTGCCTACTTCAAACCATATAAGCTTTTCTTTAGTCTGCAAATGTAATACTCTTTTCCTTTTACTCCAATATTCTCCGATTGCTCCATGTATATCTTTTCATCTAAGTTACCACGTAGGAAGGTAGTTTTCATGCCCATCTACTCAATCTCCAAGTTGAAACTTACTGCGAGTCCCAAAACTGTACGGATAGATGTCATTTTCACAATTGGTGAAAAAATTTCATCAAAGTCAATACCTTTCCTTTGGCTAAAACCCTTGACAACTAATCTGGCTTTGAACCACATCTGTGAATTGGATTCTTCAGACTTGATTTTGAATACCTATTTATTTTTGAAAGCCTTTATGCATCATGGCAAATTCACCATCTCAAATGTTTTATTCTCATGAAAGGATCTCATTTCTTCTTGCATGGTGTGGATTCAATCCACTTTTCTTTGTGTTCATCATCCATAGCTTCATCAAAGCTCTTTTGTTCTCCCCATCAATTAATAACACATACTCATTTTTAGGATATCTAGTATAACGTTATCTGACTCTATTAGATCTCCTTAAAATTAGAGAACCCACTTGTGTTGGTAGTTGTTAATGAAGACCATCTTCATTAGTTACCTAGTTCATTCTGAACAGGGGCATCGCGATCACCTTCCTTTAGTTGATCACCTCGTACATCATCTCCAACTTGTCTTTCCTAGTTGTGCTCAATCAGTTTTTTTAATTTTAACTGAAATTAAAAAATTGAATTTATTCAGTTTTTGACTTTATATACTAATATCTGAATAGACCAAATTATAGAAGAAAATTGTAATAATCGAAAAATATTTCGATTTTCAACCAAAATAATTGAATTTTATGCATACTTATTCTAAACCGCAAATGTCCATCACATATTCCAATCTAAACATATATTCTAACCACATTAAAAACATCTATAATCCATTCAAAATCCAAACATCACATTCATACACATAACAAACATCCATCACATACACAATCCTTTCCAAATCCCAAACATATAGTAGAGTAAAAATTCATGGTTAACTGAATTTCAATTGAAGTAAACCAAAAACCAAACCAAAATTATACCTAAATATGGTAACTGAAAAAAAAAATTTACTTATTTGATTATTTTAGATATCACCAAAATTTTACTTACCCCTAGTCTTTGCATTGTCGTTGGAGGAATTAGCTGTAATTTTGCTTACCCTTAGTCTTGGCATTGTCATTGGAGGAATTAGCTATAAGTCTCTTGAACTACCATCGGATCCTGAAGCATTCTTCTTAGCTTTCTCAATATCCTCAACGGTCTAATCTTCAACGAATACAGCATCACGGCTTCTGACAAGCCTATTTGTAACTAGATCATAAAATCTATAACCAAGTTGATCTTGACCATGGCCAATAAACACACATAGTCATGTCTTGACATCAAATTTAGACCTCTGATCATTTAGGATATGTGCATAGGCTTTGCAGCCAAACATCCACAGATGGTCAAAAGAGACAGCCTTTCTTGACCATGTTTTCTCTGAAACATCATACTGTAAAGGAACACATGGTGAAAGGTTCAATACATGAGCATCTGTCAGCAATGTTTCACCCCAAAACATTTGAGGTAACTTTACATGTGAGAGTAAGCATTTCACTCTCTCCGTCAAAGTCCTATTCATCCTCTCAACTAAACCATTTAACTTCAGTGTCTTAGGAGGTGTTGTCTGATGTTAAATACAATGCTCTTTGTAGAAAGCATCAAATGGCCCAATGTACACTTTACCATTATCTATTTGAATGCACTTTAGCTTCTTGCCAGTTTACCTCTCAACCAGGGTTACAAATTATTTGAAAACTTCTAACACCTAATCTTTTGTCTTTAGATCAAATGCTCATGTCTTTTAAGAATGATCATCAATGATAGTCACGAAGTATCGAGTACCACCAAGTGACTTTGGCATTCGCCTGTACAGATCTAAGCGTACCAGATCTAAAACATTCTTCATTCTAGAAGGAGAGGAACTATTGAAAGACACTTTGTTTTGCTTTCCTACCAAACAATTAGCATATTTCTTCAAATGGAGCTATTATAGTCCACGTAACGCCTTCTTTTTAGCAAGACAAGTGATACTTTTCTCACCTATGTGAACCAGTCGTTTATGCCATAACTCCACTGTACTATCATTCTCCACTGTATTCACAACATCTTGGAAGAGTTTTGCCTAAATTGTGCATAGTTTTGAATTCTTTGTTCCTTTGGCCACCACCAAGGTTTCTTTACTCAGCTTGAACTGACCATTAAAGAAGGTGTTCTAGTAACCTTCATCATCAAATCTACCTATAGAAATCAGATTTAGGCGCAAATCTGGAACATGCTTGACATCCTTCAGGGCTAACCATGTACCATTCTAAGTCTCTAGATAAACATCTCTTTTACCTATAACAATTGATAAACCTTCATTTCCCATTCTCACAACACCAAAATTGTCAGGTGTGTAAGATGAGAAGAATTATTTTTGAGATGTGACATGAATGGTAGCATCATTGTCACTAACCCATCTAGTCTCATCGATTGCAAGATTAACAATATCATCATCATGGATGATATTGAACTTGTTGGCAACATTTGCTTACTCATCACCACTTCTACATCCTTTTTCGGTCATTTGCCTTTAATTTGATCTTGCTTGAATTTTCAGCAGAACCTTTTGATGTGCCCCTATTTCTTGCAACAATGGCATTCAATACTTGCATACTCGTTTGACCTTACTCTATTCTTGTCTTTTGGCTTTGGCCCTTTGGTCTCACTTCTTCCTCTGGAATTTGCTACAAGGATGTCTGATTATGATGAAGAGGAACCTTGTGACCTTTGTCTCATCTCTTCATTCAGTATTCCACTTTTAACGAATTCCATATTTACTACACCACTTGGTGTAGAATTTGTAAGTAAAATTCTCAAAGTCTTTCAAGAATCTGGCAATGAAGCTAGCATTATAAGATGGAGCACTTTATTGTCAAATTTTATGCCCATTATGGATAGCTGTTCCATGATCTCTTGCAAATCATTCAGATGAACTGTCATCGATGCACCTTTCTGATATTTTATCTGAGTCAATCTTGGCAACTAGAATAATATTTTGTTGCTGAATTTTTAAGCATACAACTCTTCAAGCTTATTACACAATGTCCGCGCATGAGTCTCCGCAAATATGTGTTTGTAAACATTATCTTCGACAAACTGTAGGATAAAACCACAAACTTACTCATGCTCAAATGCCCACTCCTCAACCGTTCTATCTTCCAATTTGGTTATGCCAAACACAGGCAAGTGCATCTTCATCACATATAGGAGATCCTTCATCTTGCTTCTCCATATATGGTAGTTTGAGTTATTTAAACTAATCAACTTGCTTGTCTTTGCTTCCTCAATTCTAATCAATGCCTAGTACCAAGAAAAAAATTAGTGAATAACAATCTTATTTATTTTCTGATGCAGAGGATATATGTTTTAGTCGCAACTACAGGGTGTATAATAAGTAGATATAAACATCAAGTCTTGCTTAGATACCGGTTGTTGGGAAGCACAACAGGTGATAAACTTCAAGCGCAAGATGATTAGTAAAAATGACACTAAAAAATTTACATGGTCTACGTTTAATTTAGGGCTATATCCACAGGAAAAAATCTAAGATTTTTTTCCACTAATAAAATGATAGGCTTACGGAGAAAGAAAACTTCCATAGACAAAAATTCTAGGGACATGAGATAAACCAAAGTAGTGGCACTTCAGTGTTTCCCAAACACTCCAAATAAATATCTTACTATTTTGTCACTCCACAAAAATAAATCTCTCTCACAATTTTTCTTCAACTCTAAGAATCAAGCAAGCTAACTATACAACTTGAATGAGGAAATGTAATGGCCTTTTTATAGCCAAAGCGCCGCCTCACTCCCATCCCAATTTCAACGATCTTGGTGCCGCACTCCAGCTGTATCTTCACAAGTTTCTAATTGAGCTGCATTTATTGCAGCTTCCATCTCCACCTTCAGCCACAATTTTTTACTTCACCTACATAGCCTAATTTGACAAACAAGGGGAGAGAAAAAGAAGATAGAAGAAGAAAAGAAAAATAAGAAGAAAAAGAAAAATACCCCACATAGGGTGGGAAAAAATGTCATCATTCCAATTCTTGTTATGTTCATAAGGAATCGGTAAGAAAACATATACCAGACCATTTCTCGGTGGTTCTTATGCAGAGTTTTTTGGATTTTAGACGTATATCTGACTTAAACTCGCGGATTGAAAAGGAAAGTGTAGAGAACAGAAAATGCGATTGAGCAGAAGAGTTTAGGACACCAACAGAAGAATAAAGGAATTTGAGATTGGAAAACATCAGTAGGCTTTGCGAGTTTCAAAGGCAAAAAAGATGTATGTGGAGGCAAAAATTGAGAGACAAATGGATCAAAGGAGACGACAATACAATCTACTTTTATAGGGTGATAAATCGAAGGAAAAGAACAAACAATCTTTCTAGTTCATCGGTTAATGGTCTCTGCCTTGAAGAACTACCCCAAATCAAATATAAAATTCTGAAATTTTTTAAATCAAACTTCAAGGAAGATTGTGGTTGGAGGCCTAAATTCTGCAGCAATAAATTCAGGCGTATTCCTACAGAAATGGTAAACATGCTTGAGATACCATGTTCAAAAAAGGAAATTTGGAAGACCGTTTGGAAATGTGGTGGTTCGAAAGCACCTAGTCCCGATTGGTTCACCTTTAACTCCATTAAGAATAATCGGGAGATAATAAAACACAACGTCATCAATTATGCCATGGTCAACACAATGTCATCAATTATGCCGTGGACTTTAGTACTCATAGTTTTAATCCCCAAGAAAGTGAACCCGTTGACAATAAAATACTATCGGCTGATCAACCTCATGTAAAAAGTTGTTGCAAAGGTGCTTGCAGAGAGGCTACAAGTAATAATGCCATATATTATTGGAGAGCAGCAAACAGCTTTCATTTGAGGTCGGCAAATCCTTGATGGGATAATTATAGCCATGAAATAGTGGATTTTTTTAAGAAGGCAAGCAGGTCTGCCTTGTTACTCAAGGTGGACTTCGAAAGGGCAATTGATTGTCTTAATTGAGGCTTCTTAGATTCAGTAGTGCAACAAATAAGCTTTGTTGTTAAGTGGAGGAAATGGATCAATGCCTGCCTAATTTCTAAGTCGGTGCCAATAATTCTGAACAGGTGCCCGATTAAAGAGTTCCATACATAAGGCAAGGAAACCCACTTCCTAGTTGTTGCTGAAGCATTGAGTACATTGATGTTCGAGGCATGTGAAAGAACTTTGTTCAAGGTTGTTAAGATAGGTGATAAAACATTTTACTTTTGCATCTATAATTCACCGATCACACTTTATCTTTAGGGAAGTGGAACAATGAAAACTTGAAGAATTTGATGCGAATTATACAATGTTTCTAATGGATTTCTAGTTTGAAAATAAATCTGAATAAAAGTAGCCTCTTTGGAATTAGGATAGATATTATGAATGTTGGATATGCAACTAAAAGTGTTCATTGTAAAGTTGAGAAAATGCCTTTTCATTATCTTGGGCTTCCTGTAGGCATGCCAATGAACAAAACCGCAGCTTCGAAGCAAGTAATTGATAAATTCAAATAGAAACTTTGTGATTGGAAGGCAAATTTGCTCTCTGCCATTCGTCATTTAACTTTGAAGAAATCAGTGATTAGTAGGCTCCCTGATGAGCGTGCTTCAAGTTTTGAAAACCTTCAAAATTCTTTTTTCTGGGCTGCTTCAAGGGTGGGTGGGAAAGTAGCATGGGTTTCTTGGAAGAAGGTGGTGGCTGGTAAAAAGAGGTTGAGTTGAGTATGGGTAGTCTTAAAGTGATGAATTTGGCATTCCTGGGAAAATGGTGGTAGAGGCATTGGTTGGAAGAAAAAGCTTCATGGATAAGAGTTATATAGTAAATTTATGGCAAGTATGGGGGTCTGAATTAAGGTTTACATGGGGAGAGGAAAGGAAGAATTTGGGAGTCGCTAGTTGATATAAGAGCTATACTCGAAGAGTTAGGAAGAGTTAGGATTAGAACTTAAGCATTCTTGCAGATGGAAGAAGGGGAATGAGACAAGTGTTAAATTCTAGGATGACTTTTGGGTTGCTGAGGTAAGATTAAAAGAAAGATTTCATACTTTATTTAAACTAGATTTAAATCCTTCTTGTAGAATTTCTGAGCAGGGGTATTACTACACTCAGAAGCTAGGTCGCTTTGGGTTTGGAGTTCGACGAGACCACTAAGAAGCAAGAAACAACAAAGTTTCAAAACCTAGTTTCTTTGCTTAATGCTATGGAGATTTTCCCTTCCAAAGAGAACTCTCTTCGATGGCATCTAGACAACAAATAAGTCTTATTTGTCAAGAAGTTGAGATGGAAACTGGACATAATTTTTTACTATTCTTCGACTCCAGCCAATAAGTCTACACTTGCTGGATCACTTAGAGTGCGTTTGAATGTAGAAAACAATTTTTATTTTCATTTTCTGATATCTATTTTTATTTTCTATATATAATTTTCAAAATTGTGTTTTAAAAAACATGTTTAGTTGTTTTAAAACAATTTAAGATGATTATATATAAACACACTAGATTGAAAAAAGTTCAAAGCCTCAATTGAAAGTTGAAAGAAAGTTTACGAACTACAATTATAGATTTTCCCAAGTCTGTCAGCTTCAAAAGTGAAATCGCAAAAAAGTCCACAGCTTGCCCCCAGGGTTTTCTTCTCTATCCCTTAAGCTCCCATCTTTTCTATCCCTTAAATCTGTGCCACCATCTCTGTCATTCCCAAGTGCATGGCACTCCTAGCCGATTATGCTATCAAAAAGCTTTGATGCCACTATTGTTGCTTTCGACCAACTTAGTTGCTTTAATCGAATGAGAGAGGAAGGGATTTAGGGATCTATCAAGCCAAAGGAGTTGAGAGAGACAAAGGTTGGTCCAACAGTGAAAAAGTTCCACAATGTTAGTTGGTTGGAAAAGACAAGGAGGTTGGTCAGTTATGATGGCAAAGGAGACATTGTTTGGTGGTGACATCAAGGGGAGGTTGGTCAAGTGAAAGAGATTAAGAAGTTTGAAAAGTTGGTCAGGCTAGAATGTGAAAAAGAGAGCTACACAAATCATGAATTGGGAAATTAGGAAAACAACAAAATTATTCTTTCCCTAATCTCCATATAATGGAAAACTATTTTCAAAAGGAAACTGAAAAAGAAAATTAGTTAACTAAACATGTTTTCTTTTCATTTTCTAATTTTTAGAAAATTTTCTAGAAAAATTGGAGAATTCTCTCTAACTGAACAGGGCCATAAGTTCCTTCCAAAGTAAACATTTTCATTTAGAAGGTAAACATTTTCATTTGGAAGGTGTTGCTGGGTAGAATTGCAACTTAGGAAAACCTTCAAGCTAGAGGAGTGTAGTTGGTAGATAATTTCTATTATGTTTGTAGCAGTAGCAGCAGTAGCATAGAAACCTCTGAACAAATACTCTTTAACTGCCATCATGTCTTTTAGGTATGGCAAAGCATATATATGTGGTAAAGCTTAGCTGCTCTAATTGTTATCTGATTTTTTGAAATCTTGCAAGATTAGCCTACATCATTGAGGAGGAAAGCATTCTTGCAATGCTGGAAAACTATGCTCACGGCAACCGCTTAGGCAATTTGGAAATGAAGAAATATGAAGGTCTTTCAAGATAAGGAATTTGTTGTTTCGGAAATCACTGAGGATGTAAAAGCTTTGTCTTATAAGGAAGCTGGTAAGAAACGGACCTAAAGGCCCAAACCTAGATGTCTAAGGGCCAGGCTATCCCTAGAAGCCCAAATATACCCCAAAGGGAATTCCCTCCCAAAAGGAGACTATATCTTTCAAATTCGAGATAAGCTATGAGATTTCTATCCCAAAAAGCAAACTACCCAGAGCATGCCTTGACTATATAAACCCCTCACCAACCTCGAAGTAAGGAATTCTAGCTTTCCTCTCCTTCTCCCTGCTATTCCTTGCTGAAAAACTAACTTAAGCATTGGAGAGTTTCCCCCGGGAGCACATCCTAGGGCTTTAACGTTCTCTTTACACGCAGGACTCTGATATGCTATTCACCAAGCTCTTGGGCCCAGCCTACCCAATCACTTTCCCTATCACTTTGGTGCCATATGTGGGAACCCAATATGGTGAACATATGAAGATCATAAATGGAGAACCAAGATGTACAGGAGACTGAGCAAGAAAGCCAATGCCCTGAGAATTCTATAGGGCCCGTAGGTGAAGAGACGCACTAAAAAGACAACCTAGAGAATCCCGCAGGGCTTTAAAGGGAAGCCTGCAGCGGCAAAGGCCCTGTGCCCCTGAATGACAAACAGTTCTAGGCATTCCAGCATGCCTTGTTTGAGCAATTAAGGGTGATGGTCCAGCAAGAAATTCGAAGGGCCTTACCTAAGGCTCTAGAAGAGGCCACTGAGAGTCACCTGACGGAGGTGATAGCCGAAGGACTATCGCCTCTCCTTGAACGTACCTCCTACCAAAAGCATGCTCGGGAAACCTGGCACCATCCGAGGGAGGCACTAGTACTGACCTCGGACCAGGCGAATTCCAGTGCCTCGAACTCGGGATTTAGCCTAGTACCCCAGAAAACTCCAAAGGTGCAGAACGCCCCCTCAGGGGATTAAACGGATCGCCTTCGGGATAGAAGAACCAGCTACCGCAAGCAAGAGAGGATTTCCCGAAGGCGGAACCTCTAAGCTAGGCAGCTCCCCGAACTGCGAACATAACTCCCGAAGAAGGGTGTTCGTCTCAGAGAACGACCTCGCCCAAAGGACATCGGGAGTACGGCAGGAGCATTTAAGGAGCCTCTGACACATCGCCCACAGACGCACCATGTCACCTCAAACAACGCTCTGACACGCCGACGCCGCCCAGGCCTTGTCACAACCTGTCTCGGACCAAGGCTCGAGGGAGCCTACAAACAGCTACTTGTCCCCTATGCCCAAAGGTACACAACAGATCTGACCGAACACGTGTCATGATCTGAACGGGCCAGACACTTCTATAAATACCAAAGAGCGGCTCCTTGCAAACGGTTGGTCAGTCAGTTGAGAGGATACGAATAGGCAAGGCCACTAAACCCTTGAGTGCTCTCTTTCCTTCACCTCTCAGAAAACTGACTTGGGCGTTGGAGGTTCGTCCCCGGAAAAACATCCCAGGGACCTCCTAACCTTTCCTTTTGGGCTCTTCAGGTACCACTCCCTGGGAAACCTCCACTCCGGGCGTTCTCCTCCTCAGGAAGTCCCTCCAGAAACCATCATGTCCTCCAGCGAAGATGTCTCCAGCCATCATTTGGCGCCGTCTGTGGGAAACCACCCTCAGGTTGCCGTCGTTGAGACTCGGCGTTCTAAGGACAAAGGACTCCCGAAGTCCCCGTCCGCGCCTGAAGTCCAACCGGCTGCTAAGCAAACTCTTCCGGGGACTTCCATGCCCGAGGAAGAACGTCCTCTGGTCATAACCATGAGCTTCCTCCGTGACTTCCACCGCTCTGTTGTGGCTGAAATGACACAACAGATAGACAGAAGATGCCCACAACAAGCTCAAACACAAAGGTCTCCTTCACCGGTACGCCATCGGGAAAAGAGCCCCAAAGCAGTCCGCCGCAGTTCGGGGAGTGAAAACCCACGTGAGGAGTCTTCAACAGAAAATATGCCCCTCGGGGCACCCCTTCCAGGGCAAACGGGGCCCAACCAACTCAAAATTCGACGCCGAAGGAGCCCTTTGCCTGAGACGAGGTCACCCTCTCCCCGATGACGAAGCCATTCTCCGAAGAGGCGCCGTCAATCTCCTCCACCTGGGGAAGAACCTAGCGCCACCGCCCTCATGGAGAAAATATTGGCAAGGCTGGACAGAGTCGAGAGGCAGGTGGCTCGCAAGCCAGTTTGGGCCAGACTGTCTGAGTCTTTTTGTGGGGATCAGTCTCCTTTCACCCGAGCTGTGGTCGAGGCAGCCCTACCAGGTGACTTCAGGGTACCTCGGCTAGAGACGTACGATGGTCGGACCGACCCACAGGCCCACCTGATGAAGTACAGACGCAGCATGGTGATGCACGGTGCGGACGACGCCACCTTGTGCAAGTGCTTCGAGGTCACCCTCTCTGGGCCAGCAACCGCGTGGTACAACTCCTTGGCTCCAGGAATCATCGGAAAGTTCCAGGAGTTATCAACAACCTTCACCCAACAGTTCATCGGGAGTCGCCCGATGGCGAAGATGCCCGTTCAAATGTTCGACATAGCGCAAAGAAGCGGAGAAACTATACACGACTATGTCGAGAGGTTCAACAGAGAGACTTTAAGTGTTCCAGACTTTCGGCCCGAAATACGCATCCTCGCCATGACAAGGGGCCTTCGGAGGGATTCTCAACTCTTCTATGAATTCTCCAAGGACCCTCCAGACACACTGGGCGAATTCTACCGACGGGCCGAACAGCACATGACGGCCGAAGAACTAAGAATGGGCGGACCCAGGCCCGAGCACACCCATGGCGAGGAGTCCAGCCAGCAGGCACGCTATCCGACCGACCAGCCACCCCGACCTCGGAGAATGCGAGGAAGGAAACCCCCGAACTTCACAGCGCTGAACACCACGAGGACCAACATCCTCATGACTCTGGAGAGGCAGGGAACACAAGTTCAGAGGCCAAGGGCCATGACCGCCGAAAATAGAAAAAACATGAAGAAGTTCTGCCAATTTCATCGCGATCATGGCCACGACACCGAGGATTGCTTCCAGCTGAAGAAGTATATTGAATCGCTGATAAAACAAGGCCAACTTCAGCGGTACCTACGGTTGCCTTCCCCGAAGGGGAGGAAAGAGGAGGAAGGAAAGGTAGAAGATGAGGACTACGACTCCGACAGGCGGAGAAACCGAAGTCCGAAGAGGCGCCCTCCAGCCCCTACGGGAGTCATACAAACAATCACGACGGGGCTCCCATCCTCGAAAAGGAAAAGGAAGGCCAGGGAAATAGCTGTGATGGACTATCAAAGTCCGGCGAAGAAGCTATCCCGAAAAAATGGTTCCACAGTCGTCTTTCCTCACGACAACCCACTCCTGATCATGGCAAGAATTGGAAGCTGGGATGTCAAAAGGGTATTACTTGATGACGGATCAAACGCTGACGTCCTATTTTCACAACTGCTGCCGAGCTTGGGCATATCCATCAGCGATCTCAAGCCTGTCACTTCACCGACCTTCGGGGTAGGACCGTCCGAGTTACCCGTCCTCGGATGGATCGACCTTCCATTAATGAAGAGAGGGACTTCGCTCAAAGGACTAGCTGAGTTGTTTGCCTCGACAATGGCGAGGTTCATCGTCATGGATGTCCCCTCATCATACAACGCCATCCTTGGAAGACAGACGCAGGGAAATCTGCACATTCGCCCTGACGTGAGATATTTGACTGTCAGTTTCGCCACCAAGGAAGGAGACGCAGAAATCTTCATAGATCAGGGCGAAGTAAGAAAGGTGTTCGTCAAAACCCGAAAAGCTCCAGCAAACAATTCCACACAAGCTGTAGAAGCAGGGGCTTCAAAGTCGAAAAATGGCGAGAAAGAAGATTCTGGCAAGGAAGAAATGGAAGAAGTGGAACTTATCCCAGGACGAAGTACCCGAATAGGGAAAAACTTGTCCGAAGGAGATAAGAAAAAACTTGTATCCTTTCTGATAATGAATAAAGACCTGTTCGCCTACTCGCCGAAAGACATGCCGGGGGTAAATCCGCGCGTAGTACAACATAGCCTCAAAGTAAGTCCGGAAGCAAAACCTGTCCGGCAAAAGAAACAGGGCATTTCAGCCCATAAAAATGACTTCATCAAACCCGAAGTCCAACATTTATTGGAGGCAGATGTAATCAGGGAGGTCAAGTACCCCGAATGGCTAAGCAATGTGGTGATCGCCACAAAAGAAGGAAGCAACAAACTTCGGATGTGCATCGACTTCAGAAACCTGAACGATGCTTGCCCAAAAGATTCATATCGTCTCCCGCCAATAGATCAACTGGTAGATTCAACTGCCGAATACGGGCTCCTAAGTTTCCTAGACGCCTTCAGCGGCTACCATCAAATAAAGATGGACCCCGAAGACGAAGAAAAAATAGCCTTCATTACCGAGGGGGGGACGTACTGTTACACCAGGATGCCCTTCGGGCTCAAAAATGCAGGACCCACCTACCAGAGGTTGATGAGCAAGGTCTTTAATGACCAAATAGGGAGGAACATGGAAGTCTACGTAGATGACATGATAGTCAAAATCAAGCTGCCTGTTGACCATTTCACAGACCTAAGGGAGACTTTTCACCAGCTCAGGACCTTCGGAATTCGCCTTAACCCCGAGAAGTGCACCTTCGGGGTAACTTCGGGAAAGTTCCTTAGGTACATGGTATCAGAAAGAGGCATTGATGCTAACCCAGAAAAAATTAAGGCTCTGTTGGAATTCCGAACTCCTGCCACAATAAAAGATGTGCAGAGACTTACTGGAAGAATAACCTCCCTTAGCAGATTTATTTCCAGATATGGAGACCGGTGCCGAGCATTCTTCAAAGTCCTCACTAAGGCAGCAAAAAGGGAGGACGACCTCGAGAGTAATGATCATCCTTGGAATGAGGACTGCCAAAAAGCTTGGGAAGAACTCAAAATCTACTTGGCTCGCCTGCCCACTTTGCGACAGCCCCGCGAAGGAGAACCACTTGTGTTGTACCTCGCCGTCACAGAAAAAGCAATAAGCTCAGTCCTTGTGAAAGGGGAAGGGGCGAAGCAGTGGCCAGTCTACTATGTGAGGAAGTCCCTGCATGGCGCCGAAATCAGATATCCTTTGTTACAGAAAGCTATATATGCCTTGGTCCTGGCAGGAAGAAGGCTACGGCCATATTTTCAGGCTCACCCCATCATCGTCCGAAGTAGTTTACCCCTGCGGGACGTCATGAAGAAGGTTGACCATTCGGGAAGGCTCTCCAAATGGTGTATAGAGCTTGGCGAACACGACATCACTTATGAACCTCGGAAAGCCATAAAAGCTCAAGCCTTGGCAGATTTCATTGCCGAGGTCCCCATTACCGAGGACAGCCACCCAAGTCCCGACGAAAATGAGCCAGAATGGGCCTTGTATGTTGATGGTGCCTCGAGCGCCGAGCACCAAGGAGCAGGGGTAATCATCAGAGGCCCCGAAGGCCTGGAAGTAATGAAGGCCATTAAGTTCAGCTTCAATGTCACCAACAATGTGGCTGAATATGAAGCTCTCATAGCGGGCTTGCGCCTGGCCAGAAAAATTGGTGTCAGAAACTTGAAAGCCCATAGCGATTCCCAGCTAGTAGTTCGGCAAACAGCAGAGGACTACGGGGCGAAGGATCCAACACTGGCAAAATACCATGAAATAGTAACGAAGCTTATTCGAGAATTCGACACCGTGCGAATCGAGAACGTGCCTCGCAGACATAACGCTGAGGCAGATGAATTGGAAAAATCAAAAGCATATACTGAGGTGCTAAGCCAGCCAAGCATTACAGTGCTGAGCATAATGACTTCGGGAAGAAGCTGGAAAGACCCAATAAAAACATATCTCGAAACCAATACGCTTCCCGAAGACCCCAATGAAGCAGCAAAAGTGCGGAGACGCTCCGGTCGTTTCTTTCTGATTGGAGAAGAGCTATATCGGCAGGGATGTGCAAATCCGCTACAGAGGTGTGTTGGCGAAGAGGATATTGAAATAATCCTCCAAGAAGTTCACGAAGGCACTTGTGGTTCGCACATCGGAACCGACGCCCTAGCAGCGGTGATACTTCGCCAAGGATACTTTTGGCCTACCCTGAGGAAAGACGCTAGGCGGTTCATCCAGAAATGTGGTAATTGCCAAAGACATGCAAAAATCCAGAGAACACCCTCGGAGCTGGTGACTTCGGCAAACTATCCCTGGCCCTTCGCAGTTTGGGACATAGACCTTATCGGGCCGCTCCCAACAGCGCCTGGGGGCGTGAAGTTCTGCGTAGTCGCAGTAGACTATTTCTCTAAATGGGTCGAGGCAGAACCTTTGACGACTATCTCGGCAAGAGAAGTGCACAAGTTCGTGTGGAAAAACATAGTATGCAGATTCGGCATACCGAGGGTACTAGTAGCTGATAACGAATCCCAGTTCATGGACAAAGGGTTCCAAGAGTTTATCAGCGACCTCGGAACAAAGATGCACATCGCCCTGGTAGCTCACCCCCAAAGCAATGGGCAGGTGGAAGTATCTAACAGGACCATAAAATATGGTCTGAAAAAGAGGCTGGGGGAGGCAAAAGGGAAATGGCCAGGAGAACTCAAAAGCGTACTATGGAGCTACCGAACAACGCCCCGAAGGGCTACAGGGGAAACTCCTTTCTCGCTTGTCTTCGGTACAGAGGCCATAATCCCAATAGAGGTAGTGCAACCATCAATACGAGTGCAGGTATTTGATGAAAGTGGAAATGACCTCGGCTTAAGAACCAAGCTCAACCTCGTCGGCGAACATAGAGAAATAGTGGAACTAAGAAGGAAAGCTTTCCAGCAAAGAGTGGCCGCCGCTATAAACTTGCGAGCTAGGCCAAAAGGAATAAAAAAGGGTGATCTCATTCTCCGAAAGGCGGAATTCGCACCCCGAAGGCCATCACACGGCGTACTTCGCGCAAATTGGGAGGGACCTTATCTGGTTCTTGCTGAAGTATGAAGAGGGGTGTACAAGCTCAGTGACGCCGAAGGCGTGGAATTAAAAAACACTTGGCATTCAGATGCCTTGAAAAAGTTCTATGCTTAGAATCTTGACGAAAGGGTTTACATTGTACAAAGTTAGAAAAATTTTCGTCGTACACGGGCTTCTGAAAGAAAGATTCTTGAACAATAGATATACTAAAATTCCGCAAAGATGGTCGCCAGAATAAGCATGGGTGTGATTTCCTGAAGTCCCTCGAGCAAGCACGTTCGGGACAATAGGAAATGTCAAACCTTGTGAGAATTTCTAAATACAAAGGCTCACAGAGAACCGATCTAATCTTCCGAAGTCTCTTGAGCAAATGCGTTTGGGGCAAAAAAGAATGAACAATCTCACAAAAAAGACTTAGCCAAAATTTCTTACAGGAAAGAAAAAAGTCAAGTCTTTATTAACAAACAAGATCGGTTTACAAAGAAGAAGGACTACCAAGAAAGAAAGAGTACAAGAAAGGAGAAAAAGAAGGCAGAAGGGGCCTGAGATAAATTAGGGATTCTCGGCGTCCCGGGAGCCACTAGCCCCTGCATCCTTTTCCACCACCACCGGCGCCGGAAGAGTCTGAGGCAGGTTCAAGTGCTCGAGCTTGGACCAAGACCACCGAGGTCCCTTAGGAATATTTAGGGCCTCCAGGAAAGAAAGGTCGAGATCTGGAAACCTCAGAAGAACTTGATGACGAACGAGACAAAACCCGTCTTGAAAACCAACTTTGGTCATCTCGTCGGATTTCCTCTTCTCGACCCCAAGATCATTAAGCTCCTTCTCCAGGTCTTCAACCTTTTTCCTTAACGCCTTCACCTTCTTTTTCTTCAGCTCATCCTTCCCCTTCTTCAAAGAATCGACCTCGGCTTGAAGTGCGGTTTTCTCGGCCTCCGCCTTCGCCAGAAGAGCCGCGGAATCTGACTTCTCCTTTTAAAGTGCCTCATTAACCGAAGTCAGCTCCGCCACTTTTCCGCCGAGGTCAGAAATCTTCTGGGATGAGTCCTTTATAAGTTCTTCTTTTTCCTTCGCAAACTCCTCCCGAAGGGCGGCAATCTCTGACGCCGAAGTCTGGGCCAGCTGAGTGTTCCGAGTGAGCAGGTTCGAGCACTGGGTCTTGTATTGTTCTATAGTCTTTGAAGCGGCGGCCCGGTACATCCCCTACCTCGCCACCCGAACTCTGAGGAATCTAGCATATCCCAGCAGCTGCAGAAAAACAGAGGCAAGAATGAGACAAGGCAAAAAAGGAAAGGCAAATACTTAGAAGAAATCAAAGGAAAAAAGCAAGGTGAGAAACACACCTGGGCGGCGTGCCCGGAAAGCTTCGTGGCGAGAGAGTCATCATCCGGATGAGCCCCCGAAATGGCCCTGAAAGAAGCTTCAGTAAGAACCCCATTCGCAATCTCCTTGGCCATTCACGGGCAGTCTTCGGAGTACATGTTCATGTCCTCCGTAAAAGACCAAAATGGCTCCTTCGGAATCTTCCCCTTCGGGATATGGGCATCCCGAAGGGCCCGCTTCCGGGCATGCTCGACAACCCAATCCGGAGGAAGAATCTCCTCTGCACGACAAAAGCAGAAAAATTGTCAAACACAAGTAGCTGCCAAAAAATTCAGAAACTGAGTGTCTAAGGCATCAAACCTGGTGGCACTTCGGCAACATCGTTGCCAGAATCCAGGGCCCCCTCAGAAGAAATCTCCTTCCTTTTCCTCTTGCGGCGATCTTCGGTAGAAGGGGCTTCCACCAAAGCGTCCAGAAGAGCCGCCGAAGTAGGGCTTGAAGGAGCGACATCTGCACCGACCTCGGTCGAAGGGGCAGCAAAGGTTACCTCGGGCTCCTCGCCCACCTCCTCGGAAATCTCCGGCATAGGAGGGGGCACGGTCTTCTTCGATCGCTTGGCCGCCGGAGGCCCGGCACCAGCTGCCTTCCGTCTTCGGGAGGCAGCCTTCTTTGTTTGTTCACCTTTCTCGGCTTGCCCGACGAAAAGCGATCGGTAATAGACAGCAGTATCGTCGCCCATCTCTGAAAAAGAGAAAAAACATCAGCGTAAGTCCAAGATGAAATTGAAACAAGGGGACTAGGAGATGACTTACTTTTGAAAAAATCGGCATAAGTAATGTCCTCCTGAAGAAGTTGTACCAGCCAGAGTCCTTCCCAGCAATGGTAGGAGCCAGCATCTCGAGGTCCGTTTCGTGTTCCTTTACCACCTTCAACTCCCGAAGGACTTCTTCGGTCATCAACTTCCAGTTAATTGGAAAGGGGTAAAGGGAGCGCGGTGGGACCTCAGAATCCCAGTCAGAGACCGCTCGGATGCGCTTGTCAAAGTCCGCAAAAATGGGTGTTAACTCGGGAGTTAATAGTATCTTCGGGTCAACGACATCCATCACGAGCTTTCCCTGAGCCCACTTCATCGGGACGTGCGACCAGGCCTCCTCCTTCTTCATAAAGAAGAATTTCTGTTGCCACCCTCGCCAGCTGTCCTTGTTGGCAAAGGTGAACTTGTATTTTTTTGCTCCCTGACCCCCGAGGTAGCATGAAATAGAAGCCACCCTTCGGGATCACGAAGAGCTTGTAGTACTGCAGAAAAATGACAAAGTGTGGCTCTATACCAAAGGCACCACACATACAAAGAAAAGCATTGAAATGGCAGTACGAGTTCGGCGGAAGTTGGTTTATGGCAATGCGATGGAAATCGCAGAAATCGCAAACCATCTTCGGTGGAGGATACCGAAGTCCGGCCTTCAGTTGGGCACGGAAAACAGTAACCTCGTCACTACAGTTTGAAAAGCTATATTGGTCCGAACGAGGCAACCTCGTAGTGACGTAGGAAGGAAGGAAGAACTTCTTTTTCCATTTTTTAAGTTTTGCAGAAGTAGTGCAGCAGGGGTGAGAAAGAAGGGGTTCCCAGCTTTCGGGAATAGGCATGACTGGCAAAAAAACCGAGTTCGGGAAAAGGCAAAAAGCTATTTCGGAGAAAAAATTTGGAAAAACAGAAGAAACTGGAAGCTAAAACCCACCAAACGTTTTGCCAAAATCCGGATTTGAGGACGCCGTCGTGAAATGATTGCCGGAAAACCACTCTGTCAAAAAGCACCGCCGTAAGAGAGCAGGAAAAACACTGCGGCAGTTGAGAGACAGAAGAGAGCAAAAGCAAAAGCAAAATGGGGGTTATGAAGGATTGAGGGTATATATAGACCGAGGAAGGGTAGGCGAATCGACGTCATAAGTGCTGTGCGAAGGCGAATCGTCGCCATAATTGCCCATTCTGCATAAAAAGATGCACCCGTTGTAACCGATGTAACCCTCTCCAATGACGGCGTGCCACGTGTCAGCAATCACAACAAATAAGGAACACGCTTTCTGACAAATAGCGCGCCGCCCCAGACTGACACGCCTGGTCACGAGACGAGACGTTTCAGTGACCTACAAAGATTACAGAAAATAGGTTACCTCGGAGACACCGAGAGACAGGCTGTGCTACGTCTACGTACAGAAGGTGTATCATCGGCACAGGTACCGTGCATAAAGCCCCGAAGGGTACCCTCCGAAAGCTGACAAAGCCAAAGTCCCTACTTCGGCTTCTAGGGGGGGGGCATGTGATAGCCGAAGGACTATCGCCTCTCCTTGAACGTACCTCCTACCAAAAGCATGCTCGGGAAACCTGGCACCATCCGAGGGAGGCACTAGTACTGACCTCGAACTAGGCGAATTCCAGTGCCTCGAACTCAGGATTTAGCCTAGTACCCCAGAAAACTCCAAAGGTGCAGAATGCCCCATCGGGGGATTAAACGGATTGCCTTCGGGATAGAAGAACCAGCTACCGCAAGCAAGAGAGGATTTCCCGAAGCCGGAACCTCTGAGCTAGGCAGCTCCCCGAACTGCGAACATAACTCCCGAAGAAGGGTGTTCGTCTCAGAGAACGACCTCGCCCAAAGGACATCGGGAGTACGGCAGGAGCATTTAAGGAGCCTCTGACACATCGCCCACAGACGCACCATGTCACCTCAAACGACGCTCTGACACGCCGACGCCGCCCAGGCCTTGTCACAACCTGTCTCGGACCAAGGCTCGAGGGAGCCTACAAACAGCTACTTGTCCCCTATGCCCAAAGGTA
Organism: Aquilaria yunnanensis; assembly: GCA_039654915.1. Taxonomy (NCBI): domain Eukaryota; kingdom Viridiplantae; phylum Streptophyta; class Magnoliopsida; order Malvales; family Thymelaeaceae; genus Aquilaria; species Aquilaria yunnanensis. The sequence goes on along the minus strand of CM077599.1, from coordinate 42,421,274 downwards.
CACAGCAGATCTGACTGAACACGTGTCACGATCTGAACGGGCCAGACACTTCTATAAATACCAAAGAGCGGCTCCTTGCAAATGGTTGGTCAGTCAGTTGAGAGGATATGAACAGGCAAGGCCACTAAACCCTTGAGTACTCTCTCTCCTTCACCTCTCAGAAAATTGACTTGGGCGTCAGAGGTTCGTCCCCGGAAAAACATCCCGAGGACCTCCTAACCTTTCCTTTTGGGCTCTTCAGGTACCACTCCCTGGGAAACCTCCACTCCGGGCGTTCTCCTCCTCAGGAAGTCCCTCCAGAAACCACCATGTCCTCCAGCGAAGATGTCTCCGGCCATCAGGAGGGGCCCCACCTAGCCCCTCCGTAAGGCTAACCCTCGAAAGCACAGACCTATGAGAGACAATCATTCCTAGACCATTTGGATGGTCCTAACAGCATCAGCATGATGCTACAGAGACTTGACTAGATGAAGCAGCAGATATAGGCCTTAGAGCAGCCGAAGGATGGCCCTTTAATGGGCATAGATGTAGAGCACCTACGGCTCTAACCATTCTTAGAAGACATAACTACTGCCCCCACTTTTGAGGGTTTCCGCATGCAAAAGATTGACTTATATAATGGCCTCACGGACATAAACCATCTACAGAGGTATGTCACCTCTATAAGGCTTGAAAGGGCATCTGATGCCATCATGTGTAAAGCCTTTAGCTCTACGTTAATAGGAGTCATGGCTTTTTCATTTGGGACCAACCAAGGGCAATGCTTCGCCTCATTTAGGGATCTTTCCCAACTGTTCCTAAGGCATTTCTTGGGACGCCAGTCAACTCCAAAAATGATGGCTCACATACTGAAAATTCGTAGGGTCACGAAGAGCCCCTAAAAGCCTACGTCAAGAGATTTAATGCTGGGGTAGTGCAAATGCAAGGGCTATTTCTAAAGCCACACCTAGTAGCCATCATCCTGGGATTGGCATGGGATTCAAGACTAGCTTAGGACCTCTGTAAGAACCTTGTACAAGACCTGGAGGAATTCATCGACCAAGCCACAAGATACACGCATGTTGAGGAACTCAATCATCTAACGATTCCTAAAGACTACACTAAAGCTAAGGAAAGTGAATCCTGGAAGAAGGGTAGAAGGGACTCATGACCGGAGCCTATCCTCCCACCCTTAAAAAAAACAAGGTTGAACATCCTTTACGCCCTCAATAAGAAGAACCAGATCCCTATATAGCCAGTAAAGATGCATTCTTGGGGCAAAAAAGACCTCAAAAAATACTATAGATACCATAAAGACAAAGGTCATGATACTGAAAAGTGCTCGCAACTAAACAAGCTATTTGAAGAGATGATTCAGGGAGGTAAACTGAATGAGTAACTATTTAGACAAGCATATCCCTGCCATAGACAAGAAGAGAGGCCTCGTAGGAATGACGAGAGCATCATTGCTCTCTAAAAGGCTGCCGAAACCCTGGACCCCAACTAGGGTGGTCCACATGATCATCAAAAGAGAGACCTCAGTGGCTCGGAAGAGATAGGAGCGCAAAATCACGCAACTTGTGGCAATTGACTTGGGTCAAGTCATAACCAAGGTAGATAAACCCCAGGTAATGGTCCCACACTTGGACCCACTAGTCTTTAGAGTGTGCATCACCAACTTTGACGAAAAAAGGGTTTACATAGATACAAGGGCCAACATCAATGTCCTTTTCGTTAACCTATTGGAAAATATAAAGGTTAAAAAATCTTCCCTATCACCCATCAATGGGCCCACCTTTGGGATAGGCAATGAAGAAGTCCCTACCATCAGGACCATTAGGGTCCCATTTAAGCTGGTAAGAAGAGATCATAATGGGGAACTTGCCTGCATCTCCCACGATGCTAAGTTTCTTGTCCTCAATGCCCTATAGCCATATAATGCCATATTGGGTCAGCCAACCCAGGTGCAGTTCCACGTTCAGGATGATGTCAAAAGCCTAATGGTGCTTTTTGTGACCCCCCATTGATGACACAACGGTGTTTGTCAACCAAGCAACAGCACATCGAGGCTACATGGTAACCTTAGTAAGGCCCAGAGATAATACCCCCATACCAACAAAATAAAAAAAAATGTAAGGAGACCCTCCAAGAAAATTGGGACAACATGGCTTTGCCTAATGGTACGGAGCTAGTAGTAGTGGTCCCCGAAAAGGTGATCAAGAATAACAAGAACCTCACATTTGAGGTAAAATGGATGTTCACTCAATTCCTTAAACCAAATATAGATGTATTTTCTTGGTCCCGTGGTGTGATGCCAGGGATTGACCCAAAAGTCATTACTCATAGCTTGCAAATGGACCTTTCTTCCCAACCAGTAGAAAAAAAAAACATAATATGGCACTTGAAAGACTTGAGTTCATTAGGGGAAAAGTCGAAAGGCTATTGAAGGCCAAAATCATTTGGGAAGTGTGATACCCTGAATAGCTCACCAACGCAGTATCAGTAGAAAATGAAAATGGAGACTGGCGCATATGCGTCGACTATACCAATCTCAATGATACATGCCTAAAAGATCCGTGCCCCTTGCCATCCATAGACCATTTAGTTAATGCCACACCTGAATTTAAGGCATTATCCTTCATGAATGCTTTTAATGGCTACCACCAAATCCGGATGCACCTTAAAGATGAAGAGAAGATAGTTTTCCCAATGGACAAGGCCATTTATTGCTACTAGCAAATGTTGTTCGGCCTAAAAAATGCCAGACCCACCTACCAGAGGTTAATAAATTATGACTTCATAGATCAGATAAGGAGAAACATATAAGTTGTTACTGATGACATGATCGCCAAAAGTAAAGCAATAAGCTAGCATCTTGGTGACCTTTGAGAAACCTTCTCTAAGATGCATCAGTATAACATGAAACTGAACCCTAGAAAGTGCACCTTCAGTGTAGGCTCTAGCAAATTTCTTGGTTACATGCTCTCTGAAAGAGGGATCAATGCCAATCCTGAAAAAATTAAGGTCATCCTTATAATGCCTAACCTTCAAAGTAGAAAGATGTCCAGAAGCTCGCTGGGAAACTAACCATTCTAGGACGGTTCATCTCACGACTTGGCAATAAATGTAAGCCATTCTTTCAAATATTAAAGAAAGAAGCAACCTTCAAGTGGATGGTTCAATCCCAATAAGCATTCTAGCAAATAAAGAATTATCTATGACACCTCTCCACATTACGACAATCGAAGCCTAACAAGTCCTTGGTACTTTACTTAGCCATTACTAAAGGCACCTTCAGCGTTGCCCTTAATAAAGAACATGGGACAAAATAGTGGCTTTGTACTATGTTAACCGGACCATCTAAGAGATTGAACCTAGATATACCATACTTCACAACGCAGTCCTGGCCCTTATCATGGGTTTTAAAATATTATGACCGTACTTCCAGACTCAACACATCACAGTCAAAATAGAATTACCCTTGCAGGATGTCTTACAAAAACTAGATAAAACTGAGAGATTTGCTAAGTCAATCATCGAATTGGGGGAATATAACAACCACTAAGAACCCCGAAAGCTATCAAGGCACAAGCCCTCACAAATTTTGTAGTTGCGATAATGCCAGGCATAGAAAAACAGGAAGGCACGATGAAGCACCCGTTTAGGAAATGTACATCAACGGGACCTCGGGCCTTGAATGTCAAGGTGCAGGCTGTTAGTGTTGTGCCCAAAAGCCAATCATGAGATGATTGTATTTTTGCACATTGAGTCATGATATTTTATTAAGGCATTAATCCAGCAATTATGTTTGTTGTTTTGTTTCTGCTTAACTTAACAAACATAATTGTAACCCTAGAATAATGATATTCTTAAATGTCCCTAGTCTAGTATTATTGTGAAGCGGGTTGCAATAATACATAATGACTAGCATATGTGGAGACTAATATGAGATATGTAGTCTACATATGGGTACAAGTTGGAGAACTTGTGGACTGGACCGACCCACCATGAGAACACTTCATGGATCGTTATATGAGTGTCATAAGTGATTCTCATAATGATCATGGTATATGTAGTCCTTCGACCTAAAATCATCAAGGTTCCCTACATGTGAGTCACATACTTTGATACTTTCCTTTGTTGCTCGTAACTGAGTGAACTTGAAGGAGATCATTGGGTATGTCACATATCATGCGAAGGGATTTGTATGATCAAGATGGGATTTGTCCCTCCTATGTAACGGGAGTGATATCTTTAGGCCCTTTGATAGAGTAAGACTTAGAAAAATGCATGGCCATGCTCAAATGAGTTGATATACGATATCAATGTCATCAGTTTAAGTTGGTCTACTTGGTAATCAAGAAACCAAAGATTGGGCAATACGAGAGTGACACATTCCATGTCTCATGCTTAGTCTTGATATCTTGGACAAAGGGACAATGGTATATATCGGTGATGATCATAAAGGTTTCATCGAATCATCGACAATCGTGTCACTTGGGTAGCAATGATGTGTTGCTAGACACCACTCATTGCTTATGATCATAAATGTGATTTATGATCATTGCCAACGTGATAAGAGCCTATTGGGTCGCACACATAGAGCTATTTGGATCATTAGAGTGCATGGGCTAATTATTTGGGTTATGGTTTCACTTTAATTTTGTATTAATAATGGGCCCAAGAGTTGAGCCATTATTCAGCCCGAAATTAAATCCTAATTGGATTAGGGCTTTGAAACTCATTAGGCCTGGAAGTTGAGTCTCACTATAAATACAACTTCTAGTGAGAAATTCGTAGGTCTCCTTGCCCAAGCCTCCCAAAAGGACAGCCGCACTCTTCTCTTGCAATTCCTTGGAGGACGCAAGCTAGCACTGCGAGCGCAAGAGAAACGCATCTGCCGGGACGTGGTGGAAGCGTGGTGATCCCGAGAGGCTCGCGTGGATACCATAGAGAGCTTCAACACGTCAACTGTTCAGGTTTTGTGATTCAACTCTACAGTTGAGTGAGAGATCTCAACCGAAAATTAGGTATGAAAACTTTCGAACACCCGGTTTAGCCCGTTTCACTTGGATCTTGGAGGGTTTCGGTTAAATTCCGCTACACTGTTTGGCTCCTGAAACCCAACACAGGCTTCATACTCAACAGTCCGCTAAACTTAGAGACCACTCTCTGAATAATATTTCATTTCCTTGTAACTAACAACGTTGTAGAATACGAAGCCCTCTTTGAGGGCTGCAGATGGCTGGTCGGATGAGGATATGAAACATACAAATATACAGTGACTCTCAACTAATAATGAATTAATTCACGAGAATAGCAAGCATAAAAGAGCTTGCATTTTGCAAATACCTTTGCACTGTAAGAGAGCTAATAGAGGTGATTGACCTTGTCCCATTTCAGAAGATCCCCAGGAGCCAGAATACTAGGGCTGACACCCTCCCAACAGGCAAGAAGAAGTCGTAACAAAAGTACTTGCAGAGCCCTTGGTCCACTTAATACATGCTATGACACCTGAAGATGATTAGAGGGAGCCAATCAAAACTTACCTCGAGAAGGGTGCATTTAATAAAACTCTTAAGTAAAAGAAGAAGATCAAGATTTAGGTAGGACATTTTCTCATCATGGGGGGGAGTTGTGCAAAAGAGGATTCGCCTCCTCTTTGTTGTGATGCCTAAGTTTGCTTGAGGGGCATCATGTCCTCAAAGGGATTCACCAAAGAGACTATGGAGAACATATTGCCACCAATTCCTTGGCCCACAAAGCCTAAAGACATGGCTATTTTTGGCTTATAATTAGAAGGGATGCTAGGCAATTTGTCTGGACATGCCCTAAAAACTAGATCAGCTCAAGAATATAAAGACTGTGCTCCTTCAATGCCTCTTTAGCAGTGGACCCTTGGCCATTCGCCATTTGCGAATTAAATCTAATTGGAGCGCTCCATATGGCCCCAAGGCAATTTAAGTACCGTATTATGGTAGTAGACTACTTCACAAAGTAGGTAGAAGCAAAACCCTTAGCTTTTATCACGGGCCCCCAAATCACTAAGTTTGTATGGAATAATATCATTTGCCATTTTGGATGCCCCCAAGGAATCATCATCAACAATGGAAAGCTGTTTGAAAATTGGCAAGTTCAACAATTCGCTAAAGACAACGGCATCCACCTGTGCTTTGCCCCCGTCTCTCTTCCCAAATCAAATGGGTAGGTAAAGGTCACCAATAGAACGATAAAGGAATTTCTAAAAAAGAGGCTGGCTGAGGCCAAAAGTGATTGGGTGGAAAAGCTACCAAGTGTCCTATAGGATTATCGCACGACCCCTAGATGGCCCGTGGGAAAATCACCTTTCACAATGGCGTATGGAACCAATGCCCTTATACCCATGAAGGAAATCTAGATCTACTTAAAGAGTTAAAGGAGGACACGAGGGTTCACATGAAGACCTTTAGCCAATGAACTGCCTTAACGCACAACCTAAGGATGAAAGGCAAGAACATTCAAATAGGGGGTCTGGCCCTCATCAAATTTGAACTAACAGGTAGGAACCCAAGGCACGGGGGCACTAAGGCTAAATTGGAATGGACTCTACCTAGTCATAAAGAAGCTCGAAGAATGAGTCTATGAATTGGCAACTTCAAAAGGAAAAAAGTTGCTTAGGAATTACCATTCAGAGGATTTGCCTCCTTACTTTGTATAGATTATCACAAAGATAATTAATTCACATTATGTATTTCAAATTGATGACAAATAAAGAGACACTCCTCTAATGCTTCATGTTCTGATCACATAAAAACAAGGCTTCTCAAAAATTTCGAGCATTTAAGAACACTTGGCAATCCCCAATTATGAGGGCCTCTTACTTGTGCCAAATACCATAATGAGTCACTAAACGTTGCAGGCATATGAAAATATAAAAGGCAAAGGCATTGCAAAAATAAACTCATCATTAACAGAAAGTTTCTTTACAAAAGAATTACTACAAAAGGGCGAAGGACAATCCAAAGGGAACAAAAGAAAATGGGGATGCGGGCTAACTACGAAGGCTCCTAAAACTAATCTGGAGTAGGGTCCTCATCAAGATCCATCACCGATGTGTCTTCGGCAAAGGTAGAAATCCTAGCTTTCCCCTCCTTCGGCCAAGACTCATAATCCGGACACAGATGCTCATAAACCGACAGAAACTAGATATCAAGGTTTAGATTCACTCACTCAACCTGAAAGCAATAGGAAAGAAAGCCTTCCTTCAATTCTATGTTGGGTTTTGGGAGCCAAACAGCGCAACAAAATTTAACCGAAACCCTCCAGGAGCCAAGTGAAATGGGGTAAACCGGGTGTTCAAAAATTTTCATACCTAATTTTTGGTTGAGATCTCTCACTCAACTGTAGAGTCGAATCACAAAACCTAAATAGTTGACGTGTTCAAGCTCTCTATGGTACCCACACAAGCCTCTCAGGATCACCATGCTTCCACCACGTCCCGGCAGATTTGTTTCTCTTGCGCTCGCAGTGCTAGCTTGCGTCCTCTAAGGAATTGCAAGAGAAGAGTGCGGTTGTCCTTTTGGGAGGCTAGGGCAAGGAGACCTACGAATTTCTCACTAGAAGTTGTATTTATAGTGAGACTCAACTTCCAGGCCTAATGGGTTTCAAAGCCCTAATCCAATTAGGCTTTAATTTCAGGCTTAACAATGGCTCAACTCTTGGGCCCATTATTAATACGAAATTAAAGTGAAACCATAACCCAAATTATTAGCCCATGCACTCTAATGATCCAAATAGCTCTATGTGTGCGACCTAACAGGCTTTTACCACGTTCGCAATGATCATAAATCACATTTATGATCATAAGCAATGAGTAGTGTCTAGCAACACATCATTGCTACCCAAGTGACAAAATTGTCGATGATTCGACTAAACCTTTATGATCATCACCGATATATGCCATTGTCCCTTTGTCCAAGATATCAAGACGAAGCATGAGACATGGAATGTGTCACTCTCGTATAGCCCAATCTTTGGTTTCTTGATTACCGAGTAGACCAACTTAAACTGATGACATTGATATCGTATATCAACTCATCCAAGCATGGCCATGCATTTTTTTTTAAGTCTTCCTCTATCAATGAGCCCGAAGATATCACTCCCGTTACATAGGAAGGACAAATCCCATCTTGATCATACAAATACCTCCGCATGATATGTGACATACCCAATGACCTCCTTCAAGTTCACTCAGTTACGAGCAACAAAGGAAAGTATCAAAGTATGTGACTCACATGTAGGGAACCTTGATGATCTTAGGTCGAAGGACTACATATACCATGATCACTTATGAGAATCACTTATGACACTCATATAATGATCCATGTAGTGTTCTGATGGTGGGTCGGTCCAGTACACAAGTTCTCCAACTTGTACCCATATGTAGACTGCATATCTCATATTAGTCTCCACATATGCTAGTCGTTATGTATTATTGCAACCCGTTCCACAATAATACTAGACTAGGGACGTTTAAGAATATCATTATTCTAGGGTTACAATTATGTTTATTACGTTACGTAGAAACAAAACAACAAACATAATTGCTGGATTAATGCCTTAATAAAATATCATGACTCAATGTGCAAAAAATACAATCATCTCATGATTGGCTTTTGGGCACAACACTAACAATCTCCCACTTGCACTAAAAGCCAATCATCCATGTATCTAATACCAATGGACCTAGAATGGCTGTCATGCTTCTGTAGCATAAGCGGCTTTGTCAGTTGATCAGCAACGTTGCTGTCTGTCGAAGTCCTGCACATTCTTACATCACCCCTCTCAATGATCTCCCTGATGAGATGATAGCGTCGAAGTATGTGTTTGGATTGCTGGTGTGATCGAGGTTCCTTACCCTATGCGATTGCTCCATTGTTGTCAAAATAGAGCTCTATCGGGTCGGCAATGCTTGGAACCACTCCAAGTTTAGTGATGACCTTCTTGATCTAAACTGCCTCCTTCACAGCATCAGAGGCAGCAATGTACTCAGATTCTATTGTAGATTCAGCTACTGTCTCTTGCTTTGAACTCTTCCAGCTCACAGCACCACCACCAATACAAAACACATAACCAGATTGCGATCTAAAATCATCCTTATCTGATTGGAAGCTTGCATCGGTGTAACCCCTTATAACGAGCTCATCTTCACCTCCAAAGACCAAGAATGCATCCTTAGTCCTTCATAAGTACTTAAGGTTGTTCTTAACAGTTGTCCAATGACTCTCACCGGGGTTCGATTGGTACCTACTCGTCATGCTTAAGGCATATGAGACATCGGGATGAGTACATATCATGGCATACATGATAGATCCAATTCCTGAGGGATATGGAATCTTACTCATGCGCTCTCTTTCCTCAGGTGTACTCGGACACTGAGATCTAGAAAGAGTTATACCATTTAACATGGGCAAGAATCCTTTCTTGGAATCTTGCATGCTAAACCTCTTTAGTACCTTGTCAATATATGTACTTTGACTTAGGCCAATAAGCTTTCTAGATCTATCTCTATAGATCCTGACGCCTAACACATAGGCTGCTTCACCCAAGTCCTTCATAGAGAAACATTTCCCTAGCCAAGTATTCACAGACTGTAGCTCAGGAATATCATTCCCAACGAGTAGTATGTCATCTACATACAACATCAAGAAGACAATAGCACTCCACTAACCTTCTTGTAGACATAAGGTTCATCTTTATTTTTGATAAAACCAAACTCTTTGATTGCTTCATCAAAATGAAGATTCCAACTTCGAGAAGCTTGCTTCAGTCCATAAATAGACTTTTGCAACTTGCACACTTTATTGGCATTCTTAGGAGTGACCAAACCCTCAGGTTGTGTCATGTACACATCCTTAAGTAGCTTTCCATTTAGGAATGCAGTTTTGATATCCATTTTTCATATCTCATAATCATAGCGTGCAGCAATAGCGAACAAAATTTAGATGGATTTAAGCATAGCAACTGGTGAAAAAGTTTCATCATAGTCAATACCATGAATTTGCTTGAAATCTTTTGCAACCAATCGCCCCTTAAAGGTAATCACATTACCATCCATGTTAGTTTTCTTCTTGAAAACCCATTTGCACCCTATGGGTTTTACCCTTTCAAGTTGGTCAACCAAAGTCCATACTTGGTTTTCAGACATGGATTCCATCTCGGATTTCATGGCCACTAGCCACTTCTCAGAGTTAGGCCCCGACATAGCTTGTTGGTAGGTTGTGGGCTCATCCTAATCCATGAGCATCACATCACCAGTATGAGTCATGAGAAATCCATATCTCTCAGGCTCACGCTGAATCCTACCAGACCTACGTGGGCTCTGTGCTACAGGAACAGACTCTTGAACCACAACATCTTGTGGTGTCTCTTCAGGTTTTATTTTAGGTTCGATGTCTCCTTGTTGTTCATGAATTTCTTCAAGTTCTACTTTCCTCCCGCTAGTTCCTTTAGAGATAAACTATTTCTCTAAAAAGACACCAGTTTGAGCAACAAACACCTTTTGCTCAGAAGGATTGTAGAAATAGTAACCCTTTGTTTCTTTGGGATACCCAACAAAAAGGAATTTTTTAGATTTGGGCCCTAGTTTGTTAGAGGATTGACGTTTCACATAAGCGTCACAGCCCCAAATCTTCATAAAAGACAAATTGGGACACCGTCCACTCAATATCTAATATGGTGTCTTTTGAACCGATTTAGATGGAACTCGGTTTAATGTAAAAGCGACTGTCTCTAGAGCATGTCCCCAAAAGGAGTTTGGAAGGTCAGCTTGACTCATCATGGAGCGAACCATGTCTAACAGAGTTCAATTTCTCCTTTCAGATACACCATTCCATTGAGGTGTACCTGGTGGAGTGAGTTGTGATACTATGCCACAGTTCTTCAGATAGTCAAGGAATTCTTGATCCAAGTACTCTCCACCTCGATCTGATCGAAGCACTTTGATATTCTTCCCGAGTTGATTCTCTACTTCATTCTTGAATTCTTTGAACTTTTCAAAGGATTCTGACTTGTGTCTCATGAGATACACATAGCCATATCTGCTAAAGTCATCATTGAAAGTAATGAAGTATTGAAAACCTCGTCTAGCATGTGTAGACATAGGGCCACATACATCACTATGAATGAGTTCTAGTAAGTCATCAGCCCTTTCACTTTGCCCTGTGAATGGGGCTTTAGTCATCTTGCCCAACAAACATGACTCACATGTCTCATATGATTCAAAATCAAATGAGTCTAAGAGTCCATCCTTATGGAGCTTGGATATGCGGGTCTCGTTTATATGGCCCAAGCGACAGTGCTAGAGATAGGTCGGGTTCGAATCATTTAATTTGACCTTCTTGGTATTCACATTATAGATTGGATCTTCGAGGTCTAGAACATACAACCTATTGCTAAGTTGAGCACTGCCATAAAAGATTTCATTCAAATAAATAGAACAACATTTGTCCTTTATTATAAATGAAAAACCTTTCTTATCCAAACAAGAAACAGAAATCAAATTTCTACTAATAGTAGGCACAAAGTAGCAATTGTCTAATTCTAAAACTAATCCACTAGGTAATGTGAGAACATAAGTCCCTACGGCTAAGGCAGCAACTCTTGCTCCATTTCCAACACGTAGGTCCACTTCACCTCGGGCCAATCTTCTACTTCTACTTAGATCCTACACATTTTCACAAATGTGAGATCCACATCCAGTATCCAATACCCAAGATGAGGAAGTAGAAAAGTTAGCCTCTATAACAAAAATACCTGAAGTGGAAGTCTTACTTCCCTTTTCCTTAGCAAGTTCTTCAAGATAGAGCTTGCAGTTGCACTTCCAGTGTCTAGGTTGTTTACAATGGAAGCACTCCCCTTCCTTTGCCACACCACCCTTTGGTTTCAGTGCAGCTGAAGAAGAATTAGCATTGTACTTTCCATTAGATTTATCCTTCTTCTTCTTGGCTTTTCCTTTTCCCTTGCCATTTTGAACCATCAAAATGGGCTTAGCCTTCTTAAGGTTTTGCTCAACAGTTCTCAACATGTTGAGCAATTCAGGAAGGGATTTGTCAAGGTCGTTCATGTTATAGTTCATGATGAACTGACTGTAGCTTTCAGGCAACGATTACAAGACTACATTAATAGCCAACTCTTTTTGAAGAGCAAATCCCAAACTCTCAAGATTCTCAACGTACCCAACCATCTTGAGCACATGAGGACCCACGGGACTTCCCTCAAACATCTTGCACTGAAACAATTCCTTAGAGGTCTCAAACCTCTCATGCCTAGCTTGCTCTTGGAAAAGCATTTTGAGATGTTCAATCATATCGAACGCCCCCATGTTCTCATGTTGCTTCTGAAGCTCAAATTCCATGGTAATAAGCATGAGGCATGCAACATCCAAAGCATCATCAGAATGGCTCTTGTGAGCATCCCTTTCAGCTCTTGGAGCAGTGGTAGCAGACTCATTCGGAATGGGCTACTCTAGGACATAAGCCTTTCTCTCTTGCTTGAGGACTATCCTCAAGTTTTGGTACCATTTAAGAAAGTTGGTGCCATTTAGTTTTTCCTTCTCAAGGATCAATCGCAATGAAAGTGTCGATGTGTTTTGTGCCATGGTTATCTACAATAGTAAATATGCAGTGGTAAGAGCCATGTATTTTAATTCATTTAATAAGGACTTTTATTAAACGATACTCCCACTATTTTCCTCAAAATAATAACCCTCGATATTATTTCGGAACACCTTGGCGCTAGGGTATTCTAATGGACCAAGATCCATATTTGACCACAACTTGAGTTAGCTTTGGCTTTTCTCTCAAGTTACAGCTATTTAGGTAGACAACTCCTTGCCAATTGTATCCCATGCAACTCTTGGATAGTTGGGTAAACAACACTTGTCCAAGCTCATCTCATGAACTTAAGCCCAACTTTATGCCTCTAAGTCCCTAATCCTATTAGGATGACTTAGTTAAGTCGAACCCAAAGTTAGCAATTTGGATATCACTATTATCCCATCGCGTCTTACCAAGATGAACATAGGTGCTTTGCTTTGGCAAACCCACCAAATGTTGATCAAATTTTTGATGAATGCCAACATTTGGAAGGCATCAAATTTAATGACTTAATATTTGTTTTGAGGGATTTTTCTTTTGATCTCACCAATTTGTTATGTCCAGTTGTCTTATACATGCATCACATACAAATATAAAACATGCATCTCATGCATACAAGAAAGTAAACGTGACATGGTTATAGCCCAAACTATGCGATATTCTCAAGCCAATGAGAATATCATAAAAGCCTAAGAAAAGAAAAGGGTCTTCACAAGCTCCTTCTTTTCCTTTCTTGGTTGCCCTTTTGTTGTCACCTCCTTGGACATACCACCTTGGATGATCCCATAATGTACCATTACATCAATAATAGAAACCTCGAGTTACATTCGAGGGGAGTAAGGTGAGAAGAGAATGTAAAATGAGAGTAACAAGAGAAGGCATGACTCACAGGCCGTATTTATAAGTACAACCAATCAAGGGCTATAACCATGCACCATGCTTCAACCACCAATCAGCATAACATGCCAAATCTCATTCAACAAATGCATGCCAATTTTTGTGAGTTGATTAACCAGTTTTTATTTATGTGGCGCTTCGCATACGGCGGTCCCGCTGGTCGATTAGCGGGCGGTGGTTCTGCTGACCGGTCAGCGGACTGGGTCAAGGGGGGCTGCCCTTGCGGGGCGTTGCGAAGGAGGCAGCACCCCCTTGGCACAAAAAATTGTCTTACAATTGCTTTGCCCGAGATCTTCTATTTCGAGCAAGTAGGCACCTGAGACTCCTCCATTTGAGCCATAAAAAATGCCTTACTTTTGGTGCCCGAACAGGCCAAATCCGAATAAAGCTAGGGTTTTTGCAACTATTGCAAGAATCCTAATCCATATAGGTATCTCATACCAATCAATTTTGGGTTAATCTCATTAACCAATTAGTGTCGTTTCTTAAAAAATGTCATATGTTCATTACGAGTTCCAGTTTGATGCACCATGAATCAATCTAATTAATCATAGCCGAAAGCAATCGAACACATAACATCATGCGATTCAACATTCAAGCCCGATTTAGAGTTCCAGCAGTAGCTCTGATACCACTGTTGGGTTTCGGGAGCCAACAGCGTAGCGGAATTTAACCGAAACCCTCCAGGATCCAAGTGAAATGGGGCAAACCGGGTGTTCAAAAATTTTCATACCTTATTTTCAGTTGAGATCTCTCACTCAACTGTAGAGTTGAATCACAAAACCTGAACAGTTGACGTGTTCAAGCTCTCTATGGTATCCACACGAGCCTCTTGGGAACACCACGCTTCCACCGCGTCCCGGCAGATTTGTTTCTCTTGCGCTCGCAGTGCTAGCTTGCGTCCTCCAAGGAATTGCAAGAGAAGAGTACGCTGTCCTTTTGGGAGGCTAGGGCAAGGAGACCTACGAATTTCTCACTAGAAGTTGTATTTATAGTGAGACTCAACTTCCAGGCCTAATAGGTTTCAAAGCCCTAATCCAATTAGGCTTTAATTTCAGGCTTAATAATGGCTCAACTCTTGGGCCCATTATTAATATGAAATTAAAGTGCAACAATAACCCAAATTATTAGCCCATGCACTCTAATGATCCAAATAGCTCTATGTGTGCGACCCAATAGACTCTTACCACATTGGCAATGATCATAAATCACATTTATGATCATAAGCAATGAGCGGTGTCTAGCAACACATCATTGCTACCCAAGTGACAAGATTGTCGATGATTCGACTAAACCTTTATGATCATCACCGATATATGCCATTGTCCCTTTGTCCAAGATATCAAGACTAAGCACGAGAAATGGAATGTGTCACTCTCGTATAGCCCAATCTTTGGTTTCTTGATTACCGAGTAGACTAACTTAAACTGATGGCATTGATATCGTATATCAACTCATCCGAGCATGGCCATGCATTTTCTTTTTAAGTCTTACTCTATCAATGGGCCCGAAGATATCACTCCCATTACGTAGGAGGGATAAATCCCATCTTGATCATACCAATCCCTCCGCATGGTATGTGACATACCCAATGACCTCCTTCAAGTTCACTCAGTTATGAACAACAAAGGAAAGTATCAAAGTATGTGACTCACATGTAGGGAACCTTGATGATCTTAGGTCGAAGGACTAGATATACCATGATCACTTATGAGAATCACTTATGACACTCACATAATGATCCATGTAGTGTTCTCATGGTAGGTCGGTCCAATACACAAGTTTTCCAACTTGTACCCATATGTAGACTACATATCTCATATTAGTCTCCACATATGCTAGTCGTTATGTATTATTGCAACCTACTCCATAATAATACTAGACTATGGATGTTTAAGAATATCATTATTCTAGGGTTACAATTATGTTTATTACGTTATGCAGAAACAAAACAACAAACATAATGGATGGATTAATGCCTTAATAAAATATCATGACTCAATGTGCAAAAATACAATTATCTCATGATTGGCTTTTGGGCACAACACTAACATTCTAAGAAGGCAATCTTTCTAAGCCCCCTTCTCCACCTTCAGAACATGAGAGCCAAGCCCTTTCACGTGAGCATTAACCTTGGACCGAAGGCACTGGTACTCTAGATGTTCTCACGCCCAACTAAGCCACCCACTAAATGCACTATATATGAGGCATCATAGAGGCAAGCGAACTTGAGCTAGCCTTGCCTGCAACGGTCCTCCGGCCCAAGGGAGCATACTTATCCATCGGCAGAGTAACCTCGACAACATCTATCTTGGACTCTATCTCCTTTAGCAAGGATGCCAAGTGATCGGCCTCCTTTCGGGCCTCAGCTTCCTTCTCAACAGATTGATTTAAAGCCCCCTGAAGCTCCCCTACCTTCAACTTCAACTCCTTGGTGACGCCTTCCTTTACCTTTGTTTCTTCCTTCTCCGGCTGAAGGTGCTTCACAAGTGCCTCTTAACACTTTATTAGATGTTCATTTTCAGTTGCAAGAAGCTAGCATTCTTGCATGAAGCCTCCAACTCAGAGTGGATGGCCTTTCCCTCACCGACCATCGTTCCCCTAAACCATAGCTAATGATGGCCTCCTGCCGAAGCCTAAACTCGTCAGTATGAAAAATAGCACCACAACTACTAAGCGATTAAAAAAGCATACCTAGAGAAGGCTACAACACATTCTTATTAGCTAGTCCCCTTCCAATCAAGCGAGATGAGCCTGGAACTGGCGATTCCTAGGGGTCTTTAGTCCCTTTAGGATGCAGTGGCAAACATCGAACCCATCACCAAGGATCGATTCGCCAATCCCCACCGCCCACAAGGGGTTGAAGACCTAGGTAGACATAATCCCCTTTAGCGCCAAATCCCTTTTTTATACCTAACTTCGTACTATGATCAAGTTGTGCGGCTGAAAGCACTTGGGTAGGTTTAGCATGGGAGGATCAGGCAGGGTAGAAGGTACACCTTCGAAGGCCTCAGGACCACATTTTTCTTTTACGGCACCACTACATCTACAATAAGATGGTTCTCAGATGACCTCACGCACTTTGCCAAAGCCGCTAAATGGAAACACCTATAATTAGCACAAAATGACTTTAAGTCAATAAAGTCAGCATGGAAAAATTTCTCAAATGATGCTTTACCACTTCCTCTATCATGGGAAGCATAGTTTCCAAGGGCACCAGTTGGCCTTGCCCTCTTGAAAACCAACTAAGACTCTGTGGGGGATTTAGGAAGCCCTACCATTTCAAATGGCAACTTGGATGATGAAGCCCTCATCGCATATGACACAATGCTTGGGAGTATGTTGGCTTTGTGGGCATCCTCCAAGGCATCAATGATCCCCTTACACCTCTTCAAAAACTCCTTGACGTGGCTGCTTATTTCTACAAAAAAAAAAAAACAAGGCATAGTTAGATACCATAACCATGTATGAAAAAAAATGAAAAATATTAAGGTTGGGACACAACTCCTTGGTGAAGGGCCCCACTGGGCCATGCGGTGACACCATAGGCTTCAACTAGCCTTCCTTCCTAGCCCTCTTACCAATTGCACAGCTCCCTCATTCCCAGATGCAACCGATGGGCCCTATGGATCATCTATATTTGTATAATGAACGCAAAACAACTTTAAAAAATTGTTGTTCCATACTATTCCCTCCAACTAGCAGACCAACCTAAGAAATGAGCAAGGGCCCTCTAAGCCCTCGTCTCTGGGCAACATCCTAACCAAAGCATGTTGAGGGGTGTCCACGAACTCGCAAGGGAACCTCCATTCCTGCTTATTCTCTATAAAGAATAAGCATTATTTCAACCTTGACTATGAGTCCTTGTAGGATACAAAGGCAAAAGACTTGTTCCCACCTCAGTTAACAGCGGCAATATGGAAAAAGCTGGTGCCTTTCTTCAGGTCCAACATATAAAATTGGAGGGAAACCTCCGGTAGGGGAGACAACCTTTCCAGCTTGCAACAGATGATGAAGCCGTTAATGTGAAGAAATGAGTTCACATCAACTGTGATGATGAAATCAGATAGTGTTTGCAAATCTATTCTACTAACTGGCGAAGGGGGAAACGAAGCCCCACCTGGAGCTAGTCTATAAACACAAACAGCACATTTTCTCATTTTCTTCCCCATACTAGGCCCGTAGCCTCAAGGGCCTGTGCACGGAAGAAAGTAGCGACAAGCCATTAGGCCAAAAATATCTGTCAAGGTTTGTCGCCAGTGTGTCTTTGTGTGTTGAGTCATAGCTCCCTTTATCACCCCAACATTGGGCAGCCTTCGATGATGATTTCATAGAAGCCATCTGCAAAAATCGGCATGACACATCAGGGCTACCGCTAACGTAATGAGGAAACAGAAAGGAAAAAATGCAAAAACCCAAAACCCAAACAAAGTAAAAGCAAAAACATAAGATAAGAAAAAAAGATGAAGAACCCACTACTTAAATGTGCTGAAGAAGAATGAACACTGCAAAGAAGAATAAGAGAAACCCTAGAGAACTCTAGTGCCAACAATCTGTTGGGTTTCGGGAGCCAAACAGCGCAGCAAAATTTAATCGAAACCCTCCAGGATCCAAGTGAAACAGGGTAAACCGGGTGTTCGAAAATTTTCATACCTTATTTTCAGTTGAGATCTCTCACCCAACTGTAGAGTCGAATCACAAAACTTGAATAGTTGACGTGTTCAAGCTCTCTATGGTATCCACACGAGCCTTTCGGGATCATCACGCTTCCACCACATCTCGGCAGATGCGTTTCTCTTGCGCTCGCAATGCTAGCTTGCGTCCTCCAAGGAATTGCAAGAGAAGAGTGTGGCTGTCCTTTTGGGAGGCTAGGGCAAGGAGACTTGCGAATTTCTCACTAGAAGTTATATTTATAGTGAGACTCAACTTCCAGGCCTAATGGGTTTCATAACCCTAATCCAATTAGGCTTTAATTTCGGGCTTAATAATGGCTCAACTATTGGGCCCATTATTAATACAAAATTAAAGTGAAATCATAACCCAAATAATTAGCCCATCCACTCTAATGATCCAAATAGCTCTATGTGTGCGACCCAATAGAATCTTGCCACATTGGCAATGATCATAAATCACATTAACGATCATAAGCAATGAGCGATGTCTAGCAACACATCATTGCTACCCAAGTGACAAGATTGTTGGTGATCCGACTAAACCTTTATGATCATCAACGATATATGCCATTGTCCCTTTGTCCAAGATATCAAGACTAAGCACGAGACATGGAATATGTCACTCTCGTATAGCCCAATCTTTGGTTTCTTGATTACCGAGTAGACCAACTTAAACTGATGACATTGATATCATAAATCAACTCATACGAGCATGGCCATGCATTTTCTAAGTCTCACTCTATCAAGGGGCCCGAAGATATCACTCCTGTTACATAGGAGGGACAAATCCCATCTTGATCATACAAATCCCTCCGCATGATATGTGACATACCCAATGACCTCCTTCAAGTTCACTCAGTTACAAGCAACAAAGGAAAGTATCAAAGTATGTGACTCACATGTACGGAACCTTGATGATCTTAGGTCGAAGGACTACATACACCATGATCACTATGAGAATCACTTATGATATTCATATAACGATCCATGTAGTGTTCTCATGGTGGGTCGGTCCAGTACACAAGTTCTCCAACTTGTACCCATATGTAGACTACATATCTCATATTAGTCTCCACATATGCTAGTCGTTATGTATTATTGCAACCCGCTCCACAATAATACTAGACCAGGGACGTTTAAGAATATCATTGTTCTAGGGTTACAATTATGTTTATTACGTTACGTAGAAACAAAACAACGAACATAATTGCTGGATTAATGCCTTAATAAAATATCATGACTCAATGTGTAAAAATACAATCATCTTATGATTGGCTTTTTGGGCACAACACTAACACAATCAGGAAACAAAATCACAAAATAACAGAACAAGCCAAACAGTGAAAAGGACAGGGTAGAAACTACCACGATACATATAAGGAAACTTGCAACCCTTGGGTTTCCCCTCCGAAATCCCCACTACGGATGAATAAGCTAATCACCAAATGACACGTGGCCGCTAACAGCCACCAAGATAGCCATGTCCTGTCACTTCCCTGAAAAGCATTTAATGAACATCTCATCTCCTTCTTTTCAGCAGACACGATTGACACTTGTTATAACCACATATGAATGGCAGGGAAGAAAACTTGAAACGGTGATGTACAACCAACTTCCTTAGAAAGGCAACAGAGGGGATCACACCCTTACCATCAAAACAATGTCAACTAGATGCACCTAGGAACGTCGGTCCCTTAACCCATTCCCTCATAAGGGGGACCATTGGTAGAAACGGACTTGAAGGCCCAAACCTGGATGTCTAAGTGTTGGGCTGTCCCTAGAAGCCCAAATAGGTCTCAAAGGGAATTCCTTCCTAGAAGGAAATTGTATCTTGCAAATATGGGATAAGCTACGGGATTTCATTCCTAAGAGCAAACTACTCGGAGCACACCTTGACTATATAAACTCCTCACCAGGCTCAAGGTAAGGGATTCGGGCTCCTCTTTCCTTTTCCTTTCTATTCCTTCCTGAAAAATTAACTTAAGCATCAGAGGGTTTCCCCCAGGAGCACATCCCAGGGCTCTGACACTTTCTTTACATGCAAGAATCTGATATGCTATTCACCAAGCTCTTGGGCCCAACCTACCCAATCACTTTCCCTATTAAAAGCTAAGGTGCTCATGGTATATCATGGTCCCCTAGCTTCAATTTCAAATTAGTCGATTTAGATTTCTGGTCATGTTGTCCAATAATTTGTTGAAGACACATGCTTTGATTTAGATAGGGAAATAATAGACAACCAAATAAAAAATGGGCTTTTTGCCTCTAAAAAAGGTTGAATCATGGCCCTCAAGTCAAGGGCAACAATTGGTGTACATTGAAGTGGCTATTACGCCAAACCTTCAAGTGCCTTACATGAGCTATTTTATCAAATGACAGATCATTATTGTTGTTATAAAAATAGAAAATGTGTAATTTAATTTAAAACAAACAAAAACTTAAGAGATATGTTGCGACAGATTAGTCAACATTATGACATGTCAAATTTTTCTCAGTATGTGAGAAGATACTAGATGGACTTAAGTATTGGCCGATTTTGATCTAGCACACAACTTTAAGGCCTCATCACCTTGTTTCTAATTGCAGGGTTTGCTCATGTTCTACCATCTCCTAAACTCACCAATCTTTTCTAGATGCCAGAAAATATCCACATTGATGACACATTTAATGCCTTTAAGTTTTTTTTCTCTTTTGTTAAGTAAGAACAATGTGTTAAATACTATTACCGCACGGTATACCACACCCCAAATTTTTAAGGTATACCACATGGTATACCATGCCATATATCGCTACCTTTTTTGCAAAAAATAAATAAATGCTATAATATTATTTTAAGATGACATAAATTTGATAATTTTTTTGGACATTTTATATATATTCTAATTTTTTCCTTCATAATTTGTCAAATATAAATAAAATATATGTGATAGAAGATATTTTTTTTAATAAAAAAATGTTATATATAAAGAGCAAAATAAATAATACTCAGAAAGAAACTAATTTATTAATATAAGAGAAAAAAAATAATATTTTAATAATAACAATACATTTTCTAATACCAAATTGAGTTCTTAAGTGGTTCAAAGTAACCATTAAATTTTTATGTTAACTAAGAAAAATAACCAAAAGAATAAAAGTAAATATTTATTTTATGATATGTGTATTAATAAAATGCTACAGTACGTATCTTGCAGTATATCGTGGTTTTTAGACAAAATATACATAAAAAGTGAGCAGTATGTAAAATACAGTGAAATACCGTAGTATACCGTGTGATAAAACAACAAAATGTGAAAATATTTCTACTGTGTACCACTTACCGCAACCGTGCAGTACACCGTAGTATTTAACTCCATGAGTAAGAACTACAAACACACGTGCATATTATAATCAAACAATATCAATTACCTCAGACCATTTGATGATTGCTGTTATCCAATTTTGTTCTTGTTTCCGCTTGTAAGTAGAAGGATGGTAACATAGCTACAATTTTTTGACTTTTGGGAAATAAAACAACGCAAAGCAATATAATTGTAAACGTTATGCCTTACGGATCAAGATGAAGTAATTAAGCTAATAAAATGACCTAAGCATTTTGTCCAATTAACAGAAAGAATGTATGAATTTTTAAATGAGTACTATTGTTGTTGTTTTTATTATTATTATTATCATTAAAATTATTATTATTACGGGTAAAGTCTAGGATAATATTATTTATTTTCATATTCTAAATGAGTATGTAACCTATAGATTTATCCTATCAAACTATATAAATTCATACAATGCATCCAAATAGGTACTTTCTCTTGATTTCACTATTAAATTGAACGGAAAATGCTGACACGATATTAAATAACACTAAAATAAATTACAAATAACAATTTTGGAACCTAAACTTTTTCAATGACAAATTCTAAGCCTTAAACTTCCAGTTAGATCAATTCTGCTCTCTAACTAAGGATCACAATTGGGTGGGTCGGGTTGAGTTTGGATCAGGACATTCAGGTTCAGGTTTAGTCGGGTTAGCATCAATTCGGGTTCATGTTGGGTTCAGGTAGGGTTATATGAGTTCGGTTTGATTTCGGGTTCGGGTCAGTCTTATTTGGGTTGGATCAGTTTCAGTCTCGGATAACTTCAAGTCGAGTTAGATTCGAGTTGCTATTTGGGTCTAATCGGGTTGTTGGTACATAAGCTGGAATAACTAGATTAATTTAATTTTTTATTTAAATTTTGCTAAAATTTAAATTAAAGAATCTGATTTTTGATGCAAATATTTAAAAAGTTTAGAGACCCATGTTACAATTTTTATGAGTGACTAAAATGAAAATTTCAAAATTTAGGTGCCTCATAACTAAAAAATTACTAAGCATAAAAAATAATCTAAAAAATGTAATTTGACTTGATATAAATATATTAATATATAATTATTTTAAAAAAAATATCTAATTCAAAACTTTGCAAATTCTATTCATGAAACTATAAAGTCGATCATTTTAGAACTTAAGAAGTTGGTAGGATCATATGCATTTAAATTATGTTATCACTTCAATTTATAATTTTTTAGGAATTTAGAATCATTATTTAGGGTAAAAATAAGAATTAATTTAGTTTAGGTAATAATTTAAAGCCCTAGAGGTCATTTGAGGTCAGTGTAGGTGAAATGGAAGAGTTTGAGAGTTAATTGAAGATTTTTAAAAATTTCTAGGCAAAATTAAAAATTTTGGGGTAAATTTGTCAACTCTAGAAAATTTGACGTAAATCTAACTTTTAAGACAAAATTTGATGATCTTATAAAGTTATGAGCTAATTCAATAAATCCTAGAAATCGGATCTTTTTGGATTTGGACTCGGGTGTTTTCGGATTTGGGTTAGGTCAATCTCAGGTTTGGGTCATTTCAGATTCAATTCAATTTGGATTTGAGTTTGGGTCATTTGATTTTGGACTTTTTCAGGTTTCACTTTAATTAGGTTTAGATTTAGGTCAAGGTGGATACAACCGGGTTCGAGTCATTAACTTTTCTAATGAAATCGGATTAGATCGGGTTTGGGTTCAAGTGTGCCACTCTAGGTTTTCAAATTGGGTCAAATTTTGTCGCCTCTATTTCCAACTGCCAGTCTCTCTCCTCGTTCATCTGATTCTCTCTCCGTCTCTCTTTCTCCCTGAAATCTCAGCGTTTCCTTTCCCCTCTCTCTCAAATCTGAAGCAGGATGCTAGATTTATCCGATACCGCCACTGCCGCCCAACCGCCATCGTCATCTACCCCCAGCCCGCGCCTGCTCCCCCTCACTACCCCCACCATTGACAAGCGTCGCCCCCTGTCGGTGACGCTAAAACAAAAGTGGGAAGGCTGTTCACGACCCAGTCCCGCCAATTCCGGTCCCCAATTTGTAGATCGGAGGAGGGAACAGTCGGAGCAGATTGAAGGAAGGAGTTCGAATCGGATCTCAATGGTACCAGAGATGAGCGAGAAAAATGGCAATCGGGCTCCCAATTGGGTCTCTTCCTCGATGATTCCACTCTCCGGCCGTGCCAGACCATTTGCTTGCTTGCTGTAAGACTTGCGACGGGCCGCCTCTCCCTTCATCATTGATAGCCAGCTAACCAGTAGCATTGTTACCCAGAAAAACCACTCCTAAGCTTCTTTGTTCATCCGCATCCTCACAACTTCCTCCGCGGCATGCCACAGACGGTTGATCGAGCACGGATCTGTGCAACATGTGGAAAAGGCCTGGACATCTCAGACGAAGGTGAAGAACATATTCGATTGGCATTCAAATTTCTTTTGTTGAACTAAATGTTATAGTTGTTGTTATATGTCTCTTGGATTTAAGACTGAATTTCTGTAGGAAAAGGAGCTCTTAACTTTTGATTTGCTTCATAGGAGCTAAATTGGTTTAGTTTATGGTTCATGAAAGATGTTCTAAGAAATGGCCATGTGGCCGCTGTAGAATTCCTTACTATAATTGATTCATGATCAGAGCAGTCCTCTCCGAAGGAGATGGCTGGCTGAGAAGGAGGAGATCTTACCGTCGTGACAATGATTGGGACGGAATAGTAGAAAGGCCAATTCGGATCAGGGGAGGCGGAAGTGAGCAGAGCCAGGAAGATCGTGGGTTGGGGAGTTGGATCGGGTGAGACCGGAATTGATTTTTGTAGAAGCTTTGACTTAGAATTAGTGATTGAAAAGGTTTGGCAACCAAAATTGTTATTTTAAATTTATTTTAGTATTAATTAATGTCATGTCAATATTTTTCTTCTGAGTTAATAGTGAAATCAATGGAAAAATATTCAATTGGGACACGTTATATGACTTTTTGTGATTTGATAGGATAAATTTAAAGGCTAGATATCCATTTAATATATGAAAATATTCTATGATACCCTGATAAACTTTACCCTCATTATTATTATTATTTATCTCTTTCTGGAATAAGGTAGTAATCTGGCTGCTCCTTCGATTATGACAACTGCATTTGTAAAGCTAATAAAAAATTTAGTTACTACTGCATTTGTTCAATCTTGTTTTTTTCTTTATTGAAGTAATATTATTTAAAAGTAAACTATATTTAGCTACTAATCACTTGAATCATATTTTTTATAAAAAAAAATTATGACATTTTTTTGTTTTTGCTTAGCTTAAACGAAGAGAAATCAATAAAAAAACTTTTAGAATATATTTTAAATTTAGTTTTTGGGCTTACTAAAATGTAGGGTTTCAATTGTTATACAAGTTGCACAAGTAATTACTATACACAAATAAGCACTAAAATTCACTTATCAATGTTACTAATATTTATTTATATTTTCATTTAATCACAAATTAGTTCAACAATTTCTTGTTGAGAAACGAATACTTATTTGATCGCAAAATGATTTTAAAACCAACCTATCAAAAAAAAAAAAAAAAAAAAGAAACTGACCACTTACATAGTTATACCATTTCAAATCAATGAAATACATGAGCAATTTTTTTTCATACTGAGAATACAATATGTGACTTAGAACACAATTTGTGGCAGTATATGATTTTAGATAAGGAAATGAGAGACAACCTAATAAAGGGTCAGTTTTTTCTCTACGAAGAAGCTTGAATCATGGCCGTCAAGTCAAGGGCACCCATAGTACACTTTTATTAAATGACATTATTATTGAATATTGATGAAAAATTTTCTACAGCATGTGAGGAGATATTGGACTGACTTAAGTATCCCAGAATTTCCCCTAAACACACAACTCCAAGGCTTCCTGAACTTATTTTCTATATAGATTTTGTTTGTGTTCCACCATCTACTAAACTCGCCAATCTTTATTGAATGTCAAAAAATATCCAAAATGCTAATGCATCTAACGCCTTGAAGTGTTTTTTTTCTCTTTGCTTAGGTAAGAACAATAGACATGCACAGATATTATAATCACGACAATATCAGTTACCTTAGATCATTTTCTGAATGTTGTCACCCAATTTTATTCTTGTTTCTGCTTATAACAAGTAGAATGATGAGAATATGACAACAATTTTTTATTGTTTGTGAAATAGAATAAGGCAACGAAGGGTTATTGTAAGCGTTATGCCCTATGGATCAAGATGAATTAATTAAGCTAATAAAACAACCTGAACATTTTATCCAACTAAAACAGTAATGTATTTTAAATGAATAATAATATTAGTAACATTATACAGTCCCTCTGTTTCTTAAAAATTGACCTTTTTACTATTCATAGTAATTAGTTTATGATTTTATTTCTTTTAAAATTTATTATAAAAATATAAATATTTATATGAAAATAAAATTTTAAAAATTATAATTTCTAAATATCAATTTTAAAATTTTGTCAATATATAATAATATAAATATGTTTAAGTTAGGCTTCAGTCAAAAAAGCTAAAAGAGTCAATTAATGTAAAACAGAAATTATCATTGTTATTACTATTATTATTATTATTATTATTTATATCTACCTAGAACAAGAAGGTAATCAAGCTGCAACTTGAATTATGAGTATCGCATTTGTGGAGCTAATAAAAAATTTAGTTACTAACGGTTCTGTTAAATTTTGTTTTTTTTTTTTTTTCCTTTAGAGAATTAATATCATGTAAAAGTAAACTCTATTCGGCTATTAGTCATTTCAATCATATTTTGTTAAAAAATATTAATTTTTAAGACTTTTTCCCTTGCTTATCTTAAACAAAGGAAAATCAATGAAAATATATTTTTTAGAAAGTATTTTAAAGTGGTTTTTGGGTTTATTTAAATGTAGGATTTAAAAAGTTGTACAAGTTGCACAAGTTATTACTATATACGCAAATGATCACTAATAGTTACTTATCAACAATCACTACAAGTACACTAATATTTATTTCTGTTTTACTTTAATCATAAATTTGTTCAACAATTTTTTATTGAAAAATAAGTACTCATTTGACTGCAAAATGATCAACACGTTTTAAAACCTTACTTGTTTAAAACAAATGAGTAAATTGTATAAATGGTCTCTAACCTTTAGTCATTATTTTCTTTTAATCCCTAATTTATTGAATGTTCTGTTTTGATCCTAAACCTATTAAAATTGTTTCCTTTTGATCATTCACTAGATAAAATTCATTAACTTAGAATAATTGTTTGACATAAAGTTCTGAAACTCTAATTTAAATATTTAGTAACTGTCTTCTAATAAATTTAAACAATTTAATATTTTTTTACTGTAAATAGATAATTTAAATTAGTATTTTTTTTCTTTTTGAATGAAATAAGTTTAATTTACAAAGAGAAAAAAACAAATTATTTGAATTTTTCATTAACTATAAAAAAATTATTATGCAGATTAAATTTATTATAAGACAGTTACTGGATAGTTTAAATTATGATCTAAAAAGTTGTTGTCAAACAAATATTTTTAGTTAACAAATTTCATCAAATTGGAACCAAAATGGAACACTTTTAATAGATTTAGGACTGAAATGAAATATTTTTAATAGATTTAGGATCAAAATAAAATATTTAATAGGTTAGTGACTAAAAGAAAATAATGACTAAAGGTTAGGAACTATTCATGAAATTTACTGAAGAAAAGCAAAGAGACTCAACATTTACATATATATACTATTTCAAATCAATGAAATGCATGAGCATTTTTTTGGTATTGAGAATACAATACAAGGCATTAGTTTAGAGAAGCTTGAATTCTAGCCCTCAAGTCAAATGCAATATTGGTACACTTTGATGTGGTCATTAGGTCAAACCTTCAAGTGTAATACATGAGCAATTTTATTAAATGACATATCATTATTGATTTTTTGTAAAAATAGAAAGTATGTAAAATCAATTTAAAACAAATAAAAAACTTAAGGGATACAATGCTTCAAATTGGTCATTATTGCGATACTTAATGACATAACACATGGGCTATCCTTTAGAAAATAATAAGTGTTAGGTGCTTAAAAATTGACTTTCAATATAAGGAAGTTCCCTTGCCCTATACCGTCAAATGTAACCATATACTTTGTACCATTCACATGCTCTGATACCATTTGGGATGACCTAAGCCCATAACTATTCAACAAAACTCATGAGCTATCCTTTCTGAAAAACATTAGCGCTAGATAACTAAAAATGGACTCTGAGTATAAGGAAATGATTTGTGCTAAGTGTTTAGAAATGGACTCTCAGTATATGGAAGTTTCAACTGCCCCATACCAATGGACAAAACCACATACTTTTGAACCATTCTAATGCTCTCATATCATCTGTAATGACCCAAGTCTATAACAAGTCGATAGAACACTTGCCCACACCATATGGATCATTTTTTTAAATAAAAAATATAAGCGCCAAGTGGTTATTTTCTATAACTCAAGTTTATATATTCACATAAAGCTTCTCGCATTTCTCTAATATAAGACATGGGGGTGTTGCAAACTTCCCCATTTTGTACCCAACATCCTTATTAAGGGTCACTCGAAATACTTAGTCCCTTGGGCTAGTAACCATTCTTATCAAATTACATGGCTAGGCTAAGTAACCTCTTTAATCTAGGATCAGCCCCAGTACATAAATGTGTGTGCACATCTAGTATGTCACATCATTGTGGTCTCAGGTTGACTCAGATATCATCTCGACTAACTCAAGTCCAATACTCTAATATCATCTATAATGACTCAAGTTGAAAACGGATCAACAAACCACCTGCCGACAACACATGGGCCATCATTTGGAAAGGAAAAGCACCAGGTGCTTAGAAGTGGACTCTCGGTAGAAGAAAGTTCCCTTGTCCGATACCACTAGACATAACCACATACTTTTAACTATTTTAATGCTCCGATATCATCTATAATAACCCAAATTCAAATCCAGTCAATGGAATACTTGCCTACATCCGATGGGTTATCTTTCATAAAAAAAAATTGTGCCAGGTGGTTTTGTTATGTAATTTAAGTTTATATATCCACATAAGGCTTTCTAGATGTCTCTGATGTAGGACATGGAGGCATTACACCAATCTTTGTTGGATGTTAGAAAATATCCAAAATGCTAATGCATTTAACGGCTAGGTATTTTTATCTTTGCTTAGGTAAGAACTACAAATGTGTGCACATATTATAATCAGACAATATCAGTTACCTTAGACCATTTAGTGATCATTGTTGCCCAACTTTATTCTTGTTTCCACTTGTAAGAAGTAGAAGGACTACAACATGACAACAATTTTTTAACCTTTGGGGAAGAAAATAAAGCAAAGCAATCTAATTGTAAATGTTATGCCCAACGGATAGAGATGAAATAACAAAGCTAATAAAATGATCTAAGCATTTTTCCAACTAACAAAAAGAATGTATCAATTATTAAATAATAATAATAATAATAATAATAATAATAATAATAATAATAATAATAATAATAATAATAATAATAATAATAATAATAGTAATAGTAATAGTAATAGTAATGTTTTTATTATTATTATTATTACTATTATTATTATTATCTCCCATGAAGAAGGACGTAATCTAGATGCACCTTTGAGTGTGACCACCATATTTTGGAGCTAATTGAAAATTTGGTTAGTACTGCTTATTTTCAATTTTTTTTTTGTTTACAGAACTAATATTAAGTTAAACTAAACCTTATTTAGAGAGTAATCAGTTCAATCATATTTTCTTGAAAAAATGAATTTTTATGATTTTTTTTTCTTGCTTAGCTTAAATAAAAAAAATCAATACAAAAATATATTGTTTAGAAAATATTTTAAAATTGGTTTCTAGGCTTATTAGAATGTAAGATTTCAATAGTCATACTAGTTGCACAGGTAATTAATATATACACAAATAATTGCTAATAGTCACCTATAAAAGATCTACACAAGTACACTAATAATTATTTCTATTTCTATTTAATTAGTTCAACAATTTCTTACTGAAAATTGAATACTTATATCATCGCAAAATCACCAGCCCATTTTAAAACCATACGTGTAAAAAAAGGCAAAGAGACTCGCCACTTACCTATTTATACGATTTCAAATCACAACATACATGAGCAATCTTCTTTCATGCTCAGAATATAATACAAGGTACGATAAGATTTTAGGTATGGAAATTAGGAACAACATAACAATGTGTGGTTTTTTTACTCTTGAGAGGCTTAAATCTTGGCCCTCAAGTCAACGGCAATCATGGTGCACTTTGAAGTGTCCAATAGCCAAACTGATAGTTAATGGGATCATCTTGGCCTAGCTCAAAAGCTTGGCGAACTACAGACTGGTGACCTGCACATGAAGACAGCGTCAGGGCCTTGGGATGTCTTCGAGAAAAACTCTCCAACACTTCAGTTAGACTTCCGGTGAAGAGTAATGGAGAGAGAGAAAAATAAAACGCAAAACATCGTAACTCAGGATTGACAGTTGGAAGGGTTTATATAGCTAAGGGGAGCTTTGACAAATCTGTCATGGGATAGGAATCCTGTAACTTATCCCGTGATTATGGGATACTATTTCCATCAATGGTGGAGTTCTCTTTTGGGTTTATCTGGGCCCCTATTAAGATATCTTTATTAATATTTGGCCCCAAATTTGGGCCTATTTTCTACCAATAGGTTCCCCTATAAAAAAATGTGGGCCATGGGTCTTGCATTCTCATGGACGTCATCATTTTTAGGAAGGGATGTGTTCACCTGTTCGGGAGTAGGGTGCGAACGCCCCTTTCTATTGTAAAACTGATATGCTGCAAATAGGGTCATTTTGTCAGGATGGTGCGATGCCCCTTCTGGTTCTTGAGGAAACTGGGAAAACATCATTGTTTGAACTCTTTCTTCAATCATGCCTATGTGGCTATGACACATGGCGAGTGCACTGGTTGGGGAGGAGGTGAAGTGATGCTTATTAAATTTTCCTTAGGGAAGTGACCGGGTATGACCACTTTAAGGACTATATATGGCCACTTGTCTTTCCTCTCATGAGCAAAAATTTCACCATTATTTCAGTGGTAGTTTTGGGAGGAAACCTAACAATCGGAGGTTTCTCTATACATACCGCATTGGTTTTCACCTTATTGTTTGGTTGTTTTACTTCAACTCTACGTGCTTTCCTACTTGTTGTTTGCTCGCTATTGAAGCTTTTGTTAAAATTCTTCTTTTTTACCAAGGTCACCTTTCTTCCTCATAATCATGTAATGGATCCTTGTCCTTTATTATCCACCAAAAGTGGGGCTTTTGTTTTGCTTTTTGATTTCTCTTGGTACTTCTAGTTGGGTTTGCTATTTTGGGTTTATCGATCATTTCTTCGCTGCCCCATTGTGTTTACGTAACCTTGATATGTTACCCAATTGTTTTTCCAGATGATTTCTATGAAATCAGCATCCAGGGCTGCCCCTAACGGGGCTGATTCATTATGGGTGCCATTTTTCCCTAATGTGGAGATGTTGAAGGGGTTTGTGACAAAACACAATTAAGGCACCTTGGCGATGAATCTTTGCTGGTACTTGTGGCCGCCTTTCCCGTGATAAGACATTGAAGGATGGGGGCCTAGAGGGTGGCAACAAGAGAATAGATGTCCTTACTATTTTCACCAACCAGCTCTAGGCGGGGCTTCGTTTACCTCTCCATCTATTGGTGGAGCAGATATGTGAGCAGTACTAGATTCTGCCATCACCGTTGTTGCCTAACTCATTTAACAACATCAATGGGTTCATTGTCTAGTGTAAGTTGGTAAGGGTGACCCCCTACTAAACGTTTTTCTTCAGTTTTACATGCTAGACTTGAAGAAAGGTGCTGACTTTTTCCATATTGCCCCCATTAATCGAGGAAGGAATAATTCTTTTGCTTTCGTATCTTGCAAGAACTCATGGGCAAGGTAGAAAAAATGCTCCTTTTTCACGCTAAGGGACCAAGCTTAGGGGT
The DNA here is from genome assembly GCA_039654915.1 of Aquilaria yunnanensis. Lineage (NCBI taxonomy): Eukaryota > Viridiplantae > Streptophyta > Magnoliopsida > Malvales > Thymelaeaceae > Aquilaria > Aquilaria yunnanensis. Next base: position 42,389,698 of record CM077599.1, on the reverse strand, counting down.
TCTCCTGTAAGTGTTCAGATGTGCCCTAGCTCGCCCTGGTCAAGCTATTGCCAATTACAATGGCTCAGAGGACCATCGTTCGTACTTCAGCCTGATTAGCTGGTTGGAGGGTGTCGTGAGGAAGAACAATTTTATTAAGTTGTTCCCCATCCAATACACTGAGATTGATGAGACCACCCTTATGGTGGGTGAGGATCAGCGGGCCCACGAGACCTACCCAAGCATGAAAAACCCTTCTAATTAGCAAAAGGCTCAAGTAGGGAGGCTGGTTGAATCCTATGGGATTACTGCTAGGGCCCAGTGGTGCCTCCCATCTAACCTGAAGAGTTGTGTTCCAGAAGGTTGTGTTTATTTTCTCGTTTTGTGAGGGCTTAGTGTTTAATCTTAATTTTGTACATTTTGCAAAAATGGGCAACCAGGAAAAAGAGTTCATGAAAACGCCCAAGGGCATCGCTGACGCCTTCGTGGATGCTCGAAGGATCAACATTCTCCTTGCCAGTATAGCACATGCTTTAGGGGCCTCTTCATCCAAGCCACAAGCTGATATCGTGGAACTTTTTGAGTCTCCTCCAGAGGCCCAGCTAATCTGTAAGAGGTCGTGCCCTGTGGACCTATACAAAGGCGGTGCAACTCGTGAAGTCATAGCAATAGGGCTTCATTAGACAACTTTTGCCACATTGATTTTATAAACTTAAGGTCGTTTTATGGTGATTGTGAATCTTTTCATCCAACCGCTTTAGGGAAGCATGTGAGATCATCTGGGCCCCTCCCTACCATGAAGCCATACACTGTGATGGTGTTGTAAAAGCATAAAGTGGCGGGAGAGGTGTTCCAAAAGCAAAAGGCCGCTTCTGCTCTAAGGGTGCTACCTGAGTTGAAAATGGACAAGTACTTTCAATCATGTAATCTGATCCTTGCATGAGGTCGGATGTAGAAGAAAAACTTAGCGCTGAAGGAGGTTACGCTTGACCAAGTTTTGACCCCTAATAGTCGATGGATATTGGCAAATCAATCTTGAGTGGTAGAAGACTCCAAAAAATTGGCAGTTTTTTGCTCATCTTCCTTAAGAAAAAAATGCACACTTTATGAGTATAAGCTAGCCTTCTCCAGGTATGCTTTTTATTAATTTCCCAATGTTTGAAGTGCTTTCCTTGGTTGGCTCAATAATTTTGGTTTTGGGGGGAGCCCTTCATTACCTATGGCATGAGGGAACAATGGGCAGCCCGTGAGAACGCCATGCATTCCCAACTTAATGCTTTGTGAAAAAATGTGGGCTCCTTGGAGAAGGACCTGAGCAATGAATGTAGCACTAGGAGTACCTTTGCTAATGACCTCAGTTGGAGAAAGAGGCTAAGGAAGCAGAGGAGGGCCTTGTCAAAGAGCTCAAAGGGAAGATGGGAGAGTTAAATGAGGCTCTCAAGTAGTCTTGAGAGAAGGAAGTTGAGGCCTGGAAGAAGGCCAATGTAAGGTTTCAAGAGCAAAACATGCACAGCTGAATATAACCGAAATCCTCCAAGATCCAAGTGAAATGGGGTAAACCAGGTGTTCAAAATTTTCATACCAAATTTGGTTGAGATATTTCACCAAACTATTCAGTCGAATCACAAAACCTGAACAGTTGACATGTTCAAGCTCTCTACGGTATCCACACAAGCCTATTGAGATCACCACGCTTCCACCACATCCTGGTAGATGCATTTCTTTTGCGCCCGCAGTGCTAGCTTGCGTCCTTTAAGGAATGGCCAGAGAAGAGTGCGGCTGGAACTTTTTTGGGAGGCTAAGGCAAGAAGCTACGAATTTCTTACTATATGATGTATTTATAGTAAGACTCAACTTCCAAGCCTAATAGGTTTCAAAGCCCTAATCCAATCATGATAATTTTGTGTTAATAATTAGCCTAAAAGTTGAGCCATTATTAAGCCTGAAATTAACATGAAACCATAACCCAAATAAATTATCCCATGCACTTAAATAATCCAAATAGGCTTTATGTGTGTGACCTAATAGGCTCTTACCATGTTCGCAATTATCATAAATGTGATTTATTATCATAAGCAATGAGCGGTGTCTAGCAATACGTCGTTGCTACCCAAGTGACAAGATTGTCGGTGATTCGACTAAACCTTTGTGTTCATTATCCGTATATGTTATTGTCCCTTTGTCCAAGATATCAAGACTAAGCACGAAACATGGAATGTGTCACTCTCGTATAGCCCAATCTTTGGTTTCTTAATTACCAAGTAGACTAACTTAAACTGATGACATTGATATCGTATATCAACTTATCCAAGCATGCCCATGCATGTTCTTAGTCTCACTATATCAAGGGGCCCGAAGATATCACTCCCGTTACATAGAAGGAACAAATCCCATCTTGATCATACAAAACCCTTCGCATGATATGTGACATACCCAATGACCTCCTTCAAGTTCACTCAGTTATGAGCAACAAAGGAAAGTATCAAAGTATGTGACTCACATGTAGGGAACCTTGATAACCTTAGGTCAAAGGACTACATGTACCATGATTACTATAAGAATCACTTATGACACTCATATAACAATTTATGTAGCATTCTAATGGTGGGTCGGTCCAGTACACAAGTTCTCCAACTTGTACCCATATGTAGACTACATATCTTTTATTAGTCTCCACATATGCTAGTCTTTACATATTATTGCAACTTGCTTCACGATAATACTAGACTAGGGACATTTAAGAATATCGTCATTCTAGGTCTATAATTATGTTTATTACGTTACATAGACACAAAACAACAAACATAATTACTAGCTCAATGCCTTAATGAAATATCATGACTCAATGTGTAAAAATACAATCATCTCATGACTAGATTTTGGGCACAACACTAACAACCAATCAGCTAGTTACCTTATTGAAGATGGTAGACTCAAAGATTGATTAAGCTGAACAGACTTTGCCAATGGATCAATATGCTCCATTAAGCTTAAGGACCATTCAGGGTGAAGCCAACTCCAGCTTGGCCATTACTAGCATGCCCCTTAGAGAGCATATCGAGCGAGTTCACTTTGTTGGGCACAAGGGCACTTTAAAGTACCAGTGCCTTCAAAGCAAGCCCAATGCTCGAGTGAATGAGCTTTTATCGCTTCTTCAAAAGGTACCTTCTTGGAGTTCAAGGAAGGCTTTCTTTCTTGCCTCTTTGAGGTGGAGCAAACTAATCTAAACCAGGATCTCTCTTTCCTATTGGCTTACAAGGATTCGGGTTTGGATTATAAGTCTTCACAGAAGAAAAGGAAAGCTGGGATTCTTGCCTTTAACTAGGATGCGTCAGCGACGGCCGTTGATGAGGGCCCTTTTCCTGATGAGTTTTATGAGGTATCCCTTTGAAATCTTTCCCTCTTATTGTCATTGTAATTACTTCTAAAGTTAATGAAATGTTTATTTTGCTCAATGGTTCTGCCTTTTCTGCACCCTTGTATTTGTGAATAATTTTTTGTAGTGATCTTCTAGTTTAACGTTCATAGATTAAGAGGCAGTTTGGCCATCACAGTAGTCATGCAATTAAGTAGCCCTCGTAGTAGAAAACTTTCATAGGCCTTTTAGAAAGGACCTAAGCTTCTTAAGTGATTGAGGAGTCTCAATTAACTATGTCATTTTATAAAATAAGAATCATTCTGGATGAGTGCCATTATTTTATTCAAAATGTACCAAACTATGTCATGCAATAATGTGATTTATGCAAAGTAAGGCACTAGATCATCTCTATAATAGTTTAGTGATTAAGCAAAGTAGGGTGATAGATCATCTAAGTGATAATTACTAGTCAGCTTCCCCCCTTCTAAGCTGGTTAGTTCACAGACTCCCTCTCTAAGTTTCTTTGTGACCAAGTAGGGTCCCTCCCAATTCAGCCTCAGTGCCCCATGTCTTGTGTTCCTCCCAGTTAGTTTCGCCTTAATGTGGGCTAGGCCTCCTACTTGTATATTCTTTGGTTTCATCATTTGATCATGAGTGAGGGCAGTTCACTGTCTAAAAGCTCTAATGTGGACTTTTGTGTCTTCCCTTAGTTCTTCCAATAGATCAAGGTTCCTTTCATATGCTTTGTTATTTTTACCGGGATCATAAGCCAAAGTTTGCAAAGTGAGCCAACAAATTTCCACAGGGATAAGGGCATCGATCCTATAGACCATCGCAAAAAGTGATTCTTTTGTAGGCCTATAAGGCATCTTTCAATTATATAAAACGTAATAATTTCTTTACTCACTTGCCTTTAGCTTCAGCCAGTATCTTCTTTAGGCCTTCCTTGATGGTCCTATTAGTTACCTTCACTTGCCCATTAGACTGTGGGTAAGAAATAGGGGCAAAGTATATGTGGATGCCTTTTTCCTCTGCGAATTGATGAACTTGCTAGTTGTCAAACTGTTTTTCATTGTCAGTAATGATGGCCCATGGGCATCTAAACTAACAGATAATGTTCTTCAATAAGAATTTGATCACCTAAGAAGCCATGATGGAGGCCAGAGGTTTTACCTCTGCCCACTTAGTGAAGTAATCTACCACCATGATGCAGTACTTGCCTTATCTCGAAGCAAATGGCTAGGGGTCTATAGCTAGGGAGACACCAGAGGAGGATAACCTTTGTATTCTTGAGTTGAGCTGACAATCGTGGCATCACTAAACAAACTCCCTGACATCATTGTTGGCCAGAAATAGCCTTGGTGCAAGGCTTTCTGGGCCAAATAATTGGCTGCTAATATGTGCCCCATAGTTGCCCTAGTTGATTTCTTAGAGAGCAAGTTGCCCTTCTTGTGGAGTTAGGTATTGCTATAGAGGGAAAATGAACCCTTATTTGTACAGTTCATGTCCAATGATGAAGAATCATCTTGCTTGGATCCTGATCCTTCTTTTTTCTTCAGGGGTTCCATTTAGTGCCCCTACCTCGAGGTAAAGTTTGATTGGTTTCCTCTAATCATCTTTAGGTACTCTAGAGTATATTAAGTGGATCAAGGGTTTTGTAAGATCTTCAATTATGGCCTCCTTCCATCCTTTCGAGAGGGCATTTGCCCTCGCATTTTGGGTCCTTAGGATCTTCTAAACCTGCATGCTGTCAATCCTATTTTTCAGTTCCTTTGCCATGTTATGGTATTTACAAAGAGTAGGCTCTTTTTCCCTTACTGTTCCCATAATTTGGTTTACTATTAGCTGAGAGTCACTGTATATTTGTATACATTGTACCCCCACTAGACCAGCCATCTATAACCTGGTAAGGAGGGCTTCATATTTAGCAACATTGTTTGTTACAGGAAAGTGAAACTTAATTCTAAGTGTCATTCCAGGTTAAGCAAAACCTTAAATTCGATGCTTGCTCCTCGGTATGGGGTCTCGACGCCCCGTTGATATATATTTCCCAAAAGGGCTTCCTTTCAATCTACTCCTCCTGAGTTTTTCCCATTGATGTCATTTCGGCCACAAAATCTGCAAGGCCTGTGCTTTTCTAGCCTTTCGGGGCTTGTAGTGGATATCGTATTCTCTCTGCTCGATGAACCATTTAGCATGTCTACTAGACTTATCTAGTTTTTGTATAATATCCCATAAGGGCAACTCTATTCTTACAGTTATATGGTGTGTCTGAAAGTGTGGCCGTAGTTTTCAAGAGGCCATAATGATGCCCAATACCAATTTGTGGAGTGCAAAATATCTTGGTTCGGCCCTCTGAAGGATTCTACTGACATAGTACACTTGCCATTATTCCAATCCATGCTCCTTAATGAGTACCGCACTAACTAAGGCTTCAGTGATACCCAAGTGGAGCACAAGGGGCTTGTCAGGCTTAGGTTGTTTTAGTGTAGGGAGGTGGTGGATGTTGTCTTTTTATCTATTGGAAGGCCTTGCAACATTCGTTTGTCCATTAAAAAATTGTCCCTTTGTTTAGTATATGAAAGAAGGGTACATTAGTCACCAAAACGCAAGATAAACTATCTAAGTGTGGGTAGCCTTCCAATTTGTTTCTGAACATCCTTTTTATTCTAAGGATCAGGCATTGTGATGATGGCCTCAATCATATTTGGGTTTGCATCGATCCCTCTTTTAGAGACCATGTAGCCAAGGAATTTACTAGAGCAAACATCGAAGCTACATTTATTAGGATTGAGTTTCATGCTAAACTATCACATTCTCTAGAAAGTTTCGTAAAGGTCATCAAAGTGTTATTCTATGGCCCTACTTTTGATGATCATGTCATTTTCTTAGAGCTCCATATACCTTCCTATCTAATATACAAAAATCTAGTTCATTAGCCTTTGATAGGTGGCCTTAGCATTTTTTAGGCCAAATGACATTCACTGGTAACAATAAACCGCCTTAATTGTTGTGAAAATTTTTTTCTCTTCATCTTTTGGGTGCATTTGAATTTGGTAGCAGTCACTGAAAGTGTCCATAAAGGATAGTATTTTGAATTTTGATGTGGCATAGACTAATTGGTCTATAGATGGTTGGCGGTACAAATCTTTTCGGCAAGCATCATTAAGGATTGTGTAGTCAACACACATGCGCCAGTTCCCATTTTCCTTTTTCACCAATACTACCTTGGCAAGCCATTCGGGGTATCGTACTTCCTGAATAATTCTAGCCTTCAGTAGCTCCCAATTTTTTCTATAAGGAAGTCTCACCTTTCGAGAACTGTGTTGCACTTTTTCTGTTGTACTAATCTAGCGGAGAGGTCTACTTGGAATCTATAAGTAATTATTTTCCGGTCTATCCCAGGCATCTCACTGGAAGACCATATGAACACATCTATATTTGCTCTTAGGAACTAAATAAATGATTGTCTTACTTTAGGTGGAAGGTCCTTGTCAATCTTTATCATCTATCCAAGGGCCACCTCCACAAGCTTGGTATCCTTGGGCAGGGCTGTGCTAGCCATGTTTTCTAGGGGCACTTTTTTCTTTTTTTAACCTCCACTGGTGCAAGCTTACCTTCCTTATGCCTTCGCAAGGTCACTACATAGCCTCTCTGTACTAATACCTGGTTAACAAAGATAGTGGCATCCTCAACAAGGGTCATAAAGACCACCATGAGCCATTTGATGTTGGACCAGATATGGAATTGCACCTAGGCTGGGCTATCAAGTATGGCATTGTAAGGTAATGGGACATCCATGATGAAAAACTTAGTGGTGTGGGAGTTGTAGGTGAGTTCCCCTTTGCAGTATTTTCCTACAAACATGAGAGGTACCTTAATGGTCCCAATTGAAGGCACCTCTTTCTTGCCTATCCTGAAGGTGGGTCCGGTCACAGGGGATAAAAAAGACCTTTTGACCCTTATTTTTTTCCAATAAATCGGTGAAGATAACATTGACATTTCCCTACTATCTAGGTAGACTCTTTCCACATCAAAATTGTTGATGTGTGCCCTAAATACGAGTGGATCCAAGTGTGGGATGACTATCCGGGATTCGTTAGCCTTCATTAGGACCTTGTCATTGTCAACTACCTATAGTTGGGCAATTTTTCACTCTTGTCTTTTTTGGGTTGTTGAGGGCTCTCATTTGATAATCATGTGGACCACCCCAACTAGGCATCTAGGATTCTTGTGGTCACTTAGGGATCATGGCCTCTCAAGCGTTTGACCTCAATCATGGTCGTCCTCATCATTCCTTCTGTGAGGCCTTTTTTCTTACTTTTGACAAAGGGGTGACTGTCTAAACAAATATTCCTTCAGCTTCCCTGGCTAGATCATTTCTTCAAATAGATTTTTTAACTGCCAACATTCTTCAATGTCATGGGCCTTGTCCTTGTATTATTTGCAATATTTCTTAAGGTCTTTCTTGCCTCAAGGAGGCATTGTGGGGGGCCATCAAGGGATCTGATTCTTCTTTTCTAAGGCGTACTGGATGTTTGATCTTGTTTTCCTCAAATGTGGGAGGACAAGTTTTGGCCGTGAGCAACCCCTCCCTCTTTTTTTGGACCCTCCTTCTTTAGCCTTAAGTTGGTCCTTTAGGACCGTCGGTTGGTTAAGTTCTTCAGTATGCATATACCACACAACTTGGCCAAGGAGTTCCTTTATATCCTTCACAGAATTTTTATGGAGATCCTAAGCCAACCTTGAGTATCGCATTATTACTTGGGTAAGGGCCACTAGGTGTAGCTTTAGAGACAACCCTTATACCTGTACAGCTTCAACATTAAATCTCAAGATGAAGTTTTATAGGGGTTCATCACGACCTTCTTTAATTTTCAGTAAATGGGCTACCGTTGCGGTCGGTTGACTCCCTAAGAAGTGTTTCAAGAAAACTCACTAAAGGTCCTTAAATGAGAAGAAGCGAATCCCTCGATTGGTCCCAAACCAAAAGGCAGCGGCTCCTGTTAGTGTAACGCTAAAGGCCTTATACTTAATTGCATCTGAGGCTTGCTCAAGCCCTATGGAGGTAATGTACCTTTATAGATGGTTAACTGGATCATTTAGGCCATAGTACAAGTCAATTTTAGAAATGTGAAACCCTTAGGGAGCAAAAGTGTTAATTATGTCATTCGTAAAAGGTTGGAGCCATAAGTACTCCACATTAATGCCAAGGCCAAGGCTTTCCCTCAGGTGCTTGGAAGCCCGCATGCATTACTCTAACTGGTCAAGTCTTCGTAGGATAGCACAGATATGAATGCCTTCAGATTGCCGTTCATAGACCTATACCCTCAGGGACTAGTCTTGTCAAGGAGTTGGGCGGGGCTCCTTAGGTGCCAGATGACTTTCAGTGACCTCCTTTAGAGCCCTTGGTAAGACTTTCTAGATTTCCTGTTGTAGTGTTGCCCTTAATTGCTCAAATAGAGCATGTTTTAAGGCCTGGAACTGATCATAGTTCAAGGGTGCAGGGTCCTTACCTTTGCAATGGTCCTTCTGGAGTCCCACAGGATCCTCCGGGTCAACCTCTGAAAGTGCACTTGTTGGCCCTACGGACCTTACAGGGCGATGGCTCTCGTGCTCATTCTTTAGCAAGTCTTAGTTCTCCAAACGTAACCTCCAAGTATTCGTTATGTTCCATAGATGACTCCAAATTAATAGTGAATAGGATCGTGTGGGCTTGGCATAGAATCTTGGTGAATCATGGACTGGTGACCTGTACACAAAGACAGTGTTAGGGTCCCAAGATGTGTCCCCCGAGGGAAACCCTAAGATGCTCAAGTCAAACTTTTGGCGACGAGTAGCAAAGAGAGAGAGAAGAGCCAGAATGTCATACTTGATGATTGACGATTGGAAGGTTTATATAGCTAGGGAGAGCTCTGAGGAATCCGTCCTAGGATAAGAATCTCATGGCTTATCCTTTAATTATGGGATACTGTTTCCATACATGGTGGGATTCCCTTGCGGTTTTATTTGGTCCCCCATCAAGAGCTCTTTATTAGCTTTAGGTCCTAAATTTGGGCTTGTTTCCAACCACAAACCTTCAAGTGCATTACATGAACAATTTTTCTTACTGTGTGAAAAGATACCAGATTAAGTTAAGTATTGGAGGATTTTCCCCATACACATAACTTCAGGGCCTCCTAACCTTGTTTCTTACTGCATATTTTATTCCAGCTCCACCATCTCCTAAATTGACTAATCTTTGTTGGATGACAGAAAATATCCAAAACGCTAACACATCTAACACCTTCAGATTTTTTTTTTCTCTTTGGTTAGGTAAGAACTACAAACATGCACGTATGTTATTATAAGATAATATCAGTTACCTCAGACCATTTAATGATCATTGTTACCCAATTTTGTTATTGTTTCCACTTGTAAGAAGTAGAAGGATGGCAACGTGAAAACAATTTTTTAACGTTTGGGAAACAAAATAAAGCAAATCAACATATTTTAAACATTATGCCGCATGGATCGAGATGAGTTATTAAGGTAATAAAATGACCTAAGCATTTTATGCAAGTAACAAAAAAATGTTGGAATTATTAAAAGATTAATAATAATAATAATATTATTATTATTATTATTATTGTTGTTGTTGTTGTTATTATTATTATGATTTTCCTCTCCTTAAAAAAAAGTTGGTAATCAACCTGCACCTTCTAGTATGGCTATCGCATTTGTAGAGTTAACTGAAAATTTATTTACTATTGCTTATTTTCAATATTGTTTTCTTTATAGAACTAATATTATTGGAAGTTAACTCTATTTAGCTTCTGATCACTTGCATTATGTATTTTTAAAAAATTGAATTTTTATGAAATTTTTTTCTTGCTTAGCTTAAACAAAGGAAAATTAATAAGAAATAGTTTCCTAAGAAATATTTTAAAATTCCTTTATGGGCTTGTTAAATGTAGGGTTTCAATAGTTATGAAGTTGTCCAAATGATTTCTATGTACACAAACAATCACAAATAGTCATTTATCAACAATCTCCACAATACACCATTACTTATTTCTATTTTCATTTAATTATAAATTATTTCCCCAATTTCCTAAAGCAAAATGAATACTCATTTCATCTCAAAATGATCAACACATTTGAAAATCTTATATGTCAGAAAAAAAATAAGAGAGTCAGCACTTACATATATATATACCATTCCAAATCATTGAAATACATAAGCAATTTTACTAAATGAAGTATCATTATTGATTTTTATAAAAATAGCAAGTATGTAAATCATTTTGAAATAAATAAAAAACTTGAGCGATATGTTGTGGCGAATTGGTGATCATCGTGATACAAGATGACAAAATTTTCTTAGTGTGTGAAATGATTCTAGATTAACTAGAACATTTAAGAGTTTTTCTTTGAAATACAACTCCCGGCCCATGACATTGTCTTTGATTGTAGGTTTCAACTCATGTTCCACCTTTTCCTAAACTCACCAATCTTTATTTGATATCAGAAAATATCCAAAATGCTATTGCATCTAAAAATTTTTCATCTCTTTGCTTAGGCAAGAAGTATAAACACACAGATTATAAATTATAATCAAACAAAATTAACTGCTTCAGACCATCCGTTGATCGTTGTTACCCATATTTGTTCTTATTTTCGCTCGTAAGAAGTGGAAAGACGACAACATGACAGCAGTTTTTTAACGTTTAGGAAATAAAATAAAGCAAAACAATGTAATTGTAAACGTTATGCCCTATGGATCGAGTTGAAGTAATTAAGCTAGTAAAATGACCTAAGCATTTTATCGAGCTAACAAAAATAATGTCTAAACTTTTAAGTGAATTATTATTCTTGTTGTTGTTGTTGTTATTGATATTATTTGGCTCTCCTAAAAAAAGGTAATCTAGTTTCAAATTCCAGTGACTACCGCATTTTTTTACTTAATAAAAAATTTAGTTACTATTACTTATGTTGAATTTTGTTTCTTTTGTCTAGAACTAATATCATTTAAAGTAAACTCTATTTAGCCAATAATCAATTTAATTATATTTTTAAAAAAAATTTTTTTTTTACAATTTTTTCTTGTTTGCTTAAATAAAGAAAAACTAGTAAAAATTTTTTTTTAAAAAAATATATTTTATTGGTTTATGGGATTATTTTTTTAGTCTAAAAGAAAAGTAAACTAAAGGACAAGAGTTGAATGTAAATAAAGAGTTGCTAATCTTTGTGCCTTGTGAATTGCAAAGCAATGAACTTCTATGAATGTAAGCCTTGGAACCTACATGTTAAGTCTTGAACATCCTGGATCTCTTTCTTAGCATCAAGCTGGACCAGACAGTAGTTAGTGACATAGAGAAAACCCTGTAGACAATTAATGAGGATTGTACAGTTACAAAAGTTGTTGGCCACTAAAAACATCATGGCTCCATGGATTGGCCGAAACTCTAAACCCAAAGCAAATAGGCACCACTCGGACAGAAGATGATGGGCTTTAATCGCACCCCATGACGATCGACATATCGGTAGATGTGGGGAGTAAACCTAATATAGGCGTTGATATGCTAATATTTAATTATGTTTTCTATATGTTTTTCCTCATTATTGGCTTGTCTTTTGATGTGTTTATGTTAGAATTTGGTGTATAATTCGTTCGTATTTCATTTTTTGATCATATTTCAGCTCTATTTGAGTTAGAAATGATTTTTGTCAAGTTTTGGAGCTGAAATACAAGTTTTGACAAAATTTGGAATAAACATGCCTTTATACATGCCTGTGTTTATGCTTAGACACCTGTGTATTTTAGAGAGATGCCTGTATTTATGCTTACATGCCCGCATCTGTGATCGTGTCATTAAATTGCTAGATTTTTGCATCCAAATGTCAAACATGGCCTTGAACACAACTGTGTCTATAATCATGTTTGGTCACCATTAGGGTTTTTTCATGTTAATTCGGCAGAAAAGAGTAGAAGAGATGGGGGGAGAGGCGAAAAAGATATAAAAAGAGAGAAGGATTTTCATAGGAGAAGGCTACTAGAGGCTGTTCCAATGATTAACACCGTTTAATATGCATCGTATCAATGATTTCCTAACAATGAAACAATTCAGAGATGAAGACTTTTTTTCCTAGTTCTTCTCTGTTTCTATTGTGTTTGTTTTACAGCATGATGAACTAAAGTTCCAACTTGTGATTATGGTAGACAAACCTTAGGAATATTTTGTTATTGTTATTACTTTTGGTTTAATACGATTATGTTTTTCTTGTGATCTATCCAATGTGCTTCCTTGTGTTGACTAACAATAATAGCCTATTAATTCAATGTGGGATGATGAATACTTGTAGGTAGTATTCGGAATGTTTGTTGTGGATCACGATTGAGTAGAAAGGATATTCACATAACCGGGAATAATAGGTGTGATATAATACCTCCAGACTAGGGTGAAACCTAGTAGTTGGTTCGTAGGACTAGTAATGCATATAACACCCTATTAGTAACTTAAGTATCGAGATTAGTGAATGAGAACAATAGGGAGCTAATCTAAGTTAGATAATACTCCACAGTCCAAGTTAAATATAAACCTGTTAAACTAAAGTAATAACAACACAAGGGATTTATAAGGGGATTCGAATCTAAGTATAAGATTTCTTATTGTTGGTTATCTAATTGTTTTCCAGTGTCAATAGTTAGTTAATTGAATTATTTTTACTTCATTAACTAGCTTGGTTTAATTTGTATTTTGTTAGATAAACAAACCCTATTAATTGTCTGTTTGATAATAGAGAAAGGTTGACTACGGTAGACAACTCTATTCTTTGGGAAATACAATCCTGATACTTGCTACTACTATACTGTGATAATAGGTACACTTACCTATGAGTTCACACACACACACACACACACACACATATATATACCAGGGAACTGTGATCCCACTAGTGGTTACAATTGGCTAATTATTACTCATGAAGCATCTTAAATCATTATGTGCAACTAGTTACTTAACCTACCATACATAGGGAATACGCATGCATTGTCATGGCTATGTAATAACAATAAATTAAAACATCAAAAAGAGTGCCACAGTAATTAATAAAAACACAATTCAAAAGAAACCCAGACATAAAATTTTAGTTGCTTTAACTTCAAGTAACAACTATGTGCATACATATCAATCTTATATGCACCCAAATGTAACCCTAGTGTTATACAAATCAATGGACAGTAGTAAAGGCGATCTCTTTATTTGAAAATACCATACATATAGAAGAAGCAATATATATCTACTAAGATTTGTCCTTAGCTCTTCACTTAAGCAAGCTAGCTTCAAGTGATAAGCCACATTTTCCTTATACTCACTTAGCGTCAAACTGTAAGGCAAACAATTTGGTTAGTCCTAGCCTATGCTACAAGTAGCTTATAAACTTGAAGTTTCTTACTTAGAGGGTACCTTCAAATCAATAAAACTTAGCCTTAACAGCTGCCTCTTACCAACTATTAAGCCTAACTAGCCCACTTAATAACTGCACAACACTTAAGGGGTGAGTACTCTAAAGTACTCAGTAAGGGATTCGGCACTTGTAGGGGGAAACAAATGCAAGCATGCAAAGCACAACAAGCACATAAATAGCTTACAAAATAAATTAAGCAGCCAACAACACAACCGAAAATAAGAATAAGAATAACAAACAATACAAATAATGGGTGGATGGATGGATGGATATAATATGCATATGCTAATGCACTTAGGACTTCATTACACCTGTATGTGCTAGACTTGCCATGAGCTCTAATGGTTGGGGTACTTGGATACTGGTACTTGTATCCTATGCTAGCACTTAACTAACCCCAATGAAGCCCTCTTACAGGCACCTTAGAGTAAGCCACCACTTACTCAGCCCTTTCCCGGCTCTAACAGGCTACCAAGAGTCAGTCACCACTTAATCCCCTCTTGCCACATCTTTTTCCCTTAACTTATTGTGCAGGGTAGCTGACTTATGTGGTCCAACTTACCAAGCTCTTGGAGCTTAGCTTTGGGCTCCTTAGTGTCATACTTACCAAACCACAAGGTTTGGTTGGGATCCTTTTAGGTTTCTTTTTCATTGCCCGAAGGTCTAAGACCTCCCACTTGGGCCAACAAAGAATCTAAAACCTGCCTTAATCCCCTTAGTGCTCCCATAACAACTTGAGCACTTTAAGCCCCTTAGTCACCATTCCTTACCCTACCTTAACCACACAACTTAGCCACCACCTAAATAATGCATAATTCCCAATTTAGGAATGAGTTCTAGACCCAACTGAAGCTACAAAACATCTTAGAATGCCCTAGGGATGATAACCGAGAGATTGAGGCATTCTTAAGGTGACCCAAGCTTGAGGGGCTTAGGTCTTGGCGTTGGCGACATGTCACCAAGTGCATCACTTCTTGAGTTTTATGGAATGTTGTTGGTTATGTGCCATCATTACACATCACCATGGAGACGTGTCACCATTATGCGTCACCATGGTGATGCATCACCACCCTTCCACCATTGCGTGACTGTGTGCTATCTTGCACAAAACTTGCTTAATCTTTTAATCCCCAAAGCCAATTCCCATGTGTCTTGTTTTTACTTTATTCCAACATGTCATACTATATTCCTATGCACTGTTTAAGCTGAATTAAATTGAATCCCTTACCTTAAATTATCCTCAAAGTAAGAAGCAAGCAACAAGCACATATGAGCTCAACGGAGTTCATTTGAGTTCCAAGCTTGAGTTCAACCAAATTGGACACCAAAGATAAGAAATTAAGACCATTTCTAACCATTTAAAAATTTTAGAACTAACCCACAAGGATCGTAGATGCTTACCTTAGGGTTTGAACCAAAAACTTGCAAGAACAACTTCAAATGCCTCAAATACACCAAAGATGAGCTAAGGGCTTGTTGGGAAGGGTCTGGGACCTTCAATTTTCATGGAATTTTAGGTAGATTGTAAGGTTTGATGGGGAGGAGCTATTGAGGGAGGAGAGCTATGAAAATGGTTGATGAGGGAGATGATGAATAGTTCCTAACTCTATCAATTATATAACCAACTACTCTCAATTGGCCCATTTTGCTCCTTTTGTCACTTTGGCCCTTAAACTTAGCTTTGATTCACTTAGGACATTTAAACTCTTCCTACACCATAACTCCTTGGTCCCATAGAAAGGTTTCTTTTACCCACACACTCTGCTCATAAGCCACTTAAGCTATTATAAGACATAATAACAAAATTTCTTACATAGTGCATTTTTTCCCCTTAACTTTCACTTTTGGTTCAAATGGCTAGAAACACTTATGGTTTTAACTTACTTATCTTAAAACACTTGAATGAACCTAATTTCATTAAAACCATAGTCATGCCCTTGACTTGGGCCAAAATTATCATTTTGCCTTGGGATTTACTTACATTGGCATTGTGGCAACGTCGGGTTTTCTGGAGTCGCCACCAATCGGTTTCACCTAGGTCGATTGGTCACCTAAAATATGGTCTGCGAGAGTTCGGGGGTTCGGGAGTACGGTTACGTTAAAACAACTTTGTTAAAACGCCCAAAAATTGGCACCTTAGTTAATTTTAATTTTGTTTTACTTTGCTTTTAAAACTTTTCAGTTAATTTAGATATTTTACCTGAATTAGTCGAAAATGTGGATTTTGGTAATTAATTCGGATAAAATTTTATACTTCCGAACCATGGACTCTGCCGAGTCATTTGGACACGGAAGATTTTGATTCCGAACCATGGACTCTGCCGAGTCATTTGGACACGGAATTTGGTGAAATTTTAAACAATCAATCCATATCGTAAAAATATGGATTTTTATCTTTTTATTTAATTTATTTATTTTAAAAGTTTGATATTTTCCAAACCGTAGATCCTGCCGGATCATCCGGATATGGAAATTGATTTAATTTATCGTAATTATTTAATTCTTATTATTAATTTTTAGTTTAATTACTAAATTTATCTTTATATTTTTACTTTTTCTTTCTTTCTTTTTCTTCTTATTTTTACTTTTTAATTTTCTTTTCTTTTCTTTGTTTTGTTTTCTTTTTCTTATCTTTCTTTTCTTTTTCTTATCTTTTCTTTTTTTGATTTTTTTCTTGTTTAATGAAGGATATTTATTATTTAAAGAATTACTCAATTTATAAAAGAATTAAAAAAAATTAATTTTTTTATTTAATAAGAAGTTAATTTAAAGGAATCAAAGAGTTTAAAAATAAAAATTTTGATCATGGTACGGGGCGTTGTTACTCAGCCAGACCCTCTTCACCAGGTGAAGCAGCTCAAAAGCGGGCACGAGACAGTTTCCAGACAATATACCATGAACTAAAATTTTATTATTTTTTATTATTATTTTTTTTTTTATAAAAGATTAACCAAAAGTAATTGTTTTATTAAGAGAATCAAAAATTTATATGTATATTTTAAACAAAAGAAGAAAAGTTTTGATATTTATTTAATTTATTTTGGAATAAAAGATTATTTAACCGAAAACTTATATGTATTTTAAAACAAAAGTCTTGATATTTTTATTTTTTATATTCTTCTTTGTTTGATGAAAGATTTTTTTTTTAATTTTAATTTATATTTCTGAATATATATCTAATCAATAAGTCAAAAATATTTAAGAGAAAATTCAATTATTTTTGTTTTATTTTGTATTATTTTGAAATTATTTGATTAAGATTTTTATAAAGGAAACAAAAAGTTATATCTTTTAATAAGTAAAATATTACTGAATAAAATATTAACCCAAAATTTTTATTCTTTTCATTCTTTTTATTAATAAAGAAAACTAAAAAAAATTATATTTTAAAAGAAATAAATAAAATATTATTGAAAAATATTAACTCAAAATTTACTCTTTTTATTCTTTTTATTAATAAAGAAAACTAAAAAAAATTTATATTTTAAAAGAAATAAATAAAATATTACTGAAAAATATTAACCCAAAATTTACTCTTTTTATTCTTTTTAATAAAGAAAACTAAAAAAAAAGTTATATTTTATTATTTTAAAAGAAATAAATTTTACTGAAAAATATTAACCCAAAAAAAATTACTTTTTTTTATTCTTTTTACTAAAAAAATTTATATTTTATTATTTTAAAAGAAATAAATAAAATATTACTGAAAAATATTAACCCAAAAATTTTACGCTTTTTATTCTTTTTATTAATAAAGAAAACTAAAAAAAATTATATATTAATAGATAATTAATATATTAGTCTAAAGTTTTTTTTTTTTATTTTTTTTATAAAGAAAAAATTTATTTATATATTTTATTTAAAAATATTTCCGAGCCATGGATCCTGGCGGATCATTTGGTCATGGAGTTTTAATTTTTTTTATTTCATTAATTATTAATTTTAAAGATGTATTAAAAGAATGATTTTATGTTTATTTATTTATTTATTTTATTTTTGAATTATTTCATTATGTTTGTTTATTAAAAGGAATAAAAACTTTGTTTCAAAATAAAAAAAGTATTTTTTTATTAGCCTTTAGAAAATTATTCACATAAAATTCCTTTTTTTATCTTTTAATCAGAAAAAAAATTCAATTAATAAAGTGGGGCTTTTTGGCCATCCACTTTAATAACACAATAATAATAAAAGTTAGCACAATTAATATAGTTAGATTAGTTGGATTAGTTAGTTAATAACAATAAAAAAGGTTAGTAAAAAAGTTAGATTAAATTAATTAACAACAATAATAAAAATTAGCCAAGTTTAATTAAATTAATTGTTAACAACAATAATAAAAAGTTAGTCAAGTTAATTAAATTAATTAATTAATTAACAACAATAATAAAATTTAGCCAAATTAATTAATTGTTAATTAACCAAGTTGATTAAATTAATTAACAATAATAAAAGTTAGTAATAATGCAAAAATTAAAAGGTTGGTAACAATAATAATGTTAAAAGTTAGTTGTTAGTAAGTTAGTTAACAAGTTAATAATAACAAAAAAAAAAAAGGTTAGTAACAATAACAATAATAAACAAATAAATACACAAGTAAAAAAAATAAAGTTAGTAATTAATTCTGAAAAAAAAACAAAATAAAAAGATTAGTGACCAAAATGAAAAGAATTGAAAAGATGAAGGACTGAAAGGAGGTTTTACCCTTGGGAAATGAATTTGAAATTCTGTTTTGCTGGGAAAACAGAAAACGCGACGAAGCGCAGCTGGCACGGCAGGGAGGCGAGCACGGGCGTGGGGCGGCGAGGCGTGGGCGGAGGGGTGACGGCGGCGTGGGCGGAGGGCGGCGGAGGAGCGGCAGGCAGCAGCCGGCGGAGGGAGAGAAGAAACGCGGCGGAAGGAAAACGGAAAGGAGAAAAAGACGGCGGCGGGACGGCGTGGGAGGAAACGGCGACCGGCGACGGCGTCGGCAGCGGGACAGCGTGACGGCAGGAGGAGAAAGAGAGAAAACGAGAGGAGAGAGAGAGAGAACAACGAAGGAGATCAAACGAAAGAGATGGTCAAATCGTAGAAAAATAAAATTTTGAGACTTTCTGGCAGAAGGAGGAGAGGCTAGGGAATAAGGCTGTAATTTTGCCTATTTTTAAAACGGAGCTCTGAACTTTTTTCTCTGATTTTCTGTGTGTTCATCACTGAATTTGGGGGGGTATTTATAGAAGGACCTTAGCTGAACTGTAGACGGATAAATTAATAAAAAATCTCAAACTTATCTTTTAAATTGCTAAAATGACAGTTTCAGTCCTTTACGTTACTCCAGCTCTGGATAAGCTCAGAAGCTTCTGATTTTGACAATTTTAACGTTTTCTGTCAATTTGGGCCAGAAACGTCCGTTTAGGCCCAAAATTGACGCGAAAAGTCACCCAAAGCTCCTGAAACTTTCAGAATTTGTCAATTTTGTCCGAAAGTTCTCAATTTTGTCATTTTTACCTCAAACTTTTAATTTTTTTGTCATTTTTTTCTGAAATTTTATTTTTATTTCAAACACATACATATTCACACATATATTATTTTAAATCAAATCTTCTCAAAATAAAAATATATTTTAAACTAATTAACATAATTAAAATTTTTTAGCAATAATAATAATAATAATAATTTTTTTAATTAGTTTTTTTTTTAAAATTTTTTTAAAAAAAAGGCCGGACGAAATTGGGTGTCAACAGCTGCCCCCCTTTGCATGCTTCATGGGACATGATGTATGCAAAGTAGTTACCAAATTTCGTCCGTCTTAGCTAGCCATTGAGAACCTTCTTGCCGCCTAAACTATGTGGTTAAGGAAAATTTTTTTAGAGCCTCTGCGATAAGAACTCTCCTATCGTTGAAGGGAAAATTTGATAATTTTGAGGTTAAGGGTCCTACCTTAGAACCTCGACAATAGGAACTCTTCTATCGTTTGAAGGAAAATTGATTGTTTTGAGGTTAAGGGTCCTACCTTAGAATCTCGACGATAGGAACTCTTCTATCGTTTGAAGGAAAATTGATTGTTTTGAGGTTAAGGGTCCTACCTTAGAACCTCGACGATAGGAACTCTCCTATCGTTTGAAGGAAAATTGATTGTTTTGAGGTTAAGGGTCCTACCTTAGAACCTCGACGATAGGAACTCTCCTATCGTTTGAAGGAAAATTGTTTGAATGAGGTTAAGGGTCCTACCTTAGAACCTCGACGATAGGAACTCTCCTATCGTTTGAAGTAAAATTGATTGTTTTGAGGTTAAGGGTCCTACCTTAGAACCTCGACGATAGGAACTCTCCTATCGTTTGAAGGAAAATTGATGATTTTGAGGTTAAGGGTCCTACCTTAGAACCTCGACGATAGGAACTCTCCTATCGTTTGAAGGAAAATTGATTGTTTTGAGGTTAAGGGTCCTACCTTAGAACCTCGACGATAGGAACTTTCCTATCGTTTGAAGGAAAATTGATTGTTTTGAGGTTAAGGGTCCTACCTTAGAACCTCGACGATAGGAACTCTCCTATCGTTTGAAGGAAAATTGATGATTTTGAGGTTAAGGGTCCTACCTTAGAACCTCGACGATAGGAACTCTCCTATCGTTTGAAGGAAAATTGATTGTTTTGAGGTTAAGGGTCCTACCTTAGAACCTCGACGATAGGAACTCTCCTATTGTTAGAAGGAAAATTGATGATTTTGAGGTTAAGGGTCCTACCTTAGAACCTCGACGATAGGAACTCTCCTATCGTTTGAAGGAAAATTGATTGTTTTGAGGTTAAGGGTTCTACCTTAGAACCTCGACGATAGGAACTCTCCTATCGTTTGAAGGAAAATTGATGATTTTTAGGTTAAGGGTCCTACCTTAGAACCTCGACGATAGGAACTCTCCTATCGTTTGAAGGAAAATTGATTGTTTTGAGGTTAAGGGTCCTACCTTAGAACCTCGACGATAGGAACTCTCCTATCGTTTGAAGGAAAATTGTTTGAATGAGGTTAAGGGTCCTACCTTAGAACCTCGACGATAGGAACTCTCCTATCGTTTGAAGTAAAATTGATTGTTTTAGGTTTAAGGAAAGGTCCTTAGAACCTCTACGATAGGAAAGCTCCTATCGTTGTAAGATGGACTGGTTGATTGATTGTTTGAGGTTTAAGGAAAGGTCCTTAGAACCTCTACGATAGGAAAGCTCCTATCGTTGTAAGATGGACTGATTGATTGATTGTTTGAGGTTAAGGAAAGGTCCTTAGAACCTCTACGATAGGAAAGCTCCTATCGTTGTAAGATGGACTGATTGATTGATTGTTTGAGGTTTAAGGAAAGGTCCTTAGAACCTCTACGATAGGAAAGCTCCTATCGTTGTAAGATGGACTGATTGATTGATTGTTTGAGGTTTAAGGAAAGGTCCTTAGAACCTCTACGATAGGAAAGCTCCTATCGTTGTAAGATGGACTGATTGATTGATTGTTTGAGGTTTAAGGAAAGGTCCTTAGAACCTCTACAATAGGAAAGCTCCTATCGTTGTAAGATGGACTGATTGATTGATTGTTTGAGGTTTAAGGAAAGGTCCTTAGAACCTCTACGATAGGAAAGCTCCTATCGTTGTAAGATGGACTGATTGATTGATTGTTTGAGGTTAAGGAAAGGTCCTTAGAACCTCTACGACAGGAAAGCTCCTATCGTTGTAAGATGGACTGGTTGATTGATTGTTTGAGGTTTAAGGAAAGGTCCTTAGAACCTCTACGACAGGAAAGCTCCTATCGTTGTAAGATGGACTGGTTGATTGATTGTTTGAGGTTTTAGGAAAGGTCCTTAGAACCTCTACGATAGGAAAACTCCTATCATTGTAAGATGGACTGGTTGATTGATTGTTTGAGGTTTAAGGAAAGGTGCTTAGAACCTCTACGATAGTAAAGCTCCTATCGTTGTAAGATGGACTGGTTGATTGATTGTTTGAGGTTTAAGGAAATGTCCTTAGAACCTCTACGATAGGAAAGCTCCTATCGTTGTAAGATGGACTGGTTGATTGATTGTTTGAGGTTTAAGGAAAGGTCCTTAGAACCTCTACGATAGGAAAGCTCCTATCGTTGTAAGATGGACTGGTTGATTGATTGTTTGAGGTTTAAGGAAAGGTCCTTAGAAGCTCTACGATAGGAAAGCTCCTATCGTTGTAAGATGGACTGATTGATTGATTGTTTGAGGTTTAAGGAAAGGTCCTTAGAACCTCTACGATAGGAAAGCTCCTATCGTTGTAAGATGGACTGGTTGATTGATTGTTTGAGGTTTAAGGAAAGGTCCTTAGAACCTCTACGATAGGAAAGCTCCTATCGTTGTAAGATGGACTGGTTGATTGATTGTTTGAGGTTTAAGGAAAGGTCCTTAGAACCTCTACGATAGGAAAGCTCCTATCGTTGTAAGATGGACTGGTTGATTGATTGTTTGAGGTTTAAGGAAAGGTCCTTAGAACCTCTACGATAGGAAAGCTCCTATCGTTGTAAGATGGACTGATTGATTGATTGATGTCGAGGTAAAGGTTCCATCCTTAAAACCTCGAATTGATTGATTGATCTCGAGGCAAAGGTTTCATCCTTAAAACCTCGGATTGATGAAAATTGATTATTTTCGAGGCAAAGGTTCCATCCTTAAAACCCCGATGATCAAAATTGATTATTTTCGAGGCAAAGGTTCCATCCTTAAAACCCCGATGATGAAAATTGATTATTTTTGAGGCAAAGGTTCCATCCTTAAAACCCCGATGATGAAAATTGATTTTGAGACTAAGGAGCTTTCCTTAGGACCTCGAGCGAAATTTATATGAAAGCAATTGAAATTGGAATAATTTTCTTCGAAAGTGTGAATTTTCATAATAGGCGAGCGCAAAGAATTAGGCTTCGATAAAACGAGTGAATCTTGATGATGACAATAACACTGACAAATTATGTAAAGGGAACGGATGTTTGGAATCAATATTCAAGGTTCATCTAATATTTTCTTCAGTAAATATAGATTCCCTTGTGAGATATGTCATCCGAATAAGGTTAAAGCTTAACTACCCCAAAATGTTATGCCTAGTAGACCTAATAGGATGCGTCTCAAGAGTAACAAAAATTACTCTTTACTCAGCCATTCCAACCTAAAGGCATTGTCCTATGGTTTTAATATCAGCATGGACGAAACTATATTATAAAAAAAAGAAATTCCCTGAAAGGAAAAACTGAAACGCGAAAGAAAATGCTGATAATAAAACTGAAGGACAAGAAAAACGGATCAGATCGCTTCTTTCTTCCACAATACTTCAATATGGTGAGTAGAGGATCATTATGGGAGTGAACTGGTCGGGAAAGACTGTCGTGTCCAGTCTATCTGAATCATTGCCGGATCTGGTTCAGGAACAAAAGCTTGTATTTTATCTAGCAATTCTTCAGCAGTTGTTGCGGATATTATGATTCGCCGTGCCACTCTTGATATGAAATTCTTCTGCATAGCATAATCCATAAAAGCTATCAGATCTGTAAAGAAATTGTTAACATTTAAAAGCCCAATGGGTTTCTTATGCAAATTAAGTTGGGTCATGGAAGCAATTTGAAAGACTTCTCCCAATGTGCCAAAACCACCTGGTAGAGCGATAAAAGCATCAGCATTTAAAAGCATTTGTAACACACGCTCTTGCAAATTTTTAACCACTAATTCTTCTCCAATCGTGCCCCCAGAAATAAATTTCAGAGGTCCAGGGATAATGCCCAGAACTTGACTTCCTCCTAGAGATGCTGCTAATGCTACACCTCCCATTAATCCGACACTACCTCCTCCATAAACTAAATGTATTTTTCGCTCAGCTAATACTCTACCCAAATGGTTGGCTGCTTTTAAATACTCTTCATCTTTTCCAGGAAAAGCCCCAGAAAATACACAAATACTTCGGGATTTACAAGTTGGGGTTTTCTCCATTCCTATCCTTACCCTTGTGAGAAAAGAGGATATATTTATAGAGATGAAGAGATAAGGCAATAATTTTATTTTTCAAGAATGGATACATTATTGCCAGCTATTCATAGTAGTCACGGGTATGACTCTGGTCAGGTATGGGTACACTATTGTTAAAAGAGGAGGAAAATTTTCAAAATAGTTGCTAGCATGTACAGTAGTCGCGACTGTAGCTTATGTCAGGAGTAGGTACATGATTGTCGGATGAGAAGGAAAATTTCAAAAGTGGCAGGTATATACAGTAGTCATAATTATAGCTCATGTCAGGAGTGGGTACATTATGGGAGGAAAATTTCAAAAGCGTCAGCTAGCATGTACAGTATCGTGACTATGGCTTATGTCAAGAGTGGATACATTATTGCTGAAAGAGGAGGAAAATTTCAAAAGTGACAGCTAGCACGTACAGTAATCGTGACTTTGGTTCATGTCAGGAGTGGATACATTATTACCAAAAGGGGAGGAAAATTTCAAAAGCGACAGCTAGCACGTACAGTAATCGTGACCTTGTTCCGTCTTCTACTGGCTTTGCGTCCAGTAACGGATTCAATGCTTTCTATGAATCAGTGATTTGCATCTCATCTAGCTTTTTCACAAACTGGCAAACAGGGTCGTTTAGGGTCAGATTCCCAAGACTGTAACGTTCTCGTTCTTTTTGGAGAATTATCCATAATCCAACAACCTCAAATTGCACTATTCCGCAAGAATGCGCTTCAAGAACCTCTCGGATATCTTCCAGAGATTCCTTACGCAAGCCATTCTTGATGAATTTTATTCTATCATTACGATTTCTGGTGATCACTCCTGGAGAACGACATTTATTGCCGCAAATCCACCATCCACAATTATGACAAACGCCTAGCCTCTTTGCTCTTCTTTTTTTGGCATAAGCGCTTTTACCAAAGCCAGGCATACGGGGAAAGAACGCTTCTGGAACTTCACCAGCTGAACGGACCTTAGCTTCAATTAGCCACTGCACATTATCGGGAATGCCTTTGCGTGTAAAAACTCTGATTCTTTCACATCTAGCAAGGTAGATCTTTTTAAGGACTTTTAGTGGGAGGGAAGGAAAGTATTTTCGCAGTACAGAAAGAGTAGAATCCATTGATGAGAGAAGAATTTGAGAGAAGAGGGAAATGAATCAGTTATTGCAGGAAACTGGAATAACCGACTTTAGAAGTCACGGGGTATCTTATCTGTTGTTTAATCAGAAGGAAGAACACGCATTTATAGTGATGAAAAGGGATAACGTGTCGATTACACTTAGGGGAGCATGTACATCTGTCAAAAGAAAATGCAAATTTTTCAAAATATAACAAACTGTATGTACAGTAATTGTGACTGTGGCTCACATCTTCCACTGGTTTTACGTCCAGTAACGGCATTAACGGCTTCTATGAGTCGAGGATCTGCTTCCCATCCAGCTTTATTACAAACCGGCAAACAGGGTCGTTTAAAGTCAGATTCCCGGGACTGTAACGGTCTCGTTCTTCATGAAAAATACTCCATAAATCAAGAATTTCACGTTGCACAGATCCACAAGAATGCGTCTCAAGAGTCAATTGGATATCATCCAATGAGTCCTTACTCAAGCCATTCTTGATGAACCGTATTTTATCTTCTCGATTATTGGAGATCATTCCTAAAGAACGACACCTAGTTTTACAAGTCCACCTACCACATTTATGGCAGACTTGTAATCTTTTCGCTCTTCTTTTTCTGGCATAAGAACTTTTGCCAACACCAGGCATGTAAGATGCAAATGTCTCCGGGATTTCACCTGCCAGACGAACCTTGGCTTCGATTAACCACCGTACATCTTCAGGTATTCCTTTGTGCATCAGAGCTCTTAATCGTTCACAGCGAACTCGGTAGATCTTTTTTAGGATGTTCATTGGGAGAGAAGGGAAATACTTTCGCAAGGCGGAAAAAGTAGGATCCATTTTCTAGGAGGAAGTAAAAGAAAGAAGGGGTGAAGGTATCAGTTATTATGGGCAACTGAGAGAACCGACTTGAGAGTCACGGAGTACCGTATCCGCCGTTTAACCGGAAAAGTGGATCCTACTTTATTTTAGTATCATAGATATTTCTTATCTTTGATATCTCATCAGGCATGACATTGATCCAGTCCTTGATTATTGAATCCATTGTCTGCTTTCGATGACAATATTTCTCGATATCCGCACTTATCTTTGACCATAGCTATTTCTTATCTTGGATACCGCTAAGCTGGCGTCAATTCTGTCCATCCCGGTGTAGCCTCGATTATTGAATTGATTACCAGGATTTTGACAATATTGTCTACTTTATCCTTGAATTGCTGATGGGGCTGGGTCCACTATATCAGCTGTGCATCCAGCGGTAGATTGGTAAAAACGGATGTCACTGAGACGTCAGCTTATACTGCTGTGACTGTGCGGTGGATACGCTTCCCATTTGATCCTTGTTCTGTATGCCATGCATGCATGATGTGAAATGCATGAATGCAGAGCATGTGTAACTGATGGATTTATTTTTTTATATCTTTGCTTTACTGGATCCTCTTTGTAATTGCCTTATATCGTTGAATCTCTTTATGCTTTCCAACTGTTGTCCATTGTTTCACTTTCCAGCTGTTGTTCATTGTCTTGCTTTCCAGCTGTTGTTCATTGTCTCGCTTTCCAGCTATTGTCCATTGTCTCAAAAGCCTAACTCTTTTCAAAAATCTTCTTTCCTTGATTTGTTCTTAAATTTTGGCTTCAATTTCCTTAATGTCCGCCTCGTACTTTATGCCTCTCTGGATAATTGTCCCTGTTGAGATATTCGTGAGTATGATTCTTTCTTGCTGACATGGACGTGTTAAGACTTCTGAAGCGATCATGCAGGCTACCACCAAGGCTATCTCCCAAAGATTTGTTACTCCTTCTTCTTTGTTAGCCTATGTTCTGTGCCGCTCGCAAAGCAGGACCTCAATCTTACCTGTTTTAATTCATAAAGCTTATCAAAGTAATCTACGGTCTTTGTTTTTTCTAAGTTTTAATTATTACTATTCTTCCTTCAAAAGTCATAATTTATTGCACACTTAAGGCTAGTAAGAATGTGAGATTTGAAGGAAAAGAACTGGATATAAGCGACTTTAGCATTTTGAACGTGAGAATCTAAGGTAAGTTAAAGAAAATTGGCTTTTTATTTATGGGTAATATGAAAATCTTGGGTACAGATAGATAATGAAAGTGTAAGAGAAGAAAGCTCTCTTTGACAACTTTGATCAAATAAACTTTGGTAACCCTGTATCCACTTCTCCCCTTCTGTTTGAAAATTTCTTCATTATGCAAAGTATTTCTTTACTGCATCCGAATTTACTGGCTTCAGTAATTCTCGTCCATCCATTTCTGTCAGAATTAGTGCCCCTCCTGAAAATGCTTTCTTCACGACATATGGCCCGTCATAATTTGGTGTCCATTTTCCTCTTGAATCATGTTGCATGGGTAAAATTTTCTTGAGCACTATGTCACCCTCGTGAAATTGTCGTGGGCGAACCTTTTTGTTGTAAGAACGAATCATCCTTCTTTGATAAAGTTGCCCATGGCAGAGGGCTATCATTCTTCTTTCATCAATTAGATTTAATTGCTCGTATCTAGCTTTGACCCATTCTGCTTCTCTTAATTGAGTATCCATTAGTACCCTTAATGAAGGAATTTCAACTTCGATGGGCAATACAGCCTCCATACCGTATACCAGAGAAAAAGGTGTTGCTCCAGTAGAAGTACGGGTAGAAGTTCTATAATCATGTAGTGCAAAAGGTAACATCTCATGCCAGTCCTTGTAAGTGACGATCATCTTTTCAACAATTCTCTTGATATTTTTATTGGCCGCTTCTACTGCACCATTCATCATTGGTCGATAAGGTGCCGAATTGAGATGTTTGATTTTGAACTGCCGGCACAAAGTCTGCATCATTGCATTGTTCAGGTTCGTGGCATTGTCTGAGATGATACATTCCGGCGGCCCATAGCGACAAATGATTTCTTTCTTAATGAACCGGCATACCACCTTTTGAGTCACACTTGCATATGACATAGCTTCTACCCATTTAGTGAAGTAGTCAATTGCCACTAGGATGAATTTGTGACCATTGGAAGCTTTAGGGGTAATGGCTCCAATGACGTCAATTCCCCACATGGCAAAAGGCCAAGGTATTGCTGTTACATTAAGAGGGGTGGGTGGAGCTTGGATCTTGTTGGCATATATTTGACATTTGTGACATTTTCTCACGTGATTAATACAATCACTTTCCAATGTGAGCCAATAGTAGCCAGCCCTCATTATTTTTCTTGCCATGGTATGACCACTAGTGTGTGCTCCACATATTCCAGAATGAACTTCTTCCATGATCTTACGTGCTTCATGAGTATCTACACAGCGAAGTAGCATCGAGTCTGGGGTTTTCTTGTAGAGTATGTCTAGGTTTAAAAGAAAACCCATTGACAATCTTCGTAGAAATTTCTTGTCATTTTCTGATGCTTCTAGTGGATATGTTCGTTCTTGGAGGTATTTCTTGATATCATGATACCAAGGCTTTCCATCCAATTCTTCTTCGATGCTCATGCAATAAGCTGGAGAATCTATTATTTTCATCTCGAACACAGGAGTATGCTCAGGGTCGCTTATCTTGTACATAGCAGCCAAAGTAGCTAAAGCGTCTGGGATTTGATTATCTTCCCTTGGAAGATGATGGAAACTTATACTGTTAAATCTTCGAGTCATGTCTAGTATAAGCTTTTGGTAAGGGATTAATTTTGAATCTCTTGTCTCCCATTCTCCATTGATTTGATATATGACTAATGCGGAATCCCCATAGACTCGGAGATCTCGCACTTTCAAATCCAATGCCATTTGGAGTCCCATAGCACATGCTTCATACTCTACTAT
Source organism: Aquilaria yunnanensis (assembly GCA_039654915.1). Lineage (NCBI taxonomy): Eukaryota > Viridiplantae > Streptophyta > Magnoliopsida > Malvales > Thymelaeaceae > Aquilaria > Aquilaria yunnanensis. The sequence goes on along the minus strand of CM077599.1, from coordinate 42,361,019 downwards.
ATTGTTGGTACAAGGAAATGTAATTTTTGCTGTGAGGGGAAACTGCTCTCCGCTTGGAGAGATGAGTATAGCTCCGATCCCTTGTCCCAAAGCATTAGATGCTCCATCGAATGCCATTTTCCATGTTTCATTTTCTTCATCGACTTCCTGTTCTATTGTCATTATATCTCCATCAGGAAAGTCCATTCTCATGGGCTCATAATCCTCCAATGCTCTATCAGCCAGATATTCAGCGATCACACTTCCTTTTACGGCCTTTTGGGTGACATACTGTATGTCGTATTCAGATAACAGCATTTGCCATTTTGCAATCCTGCCTGATAAAGCGGGTTTCTCGAAAATGTACTTAATGGGATCAGTCTTGGAGATCAGCAATGTTGTGTTGTTGAGCATGTAGTGTCGTAGTCGATGTGCTACCCATGCAAGGGCACAACAGGACTTTTCTACTATTGAGTATTTAGCTTCATATGTGGTAAGCTTTTTGCTCAAATAGTAAATTGCATGCTCCTTCTTGCTTGTCTCATCACGTTGACCCAATACGGATCCTAATGAAGAATCCTGTATGGATAAATATAGAATCAACGGTTCTCCGGATCGAGGTGGTATCAAGACTGGTGGATTTGATAGATATCGTTTGATTTTCTCGAACGCTTCTTGGCATTCGTTATTCCACTCAATCGGATTGTTCTTTTTTAGTGATTTGAAAAGCGGTTCACACTTGGACGTCAATTGTGATATGAACCTCAATATGAAGTTGATTCTACCCAGAAAACTTCTTACTTGTTTTGGAGTCTTCGGGGGTTGCATTTCTTGTATCGCTTTGACTTTACTCGGGTCAACTCGAATCCCGTCCTTGCTGACCATGAAACCCAATAACTTTCCTGAAGAGGCTCCAAAAGTACATTTGGCAGGATTCAACTTCAATTGATATTTGCGAAGTCTATCGAATAGTTTTCTTAGCACTTTTAGATGCCCCCCAGCAGTGAAAGTTTTGGCGATCATGTCATCCACATATACTTCAATTTCTTTATGCATCATGTCATGGAACAACGTGACCATGGCTCTTTGATATGTAGCACCAGCATTCTTTAACCCGAAAGGCATCACCTTATAGTAGAAGGTACCCCAAAGGGTAATAAAAGCAGTTTTTATCATGTCATCTGGATCAAGTTTGATTTGATTGTATCCAGAAAAACCATCCATGAAGGAAAAGTAGGAGTTTCTTGCGGTATTATCCACCAGTGTATCAATATGAGGAAGTGGGAAGTTATCTTTAGGACTGGCTTCGTTCAAAGGCCGGTAGTCCTGACAAACTCTTAGTTTCCCACTTTCTTTCTTTTCGACTGGGACAATGTTAACCACCCATTCTGTATATTCAGCGACCCCAAGGAATCCTGCATCCCACAGCTTTCGAATCTCATCTTTTACTCTTAAGATTAACTCCGGCTTTAATCTTCGTAACTTCTGTCTGACAGGCTTCGCCCCAGGCTTCAAGGGTATTTTGTGTAGTACTATGTCTGAGCTTAAGCCGGGCATATCTTGGTATGACCAGGCGAATACATCCACATATTCTTTCAATAAATGGACTAATTCTTCTTTTTCTTCAGGAGGGAATAAAGTGCCGATCTTGACTTCTTTTACATCCTGACTGTCTCCCAGGTTGAATACCTCAGTTGGTTCTTGACTTGTTGCTCTTTCTTTTTCATCTCGCTCAATCATTTTTAATAGCTCAGGAGATACTTGAAGATCTTCGTCATCTGAGTCGGTAGTGTTTACAGGATTATCAAAGTTCATTCTTTCATTGTCATCAAAGAGAGTTTTGGGTCTGCATTATCCAGAGAGAAAAGAAAGAGAAGAGAAAAAAAATGGCACGAATGAGATGGATGCAAACTGGTACTTTATTTACAATGTGCATAAATCACAACTTTATTGGAATAAAAAGCAATAACTAAAAGGTTCACTTAAACAAAGACTACACCCTATTGATTGAACCTTTCTTTAGGAGGTTTTTACTATTAGATTACTTTGGAAAGCTTTCGATTATAACAGGCAATTCTATCGCCTCCCAATTGTTCAGCACATCCCGTGGGCCACAAGGTTGAACGAGCTCCTCCTCTTCAGGTGAATCGCTGATGATTGCCTGAATAGAAAGACTTTCAAAAGACTTGTTGATGTTGATAGTCAGCTTGCCTTCATTGTCATTTTTCGGAATGAGACCACCACTCACGAACGTTTTGGTGATTTCAGGGATATCCAGATTTCTTTCCTGGAGAGGATGCACTGTTAATCGTGCAATCCTCTTTTCTTTTTTTTTCAGCTATTGCCTTCATTTTATCATGTCTTGTCGGTGTGAAGCCTAGGCCGTATTTCCCTTCATTTGCGGATATTTTCAATGGCTCTGGGATTCCTTGTAAATCTTGTCCCAAACCTAACCCCGGTGAGTATCCTCCTTTTATCATGAGTTTGGCGACCATGCGACTTGTTTTAGAGATGTTAGGAACGGGTTCTTCTCCATATTCACTGACATAAGCAGCATTGACAATCTCAAAAGACCTGAAGGAGCAATCAGGTATATTTTCATTGACCTCAACATATTGAGCATCCGCAGGTCTAGATAGCAGAATGTCTTCTTCAGCAAAGACTGTGATTATCTTTCCTTCAATGATGAATTTCATTTTTTGATGTAATGAGGAAGGAATTGCTCCAGCCATATGGATCCATGGTCTTCCCAGTAGACAAGTATAAGATGGAGAAATGTCCATGACTTGGAATGTGATATGGAAAAGACAGGGACCAATCCCAATTGGTAGCTCTATTTCTCCAACCACATCTCTCTTTGTTCCGTCAAATGCTCGAACAACAATATGACTGTTGTTGAGGTGTGATGGGTCTAAACCGATCTTATGTAAAGTTTCTAATGGCATTACATTTAGAGCTGATCCATTGTCGATCAGAACTCTAGCTATAATCCAATCTTTGTATTTAATCGAAATATGTAGAGCCTTAGAGTGACCCCTTCCTTCTGCTGGTATCTCATCGTCAGTGAATGTGATGAGATTTTGTGCCGTGATGTTGTTGACAAGGTGGTCAAAGTTGTTCACGGAGATATCTTGTTCAACATAAGCCTTATTCAGGACTTTGAGAAGAGCTTCTCGATGGGCATCAGAACTTAAGAGCAATGAAAGTATGGAGATCTTTGCTGGCAGACGGTTCAACTGTTCCACGATGCTGTATTCACTTTGCTTTATGAGTTTGAGAAACTCAGTAGCTTGTTCATCTGTTACTGCTCGAGGCATCTCTTGCTCTTTAGATGTGTTAATAGGTCCATTTGCTGGATCCGTAACATTCTTCTCTTGTTGGAGCTTGTTCATTTGCTCGGGAGAATAACACCGACCGCTTCTAGTCATGCCCCCAACTTCTAACGGAGTTGATGTGATGTTAGAAGTATAGCCATAGTTCCATGGAACAGTTTTGTCTGATTTGTACGGGAATGGCTTTGGAACTTGAATTCTTAAAGGCTTGAGAGCAGATTTTGAGATTGGAATGACTAGTGGCCTTGGCATGATATTGACTTCTTGTTCTTTAATTATCACATTCACGTCATCCTCTTTATCTGACATAAAAACGATGATTTGGGAGGAGTCCATGAGACTTTGTAGACTTTTACGGAATTTTGGGCATTCTTGGATAGAATGACTTTTACTGTTATGAAAGTTGCACCATTCCTCATGCTCGACTTCTTTATTTCCAGAAGACTTTCCTATGATAATCCCTTCTTTCACAAGGCATGAATATACATGCTTAAGAGGGGTTATGATATCATTGACTGTTTTCTTCATCGGCCAGTATTCTTCCATCATATTGACTGGTTTGGCTTGATGAGGAGGCAATGGATTATGAGTGACGTTTGGTTCATCGGAAAAGTCCAACCACTTTGACTCAATTAATTGTTGGACTATACGCTTCAATGCTATGCAATTTTCGAGTCCGTGGCCCACGGCACCACCATGATATGGGCAATTTAGTTTAGGGTCATACCATGTTGGATATGGGGGTTCGAATGGCCTTGTGGGAATTGGGTGAATGAGTTGGCTCTGGATGAGTTTTGGATATAACTCAGTATAAGTCATGGGAATCGGTGCGAAAATTTCTCTTGGTCTTGGTGCAGGCATTGGAGGAGTCGGAACAGGTGGCCGTAACTGATTAGGCCTGTTGAGAGGATAATTGTTGGGTCTATTGGGAAGATAATCACTGGGCCTATTTGGAGGATAATCATTGGGCCTATTGGTAGGATAATAATTGGGCCTGTTGGCAGAATAGGATAGGCGAGGTCCGGTAGCCACGGTGCCCACGAGGGGAATCCCTCTTCCTCGTCCGATTTGTTGTATTTCTTCATCTTTTCTTCTGGATGGTCCTCCTCTTTTCATAGGATCACTAAAGGACTCAGTAATCTTCCCGGTCCTGATACCATGCTCGATCCTTTCTCCAGACATGACTACGTCGGAGAAGTTAGTTGCCGCATTGCCAATAAGTTTGTCATAATATGGGTATTTCAGTGTCTGGACAAACAAAGTGACCATTTCTCTTCCTGTCATGGGTGGCTGTACTTGTGCAGCTAAGTCCCTCCATCGTTGGGCGTATTCCTTAAAAGTTTCTGTTTTTTTCTTCTCCATGTTTTGGAGAGTTTGGCGATCCGGAGCTAAGTCCATAACATGTTTATAGTTGCCGATGAAGGCCTGAGCAAGGTCATTCCAAGTTTTTATGTTTCTTGGACCTTGGCTTAGATACCACTGTAATGCTGATTTTGTGAGACTTTCCTGAAAAAGTGCGATCCACACCTTCTCATCTTTGGTAAGTGGTTGTAGTCTTCTGAGAAACAAAGTGATGTGAGTGATGGGATCACTCGTTCCATCGTATTTTACGAAATCTGGCACCTTAAAATCTGAAGGGATTACGACGTCTGGCACTAAGCAGAGGTCATCCACTGAAAGGGATCCGAATATAGTGCCTCCTTCAATGGCTCTCAGTCTTTTCTCTATTGTCTCGATTTTTTGAGATTCTGCTTCATCTTTTGGTAATGTCTTCTTCTCTTCCTGTACAGTGTCTTGTTTCAGGTGAACACTAGCAGAGGGTCCTGATTCTTGAAACAGGTTTTCTTGGACTGAGACTCGTTGCGGGGTGAATCCCGGGGGATAAGTGGGATCTTGTACTTCTTTGATGGGGACTTGAGTTGCTTTCCCTTTGATTAATTCCATCAATTGTTTCATCTGTTCTGACATACTTTCAATCTTGGACTCCATCTCCATGAGACGTCCTTCGGCTTGTTCTGCCATTAATCTTGTTTGGAGTCGAGTTGAATATCGGTGTTGAGGTCCAATTTTACCCTTTTAAAGGAATATTTATTTTATTAGATTCTATGTGTGTATGATTGATGTGATGGATGCATGCATGAATATTGTAAATACTTGGTGAAAGAAGAACTATAATGGAATTTCTCAATTACATTCAGCAAAGGTTTGTTTAAAAGAAACGACCCAAAGTACAATACTGCTTTCTGGCCTTAGATATGAACTCCATCATTCTTTGAACATTTACTGATGGAGTAGGACAGCTCAGTTCTTCTAACTCCTTGGCTTCTTCGCCCATTAGTTGGGCTTGTTCTGTAACTTTTCTGACTTCTACCAAAAATGTTTGCAATTGATCTTGAGAAAATCTGTATTGATCTTCCCAGTATCTGACTCTCATCTCTTTTTGATCGGTTTCATCAACCAATTAGGAGATGACTTGTTTTTGATATTCAACTTTCTCTTCGAGGAGTTGTGTTTTGTGACCGAGCTGTTGCATGTCAAGGAGCATCCTCTTGTTCTTCTCCTTTTCTTCCTCTAGTTCTTTCTCCAACTCTCTTTTCGCCAATTTTCTGATGACCTCTTCAGGTAGAACTATTCCTTCCTTCCGGTTATTTCTCCATTCATAATAAGCAGTGGGAGAAATAATAGGCCCCGACTTCAATATGAAAATTCTTTTCCACGCAACTGAAATACCCATTGCGAGCTTATTTGAATTTGGATCTTCATGTGAAAATTCCAACTTACTCAGATTATGCATCATGGGTATAAATTGCATGGACCCAAATTGTTTTCGTACTTGAGCTGGGGCATAACTTGTTCCTCCCCATATACCTAAGAGAGGAACCCACGGGCAATTGCCGCAACGGTAGACAACGCGGGTGGAGGTAGACCAGGGGGCTCTCCATTCAATTTGGAATTCGGTGATGTTCTTGAAATAATCAACCCATGCTTCCTTGCTGTCGTGATGAATGGTTTCACTTTTCAAAAAGGCTTCGATTGGGATGAAGTCCTTTGAAAAGCGATTTCCAAAATGTTGCTTCTCACAAGGAAGGTGGCTTTTGATCCAAATGTTGAGGAGATGTGAACATCCTATGAATTTGCCCCCTCTTTGGCGACAAAAGTTTAATGCCCTGATAGTTTCACATAATATTACTGAGGTCGGATTTATTTGAGCATTGCAGATTTGCTCAAATAGTGTAATGATGTCTCCTTCAATGAATCCGACGATTCTTGGGAAGACTACCAGGCCATATATCGCCAAGGCGAAAAGCTTGCGTCGTTGATTTTTCTGAGGGAGAACGTGACTTAATTGTTTTAAGTCGATCCAACTGATAAATTTTCAAGATCCTTTTGTTGCAAACTTGGTTTGAAGACTGGAAGCTGGCATATCCAATAATTTTGCTAGGGCTCGATGAGGCTCCGTTCTTCTATCATGTTGATAAGTCTCGATAGGATAGTCGGAGGACCAACCCAAGAGGCTGTTGTATTCTTCAATGGTTGGAACCAGATCCATCTTATCGAAAGAAAAGCATCGATAAAATGGATCCCAAAATTGTATTAGAGCCCGGACAAGTGATGCATCAACGGTAACCTTTAGTAGGCAAGTGATGTGACCATATTTTGCCGTAAAAGCTTCCCAATCAGCAGAATTCCAACTATTCCAGACTTGCAATAATTCCGTGGTGTCGTTCTGATTTATCCGGACCGATACCTGGTCCTTAAGCTGTACGTGAGAGTGGGATGTCAGAGCATCTCCGTGAAGCTTTTGAGTCATTTCGGAATATTCCATAGCTTCAGGCTGAGTTTCGATTACCGTGTCATTCCATGATCCAGTAACAGCCGTGGGAAGATAATCGAGAATATCCATGATAATAGTTCTTTCACCAAATAATTATCTTTAATGATGAAATGTATATGCCGGAAAAATAAGGAAAAATAGAGTTAGTAAAAAAATAACACATAGGATCATACAAACATATAGATAAAACAAAACCTATGGAAATGGGAACCGAGGTATGGGAAATTCTTAATGGCTGGTTCTAAGGTAGAGTAATGAATTCTACATGCAGAAGGTGGTTTATCAAAAAGGCAAGGGATAGTTCCCGAATCCCGTCACTGAATCATAGTGACGGCCCGATTCCTTACCCTCTAGGGTTTATGTAAGGAATGGATTAATTCGAGTCGTAGCTTTTCGTGGGCCCATGCAGAGACTAACCGTCTCAGAAGGCAATACACTACTTTGCTACTTTGAAACCGGTGAAGGCTTGGAGACCGTGGCCTCACAAGGACAGCAACACCAATTCCGCTTAGAAAGATTCGTGTTTGATTTAAGGAAGCTCGGGTATAGAGCTTCATTTTGTGAATGCATTATGCATGTTTACTTAAGTAAATATAATATATAAATCCACATAATAGTAAAGCAAAGTAAATAAAAACAAATCAACTTTAGGCTCGACTCACTAACGTCGAGTCCCCAGTGGAGTCGCCAAGCTGTGGCAACGTCGGGTTTTCTGGAGTCGCCACCAATCGGTTTCACCTAGGTCGATTGGTCACCTAAAATATGGTCTGCGAGAGTTCGGGGGTTCGGGAGTACAGTTATGTTAAAACAACTTTGTTAAAACGCCCAAAAATTGGCACCTTAGTTAATTTTAATTTTGTTTTACTTTGCTTTTAAAACTTTTCAGTTAATTTAGATATTTTACCTGAATTAGTCGAAAATGTGGATTTTGGTAATTAATTCGGATAAAATTTTATACTTCCGAACCATGGACTCTGCCGAGTCATTTGGACACGGAAGATTTTGATTCCGAACCATGGACTCTGCCGAGTCATTTGGACACGGAATTTGGTGAAATTTTAAACAATCAATCCATATCGTAAAAATATGGATTTTTATCTTTTTATTTAATTTATTTATTTTAAAAGTTTGATATTTTCCAAACCGTAGATCCTGCCGGATCCTCCGGATATGGAAATTGATTTAATTTATCGTAATTATTTAATTCTTATTATTAATTTTTAGTTTAATTACTAAATTTATCTTTATATTTTTACTTTTTCTTTCTTTCTTTTTCTTCTTATTTTTACTTTTTAATTTTCTTTTCTTTTCTTTGTTTTGTTTTCTTTTTCTTATCTTTCTTTTCTTTTTCTTATCTTTTCTTTTTTTGATTTTTTTCTTGTTTAATGAAGGATATTTATTATTTAAAGAATTACTCAATTTATAAAAGAATTAAAAAAAATTAATTTTTTTATTTAATAAGAAGTTAATTTAAAGGAATCAAAGAGTTTAAAAATAAAAATTTTGATCATGGTACGGGGCGTTGTTACTCAGCCAGACCCTCTTCACCAGGTGAAGCAGCTCAAAAGCGGGCACGAGACAGTTTCCAGCCAATATACCATGAACTAAAATTTTTTTATTTTTTATTATTATTTTTTTATTATTATTTTTTTTTTATAAAAGATTAACCAAAAGTAATTGTTTTATTAAGAGAATCAAAAATTTATATGTATATTTTAAACAAAAGAAGAAAAGTTTTGATATTTATTTAATTTATTTTGGAATAAAAGATTATTTAACCGAAAACTTATATGTATTTTAAAACAAAAGTCTTGATATTTTTATTTTTTATATTCTTCTTTGTTTGATGAAAGATTTTTTTTTTTAATTTTAATTTATATTTCTGAAAATATATCTAATCAATAAGTCAAAAATATTTAAGAGAAAATTCAATTATTTTTGTTTTATTTTGTATTATTTTGAAATTATTTGATTAAGATTTTTATAAAGGAAACAAAAAGTTATATCTTTTAATAAGTAAAATATTACTGAATAAAATATTAACCCAAAATTTTTATTCTTTTCATTCTTTTTATTAATAAAGAAAACTAAAAAAAATTATATTTTAAAAGAAATAAATAAAATATTATTGAAAAATATTAACTCAAAATTTACTTTTTTATTCTTTTTATTAATAAAGAAAACTAAAAAAAAGTTATATTTTAAAAGAAATAAATAAAATATTACTGAAAAATATTAACCCAAAATTTACTCTTTTTATTCTTTTTAATAAAGAAAACTAAAAAAAAAGTTATATTTTATTATTTTAAAAGAAATAAATTTTACTGAAAAATATTAACCCAAAAAAAATTACTTTTTTTTATTCTTTTTACTAAAAAAATTTATATTTTATTATTTTAAAAGAAATAAATAAAATATTACTGAAAAATATTAACCAAAAAATTTTACGCTTTTTATTCTTTTTATTAATAAAGAAAACTAAGAAAAATTATATATTAATAGATAATTAATATATTAGTCTAAAGTTTTTTTTTTTATTTTTTTTATAAATAAAAAATTTATTTATATATTTTATTTAAAAATATTTCCGAGCCATGGATCCTGGCGGATCATTTGGTCATGGAGTTTTATTTTTTTTTATTTCATTAATTATTAATTTTAAAGATGTATTAAAAGAATGATTTTATGTTTATTTATTTATTTATTTTATTTTTGAATTATTTCATTATGTTTGTTTATTAAAAGGAATAAAAACTTTGTTTCAAAATAAAAAAAGTATTTTTTTATTAGCCTTTAGAAAATTATTCACATAAAATTCCTTTTTTTATCTTTTAATCATAAAAAAAATTCAATTAATAAAGTGGGGCTTTTTGGCCATCCACTTTAATAACACAATAATAATAAAAGTTAGCACAATTAATATAGTTAGATTAGTTGGATTAGTTAGTTAATAACAATAAAAAAGGTTAGTAAAAAAGTTAGATTAAATTAATTAACAACAATAATAAAAATTAGCCAAGTTTAATTAAATTAATTGTTAACAACAATAATAAAAAGTTAGTCAAGTTAATTAAATTAATTAATTAATTAACAACAATAATAAAATTTAGCCAAATTAATTAATTGTTAATTAACCAAGTTGATTAAATTAATTAACAATAATAAAAGTTAGTAATAATGCAAAAATTAAAAGGTTGGTAACAATAATAATGTTAAAAGTTAGTTGTTAGTAAGTTAGTTAACAAGTTAATAATAACAAAAAAAAAAAAGGTTAGTAACAATAACAATAATAAACAAATAAATACACAAGTAAAAAAAATAAAGTTAGTAATTAATTCTGAAAAAAAAACAAAATAAAAAGATTAGTGACCAAAATGAAAAGAATTGAAAAGATGAAGGACTGAAAGGAGGTTTTACCCTTGGGAAATGAATTTGAAATTCTGTTTTGCTGGGAAAACAGAAAACGCGACGAAGCGCAGCTGGCACGGCAGGGAGGCGAGCACGGGCGTGGGCGGAGGGGCGACGGCGGCGTGGGCGGAGGGGCGACGGCGGCGTGGGCGGAGGGCGGCGGAGGAGCGGCAGGCAGCAGCCGGCGGAGGGAGAGAAGAAACGCGGCGGAAGGAAAACGGAAAGGAGAAAAAGACGGCAGCGGGACGGCGTGGGAGGAAACGGCGACCGGCGACGGCGTCGGCAGCGGGACAGCGTGACGGCAGGAGGAGAAAGAGAGAGAAAACGAGAGGAGAGAGAGAGAGAACAACGAAGGAGATCAAACGAAAGAGATGGTCAAATCGTAGAAAAATAAAATTTTGAGACTTTCCGGCAGAAGGAGGAGAGGCTAGGGAATAAGGCTGTAATTTTGCCTATTTTTAAAACGGAGCTCTGAACTTTTTTCTCTGATTTTTTGTGTGTTCATCACTGAATTTGGGGGGGTATTTATAGAAGGAGCTTAGCTGAACTGTGGACGGATAAATTAATAAAAAATATCAAACTTATCTTTTAAATTGGTAAAATGACAGTTTCAGTCCTTTACGTTACTCCAGCTCTGGATAAGCTCAGAAGCTTCTGATTTTGACAATTTTAACGTTTTCTGTCAATTTGGGCCAGAAACGTCCGTTTAGGCCCAAGATTGACGCGAAAAATTACCCAAAGCTCCTGAAGCTTTCAGAATTTGTCAATTTTGTCCGAAACTTCTCAATTTTGTCATTTTTACCTCAAACTTTTAATTTTTTTGTCATTTTTTTCTGAAATTTTATTTTTATTTCAAACACATACATATTCACACATATATTATTTTAAATCAAATCTTCTCAAAATAAAAATATATTTTAAACTAATTAACATAATTAAAATTTTTTAGCAATAATAATAATAATAATAATTTTTTTAATTAGTTTTTTTTTAAAATTTTTTTAAAAAAAAGGCCGGACGAAATTGGGTGTCAACAGGCATTTCAAACTACAAGAAATACTAGGAGAGCCTTTACATTCTCCCCTCCTTCAAAAATTTGGTCCTCCAAATTTTGATTCTTAACTGAGCACAACATTTGGATGATAATCCTCTTACATCCTACTTAGTTTTCTTACTCATGGTCTTTTCCTTACTATGGTTGCTCATACCTCATTAACCATGAGCTCATTTCATGTTCTCAGCTTCTTGTCGTGGCAGTCAAGAAACTTCTTAAGGTACTCCGTAGGAGACCTCTTATTGGAGACATTATTTATGGGATAGAAACCTTAACTTGATTCACATGGCACATTTCCATACTCCCAATTTTCACTTAAGCATATGTAACTTGGAGTTAACTTGCTCCCTCTCGGCCATTGTCCACATTGGGGTACCTTTAGGAGTACTTAGTCTCTTAATCACAAATTTACACCTTACTTAGGCTTTCTAGCCCTGCTTAGGTGTTTTTTAGTTACCACCACCTTAGTGTTCCCGGCGTAAATCAACTTGGAAGTGCCTTCACCCATCTTAGGCATTTAAGGTACCTTGGGTACATCATCATTTTATTGTTGCTTAGTGCCCCTTAGTACTCAGGAGACATTTTGACTTAACAACTCTTACACCCAACATAGGCACTCAAGCCAATTCTTAGGTACATCTTTAATCTTGTTGCCCTTTAACGTTGTAAGAAGGTACTTCTCATGTTAACTTACCCTTGGCATTGTTGCCTTTTAGCGCCTTAAGTATGGTACCATTTTTGTGGTGACTTACCCTTAGCTTTCTTAGGCAGCAATTCACACTTACTACCTTACGGCTCCTTAGCCATTTTAGTCATTCAAAAGTTTGACACCCTCGCTATGGTATAGGGAACTTAGTTCACATATGTTGGATTTCGGGAGCCAAACAGTGCAGCAGAATTTAACCGAAAACCTTCCAGGATCCAAGTGAAACGGGGTAAACCGGGTGTTCAAAAATTTTCATACCTAATTTTCGGTTGAGATCTCTCACTCAACTGTAAAGTTGAATCACAAAACCTGAACAGTTGACGTGTTCAAGCTCTCTAGGGTATCCACACGAGCCTCTCGGGATCACCACGCTTCCAATACGTCCCGGCAGATGCGTTTCTCTTGCGCTCGCAGTGCTAGCTTGCGTCCTCCAAGGAATTGCAAAAGAAGAGTGCGGCTGTCCTTTTGGGAGGCTAGGGCAAGGAGACCATGAATTTCTCACTATAAGTTGTATTTATAGTGATACTCAACTTCCAGGCCTAATGGGTTTCAAAGCCCTAATCCAATTAGGATTTAATTTCGGGCTTAATAATGGCTCAACTTTTGGGCCCATTATTAATACAAAATTAAAGTGAAACCATAACCCAAATAATTAGCCCATGCACTCTAATGATCCAAATAGCTTTATGTGTGCGACCCAATAGGCTCTTACCACGTTGGCAATAATCATAAATCACATTTATGATCATACGCAATGAGCGGTGTCTAGCAACACATCATTGCTACCCAAGTGACAAGATTGTCGATGATTCGACTAAACCTTTATGATCATCACCGATATATGCCATTGTCCCTTCGTCCAAGATATCAAGACTAAGCACGAGACATGGAATGTGTCACTCTCGTATAGCCCAATCTTTGGTTTCTTGATTACCGAGTAGACTAACTTAAATTGATGACATTGATATCGTATATCAACTCATCTGAGCATGGCCATGCGTTTTTCTAAGTCTTACTCTATCAAGGGGCCCGAAGATATCACTCCCGTTACATAGGAGGGACAAATCCCATCTTGATCATACAAATCCCTCCGCATGATATGTGACATACCCAATGACCTCCTTCAAGTTCACTCAATTACGAGTAACAAAGGAAAGTATCAAAGTATGTGACTCACATGTAGGGAACCTTGATGATCTTAGGTCGAAGGACTACATATACCATGATCACTATGAGAATCACTTATGACACTCATATAACGATCCATGTAGTATTCTCATGGTGGGTCGGTCCAGTACACAAGTTCTCCAACTTGGACCCATATGTAGACTACATATCTCATATTAGTCTCCACATATGCTAGTCGTTATGTATTATTGCAACCCGCTCCACAATAATACTAGACCAGGGACGTTTAAGAATATCATTATTCTAGGGTTACAATTATGTTTGTTAAGTTATGCAGAAACAAAACAACAAACATAATTGCTGGATTAATGCCTTAATAAAATATTATGACTCAATGTGCAAAAATACAATCATCTCATGATTGGCTTTTGGGCACAACACTAACAACATAGACTTTACAGTCTTTTAGGTGCCCTTAGGGATACCACAGACTATCCAATTCTCCAACATTTGACTCATCTAGGTAATCACTTAACACGCTCAGGGTCCTCGACCACTCTTTAATCACTTGGCCATTTCTTGGCCCTTAATTTTTAAGGCACCCTTAGCATGCTTCTTCACTATTTGTTACCTAAGAGTTATTCCTTAATTAGCTTGGCCTCCTTTGGTGGCAAGGTATTCTAGGCCATTATAGCCTTTTCTTAGGTCTCTTTGAATTACTTATGACTAATCCTTAGCACCATTGATCAACTTGCTTGGGTGCTTTAAATACCCTACACTGCCCAACATGTCACTACTATGACCCTTAGGCCTTAGCTTGATTACTCTACCACCTTGGGTGTTTATTTGAGATTGAGTTCTCTTAGGCTCTATGACCCTTCTTAACTTTTCTTAGGAAGCCCTTAGGACTCTTGGTATTCAACCTTTCATGGTCCTCCTTTAGCTCTTATACTTAGGTACACTTTGTGTACCACAACTCATGCCACACCCTTGCCCTTAGGAATTTTGGTTCACATTATTTCAACTAAGCACTCAATATTTAAGGCCTTCATACTGATCCTGCCTCCTTGTGGAATCTGTAGGATTATTTATTAACACCCTAAACCCATCGGGTTAACACAACCTAACTACTGCTCATGAGTGCTCCTAACATATAACTGTGTTTGGATGAGACTTACAAATCTTAAGCCTTATTTAAGGCTGCTTTGGTACATAGACCTTGCTTCCTAATACTTAGGCATATTCTTAGATCATCACCTTATTGGCCCATCCTTATGCACTGAACACTGTGGCTACTTAGTGTGATTTACACACCCATAGCCCAAAATATGTGCACCCTTAGGCTTGATTGAGGTCTACAACCTCTTTATTCCCGAAAATGTCTTAGTTGGAAATGTTTTGGCCAACATTTCACTTACTTGAAGTCTCTTCACATACAAAGATTTCCTAGGGCCTTCATTAAAACCCATCTTCATAAGCTTTTAGTGATTCAAGGCTATCATTTAGCAGCTTAATTGTAGGGACTCATTAGGCAGTTCTAACTACCTTAGCTTCAACAATATTACCTCAGGGTTTCTTGGCCACCTACTTGTTCAAGAGTCTTTCTTAGTCATTGGCTGACCACACTTAGACTTTTAAACTACTTAGGTATCTTCTTACCCCTTAGAAAAAATAAAGAATTCCATATGCTTTTAGACTTAGCATGCTCACTAAATTTTTGAATAAACCTCAACTTTCAGTTGCCTTGAATCCCACTATTGAAGATATTTCCTCAACTTACATTTAGCTCTATCTTGAGCTTTTCTATATTTAAGACCTTAACTTGGTATTTACCCAACTATGCCTTTGCCGATTCTTTCTGATTTACCCAGGACCCTTCGATAGTGGGGTACACTTTGGGCCTAAGGGTTTTCTTTCTTACAAACCTTTAAGTTAACTTAGGTCTACACTCTTAGCCTTTTGGCTTAAAGCTTTTTTAGCTTATTCTAACACATAATGAGCCCTACTATCTAAAATAGTTGAACCCCCAAACATTCAAGAACACTGGTCAAGTCATTTTCATCCTTCATGAGTAGCCTTAGGTCAGCACAAACCATCACAAAAATGCTAGGCATAAGTCTACTAGTTGGAGTTCATCTTTCCATCACGGGTGTTCCCATAAGCTATTAGGCCCTGATTTTGTTACCATTTAGGATGACTCATGTTTAACTTACTTGGGTTATCCTTAAAGCTACCCGACTGACGGCACTTTCATGGTCTCCTCTTACATTCTCAATTCGGGTTGTAATTTCCTAGGGATTCAGATGTTACCCTTTTAGTCTTTAAGGCTCAGGTTAACTTTTTAACCTTGATCAGCCTACCAAAATCAACGGATTCTCCACCCTAAGGAATCATAACTTTAAAGACAACATCATAGTTGTGAGACTTGTGGGTTATGGTTCTCAACCTTCACTTAACCAACTTCTTAAGATTATAGTGAGTCCTTAGGATACCACTTACTTTTTCTTCACTTGCAACTATAGGTTCCTAAAGTTAACTCTTGGCTTTATAAGCCCTCTTACCTTAGTTACGGGTGCTTAGAGAATTCAATCTTGCCTTACTTGGTAACCCTTAGCAACTTGTGTACAATATTTTTCAGAACTAGATCAATCATAACTGTCTTAGAGTTGTCATTCCTTAAATTGTCCCTATGGTGCATAAAGTACTCTGTACATCATAGGTACAAGTTCAATCAACTTAAGGCTCAACTCATGGCATGACTTACCAACCTTTCCCTGCAAGTAACCCTTACCCTTAGGATACTTCCAAGGGTCACTTATGACTAGCACAGTTAAGTCAGCCCTTATGCAATCAATAAACCATAACCATAGATCACTACATACTTGCTACCCCTAAGCTTTTAGGCAAAACCTCCACCACTCTAAAGGTCTAATCAAAACTTACCCTTCTCGAGCTCTGTGGGTTCACATACCTACACTTCCATCGCAAACCTAACTCTCTAGGCAAGCTAGTCACAACCACAGACATAACAATTCAAGCAATAGTAAATATTTACTACCAAGCTATAAACTTAAAGGTACCTCTCTTCGTTGTTTGGTCTTTGCTAATCAATTGGTCCAAGTAAGTCTTCTTGGTTACCTTTGAATACTGGCAATACTTCCTGGGTGATTGAGGCATTCTTGAGCTTAGCCTTGCTCAGGCTTTGGCCTCGAGCATATTTTTGCTCTTAGTCCTTTAGCTTCCTCAATTCCAAGCACTTGGCATATTGTCCCATTTTCAATTTGTGTCATTCTCCCTTAGTTCTTCCTTGGCTTCTATGGACTGTAAATTAAATGGTCTTTACCCGATCTCTTACTTGAAGCCTCAACTTACCTTAGGGTAGAGTTGTTATTCTCTTGCCCTAAGTGCACATATGGTCCTAGTGCACCTTATCCCTTACCCCATGGTTTATTACTCTCTTGGTATCCATGTCACCCTTGCCCTTAGGTAATGATGGTTCATTTGCCCTCGATGCACCCTTAATAACTTAGTGTTCCTTGGCCCTTACCCTTGGGCTCTTTAACCACTTGTCAAAGTCTATCCATATCCACATAACTATAGACATTTCCTTAACCTTGGTCTTGCCCTCAGGGTAGGGGTCCCTC
Organism: Aquilaria yunnanensis; assembly: GCA_039654915.1. Classification (NCBI taxonomy): domain Eukaryota; kingdom Viridiplantae; phylum Streptophyta; class Magnoliopsida; order Malvales; family Thymelaeaceae; genus Aquilaria; species Aquilaria yunnanensis. Next base: position 42,343,933 of record CM077599.1, on the reverse strand, counting down.
TCTTGGTCACAGTGTACTAGTAGGCCTTAGTACATCTTGACTGTTACCCCTTAGGCATCAACCATGAACTCCCCTCCTTCGAGGGTTGGGTATGCTCTTTGGGCTACTCACGCTGTTACCCACTCTGGGGTAGTCCAATTATGGGGCCAAAATTGTGCATTTAGACTCCCAGGATTGGTAATGTTCTGTAGGCCATCAGAACACTACCCTTAGTGTACATACCCAAGTGGCCATCTTGGGTACTATGTAAACACATGCATATTGGTCTAACCATCACACACATATTCACATTTCATGCACACCAGGGTAGCAAAGAAGGAAAACACTAGCACAAGTATTAATCTTGGCTACCACACATTAGGCAATCTTGTTAAGTTCTAGTGACTAGGCACTGCACTTGTAACTTCCACTAATAAACTATATCATTCTAGCCATGTACCACCTATTTTACTTGCTCCATTATCAAGTAGAGACTTAGAGCAAACCAAAGAATTTTGTTTTACATCAATAGCCCACCTATGGACCAAGTTATCAATTTTTGAAGTTGGTTACAAAATTCTGACCAAATGAACAGTAACTTAGCCAATTTTGCAACGTCATATCTTTGGCTACAAGGCTCCAAATTTAGAAATTCCAAATCCTAGTTTAACCTCTAGACGTTCTCTAGGTGTGGTCAAAATTTTATACCAAGATTCCATCTACACATGGAGATATAGAACTTTAAGTATAGAGTCAAAATTCTAGTCACTTTATGACCATTTTGCCCATACAAAATTTCATAAGTGTGCAATCACTTACATAGCAAAAACATTACTTAAATGTTCACTTACTTGTCTCATTTTACATACACTACATGTATATGCATACATGCACTACAAAATTGTCTTAATTCAGCTAAATACGCATTCTAGGTTATAGGAGTGCCTGAGACACAATGGACTCCAGAACAAGATGTTGGACAACTGCTGCACAACACAATAAGTACCACCATTAAAAATACCAAATCTGCTTCTAAAATTACCAAACTTTCTAGATCATAACTAGACATATGGAAGTTCATGTACCTGAAAGTTTAGATCAAAACTCAAAAAACAAATGTCAGTTTGAATGAGATCTTTCTACTGGACCTGAAATGATAGAATTGAGGGGAGTAATTTTCATTGAGAAACTTAGTAAAGGCAACACTTGGATTCAAGAGGCAATGTAACCATCATTAAAACCTGCATCCAAAGACACTAAAACACAAAAGCCACAATGCATATATACAAGATAGAACAACCAAATGCAGCAGCCATTCATAACCAACAAACACATGAAATGCAGCAGCAATAATAACCATAGGTTAGTCCATAAAACATGCAATAAACATAAATAAATTACTATAGCACCCCTTCTCAAGCTAATGCTTGCTCTTAGGAGGATTTTAACACTAGTTAGTACTAACTTTGGGCTCTATAAACCCTCATTTCATTGCCATCTTTGTGCAATTTACACTAGGTCACAAAACCTTCAATAAGTGCACTCCTTTCACTTAGCTTAGTTTGTCAAGCTCATGGCTCTCTTCCAAGCTTAGTTCTAGCTCCATGGTTGCTTAAAAAATACAGAAAATAACCCAAGAGAGCAAGAGAACCCTTAGCACCACATAGCTTCCAATTGTGCTTCCTTGACTTCAATTACAAGTAATTTTGAGTTTGAAGGTATGGTGACTATGGAGGAAGTGTGGTTGTGTTCTTGGCCTAGAGGAGGCCAAAAATGAGTGAAAGATAAGTGAATTGGCCACTTAAATGGCCTTAAATGAGCTTAAGGGCACAAAACACACTTAAATAAGCTTAACCATGCTTTATGTCATTTTCCTTCTCACTAATTATGGTTTCTTTGTCTTAAACTCATTGGAACACATGTGCCCAATATTTTTGACCCATTTACAAGCCATAGCCGCCCCTCCCTAGGTGGAAAAACTCCAAATTGCTTCATTTGACTTAAGTTAAAGACATATACATCCTAAGGCCTACATTAGAACAGTTAGGTCCTTTATGTCTTTTTGTGTTTTCTTTGTCCTTAGTTGTCTTCCATGAGCAATTTGGTCCTCCAATAGCACTTTTATACCATTTATATCCTTTTCATAACTCTCTAAAGCTCTTTTCTGAAAGCTTTGCAATTGAGTACACAAATTTCCAAAATCTTACAAAAAAGTCCATAGGTTGCTTGACAAACAAGCAACCCTTAAGGCTTTTCTTGAGGGCCAAGTTACCAACTTGGACCACTTTTAAGGAGGTGTTCATTATACCTTTTACCTCTCACACTTCAATTATTATGAAGAGAATTACACAATATAATTGCTTTTTAACCATTATGCCACATTTGTAATTCTCCCATTTTTGTGTGGTGGTAACACATGCCATAATGCTACTAAGACTGTACAAAAAAATTGCCACCTTCCCTACAGCTAACACCGTAGGGCCACTTGGACCTCTGCTCAGTCCCTTGCCTTAATACCAAAACCTTACCACATTTCTGCTGATATACCTACAACCAAGGCCAGACGACAACTCTAGCAATACTTATAAGCAGTACTAACCACACTAAGCACGAGGACACACTTGGATCTTAGTTAGCTATTGCCTCTATTAAGACCATTGACTTGCTTTGATACCAACTGTGGTGGAACAGGGTCCCAGGGACCTAAATTTACTACCACTGGTAAGCGCTTAGGGAACTATGATACCACTAGTGGGTACAATTGGCTAATTTTTACTCTTGAAATATCTTAAAACATTAAATGCAACTAGTTAGTTAACCTACCCTACATTGGAAATATGCATGTTTTGTCCTAGCTACGTGATAACAATAAATTAAAACATAAAAAATAGTGTCGTGGCAATTAATAAAAATAAAATTCAAAATAAGCCCAAACATAAAACTTTCGTTGCTTTAACTTCAAGTAACAACTATGTGCATATATATCAATCTTATATGCATCTAAATGTAACTCTAGTGTTATACATACCAAAGCGCACTAGTAGAGGCAATCTCTTTGTATGAAAATACCATACATATAGAAGAAGCAACATATATCTACTAAGATTCATCCTTAGCTCCTTATCTAAGCAAGCTAGCTTCAAATGATGAGCCACACTTTCCTTGTACTCACTTAGCCTTAAACTATAAGGCAAAAAACTTTGGTTGGTGCTAGCTTATGCTATAAGTAGCTTAGAAACTTGAAGTTTCCTTCTTAGAGAGTACTTTCAAACCAATAAAACTTAGCCTTAACAGCTGCCCTTTACCAACTATTAAGCCCGACTAGCCCACTTAATACATGCACAACATTTAAAGGGTGAGTACTCTAAAGTACTCAGAAGAGGATTCAGCATCTGCAATGGGAAACAAATGCAAGCATGCAAATCACAACAAGCACATAAATAGCGTACAGAACAAATCAAGTAGCTAACAACACAACCAGAAAGAAGAATAAGAATAACAAACAACATAAATAATAGGTGGATGGATGGATGGATGCATGCATGCAATATGCACAAGCTAATGTACTTAGGACTTCCTTACACCCGTATGTGCTAAACTTTCCATGAGCTTTTATGAATAAGGTACTTGGATACTAGCCCTCATTTTCTATTCTAGCACTTAACCAGCCCTATGAAGTCCTCTTACGGGTACCTTAAGGTAAGTTATCACTTACTCAACCCTTGCCCGCCTATAACTGGCTACCTATAGTCAGTCACCATTTACTCCCTTTTTACACGTCTCTCGCCTTTAACTTATTATGCAAGGTAACTAACTTATGTGGTCCAACTTACTAACCTCTTGGAGCTTAGCTTAGAGCTCCTTAGTGCCTTACTTCCCAAACCCAAAGCTCCTTAATGGCTTACTTACTAAACCACAAGGTTTGGCTAGGATCCTCTTAGGTTTCCTTTTCATTGCCTGAAGGTCAAAGACCTCCCACTTGGGCCAACAAATAATCTGAAACCTACCTTAATCCCCTTAGTGCTGAATTTTTGAATTCCCAAAGCTAATTCACATGGGTCTTGTTTATACTTTATTCCAACATGTAATACTATATTTCTATACATTATTTGAGTAGAATTAACTTAAATTCCTTACCTCAAATCATCCTCAAAATAAAAAGCAAGTAATTAAGATCATGAGCTCGATGAAGTTCCTTTAAGTTCCAAGCTTGAGTTTAAGCAAATTAGACACCAAGGGTATAAAATTAAGATCATGTCTAGCCATTTAACAAGTTTAGAACTAACCCAAGAATCATAGATGCTTACTTTAGGGTTTTGAACCAAAAACTTCCAAGAACAAGTTCAAATGCACCAAATACACCAAAGATGAGCTAATGGCTTGTTATGATGGCTTTGGGACCTTTAATTTCCATGGAATTTTGGGTAGATTGGGAGGTTTGATGAGGCGGAGATATGGAGAGAAGAGCTATGAAAATGTTGGATGAGGGAGATAATGAATAGTTCCCAACTCTACCAATTATATAACCAACTACTCCCACTTAGCCTATTTTCCTCCTTTTGTCACTTTAGCGCTCAAACTTAGCTTTGATTCACTTAGGCCACTTAAACTTTTCCTACACCATAACTCCTTTGGTCCCATAGAAAGGTTTCTCTTACCCATACACTTTACCCTTAAGCCACTTAAGCGATTATAAGGCATAATAACTACATTTCTTACTTAGTGCATTTTTTCCCTTTAATTTTCACTTTTGGTTCAAATGGCTAAAAACACTTATGGTCTTAACTTATTTATCTTAAAACACTTGCATTATATTAATTTCACTAAAATTACAATCATGCTCTTGACTTGGGCCAGAATTACCATTTTCCCTTTTTTCCATTTTGGTGTTAATTATACTGTGGAACTCAACTTAACCTGACTTAGCTTGCTTTTCTTGTGTAATAAAACTTATTTGAGAAAAATAACTTGAGATTTACTTACATTGGAATTTTAAAGTACAAGAAGTACTAGGAGAGCCTTTACATTTGACACATCTGCATTAATTATTAGTGCAGTGGGAAGAGTTTATGTGAACTACGAACCGCATCAAGTTTTTGGTGCCGTTACCTGGGAACTTTTGTTAAGATTGTTACCTAAAAGATTGATCTTTATTAATGGAGCTATTTATTTCATTGCAGTATTTTTTTTTGGAATTTTTAGTTTATTATTAGTTTACTTTTTTTTCTTTTCTTGTAGGAGTTTTAGTGCATGACTCATAACCATCCTAGTGAAATTGTTGAAGCTGATCCAAAAAATGAAAGGACTCTGAGGAAACTTTGTTCCACAAGAGGTGCTAAGTCATAGTCATGACATCCTGAGGTAGAGCAACAAGGAGAGAATTAAGAACATTTAGTCAAGGAAGTTCATAATCAATGAAAACTATATCAAAATATGCTAAACTTTATCTTGAAGGGATAGAATCAAGCATTTTTAGACCTCCTATCAATGCCAATAATTTCAAGATTAAGCCGAATATTATCCAGATGGTATAGAATTATGTTCAATTCATGGCTTGGCAAATGAAGATCCTAATGTTCACATTGCTAGTTTCCTGGAGATTTTTTATGCTTTTAAATTAAATGGAGCCAGTGAAGATAGCATTTGGTTGAGGTTGTTTCCATTTTCATTAAGAGGAAGAGCAAAGCAATGGTTGAATTCACTTCCAAGAGGTTTTGTTGCCACTTAGAATGCTCTTGCCAAGAGGTTTTATTGAAGTATTTTCCTCCATCTAAGACTACAATGTTCTGTAATGATATTTCTGCTTTCATCCAAATGGATTCAGAAATGTTATATAAAGCTTGGGAAAGGTTTAAGGATTTGTTGAAAAAGTGTCCACATCATGGATTGCCTACATGGATGCAAGTGCAAACATTCTACAATGGTTTGAATTATAATTCCAAATAGATGATCAATACAGTAATTGGTAGTACTCTAAATAATCAGACGGTTGAAGTAGCTCAAGAATTGATTGAATAGATGGCTATGAATAATTATCAATGATAATCATCATCGAGAATTAAATCGAGTAGAGCAGTTGCAGTTCAAAATCTAGTTGCATACTCACTATTAGCCAATCAACTTGAGGCTCTGACGAGGGTATTCAGAAATTTTTTTGCTAATTATAAGCAAGTTGTAGGGATGTATTGTGATGATTGTGGAGGCGAGCACCCAGCTTGGGATTGCCAGATGAATAAATGGAGAGGCAAGAATAAACACGTGGATTTTATTGGAAATTTTTTGGGGATCAAAAGGTAATGGCTATTCTAGACCAAGATTGGAGAATTATTCAATCAATACTAGGGCAAATCAAGTGTTGAATTTGAATTTCCAATATCCTCAACCATCCATAAGGAGTTCAAACTTTGAAGATGTAGTGATGGGATTAATGGCCAGTATTCAACCTCAATGTCAAAATCTTAAGGATACAATGGAAAAGTAGTAGTTAGTGTTTTGGTAGCAGATGAGCCAGATGTTACAAACAGTAATGAAAATTAATAGGGTGATAACAACACCATCAAAGCAATAGTTGGAGGCTACTACTGTATGAAGTACAAAGGAATTGACTGTTAGAAAGGATTGATGAAAGTAAGAAGCTATTAGAAACCAAAAAAGAAAAATCAGGGGGCAACAAGAAGTCATTACATCGCTTAGGGAACAAGTACAACTAGAACCACCAAAGAAGAAAGAAGTTAAGGAGTGTTGACCTCCTTTACCACATCCTTTTCATTTGTCAAAAGATAAAGATAAGGAAGAATTTTTAAAATTTTTGGCTATGTTTAAACAACTCCATATTAATATTCCTTTTACAGAAGCTTTGGAATAGATACCTCACTACACAAAGTTCCTGAAGGACATCTTGGATAATAAAAAGAAGCTGGAAGAGTTATCTTCAATAATCTTGAATAGAGAATGCTTAGTTACCATTTAGAATAATCTATCAAGAAAATTTGGTGGTCTAGGGAGTTTTACTATCCCTTGTACTATTTGTCGTTTAACAATTGGTAGAGCATTAGCAGATTTGGGTGCTAGCGTAAATTTGATGCCTTATTCTTTGTTTAAGAATTTAGAATTAGGGGAACAAAAATCCACTATAATGAGCATATAGTTAGCTGATAGATTGATTAAGTATCATAGAGCGATAATTAAAGATGTTTTGGTAAAGGTTGAGCAAATTTATTATCCCCATTGATTTTGTAATCCTAGATATGGATATGGATTCACATGTTCCTATGATTCTAGGACAACCATTCTTGGCAATTGCTGGTGCATTAATTGATATTCAAATGGTAAAGTAGTTTTAAAGATAGGAATTAAGGAGGCCACCTTACATATTTCTAATACTATGAAAAGCACTCTTGACAAAGATGACACCTGTTACTGTTTGGATTCCATTGACCCTTAGGTTGCTGGTTATTTTTAGAAATGCGTTTTAGAAGATGAATTGGAAGCATGTATAGCTCTAAGAAAAGAATTTGAAATCAATAGCCTAGAGAAAGAAGAGCTAGTAACTCAATTGGAAGCCAGTGGATTCTTATAAGACAATGAGAATGAAGAATACATTACTTAAAGTGTAATAAGAAAAAAAAAACCTTGACTGAAGAACCACTAAATTTGGAGTTGAAAAAGCTACTTGATCATTTAGAATATGCTTTCTTGGCACTAGAGTCTAAGCTACCAATGATTACCTCTACTCGGCTAAGTACAGAGCAAAAGAGAAAGTTGTTGGCAGTGCTGCAAAGGCAAAAGGAAGCCATAGCTTGGTCTATTGCTGATATAAAGAGGATAAACCCATCTTATTACATACACAAAATTTTGATGGAGGAGAATCACAAGCCGATGGTGCAACTATAACAAAGATTAAATCCAAATGTCAAGGAGGTAGTAAAGGCCAAAGTGATAAAATTGCTAGATGGCGGAGTAATTTTCCCCTTATCGGACAGTGCTTGGGTGAGCCCGGTTCATGTTGTGCCAAAAAATAGAGAAATGATCATTTTCCTAAATGAAAAGACTGAGTTTATTGTTACCCAAACAATTACCAGATAGAGAGTGTGGATTGATTACTAGAAGCTTAAAGATGCCACTAAAAAGGGCTACTTTCCACTTTCTTTTATTGATTTGATGCTAGAGAGCTTGGTTGGTCATGTTTACTAGTGTTTTTTGGATGGTATGTCAAGTTACTTCCAAATTCTAATTGCCCCTAAAGATCAGGAAAATACGACCTTTACCTGCCCCTATGGTAAATTTGCATACCACAAGATGCCTTCTAGTTTGTGTAATGCACCTACCACCTTTCAAAGAAGTATACATGCAATTTTTGATGAACTAGTAGAAGTCATTATAGAGGAATTTATGGATGATTTCTCTATTCAAGGCAATTCATTTGATAAATATCTTCATAATCTGGATAAATTATTTGAAATATGTGAAAAAACTAATTTAACAATCAACTAGGAGAAATGCCATTTTATGGTTGTTGTAAAACTAAGAGTTTATCAATTTATAACCCTTAAAAAAAACCCCCAAGCAAACGGAATCGTTGTGTGCTCAAAGGTGAATAGGGGTATCGTCCCAAGGGAATTTAGGGACTCTACCTAGGTTCGAAATTCAAATTACTCAAGTTACTTAACTTAAAAACTAAGAGAAGTGAGTCTAAAGATGGTGATAGGTCCTAAAGAGGTTCTTAATGGCTAAGAGAAATCCCTATATGCTAGAAAGAACTTGTCGAGAGAACTTAGAATTAAGGCAACTACCTCCCTAGGATTCCACTTTTTCCCCCTTGCTACCCAAGTAAGTTTGTCTTCAAGTATGATTTTCCATGTGTGGTAAAGAGGATCTCACATCAAGAACTTCTTTCTCAAGATGGGTCCTTGCTCACCCTCAACTAACTTGGGCCTTACTCAAGCTCCAACTTTAGCTTAGAGTGGTTAAAGAAACAAACCTCTTTTTGACTCCTAGTGATCACCTAGATTATCTCTAATTTAAGTTAACACTATGCCCCCTCCATTTCTCTTTATCACCTATTAAACCTTTTTCAAGGATTAAGCGAACTAGCACAGGGGTATGGTGGCCTACCATCATACAATCAATAAGCACAATGAAAGGGACAACATAAGAGAATCTCATACATAACCACAAGACAAATTCATTAAGTAGCAAGGTAAGGAATGTCACCCTAGGGAGATAGAATGAACTACTCACAACACATACTAAACATCATCACAAATCCCACAATGAAAATACCCACGAAAATCCAACAACTGAAAGAAAGGACAGAAGAAACCCAAAGGAAACCTTTCAAAGATTAAGCTCCCAGGAATGATCACCCCTCCTTCAAGCTCCAAAATTGCTTCCTTGATGATCCAAAATCCCCAAGAGTGATTAGAAATCAAACTTAGCCAAGTGAGGTCCTTGAGTTATTCTTTTCCTTTGCTATTTATACTTCCTCCCCCTTAAACCCTAAAAGGGATAAGGATTAGTCTAAAAAGGCTAGCTAATCAAGAAGGAGGAGTGGGGGACCAGCAAAAATGTGATCTTTCGGCAAAACAGAGTGACGTTGGCGACGCGTCGCCAATCTGGGTCGACTTCTGGCAACGCGTCGCCAGGTGGCCAAAAGATCTCAGAACAGTGATGTCTTTGGCGACGCGTCACCAATCTTCAGGATTTCTGGCGACGCGTCTATTACAGGAGTTTTGCCATTTTAACTTGGAGCTTGTACTAAGTTTTTTTTTCATAGGCTTGCAAAAAAATCCAACACCCTCTACCTTATTTCCTACGGTAATTTGCACAAAGCTCAAAGCTCAAATGGTTTTTCGAAAGGTAGCAACAGATTTGTGGTTCAGAAAAGAGGAGGAACCGAATGAAAGCTTACAGAGTGGAGTTAGTGAGGTGGTCAAAACAAAATCAAGTGCTTAAAAGAAACAATCAAGTTGAACAAGCATCAATCCACTATTCACCAACCCATTACGCTGCTTTACTAACTACTATTTACTCTTCAAGTATTTCGCCATTTAGCAAGTGTATAAACGGGAGCTCCGCCTATACCCAAGCTACTAACTTAATACCATCCAAGGTGATTTTAATTTATTTAAAATCATACTCTTATTTCAAGTATCTTTTTCAAGCTGTGATCAACTCTTGCCTTAGGAGAAGACCCCAACCTACTTCGATACTACGAAACAACGGAGTAGTATACACAATTTTTTTTTTCATACAACCACCAAACTTGCCATTATTTCCCACTTTATTCAACTCAATGCAATTTCTTTTAAGCCCACAATTTTACATTTTCCACCTCAGGTGCACTCAAGGGTATATCACAAGGAAAATGAAAACTCCGAATAAGGGTGAGCGAAGCATAAAAGAACCCACTTAAGAGAGAACGTAGTAGGATTGGCTATTTAGTGGAAAGGTTCCTCCTATTAAACCAAACGAGCTTCAAGTTCATACAACTACAGTGAGTTTGCTAGGTCATTAGGCAAGTTCTAGATCAAAACTCAGTACAAGGATCTCAAAAGAGAACAAGTTCATAGCATAACTCCCAAGCTCATTAAATCACAACATCAAGATTCCACCAAAAGAATCAAAGCTAATTTTTCCAAATTCATCAAAACTTCAAAAGAGTCAAACTAGTAACCACATCCATCATATGCGACAATGGTTTCCCATTGGGTCCTAAAAACACAAAGAAAAATAAGGAACTTAAAAGAAAATCGACCTAAATGCTCCTATATGCGACCTAAAAAAAAACAAAATATGCAAGAAATATGCACCCTAAATGAAACAACCACCATTACCCTAAAACATGGAAACACAACTAGTTCTAAAAACAAAGACCATAACACAAACAAAGAGATCAAGTATGATAGTCAAACAACCACTCCCCCAAACTTAAAAATAGCATTGTCCTCAATGGAACGTAGGGATGGCAAGATCGGACCCGACCTGACGACCTGGACCAACCCACCCGAACCCAAGCCCGACCTGACCCGATTTTGACTAAAAAAGTCAACGACCTGAACCCGACTATGCCCAACCCTACCTGAACCCGAACCCGATTAAAGGGAAACCCGAGAAAACCCGAACCCAAATGACCCAAACCTGAAATACCCGAACCTGAAATGACCCAAGCCTGAATTGACCCGAACCCGAAATGACCCAAACCCGAGACTGACCTGACCTGAACCCGAGATGACCCGATAACTAAACCCGATAATACCCGATTTTAACCTTCACCCTAAACCTTAACTTTCCTTTTTCATTATTTTCCATATTAAGTCAGTACTAAATATGGAAGTTTCCATGTTTAGTAACTTTCAGTTTTTGAGTCTTTCATATTCAGTATGTCTTATATTTAGGAATGGTGATTTCCGTTATTAGTAACTTCCATTTTTTGGTACTTCCATATTTAGTAAGTCTCATATTTGGAGATGAAACTTTCATATTTAGTAGTTTCATTTCTTTTTTTAAGATATTCATGTTTAATAATTTTCATATTTTGAGAAAGGATTTCCATATTTAGTAACTTCTATTTTTTTAGGACTTCTATATATTACAAGTATCTTATTTGGGGAAAAAACATTCATATTTAGTGAATCCCAAATTTGGATTTTTCCAACAGAAGTAATTTTTATATTTAGTAAGTTTAATGATCTTAATAGACAATTATTAAAATTACAACATTCATCCCTAAACTTTTAAGATAATGCAATAAGGTACCTAAATTTTAAAAAATTTTATTTTAGTCACCCAGAATAATTACAACATGGATCGTAAAATTTTTGAAATTTTTTCACTTTCACCCAAAATTTTTTAAAATTTACAATTTAGTCACTGATAATGAACTTGATTTGCATTTTATTGTAATTTTAAATACAATTCATTGAAACATAAGTATAACAAAATTGTCGTTGTGTATATCTAAGTGATAGCTAGTTGAAGAACTGAATAATTTGTACAATAATAGTTAAAGGGTATGGGTTTAGAAAAATAATCAAATATTACTATCAATGTTAAAATACTTAAATATGTACTAAACTATAATGAAGAAGATTTTTATGAATATTTTAATTAAATATACTAAAAAATGAAATTTAAATTTAAATTAAATCACACAAAAAATTAAATTATTTGATTTAAATTTAAAAAAAAAAATTGAATAGATTCAATCGTTTTGACTTTACACCAGTAACCCACATGAACACAAAGGTTGACCCGAATTTAACTCGAAAGCTGGCCTGAAGTTATCCGAGACTAAAATTACCCGACCTGAAGTGAACCCGAACCCAAATAAACCTGGTCCAACCCAACCTGAACCCGAAATTAATTTAACCTGAAATCAACCCGAATCCAAATGACCTAACTTGAACCCGACCTGGACCCGAATTCATGCTAACCCGAATAGACCCGAACCTGAATGACCTGACCTGACCCACCCAATTGCCATCCCTAATGGAACATGGTTATCCAAGAATCATACCTAGGGGGGGTGTTCCTGCCCTAACTACTCCTCACCCATGTCGTCTTGGCCGGAAGAGCCACCGGCAGGAGGGAAAGAAGACGGACCTTCAGACGTTTCATGGGGAGGGCCAAAGTGTGGGTAAAATCAAGGAGGATGGCTGGAGGGGTGTGGTGTGTACCACTGGTATGCCGAAGGGTGGAAGTGTGGTGGTATGGGTTGGAAAGGAGGGTATTCTTGCGGAAGGCTCTGTTGCTGCTGCTGGTGGCCCCAACAGACTTGACCGGAAAGAGACTCCTGGTTGCCGGTAATGAGTGAGATGCCCTCACGCATCTCTTTAGCAAAAGAAGCAAATGATCCACCGACTGATTCGAACCGGGCCACCGACTCTTCATGTTGCTCTCTCATCAATGCATACATCTTGTTGAGTGCTACGGCCAAGGAGGCCGAAGTCGCGGTAGCCGGGTCAATAAGCTGATCCGACGGCCCCCCCAAGTCCTCCGGAAACTGCTCCTGCTCATCTTCCTCTCCCACTTGCTCTTAGTCCTGAATGTCATCTTTCTCCTCTTCTTCTGACACTACTTCTTGGATGCCCTCCGAAGCCCTGCTAAGTTTATCCACTGAAATTGGCCTAATAACCAAGGATATCTTTGAGGGGTCCTCCATGTCAACACCGGCCCTCAGCAGTAAGCTAGTGACTAACTAAAGGAAAGGCAGGTTCCCCCATTTCAACTTGGCAGCACGGAGGATATGCTGAAGGATGAGCCGGCCGACATCTATCTGAAAATCACACGCAATGCAGTATAAGATCTCCAAGCGATCCGGGGTAACTTCCCGAACATGAGTGGTCAGGACGAGGTGGGAGGAGATGAAGTAGTTCCACGCTTTCATCTCTGGTAGGAGAGTTGCGGACCTAAAATAGAGCTTCCTGTGAGACTGATCCCGGCTTAATGTCCAATTGACTGGGTGACCACATACTATTTGGGCCTACTGTCCAGAGAAGCCTCCTTGAATTTTTCTCCAATTAAGGGATTGATGTTGAGTACCATGTTGATAGCTGCTTCATCATAGTGCACAGTGCGCTCATGCACAAAGCAAGCCTTGGCTTGACGATTCAGATAGTAGGCACCCATCAAGTTAGCATAAAACTCCATAATGAGGATCTTGGACACCTCCACCTGAGAATGAGCGACCCATTGCTTCCATCCTTGCCTTTCCACCACTCTCAATATCCCCTCATTCTCTTTCTTCGAGAAGTCGAAACCACGCTCCGGTGTAAGCTTGTGATTCACAAACCCCTCAAAGTAGTTGTTTGCTCTAACAGACACAAAGCAAAACTTGTCATACGGAGGTTCTTAAGGCTCCTCTTGGCGACTCCTCTTCCCCCTCCCCTTCTGTTTCAAAGAATGGACTGGCACTGACTTGCGCGGCATGATTCCTACAAAACCCCAAATTCAATTCAACTTCCTTTCCATGAAAATTTAAGGAGCGAATGATCAACCTTTACCACACTATTCACAACTTCAAGTTGATAAACCATATAAGAAAAACTCATGCATAAGAGAAACATCTACAATCTCAATTCAAGTCCATCCTAAGTATTCTAAGAGATTGCACCAAGTATCGTAAGGGCCATGCATGTTGGGGTTGGACTACTATACAGCACACACTTGCCTAATGAACACATCATCAAGAGAACTCAAGTTAAGATCACTAGTTATATGCCCATGAACATGTTAACAAGGAGAATTCCATCAAGGCCCATACACAATTCCTGCTCTTGGTACTTATGAAAAACATGCTTCCGGGTGCAAACTAATGGTTCAATCTTGCACTATGCAATACCTAGATGCAGCTTACACAAAGGATTGAGGGAAACTAGAAACACACGAAGCCACATTGTTGTGCAAAATAGCTATGCAGGAAGTCAAGTTATAGTTTTCCGGAAACGCACAAACTTAAAAATCAATCAATCCAGAGTAAATTGGTAGCAATTCAAGATTGACCCATTCCTATTTCAAGTAGATACCAAGTTTAGAATAAATTGAACATCATGAACAAGCATACACAAGAAGTTACCATGAAGATTCGCAGCCCTTAGTGTGAGAAAAATTCTAACTTTGACTTCTAATCCAAATTCACAAACCAATGCATAAAACACTCCTAATGCATAAATGTATCCATATAAGATCAAATTCAAGCAAGGAATCCATGAAACTCAAGCATAATCAATCAATTTTTTGAAACCCCTACTAGCATGCACCGAATGTCCCAACACGCAACTACAAGATGAAGGAGAGGGGAAGAAGATGAAAGAAACTTACTTGCTTTGCGTCTTGATGCAGAGATTCAACACAAAAATTGAACCGTGATGCTTATGGAAGAGCTAGGGTTTGAAGGTTTAGAGGTTTGTGTGTGAGAAGAACAAGTAAAAGTGAGAAGAGTAAAAATTCGGGAGGTTAAAATAGCAGTTCTAGTTTTGGCGATGCGTCGCCAATTCTGTACGAATTCTGGTGACGCGTCGCCAACGTTATCAGCATTCTGTGATTTTTTGCGCACATTGGCAACGCGTCGCCAGCGTCTCGACTTCATCCTTCTAATTTTAAAAATCTTGCATACTAACCCAAAACTTTTCATCCTGACTCTCATACCATTTAAACAAACAATACATGGTACCTCCTTTAGTTCAGAAAATGTTGTCCATTCCTCTCACACTCCTTCCAATGGGACTTCCATCCCTACAAATACACAAGAAGATACCAAATATGTTACCCACTCCGGAGTAGTCCAGTTATGGTGCCAAAACTGTGCATTTAGACTCCCAGGATTGGTAATGTTCTGTACGCCATCAGAACACTACCCTTAGTGTGCATACCCAAGTGGCCCTCTTGGGCACTATGTAAATACATGCATATTGGTCCAACCATCACACACATATTCACATTTCATGCACACCATGGCAGCAAAGAAGGAAAACACTAGCACAAGTCTTAGTTTTGGCTTCCACACATTAGGCAATCTTGTTAAGTTCTAGTGGCCAGCTACTGCACCTGTAACTTCCACTAATAAACTGTATCATTCTAGCCTCATAACCCCATGTTTTATTTGCTCCATTATGAATTGGAGACTTATATAAAACCAAGGAATTTTGTTTTACATCAATAGCCCACCTATGGACCAAGTTATGGATTTTTGAAGTTGGTTACGAAATTCTGACCAAATGAACAGTAACTCAGCCAACTTTGCAACATCATATCTTTGGCTACAGGGCTATGAATCCAGAAATTCAAAATCCAAGTTAACCCTATAGATGTCCTCTAGGTGTGGTCAAAATTTCATACCAATATTCATTCTACACAGGGAGATATTAAACTTTAGGTCCAGAGTCGAAATTCTGGTAACTTTTGGACCATTTTGCCCATACAATTTTTCCAAACCATGCAAACACTTCATTCACAAGGAGAAAGCCCTCCAAGGCTATCCCATATATGTCCAATACACATATTAATTACATTCTCTTGCATCTAGCAACTTTATGTGGCCAAAACAGAATTTACAAGTAAGCAGCCTATCATTCACACTTAGGCAGCTTTGCACCACATCACTTACATAGCCAAAACATTACTCAAATGTTCACATACTTGTCTCATATTACATACACTACATGTACATGCATACATGCACTACAATATGGTCTTAACTCAGCTAAATACGCACCCTAGGTTACAGGAGGTCCTGAGACACAATTGACTCCAAAAACAGGATGCTGGACAGCTGCTGCACAACACAGTAAGTACCACCATTAAAAATACCAAATGTGCTCCTAAAATCACCAAACTTTCCAGATCATAACTAGAAATATTGACGTTCATGTACCTAAAATTTCAGATCAAAACTCAAACCAAAAAGGTTAGTTTGAAGGTGATCTTTCAGCTGGACCTGAAATGACAGAATTGAGGGGAGTAAGTTTCATTGAGAAACTTAGTAAGGGTAGCACTTGGATTCAATAGGCAATGTAACCATCATTAAAACCTGCATCCAAAGACACTAAAACACAGAAACCACAATGCATATATACAAGATATAGCAACCAAATGCAGCAGCCAAACACAAACAACAAACACATGAAATGTGGCAGCAACATATACCATAGGTTAGTCCGTAAAACATGTAATAAACTTAACCAAATCACTATGGCAGCCCTCCTCAAGCTAATGCTTGGTCTTAGGAGGATTTTAACACTAGTTAGTACTAACTTTTGGGCCCTAGAAACCCAGAAATTCGCTGCCATCACTATGCACTTCACACTAGGTCACAAAACCTTCAATAAGTGCACTCCCCTCACTAAGCTTGGTTCATCAAGCTCATGGCTCTCTTCCAAGCTTAGCCCTAGCTCCATGGTTGATTGAAAATACAGAAAACAACCCATGAGAGCAAGAGAACCCTTACCTTGATGGGTATGCTGAAATTGGAGCTTGATCCTAGGTGCACTCAAGCAATAGCACCAAATAGCTTCCAATTGTGCTTCCTTGACTTCAATTGCAAGTAGTTTTGAGTTTGAAGGTATGGTGGCTATGGAGTAAGTGTGGAGGAGAGGGCTGGCTTTCTTTTTGCTGGTGGAGGCCGAAATTTAGAGAAGCAAAGGTGGTCTTGACTACTTAAATAGTCAAAAGTACACTAAACACACTTAAGTAGTCTTAACCTTGTCTTATGTCATTTTCCTTGCTACAAGACTATGGTTTCTTAGTCTTAATCTCTTGGCCCACATTTGACCATCCTTATCTTCCTTTAGCAGCCCTCCTTATGTGGGATAACCCCACAAAACTTCCATTTGACTTAAGTCATAGACATACACATCTTAAGGCCTACATTAGAACACTTAGGTCCTTTATGCCTTTTTGTGTTTTCTTTGTCCTTAGTTGTCTTCCATAAGCAATTTGGTCCTCCAATAGCACTTTCATACCATTCATATCCTTCTCATAACTCTCCAAATCTCTTTTGTGAAAGTTTTGCAATTGGGTACCCGAATTTCCAAAATCTTACAAAAAAGTCCATAGGTTGCTTGACAAACAAGCAATCCTTAAGGCTTTTCTTGGGGACCAAGTTACCAAATTGGAACACTTTTAGGGAGGTGTTGATCATGCCTTTTAATCCCCATACTTCAAACACTATGGTGAGAATTACACAATATAATGGTTTTTAGCCATTATGATGCACTTGTAATTCTCCCATTTTGTGAGGTGGTAACAAAATAAGCAGAAAAATCACAAAGGACAACACCACCTAACCTAAGAATATGACAAGAGAAGGTAATGAAAATCGGGTTGCCTCCCGACTAGCGCTTGATTTTACGCCTCTAGCTAGGAGCCTTTAACAAACTCTTTCAATGGTCGGGTTCGGCCAACATGGTTTGACCGATGTGCCTAAGTTCGTCACCGTAATAAGCCTTGATTCGTTGACCGTTGACTTGAAAAGTGGATCCATCTTGTGCTTTAAGCTCCACCGCTCCCACGGCGAAATCACTAGCATCACACATAATTTTAAATGGTTCTGCCCAATTGGGTGCTATAACCACGATGCACTCACCAATTTCTCCTTCAAATTCTTAAATGCTTCCAAACAATTTTCATCAAAATGGAATAGCACATCCTTCTCAAGCAAATTGCATAAAGGCTTAGCAATCGTGGAAAAATATTTTATAAATCTCCGGTAGAAGCCGGCATGACCTAAAAAACTTCTCAACCCCTTTACGTTGGAGGGTGGTGGTAGTTTTTCAATGGCTACAATCTTAGCTCTATCCACCTCCATACCCTCACAAGAAATTTTGTGTCCAAGCACTATTCCCGAATTAACCATGAAATGACACTTTTCCCAATTCAAGGCTAAATTAGCTTTTTGACACCTCTTCAAGACAAGGGCTAAGTTATTCAAACATGCATCAAAGGAATCACCATAAACCGAAAAATCATCCATAAATACCTCCATGCATTTCTCTACCATATCGGAAAATGTTGCCATCATGCATCATTGGAAGGTTGCCGGTGCATTGCAAAGTCCGAATGGCATTCTTCGAAAGGCATATGTGCCCCACGGACTAGTGAAAGTAGTCTTCTCTTGATCCTCCGGCGCTATTGCAATTTGATTATACCCCGAATAACCATCCAAAAAGCAATAAAACTCATGCCCTGCCAACCTATCCAAAATTTGATCAATAAAAGGAAGGGGGAAATGGTCTTTCTGGGTAGCCATGTTGAGCTTCCGGTAGTCAAAGCATACTCTCCATTTGGTGACCAACCGAGTAGAAATCCATTCATTATTATTGTTGCCCACCACGGTTATATCGCCCTTCTTAGCCACCACTTGCACCAGACTCACCCATTAAGAATCCGAAATTGGATAAATAATACCGGCATTGAGCAATTTCACAATCTCCTCCTTGACCACTTCCTTCATCTTCGAATTTAACCTTCTTTGAGCTTCAATGGAGGGCTTGAAATCATCTTCCATAAGAATTTTGTACATGCAAATTTCTGGGCTAATTCCCTTGATATCGGAGATGGACCAAGCTATTGCCCCTCTATGGTCCCTCAAAACTCGAATCAATTTTTCTTCCTCCAAAGTGGTCAATGTAGAAGAAATAATCACCGGTAGGGATCCCTCGTTGCCAAGATAAACATACTTAAGATCCTTTGGTAATGGATTTAACTCCAACGTGAGCTCTTCCTTAAAATCACAAGACAAAAGTTGTTCCACCCTTTTCTTTGGAGTTTACAACCTCCCACAAGTATTAAGAGTTGTCAAAGTACTCATCACTTCAAGGTCTTCCTCACCACATGCATTTCCTAACACTAGAGCTCTTCCAATAGGATCCTTCATAAGCAACAAATCTCTTTTTTCTTCAATACAAGAATCTATCACATCAATCATATAACACTTGGGCACCTCATCATCAATAGATTTCATGGCTTGAGTAAGATCAAAAGTAATTTCCTCATTATTAGCTCTCAAGGTGAGATTACCTTTTTCCACATCTATGACGGCCTTCCCGGTGGCAAGGAATGGTCTCCCAAGTATGATTGGCATGTTCCGGTCTTCCTCCATATCCAACACCACAAAGTCTACCGGAAATATAAATTTGCCAACTTTGACTAATACATCTTCCAAAACACCTTTTAGGAATGTGAATGACCTATCCGCCAATTGAAGACAAATAGATGAAGGCTTTACCTCTCCAAGGCCAAGACTCCTATAAATGGATAAGGGCATCAACTTAATACTAGCCCCAAGATCGCACAAAGCCTTGTCACAATGGAAAGACCCAATATCTAGGGGTATCGTAAAACTCCCCGGGACCTTGAGTTTTTTAGGCATCTTCCTTTGAATGATGGCACTTGCTTCTTCTTTCATCAAAATGAGCTCATTATCAAGGAACTTCCTCTTTTTAGTAATCAACTCCTTGAGGAACTTGGCATAAGAGGGCATTTGATTTAGTGCTTCCAAGAAGGGAATGTTAATCTCCAATTTTTTGAATATTTCTAGAAACCTCATAAATTGAGTATCCTCCTTCTTGGGCTTGAACCTTTGGGGGTATGGAAGGGTCGGAATGTGCTTGGGTGCTTCCTCTTGTGTGAGCACATTTTTAGCCTTGACCTTTGTGCTAGCTTCCTCACATGTGGTTGATGGCACTTGAACATCTCCATTTTTTTCCAATGAGGTGGGTCCTTGGGGAGGATATTCTTCTTGAATGGGTGGCTCCTTAGGTTGAGTTACCACATTTCTCCCACTTCTAAGCGTAATAGCTTGGCAAGATTCCCTTGGGTTGACATCCGTATCACTAGGTATGAACTTCACTTTTTGGGGTTGTCGCATGGAAGTTGCAAGTTGACCCATTTGTGTCTCCAAATTCTTGATTGATGCTTGAGTATTGGTTTGCATCATCTTCATCTCATCCTCCAATGCACCAATCTTTTTGTTTTGTCCATTTGCCAATCCCCTTACTTCATGCATGAACTCTCCCATCATACCCTTCATGAAATCTTTCAAAGATGCTTCCGCTTCATTAAAGGTTTCACCTTGTGGTTGCATAGCACCTTTGGGATTTGAGTAGTTGAATCCTTCATGTTGATGACTCCTTGGGAAGAAGTTCCCTCCTCCTTGCTTGGGTGGGTAGGGGTTCCGATAACCCAAAAAATTCACATCTTCCACTTCATCCAAATCTTCACTAGCCATGGCTTGTTGCAATTTCACTTTATCTTGATTTTTTGACAACTTAGCTACCATGCTAGTGAGTGCCAAAAGTTGTGCTTGGAGGGAGGTATCTTTGTTTACCTCATACAACCCACTCCCCTTCCTTGGGATCTGTTTCCCGCTAAGCTCAAGACTTTTGGCCATGTTGTTCAATAACTCAAAACATTCCTCCACTTCTTTCAACAACAAGAAACCACCGACGGCGGCATCAACTTGCAATCGAGTATTGAAACTCAAACCATTGTAGAAAAGATGAAGTTGGTGAGCTTGATCAATATCTTGAGTTGGAACCCTCTTCACCATCCTCTTGAAATGCACACATGCCTCCGCAAGTGACTCCCATTCATTTTGCCTAAATGCCAACAATTTATTCTTAAGCTCAAATGCCTTTTGAGATGGAAAGAACCTCCGAATAAATGCATCATATAACTCTTGCCAAGTATGAACCGAAGTAGGCTCCAAATTCTCAAACCATTCCGATGCTTCATCCACAAGAGAAAAGGGAAAAGTCTCATCCTTTTCACATCTTCACTTACACCATCTAAATCAAAAGTATCACATAGACGAACAAACCTCTTGATATGGTTAGTTGGATCTTCATCAAGGGTTCCTCCAAATGGGTGTGCTTCCACCAATTGGAGAACATGGCTAGGAATCACGAAAGCTCGCCCTCGAAGCGGCATCGGTCTTATCATATTGTCATGATCTTCCACCCTTTGAGGTCGAAAGTAATCAAGCACCGGTCTTCTTCTTCTTCTAACACCATTTTCATTGTCCATTACCTCCTCAACTCCATTGTGATCCATGGCATTGACATGTCTTTCTCGTCCAAGGTTCCTCATATCATCTTCTCAATTTCCTTCCATGTTGACAGAATCGAAGGTACTAGTATCTCCTTCTTCAATCACCTTGCTTCTTAGCCGAAGTTCTCACAAGCTTCTCTCAATCTCTAGATCAAGTGGTAACAAGTGAGAACAAGAGCTCCGGGTCATGCACTAGATGTACCTACAAATTGAAAACAAACCAAGAACACATTAACTATAAGGACTAAAATCAAGTGAACAAGAGAAACCAATTTTCAATAACCAAGGTAAAAATCAAATCAAAATTCCCCGGCAACGGCGCCAAAAACTTTCTTGTAAAACTAAGAGTTTATCAATTTATAACCCTTAAAAAAAACCCGAGAGCGAACAGAATTGTTGTGTGCTCAAAAGTGAATAGGGGTATCGTCCCAAGGGAATTTAGTGACTCTACCTAGGTTTGAAATTCAAATTACTCAAGTTACTTAACTTAAAAACTAAGAGAAGTGAGTCTAAAGATGGTGATAGGTCCTAAAGAGGTTCTTAATGGCTAAGAGAAATCCCTATATGCTAGAAAGAACTTGTCGAGAGAACTTAGAATTAAGGCAACTACCTCCCTAGGATTCCACTCCTACCCCCTTGCTACCCAAGTAAGTTTGTCTTCAAGTATGATTTTCCATGTGTGGTAAAGAGGATCTCACATCAAGAACTTCTTTCTCAAGATGGGTCCTTGCTTACCCTCAACTAACTTGGGCCTTACTCAAGCTCCAACTTTAGCTTAGAGTGGTTAAAGAAACAAACCTCTTTTTGACTCCTAGTGATCACCTAGATTATCTCTAATTTAAGTTAACACTATGCCCCCTCCATTTCTCTTTATCACCTATTAAACCTTTCTCAAGGATTAAGTGAACTAGCACATGGGGTATGGTGGCCTACCATCATACAATCAATAAGCACAATGAAAGGGACAACACAAGAGAATCTCATACACAACCACAAGACAAATTCATTAAGTAGCAATGTAAGGAATGTCACCCTAGGGAGATAGAATGAACAACTCACAACACATACTAAACATCATCACAAATCCCACAATGAAAATACACACGAAAATCCAACAACTAAAAGAAAGGACAGAAGAAACCCAAAGGAAACCCTTCAAAGATTAAGCTCCCAGGAATGGTCACCCCTCCTTTAAGCTCCAAAATCGCTTCCTTAATGATCCAAAATCCCCAAGAGTGATTAGAAATCAAAGTCAGCCAAGTGAGGTCCTTGAGCTCTTCTTTTCCTTTCCTATTTATACTTCCTCCCCCTTAAACCCTAAAAGGGATAAGGATTACCCTAAAAAGGCCAGCCCATCAAGAAGGAGGAGTGGGGGACCAGCAAAAATGTGATCTTTTGGCGAAATAGAGTGATGTTGGCGACGCGTCGCCAATCTGGGTCGACTTCTGGTGACGCATCACCAGGTGGGCAAAAGATCTTAGAATAGTGATGTCTTTGGCGACGCGTCGCCAGCCTTGATTTTCCCCTTTTCCCGCTTCTTTTGTTCAAACGCCATTCCGCTGGAGTCCGCTTCTACCGCCCGGTCTGCAACACAGTCCCAACCTGAAGTGAGCCAAAGAAAACAGGAAAAACTAAGATCAAGAGGGAAGAGTTATAAAAAAATGTCGGTGAAAGTTGTCAGAAAGTCACCACTTTGACCATGAATTTATGCACTTAACAATGGTGCAAGAGGGTATAGTTCTTGGGCATAAGATACCTAATAAGGGTATAGAAGTCGATAAGGTAAAGATTGAAACCATTTCTAGATTACCACTATCTTCCTTAATTAAGGCAATTAGGAGCTTTCTTGCTCATACCAGTGTTTGTTGATAGTTCATTAAAGATTTTAAACCACTCACTAAGTTGTTAGAAAAAGATACAATCTTTGACTTTATTGATAGGTGTCTCTCTGCTTTTATTATTCTCAAGGGTCGTTTGACTAATGCACCTGTAATGGTAGTGCCTTACTGGTATTTTCCATTTGAATTAATGTATGATGCTAATGATTGGGTAGTAGGTGCAGTTTTGGGGCAATGTAGAGATAAACACTTCTAACCTATATATTATGCCGGTAAGACATTAACTAGTGCACAGGAGAATTATACTGGTCTGTCATTTTTCCTATTGATAAATTCTGGTCTTACTTGTTTTCACGTAAGGTTATTTTGTATAATGACCACTCTGCTTTAAAATATTTGTTGAATAAGAATGGTGGGCCCTCTTACTTCAAGAACTCAACTTAGAGATTTTGCATAAAAAGGGTGTAGAGAATCTAGTCGTAGACCATCTTTCCGAGAGGGATAATACCGAAACAAAATTGATCAAGGAGATGGACATTAATGATTCATTTTCAAATGAACATCTTATATGCTTCGTTCAAAATTTGTGGATGAACCTTGGTTTGCTAAGTTTGCTATTATCTTTTATGTAAGGTGCTACCTAAGGACATGACACACCAACAAAAGGCAAATTTCTTCTTGGAGTTAAAAATATTACTTTTGGGATGAACCATTCTTATTTAGAATTTGTGCAAATCAAATCATCCGTCAGTACGTAGCCTACCCAGATACCAAGAGAATACTTGGGCACTATCATAAAGGTCTAGCCAAAAGCCATTTTCAAGGCAACACTATAGCACGAAAGGTGCTAAAGTATGATATTTTTTTGCTAACCTTGTTTAAGTACAGAAGATGGTATGCAGCCTTATGTGATAACTGTCAAGGAGTCGGTAATATTTCTAACAAAGATGAAATGCTGCAGCATCGAATCAAGGTATGTCAAGTATTGATGATTGGGGAATTGATTTTACGAGCCCTTTCCCTTTATCCATTGGGAATAAGTACATTTTAGTGGTTGTGGACTATATGTCTAAATTGGTAGAAGCACATACCTACCAATGATGTGAGAGTCATGGTTAAGATTCTAAGCCAGCTGGTCATCCATTTCGGGATCCCAAGAGCCATCATTAGTGATAGAGGTACCCACTTCCACAATTCTTAATTTGGAAAGGTATTGAGCAAGTTCGGAGTCACAAATAAAATGACTACTGCTTATCACCCATAAGCTAGTGGCTAAGCTGAATCCTCTCATAGAGAAATTATACACGTAATAGAAAATGTGGTCTGCATATTTAGGAAGGATTGGTCACTTAAATTAGATGATGTTTTTTAGGCTTATCGAATGGTGTATAAGACACCTATCAAAACCACCTAATATCATTGAGTCTACGGGAAGGCATGTCATGTTCTAGTAGAATTAGAACATAAAGTATATTAGGCTATAAAGAATATAAACCTTGGCTTTGATCATGTAGGTGAAAAAAGGTTGTTGCAACTCAACGGGCTGGATGAGTGGCTAAATGTAGCATATGAGAACTTTAAAATTTACAAAGAAAAAGTGAAGAAATGGCATGATGCTAAAATTGAGCAAAGAAAGGAGTTCAGAGCTGGTGATCAGGTCTTGATTTACAATGCTCGACTCTAACTATTTTAAGTAAGCTCAAATCCCAGTGTTCAGGACCATTTATAATAACAAAGGTTTTCTTTTTGCTTTTGTAGAGATTAAACATCCCCAAAAGGGTAAATTTAAGGTGAACAACCATTAATTGAAATGATACTTCAGGGGTGAAATTCCCAACATTCAACAAGAAGATATCACCCTCCATCCTCCATTGCCCTATGCTTAGCTTTGAGTGAAACATCAACTACATTGGGTTGATGACGTTAAACCAAGCACTTTCTAGGATGCAACCTAATATTCAGTAGTAAATTCTTTCTTACTTTTCTTTTTGGTTTACTTTTTGATTATAGTTACCTTGGAGGTATGTAGGATAGAAGACCCAGGACAAAAAATGAGTTAAATAAGAAGATCATGTCAATAGTTTTACAAACACGCCCATGTTCATCTTCATGTCACTTGACACAATTAGATTCATGGTTGATTCAAAACCATGTATCCAGGTGATCCGCAACTTTAAATTTTGAGCTACAGTAGCTAAACATGGTTTATGTTAGGCCTATGTTACTAAATGTGTTCAGTAATTATGGATTCTATCATGCCCATGTTTAAAAACGTGTTTCTCATCTGCGTCTAACAATCGAAAGTTCCAAACAACAAACATGGTCTCTACCATGACCGTGTAAATGAGTGTGTTCTGATCACACGGTTATTTTCACAACCATGTTTGTACCAATACAACTCTCCTGTTTTCAAAAAATTTTAATTCTAGACCCTAAACACAGCTTTAGACACATATGTGAGGCTAAAGGTGCCTTCTAGCACGGTTCTTATCACACTGATGTTAGCAAATGTGTCTTTCCTTTGCTTTCAAAAGTACAAAACTATAGATTTGGAACTTGGTCTTTGACACAATTATGACCTTTAGTTTGTTAGCATAACAATGGACTCTAGCAGGCCCTTGTTCCTAACCATGTTGCTTGTTTATTGAAGAACATTTTGAATTCCAACGAGATTACACACTCATGATCACAACCATGTTTGGGACTGTGTTTAGCAAACACGATTATAAACACACTCATGTTCTACATCATGTTTACCTTCTACACAAAATGTTTTAAATTCCAGCAGCATAACATAGTCTATAACATGCCCGTGGTAGTAAACATGTCCTGTGAACACCACTTACACATTTTCATGTTTATGCTTGTATTTCATATTTTGATCACAATTAATTCTATCCTAGTAAGGAACACAGTGTATACCATGTTTTTGTCTTCAAATGTGTATGACAAGAATAATAAGTGACACAGTCAGTAACATGCTCGTGTCATTGACCGTGTTTATTAAAAACTACTTAAAACAGAATCTTTACCCTTTTTTGTGATCATAAACCCACTTATCAGCTTTCTTGAGCCCCAAATCATGTGAAAACCCTAGTTTTCTCTGGTTCTAATCCCTTCTAAGGTATGTTCATCATTCTTTTTCCCTAGATTCAAGTTCCTTTTGAGATTCATTATCTTATTTCTTCATTTATGGAATTGATCAAAGTGCATCTAGCTTAAGCAAAACTTTGCAGGGTTGCTATTCTTTTCTTTATATAGTTGTGATTTAGATATAATCAAGTTAAAATTAAGCATGCATTGTAACTTTAAATTATTTTCTCTTGTTATTTACATCATTCTAGCCATGATCATATAGCTTAATCAATGTTTACTTGCACTACAAGATTCTTAGTTTGCAAGGTGTTTGATTTATGTTCTCATACATTCTATGTTGCTATGAAAGTCAGTTTAATGAGTTTACACACTATGGCATCTACATGGTATGAGATGGAGCATATCCTAAAGGAGATCTCTACTCAGTTAGTATCCCTTGAGGCTTACTCCTCGTAGAAGGCTTCCCAAGAGAAAGCAGTTATTTTCCTGCCACATTCTGACTACTTCATCACCCCACTACTGGAGATCCATAACATTGTTGTCTGCAGTGGTTGGATGCATCTGTGTGAGTCTTCCACCTTTTCCTTTGTTACCCACTCTAGGGTAATCCAGTTATGGTGCTAAAACTGTGCATTTAAACTTCCAGGATTGATGTGTCCTGTAGGTCATCAAAACAACACCCCTAGTGTACATGCTCAAGTGACCCTCTTGAGCACTATGTAAATACATGCATATTGGTCTAACCATAACACACATATTTACATTTATGCACACTATGGCAGCTAAGAAGGAAAACACTAGCATAAGTCTTAGTTTTGGCTTCCACTCATTAAGCATTCTTACTAGGTTCAAAAATTCTAGCCATTGCACCCAAACTTCCTCCAATAAACTGTATTAATCTAGCCATGTAACCCCCTATTTTATTTTCTCTATCATCAATTAAAGGCTTAGGGAAAACCAAGGAATTTTTTTTTACATCAATAACCCATCTATGGACCAAGTTATGGATTTTTTAAGTTGGTTACAAAATTCTGACCAAATGAACAGTAACTTAGCCAACTTTGCAACATAATATCTATGGCTACAAGGCTCTAAATCCAGAAATTCTAAATCCCAGTTAAACCTCTAGATGTCCTCTAGGAGTGGTCAAAATTTCATACCAAGATTCATTCTAAACAAGGAGATATAGAACTTTGAGTGAAAAGTTGAAATTATGGTCACTTTATAACCATTTTGCCCATACAAAACTTCACAAGTGTGCAAACACTTCATTCACAACGGGTAAGCCCTCCAAGGCTATTCCATACATGTCCAATACACATAGAAATTACATTCTCTTGCATCTAGCAACGTTATGTTGTCAAAATAGAATTTACAAGTAGGTAGCCTATCATTCACACTTAGGCAGCTTTGCACCACATCACATACATAGCCAAAACATTACTCAAATGTTCACATACTTGTCTCATTTTACATACACTACATGTACATGCATACATGCACTATAAAATGGTCTTAACTCAACTAAAAAAACACCCTAAGTCACAGGAATGCCTGAGACACAGTGGACTTCAGAATAGGATGCTAGACAGCTGCTGCATAACACAATAAGCACCATCACTAAAATACCAAATATGCTCCTAAAATCAGCAAACTTTCCAGATCACAACCATACATATGGAAGTTCAAGTACCTAAAAATTTAGAGCAAAAATCAAATCACGAAGGTTAGTTTGAATGTGATCTTTCAGCTGGACCTGAAATAATAGGATTGAGGGGAGTAAGTTTCATTGTGAAACCTAGTAAGGGTAATACTTGGTTTCTTAAGGAAATGTGACCCTCATTAAAACCTGCATCCAAATACACTAAAACACAAAACCACAATGCATATATACAAGATATTGCAACCAAATGCAGCAGCCATTCACAATTAACAAACACATGAAATGCGGCAGCAACATAAACCATAGGTTAGTTCATAAAACATGCAATAAACTTAAGAAAATCACTATGGAAACCCTTATCAAGCTTAAGCTTGGTCTCAGGAGATTTTTAACACTAGTTGGTACTAACTTTGGGCTCTAGAAACCCTCACTTCACTGTCATCGTTGTGCACTTCACACTAGGTCACAAAACCTTCAATAAGTGCACTCCCCTCACTCAACTTGGTTCATCAAGCTTATTGCTCTCTTCCAAGCTTAGCCCTAGCTCCATGGATGCTTGAAAATATAGTAAACAATCCATGAGAGCAAGAGAACCCTTACTAAAGTGGGTAGGCCGAAAATCAAGCTTAATCCTTGAAGTATCCAAACAATAGCTCTAGTTTGCTTCCAATTGCTTCCTTTTGGCTTCAATTTCAATTTCAATCAATTGCAAGTTTGAAGGTGTGGTGGCTGTGGAGGAACTGTGGCTGTGTTCTTGGGCTGGAGGAGGCCAAAAATAGGAGAGAGATAAGTGAGTTGGCCACTTAAATGGGCTTAAATGAGCTTAAGTGCACAAAACACACATAACAAGCTTAACCTTGCTTTATGTCCTTTTCCTTGGCCATAAGCATGGTTTCTTTGTCTAAAAATTATTGGTCTACATTTTGCCCACATTTTTGACCAATTTCCAAGCCATATCCGCCCTCCCTAGGTGGGAAAACTCCAAATTACTCCATTTGACTTAAGTCAAAGACATACACATCTTAAGGCCCACATTTGAACACTTAGGTCATTTATGCCTTTTTGTGTTTTCTTTGTCCTTAGTTCTCTTTCATAAGCAATTTGGCCCTCCAATATTACTTTCATACCATTCATATCTTTCTCATAACTTTCCAAATCTTTTTCTTGAGAGTTTACAATTAAGTACCCGAATTTCCAAAGCCTTACAAAAAAGTCCATAGGTTGCTTGACAAACAAACAATCCTTAAGGCTTTTCTTGAGGGCCAAGTTACCAACACGGAACACTTTTAAGGAGATATTCATTATGCCTTTTACACCTCGCACTTCAATCACTATGAAGTGAATTACACAATATAATAGTTTTTAGCTAGTATGCCACACTTGTAATTCTCCCATTTTTGTGATTTGGTAACAGCCTTGATGACTTTGGTGTGTGAGTTCTATGCCAATGGCACTTGTAGTGGTTTGTTCACTGAGGTATCTATGTGGGTGCCTTTGCGAGACATTGAGCTTCTTGCTTATGTTGATGACATTCACCGTCACCTTGGCATCATTCACACTCTGAGCTACTTTCCTCAAACCTACATCATCTTAGATTACGCAAACCTTCTATGGCCAATTGGTGGCTTGGACCATAACTCCTGGCTATAGCCCTTATCTTCGTCCATCCCAGTTGCTTCCTACTGTGCACCCTTGGTTGGTTTCCTTGAATGAGTGCTTATATTGTAAGCCTCTTTCTAATTTAGTCATTGAGGTAAAAGCACTGCTGTTGCATGCAATCCTCTCTAATAGGCTAATCAACACAGGCCAAGTTATGATGTAGACAATTAGGCGAGCAACTCTCCAACTTTAGCTATCATGTTTCCCCAGTTGATTACAAAGCTATTGATAACACATCATATCATTTGCCCATGTGGAGTGTTTTGAGTTGTTAACCCATTGAGGACATGCGAGGATGGAGACGAGTATGACAATGACAAAAGAGATCTTGCTGAGGCCACGACCAATCTTGCCATTGCTTAGAGCTACTATTCTCATCATCAATATATGACCATAGACATATTCTACTTTATTTTTCTTTTATCTAGTTGTGTTTGACACTATCATTGGTGCATGGGTTGCTCACATTTTTGTTTTCCTTATGCCTTTATCATCATACTTTCTTTTTTAGTTCTATTGTATTTTGCCATTGATCATCTTTTTTGTTCTCATGGAAGCCTTCATATTGAATCTAAAGCTTGATCAAACTATTTTATGGATCTTTTGGAATGCTGACTTTTACGTCAAACAACTGAATTTCTCAAGATAGTATCAATTTCTATTTTCCCTTCCTTTTCACTTTGTTTTCCATGTTGGTATATTGAGGGCAATGCACAATTTAAGCATGGGGGAGTACATAGCTTAGGCGTTAAGCTTTACTTTGTTGAAGTTTTGGAAATTTTCAGAGAAATTTTCAAATTTTTCAGCTTTTTGAGCTTAATTGTTTTTTATCATACTATTGAGCATATTCTTTTTTATAGGGAGTGACTATTAATTTAATGTCTTAATTTTTAACTTGAAGCTCAACTAAGTGATCCTTGAAATCTTTCACTTTTGTGCTCAATTGGTTTTAAAATGTTTTTACAATTTATTAGCAAGCTAGAGGAAGATGGTCATTAGAAACTATTTTTGCATCAATTTCTTGTGTTTAGTATGCTATTCAAAACATGCTAAGTTTTGAGTTTTTATGTAGGTTAGCGGTAAGTTTGGTTGATGGATTTATGGTTTAGTGTTGAATAACAAATAAAGTACATCATGAAGTTATGCTACTCCACTATTTTTAGTGTAGGAATAGGTTGGGTCTTCTTCTAAGACAAAAGTTGATCGCAGCTCGAAAAGATGCTAAAGGCATGAGTATGATCAAAGAATCATCTTAGATTGTGTTGAGAATTAGCTTGGGTGTAGATAGTGCTCTTGTAGTGTACACTTGCTGCAAAAGTTGTTAGCACATGAAGAGAATTGTTTGAACAAAGAAAGAAAAAAATATGAAAAGTTCAATTATTCGCCCAAATCCATGGTTTTGTGGTTTGAATAGATGTGCATAGTGAACTTAGACTTGGTGTGGTTTGTACTTTTTACTTTGCATGAAAATTTGATGTTTCCCTTAAGCTTATAAAGATATGGGTTGCTAGCTTCAGAATGAGTTGTTTCCATTAAATTATTTTGTTTTCAAAAGTGTTAAATTGAAAATTTTGTAGGCTTAGTAGTCTTGTTAATTTCTCAAGACCTTTAAGTTTCAATCTTCTTTCTAATGCCTTTTGCTAACGAGTCTGGTTTTATGATTACAATTTTTGTTTTCAAATTTTTCTCTTGAGTTTTGCTTGAAAGCAAGCAAAAGTTCCAGTGTAGGGGAAAAATATGATATGCTCATATTTAATTATGTTTTTTTATATGTTTTTCCTTATTATCTACTGGTCTTTGGATATGTTTATGTTAGAATTTGGTGCTTAGCTGGTTTATATTTCATTTTTAGGTTATATTTCAGCTTTGTTTGAGTTAGAGTGGATTTTTGTCAAGTTTTTTTGTTGAATTGCAAGTTTTGGTAAAATTTGGAGTAGACACACCTTTATACACGCACGTGTTTATGCTTACATGCCCGTGTGTATTGCATCCTAAACTATGTCATTAAATTGCAAGATTTTTATGTCCAGATGTTGAACATAGCCTTAAACATGGCCATGTCTATATCCATGTTTAGTCACTGTTAAGGTTTTTCTCGAGTTTATTCAGCAAAAAAAAAAGTAGAAGAGCGGGGGGAGAGGTAAAAAAGACAAAAAAAAAAAAAGGAGAATAATTTTCATAGGAGAAGGTTGCTGAATGCAATTTCGTTTATCAGCACCATTTAATGCGCATTAGATCAGGGATTTCTTGGAGGAGAAAAGATTCAGAGATGGAGACTTTTCTTCCTATTTCTTCTTTTTTTTTTTGTTGTGTTTTTTTTTACGGTATGATAAACTAAATTTCCTGCTCATGCTTAAAGTAGATGAACCCTAGGATGATTTTGTGATTGTTATTACTTTTGGTTTAATATGATTATACTTTTCTTGTGATCTGTCTAATGTGCTTTCTTGCATTGATTAATAGTGGCTAGCCTATTAATTTAATGTGGGATGATGAACACATAAAGGTAGTATCTGGTATGTTTTTTGTGGTGACCATTGGGTAGAAGGGATATTGTCGTAAACGGGAATAATAGGTGCGATATAATACCTCTGGATTAGGGTGAAACCTAGTAGTTGGTTCATAGGACTAGTCATGTATTCTTGGGAGACGCAGCAAGCCTAAACACCATATCCATAATTTAAGAATAGTGGTTAGTTAATAGGATTAATAGGGAGACAATCTAAATTTGAGAATAGTCCATAGTCCAAGTAAGACAGAAACCTGTTAAGCCAAAATAATAGCAACACAAGGGATTTCTAGAAGGATTCAAATCTAAGTATAAGATTTCTTATTATTGGTTATCTGATTGTTTTCTGTTGTCAGTTTTTAGTTAATTGAATTATTTTTACTGCATTAATTAGCTTAGTTTAATCCATAGTTAGTTAGATAAACAAACCCTCTTGGGTCAGTTACTCAATACCTTTTCCTAGTAGATTAACATGGATAGGGCATGAGTTTTCAAGAAACTCAACAAGGGCCATGCAGCTTTAGAGCCTACATAAGCACTAGCATTATATATGCATACGCAATCTACCATGACCTCCAATGAACCTATATGGAAGACAAAGAAGACAAGAAAACTACAAGCATATATATATACATAAGCAATTATGTAAGCCCAACAAGGACAACCAAGATCAAATAAGCATGCTGTTACCACCTCACAAAAATGGGAGAATTACAAGTGTATCATAATGGCTAAAAACTATTATATTGTGTAATTCTCACCATAGTGATTGAAGTGTGGGGGTAACAGGCATGATCAACACCTCCTTAAAAGTGTTCCAAGTTCGTAACTTGGCCCTTAAGAACAGCCTTAAGGATTGCTTGTTTGTCAAGCAACCTATGGACTTTTTTGTAAGGTTTTGGAAATTCGGGTACTCAATTACAAAAGTTTCACAAAAGATATTTGGAGAGTTATGAGAATGATATGAATGGTATGAAAGTGCTATTGGAGGACCAAATTGCTTATGAAGACAACTAAGGACAAAGAAAACACAAAAAGGCACAAAGGACCTAAGTGTTCTAAAGTAGGCCTTAAGATGTGTATTAAGATGTGTATGTCTATGACTAAGAGACCATAGTCTTGTAGCAAGGAAAATGACATAAGACAAGGTTAAGACTACTTAAGTGTGCTTAGTGTACTTTTGACTATTTAAGTAGTCAAGACCACCTTTGCTTCTCTAAAATTCAGCCTCCACCAGCAAAAAGAAAGCCACCCCTCTCCTCCACACTTGCTCCATATCCATCACACCTTTAAACTAAAAAATACTTGCAATTGAAGTCAAGGAAGCACAATTGGAAGCTATTTGGTGCTATTGCTTGAGTGCACCAGGGATCAAGCTCCAATTTCAGCATACCCATCAAGGTAAGGGTTCTCTTGCTCTCATGGGTTGTTTTCTGTATTTTCAAGCAACCATGGAGGTAGGGCTAAGCTTGGAAGAGAGCCATGAGCTTGATGAACCAAGGTTAGTGAGGGGAGTGCACTTATTGAAGGTTTTGTGATCTAGTGTGAAGTGGACAGTGATGGCAGCGAATTTCTGGGTTTCTAGGGCCCAAAAGTTAGTACTAACTACTGTTAAAATCCTCCTAAGACTAAGAATTAGCTTGATGAGGGCTTCCATAGTGATTTATTTAAGTTTATTGCATGTTTTACGGACTAATCTATGGTTATTGTTGCTGCTGCATTTCATGTGTTTGTTGGTTGTGAATGGCTGCTGCATTTGGTTGCTATATCTTGTATATATGCATTGTTTTTTCTTGTGTTTTAGTGTATTTGGATGAATTTTTTAATGATGGTTACATTTCCTATTGAATCCAAGTGCTACCCTTACTAAGTTTCTCAATGAAACTTACTCCCCTCAATTCTATCATTTCAAGTCCAGCAGAAAGATCACCTTCGAACTAACCTTTGTGGTTTGATTTTTGCTCTGAATTTTAAGGTACTTAAACTTCCATATGTATACTTGTGATCTGGAAAGTTTGGTGATTTTATAAGCACATTTGGTATTTTTGGTGATGGTACTTACTGTGTTGTGCAGCAGCTGTCCAGCATCCTGTTTCTAGAGTCCATTACATTTCAGGCACTCCTGTAACTTAGGGTGTGTATTTAGCTGAGTGAATAACATTTTTTAGTGCATGTATGCATGTACATGTAGTGTATGTAAGATGAGACAAGTATGTGAACATTTGAGTAATGTTTTGGCTATGTAAGTGATGTGGTGCAAAGCTGCTTAAGTGTGAATGATAGGCTGCTTACTTGTAAATTCTGTTTTGGCCACATAAAGTTTCTAGATGCAAGAGCATATAATTCCTATGTGTAATGGACATATATGGGATAGCTTTAGAGGGTTTTCCCCTTGTGAATGAAGTGTTTGCACACTTATGAAATTTTGTATGGGCAAAATGGTCATAAAGTGACCAGAATTTTGACTCTGCACTTAAAGTTCTATATCTCCCTGTGTAGAAGAAATCTTGGTATGAAATTTTTACTACACCTAGAGAACATCTAGAGGTTGAACCAGGATTTTGAATTTCTGAATTTTGAGTCCTGTAGCCAAAGATATGACATTGAAAATTTGGCTAAGTTACTATTCATTTGGTCAGAATTTTGTAACCAACTTCAAAAATCCATAACTTGGTCCATAGATGGGCTATTGATGTAAAAAAAAATTCCTTTGTTTGCTCTAAGTCTCTACTTGATAATGGAGTGAATAAAATAGGGGGTACATGGATAGAATGATACAATTTATTAGTGGAAGTTACAGGTGCAGTGGCTGATCACTAGAACTTAATAAGATTGCCTAATGTGTGGAAGCCAAAACTAAGACTTGTGCTAGTGTTTTCCTTCTTAGCTGCCATAGTGTGCGTAAATGTAAATATGTGTATTATGGTTAGACCAATATGCATGTATTTACATATTGCTCAAGGGGGTCACTTCAGTATGTACACTAGAGGTGTTGTTCTGATGACCTACAGGACACACCAAACCTGGGAGTTTAAATGCACAATTTTCTCAGAGTGGGTAACACATGCAACACACACACATGGCACCAGTTACACCTAAGCAGCATCTGAGGCCTAACAAGCATACCCTTAACCTAGATCATGTCAATTTAGCCACATTAGTGAAATTAATACTA
The DNA here is from genome assembly GCA_039654915.1 of Aquilaria yunnanensis. Classification (NCBI taxonomy): domain Eukaryota; kingdom Viridiplantae; phylum Streptophyta; class Magnoliopsida; order Malvales; family Thymelaeaceae; genus Aquilaria; species Aquilaria yunnanensis. Next base: position 42,308,468 of record CM077599.1, on the reverse strand, counting down.
ACATAGAGCTCCAAGCCCTAGAATTTGAGTTGGCCTACCTAAATCTGATCCCTAATGCTTGCTAATAACCTAGCTAGTTAGCACAACTTAATCACCGAAGTGATCCTAGCCCCTAATAGTCTCTTCGTTTCATTTAACTATATGGACATCCCCTAAGTGCCTAGTTCTTCACTTGAATAGCTTAATTAACATAGGAAATCAAGTGAATTCATATAGAATGATCTTTACCCATTGTAAACCATCTACTAGTACCTTCTAAGCCTTCCGAGGCCTACTAAAAAGCCTCCAACTATCGTAGCAACACACCAACACCTTCAATGCATATAATTTCTACTTTTTTTCTCTTTTACTCTTTTAATTACTTAGGATTCGAGCTTCATTTGCCAAGAACAACATTGTTCTATTAGAAATGCAGCTCAAACTTGATTATACATTGAATTAGTGAGTATAGCCATGCATAAGCCCAGTTAAGCTAAGTGGCATTAAAAATGATTCAAACACTTGCCCAGGTAAGCCTACTTCTTTGCATGGCGCATTGTGATCTTCAATAATAAGATTCCCTTAATTTTACCACTCGGTTAGACATTCAATTACGTCCTCCATCTTTCCAACGCACCGAACACATCCAAACCTCTTCAATTACACATCTCATTAGCCCGGTTTACCCTACCCCTCATACACCACCTAGGTAACCCTTAATCCTCCTCCTTTGAGGTTCCATAGCTAGGCTCCAAAGCTTTCCTATGCCTCTAGCACCCTTATTTCCCCCAGCCCTTGACCTGTGCACTAAGGAGGGTTGAGACAGGTCATGTTCCTTTGAAGCCTTAATTGGTATGCTAAGGATGTTCCTAATTTCCCACGGAGCTCTTTGACCTCCTACATGTGAAGCTATGGAGGAAGATAGCCTCTAAAAAATAATGTGCTAAAAAGCCAAGTTTGGTCTCCTTCCTAAACATTATTGTCATTTAAGTTCCTTGGAAACCAAAAAGAGTATTTTCCTCAGATAAAAGGGATTATGTGTCCTAGTTTACAAAGTTTAGGGGTTGAGTTACCTCGAGCTATAGTTGAAGGGGTTAAGTGTCCGAGTCAGCAAAGTTTGGGGGTGAATTGTGGATTTAGGCCATTTTGTTTCTAGTTTACCGTAGTTTTAGGCATGTTTATCTATAGGTTGCAAAGGTTATTACTTGTATATATTATCCACATATAGGGTAGCAAATTATATATTTTTCTAGGGTTTCTTTTATCGATAGATGTAAACTAGTTTTGTTCTTACTAGATGTATGATGAGATGTGGATATTTTTTCCTTAACAAGTCATATTAAAGCTTATAGCACAATTCTAAATTCGATAGTTTTTTCTTTGTTACATTGTTGAATCTTGTGCAACAAATTTTTGGCATAAGAGAGTTTTTCTTGTTAACAGTATGATGGATTGAAAATTTTCATTGACATGTTTGACAATTGAACTATTTTTATATTGTGGTTTTATTCAATATCGACCACTTGAAGCATTGGTATGGTACATGATAACAACACATCAACCATGAGAAAGGGCCCTCTAAGGATTACTCAAGGACATATGATAAAGAAGATAGCAGAGGAGCTTGGAGAGGCATTGCATGGACTTGTTTTTCATCATTTCAAGCATGAAGACATGGATGAACACCATGGAAGACCATTTGGTACATCAAAGAAGCAAGAGGAATGATGGTGCATATTTTTTCAGCTTCAAGGTCTACATGCACCCTTGAGCACACATACACCTATGGTGCATACACCCTGGACCACATGAGCACCCCGCGACATGACCATGGTTCAAGGCACCAAAGACCTAGCCCACACTATCTTGGAGCCATTGGTGCACTCGAGCTTCCTAGGTGTGCCCTGTTGAGGTCACCCGAGCTGGACAAAGGAGTAGTTTAGCCTTCTAAACCTTTGAGTTGCCATATTTGGTCACTTGAGCATGAGCTAGTGTGAACATGCATTATTTATCATATTTTATCATATTTATCTATTTAGTTTGATTTTTCAGTCTTTTTTTAAATTATGTGGCTGAACCTAGCCTTATTCATAGCATTATGAGTGAATTGAGTGAGTTCTAGTTTATTTATGAGTTCTAGCTCTAGAAAGGGCTTTCTTTTCTTTCTTTCCTAGGAGAATTGAACTTCTTGGCCTACATTCTACGTAAAGAACGTCAAACCTATGCTTGTAAAATTTAGATTCTTCAAATTTATAACAATTGCTAGAGATTTGTTATCTCATTAGTTCTGTGAGAACATTACTTGGTGCTCAAAAAACTGTGTAGTCTTTTTGAATCAAATCTTCTAATTCTACATTTTTTCTAGTTTATTCTTAGAGCTTGAAGTATTCTTGGGGCCATTTCTATTTTTTTTTCATTAAGTGGTATCAAAGCCACAAGTTCCAATAAAGGACAAATCCTATCTTTCTTTCAATTTCTCTTTCATTCAGTTTTTGTTATTATTGTTTCTTGTGTTCTTTTTTGTCTAGGTTTTTTGTGTTTTAAGTGTTTTATTATCTATTTTAGGTCTGCATCTCTTAGTTTTAACTTTTCATTTGAGTCAAAATCAAGAAAAAAAATTACCAAAAACAACTAGTTAGCATCATTTTCACCTAAACCATGCTAGTTTAGTATCTTTGCATCCAAATTCGTGTTCTTCCAATTTTTCCTTCAAATTTCTTCCATTATTTTTCTTTTTCTTGTTAATTTCTATCAAATCTAAGTTGTGTCATTGTGTTCTAGGCCATTCCCCTGCCATCCTAACTTAGTTCATTCTAGTGTAACAAGTGGAGCCAAGAAATCCTAATTCGGTTTCCACTTAAAGTTGTTCATATCCAACATTGTTCATTCTAGTTTCTTTATCCAACTCTCTATGTTTACTTCATACTTTGTTTATTCTTTCCAATTCATTTCATATCTAATTCAATTGGCTTTAGTTTTGGATAGTTTTAGAAGAAAAGTGTGCATACATAACAAGTTGAGCACAATTAACATACATCAAAGTTTCTACAGCCCTCCTAATGGGGAGCTCAATTGAGGGAGGTAAATTGATTAAATTCTTAGTTTAATACCTTATTTTAAGTTAACTAGGTAAGATCAAGTAGGTTAGGTAAGGTTTACAAGGTTTCAAGGAGTTTATGCCACCAAAAGAGGTTAAGGGAAAAATGGTAATTTCGAATCCCATGGTGTCAGGCTGAGTCACGAGAGTTAAAAACAAGTTTTAAAACCCAACCCTTTCCTAAAACCCAAACATTTGCTTAAGTGCTTAAGGTTTGACTAAGGTTTGGCCTTGAGTTACTATTTAGGGAATGGGGCTTTTTGTCAACTTAAAACAAGTTTGATGGTTGTTTGAGTTAAAGGCTTATAACTTGTAAGAGATAGGGCTTGTGGTTGCCACTGTTCATCCTTTCTCTTCTAAGCCTGAGTTCACCCTTGGCGTTATACAATCTTTGGCAACCTATTTCAAGCTTGTTTAGTGGTTTGGAAAGTGATTTTCACATTATTCTTGCTTGATCTGGGTTTGAACGTGACGTAACTTGTTTTTCCTTGTTGATTTCTTATTTGTTTGGTGTTTTGAGGCATGGCTTTTGCTTAGCTTGTGTTAATTTGGTGCCATTTTCTTTGGTTTGCTTGGAACCTAGGTAAATGTTAAGGCAACCATCTTCTTCGTAAAGAATTGTTTGATCCTTGCTTGTTACTTGAAATTAAGGTATGGGATTTAGAGTTTCAAGCTTAGTTGATGCTATTAGAGTGTTGTTGCTTATTCAAAATAAGTAGTTTTGGCAATAGCATTGGTAAGTGGGCAAGGTTCTTCATGGTGGACTAGGTGCATGTGTGAACATGGTATGATGTTGTGATGCATCATAGGTGTGTTTATAATGGTGTATTGTGGCCTATGCAACATGTTTTATAGTTATAAGGAGTTGGAAGCCATTCTAAGCACAAGTTGGAAAAAACTAGGCACAAAGGGCTTGAGGACACTTCTCCAAGCCCTCATGAAACAACTAGAGAGTTTTATACTATGGGAATGTGTCACCAAGGTTGGGAACGCGTTGCCATAGGGTTCTTCCCCAATAAAACCAACTTTTGCTAAGGGTTCTAAAGGAGGGCCTAAGGGGTGCTTTGGGTGCCTAGGGGTTGAGGTGTCTCAACAGTACTCTAAGGCCTTTTAAACTTTCTAGGAACCTAGGAGTTTTCTTGTAGTTTTAGTGGCCACCTAAGCCACCCACAAGCAAGCTAGAACTAATGGTCATAGTGATGCACCATTAGCTTGGGTGCATGGTTTAGTAATATCAAGGACCTAGTTGTAGCTTTAGGTATAAGGTTTCGATGTGAAAACCTTAGTACTGTTGGTTCCTCAGAAGCCTATTGAAATTAGTCCAATGATAGTTCCCCTGTACATCATAAGAGAGGTTCAACTAGTGATGAACTTCAGTAGTTAGGCTAATGAGCAATGCTTGTTAGTAAATAAGGCTTTGCCACGTGGTTTAAAGACTAATAAGAGGACAAGTCCGACAGGACTAAAAATTTATGTGCATAGGTTTAACCTCATGCTATATGAGCTCATAGTAAAATACCTATGTTTATATATGTGTTGTCCTTAGCAGTTTTGCTTGTAGGTTAAAGGTTTCTTACTGAGAATTACAAATTCTTACTCCCTTATCTTATGTTGTGCAAATTCTGATTTAGTTGACTCCAATAACCATTGAGGGTTGTCGTGGTAGTTTTTTGTTGCAGGTACAATATTATGAGAATCCTTGTAATTCTAGTTCTTATGGTTACTTGTTCGTTAATGTTTCTTACAAACTATAGTTTTTTGGCCGGAATGGCTAGTAAAGCACGTGGAGAACTTTTTGAGGCTTGCCATTTGGTTGTAGCTAAGGTGGGAATTTAATGGAAAGATCTTAATAGGAAAGCCTTGTGTACATTGTAAGCATTAGTTGCCTCCTTTGTGTATGGATAGAGAGAAGGGCTCTAGGGTTGCGTTTGGGTGATGGACATAGTTTTCTTTTGTTGGATGCCTTCACTTGGTTATTATATGTAGTTATGTTGACATAAATCATGGATTGCTATGCTTTGAATTATTTGAACCTTGATTTCTATGGAAAATGCCTAGGCTATGTGAATGTTTTATATTTTTCCACTTATGTGAGTCAAAGCAAACTTGCATCCATACTTGCATTTCTAGCCTAATTAACTAGCGTCATGAAGCTTTAACATGGGTGCACATAAATAACTACCCAATTGTAACCAACGGGAGACCTGTTCTCGCAAGTTTCCTAGGTAGGGCCATGAGTGGCAATGTCAATTGGTATCAGAACTCAGTTCATAGATATTGGAGACTAGGAACTGAGATCTAGTTTAAGGTCTATGTGCTTGGAGAGTTAGTACTAACCAACATATGTGGAATGTCTTCTAGCTTTGGTTGCAAGTTACTATGGTTGACACTAGGTCAGGATTTGCTAGTGGAGCTAATGACCCCGGTAAGAGTTCTAATGATCTAGTTGTTGCAAGGTTGGATGAGATATCCAGGGTGCTTTAAAGGATGACTCAGACTATGGTACTGGTGAAACAGGGCATGATCACCATTCTTAGAGAGTTGTTTTTGGACCAACAAAATGGATGAGCCATCTTGGAGGAGGATGACCAAGGGGGTGACCCACCCTTAGGTCAAGAGAAGCATGTCAACCATTAGGAAGTGCCAAGGGCCCATGAGAGGCAGGAGTGTGCTTATAAGCATGAGGATAAGCAGGACAATGTGGAGGCTCCAAGGAAAGGACAAATGCCACATCAAATGAAATTACTTGAGAAGTTCAAGATGGTTGACCTACCAAGTTTTGATGGGTTAGGTGACCTCGACAAGGTGGAGGATTGGTTTAATCAAATGAACTACCTTTTTTTCTTATGGAGGCTATAAGTCAGAGTAGAGGATAGCCATAGTGTTGGGTTTCGGGAGCCAAACAGCGCAGCGGAATTTAACCGAAACCCTCCAGGATCCAAGTGAAACGGGGTAAACCGGGTGTTCAAAAATTTCATACCTAATTTTCGGTTGAGATCTCTCACTCAACTGTAGAGTCGAATCACAAAACCTGAACAGTTGACGTGTTCAGGCTCTCTATGGTATCCACACGAGCCTCTCGGGATCACCACGCTTCCACCACATCCCGGGAGATGCGTTTCTCTTGCGCTCGCAGTGCTAGCTTGCGTCCTCCAAGGAATTGCAAGAGAAGAGTGCGGCTGTCCTTTTGGGAGGCTAGGGCAAGGAGACCTGCGAATTTCTTACTTAAAAGTTGTATTTATAGTGAGACTCAACTTCCAGGCCTAATGGGTTTCAAAGCCCTAATCCAATTAGGATTTAATTTTGGGCTTAATAATGGCTCAACTCCTTGGCCCATTATTAATACGAAATTAAAGTGAAACCATAACCCAAATAATTAGCCCATGCACTCTAATGATCCAAATAGCTCTACGTGTGCGACCCAATAGGCTCTTGCCATGTTGGCAATGATCATAAATCACATTTATGATCATAAGCAATGAGCGGTGTCTAGCAACACATCATTACTACCCAAGTGACAAGATTGTCGGTGAATCGACTAAACCTTTATGATCATCACCGATATATGCCATTGTCCCTTTGTCCAAGATATCAAGACTAAGCACGAGACATGGAATGTGTCACTCTCGTATAGCCCAATCTTTGGTTTCTTGATTACCGAGTAGACTAACTTAAACTGATGACATTGATATCATATATCAACTCATCGGAGCATGGCCATGCATTTTCTAAGTCTCACTCTATCAAGGGGCCCAAAGATATCACTCCCGTTACATAGGAGGGACAAATCCCATCTTGATCATACAAATCCCTCCGCATGATATGTGACATACCCAATGACCTCCTTCAAGTTCACTCAGTTACGAGCAACAAAGGAAAGTATCAAAGTATGTGACTCACATGTAGGGAACCTTGATGATCTTAGGTCGAAGGACTACATATACTATGATCACTATGAGAATCACTTATGACACTCATATAACGATCCATGAAGTGTTCTCATGGTGGGTCGGTCCAGTACACAAGTTCTCCAACTTGTACCCATATGTAGACTACATATCTCATATTAGTCTCCACATATGCTAGTCATTATGTATTATTGCAACCCGCTCCACAATAATACTATACTAGGGACGTTTAAGAATATCATTATTCTAGGGTTACAATTATGTTTATTACGTTACGCAGAAACAAAACAACAAACAAAATTGCTGGATTAATGCCTCAATAAAATATCATGACTCAATTTGCAAAAATACAATCATCTCATGACTGGCTTTTTGGGCACAACACTAACACATAGAACCTTTCATTTTTAGAGGTATGGCTAGCTTATGGTGGGTTGATGTGCTGGAGATGTTGAAGGAAAGTAATAGGAACTAACTAGAGCATAAGAAAAAGGTGCTTAAGTGGTTGGACTTCGAGCGGAAGTTTTGGCAAGAGTACATTAGTAAGGCCGTGTAAGACCAAAAGAGGATTCAGTTTGAAATCTCACTCAATGAGAGATGTTCGTAAGGGAGTATGAGTAGTGCTACAAGTTGCTCATCCAATATGGTCAATACATAGTAGGAAATAATGAACTCAAGGACAAGAAATTCCTCCAAGACCTTAAGCCCATGCTTCGGAGGTATGTAGCGACAGTGGATATTTGGTGGCTTGAGTGAGGAAGATTGAGGATTTGAGGACTCAGACCAAAAAGGTGGAGGTTTAACCATCCAACCTGGGAAAAAGTTCCAAGAAAAGTCTAATGGTGGGAAATGTGGCCAAGGGTCAAGGGCTGACCAAGAGGAAGAAGGTGAGGTTTTATGACCTAGGTGTAGGAGGTTTCATGGCTCTAAACCATGCACTTTGGGAACAAACATTTGCAACCATTGTGGTCAAATTGGTCATTGGGCGAGGGAATGCCCATAAGCTCGACCTTTGCTGGGCCCACCTAAGAATCCATCCCCTGTACCCTTTGCCACAGGAAATGGACCTGGTGTTACTACCACAACGGTTTAGCCAAGGGTCTTCACCTTGGCTAATCAGGTGACCAGGAAGCCAGCCACGGTTCAAGATAATTTTATATTTCAGAATGGTAGCATTAGAGTATTATTTGATATTGGTGCTACTCTTTATGTGATATTGTCTACCTTGGTAGACAGATTCAAATTTCAACGTGCTATTTTTGATGAGTTAAAACTCACTAGACCTGTAGGGAAAAGTTTCATTATCACTAATGAGTTGGTTACTGAGCATCGCTTGCAATTAGGTAACCAAGACTTTACTTGTAAGTTATCGGTTATAGAATTGAGGTCATATGACCTAGTGTTAGGAATGGATTGGCTAAGTAGGCACAAGGCACAAATTGACTGTCCTAGTCACTTAGTCGATAATACTACTGCTTAGGGACCTAGAGTGGCTTACACACGAGGGTTACCGATGAGTGCCAAAAGTTTGCACCTTAGACTCATGGATTCCATCCCCATTGTCAATGAGGAGGAATACTACACTTTGAATGTGGTGGCCATAAAAAAGGAACTTGAGAAAATTCCTATAGCCAATTAGTTTACCGAGGTGTTCCTAGTAGATTTGCCCAGGTACAACCCAAGTAGGACACTAACACCCAATTCGTTTCAACTTTAGCCAATTGACTACAAAATGACTTTTTCTTATTTTTACATCTTTTTTACTTGAAACTAATTTTAATTAAAAGCCAATATTATGTAGCTACAATAATCAATTAAAAATATAATTTTTATAATCTTACTAATTTTTTATGAATTTTTCTAGTTTCAAGTCTTAAAAAAGAAAAATTCATAAAAATTTAACAACATCCTAAAAATTTACTTTCAAATTGATTATTGCATCTACATAACATTAACTTTCAAATGAAATTGGTTTCACGTAAAAAAGATGAAAAAGTTAAAAAAAGTCAGTTGACTTTAGACGAAACGAATTGGCCCTAAGTTTTCCATTCACCTTTAACTTGGAATGGAACCGATTTTGGTACCTCTTTACCAAATTTCAGCTCCTGAATTGGATGAGCTGAAGAAGCAGTTGCAAGAGCTACTAGAGAAAGGATTTGTAAGTCCTAGTGTATCACCATGGGGAGCCTCAGTGTTGTTTTTGAGGAAGAATGACTGGACTTTGAGACTATGCATCAAGTACAGAAAGTTGAATACAGTAACAGTCAATAACAAGTATCCGCTTCAAAGGATTGATGATTTGCTTGATAAACTGAAGGGAGAGAAGGTCTTCTCTAGGATTGACCTCTAGTCTAGATATTTCCAAATCAAATTTAAGGAGAAGGATATCCCAAAACTATATTTCAAATGAGATATAGGCACTACAAGTATATAGTTATGTCATTCGGTGTAACTAATGCCCCAACAGTATTCATGGAAACCATGAATAGGATCTTCATACTATTCTTAGATTGGTTTGTTAAAGTCTTCATCAATGATATCATGGTTTACTTGTAGTCTACCCAGGAGCATGAAGAGCACTTTAGGATTGTTTTGCAAGTGTTGAACGATAATCAGTACAATGCAAAGTTGTCTAAGTATAAGTTTTGGTCTAACAGGATACAGTTTTTTGGACGCATCATAAGTGCTCAAGGTTTGTCAATTGACTCTGAGAAGGTTTAGGCGGTAGTCGAATAGAAGAGGCCAATTATAGTTATAGAGATTCAGAGCTTCTTGAGCTTGGTAGGCTACTATAGAAGGTTCATAGAGAAATTTTCTATGATAATGGCACTATTGACAGCCTTGATCGAGAAAGCTTAGAAGTTTGATTGGACACCAAAGTGTGAGGAGGCTTACATGGATTTAAAGAAGAGGTTGACGAGTGATAGCCGAAAGGCTATCGTCCGTAGGACCTTCAAATAGGCCACCCTCGAAATGTCACGTGACCAACCTCAGTAGAGAGCTCATAACCTACCTTAGTTACCATCTCACCCAACCTTGGATTGAGACCTAGTACCACCCTCGAAGAGGAGCATAGCCAACCTCAAAAAAAGGTTGACATCACCTTTGGATAATAGCTTAGTCAACCTTGGAAAGTGGCCTGCACTACCTTCGAGTGACCAACTTTTGGTTGTACATCAACCACCCTAAAAAAATAGCTACTATCACTTTAGAAAACTCCTCATTAGCCTCAGAGATAAATGTGGCTTCCAAAGGGGGTTGAAAACCTTCAAAGGCTCAAACAGGAAAATGATAAACGTACAGCTAATATGAATACTGACAAAGAGCCTCCACACGCCCTTAACCTTCTGCCTAAGTGTAACCGCCTACAAACAGCTAGGCACACCTCTCCCGGAGGTACGGACCGAACATGAGCAGATCCAACGGACCACTTGTCCCAATCTACTTAATTAGGGAAAATGGCCTTCTCCCTAAAGCCTCCTATAAATACTTGAGAGGCTCCCAAGTAATATGACACGAGAGATCCCTTCTCTGGTTTTTACTCTCAGTAATCTCTCCCTTATATACTAACTTGGGCATTATAGGTCCCTTCCCTGGAAAATACTCCAGGGACCCTCATTCTTCTAGTGCTGTGGATATCATTCAGCCGAAGTTCTCCTAGAGGCCAAGCATGTCCTACATCGAAGATGTCTTAGTGCTTCTTGGGCTTGGCAGGCTACTATAGGAGGTTTATAGAGAAATTATCTATGATAGGGGCACCATTGATAGCCTTGACCAAGAAAGCTTAAAAGTTTGATTTGACGCCAATGTGTGAGGAGGCTTGCATGGAGTTAAAGAAAAGGTTGACGAGCATGTCGATATTCATTTTGCAGACCTAAATAAGGCCTTTACAATGTATATAAATGCATCAAGTTCTAGTTTGGGTTGCATATTGATGCAAGAAAACCAAGTGATCACCTATGGCTCAAGGGAGTTGAGGCCTAATGAGTTGAATAACTCAGTTCATGACCTTGAGCTAGCGGCAGTAGTCTTCGCATTGAAGCTTTGGAGCCACTACTTGATGAGGAGGTCATTCCAAATTTTCATTGACCAAAAGAGTTTGAAATACTTACTCACTCAAAAAGAGTTGAACATGAGGCAATGGTAATGGATTGAGTACATAAAAGACTTTGACTGTTCAAAAGAGTATTTCACCGACAAGGGAAATGTGGTAGTAGATGCACTAAGTTTAAAGTATATAGGACTGGTCCTATCTAAGGATCAAGCTACAAGTTCCTTGGGAGGAACATTGGAGGATTATTTATCGGCACTGCATGAGCTTTGGCAAAACCAAGAAAGGTAACTAGTTTGCATTCTAGAGATTCAGTCAGCTTGGATTAATAGGGTAGAGGAATGTCAAAGCAAAGATTTGTTGTTAAGGAAGATTTTAGGAGAGGAGGCACTCGGTACCATAAAAAAATAGTTTTGTTAAAAGGATGGAATACTACGCCATGAAGATCGACTGTATGTGCCAAATAGGGAAGGACTTAGCCAACAAGTCTTATAAGAAGGACATAGTAATAGGCTAAATGTTCATCCCAGTGTTAGTAAGATGTACCATGACTTGAAGGCACACCTTTTATGGCTGGGACTCAAGAAGAATATGGCTAGGCATGTGCTTAAGTGTTTGACATGCCAAATGGTAAAAGCGGAAAAACAGAAGTAGGCAGGCACTCTCCAAAGTTTACCTCTACTGGAGAGGAAGCAGAGATCCATTATGATGGACTTCCCAGTTGGCTTGCCAAGTACTCGGAGCCAACATGATTTGGTATAGGTAGTGGTCGATAGGCTAACCAAGTCATTGCACTTCATACCTATAAAGATTACCTATACATTGGAGAGGTTGGTTCAGTTGTAGATTAAGAAAATTGTGAAGTTGTATGGCATACCGAATCATATCATATCTGATAGGGATCCCCAGTTTATATCAAGGGTTTAAAATGCTTTCTAAAAGTCATTAGGAGGAAGGTTAGTTTTAGTACTACCTTCCATTCGTAGAACAATGGATAGTCCGCAAGAGTAATAAAAACCTTGGACAATATGTTACATATGTGTGCCAGGTATTTCTAAGGTGATTGGGATCAGCACATGCCACTTATCGAGTTTTCTTACAATAACAATCACAAAGTACTTCTTAAAGTACATTTGCCTCTTTGAAATTTTGGGTGAGGTGGGGAAATTTGCATGCCGATTGGCATTACCACCCAACTTTTTCCAAGTGCACTATGAGTTCCAAGTTACTCTTTTAAGAAAGCGCATAGTTGATCAAGGATAAGTAGTTACCACATTGACGATTCCCATCCAAGAGAACTTGACCTACAAGGAAAAGCCCGTTAAGATCCATGATAGACAAGTTGGGAAACTATGGACTAATTAAATTCCAATAGTTAAGATCCTTTAGTCAAACTATAGCGAAGAGGAAGCTACTTGGGAAACAGAGCAAGATATGCTAAAAAGATATCCTATAAATTCCCTTAGTTGTAGCAAAATTTGAAGAACCAAATTTTAGAAGGAAGGGAGGATGTTATGGCCCTCCTAAAAGGGAGCCTAGCTAAGGGAGGTAAATTGATTAAATTCCTAGTTTATTACCTTATTTTAAGTTAGCAAGGCAAGATCAAGTAGGTTAGGCAAGGTTTACTAAGTTTCGAGGAGTTTATGCCACCGAAAGAGGTTGGCGGTAAAATGGTAATTTTACATCCTGAGGTGTCGGGCCAAGTCTTGAGAGTTAAAAACATGTTTTAAAATGCAACCCATGTGTAAAAACAAAAAAATTGCTTAAGTGCTTAAGCTTTGACTAAGGTTTGACCTTCAGTTATTATCTAGGGGAGGATGCTTTTTGTCAACTTAAAAAAAGTTTCAGGTTTGTTTAAGTTAAAGGCTTATAACTTGTAAGAAAAGGGGCTTGTGGTTGCCATTATTCATCCTTTCTTTTCTGAGCCCAAGTTCACCCTTGCCCTCTCCATTTGTCCTTCAATTCTTGCTCAAAATCAAGAGTTTTTGGTGGAATTTAAAGACCTCAAGGGTATACAAGCTTTGGGCAACCTATTTCAAGCTTGTTTATTGGTTTGAAAAGTGATTTTCACATTTTTCTTGCTTGAGCTAGGTTTGACATGAGGTAACTTATTTTTCCTTGTTGATTTCTTGTTTGTTTGGTGTTTTAAGGCATGGGTGTTGCTTAGTTTGTGTTAATTTGGTGCCATTTGCTTTGGTTTGCTTGGAACATAGGTAAATCTAAGTGGAACCATGTTCTTGGTGAAGAATTGCTTCATATTTGCTTGTTACTTAAAATTAAGGTAAGGGATTTAGAGTTTCAAGCCTAATTGATGTTATTAGAGTGTTGTTGCTTATTGGAAACGAGTAGTTTTGGCAATAGCATCGGTAAGTGGCCAAGGTTGTTCATGGTTGACTAAGTGCTTCTTTGAGCATGGTATGATGTTGTGATGCATCATAAATGTGTTTGCAATGGTGCATTGTGGCCTATGTAACTTGTTTTACAGTTATGAAGAGTTAGAATCCATTATAAGCACATTTGGTATGCTTGGGAGGCCTTCCAAGGTGCTTAGAGTACAAGTTGGCAAAAACTGGGCACTAAGGGGTTAAGGATCCATCGCCAAGGTTGGGGACACATTACCAAGCCCTTGAGAAACAACCAAAGCATTGTATACTATAGGGACACATTGCCAAGGTTGGGGACACATCGCCACAGGCTTGTTCCCCAACAAAACCAACTTTTGCTAAAGGGTTTTGAGGGAGGGCATAGAGGGTGCTTTAGGTACGTAAGGGTCAAGCTGTCCTGGTGGTACTCTGAGACCTTCTAAACTTCCTTGAAACCTATGAATTTTCTTGTAGTTTTAGTAGCCACCTAAGCCACCCATAAGAAAGCTAGAATTAATGGCCATAGTGAAGCCCGTTAGCTTGGGTGTAAGGTTTAGTAACATCGAGGACCAAACCATAGCTTTCGGTATGAGATTCTAGTATGGAGGCCTTAGTACACCTAGTTAGTTCCTCTAAAACCAGTTCAAATTGGTCCAACCATAGTGCCCTTGCACAATATAAGGAAGATTCAACTAGTGATGAACTTCACTAGTTAGGCTAACAAGCAATACTTGCTAGTAGGCTTTGCCTTGTGGTTTAAGGAGTAGATAGAGGATAAGTCCCAAAGGACTAAAAATCTATGTGCGTAGGTTTAGCCCCATGTTGTATGAGTTCACAGTAGGATACATATGCTTATGTGTTGCCCTTAATGTTTTCCCTTGCAGGTTGAAGGTCCCTTACCCAGAATTACAAATTCTCACTCCCTTATCTTATACTGTGGAAATTCTAATGTAGTTAAGCCCGGTAACCACTTAGGGTTGTCGTGGTAGTCTTTTGTTACATGTATAATATTATGAGAGTCCTTGTTATTCTAGTTCTTATGGTTACTTGTTGGTTAAGGTTTCTTACTAACTATACTTTCTTGGCTGTAGTGACTAATAAAGCACGTAGAGGACTTTTTGAGGCTTACCACTAGGATTGCATCTAAGATAAGAGTTGGATGGAAAGATCTTAGTAGGAAAGCCTTGTGTACATTGTTTGCACTAGTTGCCTCCTTTGTGTATGGATAAAATGAAAGGTTCTAGGGTTGCCTTTAGGTGATGGCATAGTTTTCTTTTGTTGGATGCCCTCACATGGTTATTATGTTTAGTAATGTTGACATAAATGATGGATTGCTATGTTTTGACTTATTTGAACCTTGATTTCTATGGAAAATGCTTAAGCTTTTTCCATGTTTTATGTTTTTCCACTCATGTGAGTCAAAGCAAACTTGCATGCACACTTGCATTTCTAGGCTAATTAACTAGTGACATGAACTTTTAACATTTGTGCACATAAATAACTAGCCAATTACAACCAATGTGAGACCCATTCTCTTAGGTTTCCTGGGCAGGGCCATGAGGGACCATATTAGAATCATTTTGAGTTGAATTCCTACATCCAAAATTCAGAAAAAAAGGCATAGGAAAAAGGTTGTTTTGATCCAGCAAAGTTTGTTCAATTTTTAGCAACAATTAGCTTCAAGTTTAAGTAGCAATTAATTGTTTCCTTTGTTTTCTTTTGCAACAAGAAACCTTTAGGGGCATTTTTTTTCCAAGAAAACAGTAGAAAAAATTATTGTTTTCCAAAAAGGAAAAAAACTGGGTCCTTGCACAAGCTCTCGGTTTTCAACCCAATAATTCAATTTTGTATCCTTTATGCTCTAATAATGATTATAGTGGTCTTTTAATGATGGAATTTCTTGAGTCTTATGTTTTACTTGGTTTTTTTCTTCAAAATTCCTTGGTTTTCAAATATTTTTCACTTTTTGAATGCTTTAAGTTTAATTTGCTTAGAACTTTTATGATTAGGTCTTCCTAGCAATTGCCACTAGCAAATTGAATGTGAGCAACATCTTTTGAGAGAAACACGTGAGGGAGTGTTTTGCGAGGATTCTTTGATTTTAGACATACTGAGGAGATTGTTAGCATTCTTCCAACTAATAAGGACAATGAGGCTTTCCATTCTGTGTGACCGAGGTGTTGGATACGTTAACTAACCTAGAGCTTTGGATGATGGAGCTTAGCTATCAAAATGAGGCATCATCATCCATGTAAAAGAGGACTAATCCTATCCACATGAAGGACAAAGGAGTAAAGTTGGAGGACTTAGAAAAGGAAGAAGAAGCTTAAAGTGCACATAGGCAACCAGGGAGGGGGGAGCCACATAAGGATGACCAAATAAACTCCATCAAGCTCAACATCGCACCAGTTTAGAGCCAAAAGTGATCCAGATGCATATTAGGAGTAAGAGCAAAAGATTGAAATGGTGTTTAGTTGTCACAACTACTTACATGAAAAGAAGGTAAAATTCATCAGTGTTGAGTTTACTGATTATGTTTTTGTGTGGTAGAATTGGGTGGTGATTATAGGAAGAAGAAGTGATGAGAAGGCCATTAGAACTTGGATGGAGCTTAAAGCCATCATAAGGAGAAGATTTGTTCCTAGTTACCACTACCAAGACCAATAATAAAAATTGCAAAGATTGGTCCAAGGAAATAGGTTTGTGGAGGATTACCATAACGAGTTGGAAATGACACTCATTAGAGCTTTAGTTATTGAAGAAGAGGAGACTACCATGGTAAGATTTTTTAATGGTCTCAACCCCAAAATTGCAAATAGAGTGGAGTTGCTTCCTTATGTGGATATGGTTGATTTGCTTCACCAAGCCGCCAAGGTTGAGACAATTACACAAAGGGCAAAGGTAGCACGTTCTATGCAAGGTGTAGGAGCCAATTGGATAGGTAGCATGTCCAAGGAACCAAGGAGAGAAGTACCAATGGCCAAGGCTGAAAGTCCATCAAAATGACCCATGACCACTTCCCACACAAAAGGTACCTATATGCTTCAAAATTCTCAAAGAACTAAGAAGTTTGTGTGCTATAGGTATAAAGGGTCATTTGGCTCAGGAATGTAGGATTCTATACATGGAATAGAAAGAAGAGCCTAAGCCTAAGGATGAGGATGAGCTTGATTGTCGTGCCCTAAACTGCCCCTGGCCCATCCGGGCCCAATTATCTAAAACATGCAGCGGAAGTTTAATTAAACCGAAGGGACTTTTATTACTCACTAAGGCTTATGGGCACGAACCCCAGGATACTTACTGGTACTAGCTTGTTATGTTCTTATTAAAGGTTTAAGTTTAAGTGCTCTTGGAAACAAACTAGCACCTATGTGGATTTCATGTGTTCATTTTCATGGTATTTACCAAGCTTTAGCCAAGATTATGCATGGCATCCAAAATACCAACTTAAGTTTGAAAACTTATTTTCATGCATATGCTTTGCATGCTTATGTGTTTTGGTGTTCACTAGTGCACATAATCACTTAATGCCTTTAGATGCAACTAATGCTTAGGCATATATTAATTCACGTACGTGCATTTGAATTCCTTATTAGCCAATCTTTACACATGCATCCAATTTCATGCTTCTCCAAGTTTATTTGCATGTTTTTCTTTGAGTGCGCATACAAAGCCAAACATAGCATGCTTTCAACATAAACATGGGCTTATGGGCCTTTTCCATACTTAACATGCATATGGCCCAAAATTAACCAAGAACATATTCAAATTTTCTAATTTCTTATTTAAGCCCAAAACATGCATTTAAGCCCAATTTATACATGCTTCCGATTTTCATGAAAATCATACTTCCATAAAACATGCATGGGCCTTGGTAAGTCCACCAAGCAATAAAAACACCCAAAGTGTCCATAGTCCATATTACAAGCCCAAAATACTAAGTTTGGCCAAATTTTAGCTAAGTCCATAAATTTGGTCATTTAACTAAGACCAACTATTACATGCTTAAAAGCAAGCCATAATCCAAAGAACACAAATCCACCTTAAGACGTTGTTCCCACAGTTTCTAGACTCGTAGTCCTGCACACAAAGTCCACATTTTATTAACTTGATTTTCAAGCAACTAAAGGTAAATACTTAGAATAAATTGAGCAAATAGTATTTACATACTCAACCTCAACACCACAGAAAGAGTACTTAGGACTCTTAGCTCAATCTTTCGAGCACACTTTTTCCTACAAAGGTAGAGTAGGGCGGGTGAGATTTAAATCTCAATAAGGATTCCGTATGGCTTCCAAAGCCTAACATATGGCCTTTATGGCCTAACATATGCCAAGAATGTAATGGCAATAAATATTCCAAAAATCCTGCAAAGAAAACATAAAGACAAAGAAAACACAAAGATACATGTATATACAATAATAATCGAAATCGGGGGTTAGCATGCACAACAAATTCATAGAAGCACACAAACACACGCCACTTAACACCTTGATTTACAGAAGGGCAGCAAGCATCCCTCAAGTTTTATTTCATTAATTTCACATACTTTTCATTTTCGGAGATCTCACTTAGCATAGGAATTTAAGGTGGCCTACTTAAATCCTAGCCCATAATGCTTGCTTACTTAACTTAGCTCATGAGCGATACAGAATTGCCGAAGCAATAATTTAACTTATGCCCTCTTAGCACACCTAGGATCATATGGTTCTTTGACCATCACCTAGGGGCCCGAATACTCAAAGAGTATAGGAATCCTTACCAATACCGAAAGCTTCTTAGAAGCTTGTTTTCCTTCGATTTCCTCGCTTGTTGGTTTCTAGAAATGATTTTCTAGCACAAGAACCAAAATGGCCAAATAAATTAGTAATTCATAAAATACCAAGAACACTTGGTAATTATCTTAAAGAAATCAAAATACCAAGAATACTTGGTTCACACTTACGAAACCTCGACTAGGAGGTGAGACCGAATTTTTGTGTGCTTGATGTTCTTCAAATTTTCTTCTTGATTCTTCCTCCCAATGAGCTTAGAAGCTCATATACACAAAGAACTCCTTGAGAAGAGTTCAAAACCTCTAAGAAATAAAGATGGCCAAATTTCTCTCCTTGGTTTTCTTTGAATCTTTTACTTGATTCTTGCTCTTTGGGTGTTTAGAGCATGAATTCCACCAAGAACACTTGGTTTTAATTTATGGAAGGGTGATTTCTAGTGATGGCAGAATTTTTGGAGGAAGGAGAAGAGTTAGAAATGTTCTTGGAGAGAAGAACAAGTGTTGGCCAAAACTAGAGAGAAGGGAGAGAGAGTTTGTAGAGAGAGATTGAAGAAAGAGAGTGAAATGGCTTGAATGAGGTGAGATGAGTGAAGAAATGTATTTTGTTGAATGGGGGAGTGTATGTACGGTTATGGGTGTCCAAAATGGGTGGGAATAATGCCTTAGTGGAGTAATAATTCAAATGGGAAGTGGGAGACAAAGTGGGGGGACAAATTGGAAGAGTTGGTGAAGTTAAATGATGAAGTGGTGAAGGTGGGGGACAAAGGTGAGTGGAGGTGTGGGTGGAGGTGGAGGTGGCATAAAATATATTATTTTGAATGGACATGGCTAGCCATGGCATCCAAGGCCATGAAAATGGGTCAATTCCCCACTTAGTCCTCCAATCTTTTGAATTTGGGCAATTGAGCCCAACTTACAACAATTCCTTTGTTCAATTGAGTCCTTCATCTTTGAAATCCACCATTTTCACCATTATTTTTCTTGGCCTAAGCCAAGCTTAATTTCATGAATCCTTAACACTTAATTTAATGTCCCCTCACATTAATTCAGCTAAATTCCCAAATTAGGAAAATTCTTTAGCTCCCAATCCACTTACCCCGGGACCTAATCAGTTTGGATTTTCCGGGCATTACATTGATGAAGAGCCCGAGATGCCACTTTTAGATGATGATTCCCTAACATTTGAGGCCAAGGAGGGACCCGTTGCTCTTGTTGCAAGTAGGGCCCTAAGTGTGAAAGTTAAAGAGGAGGAACCAAAGGGGTGCATATTCCACACAAGGTGCCGTGTGAATGATAATGTGTGTAGCATGATCATTGATGGTGGCAGTTGGAGAAATATGGCTAGTAACACTTTGGTGGAGAAGTTGCAACTACTTACACAATAACATCCTCAACCTTACAAGTTGCAATGGCTCAACGATGCTAGTGAAATTCAGGTTAAAAGGCAACCACTCATTCCTTTCAAGATTGGTTTTTATCAAGATAAGGTGTTATATGATGTGCTTCCTATGTAAGCTTGTCACATTTACTTGGGAGGCCGTGGCAATATGACAAGAAGGCAATGCATGATGGTTACACGAACATCTACATATTGATGCACAAAGGAGGATCGATCACACTTTTGCCATTGTCACCACAATAAGTCTTGGAGGATCAATGTCAACTTTAATGCAAGAATGAGAAAATTTTAAAAGAGAGGCAAGGTAAGGTACTGAATGGTTAAAATAAAGAAGGGAAAGTTGAGAGGACATCTGAGAGGCATGGAGAAAAGAGTGTGTTTGAGAGGAAAGAGAGAGTTGAGAGTTCTTGAGAGAAAAAGAAAATGGGCAAGTTGAAAGAAAAAAATAGTGTTGTATAGCAAAAATGAGATATGTAAGGCAATCCCTTAAAGTACAAAGACTAGTGCTACTTTTACTTTACAAAGAATCTTATCTTGTTATACATAAACTAACTTCTCTTCCAAGTGACATGTTTTTTTGTTACAAGAGTTTGAAGATGTTTTTCCTGAGGAACCAAGTGGACTACCTCTAATCTAAGTCATAAAGCATCAAATTAACTTAGTCCCTAAAGCACCTATTCCAAATAGGCCTACATATAGGTCTAATCTTGATGAGACTAAGGAAATATAAAGACAAGTGCGGGAATTATTCACAAAGGGCTATATGAGGGAGAGTATGAGTCCATGTGTTGTATTTGTGCTCTCGGTGACAAAGGAAGTTGGAACACAATGCATGTGCATGGATTATAGGCTTGTTGATAAAATCACTATAGAGTATAGACATCACATTCCTAGACTAGATGATATCCTTGATGAATTGAATGGTTCTATTATGTTTTCCAAGATTGATTTAAAAAGTGGATATCATCAAATTAGGATGAAGGAAGGGGATGAATAGAAAACAACTTTAAAAACCAAATTTGGACTTTATGAGTAGCTGGTAATGCCATTTTGTTTGACTAATGTACCTAGTAATGTCATGATACTTATGAAACATGTTTTACATGATTACATAGGCAAGTTTGTTGTTATTTATTTTGATGAGATTTTGGTTTATAACAAATGCCTTAATGATCATATGCAACATTTGAGACAGGTGCTTGATACACTAAGAAAGCAAAAGTTTTATGTTAATCCTAAGAAATGCTCTTTTTGTACTAAAAAGGTTATTTTTCTTGGTTATGTGATGAGTTCTAAAGGAGTTGAGGTAGATGAAGAAATGTAAAGAGCTATAAAAAACTGGCCAATTCCTACTTTTATTTCTGAGGTAAGATCATTCTATGGGTTGACTAGTTTCTATAGGAACTTTGTTAGGAATTTTTCTACCATTGTAATGCCTCTTACAAAAATTGTTAAAAAGAATGTTGGGTTTCAGTGGGAGAAATCTCAAGATGATGCTTCTCACATGTTAAAGGATGCACCACTTTTAGCGCTTCCTGATTTTTCTAAAGCTTTTGAAATTGAATGTGATGCTTCAAGAATAGGTATTGGAGCTATCTTAATGCAAGAAAGCCACCCTATTGCTTATTTTAGTGAGAAACTCAATGGTGCCACCCTAAACTATCCTACATATGACAAGGAGCTTTATACACTTATAAGCGCTTTGGAGACTTGGTAGTCCTATTTGTGGCATAAAGAGTTTATGATTCACACATATCACCAAGCTCTGAAGCATCTTAAAGGCCATGGTAAGTTGAACAAAAGACATGCAAGATGGGTTGAATTCGTAGAATCCTTCACATATGTCATCAAACACAAGGAAGGCAAGGAGAATGCAGTGGCTGACACAGTTTTATAAAGGTATGCCTTACTTTCTTCTTTAGATGCTAAAATTCTTGGATTTGAGTATTTAAAGGATTTGTATACTTCTAATCCTAATTTTGGGGAAGTCTATTATAAGTGTGCTGAGATTAATTTTGACAAGTTTTATCAAGTGGATAGTTTTTTGTTTAGAGGAAATAGGTTTTTTTGTTTAAAGGAAATAGGTTATGTGTGCCTCAAACATCTTTAAGGGAATTGCTTATAAAAGAGGCATATAGTGGTAGTTTAATGGGACATTTTGGTGTGCCCGAGACATTGCACATGTTGAAGGAACACTTTTATTGCCCCTATATGAAGAGAGATGTGAAGAGTATTTGTGACCATTGCAACACGTGCAAAAGGGAAAAATCCACAAAAACTGGTCTTGGTTTGTATGCTCCATTTCCAATACCTTTACATCCTTGGATTGATATTTCAATGGATTTCAATGTAAGTCTTCTCTTGTCCAAAATAGGGTAAGATTCTTTCTTTGTTG
Source organism: Aquilaria yunnanensis (assembly GCA_039654915.1). NCBI lineage: Eukaryota > Viridiplantae > Streptophyta > Magnoliopsida > Malvales > Thymelaeaceae > Aquilaria > Aquilaria yunnanensis. The sequence continues at coordinate 42,286,502 of CM077599.1, read as the reverse complement.
TTGTGGATCAGTTCTCAAAGATGGCACACTTCATTGCATGCCATAAGATAGATGATGTAACACCAATTTGTTTTTTAGAATGGTTATGCGCCTTCATGGAGTCCTGAGAACAATTGTAAGTGATAGACATTCTAAGTTTTTAAGCTATTTTTGGAGGACATTTTGGAGTAAGCTTGATACAAAGCTCATGTTTTCAACCTCATGCCATCCACAAACTAATGGAAAAACTGAGGTAACAAATAGAACTCTAAGCTATTTACTTAGAGCTATCTTACATAGGGCTATCATTGGAAAGAACTTAAACTCATGGGAAGATTGTCTACCACATGTAGAATTTGCATATAATAGAGCCATGCATGGTACTATGGGTTATTCACCTTTTGAAATTATGTATGCCTTTAATCCGTTGAGTCCTTTAGATCTTTTACCATTACCTACTAATGGACTTTCAAGTACATATGGCAAAAGGAAGGCAGATTTGGTTAAGAAGCTATATGAGAAGGTCAAGCTTCAAATTGAAGGGAGGAGCCAACAATATGCAAATGTAGCTAATAAAGGATGCAAAAGAGTATTCTTTGAGCCTAGAGATTAGGTGTGGGTACATATGAGAAAGGAAAGGTTTTCAGTACAAAGAAGAACAAAGTTGCACCCAAAAGAAGATGGTCCATTTCAAATTGTGAAGAAAATTACTGATAATGCCTATCAATTTGATTTGCCTAATGAGTATAATGGGAGCACTACATTTAACGTGGCTGATCTCTCTTTATTTGACCATGCAACTTGAAATGCCTATCAACTTGATTTGCCAAACGTGGAGAATGCAATACAAGCAATCATTGTAAAATGCATTCATCCAGGGGACATGGAATACATGAAACCTTTGCCAGTCATGTGAAAGAGTTACACCACTCTACTCATCACATTATGGATTAATTTCCTATAAACTGATGGTTTTTTTCTTTACTTTATGAAAAGAAATATTGGCTTAACTAAAAATTTCACAACAATGATTTTTATAACCGAAATGGTTTCTGCTCCTCATCTTAATTATTTCTCTTCTGAACAACCAGCTTTGCCTAGGAAGATAGAGAAATGTTACTAGAGGTCAATTTGTGTTACCAAAATTTTGTAACATTCTTCCATTTCATAAATCCCCCCCCTTCCCCCCCTTTTCTTTTTACTTAAAACACAATAGTTAGAGGCAGAGTGTGTACCTAGCAAGAAGGGCAGGGCATATTATGTTGTGGCTTTTTACTTTGTACAAATATCGGATTCGCTACTAAAATTAGTAGCTGATTTTTCTCATTTACAGAAGCTATTGGTACCAGTGAACAATTTGGAGAACTCCGACAGTGACGAACAGATGGAAATGGAAACTATTAAAGAAGAAAAAGTGGCGGAGGTACCTATTAATGAAGCAGACCAAGAGGTGGAAGACCAACCTATCAATGAAGACAAACTGATGGGGCACGAACCTATTAATTGGTTAATTACTTCATCTTCTTTTCGTATTGCTTATTCCATAATAGGCAAAACCTCATATTTGCCAGTAATGTTTTGGATTAGGCATGGATATATCACTATAATTTGTGTTTTTGCCCAATCTTCCACTAGTGTTTTAAAATGGAACGGATATGCTACTAAAGTTTTAAATTGAAAGAAGATATGTCATTGCCGGTTAAAAAACTAAAAGAAAATGTTAAAAGTAACAAATTTTGAAATTTTAGGATGGCAATGTAATTTTTAACAAACTTTGAGAACGTTTTGTAAGTAGACTCTTTCTCTTTCTCTTCTTCCCTCTCTCTTAAAAGCCAGCAAAGATATCAAACAACAAAAATAGAGATAGGGCGGTGACTGGCTTGGGGCACTAAAAGAGGAGATCAAACCCTCTTTTTGGCAAAAGTCACAAAAGTCCTAATTCTTTTTTTTAAGATACATAATGATCCCAAGATTTCAAAATCCACTATTTTTACTATTTTGTGTTATTTTTTAACAAGTAGTAGCATATATGAGCTATTTTTGAAATATTAGTGGGAGATTAAGCAAAAAAAAAACTATAGTACCAGGGTTATATCCAACTCAAATTATTAGTGGAAAATTTGAGATTTTCACAATATTAGGAATAAGAAAAAAAAATGTTTGATTTTTGTTTTCGTCTTACAACTTACAAGTTTTATCATCCCCCCCCCCCCCCCCCCCTCCAACTCTCTCTCTCTATATATATATATTCTGAAAAAGTTATTGCCTTTCTTTTGATGACCAATTCATTCACCACCAAATTTTTTTCTAATATCACGAAACCTAGGAAATATGAAATATATGCCATGCCCGTTTATGTTAGGAAAATTTTCAATTTTTCTTTAAGACTTCTTTCCTCATTTTTCAAAAACTGTTTATTTTCAATGTTATGTATTTTTTTATGCACACCAATATTCTTTGAAAGCTAATATTGCATTTACCTAATAATCACATGAATAACATTTTCTTTATAAGGTAATTAATTTTCATGTTGATTTTTTTAAATAAAAGCAGCCTTTAAAGAAATAAAATTAATAAAAAATTTCTTTTACAAAATATGTATTAAAAATGGTTTTCGAACTTCTTCAACGGTAAAATTTCAATTGATATATAATCTAAGAATATAATAAATATTCAAAAAAATAATTGCTTTTTTAAAAACAATTTCCGCAAATAATTATGTCAGAGTTTTGTCTTAATTACATGATATGAATATATTATGAATATTGTTGCACGAAAAGTTAGATACTTACTACCGTATTATGTTCAACCCTGTTTATTTTTAACATTTCAGATATGAGGATATAGTTAACCAGGAGAGGAGAGGCAGGAGGAATAGTATGTGCTTGAACGAGAATCAATGTTAAAACTTGTTTTGCTTTGTTTTTTTTATGAAACTTCTTCAATACTTGGTCGACCATTATGATTCCAATAAATATTTGTAATAAAGCACTACTTAACCTATTCGGTAAAAGGTAATTTGCTCATGTTACGTACTTTCATGAGTTGGATTCTAACTAGATGTAGGGCCAATTTTTCACTACCTTATTGGCCCTTCTCCTGCTACTTTTAAATAGCAACTCAATTGACTTTTCTAGCTTCGAGACAAATTCGGATAACTCAGATGTCCACTCATTATAAGCCAATCGCCATTGTTGCTCTCATCTTGTTTTGCTCCCTTCTTTTGCGTCCTCAAGCCGCTGGTGCTCTCATCTTCTTTTGTAATCAATTCTCTACACCTTGTGTCACACCCCACACAAGCCCTAGTCTGTGCACTCTCAGTGCCACTCACCAAGTTACCATAAAAGATATTAAACACTGGTGCTTTTAAGTGTTATAAGTACACTTTAGTTTCAGCAAACTTTCAACTTGTAGCTTAAGTCTTATTTTCTTAAGGTTAAGGCTTAGGCGGTGCCCCAGGAGGCTTACTGAGTTGTTCTGTGTACTTTACTTGCAGCACAAGGCAAGACCCATACGTTACTTGCAATGCAAGGCAAGACTTTAACAATAACTTGCAACACAAGGCAAGGCATTACACTTTTATCTTGAGGTGTCTATGGTGTGTGCTCATTAAGTGTGCTATTCAATGCATGGCAACGAAGAAGCCCATAACATTCAAGTTTTGAAAACACACTTTTCATATCCATGCACATTCGGCCTAACTAAAGATCACAAGAGGTTTAGTGCACAAAGGCAATTCCATAATCACATAGACAAAACATAACTTGGCATTCATCCATTCAACATATCTACACAAAAAACCATAGTTCACCGAGGCATATACATACACAAAATGGCCTCCTCAAAGCACTACCTACTTGGCAACATACCAAGAGTACTCATTGTCCAAAAACAAGCACAAGTTATGCATTACAGGTCCATCCTACCTATAATACCCGAGAAGTACCTTAAAGGTACAATACAAGATCAAACATTGAAGAACAAGTCCTATAACCAATTTCATGGTCATAAAAGCAAACCACCACACTAATGCCCATGAACACACATCCATAGCTCCTTCTAGACTGTCCCACAACTCTATACAAAGCCTGCAAAACTCAAACACATAGGTTTGACCCACATTCATAAGACTTGCACATTGTACTTAACAAGCCAAGCATTCAGCTTTGGCACATACCTTAGCAAAAGTGCAATTACTTAGCACACAAGCCACACACACAATCACTCAAGCTCTAAACCTTTTCCTGAAACATATACAATAAAGGGCATGAGTTTATAAACTCAGTAAGGTTCACTACAGCTCAATGAACTAATTTAGTTAAGCCCGAAAGCTTAACCTCCATAAAGCTTACTTAACCTGCAAGAAAGACAATAAAACACAAGAAAACACAAGCATAATACATGTACACATGCTAACCGAGGCATATATACAAGATAACACTAACTACAAAGGGGTTAGCATGCACATCCAATCAACCAAGCACACAACACACACACCACAACACATTGCCCTTCTCGGCCGAAACCACCAGCAAGTACAAACACAATCCTTGCACTCCTAGCTTTGCCATTTAATCTCCTATCCACTAGAGCTCCAAGTTCAAAGATAAGTTGGCCTACTTATCAAGAACTTTAGTACTTGCCATTATTGATTAGCTAATCAAGAACCATATAAACCCATAGGTTTCCATATGCCCCATCTAGCAAACTAGGATCATATAGCTCAATTTACTATCACTTAGATGCTAATAATCTACTTGAACATGGAATCATTACCATATGCCCCATCAGAACTATCGGATGGAAGAATTCTTCGAGCTCTTTGGGACGAAGACGGAGACTTTGGCACAATAAATGGAAGGGAAACAAATTTACAGAGAGAACGATTGATGATGTTGAGAGGTAGTGGTGATGTATGTATAAAAGCTGAAAGCTAGAGCTTGCCAATAGTGATGGTGATGCTCAACACAGATACGAGAGCCAATTGGGTATATAATTGGGCTTAAGTATGGGGTTGTGGAAATTGGGTTGGGTGAATATTGACTATTGGGTAGGTATTATACTTGGGCTAAAACTAGACTTATTGAATATGAGCAAATAATTCGAGTTGTTTAGGTTCGACAGCCTAACTCGAATCTTGCCTCTTTTAGGATTGGGTGACCCAAAATTAGTTTCGTGTAAAGACCCCTTTACACGCGACCAAAAAGTCAGGTCGCAATTTTTGTGTCTGAGTCTTCCTTTCACCCTTAGCTTTAGGTTTTTTAGCTCAAATCTAGAGTTTAATGAACTTTTTCTTAGCTCAAAGCCTAAGAGTTTGATGAACTGGGTTACTTTTCTCTCTAATTTTAAGCATTGGCAGATTGGAATCTGCCAAAAAAAATATATTCAGATTTGCTATGGTGGAAAGTGAATTTTTTATTAGATAGATCTTAGTATGGATTTTGTTTCTAGTTTACTTTGCTTCTGGCATGTTTATCTGCAGGTTGCGAAGGTCATTACTTGCATCTACTATCCATATATAGGCTAGCAAATTGTATATTTTCCCAAGGGTTTCTTTTATATGTAGATGGAAACTAGTTTGGTTTTACTGAATGTGTGATAAGATTTGGATTTTTTCCCTAACAAGTTGTATCAAAGTTTATAGTCCAATTTTGAAGTCGATAGTTTATTCTTTCATGGTTGAATCTAGGTGTAACTAATTTTTGGTATGGGGGAGTTTTCCTTGTTTATAGTATGATGGATTGGGTAATTTTGACATGTTTGACATTGGTACTATTGGTATATATTATGGTTTTGTTTGATATTGACCGGTCGAAGCATTGGGTAGAGCACAAATGGCCATGCAAGATTAAAAGCTGTAGTTAAATCTGTGTTTGAGGTAATTATGCTAATCATGTTGTTTAATTTTTTTGGTAATATTTTTGTTTATACTAGTAGTGTTGGTGCGAGATCTCAAAATTAATATTTGAAGTTTTTGTTGTCATCCTATTTGTGGCCGTTTTTCCATTTGTTTGTGTTCATGTATCTTGTAGAGATTTGCACTTCAAGTTCATCTTTTTCTAGCACTTTTTTTGGTTTACTTATTACTACCTATATTCCACATCTCTACAATATGGCATGATAATGATTTTTAGGATTGACCTCTATGCTATTAGAGTTTCATTTTATTTGGAGAGCCACCACCAACGTTTTGCACTTGCACACCCATGCAATGGATTTGGGATTCAATATTTTCTATCCTTGAATTTTTAACCATTACATTAAAGCCCATGTTTAATTATTCAACTTCCGAGTCGGCTCTGCGACGGATGCAAATTTTTAGTCTCGAACACCATGTTGGTGTTTTGTAGAAAAATCTAGAGTTTCGGAGTGAGATGCACGGAAACAGAAAAGCTAGTATAGATTGTACGAAAACCTAGAAATTATTAGAGATTAATTTAAAAAAGCAAAAATAGGCATTTGGAATGGATCTAGGCTCGTATAAATATGAGTGATCCTATGGTCCTGGCCAACCAGCTCGGTTGGTCATGAGGTCTCCTCTCCGTGGCAAGGACCTGCGTCAAATAACTCCAAATACTTGCAGCAAATGTCAAATATGTCTGAGAGTCTTCCAGGTGTCGAGAAACATATAAAATGACTACACACTTTACAAAATCTCATAAACACCCTTGAAGTATGGCAAATCTTTCAGAATTCCAGAAAAGGTGATACCAAATACAAATTAGGCCTGAAACTATTGTAAAACTACCGTTTAACAACAAATGTTTGTATCGCTACAAATGGGCCTATTCCATCTTCCAAAATTTTAACATTTTTGTTGCAGGGATACAATATTACAGCCAAACCTATTCGGGAAAATGCAGATACCTGAATCGTGTTGATGATGCAGCCTGTAAACAAACTTGCATAAAAAGTTCGAAGGTGCCTTCGATGGACAATGCAACGCAAAAAATTACTGTTTAAGCCGTAAGCCAGGAGACGTGGCAGACATGGTACCTGCTTTGCCGGCCATGTGAAGGGCTACACTATTCATCATATTATGGATTAATATTATATGAACTGATGGTTTCGTTTTCTTTTTTTAGGACAACGGAAATTGTTATAACTCCTCATCTTAATTATTTCTCTTCTGAAACGCCAGCTTTGCCAAGGAAGATAGAAAATGTTACTACAGGTCAATTTTGATCTTGGTTAAGAGCAGTTTTTATAAATAGTGTTTGAATTTTGTATAATTTAATAAAAGTGAAAATGAAATTGTTGAAATTAAAAGTTAAAAATTACATTTAGATAATTTTTTTAAAATTCTGACACTAATCACTTATACTAGTATTAAATGGATCCTTTGTTTTGCCAAAATTTTCATATATTCTTCTATTTCATAATTTTTTTCCCCTTCCTTTTCCTTGAGAAAACAAAAATCCACTTCGATAGGAACCTAGAATTAGAAGCAGAGCGTGTACCTAGAGAGGCAGGGCGTATAGCCGGTCCCTGAAATCGTTCCAACACCCTCTTTAAATTTGTTAAAATTCCTCTATATAAAATATAGTTTAAGAAACTATTATGTTTTGGCTCTTTACTTTTTAAAAATGTTGGATCCGCCGCTAGAATTAGTGGCTCATTTTTCTCATCTGCAGAAGCTTTGGTACCGACGAAGAAGTTGGAAAACTTCTCTACAACATCAAACAGATGCAATTAACTAGTAAAGAAAAAGGAACGTCACTGGAACCTGTTAATGAAGAAGACCAAGATATGGAAGACAACCGTATTAATAAAGACAAACAGACGGGCTCAGCATGAAATTATTAATTGGTTAATTACTTCATCCTTTTTACATATTGCTTATTCCATAATACTAGGATCAAGAAAAAGAAAATAAATGCGCTAGATTTTTCTTTTCAAGTTACATGTTTTATCCTCTCTCTGTCTATATATATACATACATATACAAACACACACACACATAAACATACTTACATATATATATTCTGAAAAAAAAAACTTATTACTTTTCTTTTGACGTACGGCCAATTCTTTCTCCGTAAAATTTTTTTCTGATATCGCGAAACCTAGCATATATGAAATATACACCATGCCCGCTTATGTTAGGAAAATTAAATTTTCCTTTAAGACTTCTGGCTTTTATTCTTCCCTCACTTTTCAAAAACTGTTTATTTTCAATTTTATTTATTTTTTATGTATACCAATATTCTTTGAAAGCTGACACCATATTTACCTAATAATCACATGAATAACATTTTCTTTATAACGTAATTAATTTTCATGTTGATTTTACTTATAATAGCCCGCCCTTGTAAAGAAATAAAATTAATAAAAAATTTATTTTACAAAAAAATGTATTAACAATGATTTTCAAACTTTTGCAAGTATAAAATTTCAATTTATATATAATTTCAGAATATAATAAATATACATAAAAATAATCATTTTTTAAAAATCTCTGCTAAGCACATCCAATTGGTGCTAATAATTATGTTAGACTTTTATTTCAATTACACGATATGAATATATTATGACATATAGATATAGTCGACCATAAAGTTTGATATATAGTACTTCAGTATTATGCTCAACCTTGTCTATTTTTAACATTTCAGATATGAGAAGAAATGTAGCATGTGCTTGAACGAGAAGCAATGTTAAAAATGTTTTGCTTTGTCGTTTTTATGAAACTATTTCAATACTTGGTCGACCATTATGGTTCTAACAAATATATATCTGTAATAAAGCACTAGTTTAGTTCTCTACTGCATTTTGAATTTAATTAAGGATGTATTTAAAACTTTTAATTTATAATTGTGGCATTGGATATTTGATAGCTAAATTATCAACGTTGTGACACAGTTCTTGCATAATGATGCTAGGAGGTCTAGTGACCCTCCTTTTATGATGTGACGCCTTTTCGGAGCCCCCATCTACGCAAAACCAAAAAAAAACGTAGTGGAGGAAACAACTAGGAAGCTCAAAAGTGAAGGGCAAACTACAAGTGGAAAGAAAAAAAAAAAAAAAGACACTTCATTGGCCCTGTTAGCAACTTCTACGTCCCCCACCCATTGCCCCATGGCACCCTCAACCCAATCTGAGGGGTTCTTCACTCCCTTATAAAGCAAGTGGGCCCGACTAACCTCAATAAAAGTTAAGATGGTGTCATCTAGTCACCGGTAGGGGAAGGGGAAGAGTTAAAATTTTCACTATTGGAGACCCTTTCCAACCACTTCAATTGCTCATGGTATGACTGCTCTGCCTCGAACCCTTCAACCAAATAAAGACGATTGTAGATGTCTTGAGTGGGTAGGTCGGTCCATGTATGCAGGAAATACAACAGGGGTCCCTCATTCTAAAGAAAAAAAGATCGTTCCAACTCCTCCATGAATCCCGAGTAGTCATAAAGGTAAAAGAATAGTTGCCTTGCAAGAAAGGGAAGCAAAGTGAAAAAATTTGGACCCTGGGACAATGGCCAGTGAACAAAAATATAAGAATGTTTTAAAAATGAGGGCTATACCCCCGCCATGGAACTGAGGAGGATGAAAACATTGAAGTGAATGAAGGTGTTGGAGGCAAGCTATGTTAAGGGGATTTCAAAATGTTCTAGGAGCTAGTTCATAAGGGGATGAAAGGGGAAATGAAGGACGGTTGGTAGCTAGATTTGGTAAACCGAGAAAAATGCCCTTTTTGGGGATTGTGTGCCCTAGCATCTGATGGGCCAACTAGCACCCTAACTCTGACTAGCCATAATTACTATTCCATGGATATCCTCATCGTCTACATCAAAATAACATTGGCTTGACTAAAAACCTCTTACAATCGCTGACCCTAAGGTTCTAATCATTCTTCATGTGATTGCTTGGCAATGGCGACCTTCCCCTTTGTTGATTTGTGAGCCATTTGATGAAAAAACAAGGAAGGTTGCCATTAGTTTGTGTAGGGAAAGGCGACTGGCCACCCATACTGTAAGGAGAAAGGGAGAAAAGATGAAAAAAAAAAAGAGAGAGAAAAGAAGAAAAATGATATCCTACAACTTGGTATCAAAGTACAAATGATTGACATGTGTGGCAAAGCCTTCTGTACAGTAGCAAACGCGGCAAAAAAAAAGTAGAGACAGCACTAGAAAGTAGGAGAGAGTCTTTCAAAACCCTTGAAAGTGAAAGCAAAAACAAAGAATAGTATAGGGGGATAGGTCATATATAGCCCAACAAGAGTTCTCCGTCCTTCATGGCCCGTTAGTGCCACCTAGCAACCCCTCACTATCGTCATTCAATGCTGTAAATGAGCCAAATCCTAAGATTATACGTGGCCCTCAACTACTGACTTTCATGCATACATTTAACAAATGCATCATCCACATTTAATGAAGGCAGTGGGGCATCGCTTTAGCTTTAGGATCCATTACATTAATAATTGGAAGAGGACAGACATCTTTCCTCCCTTAGAGGCCTCATTTCAACACCCATAGGCCTTAGAAAATGTGAGGACCCAAGTGCCACATTTTCAAGAAGGGGGCATGTTGATACCATAGTGTACTAGGCCCAATAAGAACCGTAGCCTAGGCCCTGTTTGCCAAGGGGAACTGGCCCACGGAGACTTCTACTTAAGGAAAAAAATTCTATATGAGGATAATAACAAAGGAAGGTGGGATTCCTAGGATCAAGGAAAATCCCCACATCAACTGCAAACTTGAAGAGGCATGACACTAACATTTGATATGTATAAAAGGGGAACCCCAATGACTTATCAAGGTACGCTCAACTCTCTACAAAAACCCTAGCTACTTTTACTCTTACAGAAGTACTAACTTAACCGTCAGAAAGTTTCCTCGAGAGATACACTTCAAAGCCCTAATAGAGCCCTAATGATTGTCTTTATTCACAAATTCTGGTCTTAGTCCATGCTAGCTCACTAGGCACATCTGGTTCAACCATCCTGATTAATCATTCGACTATCAACAGAGTTATTAAATGTTTAAATAAGTGATAACAATAGCGCCTTGCTGCAAGTATGGACAAAGACAATATTTTTATAAGAGTAAGTTCATGCAATATAGATATGCTCTATGTTAGCTAATGCGAATGCATTTACAAACAATGAACAGTACCACCAAAAACTCCAAACTAGAGCTAACAATGAAACTGGGGCCTTTAAAAACAACAGCAACAATTTCTAACATAGTTTATGGGCTGGCTCAAACATGTTTACTCAATTTGTGCTCATTACCAACTACCAAGTATCTTTAGCATGTTATATAATATAATATTACTTGCATAAGGGAACTTGAGGCCTGGTATGACTTACACATACAACCTAAGCGACATAAAATATAAGTAACCCCAAATGGCATCTTTTTAAACCAAAAACTCGATTGGACAACTAAGTGGGCCTACCAATCTAGATAGAAACATGAAGCTCATACTATTAAAGTAATGAAATTTGGACCTAATATAACTCCTCATACACAGTGTTAGGGACCTAACATGTTCTCCAATTAAAAATGGGCTTCACAAATTAAGCGGACTGCCACAAAAAGCTTGATGGAAATGTGAACAGTAGCCTTTGATTCATGATTAAGTATGATACAAGGTAGAAGAGACTTGCCCTTTACACCGATTCAATCCATGTTAACACTAGGTACAAATGTAATCAATGCCGACCATTTGGCCAGGAAAATTTTTTCATGAAAATTAAATAATTAATATTTTGATTTAATGCAATTAGGGCTTGAAATTTATATAATAAATTTTAAGGACTAGTAGGGCCAAAAGCGAGATTTTTGAGATTAACAGCAATGTTTAACCATTGATAGAAAAAGAAAAAAAAGCAACAAAGAGAAAAAAACTAAGAATTGGGGCAAAAATTGAAGTAAAGTTTGCGGACTAAGAGAGCAAATAAAAAAGACTCAAAACACTAGGATGTTTGACCATTAAATTAATAAAGGTAAAAATTAAAAAGAAAAAAAAAAGTGAAATTAGCTATACTTGGATTGCCCCGATTCATGTCCAAACATGATAAACTGTAATGACTAAAGTTTTCTTTTAGAAAATAGAAATAGTACAAAAAAGTTAATAAAATAAGGAAAATAGTGGGATTTAAGTGATAAAAATTGGAGCTTAATGATTGACACAAAAAGAAACAAAAAGTAACAAAGAAAGGTCTATAGATCAAAAGAGCGAATGAAAAGACTCAATGTATTAACTGTTTAACCATTATCATAATAATTGTAAAACGAAAAAGAAAAAAATTGGTTGAAGTTGAATCGATCCAAATCATACCCAAAAGTAGGCAAATAATAATGACTAAAGTTTTGTTTTAGAAAATAATAATGAAGAAAAGCAATAAAAAAAGTCAAGAGCTAAAAGAGAAAATGGAAGGACTGTAGATACTAATGGTTTGAAAATTAACTCAAAAAAGGCAAGAGAAAATGACCAACGCTAGATCTATGCAAACCATGTTGCAAAATAAACAAACAATGACAGCCAAGGTTTTAGTATATAGATGCAAATTTTTTTATATATGAATGATAAATAAAGACTTATAATGTTTAGATATGTAATTTTAAAATTTTCTAGCAAATAATAATATGAATATCTAAATTCAAGTCAAACTTAAGTAAAAAAAGTGAAATAAATCAAAGACTAGCCAAAAGGAGTAGTGAATAATGTTAAATATTTTTAAGTTTCTATCTTTTTAAGGGTAAAATTCATTTGTGGCCTCCTTACAATAACAGCAGTACTAATGTGGTCCCCTACCTCAACCAATGTTATCTTAAAGTCCTCTAACTCATATATTGTATTTTATGTAAGTTCCTTTTGTCAATTTGGATGAAAATTGTTTACATGTTATTGCAACATGACTTCCTATCTCATAGTTAGTGTTCATGCCTGACAAAATAGTGTTTTATTGACACATCCTGTATGTTAGAAATCTTATATTGTCACCCAAAAATATTGATATTAATTTGGGTTTTTTATTGTATTTATTCATTTCCCACAAGATGTATAAATAGACAATAGCATGATCATTTTTTTTTTTGTAATCAAAGGATCTATATAATGTATAAGGGTTAGGACATACTCATGTGTAAGGGAAATGAGGAATGCCTATCATTTTAGGACCCAAAAAGCACCCGATCCAATATTAGGACATTACATGGAGAAATGGTGAGGTTGGACTTCAAGCCCCTAACCTCTCCATTATCCTTCTAGCTGTTTAGCAATTAAACCAAAGGGTTGAGGATTAAGCATAATCAATTAGATTATCAAAAGACACTTGCATTAATTAATAAATAAGAGTTAACAATTGTGATTGAACAAATATAATATATTTCAAATAAGAAAAAAAATATACTGAACATGAACTACGACCTTACCATCTTCCATTCTATAGTACTCTTGTCCATAAGTAGTGCTTCTTGATTCTTGGAGTCACTTAGTAACTGCCACAAAGAAATCAAAATTATAATTGAGTTGTAAGGACTAAAATATATAACAAGGGTCACTAATAATACGAGATAACAAGACACTTACTTTTATGGATTATAATAATGAAAAAATGTTCTTTGAAAGGCATCTTAAACATATGTTATTGTTTCATTCTCAACGCAGCAAAACTCATTAGATTGTTTCCATTTGTTCTCCGATCGCATGGACAACAGAGAACCAGATGCCAACTGTCTGGAACCAAATATTGTTCACTTTATAATTGTTGTGATCTGTCAAATTTTTTTCTTTTGTGAAATCTTTTTACTAACATAAATATATTAATAGTCCTATTATAATTATACATATTATGTTCCGTTACATGTATTGTACTTATGTGCCACGTATGTCTGTATGTATAAAGTTAACAAATATATATAATGCCTCTAATTTTTTTTTATTCTCTGAGATTGGACAAGAACCACAAATAAAAATATTATAAATCAGACAAAATCAGTTGCTTCAAACCATTTGATGACCGATGTTGCCCAATTCTCTTTCTTGTTTCTGCTTCTAAGAGGTAGAAAGACGACAACAAAGGAGCAATTTTTTAACATTCTGGAAATGAGAAATAAACTAATTAAATGGCCTGGACAATTTCTTAACTTAACTCACTTGAACAATATGTAAGGGATGAATTGATTCTATTTATTTCTATTTTTTTTGAACAACAAAAATAAATATTATTAAATATAAAAATGAAATACAAACACCAGTTTCAGAAAAGATATTGGAACAAATTGTTCCCAGTAACACCTTGAAGGCATAAAAATACACTGACATCTCACATTATATATCAAACCCAAAATCTCATTTAAAATTTCTTGAAACCAGAATAAGCCCAACCTTCCTACTATCAACTAAAAAAAAATACAAATACAAAAACAAACTCTCAATGTCCCAAAAAAAAAAAAAACAAGAAGCGGAAAAAAAAAAATACTAATCTTTAAATCTTCATTCCAATTTTTTAGTTTATATTTCAATGCCGACCTTTTGATAGTGATTCGGTCATTTTTACCACTTCCTCTACTGCTTAGCCTTATCAGGATTTTCTAATATATCCAATGCTCATTCATCACAACTATCAAAGGGCACACAAGATTGGAACCTTTACCTTCTACATTACTAGCATAGGACTCCACACCTTCAAATCTCTCCTTCTCACAATTGGAACACCCCTTATCTTGCAATGTAAAATTTTTTTATGGCCACTCAAAACTCCCCGAATTCTATCCCCACAGTTTATTCATTACCTTCAAACTTGGAGGAACCACAAGGAAGATTAAGTAAGAATCATTTTTATCTGAAACGTAACGAGAAAAAAACAATGATCTTTAAGGTGGACTTTGAGAAGGATTTTGACTCAATTAATTGGAATTTCATGGACACAACAATAGAGCCAAAGGACTTCGGCTTAGGTTAAATCGTGCCTTAGCTCATCAAGAATTTCAGTGTTAATCAATGATTGCCCTATCGAGGAATTCACCATAGAAAAAGGGGTAAGGCAAGGGGATTCTCTTTCTCCCTTCCTATATCCAATAGTGGCAGAAGCTGCATGTTATGATGCTACAAGCACAGGAAAAAGGTCTTTTCAATGGAGTTGAAGTTAGGTTCCCTAGTCTACAAATTTCCTACTTACAATTCACGAACGACACACTGTTCTTTGGTGATTAAAACAATGAAATTTAAGTAGTTTATTACGTATCTTTTCCAAATTTCTAAAAATGTTGTGTACTTAAAGTCGGGGTGGATATTGATGTTGTGGTCAATATGGAAAATTCATTACTTCAGCTGTAAATTGAGGAATTAAGTTAAATCATGCCATAGTTCATCAAGGATTTCAGTGTTAATCAATGGCAGCCCTATTGAGGAATTCAGCATGGATAAATGGGTAAAGCAAATAGATCCTCATTCTTCATTCATATATCTAATAGGAGTATAAATACTGCAAGTTACAATGTTACAGGCACAAAAAAGAGGTCTTTTCGGTGGAGTTGAAATTGGGTTTCCTTGTCTATAAATTTCCCCCTTGCAACTGATGACATATTGTTCTTTGGTAATTAGAAAATGAAAATTTATGCAATTTGTTGCGTATCTTAAGAAACTTCCAAATTATGTCAGGACTAAAAATAAATTTAATGAAATGCCGTCTACTAGGAGTCGAGTTGGATAGTGATGTTGTGGTCAATATGGCATATTCATTACTTTGGCTGTAAATGGAGGAATTGGGTTAAATCGTGCCTTAGCTCGTTAAGGATTTTAGCGTTAATCAAAGGTTGCCCTATTACCCACTCTGGGGTAGTTCAGTTATGGTGCCAAAATTGTGCATTTAAAAATCCTAGGGTTGGTATATTCTATAAGCCATCAGACAATACCCTTAGTGTGCATACTCAAGTGGGCCTCTTGGGCACTATGTAAATACATGCATATTGATTCAACCATTACACACATATTCACATGGCTAGGTCTTTAATCAAGTAGATCTTTAAGCAAATGAAGGAATTTGGTTTTACATCAATAGCCCACCTATGGACCAAGTTATTGATTTTTAAATTTGGTTATAAAATTTTGACAAAATGAACAGTAACTTAGCCAACTTTGCAACATCATATCTTTGGCTACAAAGCTTCAAATTTAGAAATTCTAAATCCCAGTTTAACCTTTAGATGTGCTCTAGATGTGGTCAAAATTTTATACCAAGATTCATTTTACACAGGGGGATATTAAACTTTAGGTGCGGGATAAAAAATCTGACCACTTTTGGATCATTTTGCCCATACAAATTTTCCAAACTGTGCAAACACTTCATTCACAAGGGATAAGCCCTCTAAGGCTATCCCATATATGTCCAATACACATATGAAATACATGCTCTTGTATTTAACAACAATATGTGGCCAAAACATAATTTACAAGTAAGTAGCCTATCATTCACACTCAGGCAGCTTTGCACCACATCATATACATAGCCAAAACATTACTCAAATGTTCACATACCCTAAATTACAGGAGTTCTTGAGACACAATGGACTCCAGAAATAGGATGCTGGACAGCTGCTACGTAACACACCATCACTACAAATATCAAATGTGCTCCTAAAATCACCAAACTTTCCAGATCACAACTAGACATATGGAAGTTTAAGCACCTAAAATTTTAGATAAAAACTCAAACCACAAAGGTCAGTTTGAATGTGATATTTCTGCTGGATTTGAAATGGGCAGATTTGAGGGGAGTAAGTTCATTGTAAAACTTACTAAGGGTAACACTTGTACTCTTAAGAAAATGTGACACTCATTAAAACATGCATCCAAATACACTAAAATACAAAACCACAATGCATATGTACAAGATATAGCATCCAAATACAGCAGCCATTCACAACCAACAAATACATGAAACGCGGTAACAACATAAACCATAGGTTAGTCCATAAAACATGCAATAAACTTAAATAAATCACCATGGCAGCCCACCAAACCCTTCAATTCGTTGCCATCATTGTGCACTTCACACTAGGTCACAAAACCTTCAATAAGTGCACTCCCCTCACTAAGCTTGGTTCATCTTGCTCATGGCTCTCTTCGAAGCTAGTCTTAGCTCCATGGATGCTTAAAAATACAGTAAACAATCCAAGAGAGCAAGAGACCCATTACCAAGATAGGTAGGCCAAATTTTAAACTTGATCCTTGAAGCACCCAAGTGATAATTCTAGTTTGCTTCCGATTGCTTCCTTTTGTCTTCAATTTCAAATAACTTTAAGTTTAAAGGTATGGTGGCTATGGAGGAAGTGTGGAGGAGAGGGTTGGCTTTATTTTTGTTGGTGAAGGACGAAATTGTGGAGAGATAAGGACCAAGATGGACTTTAAGTGGTCTTAAGTGTACAAACACACTTAACTAGTCTTAACCATGTTTTATGTCATTTTCCTTGCTACAAGACCATGGTTTATTAGCCTTAATTTCTTGGCCTACATTTGAATTCCTTATCCCATGCCTTAGCTGCCCTCCCTAGTCTGGGATAACCCCACAATTTCACCATTTGAATTAAGTCAAAACCATATACATCTTAAGGCCTACATTAGAACACTTAAGTTGTTTATGCCTTTTTGTGTTTTCTTTGTCTTTAGTTGTCTTCTATAAGCAATTTGGTCCTCCAATAGCACTTTCATACCATTCACATCCTTCTCATAACTCTCTAAATCTCTTTTTTGAAAGTTTTATAATTGAGTACCTGAATTTCCAAAATCTTACAAAAAAGTCCATAAGTTGCTTGACAAACAAGCAATCCTTAAGGCTTTTCTTGGAGGCCAAGTTACCAACTTGGAACACTTTTAAAGAGGTGTTGATCATGCTTTTTACCCTCCACACTTCAATCACTATGATGAGAATTACACAATATAATGGTTTTTGACCATTATGCCACACTTTGTAGTTCTCCCATTTTTGTGAGGTGGTAACATGCTCTACCATGGAATTGACCATGGAGAAAGGGTTAAGGCAAGAGGATCCACTTTCTCCTTTCTTATATCTAATAGTGGTGGAACCATTACATGTTATGATGCTACAAGCACAGGAAAAAGGTCTTTTCAATAAAGTTGAAGTTGGGTTCCCTACTCTATGGATTTCCCACTCGGAATTCATGGATGACACACTATTCTTTGGTAATTGGAACAATGAGAATTTACGCAGTTTATTATGTATCTTAAAATGTTTCCAAATTGTGTGAGGACTAAAAATAAATTTCATGAAACATTTTCTACTTGGAGTTGGGGGTGGATAGTGATGTAGTGGTCAATATGGCAAATTCATTGGGTTGTTTATTCGCCAACTTCCTTTTCACTTACCTTGGCCTACTTGTAGGTCAAACCATGGGAAGATCTAGTTTTTGCATGACAGTTTGGGAGAAATGTAAAGTAAAACTAAGTTGTTGGAAATCAAATTTAGTTTTAACTAGTGGAAAGATCAACCTTTTGAAATCGGTCCTCAATAGTCTACCCCTGTACTTTTTTCCATCTTCCTTGCCCAGGTAATTGTTATCAATTTTCTTGAAAAATTTACTTTTAAAATTCTTTTGGCGGGTGATGGGGAGGGTAGGAGAATATCTTGGGTAACGTGGGTCAAGGTTATGGCTTCAAGAGAAATGAGAGCTTGAGTGTGGGCAATCTAAGTAAGAGAAATCTAGCTTTATTAGGAAAGTGGCGGTGAAGATACATATTTGAGAAAGATGCATTATGAAAAAAATTAATTAAGGTATTGTACAAGCCAAAGGTACGATTTGATATTGACAGGAGAGGAAAGGTAATTGGTAGAGTTTGGAGTAGTATTCTTGATATTGGTAGGGTGTTATAAAAACCTAAACCCAAAACCCTAAAACCCTAACTACTTATCCTAACCTAAACCATAAACCCTCAATCATAACCGTAAACACTATACTTAAACCTGAACTCTAATTCCTAAACCCTAACCCTAATTAAAACCTTAACATTAACCATAAGCACTCAATCCTAACCCTAAACCCTAACCTTAAAACCATAAACCCTAAATCTCAACACTTAATTTTATTTCTAACTCATATCCCAAACCTTAACAATTAATTATAACCTTTACTCTAAATCTTAACTTTCCTCTTTTATTACCTTTCATATTTAATAAGTTTTATATCTAAGGGCTTCCATATTTAATACTCCATCTAAGGGCTTCCATATTTAATACTCCATTCGTCTCAATTTACTTGAAACGTTTCTCTAGGCACGGAAATTAAGATGTATGTAATTTGTGTTATTTTTTTATGTAGTGAAAGTTTAAATAATGATTAAAAAAAAATATTCTGTTTTGGGTTTTGTGCAGTGAGAGATTGAGTGGAGATTAAAAAAAGAGTCTTTATTGGGTTTTGTGTAAAAGAATAATTTAATTGTTTAAACTTTTCTAAAAAAGGAAACGTTTCAACTTTTTAGGACATCCCAAGAAGTAATACATTTCAAGTAAATTGGGATGAAGGGAGTAGCTTTTATTTTTTTAAAAACATCCACATTTAATAAGTCTTATATTCAAAGACTTTCATATTCAATAAACTCTATATTTGGGTTCTTCTAAAATAAGTAACTTCTATATTTAGTAAGTTTGATGATCTTGTTTAGTAATTATCAAATTACAACATTGGTCTCTAAACTTTAAGTATAGTGTAAAAAGGTACCTAAATTTTAAAAAGTTTCATTTTAGTCACTATAATAATTACGACATGGGTCCCCAAACTTTTCAAATCTTTGCATTTTCACCCATAAAATTTTAAATTTTGCAACTTAGTTACTAATAATGTAATAGTGAACTAGAGATTGTAAGAATTTCACAACAAAAACTGGATATTATAGAAAATTTGTCAAATCATAATTAAGAAAATTTCTATGAATTTTTTAATTTAACATACTAAGAGAAGAAAAATTAACATAATTGCACAAAAATTGAAGTATTTAATATAAATTTTAACAAAAATTGAATTGCTTAATTGATTTCAGCATATATACTAGTAACCGAAACAAACTTGACCGGTTAAGCCGAGCTTGGACTGAAACTCGATTTGAAATTATCTAAGATTGAAATCGACCTAACGAGTGTTGATCTTGAACCCAAATAAACCTAACCCAACACAACCTGAACCTAAAATTCACTAAACTGAATTCATACTAAACTGATTAAATTTGGACTTGAATAACCTAACCTAAATCTGACCCGGCCCACCCAATTGCCATCGCAATTCAACCTCTGTTCTGTTTTTGTTTTGCTTGTTGTCTAACTTATCTTTGATTGGTCTAGTTACATGCTAGTCCGTTAAAGAAAACAAGAATCATTTTAATTACTCGTTTCCTCCTCTATTGTGTCTATTTTTATTTTTACTGGCCCGAAACTAGAAAAAATAGGCCCATTCTTCTCTTTTCTTAACTCAGGCCACTATTTACTAACTCAGGCCAACCAAAAATTTTAAAATTTTCTAGCCCAACACTTATATTTACCAAGCCCACACCCAATTCATTATTAACAAACCTAATTAATTTGCTCACTTACTAAACTGCTGTTGCCGCCTAGGGGACTTGAGCCCCTGCCGCCTCCTAGACTCCTCACCCGCTTGTCCGCCGTCACCAACCGCACCTTTGATCGCATGCCTGCCGTCGCCAAAATTTTCCTTTAATAATAAATTTGTTCAATAATTTTGTAATGAAAAATAAATATTCCCTCTGTTTCGCATTAATCAACCTTTTTAATTTTTATTGTACTAAAGTTTAACTTGAACATATTCATATTAATATGTATTGAAAAAAATTCTAAAAAATTATATTTAAAAATTATGGTCTTTAAAGTTTCATTTTCACATAAAATATTTATATTTTTATAATAAATTTTGAAAGAAATAAAATCATAAATTAATTACTTTGAATAGTGAAATGGTAAGTTTTTGTGAAATGAAGGGAATACTACTTTTGCCTCGCCACATTTTAAAACCTTTTATGTCAACAAAAATAAGAGACTTGTCACTTACATGTCTATCTCATCTCAAATCGACAGAAAATACATAGGCAATTTGATTAGGTACACACAATTCTAATTTTTTTTTATAAAAATAAAAGGTACATCAATATCTTAAAATGGATCAAGTTAAATGTAAGGAATACATATACTAATATGTGCAACAAATTGGTATTCATTGCCATACTTGATGACAAATTGTGGTGTAACAACAACCAACAAGAGAGGAGAAGGTCGAGGGTCTCCCTAAGTTAGAGACTTAGAGGGTCTTTTCCACAAATATCCTACACTAGCAAAAGCATATCTTCAGTTACTTATTATTGTCTATATAAACTAGCTTGTGTTTTATTAAAAAAAAAATCATCATAAGAAATCGCCAAGTGTTTTTTTTGGCATGCGGTTGAATGGAGGTATTTATTATAGAGGTATTCATGGTATGTATCTAAGATCTCAAAAAACGATTAAAGTAATATTCCAAGCATTACTGTGGAATTGGTGGTGGAGGAAAGAGGGAAGGAAAAAGGAACCCGCACGCGGGGTCCGGTGTCCCCAATGCTTTGCCAGCTCGGGTGCAGCGCGGGGACAAAAATTGGCCAACTTTTATGCTGCCGAACTATTGAAGCTGCTTCTAGTTATCTTCCTCGCAGTCGGATCTCATGATAATGGCTCCTCAGTAATTTTCATCGGACCTTCATAGGTTTTTCTTTATCATTACCTTTCGCCATCTGCATCGGGTTTCTTGGCTTGTTGAAAGAGTTCTGCCACTTTTGGTACCTTTTCTTCCTAATTCTGAGCATTGCTGGTTTCTTTAGAAGAGATTTCATATAAACGAAAAGCTTATTACTTGTGTCATATCTCCAACTATAGATCTCAGATCAGAGACAGCTTATAAACTTGAAAGTTTGACGATTACACTAGCGCCCCAAATTCAGTTATTGAAAATTTGACTAGCTTTTTTCTTTTTTGAAGACAAAGAAAAAGACAATACTGTCTCACAAATGTCTGAGGCAGGGGCATACTATTAGAAAGCCCATAGGGGTGTTTTTTTATAAAGAAGAAGCCAATACAGATATTTTTCTAAATTATAGTTCTTACATGAAAATTTGATCAATTTTAATGAGAAATTAAACTAGAACGAATTTACCATTAAATTCTAAGGAAATTACACAAAAATGTTGTACATAATGAAGCCTGTAAACAAACTTGCATAAGCAGGAATCGTGCCTACTCTGGTGAATGCAGCTAAGAAAATCAATGTAAATGCATTTTTCCACGAGACCCAGAAAGTTTGCCAGGCAAGTGAAAGAGTTCCTCTACTCAACTCATCATATTATGGATTAATATCCTATGAACCGACTTTTTTTCTCCACCTGCTACATGTTATGAAAATAAGAACTGACTCAATTATGAATTTCGCAGTAATAATTTTTATCAAAAAACTACAGCACCGGTGGACAGAAAAAAATATATTAGCTTATTACTCCTCATCTTAATTATTTCTCTTCTGAACAGCCAGCTCCGCTATGGGAAGATAGAGAAATCTTACTATAGGTCAATTTGTGTTACCAAAATTTTGAAGTATATATTCTTCTATATTGCATGGGTTTTTCCCCTTCTTTTTGCCTTAAGAAAACAAAAATCCACTCCAAGAGGAACCTATATACCCTAAACCCCTTTGTTGTTGGTATCAGAGCTAAGGGAGGAAATGGACTGTTTATGTTTTGGAGTAATTAAAATAATTTTCTATATCTGCCGAGTGTTAAGGCTATGTATGGTTAGGCCATGATAATCTCCACTTGTAGGACAATTATTTTAATATCGCAAGCATGAGTCTTCATTAGACTATTTCTTATTCTAGCTCTATTCCTGACGACCCTCGTGTTGTAAATAAAAAAGAAATTAATATCGCTGATTTTAATCAAGCAACAGATGATTGGAAAATCCCTAGATTAAATATTAGTGAAATATATAAAATGAAAAGATTTCAAAAATTAATTCGTGATAATCTTTCCAATAGAACGGAAGAAAGATATTACTATGTAAAAAGATTTTACAACTATTATAATTTTATCTCATCAGAGAGCTTTTGATTGACAAAAGAAAAAAATATAGTTATGGTCATATTCAGTCAGTTCAAGTTGGAGTAAACCCTTTATCTGAAGCTAAATTAGATACTTATATTCTTCTGGTTTTAAGAGATTGTAAATTTTTAGATTTAAAAAATGCTTTATTGGGCACCACAGAGTACTCAAGCTTATGTGGTGGACGAATTGATTTCAATTTTTATCCAAATTTTGCTTTATCTTTATATGACCAAAATATATTAGATGCTTTAACTTTACATATTAAAACTCATAATTAAAAAATACAATCTGGATCATTACCAATTTCTTTAATATATTGAATTCACTTCAAAACTAACACTTTGCTTTTGGTACAAATGCATCAATTCTTAAGGAAAAGAAAGAGATACCTTCTTCTACAAATGGGCAGAACTAAATCTTGAGCTATATATCAAGAAGAATAAAATTGAATGAAGTTACTCTTCTAGAAGATTGGAACTTATAAGGAGGAACTTTTCCTAAATAAACTAAGAATACAAATTTAGACTCAATAATCCAGCTTTGAGATGGGAAGATTAAAACAAAATTTGACATGGCCAGACATTCAATATATGGATCAAGTTGTAGTTGATCCGTAATGTTTCATTGTTTTCGTTCTAAGCCAACTTCTCTTGAGTTGTCATTCTGGTATACTTCTTTTGACCATCCTATACTTTTGTCTTATTAAGAAGTTTAACACCCAATTCGTTTTAACTTAAGTCAACTTAATTCAAAATAACTTATTTTTATGTTTACATTTTTTTTACTTGAAATTAATTTTATTTGAAAGTTAATATTATTTAGGTGAAATAATCCATTGATTGTAAATTTTTTATAATACTATTAATTTTTTATAAATTTTTATTTTTTAAATATTAAAAAAGAAAATTTCATAGAAATTTAATAACATGACAAAAATTTTGTTTCAAATGGATTATTACACCTATATAATATTGGCTTTCAAATAAAATTATTTCCAAGTAAAAAAGATTTAAAACCATTTTAGATTAAGTTGACTTAAATTAAAACGAATTATGTGTAAACGTAGAAAGAAGGTTTTGAACTTCTTATTCTTTCCAAATGGCAAGACCAACAAGTCCTAGATATTCAGAAGTTAGTATAAATCAACCAAACTTAGCAGGAGTTGACAATACCACTAATATTTCGTTGGCCATAATCACTGTGAAAATCCAAACCCATTACATGAAGATGTTTCAACCAGAAGACGTGCACCTCTTTCACCACCAAACTCAAAACAACAATTTCCCGCAACTTTTTCCCTTGTAAAGGATTTTGAAATTGGTAAAGATTTTGTAAGAAAGGATTTTCATTCTTTCAAAAGCGCAAAAACCAAAAAAAAAAATGATTTTTTACTAGTTTTAAGGGAAAATTACCAGTAATCCCCTGATTTTTTCTCGAACTTACATTTTTTCCCTCATTGTTTCAAATACTCACACTTACCTCACTCAACATTTAATTCTGTGATTCATTGTTATCAAAGAAAAGAGAAAATGTCTGACTTGGCCCTCCTATCTTTCTTCCTAACTTTACTCTCAACTTATACATCTAACGATCTACACCTACTCTCCATCCGGATCTCCACTCACCGTCATTCTCATTTGCCTCCTCCGCATCGTCGACCTCCCCTCCACCGCCATGACTCCCCGATTGTATCTCTACTTCGTCATCCCCATCGGCGCCCTCTACGTGTTCTCCCTTTGGCAGCGGCTTCCTTCAAGAAGGTAAAGTGCTAGACAAAGTAAGAACCAGTCAAAACTCTCCAACCAAAATCCAACCAGACAAGTAAGAAGAAGCCAAAAACTTTGCTCCCATAAAAGCTGTTCAAATCAAACCAAGGATCTCATATGATCAACCAAATTCAAAACTTGAAACACATTTGTGGCGTTAAAATTGAAAAAACCAGAAAGTTTGCAACTGATCTAAACTAGAAAATTACAAACGGGCATCAATACCCACAAAAGCAAATGATTCAATTGAGGAAGGCGAGCCATATCAAGGATGGGAGGTGAGCTTAACAAAGTCGAGCAAACTCTGGCTCGACGGCGATGTTCGACCTTGGCGATGTTTGGCAATCGGGCTATGGTATGATGGCGCCAATCGGGGAGAGCGAGGAAGGTGCACGACATGATGGACATTGCTCGGAAGGTCCACTACGATGATGCCATGTATCATGTCTCCAATGACCACCCTAACAAAGCGAAATCTCGAATCGTTCTGGGCAAAGCCTGCATCAGAACTCTCGATATTGAATTATCGAAGCCTTCGCCTTCCCTCGCGCCGCCAACCCTACCTTCCTTCAAGTTGTTTCTGATGCCGGACTGGCCAAAAACCCTACCTTCCTCAACCACGACATTCACGAGAACTTGCTCCAGGAAGAGGGCCTGGAAGTCGAGCAATTGGGATTCATTCAGTTCGTTAGATTTGTCAGGGAGAACCTCAATGATTCATTCTATTCGTCCATGAGAACCAATCGTCTTCCAGGCAGGATTAAGGGGTTCGATGCCGCTTCATGCTTGGGGCGAGATTGATGGGTTTGATGAGTTGGAGAGCACTGGCCGTCAGGGACGTCAGAGACGAATTGGCGGCGGTTGGGCGTATGGCCTTGGCAGGTGGAATCAGATGGGATCTGAAAGCAGAAAGCACACAGAGCAGAGAGAAGCAACTGATAGGATGGGTTTACTTGAGTGTAAGGGTTTGGTTATTAGATGTAGAAGTTTGTGGGGCAAAGTTTCTACGAAACAAGGTTAGGAGGGTCAAAATAAACTTTCCACTTTTTTCAGTCTAACGATGAATCATGCTGTTAATTTTATAAAGGGGTAAGTGTAGGTTTTTGAAATAGGGAGGCAAAAGTGTAGGTTTGAGAAAACTTTGGGAAGGTTTTTGGTAATTTTTCCCTAGCTTTAATTCTTCACAACATGAGAGAAATTGAAACCCACATTTGAAGATTATTGTGACCAAAATGATTTTTACTATCCTTTTAGTTCTTGCGTAAAACTATTACTACTAGGACTAGAAGCTCAAAATGGAAAACTAATGATGGTCAATGCATTAAATCTGAGCGACCCTCATTTTCCAAAATAAAAATTCTTATTTCTTAAAACTGCTTCTCCTTTAAATGGTTAAAAAGAGTGAGACCAATCTGGTCCAATTATAGGATGAAATATCAAGATTATAGATACATACATACATACAAATATATATATAGTATTAAAAATGGCTTTTACAAAAAAATGTCTTAAAAGTGGTATTCGAAGTTCTTTAAGTTCCCATGACATAGTCAATTATACCACACATAATTTCAAAGGGTTCATACCAATTGAGGGAAACCACAATAGGTGCATCCACCAGCTTCTTCTTGATCACCTCAACAACTTCAAAGCACTCTGCACCAAACTCAAATATGACTTCCTTCTCAAGCAAAGAACAAAGTGGCTTCACAATGTTAGACAAGTCTTTGATAAATCTTCTTAGAAACCTGTTATGCCTATGAATACTTCTCACACCTTGCACATTTTTTGTGGAGGTAATTTTCAATCATTGCCACTGAGGCTCTATCCACTTCAATACCATATCTTATCATGAAAAGGAACTTTTCCTAAATCAGAGTAAGGTTGGTGATAGCCAAAACCCAAATTAGACCTAATTTTTACTGAATTATCAAGTCTCAGGCCTAATTAATAAATAGAGGCCCAATGAAGCATGTTAGGCTCAAACTAGGGCACAGGCCCACAAAGCCCACTTGTTGGCTATATATATAGAGAGTATCTTTCTCACATCATCCCAAGTTCTACACCACGATTTTACTAACTTGAGCATCAAAGTAGCCTATCCTAGGACACACTCATGACCCACCTCATAATGCCTCTCATTATGTTTTTGTATGTAGGTGACTAGAGCTGGTCGATGATAAAAGGTCTTAACTGTCCTGTTTAGAGCCTTAATTAGTTTGACTATCAAAGAATGTCCTCCATTGTTCAACCTAGAACCCTAATTAGTTTGACTATCAATTGGCATTGTTTGTGGGAAAGACAGGCCCTCTGGTCACTCGTCACAGCAGCATCAACACTTCCTATTGCTGATAACCTACAATTGGACTATCTTCGATCATGCTTGGCCACTAGAACTAGAATGACAAGATTTCCCCTAGTTGCCGATAGGGTTCCCCAACAAGTAGTGGCCGGGACCAATCAAGAATCATTGATTACTTTCTCAAAACATTGATTTCTCCTATTTTATGTAATTATTTGATTGATCTTACCCTAAGTTGGTAACAATTTAATTGCGATGGTTAGGTGCTTTTCGACAAATTAGTGTTGAAGTTGACGGTTGCTCTTTGCCATAGGGATTAGACTCCAATCGCAGTGGTTGTGCGGTCGTTTAACCTCTTCAACATGAAAAATTAGAGGCCCTAGAGAGGCATAGGATTATACTCATCAACCCTGAAACCTAGCTAGGTAATTATGTAAAGCAACCATGAAGGCCACTTTGGTGGAGATGACCAGCGTCATGGCTGTATCGGTTGGATCTTTTTGCCTAGCATGATGAGAGGCACTGGATTAAAAGATATTATAAATGGCTAGATTTTCTAATCCTTATACTTGATCTCCCTTGATTTTTTGCATGGCTCATAGTCCTAAAAAAGCTTACTTAAATTGTTTGTTAATTTTTTGTTGGAAGTAACAACAACCAATTTGCAAGACTAAGAGAAACCCTATGTCAGCTATCCTGCAAAGGGCATCTATCGGTGCCCCAATGCTATTTGATAAATAGTGACTGGCATACCTAGTATGGGTAGGAAGAAAGGTTGAAAAAAATACATGAAATAAAGGCTACAAATAAAGACAAGGGCCACTAGTCACGTTTGGGATCGAAAAAAAATAATGTGGCATCATAGAAAGTAGTAGCTTAATCTGGTAACCAATAAGTGGAGGTTAGCATTGAAAACTTTTAAACTGATTACTTGCATGAAAAGATAACCATGACATTGGTTAATACACCACACTTCTGGACTAACAATTGCAATCAACCATGCATCATGCTACAGAAACCATGCATGCCATTGGTTGAAATCTAGGACAACATGAATTGTCTAATTGCATGATTTTAACACACAGCTGAAAAAAATTTATGAAATTAGGCCTATGTAAAATGATTTGGTGTCTCACTAAGATAAGACCATGAATGCATCTAAGATGCATATATGAACGTGCTAGGCATAAAAAGCTACATGATGAAGGCATGCACATATATTGCACATGCAAATGCAAATAAATCTTGATATGTTCAAAGCTTGCAACTATAAGACAATTTTTTCCCACATTTACTTGGGCATGTACATATAACCACATGGGAACAACTATAGGTAGTGGTGCCCAACTAACGAAAATTGTTAAAGATGTCCTATTTTAAGCCTCTTTCATCCCATTATGTGTGAAAATCTTTGGACATATCAATTTGCACTCCTTCGAGAGGAATTTCAGAAAAGTGATAAGAGGCACTCCTACAACATTTATATGGATAAACCAACAATGAAGAAGAATTGCATTTAATTTGCATAAAAAAAAAGTGAAGAGGAAAAGAAGTGGCATAATGGCATAACCATGTTAGCTGGGGATCATAATTACTCGTATGGTCTAAACCATACCATAACAAGTGGTAGTCCGATACGAGAAACAATCACAAATAAAAAGAAAGCTCAATATGGGAGCAACAATTGCCAGGATTGGAGGATAGGAAATCTTATGATCAGTGAAGATCCTAAACGACCTCCCCATCAAGTAATGCCTCTATAGTTTAAGTGCAAAGATTACCGCTGCTAGCTTAAGATCGCGAACAGGGTAGTTCAACTCATTAGGCCTCAACTATCTTGAACCATAGGCAATCACTTGACTTTTCTACATCAATACACACCATAGACCAGAACTCGATGCATCAGTGTACATCGTAAAAGCCTTGTTTGGATCTTGTAGAATGAGTATCGGTGCACTAGTCAATCTTTTCTTTAACTCCATGTAAGCTTCCTCACAATTCGGTGTCCATTCAAACTTTTGAGCTTTCTTGGTCTGGGCCATTAATGGTGTAGCTATCACAGAGAATTTCTCTATGAATCACCTGTAGTAGCCTGCCAAGCCTAAGAAACTCTTAAATTCTATAACTGTAGTTGGTCTCTTCCACTCAACTACCGCTTGAACCTTTTCAGGATCAATCGACAGACCTTGAGCACTGATGATGTGCCTTAAAAACTAAATCCTTTCAGACCAAAACTCAAACTTAGATAACTTTGCATAGTATTGATTATCCTTCAGCACTTGCAAAACTTTCCTAAGATGCTCCTCATGTTCTGAGGTAGTCTACGAGTACACCAAAATGTCATCAATAAAAACTTCAACAAATTGATCCAGAAATGGTTTAAAATTTTGATCATAGCTTCCATGAATACCGCTGGAGCATTAGTCACACCGAAAGGCATAACTATATATTCATAGTGTCCATACCTTGTCCTAAAGGAAGTTTTTGGGATATCTTCCTCTTTAACTCTGATTTGAAAGTATCCAGATCGGAGGTCAATCCTAGATTGCTCCTCAGAGTCTATCAAACAAGTCATTGATTCTAGGAAATGGATACTTATTCTTAACTGTTACTGCATTCAAACTTTTATAGTCGGTGCACAGTCTCAAAGTTCCGTCCTTCTTCTTCACAAATAACACCGGGGCTCCCCACGGTGATACACTAGGCCTTATAAAACCTTTCTTTAGCAGTTCTTCCAACTACTTCTTTAACTCATCCATCTCAGGAGCTGACATTCTAGAATGTGGTATTGAAATAGGTTCAACCCCAGGCTGAAGATGGATTGCAAACTCAGTATTCCTTTTGGGTGGTAACCCAGGCAACTCTACTAGAAACACTTTAGGAAATTGATTGGCTACAGGAATTTTCTCAAGTTCCTCCTCTATAGCCGCCCCATTCAATGAATAATATTTTTCTTCACTGACTATAGGGATGGTATCCATAAGTCTAAGATGTAAACTTTTAGCACTAGATGCTAATCCTCTTGTGTAAGTCACTCTAGCTCCCTGAGCATTTGTGATGTTAACTGAGTGATTCGCACAGTCAATTTGTGCCTTATGCTTACTTAGCCAGTCCATTCCCAACACTAGGTCATAAGACCTCAACTCTATCACCCACAACTCACAACAGAAATCATGGTCCCCTAACTGCAACCACCTCATTAGTCACAATAAAACTCCTCCCTGCAGTTTTGATAAGTCTTAACTCATCGGAGATGTCTCACTGCAATTTAAACTTATCTACCAAGGTAGACAATATCACTGAAAGAGTAGCTCCTGTATCAAAAAGCACTCTAACACTACCGTTCTGAAAAGTAAAATTACCTTGAACAGCAGCTACCTCTTTTGTCACCTGACTCGCCAGGGTAAAAACCCTCAGGTCCACTGCTGCTAGAGTTACACTAGGTCAGTGTCCTAAGGCAAGGGGTGCAGGGGGTAAGTTCCTGGGTAGACTTGGCAAAGGTTGAGCCCGTGGGCATTCCCTCGCCCAATGTCCTTTTTAACCACAGATATTGCAAATATTAGTTCCCAAGGTGTATGCCCTCGTGCCATTGAATCGTCTACACTTAGGACATAAACCCATTTCTTTCTCTTGAAGGGACCTTGGCTTTCCACCATCGGTCTCTTCTCGGTGCTCTTTCCTAGGTTGGTAGGTCCAACCTCCACCTTTTTGCTAGGTGCCATTGAATCCTTAAATTCCCTTTCTAAGGCTAACTCTTTTTGAACCACTTGGTGATAACTCTTGCGATCTACTGTTGCCATATATCTCCGAAGCATGGGTTTCAGACCTTGAAGGAATTTCTTGGCCTTCAACTCATCATTGCCAACCATGTAAGGAGCATACCGAATGAGTGAATTGTAATGCTGCTCATACTCTCGCACCGACATCTCTCCTTGCACTAGATTCTCAAACTGGATCCTCCTTTGATCCTGTGCAGCTTCACTAATATATTCCTATCAAAATTTCTTCTCAAATTCTAACCATTTGAGCACCTTTTTCTTGTGCTCTAGTCTAGTACCATTACTTTCTCTCAGTATCTCCATCACATCAGCCCAACATAAACCAACCCTCCTTCTAAAAAAGAAAGGTATTAAGGCCATCCTTTGCTTAGACTCATAACCTCCACAAGTGAAAAGTCGATTCATCCTAGATAACCAATCTTCTACTCGATCGGGATCACTTATCCCATCAAAACTTGGTGGGTCAACGGTCTTAAATTTTTCCAACAACCTCATTTGATGTGGGGTGTCCCCCCTCCTTAGAGCCTCCATAGCCTTTAGCTCTTCCCCCTCTTCATGAACATGATTTCTCTGTTAATGAGCCCTAGGCACTTGCTACTGCTCAGCATGCCTCTTCTGATCTTACCGTGGATCATTCTCCACTTGGACAACTTCTTTGTCCTTATGATCTTGAAATAATTCAGTCATGATGGTAGCCATGCCCTCTGCTACTTGGGTCATAGTCTGAGTTAACCCTTGAAGCACCCTAGATATCTCATCTAGCCTTGCCACAATTTGGTCACTAGAACCCTCACCAGGTTCTCTAGCTTCTCTTGAAGCTCTTGACCTAGTGTCAACCATAGTAACCTACAACCAAAGGCAGACAACATTCCCTGGATGTTGGTCAGTACTAACCAACCTAGCACATGGACTTCCAAAACTAGATCTTAGTCTTTGCCTCCAATATCTATGAAGTAAGCTCTAAGCTTTGATACCAAAAACTAACACGGCTGTCCTTAGCCCCTGCCCAAAAAGCCTGTGAAAGCTGGTCTCACGGTGGTTACAATTGGCTAGTTGTATATGTGTGCGGATTAAAATCCAGTGATACTAGTTGATTAACCTAGAATATACAAAATGCATGCTCTTCATGCTTTGACTTGAATTAACAAAATTTCATAAGACATTGACTTGGCCAAAACATTTCCAAAGAAAACAAGTTCAAATAGCACAAGCATACAAAATCAACATTTATGTAAGTTTACTACACATAACAACTGTGTGGGAGCATTCATACATAAAGTAGACTAATGCCCTCACCCAAGAGCAACCTTAAAGTCTAGGACTCTTCAAAACATAGACAATGGAGGCAACTAAGAGTACTATATATACAAGCCTCAACTAGATCTTCTTGAACTAACTCCCACCTTGGATGCAAGTCCAAGTGGCGAGTCACAAAAGTCTTTGTCCATGTGGTGTTAGGCTCTGCAGCCAAAGGAAGACTGTAGTTAGTACTGTTACTTGACCAACAAGTTACCCAAGTAAACTAGAATCATAAAGATTCTCAAGTGAAATACTTGCAACAAAAGCCACTACTACGATAACCCTCAGCGGTTACCCAGCCCAACACTTCAGAATCTGTACAACATAATTAGGGAGTGAGAATTTAGAAATTCTTAGTAAGGGTCTTCACTGTACCTGTAAGAAAATTACTAAGGACTCCACATATGATAACATATGTAACATGCTGTGAGCTCATATAGCCTGAGGGTCTAATATATGCATATACCTAGGTCCCTTAAGACCTCTCCTCATCTTGGTCCTTGAATTACAAGGCATTGCCTTGTCCTCTAGCAGGCTTAGCTTGCCAGCCTAATTAGTGATAAATCACCAGTTGAACCTCTCTCGTTTATGTTGTACAGGGGCACTATGGTAGAACTATTATAAACTAGGCCATAAAGACTTTGTAGACTAGGTGCACTAAGGTTTCACCTTGCATCCTCGTGGCTAATGGCACGGCTAGGTTGCCAAGGGTTCTAAACCTTTTACCCAAGCTAATAATACCTAGTTGTTATCCTTCACAAACTAGTTTTCTTGCTTATGGCACATGTAATCATAAAACTTTATAAAACTCAAGAAACTCCTAGGTCTTGAAGGACTTTTGAAAGTCTTTGAATGCCCTTGGAATGCTTAAACCCCAAGGTACCTTAAGAACCCCCTTAGGTCTCCTCTTGACCTTTTTAGCAAAACTTGAAAAATTCAGCCAACATACATGTGGCGACGCATTGCCACATCACCATTTGTGGCAATGCGTCGCCACAATTTTTGACGTTTTGCCAACTTTCCAACATTGGCAACATGTTGTGGGCAATGGTACAAAGCTGGCAATGCGTCGCCAATCTATGAAACTGTAGAATTTTCCCAGATTTTGCTGCTACAAACTTTGGGCACTTACCAAACGTATCAAACATGTTTGGATAGCCTCCAAACTTCACATACATGTAAAACATGTCGCATAGATCACAACCAACTATCACAAGCCAATCTATGATGCATTATAACATCATTCCAATCATTACAAACCTTATAGTCCACCATTATTCAACCTTCCCCACTAACTAATGCTATTGCTAGAACTACTAAAATTCTTCAAGCAAACTCATTCCAATAGCATTAATTGAACTAAAAAACATAACTCCCTTACCTTAACTCCAAGTAACAAGCAAGAATCAAGCACTCTTCCAATCCACTAAGCTCACTAAAGCACCACCTAAGTTCCAAGCAAAACATAGGCACCAAACATCAAATTCTTGCTTTCTAACAAAAACCTAAGCTCCTAACTAACCAATAAACATGAAATCAATCAAGAACTCATTAGTTACCTCGTCCTAAAAGTAGGGGATGGGAGAAAACATGCTTCCAAGCTCCAAAACCATGGTTTTATACTTGAAATGAGCTCCCAATGGCCTGTATACTTATGATGGCTTTTCTTTTCACCAAAAAACTTTGATTTCAAGCTTAATTGGGTGGAAAAATGAGGGTGGAGAGGATGAACTCGGGTTTTTGGCAGCCACTCTTCCCCTTTACCTTCTTATAACCCTATTTTCAATCTAAGCGATTAAAGTATTAGACGTGATACACTTAAGTCCCCATCTTTTGGTAACCTTAGCTATTCTTGATTAATCCTTGTTTATTTCATCAAGTTTGGGTTAAAGTTAAAAATTAGGTTATAAAACTTCATTTTAATCACTTGGGACCTAGCCCAGCTATTTAGGATCCAAAATTACCATTTTACCCCTGAACCTCATTTAGCGCCTTAACCTTCTTGGAACTTAGTGAACTTTGCTAAACTTTCCTATTCTTGCTATGTAAATTGAATTAAGATTCCAAACTTAATTTAGGGCACTTTACCTTCCTCAAGCATGCTTCCCACTAGTAGGGCCATAACAAGAAAATACCTACATTTCCTATGAGGTGCCAAAAATATATTTAACAATAAAATTCTACTCTACAATAGTGCCAAAACTGCTATAACTTATGGTAATCTGACAAGAAATGGTCAAATGATGTGTTAAGTCCTCAAATGACAAAGAAACGTGATATGAGTTGGAACTTAATTTGTGTACGATTAAGGCATTTTTGAAAAAAAATGTAAATTGTAGTTGTTTCGAGTGAAACTATGAGAAAATGTGTAAACATTGCTTCTTTATAGTAAAAATTGAAAGGAATTATTTATCAACTAAAATGAAATGGTAAATTACTTAAAAAATGTGGCATAAGAAGGAATTGAAAAGAAAATGGAATAAAAAAAGTGTAAACAATTGCATAATATATGTAAGTAGTGAATTAAAAATGGTTAAAGAGTAACAACTATGGGCATAGTAATAAATGTAATAGTTGCATGCACAATGAATTTAAGGATTACCTATTTAACTGATATGATTAGAGTTGGCGTTATTGAAGTAATTAAGATGCCAAATGGTTAAGTGGTTGATGCAGTTAATTGAGAAATGGTTGTCAAAGTTAATGTTAGTAGGCAATGAAAGAGAGGTTTAGGGGGACGTCTATTTCAATTGATGAACATTCTATGTTGAGTTAGAAAGAAATGGAGAAACATTGTTTGGTTCCTGTGGATGTGAAGAAGACGGTATTAGAGTAGTATTGTGAGATGTGATTATGATTGGAAGAATGTATTCGAAAATAGGAGTAAAGAAAGAATTGTAGAGGTCAATAATTTGATGTTTCGTTTATAAGTGTTTAAAATTTTAGAGTTGAAAGAAAAGAATACATTGTGCACATTGTTCATCGCTAATTTGCGGGCAAATAATTCTTTTATGAAGAAATGAATGCGTTTTGATCTTACTAAAATGCTTTTCATTTATACTAAATTACTTTTTTTTGAAATAAGATGCGTATGGGAAAAACATTTGTGGTAAAGCGATGAACAACAAAAAAAAGCTATGAACACATCCAAAAAACAATATAGTTATAAACAAAATCATTGAACAGAAGAGCATAGAAGCCTAGCTATAAACACCACGTAGGCTAATAAATACATATTCTATGCTATTCTAAAAAAGTGATTTAATGTCCTAAAAAAGCGATGTGCATGTTGCTATTTAAGAATAACGTTACTTTTATCATCACTGAAATTTTTCTGGTAGCATAATTTGGTAATGTGGAATTACATTGTTGTTAATGTAGTGATGGAGGCATTGAATACGTCATTAGAGATGACTACTTCAATGGAGGATGAGGATAATGTTGGTGGAAGTGCATGGGATGTATCTGGACTTCCTAGCTACATTAAAGTAAAAGCATGCAGTAGTAAGACAAAAGGAGATGATGGAGGGCATTTTGGTTTTGAGGATGGAAGGGAGACTGAGCATGTAGATATGAATGAGGAAGTTGAAAGAGACTATATTGATAATGAATGGCACATGTTTGTGTTAAAGTTGAATAAACCAGCCAATGAGTGGGAGTTGGAAAATTTTGAAAGAATCCAGTTCAACAATGTAGAGGAGGCAGGCAAATTCTACTACAAATATGCGAGGATAATGGGATTTGGAGTACAAAAACATGAAATTGAGAAATATAGGAATGAAGGCATCATTTTTCAGTAGAGATGGGTCTGCTCTAAGGAGGGAGTGAGTCAATCTTCAGTTTGAAAAGAAGATAGGAGAGGGAAGCCAAGAGGTTGAGTAGATGTGATTGGAATGGTTCTTTCTACGTGAATTGTGATAGGAAGGTTGATAAGTATGTGGTAAAGGAGTTTAATACCAAACATAATCATATATTGGTTGAAGCTGTAGAGGTGTATTTTATACAATCACATAAAGGGTTGAGCGAAGTAGACAAGGAGCAAACTAAGGACATTAAGAGGGTGGGGTTGAGGACTAGTCAAATAATGGACTTTATGGTGCAGGTTGCTAGGGGTTACAACAGAGTTGATTTCATTATTAAAGACCTATATAATTACATGGATAGTGATAGGAGAAAGTAGGTATTGGGCATCGATGTGGATACTGCAATTGGTTATATGACGAAATGTGCAAGTAGTGATCCAAAAATGTATTATCGTTATGCTATGGATGAGGAAAAGAGGTTGCGGTACTTGTTCTGGGTGGATGGAGGCATGTTGTTACGACCGTCTACGAAGTGGACCTTCAATGGTCAGGTAAGACTTGTTAAACAAGTCAAAATCCCTAGTTCAATGCTTCAGTTAGTTTGAATAAGTGTCAAGTAAGTGTTTAAAAAGGGTAGATTGTTCCCAATTCAATTTGGCACCTAAGTGTCACTAGGGGTAAAATGGTCATTTTGTACCCCAAGGTGATAGGTTTGGTATTTAAGCTCATAAGTTGTCCTTTCAGACTTAAGTGGCAAAAAACCAAAGAGCTAGACTAAATTGCCAAGTCTTACGGCACTATTTGAGCATAGGGTCTTTTTTGTAAAAAATAAAGAAGTTGGAGGTTTTAGGAGGAAGGTTGACCTTTCAAACCAATTTGGGACAATTGGGAGTTCACTATTCATCATCTTCAACCTTCCATTTACGTAGCTCTCCATTTCCTCTCAAATTCCATGACCAAACTTTGATTTCTTCATCAATTCTTGGTGGCAATTGGTGCTCCAAAAGGTACCTAACCATGGGCAACCTTGTTCTTGTAAGGATTTTGTGTAGTGAGCTTGAGATGACATTTTTTAGGCTTGTGAAGCTTAGGTACGTTTTGCCTAAGAAGTTTACTTTTGATCTTTGTTTCTTAAGGTTGTATGACCTTGGGTCTTGTGAGAGTGAGCTTAAATTGGTGCCATTTGTGTTGAATTTGTGTGGAAGCATAAGAACCCCTTAGAGGAGCCCAATTGCTTGGATGTGCTTGATGTAGCTTGTTTCACTTCAATTGAGGTAAGGGATTTAGTTTACATACTTCATTGATGCATTTCTTAGCTTACTTGCTTGTGAGTTTAAGTGAATGTGAGAATTGCATTAAATGTTAGGTGGATTGTTCATGGTGGACTAGATAGTTTAGAGGGTTAGTGTGGTGTTATTGAGCACATAAAGCCTAGTTTGAATGGCATGGAAATGTTAATTGTAGTCATATGTAGAGATTTGGAGCTTGGGACAATGTCTCTAGGGCCTTAAGAGTGTTACCACTCTGAGTACTTCAATAAAGTGACCATATTTAATGTATTAAGTCCCAGGAGCTATGCATGTTCTGTATGCCATTAGAACAATGCTCATTATATTACTCAAGTGGCTATCTTGGTCTTTATGCAAATATATGTATATTTGTTACCACCACACAAAAATGGGCGAATTACAAGTATGGCATAATGGTCAAAAAGCCATTATATTATGTAATTCTCTCCATAGTGATTGAAGTGTAAGGGATAAAAGGTATAATGAACACCTTCTTAAAAGTGTTTCAAGTTGGTAACTTGGCCCCCAAGAAAATTCTTAAGGATTGCTTGTTTGTCAAGCAACCTATGGACTTTTTTTGTAAGGTTTTGGAAATTCGGGTATTCAATTGCAAAACTTTCAAAAAAGAGCTTTGGAGAGTTATGGGAAGGATATGAATGGTATAAAAGTGCTATTGGAGGACCAAATTGCTTATGGAAGACAAGTTTGTATAAAGGAAACACTAAAGGCATTAAGGACCTAAATGTCCTAGTGTAAACCTTAAGATGTTCAAGCTTTTGACTTAAGTCAAATGGTGAAATTGTGGGGTTATCCCACTATGGGGGAGGCAGCCAAGGCTTGGTAAATGGGTTAAAAATGTTGGGCACATGTGTAGCAATGAGTTTAAGACAAAGAAACGATAATTAGTGAGAAGGAAAATGACATAAAGTAAGGTTAAGCTTGTTTAAGTGTGTTTTGTGCCCTTAAGCTCATTTAAGGCCATTTAAGTGGCCAATTCACTTATCTCTCTCCCATTTTCCGTCTCCTCTAGCCCAAGAACACAGCCATACTTCCTCTATAGCCACCACACCTTCAAGCTTGCAATTGATTGAAATTGAAGAGAAAAGGAAGCAATTGGAACCAAACTAGAGCTATTGCTTGGATACTTCAAGGATCAAGCTTGATTTTCAGCCTACCCACTTTGGTAAGGGTTCTCTTGCTCTCATGGGTTTTTTTTCTGTATTTTCAAGCAACCATGGAGCTAGGGCTAAGCTTGGAAGAGAGCCATGAGCTTGATGAACCAAGCTTAGTCAAGGTTTTGTGACCTATTGTCAAGTTAGTACTAACTAGTGTTAAAATCCTCCTAAGACCAAGCATTAGCTTGAGGAAGGCTGCCATAGTGATTTGGCTAAGTTTATTATGTGTTTTATGGACTAACATATGGTTTATGTTGTTGCCGCATTTCATGTGTTTGTTAGATGTGAATGGTTGCTGCATTTGGTTGCTATATCTTGTATATATGCATTGTAGTTTTTTTGTTTTAGTGTCTTTGGATGCAGGTTCTAATGATGGTCACATTGCCTATTGAATCCAAGTGCTACCCTTACTAAGTTTCTCAATGAAACTTACTCCCCTCAATTCTGTCATTTCAAGTCCAGCTGAAAGATCACATTCAAACTAACCTTTATGGTTTGAGTTTTATCCTGAATTTTCAAGTACTTAAAACTTCTATATGTCTAGTTGTGATCTGGAAAGTTTTGTGATTTTAGGAGCACATTTGACACTTTCAATGGTGGTTCTTATTGTGTTGTGCAGCAGCTGTCCAGCATCCTGTTCTAAAGTCCATTGTGTCTTAGGCACTCCTATAACCTAGGGTGCATATTTAGCTGAGTTAAGACCATTTTGTAGTGCATGGATGCATGTATGTGTAGTGTATGTAAAATGAGACAAGTATGTAAACATTTGAGTAATGTTTTGGTTATAAGTGATGTGGTGCAAAGTTGCCTAAGTGTGAATGATGGGCTGCTTACTTGTAAATTCTGTTTTAGCCACATATGGTTCTTAAATGCAAGAGAATGTATTTCCTATGTGTAATGGACATATATGGGGTAGCCTTGGAGGGTTTTCCCCTTGTGAATGAACTGTTTGTACACTTATGAAATTTTGTATGGGCAAAATGGTCATAAAGTGACTAGAACTTTGACTCTACACTTAAAGTTCTATAGCCCCCTGTGTAGAAGGAATCTTGGTATGAAATTTTGACTACATCTAGAGAACTTATAGACGTTGAACTAGGATTTTGAATTTATGAATTTGGAGCCTTGTAGCCAAAGATATGATGTTGCAAAGTTGTCTAAGTTACTGCTCATTTGATCAGAATTTTGTAACCAAATTAAAAAATCCATAGGTGGGCTATTGATGTAAAACAAAATTCTTTGGTTTGATCTAGGTATCTACTTGATAATGGAGTAAAGAAAATTGGGGGTACATGGCTAGAATGATATAGTTTTTTAGTGGAAGTTACAAGTGCAGTGGCTGGTCACTAGAACTTAACAAAATTGCCTAATGTGTGGTAGCAAAAATTAAGACTTGTGCTAGTGTT
This sequence comes from Aquilaria yunnanensis, assembly GCA_039654915.1. Classification (NCBI taxonomy): domain Eukaryota; kingdom Viridiplantae; phylum Streptophyta; class Magnoliopsida; order Malvales; family Thymelaeaceae; genus Aquilaria; species Aquilaria yunnanensis. The sequence continues at coordinate 42,246,614 of CM077599.1, read as the reverse complement.
TTCCTTGTTTAGTGCCATGGTGTGCATGAAATATGAATATGTGTATGATGGTTGGACCAATATGCATGTGTTTACATAGTGCCCAAGAAGGCCACTTGGGTATGTACACTAAGGGTAGTGTTCTGATGGCCTACAGAACATTACCAATCCTGGGAGTCTAAATGCACAATTTTGGCACCATAATTGGACTACCCCGGAGTGGGTAACAATATCAGTCGAACCATCAGACACATATTCACATACAATTTAATTTGGAAGTAATGATGATGACAATCAATTCTTTATTCTTGGTCAATATGGAATTTGAGTAAAATCCCCAAGTGCATAAACAATCATATGCACACTTGGTACCATTGGTGCCCATTTCACGTGTCTAAACTGTCACACCATGTCCAATTCAAATTCTACCCATGTTCCCCTATGCCCTAAAGGTCTTAAACCCTTTAATACACTTAAATCTTCATGTGGAAACAAATTTGACGCATTAAATCCGCACAAGTTTGCAATTATGGATTTTATACTTAACCAGGTAAAATTGACCATATGAACAGTATGCAACAAAATCAGCCAACTTTGATAGGCTGTAACTCTGGCTACTAGGCACCAAGTCCAGTGATTCAAAAGCCAAATTCTTCATCTTGAAGTATTCTAAGTGTGGTCAAAATTTCATAGCCAAAGGCATTATGTGCAGTAAGTTATGGCTCTTGGAGTACAGGGTACCAAATCTATACAACTAAAGACCATAATACCCATACAAAAATTCATAAAATTCATACACTTCATTTCCAGGTGCAAAGACAAGATGTGCTAGTTCTTACATGTCTTAGACACTTGGTAAAGTCATCCCCCTGAATTTATAGGCATTCCATAAGCATTAAACATAATTTTCTTTAAAACAGCCAATGAGTTACAAAATGGACAGAATTGAACATTCAAGCTCAAACATCACTTTATTGTTTCATATATCATCCATACATCACCCATAGTGTATTTACATACATATATGCATCATACATATGTCATAGCTTAGTTGGGTATTTACACTAGCTTCTTAGAGAGCCTTACAAACACAATGCACTCCAAAAACTTCAAAAGCTAGCTGCTGCATAAGGCAGAAAGTACCAGCACTAAAATTAGTGAATGTGCTCTAAAAATCATGAAACACTCTAGTTTAATACTAGACATATTTAAGTTTATGTACGTGCAATTTCATAGGAAAAATCAAACTACAAGTATTAGTTTGAACGTTCCCTTTCTGGTGTTCCTGAAAATGGACAGAAAGGGGAGTAAGCTCTTTGTAAAGAACTTAGTAAGGGCTTTCAATGTAAAACCTTCCATAGCAACGTACCACATGAAATCCAAATACATAAAAAAATACAAAAACAAAACATATACACAAATATGGCAACCATATGTAGTAATAAACACATGTAATGCTGGCAGCAATAACACATTAGGGTTAGTCCATAATCATTCAATAAAACAATAAGATATCACTTTAGTAACACTATGGCTGTTGGGTTTCGGGAGCCAAACAATGCAGCGGAATATAACCGAAACCCTCCAGGATCCAAGTGAAACAGGGTAAACCGAGTGTTCAAAAATTTTCATACCTAATTTTCGGTTGAGATCTCTCACTCAACTATAGAGTCGAATCACAAAACCTGAACAGTTGACATGTTCAAGCTCTCTATGGTATCTACACAACCCTCTCAGGATCACCACACTTCCACCGCATCCCGACAGATGTGTTTCTCTTGCACTTGCAGTGCTAGCTTGCGTCCTCAAAGGAATTGCAAGAGAAGAGTGCGGCTATCCTTTTGGGAGGCTAGGGCAAGGAGACTTGTGAATTTCTTACTAAAAGTTGTATTTATAGTGAGACTCAACTTCAAGGCCTAATGGGTTTCAAAGCCCTAATCCAATTAGGCTTTAATTTCAGGCTTAATAATGGCTCAACTATTGGGCCCATTATTAATACGAAATTATTGTGAAACCAAAACCCAAATTATTAGCCCATGCACTCTAATGATCAAAATAGCTCTATTTGTGTGACCTAATAGGCTTTTACCACATTAGCAATGATCATAAATCACATTTATGATCATAAGTAATGAGCGGTGTCTAGCAACACATCATTGCTACCCAAGTGACAAGATTGTCGATGATTCGACTAAACCTTTATGATCATCACTGATATATGCCATTGTCCCTTTGTCCAAGATATCAAGACTAAGCACGAGACATGAAATGTGTCACTCTCGTATAGCCCAATCTTTGGTTTCTTGATTACCAAGAAGACCAACCTAAACTAATGATATTGATATCGTATATCAACTCATCCAAGCATGGCCATGCATTTTTCTAAGTCTTACTCTATCAAGGGGCCTGAAGATGTCACTCCCGTTACATAGGAGGAACAAATCCATCTTGATCATATAAATCCCTTCGCATGATATGTGACATACCCAATGACCTCCTTCAAGTTCACTCAGTTATGAGCAACAAAGGAAAGTATCAAAGTATGTGACTCACATGTAGGGAACCTTGATGATCTTAGGTCAAAGGACTACATATACCATGATCACTATGAAAATCACTTATGACACTCATATAACGATCCATGTAGTGTTCTCATGGTGGGTCGGTCCAGTACACAAGTTTTCCAACTTGTACCCATATGTAGACTACATATCTCATACTAGTCTCTACATATGCTAGTCGTTATGTATTATTGCAACCCACTCCATAATAATACTAGACTAGAGACATTTAAGAATATCATTATTGTAGGGTTATAATTATGTTTATTAGGTTACGCAGAAACAAAACAACAAACATAATTGCTGGATTAATACCTTAATAAAATATCATGACTCAATGTGCAAAAAATACAATCATCTCATGATTGGCTTCTGGGCACAACACTAACAATGGCAGCCCTCCTCAAGCTTTTTCTTGGTCTTAGGAGTCTTTTAGGTCTTAGTTAGTACTAACTTGGGCTCTAGAAACCATTCTTTCTTGCTGCCATCTTTAGCATGGTAACACTAAGGCTGAAACCTTGCCATTCTTTTTTCCCCTTAACCCACACTTGGTTCCTTAAGCTTTTTTCTCTCTTCCAAGTATGGTCTTAGCTTCATGGATATTTCGAAATATAGTAAACAATCTAGTAAACTTTATAAAACCCTTACCTTGAGGTGTTAAAGCTGGAACCCTAGATGAACCCCAAAACTAGGGATTTTGTGCTCTTTGTTGAATTATCTTGCTTTCTCTTGATTTCTCTTGATTTCTTAAGGTATGGTGGATATGGAGGGATGTGGAGGAATTCAAGGAAGAACCTTAGCATGTGGAGGTCAAATTTTTGGAAGAAATGGGGAGAAAAAGATTTTTTTTTTCTAGTTTTATTTCTTTCTTGGTCTTTAGTAATGGCATGTTTGCAAATTTTGCAAACTTCAAGCCACACTTGGACAATGTTTTTACCAGCCATTTGGGATGAAAAAATGACATTTTTTGACCTCCTTTAACCTTGGTCAAGGGTTATTTTCACCTTTAGAAAATTTTGGGACACTTAAGCCCTTAAGTGTCCTTAAGCATTGAATGACTAACTTTCCCTCCTTGAGGACTTTGGTCCCCAACAATATTGTTAATTCCATCCATGTCCTTTCTTCATAATTCGATCCATGTCCTTTCCTCATAATTCGATCCATGTCCTTTCCATAGCCGTCTTTGGAAATTTGTGCAATTGAGTACCCAACCTTTGTAACCTTACAATTTAGTCCATAATTTGCTTGAAAATTAGGCAATGTGCCAATGCTTTCTTAAGGACCAAACTACTATTGTTTGCACCACTTAAGGGAGTGTATATTGAATGCTTTACACTTCATAATTTCATACACTATGGTGAAAATTAAAGCATACAAGTTTAGGTTCTTATGTTGTAATTTTCCCATTTTGTGAAGGTGGTAACAAGGAGGCCATTAGAAACCCCCCAAAAGGTTTGGAAGTGAAGTTGCAGTAGGTGGGCATGTCTACAACCCGAGAAGTGTTGTCGTTGGCACCATGTTACCATTCCCTGTGACACCTTGCCAAGACCTTAATAGCATTGACATGTTATAGTATTTTTGCCACAAATTTTCACTCAGTTGTCCAATTAAGATGATTCAAGATTTCACACGAAGATAAGAGAAAGATATACTATTTAATTTATTTTCCCAAGTCTAAATAAGCCAAGATGAGACGGTATTTCAGTTGGAAGTAAGGGCATTATGATAAGGGAAAATGAGTTTGGTTATATGACTAGCATTGGTGAAGTACTATGACTACAATATCATGCCATTAGAATGAGTGACAGATTTAGCAACATTGGTAGCCTAATTTAAGGCCTTAGGGCTAAGGTACCAATGTAGTATCCTAGTGCATTGAAGGAAGTTCCTTGGAGCTTAGTAAGCTAGTATCTCTCCATGGATAGAGTGAACAAAGTAATGGTGGATAGGGGAGTGCCATGGATGAAGGTTTAGTGCACTTGTTGCCTAGCCAAGTTGTGACTTGAGGCACAAGTGAAATCTTAGTGCATCCTTGGTAGGTTAAATCATTAGGCATAGAGCCTTGGTGATTTAGGCGAGCTTATTAGCTTAGGACACCAAGTTAAAGCCTAGTATGCCTAGTTGGGTGAGTACTATAGTGGCCTAGGTGAGCCAATGGCTTGAGGCATTTTGTGGGAGCCTAGTGCATCTAATGAGTTTCTTAGAACTCAAGTAAGGAGCATCCACCATGTTCACCTGTACAACAACAAAAGGAAGGATTTTTAGTGGGCTTAGCTCACTAGGACGTTACCAAGCTAAGGCTTTCTAAGAGTGAGTTAGGGGAAAAAACTTGCTAGGCACAAGCTGACGTCTATGCGAGGACTAGGTTTAGGAAAGGTCGTAAGGGACCTAAATATATGCGCATATGTTAGCCATCAAACTGCATTGGGCCCACAGTAGATTTCATATATTATATATATGAGTGTCCTCAAGTTTTTGTTTGTAGGTTTTTAATGTTTTTTGTAGGTACCCAAATCCCTTATTGGGAATCTTCAAATTCTCACTCCCTTTAGTGATGTTGTGTAGATTGTATCCGTAAGGAGCTTGTGACCTTGGAGGGTTGTCGAGCTAGCATTTGTATTGTAGGTAACCACCTAGTGAATCGTTATTGATTTTAGTTTGTTGTTGGTCATGTGTTGTGCTAACTATAGTTGTCTTGCAGCCTTGCAGAGGCTATTGGCACAAGGACAGACATAATAGGCTATCGATCTCAGTAGTAGTCTTTCAGTATACATATGTATGCTAGTTTAGCCTCCAATGTCTCTAGGACAAGTTGTATTTTAGTTGCTTTTGGGCATGTGCATAGTCTTTACTTATGTAATGATGCACATGCACGGTTATTACTTTTAGTAAATACACTTACCTTTTATGCTTTGACTTGTGTTTTAGTTATGTTTTATAAATGCTGACATTGTTTTTTATTCATTTTCTTAAAGTAAAATTCAAGTTGAAGCAAGTGCATGCATATTGGATATTAGGTTAATAACTAGATGCATGAAATGTTTTAAAATGGGACAAGTAATTAACTAGCAAACTGCAAGTAGCATGGGACTCCAGTTCCTTAGTCTTCTTGGGAAGGCCCCATTCGGGGTAGGGACACTACACATGTGAATGGGCGATGCATGTTTAGGTGATGTAGTCAGATTTGATGTAACTTTTAGGACTAATGAGTATAGGTTGCCATTTGTTGTGTTTTCAAGAGTAAACCACCATTATTGTACAACTATGTTTGGGTGTGCTCTTGTTGTTGATCAAAGTGTATGAGGGCTTTGTGTGGTTGTTGGATAGGTTTTTGGATTGTATGGGAGGTAAGGCATTAGTGTCTGTGGTCACAGATGTTGATAAGGCTATGAAAGTGGCAATAAGCAAAGTATTTCCAAATGCATGGCATCGTTTATGTTTGTGGCACATGTAGGGGAATTGTGTTGAGCAAGTGAAAGTTGTCAGATTTGCTACAAAATTTGCTCAAATGATTAACTATGTTGATGATGTGGAAGAGTTTGAAAGATGGTTAGATGAAATGGTTGAAAAGTATGGACTAGAAAACAATGTTTGAATGAATGATGCTTATGAAAGCCGTAAGATGTAGGTTGTATCATATTTAAAACAGTGTTTCTTTACAGGCCAAACGAGTAATCAAAGGTTAAAAGAAATGCATTCATTTCAGATGTGTTTTCTGGGAAGCAAGTTAAAGCTGTATGAATTTGTAAGACAACTTGACGTTGCTTTGGGTAGATTCTGAGAGAAAAAGGTGAAACATAATTAGAAGAGTTGAAATAATAGACCATAGCTATTAAGTCATTTGAGGCCAGTTGAAAGCCATGCCATAAAGATCTACACCCCTGACATGTTGTCTAGGTGTGATATGAAATAATACCTTAAGCAGATTATGTCCTGATGATTTACATTGACAATGGCCAGGTGAACATGTATTGTATATGATGGTATGGTGGTGATTAGAATAAGAGAGTTGTCAAGTATAGAGTTGAGGAAGACCGTTTTGAATGTTTGTGTCGGCTACCAATATACAAAAGTAAGAGTAGCAAAGTACTATATGAAGTTTTTTTTATTGTGAAACCATATCATCTTCATATTGAGAAAATGTCATATAGGTATCCCATGTCAACACATATTTGCTGTGTTGAAAGTTGAAGATGTGAAAAGAATTCTTGAGAGCCTTGTTCTAAAGAAGTGGATGAAGAAAACAAAGAAATGAGGATATACATGATGGCGATGAGGGCCATCAGTATCTCCACTGTGTGTCGTGGAGAATGCAGCAGGAGTTTCCGGAGGTGTAGGCGAGCCCTGAAAGAAGGTGCTCTATATGGATTGCCTGTGATGGCCGGCAGCATCTTCCCGTGGTAGGCACGGTAAGGCTGAGAAGGACTTCTGGTATGAGAGAGAGGTCCGAAACGGGGATTCCTCAGGGGCACTGACTTGAAACACTCAGAAAATAGGGGTTAGGAGGTCCCCGGAGTGATTTTCCGAGGAGGAGCCTCCGACGCCCAAATCAGTGCTTAGAGAGAGGTCGAGAGAGGTCCCTCGCCTGTGACCATTCCCCTGGTATATATAGGAGGAGGTGAGCCCTTCAGATGACAGCACATGTATGGACGAACACCATCCGTACTTCTGGGCGTGGGGGGCCCCTAGCCGCCTGTAGGCTCCTCAAGCCACGAGCTGCGATAATCATAGCCCTACATGACAGGATGTAGGCAGTGGCGACGCATCAGAGTGCCTGCGAGGATGGCGTGTAGGGTGTACGGGCGTAATGTCAGAGGCTCCTTGATGGCTCCTACCGTACCTCCGAGGTCCCCTTGGTTGATGTCTCACTTCGGAGTGAGGGACCTTTTCCCGGAGTCACAGTGGTACTTCGGGTCATTTCCTAGCTCCGAAGCTAGCCCTTCGGGGGACTTTCACCTGCAGAAGGTGGCTGTCACTTCTCCCCGAAGCTGACTCGGTCACCTTTCCCATGGAGGCGATACGGTAGTTTCCCGAGTTTGGTATTGGCGGGCTGCCGAGGTCGCGTGCCTCAGGCGTTTGGCTCTCTCCTTTCCGGGGTCCTTAGGTGTTCAGGGTGATAGCACTTTGGCTATCACATGCCCTCCTCGGGAAGCTGGAGTGGAGACTTCGGCTAGTGGTCCTTTTGTGGGTGTTTTTCAGGACTTGGGATGTGCCGTTCGCAAGGGAGGCATTTCGCCACCTGCGGGCATGGTTTGTTCGGACAGGTGTCACCTGTCTGCCCTTTGGTGTCCTCGAGATCCCCAACCTCTTTACTCTTTTCTGCCATGGGTTAGTGGACCATCATCATGTTTTGAAACTAGGCGTGTCAGTCTGGGGCGGTGCACCCGAGTTTTCAAGATGTCAGAAAATGTGTCCTAGTTTCTCGTGACGAGCAACACGTGGCAGGTGCTGGTTGGGATGGGTACGTCTTTTCGTGTGCGAGGGCCAATTATGGCGACGTTTCGCCTTCACGCAGCAATTATGACGCCCTTTCGGCTTCCCTTCCTTAATCTATATAAGCCTCCTCCTGTCATTCTCCTCATTTGTTTTTCTTTGCTCTTACTTTGCTCTCGTTTGCTCTTGCGCTTTCTCTTGCCTTTTTCCTTTTTCCGGCGACGGTTTTTACAGCGGAACGATTCCCGGCATCTCGCACGACGGCGCCCAGGAATCCTAATTTCGGCAAGACTTTTGGTGGGTTCATCCTTTGGTTTTTGCTTTTCTTTTAGCTTCCCGAAGTCATTTTTCTTGTTTCTGAAGTCTCTCTTTTGGTCAACCATGTCTTCGGCTATTCCCGAGAGCTGGCAATCTCTTATGTCTCACCCTTGTTGCTCCACTTCTGCAAAATTAGAAAAGTGGACAGCCAAATTTTTTCTTCCCTCCTACGCCACCACGAGGTTATCCCCCCTCGGTCATTTCAGCTTTATGAATCGGGATGACGAGGTTACTGTTTTCTGAGCCCAACTGAAGGTCGGACTTCGGTTTCCTCCAGCGAGGATGATTTGCGACTTTTGCCAATTTCATGGCATAGCCGTAAATCAGCTTCCTCCCAACTCATACTGCTATTTCAACGCCTTTCTCTGCATGTGCAGGGTCTTCGGGGTAGAACCCCATTTTATCCTGTTCATGCAGTATTATAAGCTCTATCCGGTCCCGAATGGTGGCTTTTATTTCATGCTACCTCGGGGATTTGGGAGCAAGAAATTTATGTTCACCTTCGCTACCAAGGATAGCTGGCGAGGGCGGCAAAGGAAGTTCTTCTTCCTAAAAGTGGTGGAGGCCTGGTTGTATGTTCGGACTAAGTGGGCTCGGGGAAAGCTAGAGATGAATGTCATGGATCCCAAGAAGTTGCTAACTCCCGAGTTGGCGGCGAGGTTTGAGGACTTCGACAGACGTATCCGTACTATCGCCGACTGGGATGCCGAGGTCCCTCTGCGTTCTCTCTACCCCTTCCCCATCATGTGGAAACTCATGACCGAGGATGTTCTTCGGAAGTTGGGGGTGGTTAAGGAGCACAAGACGGATCTTGGCATGCCAGCTCCTGCTACGGAGGGGAAGGACTTTTGGCTAGTGAAGCTCCTTCGGAGCGAGCTCACTTATGAAGCCTTCTTTGAAAGTAAGTTCCTTTCAAAGTTTTTCAGCATAAGTGCCTGTCTAGACTCACACTGATGTTTTCCCTCTTTCTCAGAGATGGGCGATGAGTCTGCTGCCTACTGTAAGTCTCTCTTCCTTGGTCAGGCCGAGAAGGGGAGCAAACGAAGAGAAGCGTCTCCAAGAGGCGCAAGACTACTGGGAGCGGACCATCTTCGGCCAAGAAGGCAAAGAAGGATACCCATCTTCCACCCTTGGAGGATGTGGCGGAGGTCGGAGGTGTCATTGCAACTTCCACGGAGGTTGCAACTCTCGCCGAACCTGAAACTCCCGCCGAGGTTCCTGCCGGGGTGGTCGCTGTTACTGCTTCTCTGAGTCCCGCCACGTCGGTGGATCTTTTGGGCTCTTTAGCAAGGAGTCCCTCTGCTGAGGAGTTGGAAAAATGCCGAAGGGACAAAGGCAAACATGGCCCTGCTGATGTGGAAGAGGTCCGGGACTCCGATGATGACGTTACTGAGGTTGCACCAAGTTTGTCTCTTATATCCTTTTCAATTTTCGCAATCTCATGGCTTTCTCAGTCAAGGAGTTTTGCCTGATGAGACGCATGTTTTCTATTTTGCAGAGGATTTGGCGCCCTTAGCTTGGATGGTTGAGCATGCCCAAAGGTGGGCTCTTCGGGATTCCCACGTCCTAAAAGACAAAGTTCCGAGGGAGCCGTTCTGGTCTTTCACGGAGGACATGAATCTGTTCTCCGAGGATTGCCGGGAAATGGCTCCCTAGATGGCAAGGGGCGTACTTACTCAGGCTTTCTTCAAGGCAGTTGCCGAGAAGTGTGCCTCCGAGGATTCCCTTGCTGCTAGAGTTTCCGAGCATGCTGCTCAAGTAAATCTTCAGGCTCCTTCATTTTTCCTCCCAGTTTTTTGCCTAAGTGTTTTGGCTTTTCCTTGTGTGACTTTTACTAAGTACCTTTTCTTTTTTCTTTGTAGCTCCTGGGGTATAGTGGATACCTTCGAGCTTGGGCGGCAAAGCAGTCTTTGGTCCGAGCTTGGGCCGAAGATAAATTAGAGAAGGCCAAGGTCTTCTGCGCTAACTCGGTTGTGACGAACACCGAGTTGAGCCGTATAGCCAAGCAGAAGGTTGCCCAACTTCGGGAGGAGTTCTTGAAGGGCCAGGAGGATCTCTTGAAGGACTTCTCCAAGAAGATGTCTGACCTTGGTGAAAAGGTTGTGAGCTTAACTTCGGCCAACGAGGCCATTCAGAAGGAGAGAGAAGGAGAAGCTGCTCTTCTGACGAAGGCTCTTGCCGACAAAGCCGAACTTCAAGCCAAGGTCGACTTGCTGAAGAAGGATTCAAAGAAGAAGAAGAAGATAAAGGAGCTGGAGAAGGAGGTTGCCAATCTTCAGAAGGTGGTTTCAAATCTTCAGAATGAGGTGGATGAATTGGACATAGAAAAAGACAAAGCCGTCCAGGCGACGAAGGTTGCCTTTCAAGACAGCTTCTGCCTAGCTCGTCACCAATTTCTAAAGAAATATCCAGACCTCGACCCTTCCTTCTTGGCTGCCCTGGATATTCCCGAAGGTCCTCGGTGGACTTGGTTGAAAGTTGAGTTCCTCAACCTGCCACTTGCCCCTCCTCCTACATCGAAGGTGGCGGCCAAAGACATAGGGGTTGAAGCTTCCCATGACGCTGAGGTCCCTTAGATATTCTAGAGCCTTTGCCTTCTTCTTGTTCTTTGTATTTTTCTTCTTGTAACCTTCTCCTTGTACTAAGACCTTCCTCAATGAATTTTCCTTCATAATTTGTGTGAGTCTTCTGAGCAATTTTTCCCTGTTTGTCCCGACCACTTTTGGTCAAGGAACTTCGGAAAGGTACGAGCAATTTTTGTTTCCCAATTGTCCAGACCTCTTTCGATCAAGGGACTTCAGAAAGGTACATTTTTCTCGTCTCATCGGCCAACCTTCGGGTAAACTCTCTTTGTTTCCGAAGTTTACTTAGGCAAGTTTTAGCCTGTCTTTGTCGGCTGTACTCAATGGACTTCACCTTTTTTGGGCATATAACCCAGTCATCCTTGGAAGGAAAACAAGACTTTCGGGAGCGTGTGCTTCAGCTTTGTTCGGCGAGTACTTTCAAATAGGGGAAAACTTCTGTACTTAGAGAAATTTCTCTTCTAAAATTCTAAGTATAAAATTTCTTTAAGGCATCTGAGTGCCATGCATTTTCCAGTTTTCCTCATTCGGCGTCGGCAAGCTTGTATACTCCTTTTCGGACATCGTCTAGGACCAAATAAGGCCCCTTCCCGTTTGGCCGAAGTACCCCATGGGATGGTTTTCGGGGTTCAGACTCGGCCTTTCAGAGGATGAGGTCTCCTTCCGTTATTCCTTTTGGCCTATCATGCAGGTTTGCATTTATGGCCACCTTTTGTTGAAAGGCCTTTCTTCTGAGCTCGGCCATTTCTCAATGTTCGTCAACTAGGTCAAGCTTAGTCGTCAACCCAAGGTCATTTCCTCTTTCACCGAACACCTGTATTCTAACTGATGGTCGTACTACTCTGATGGGGATGATGGCCTCTATACTGGAGATAAGTGAGAAAGGTGTCTCCCCCGTGGCCCCTTGGGGAGTTGTCTGAAAACTCCTCAGTACAGTAGGAAGTTTTCTTGGTCTTTTCCCTTTGCTTCCCCCAACCTCTTTTGTAGTCCCTCTTTTATAGTTGTGTCGGCTACCTCTACTTGTTTGTTGCTCTAGGGCTGAGCTAGTGGGTCAAAGTGCGTTTTTATTCCGAAGTCGGTGTCGAATTCTTGGAATCCCTCGTCCATAGACTGGGAACCATTATCGGCCATTGTCACCGTCGGTATGCCGAATCTGCATATCATGTTCTTCCAAACAAACTTTTGTATATCTTTTGCCGGAATAGTTGCCAGGGGCTCTACCTCCACCCACTTAGTGAAGTAGTCTGTTGCTACTACGCAGAACTTTACTCCTTCGGGTGTTATCGAGAGTGGCCCGGTGAGGTCTATGCCCCATACTGCCAAGGGGCAAAGGTAATCTTCTGGGGTTATCCATTCCGAAGGCAGCCTTTGGGTGCTGGTGTGTCTCTGGTAATTTTCACACCTTCTGGACGAATTGTCCTACACCCTTTTTACCGGTACATCTTTGTAGCGGACTTCTGTACCCCTGCCGGTATAATTCCTCCTTAATTAGGGGACATCGTCCGGAATATCTTCGCATTTTTCGCCACTTCATGAGGATTTTCGGGACCCTTTGGTTGCGAGATACCTCTTTGTAGGGTCTTTCCACACTTTGTCAGACTTTGCTATACTCAGCGTTGCCATGCTCGGATGGCCCAGCACTTTGGTAACCACATTTGATTGCTCCGGTGGCCCCTCTGCCCTCGGGGTCCCGAGGGGCTACTCAAGCGCCCTGATGTTCTGCGCACGAGGTTCCACGGAGTTTCCACTCCAGATCTACCTTTGCTCAGTTTCCCTCGTTGGTTTCAGCATTTTCTACTCCTGGTATTTTGGCAACGAAGTCTGCCAGTGCCTAGGCTTTCATCGCCCTTCTAGGCTCATACGTGCTGCAGTATTCTCCGAGCTCGATGCACCCTTTTGATGATCTCCACCAAATGCTCTACCCTTTTCGTGACGTCGCCCAGAGGCGAATTACTCCGGACAGTGGTAGCGTGACCTTGAAAGTAGAGTCATAGCCTTCTCCCTGCAAATAGCAAGGCGTAGATGGCTTTTTTGGGTAATGGGCATATGCTCTTGTTGTCGATGAGACGACAACTTTTCTTTGGGTGCAGAACTCCTTCGACAAGCAGGTCTGGGTCATCTTGACCCTGTTTTTCCCGTAGGTCGCGTTCCGAGGGGCATGCTTCCCGTCGAGGACTCATCTTCGCTGATCTTTCCTTCTGAACTCCGGTGATTTGATGTGGGACCCTTCTCCCGACGAGATACTGGTCGGGAGGACCTTCGGCCCGAATTTAGCTGCGGCCATCTTCGGTCTAACTGCTGCGTCACTCCAGCCACGACAGGGCGTGAGAACTCGCGCAGGAAGCCAATGGTAGTAGTCAGAGGACGTTCGTCCTCGAGCACGGAAGTCCCTGCTGCAGTCGTTCGGTTGCCGGTTGAACCTGTTGCATGGACGGGGACCTCAAAAGTCCTTTGTCCTTAGAACGCCGAGTTTTCAACGACGGGGACCTGGGAGTGATTTCCCACAGACGGCGCCAAATGATAACGATGAGGGCCATCAGTATCTCCACTGTATGTCGTAGAGAATGCAGCAGGAGTTTCTGGAGGTGTAGGCAAGCCCTGAAAGAAGGTGTTCTGTGTGGATTGCCTGTGATGGCCGGCAGCATCTTCACGTGGCAGGCACAGTGAGGTCGAGAAGGACTTCCGGTATGAGAGAGAGGTCCAAAACTGGGATTCCTCAGGGGGACTGGGCTGAAACACTCAGAAAATAGGGGTTAGGAGGTCCCCAGAGTGATTTTTCGGGGAGTAGCCACCGACGTCCAAGTCAGTGCTTAGAGAGAGGTCGAGAGAGGTCGAGTGAGGTAAAGAGAGAGGTCCCTCTCCTGTGACCATTCCCCTGGTATATATAGCAAGGGGTGAGCCCTTCAGATGGCAGCACGTGTATGGACGAACACCATCCGTACTTCTGGGCGTGGGGGGCCCCTAGCCACCTGCAGGCTCCTCGAGCCACGAGCAGCGATAATCATAGCCCTACATGACAGGACGTAGGCAGTGGCGACGCGTCAGAGGGCCTACGAGGACGGCGTGTAGGGTGTACGGGCGTAATGTCAGAGGCTCCTTGATGGCTCCTACCGTACCTCCGAGGTCCCCTTGGTTGATGTCTCACTTCGGAGTGAGGGACCTTTTCCCGGAGTCGCAGTGGTACTTCGGGGCATTTCCTGGCTCCGAAGTTAGCCCTTCGGGGGACTTTCACCTGCAGAAGGTGGCTGGCACTTCTCCCCGAAGTTGACTCGGTCACCTTCCCCATGGAGGCGATACAGTAGTTTCCCGAGGTTGGTATTGGTGGGCTACCGAGGTTGCGTGCCTCAGGCGTTTGGCTCCCTCCTTTCCAGGGGTCCTTAGGTGTTCGGGGTGATAGCACTTTGGCTATCAATACACAAATTAGGTGTCTAGGGGAAACAGATTTGGTGGATGCACTGTATACTACAAGGCGCAACCAGCTCACTATTATAAGGAATAAAATATTTTATCTAGCAACAAAGTATGATCACGCTGGGTTTGGGGAGGTTAGGGAATAACTTAGTCAATTGACTTTGAGAGTTGGGAAGCTGCATGTGCAACGCAAAGAGAGGGCTACAAGGAAAGATATTGGATCAAGTGATCGTAGTGGTAATGTTGTGTGCGATCCAGTTATTATCACTGGGAAGTGAAAGCCTTGTAAAAGAAAATGCAAAAAATGTGGGTTGATTCGTACAATTCAAAAGGTTTGCCTATGCATAATATACATGATGAAATGGGGGAATCGGTGGTCGACATAAGCTGGATGCATCTAGTGTGAAGGGTATCAGTGATGCTACTATGTCAAAAGTGGAGGCTACAAAACCAGTAAATCAGTGGACAGTTGGTGTAATTGACCTTTCAATGGCTCAAATGAGCACATTTCTTTATTTTAGTTCACCAAAGTTTAGTGCGAGTTACCCTTATTATGGCTCATTCCAAAATTTGTTACAGTCTCAGTCTCAAATTGTAGGTTGGTCACTCGACAGCTAGCAATGCAGTTGTCCATCCACAAAGTGGGTTTTATGCTGATCATTAGTTGTATAGCAGTTGTTTTGGACAATGGGGTGATAGGAGCGGTTAATAGCACTTTATGCATATGGTATGATGACAAAAGCATTATACAACTCCATAAAGGCAATCATTGAGAAAAATAGTGATGTGCTTTACTGGAAAAGAAATCAGCTTGTACAAGTTTGTTTTTCTAGAATTTGTTAATGCTTTTATGCCTAAGTGAATATAAATGGTGCATATATATGAAATGATTAGCAAGAATAATAAGGCCTTATATAACATGTCTTAACCAAACATAAAAGAAAGATTACATCCTAGCAGTAAGTACACAGAGTAATAGAATAATGTGCCTCCTCTATCAAGTGTAGGGCCTTTTCCTGCTCCTAGTCTGAATAATCTAACATGCATTTAAGTTAACATTTTTATTTCTAAACTATTTGTCATTCTTCCCATCATCATTAAAGCTATCACTGTCTCCTTTCAGGTCTTTCTCTGCATCACCCTTATCATTACCCTCATCATCTTCCTTCTCATCTCCCTCTTTTCCTCCCCCTTCATCTCCCTCCTCACCTCCTTCTACATCTCCATCCTCATCACCGTTCTCATTTTCCCCACAACCCCATTGTCTAGTACAGATACCTCGTTCCCCTCTTCATTTCCTTCTTCCTAGTTGACTACTTCCATGTAGTTACTATCCAATGTCATCATTGTTCATTTAGTTGGGGCTGATGCATCAGCCTGCTGCGTACAATTCATACAAGCATTCATACCTTGAAAATTAAGCATTGTATCCATCATCTTGTTAATTAATGTCCTCTTCAGTCCCATGAGTAAGTGCAGTAGCTTCATGCATGTTTCTGCTCGTACATGTGAAGCAAAAAACAAGCCAACTTCTTCATGTTCAAGGTACAAAATCATATATAATTATGTACCAATTTGTGTGGAATTTCACTCACATATTTTGCATTTGGAGGCAAGGGGAGATGTTCAACATGGCTATTATTAGTTGTCGGTATGATAACGGGCTCAGACATGCCTGTTTCAATGTTTAGGAGGAGCATGTACTTGATGGCATGTCAATTTCCACAATATTTTACACGGCCCATCATGACCCTGCCTAAGAAACCTATGGGAACGTATCCCACTCTATTCACAATTGGCTAATTAATTTTGAAAACCCTTGTTAAAACTTCATGCTGCTAGTTATTTAACCTAGAATCTAAGTATGTGTGCAAATGTTGCTTTGACTTGGATAAGAAAAAAAATCCATAAAACATTTAAGCCTAGGCATTTTCCAAAAATCCAACATTCAAAGAGTTAAAGCACATTATACCATCATAATGTCAATGATAATCCAACATATAGTTAACCATGTGTGGCATTTAAACAAAAGAAGGCTATGCCCACACCCAAAGGCAACCTTAGAGTCCCTTGCTCTATCCATATGCATTGGAGGCTGGTAGTGCATACATCATACACCAAGGCTAGTACTACTGAGTTCCAATCAACAAGATCCACATAGGGGTGATCATTTAGTTTATTCGGTTTAAACTAAGTTGAATTAGTCAATTTATTTGGTTTTCTGTTTTGGATGATAAGAAACTGAAAAGACCAAATTAGCCTTTCAAACCAAACTTAAACTGAACTAAAATATTTCGGTTTAGTTCGTTCCAAACCAAATTAATAAAAAAAAAATGGGAGTGAGATTCTATGAGAGAGGAAATGAGAGAGAGGCATTGTTTTTCCATCCAAAATCTTTTCAATACAAAATCTTTATTGTTGATGGAAAGAAAGAAA
Organism: Aquilaria yunnanensis; assembly: GCA_039654915.1. Classification (NCBI taxonomy): domain Eukaryota; kingdom Viridiplantae; phylum Streptophyta; class Magnoliopsida; order Malvales; family Thymelaeaceae; genus Aquilaria; species Aquilaria yunnanensis. Next base: position 42,229,894 of record CM077599.1, on the reverse strand, counting down.
ACAAGAATACAAGCTAATTTGGGTTAATTTGTAGCTTTATTGTCTATGAAAAAAATTCAAAAAAATCTAATAAGAAAAATTTCAGCTACTTTGGTTATTGAATTAACCGATATCCAAAATCAAAACTGAAATTTTTTTTATTCAATTTTAACTGAAACCGAACCAAATTACCAAATTGATCAAACAGATTATCAAATTATTTCAATTTTTTAATTTTTTCAGTTTGAATTGAATACTAATCACCCCTACTCTCACCTTAGATGGGAAATCCCAATGGCAAGCCTCAAAAGTCCTCCACATGCTCACTAGCCTCTATGGCCAAGAAAATTGTAGCTAGTAATAAAGTGTAACCAACAAGTAACTAATTAAGCTAGAATCTCAAAGATTCTCATAATAGTGTACCTGCAACATAACAACTTCAACAACCTTCAATGATTATCAAATTCAATAATCTCAATATCTACACAACATGAAACTAAGGAAGTGAGAATCCATAATTCTCAATAAGGGATCTTGAACATGCAAAGAAAACACTAAGGACAACACACACACACACACACACATGTAATCTACTGCGAGCCCATATAGTGTGAGGTTAAACCTATGCATCGAGAAGCCAAACAAACAAGAAACCCTCAAGGATTTAATGTTACCTCATGCACATCACAAGCACCAAGCAATAAAACATGAATCCAAGCTTTAAAACCACAAAATCTACCGGAAACAAGCTACCCAATTCTTACACACTCTTGGAACCTTCAAATTTCACCAATAAAGCAAGGATTTTTGAAGAAATTAAGATGGATTTGGAGAGAGAAAGATTGAGCAAAGGTTTGCAAGAGAAGAAATGGTGAAAGTGGCAGCCATCCCCTTCTATGCCAAGTTATAAAGACTCTATTAAACAGAGGCAGCTTGTTGATTTCAAAAAGAATGATAAGAGGAAAGTCAGGGTACTGTGAAAAAAAGGGTGCCCTTGGCAATTGGTTGCTGGAAAATACAAAGATGGGCCTAGAGAAAATATAAGAAGGTTTGAAGACAAACGTACATGTGCAAGGCAAGTTACAAATAAGTTTGCAAACTATAGGTAGAGAGGAATACATAGAGGTTATTAGATCAAACCCTAAAATACCCCTCGCTACCTTTGTTGACCTATTCATAAGGGATCACAACATAAAAATTCCTAGGTCTAAGGTTGGAAAAGGGAAAACTTTAGCATTGATGATGCTTAAGGTGATAAGACTGAACAATATGCCAAGCTTGCAGACTATAGTGGAACATTGAGGTCAAGAAATCCTAGAACACAGTTTCAGTTAAGGTTGGAAAATTTGCTCTTCTGGAAGATTTTCATCTACATGGCTACATGTAAGCAAGGTTTTCTTACTGGGGACAAGACTATCATAAGTTTAAATGGTTGTTTTTTGAAGGGGAGATATGGAGGTCAATTACTTGCAACAGTTGGAATAGATGCCAATAACTGCATATAGCCTATTTCTTATATAGGTGTTGGGGTGGAATCATATGACTCTTAGGCTTGGTTTTTGGTGCATTTAGTATCAGAACTTGGTATTGTTGAATCCAAGTTATGGACATTTATGTCAGATAGACAGAAGGTAAGCTGCCCACCTTATTTTGTAATATTAAAATTTTAATTAGTTTTACTAATGATGGCCATGCTTTTTAGGAGCTAGGTTAAGATACTATGTTTGGCAAGCAGCAAGGAGCTCATATAAAGGGGAATTCAAAAACAAAATGGAGGTAATTAAGGTTCTTGATGCAAATGCATGGGCATGGCTGAATGGTATACCCCTTGAATATTGGACTAGGTCCTTTTAGGTAGTTCTCTAAATGTGATATTATCTTGAACAATATGTGTGAATGCTTCAATAAATTCATAGTTGAAGCTAGGGATAACCCTATTTTTACCATGTTAGAAGTAACTAGATGTAAGATCATGGTTAGAACAACTAGGAAATGAGATGCTCAGGCAAAGTGGACTGATAAATTATGACCCAAGATTACAAAGAAACTGAACAATAACATAGATAACTCTAGGAACTATTGGCCAATGGAGTCAGGGAAGACAAATTTCCAAGATGGAACTCCTACTTCAGACCATGTAGTTGACATAGAGTAGAGGACATGCAGTTCTAAGAAGTGGTAGCTCATTGGAATGCCATTCAACCATGCATGTTTTACCCTTGCCTTAAACCATAGCAACATTGAGGACTATGTTGACTAATGTTATTGGACTAAAACACACAAGGAAATGTATGACAATGTATAAACCTAATTAGAAGTGTAGAGCAATAGAAGGACATGAAACATAATCTGGTTAAGAGAGGAAGGAGTAAGAAGAAGATAAGAAGAGAACCTAGTGAGCCTGAAAGTAGTTAAAAAATGAGGAAAACTAGAGTGATCATTCACTATTCTATATGCAAGAAAAAGGGGCACAATATATGCACTTGCAAATCAAGGCCAAATTTGGGTGGAAGTGCAAGTTCAGCAAAGAAATAAAAAAAGTCAAGAGGATAGCCATCACAGATAAAGCAAAATGTAAGTATTAATGCAATTAGTGTACATTATGCTATAATCATATATTTACACTAATTGTTGGCCAACATGGACAGGTTCCTACATCTTAACAGACATCAGTTTCATAGCAAGGTTCTGCTTTTGTTGCAAGACAATCTCAAAGATCTAGGAATTCAAAGTATGGTGGATCACAAGGTAGTGGTGGAAGAGGGGGAAGGAGTCGTGCAGGAGGCAAAGAACACTCATTTTTAAGATGTGGGATGCACACAAGTTTGATGTAGGGAAAAGGCAACAATGAAGGCCAAACTTGATGTTTTTGTGTAGTTTCTATAATTGGATGTGGGATGTTGGATGTTGGTTGTTAAAGGCTAATTTTTGTGGATGTTTACAATACTCTTAATGGACCATGCATGTAGAAAACTGATGACACTTTTGACCTATAATGAATTGAACAACTTGCTTGAACTTGTGAAATTGATAAAGATTATGGTGTGCTTTGGCCACAAAAGTTGCATTTGTCAAACTACAGTTAGTTCCAAAAAGCAAAAAATTATTTCCATTCAATTTGAGTAAGTACACAATTGAGGTGATTCTACCTCAGTCCCACCCAAAAGCCACCTATATCTACCCCTCATCCAATATAAACGTCACACACCCACAACAACCACTACTACCCCAACCCTCTGCACTTACTCACCATGCATCACACCCAACAACTACAATAACACCCCACCCTCCCCACATCAATCCCACCCATCTCACACCCATTTACAAGTACAGGTACCAAACGAACAATATCCAAAGGACCAACAAAAGTGCATGCATTCTTCTGTTCATTTCTCTTAGTTTACTTAATTCAACTTCTTTGAATTGCACTGCAATCTTGTTTTTTCACTTCTTCCCACACACTCACTTCATTTCTATCTCCACTTCATCAACTCTAGCCATGCTTTTCTTTATTTCTATCTTAGCTTCCTTCACTCTTCTCAGCAACCCCTTTATGACAACCCTACAATGTTTAGGCATCGGGTCATCATATCACTGCCTAAATTGATAGTACCGATTACTCTATGTCTCAGGTAAATAAAAACATCTTAACAAAAAATGAAGAAAACCTCAGCCAAGCAGGCCCGAAGTAAACAAAAAAAAAATCTACCCCATAATTTCAGTAGCCATGGAACCTCTTTCCAGCATTTGGGTCAATCCATGCCATCTTCAGCTCTACAAACAAGCCATAGTAGCAGTATGGGCACCCATCATTGTCGTCCACCCTCATCATGTCTCTGTTAGTGTTGTGCCCAAAAGCCAATCATGAGATCATTGTATTTTTGCACATTGGTCATGATATTTTATTAAGGCATTAATCCAGCAATTATGTTTGTTGTTTTGTTTCTGCGTAACTTAACAAACATAATTGTAACCCTAGAATAATGATATTCTTAAACATCCCTGGTCTAGTATTATTGTGGAGCGGGTTGCAATAATACATAACGACTAGCATATGTGGAGACTAATATGAGATATGTAGTCTACATATGGGTACAAGTTGGAGAACTTGTGTACTGGACCGACCCACCATGAGAACACTTCATGGATCGTTATATGAGTGTCATAAGTGATTTTCATAGTGATCATGGTATATGTAGTCCTTCGACCTAAGATCATCAAGGTTCCCTACATGTGAGTCACATACTTTAATACTTTCCTTTGTTGCTCGTAACTGAGTGAACTTGAAGGAGATCATTGGGTATGTCACATATCATGCCGAGGGATTTGTATGATCAAGATGGGATTTGTCCCTCTTATGTAACGGGAGTGATATCTTCGGGCCCCTTGATAGAGTGAGACTTAGAAAATGCATGGCCATGCTCTGATGAGTTGATATACGATATCAATGTCATCAGTTTAAGTTGGTCTACTCGGTAATCAAGAAACCAAAGATTGGGCTATACGAGAGTGACACATTCCATGTCTCGTGCTTAGTCTTGATATCTTGGACAAAGGGACAATGGCATATATCGGTGATGATCATAAAGGTTTAGTCGATTCACCGACAATCTTGTCACTTGGGTAGCAATGATGTGTTGCTAGACACCGTTCATTGCTTATGATCATAAATGTGATTTATGATCATTGCCAACATGGCAAGAGCCTATTGGGTCGCACACATAGAGCTATTTGGATCATTAGAATGCATAGGCTAATTATTTGGGTTATGGTTTCACTTTAATTTCGTATTAATAATGGGCCAAGGAGTTGAGCCATTATTAAGCCCGAAATTAAATCCTAATTGGATTAGGGCTTTGAAACCCATTAGGCCTGGAAGTTGAGTCTCACTATAAATACAACTTTTAAGTGAGAAATTTGTAGGTCTCCTTGCCCTAGCCTCCCAAAAGGACAGCCGCACTCTTCTCTTGCAATTCCTTAGAGGACGCAAGCTAGCACTGCGAGCGCAAGAGAAACGCATCTGCCGGGACGTGGTGGAAGCGTGGTGATCCCGAAAGGCTCGTGTGGATACCATAGAGAGCCTGAACACGTCAACTGTTCAGGTTTTGTGATTCGACTCTACAGTTGAGTGAGAGATCTCAACCGAAAATTAGGTATGAAAATTTTCGAACACCCGGTTTACCTCGTTTCACTTGGATCCTGGAGGGTTTCGGTTAAATTCCGCTGCGCTGTTTGGCTCCCGAAACCCAACAGTCTCCCCATAGTAAGTCTTCTTCAATTTCTTTTTTATCACTCCTCTTCTTCCCTTTTTTTTCTCTCCTCTAAAATATCCTTTCCCTTATTACTTTCCCGCCCTGCCAAAGATACCCTTCTGTCAGCTGGACGATGCCACCATGCCATTGTGGAACCAACCAGAGGGGTATTAATTGCCACATATGTATTTTCCAATCATGGATAACAGCCAAAATAATATGAGGGACTAACATTGTACGTGATACAACAAGTAGGAGACCTTAATAGTCACTTTTAGAGTTAAGGGACCAGTTTAAGACAAACTAAAAAATTCATGGACCAAACTTGGATTTTACCCATAAACATAATAACTACAAAAAGAAAAAGAAAAAAACGGGTTGAAGCCAAATCAACCTAAACCATACCAAAAAGTAGGCAAATCATAGTGACTAAAATTTTGTTTTAGAAAATAATAATGAATAAAAGAAACGAAAAAAGGTTGGGAACCAATAGGAAAATGGAAAGGCTTTAGATATTAAGTGATTGATAATTGACTTAATAAAGGTAAGAAAAAATGATCAAAGCTAGATCTATGCAAATCATGCTTCAAAACAAGCAAACCATAGTAACCAAGGTTTTACTTTAGAAAATAATAAATAAAAAACAAAAAAAAAGTTTGGAATCAAGAGAGCAAATGAAAATATTGCAATTATTAAGCTTGGGGACTAAAAAAACAAATGGCTAGAACTAAAGGACTAAAATGGGAAAGAAGAGCAATTTAGGGACTAAAACATGTTTTACACCACACTGAATGAAATTGGGAAAATAGCAACATAGTACCTTGAAAAAATGATCACCTTTCATAAAGGAGACCAAGCTTGAAGCAAAAGCCATCACCTTTCGGAAAAGGTGACCTTATGAGAAAAGCAATGGGCACTATTCACAAACAATTAATTTCTCTGTTGAGTGAACAATTATAGTCTCAAGGATTTTACAATGTATTCTCTTTGTAACAAGTTCTTCGCCATACACTACTCGTAACAATTAATCATCAACATTTTAGTATAGAATCACAAAATTTTTATATATAAATGATAAATAAAGACTTATAGTTTCTAGCTATATATATATTAATTTTTTTCTAGCAAATAATAATATGAATAAATTAGGCCAAATTTAAGTAAAAAAAAAGTGAAATGAATAAAAAAAATGAGACAAAGAGAGTGGCAAATAATGTTACATAACTTTCAACTTTCTATCCTTTCAATAATGTGAAAGTGTTTGTTTTCTATTTCTAGTGCCAAGCATAGCCCAGTATAGGAGATAAAACGTAGATTTTATAAGTAGTGGAATACAAATTGTAATTTTACTCAAATCTCATGTTTTTCTTTTTATTTTACGTTTAGTATTAATTGGCATTTAGCATTGATTGTGTTCCCAGAATGTTGTAGGGGACCTCTCGCCAAGATGTAAAGCATCTCGTGATCTAATGTTGATGTCAGGGATAGCACATATAATTGAGAGAGGCAATAGCGTGGAAAGAGCACAAGGGATATAAAGTAGTACCTGAGTTGATTTTTTTCTGTTTTTTGGGGGTTGCGCTAATTAATTTAATATAGAGGCTAATTTAGCTATCACTCGATGGATCTGTTAAACTGTAAATTTTATTCCTGATCAGATGGAGAAATGATCCAGCAAAAGTGGGCAATGAAATTAAATGATACTCTAGAAACTATATATGATCTTGAGCAATGGCTGGCCAGCAACAGGCAAGTGGGCCAGATTGAAATGAAGATGTAGAAAAGGCATGGCCATGGATATCATCATTTGTTGAGCATGAAATTGTGGGGGAAAGGAAAAAGCAGCACTTTGGACACAAATGGGCTTACAATAAATGTGGAAATGAAAAGCATATATACATATAATTGATTCTTAAATACTGCTTTAATAAATGTAGAGGCCCCAGAATGATGTGTTGACAAATGACAAGGCTTCAGCAAGCAGCAAAACCCATCACTTTTTTATTAAATTGCCTAATCAGAAAGAATTCTATCTGATAAAATGGAAAAATAAAAAAATGAAAACAGAAAATAAAGGTAGCATTTTGATGTGAAAAATTTTCTCATTTTTCTTTTCTAATTTTTTTTATAAAAGTTTAAGTATATAGTTTGCTTTAAGAATGTAGAAAATTTTATTTTCTAAGAGCCTATTCATTTTAACTTAAGCCAACTTAATTCAAAAATGCTTATTTTTATTTTTACATGTTTAATGTTATTAAATTTTTTATAAAATTTTCTTTCTAATGACTAAAATTAGAAAATTTCATAAAAATTTAGTAAAATTATAAGAATTATATTTTCAATGGATTATTACACCTAAATAATATTAACTTTTAAATAAAATTAGTTTCAGGTAAATAAGATGTAAAAATAAAAATAAATCATTTTCAAATAAGTTGACTAAAATTAAAATAAATTGAAAATTATGGAAAACTCATGTTATAAAATAAAAAAAATCTTATTTTATATAAATTTTCAAAAGTTCAGAAAAATAAGGTTTTCTACAACTATAAAACATGTTATACATTCAAATTGTTATCAAAGATAATTTGTCAAAGAAAAATAAGAATTTTTTTTCACAACTAAACATCACTGAAGCTTTCTGATGTTAAGACTTCCAATGTCTAAAAAGACCTGACCAGCTGAAACAACTTGAGCTTCACTCAACTGGTAAAGGTGTATCCATCAAAACCCTAGGAGTATGTCTTAAGCTCTTATAGGTGAAGTAACAAAAGTTATGAAGATGCGATTTTGGGCTCAAAATCATAAATGTATATACAAAAAGTAATTATAGTCATGGAAAAGAAGGAAAAGAAAATCCCACAAACAAACCATGACCTTTATTATGTGTTTTCATGCTCAACTTTTTTAGTTGGGCCCAGTTCTTAACCAAAGTGTGTCTCTGCCTTGTATCATTCCTGATTCTTAGTTTCTAGTGCATTAAATTGGGAGCATTCAGAAAAACAAGTCTGAGGGAAGGCAGATGATGAGGAGATGGGAAACTACAAGTTCAAGTTCTCTGATATGATTCCCAATGCCTGGTTTTACAAGCTCAAGGACATAAGCAGGAGCAGAAAGCTTCACCCTACAAAGAAAAATACTTCTTCATTAGCTTTCCAGCAGAAACCCCACAATTCCCTTCCAACATACACATACTCCTCGTCCTACTACAGTTCACCTGTAAATCTTAAAGCCTACGATACACATTTCCCCGATCCAGCAAGAAGATCTCTAAACACAAGAGCGAAAAGAAGGACAGTCTACCGGCCATCTCCCAGAGCTGCGCCTAATTCTGCAGCTTCCGCTGGCTGTAGATCATGTCACTCGGCGTGGAGGACTAATAAGTCCATCCTACTGCAGTCCCCCGATGACTATACTTCTGCGTTTGAGAGCTCTACCGGATCCGAATCTCCCCTCTCCGAAGATGACAGCAACTTCCTTGATCATGGGGAGTCACACGAGCTGCTGGGCTCACTCTCAAACTCAAACAATGACATGGTTAGTAGTTCCACTTGTGATATTGTCATTGACATGGACGAAAAGTCCTGTCCAGGGTCGAAGTTGGAGAAGGCAGAAGATGCATCTGAAGCGACTTCAGAAGTAGATGTCACTCCGAGATCAGTCAAGCCAGTGACAAGTTGCACCAAGACTGAAGAAACTCGAGCGAACAAGCCGCCATCAAGGAAGTTCCATGCCAAATCCGGGGGAATAAAACTACGAACGTCGAGTTCATCACCAAGGATGGGGAACAGGAGGATTCAGCAGGGTTGTTCAAGGAAGAGCATTTCGTCTTCGTCGAGAAGTGGAAATATTGATGAGAGTTTCGTGGTGGTCAAGTCATCGTTTGATCCGCAGAAGGACTTCAAGGAATCGATGGCGGAGATGATAGTGGAGAACAATATTCGGTCTTCCAAGGACCTGGAACAGCTTCTTGCTTGTTATCTGTCGTTGAACTCGAAGCAGTACCATGGTCAGATCGTTAAAGCTTTTGAGCAAATATGGTTTGATAGAATCAACAAACGATTGTGAAAAAGTGTATGTCCAAAAATGATCCATGACTGGATTTCCTTGTATATAAAACAGATAAATTATGTCGGAACATCCAACTTAAAAAGAATTAGTGATATGTAAAAGAGGCTCGATACTGTATAATAATGATACAGAAAATTATATTAATCCATGTGCGATTCAGTTGTAGACAGATGGTTGGGCTGATGACTTTGATAGGCTTCGTTGTTATACAAATGTACAATATAGGAATATTATGTTACTAAAACTTCTTACCAAAGACTATAAATTCATTAGTGTCACAATCTAAGTTACACAAAGCGTCCTAGAAATGAAAGTAAGAAGTGAGAGCAAAAATGAAAAAATGTTACTTTTTAAAATTTAAATAAAAATGATATAAAAATAAAAGCGGAAGTAGCAAGTGAGAGCAGAAGCACAAATGAAAACGATGATCCAGAATAAAAAGAGTATGTAATTTAAGTCACATTTTGACTCATTTTTTAAAAAAGTAAGTAAAGTTTGTTATTCTTTCTACCTTCAATCCAATACTATTTTTAACACTTAAAATTTAATAAAATTCTCATACAAGGATTTTATTTAACGTTTTTCTTTACAGTAATATGACATGAGAAATAGGAACGCAACGCTAATGATGACCATGCGGTGATAAGTTTTATGTATGAATACAGAGCATGCTGAGACAGTAGACAGGACACTTATGAAGCGTGATGAAAATGCTAGATTTAATAATCGGCTCCATGATAACCTAAAAAATAAAGGGTAAATTATACTTTCCTCCCTATGGATTTGACATTAAATACACATTCACCCTCCAAGGTTGGAAATCAACTCTTGCTCCCCTGCGTTTGCTTTTATTTTTTTAGTATATAGAATCATTACACGTGCATACAGTTACAAGGCTTTTGAGAATCTTCGTGGATTGTGGCTGCCCAATGGGCTCCATTGGGCTTGGGCCCAAATCTATACCTTCTTAGATTTGGTTTCTCGTTTATGGGTCCAATAATCCCAAAAAGTGTTAGAGAGTGGAAAAACAAAAGTAGGATCGGGAGCAAAAAAACACCACATTTTAAATTTAAGTATGTAAAAGTGTTATAAAAATAGGAGTAGGAGCTGCAATTGAGAGTGAAAGCAGGATTAGTATCTAAAATATAATAATTATGTCACATAGGGTATAAGTATTTCTACAGAACCCTTTCAACCTTGTCGGGCAAGTTTGAAACCCTAGTGGAGCATTAAGTCAGCTGAAAATTGAGGTGAAACACAACTATCTTTATATGGTTGGGATCTCAACATGCTTCATGGGATTTTTCTAGATGGGTTGTTGTAGGTGCAATAACCCATAACTTATCAGGAGTTACCTATGCCGGAATCATGGTTATTCAAACATACAAGCTTAGTCTTCACAATAAGCAAAAGGCTAGAAGGTAAAGTTCTATCTCTCTTAGCTAGACAACCCATGAGCTATCTAGTTTTTTTTATGAATAAGATTGTTATCAGTTTTTGCATCACATGTTGTAAATCATGCATGTATAAATTGTATCGCAAACACAAGTAAATGAACTAAAGAAAGTTTACACGATCAACCTTCATTTTTATGGTACTAGAGTACTGATCTGAAAAGGAACGAAAATGTTGATAGATCCTTCCCTTTCTTTGAATGCCACCCCAACTTATACCTCAACTGTGGGCCTTTTTCAAGACCCTAGCTCTATCTACTTCTTCATTTCCATAGACTACAGCACAGCTCTTTTGTTCCAGTACTGTTGAAGCTTTTATTTCAATAAAGAAATAGTAAACTTATTAATAATAAATATCTTTCAGACACCAGTTGTTTGTCTTATTGGTACTTTTTAGCCTTCATTTATAAAAAGATGAAATATGAATAATATTGGTTGGATAAATTTCATTGTTACATAAACATGTATATATACAAAGTCTTTCGTAATTACTCCTATAATTAAGAGACAACTGTAGCTATAAGTCAGGATTATAATAGGAAAGTTAATATACATGAATCAGCTATTCTCAATATGGAAGATATGGAAGCTTGACTTCCTACCACTCCTCTTCAAGTTAAAGAATGGATATCTTGCACTTCCAACTTGCGAAGCATAGGAACAAAAGTCTCATTCCCTGAAGCCTTGGTCAAAAATGTCTGCTAGTTGATGTGCAGAACCTACATTCTTCATGGCCACTAAGGCATCTTGAATTTTGTCTCAAGGTAATGGCAATCCATTTCAATATGTCTAGTTCACTCATGAAAAACTAAATTCATTACAATGTGTAAGGCAACCTTGTTGCTAGAATATAATAAAATATGTTCATGATGTAGATGACCTAAATCCTTTAATAGATACTATAGTCATGTTAACTCACAGCAAGCTTTTATCATTATTCAATATTCAACTTTGACCAATGAAAAGGATACTATTTTCTGCCTCTTTGATCTCTAAGAAATTAATGAAGGTCCAAGGAAAACACAATAACCCATACCAAATCTTCAAGTGAGTGGGCGACTTGTCCAATCCGAGTCATAATAGGCTTATAATCTGAAATCGCTGTTTCAAGGAAAGAACAAGCCTTGGCCAAGTGTACCTTTTAGATATCGGGCAACTCAAAGAGCTACCTCCATATGAAGTTTTTGAGTCTACTGCATGGACCTACTCAAGATATGAATTGGGTATGCGATGTCTAGTCTCAAAACATTCAAATATATCAGCCTTCTAACTAATCTTCCATAACTGCCTAAACCCTTGAGAAAATCACTCTTGTTTGACAACTTCAAACCTTTCTCCATGGGAGTATCAACAAGGGCTGCACCTAACAGCCTTGCATCTTTGATAATTTATAGCGCATACTTACACTAGGAGATAAAAGTCTTATTTCTAGAAGAAGGAATTTCAGTTCCCAATTTTTTTTTTCAATTCACCAAGATCTTTAACACAAAAACTACTATGTAAAAACTTCTTATTTGCAATAATACTAGCAGGATAATTTTCAATGATCAAAATATCATTCACATAAATTAATAGGACAATGAAGGACTTGCCTTGTTTCTTAGAAAACAAGGAGTAGTTAGCTTGGGATTACACATATCCAACTAACCAAATAACTTCGAAGAATTTAGAGAACTGCTATCATGATGCCCATTTGAAACCACACAATAAGTTATGCAATTGATAGACCAAGTATTCCTCCCCAATCTTCGAACCATTTTTTGTGGAGATATATACATTTCTTCCTTGAGATCACCATGAAGAAAAGCATTATTAACATCCAACTGATGAAGTGACCAACCACGAGCAGCAACAAAGGCAAGCAAGTAATGGACTGAAATAATCTTAGCAATAGGAGAGAAAGTTTCATGATAATCAACACCCTTCAATTGAGTGAAACCCTTAGCCATTAACCAAGCTTTGTATCTTTCAATTGAGTCATTAGACTTAGGTTTAATTTTGTAAACCCAACGGCAACCAATTGGTGTCTTACCGATGTAAAAGGGGTGAGAGTCCAAGTATCATTACCTTTGAAGGCTTCTAGCTCTGATTGCATTGCATCCTGCCACTCTGGATAAGTAGCTGCTTCGAAATGAGACTTGGGTTTTGTGATAGTACTAATTTGAGCAACAAAATATTCATATGCAGGCTTATATCTATGATAATAAATATATGTCTCTAATGGAAAGTGCCTATCTTTGGTTAGACTGGCCATTAAGGAAGACGATTGGTTAGAGCAAACATACTTGGTGAATTTAGCCTGTAGATAGATGTGGCAGCTGGAACAATGAAAGGGTACGGGCTTAGCTATGAGCACAGGAAAAGGCTAATCGAGGATGGGAGGAGACTATGGCAATGTTAGTGGTACTGAAGAAGGTTAATCAAAGAAGTTCAGTTGAGTGGCTAGGACAACTGGGTCAAAAGTGACTAGTGGTGTAGTCAATTTGAGATGAAGGGAATAGGTACAGAGAATGGTTTGGCGAGGAGAAGATGGCGGCCTTGTCATTGTGAGAGGAAGAGATGATATCGGCATATTGGAGCCAGTTTTGGGATAAACAGATTGATAAATTAGGGATAAAAAGATTGATAAATTAGAATCAAATAAATGGTCAAGGAAGGAAGTGAAATCTTGGGTTAGTAAAGGAATTAGGCCCGATTGATGGGCTAGGATGAGTTAGGTTGGATAGATGAGTAATGAAAAATGGTTTAATGGAATTTCACACCATGACTTGTAAAAAAAAAAATTGTAGTCATTTTAACCAATAAGATACCCCAATAAAAATTGATGGCATGGCATGGTAATAAATTTATGAGAAGTGTGAACATTAGTGGCATAGGCCAAACACACAAAAACATGACAATGAGAAAAAAAAGGTTTTGAGCAAAAAAAGTTCATAAGGGGTTTTGAAAGAAATAACCGATGCAGGTAAGTGATTGATGATGTGTATAGTTGTGACTCTATGAGTAGACATTCTCCCCAAAATTGAGTTGGAAGTTGTGCCTGGAATTTTAATGCTCTGGCTACTCGTAAGATGTGGTAATCTTTGCATTCTACAACCCTATTTTGTTGGGGTGGTTAAACACAAGAATGTTGAAAAATGACACCACTATCTTGAAAAAAAAAAAGGATGAAGTGAGAGAAATTCTCTATCATTCTCACTATAAAAAGTTTTAATGTGAGTTTTAAATTGGGTAAAAACAAAACTAAAGAAACATTTTAAAAGATATTATACTTCATCTTTATGTCATATCAAGAATATCCAATGTGAAACATGTAAAGCATAAACAATAGTAAGAAAATAATGTGCACCAGAAAGAGAGAGATGTTGATATCAACCCCAAATATCATAATGAACAATCTCAAAAGATTTTATTGAAGAAATGATACTAGCACTGAAAGGTAAATGACTTTGTTTTGCTAAAGGACATATAAAACAAGCATTATTGGATTTATTATAGAAATTCAAAAAATTTTGTGCAAGGAAATTCAAGCAAGAGAATGATATATGGCCTAAGCGATGGTATCAGAGATCAGTGGATGAAATTGTGAGATTGCAAGCTAATTGATTTGCAAATAAAGAAGAGTTTTTAATGGATTTCTTCATTGCCAGTGCCACCAAGTAGTAAAGTTTATCACATTGTTTACCTAAACCAATCATCCTCCTCACAACCAGATCCTATAAAATACACCAATGAGGGAAAATGTCACTAAACAATTCAAACTTCCTGTCAAATGACTAACTGACATCAATCAAATTTGAATGTAAACATAGATAGCACATCATGCAGATAATAAATTGGAATTCAAAAGTAGAGATCCTTTTCCTACAATATTTTCTTTTTCTCCACTAGGCAAAAATAATGGTGGTAATGAGCAATTTTTATCTTTATGCAATAATTTAGATGATAAAGTAATATGATTCATTGCCCTGCTATCAATAATCCAATTATGGGAAGTGATTGTAGAAAAATCTGGTTTGCCTACCACATTTTCTTGGGAGCTAGACCCTTCATTTTTATCATTAAGAAGTGCCAAAAGTTGTTTTAATTGAGCCTTCGAAATCCTGACAGCCGATGTTCCATCCTCTTTTAAAAATCCATGTGACACATGATTAGCTACAGATATATTTTTGTTGAATTGTCATGGCCCTAAATGATTTCTTGTCTTTGGTTGGCCTGTTGGATAGCCATGAAGCTCATAACACGTCTAAACCCAATGACCTAATTGGCCACAATGTGTACAATGAGGTATTTTTCTCTCAAAATCAAAATGGCCCTAGTCCTACTAGAATCATTGTTCCCCTTGTAAACTATCTGATCAAGCATCTTGCTTGGAGTTTTGTCGATCATCATCTGAATGATTTGATGAATGGTCTACTCCAGTTAAGAAATTAGGTTTTCTGCCACTACTGTTATGTTTGCTACCACTATTTTGCTGCCATATGCGCTGAACTTGGAAGGTGTTTTTTTTCTTATTGTGAGATAGATGAGTATGCTTGGCTGACTGAGGGAAGAAGATTCATCAAAAAGATTTCCCACAAATTGCACAATAAGTCTCGTTCAAACCCATTAAGAACTGCATTAATTTTTGTTGATCTGCCTGTGCTTTAAGTGCTGCACCTGAATATGTTGCCAATTCATCCTATAATCCCTTCAATTTTGGTGTAGTAAGCAGTGACAGAAAGCTGCTGTTGTCAAAGACAAGCAATGTCACGTTGAATCTCAAAGATGCAAGGTGCATTGCTTTTAAGGAATTGCTCATGTAGATCTTTCCATACGTCATGAGTAGTAGAATAATAGATCACACTACCTATGATTTCTAAGTCGAGAATGTTGACAATCCAAGAGTAAACCATGTCGTTGCATTGTGACCAAGTCGCATAACCTTCAGGATCAACTTCTTCTAAAGGAGCCTTGATTGAGCCAATGATGAATCTAAGCTTGTTTTTGGACCTCAAGGCTAGAGTCATAACTCTTTTCCAGCCAGAGCAATTGTCTCCATTCAAGGATTTGGAGACTAGAACCAATCTTGGATTATCCTAGAAATTGGTGAAATAGGGATTTGAGATGTTAGATTTTAAAAAATTTGTAAATTCCAACTTAAAAGAGCTAGAGGTGACAATGGTTTCATCGTTAAACATGGCTGAAAGAAAACTAAGAAGGTGTTATGGGATATTAGAGTGCAGCAATGAAGGCCTGCTCTAATACTATGAAAGGATGAAATATGAATAGAATTGGCTAGATAATTTTCATTGATACATAAACATGTAAATGTACAGAGTGTTTTATAATTACTCCTATAATTAAGATAAAGTTATAGCTACAAGTCAGGAATTACAATAGGAAAGCTAATATACATGAATCAGCTATCCTCAATATGGAAGATACAAAAGATTGACTGCCTAACAATTTACTTACCTTCTTAAAGCATATAAATGTAGATGTTAAGAAAACTATGGCTATGATTTAACTAGTGTGTTTATCTTATGCCCAATTGTTCTTAAACATTGCTATATATATATATATATATATATATATATATATGATTCATCTTCATTTTAGAGAACACACTATTGATTGCTCTCTCTCTCTATCTTCTTTGACACTTCTTGACAAATTCATTTTTCTACATATCTTCAAATAATATTGGGTAAAGAAATGTTTTGGTAAAGCTTTTCTCTACAACATTGCATGTGCATATGGAGCTATAACAAGGTGCTTGTATTGTTTTATCTTGAGGGTGATGTAACCAAGGCTGCTACACCAATTTGGCACAAAATATGCAAAAGAAAGTAGGTAGGCCTATAACTCAACCTAACTTATTCTTGATATATAGGTAATATTTTTACATTTTTTCCTATTTTACTCTATAATACTTATTAATTTTGTATTGTAAAATCATTATTTTTGTGCCACCGGTGAGCTCTTAATTTGCACCAAATTTTATATTTCAACATTTGTCTATTTTCTAATATTTCTATGATACAAGAACAAGTACTACTTGAGAAAAATACCTATCCTAGCAGGATAAGTTTGGATGTTGTACGCAATAAAAAAAGGTAGAATATGTAGATGGAAGGCTGCCAAAACCAGAGGACAATGTTATTGAGATTCTTACATGGAAAAAATATGATAGATTAGCACTTTCATAGCTCAAGAATTTAATCAATGTCAACCTATATAAGTCAATAGAAAGTGACAATTTGGCACTCAAACTATGGCATGATTTGGAAGAGATGTTCTGCCATACATATGTGCCATAAGCACATAAACTAAGGAAGAACATAGTGTTGGTGAGCTACAGTTCAATAAGTGTGGCAATGTACTATACTAAACTAAAAGGACATTGGGATGAACTCGTTAGCAGTACCCAACTACACTTGTGATGCTTCAAAGGACTCGATAATGGAGAAAAAGAAAAAAAAGAAGACATCAATTTTTTGTGGGTTTAGACTAGAAGTTCAATACTTTTTGCTCTCAGATATCTTCAATAGAACCACTTTTTCTCTCAACAGGATCTATGCCATGGTATTTGTGAAGCAGAAACCACTTAACATCACACTAGAGGGAGAACTAGGCTTGACATGAGCATTTGTGGCCCAAATAAAACCTAAGAAGCCTCAAAACTAAGACAATCAGCCTATGCCAAAATGCAAATACTACAAAAAAGTTAGTACATGTGAGAAAATATTTTTGGGAGATCATTTATGACCAAAATAACAAGCACATGAAAAGAAAAGAACAAGGGAAGCACCAATGCAAGTGGAGAAGGAAATGAGAAAGAGGAACATGGTCATGAAAATTTGGTGTTTAATCATTCATTAGCCTAACTTTTAAGGAATAGAAAAGCTCCCAAAGCTCTACGACAAAAAAAAAAAGGACAAGGTACAATCAACTTCACAAGTAAAAACCACTTAACATCACACTAGAGGGAGAACTAGGCTTGACATGAGCATTTGTGGCCCAAATAAAACCTAAAAAGCCTCAAAACTAAGACAATCAGCCTATGCCAAAATGCAAATACTACAAAAAAGTTAGTACATGTGAGAAAAGATTTTTGAGAGATCATTTATGACCAAAATAACAAGCACCTGAAAAGAAAAGAACAAGGGAAGCACCAATGCAAGTGGAGAAGGACATGAGAAAGAGGAACATGGTCATGAAAATTTGGTGTTTAATCATTCATTAGCCTAAATTTTAAGGAATAGAAAAGCTCCCAAAGCTCTTCGACAAAAAAAAAAAAGGACAAGGTACAATCAACTTCACAAGTAAAAAAAAGAACCAAGACCTCAATACTTGTTGGATTTTAGATACCAATGCTACCAACCACATAACTTCTAACAAAAAAAGACTTCAAAACCTTCAAACTCCTTTTGGCCAAGCCATATGTTTGCCTAGTGAGACTTCAAAAACCATAGGAGAATATGATACATCCTTTTAATTTACTGATCTTTTTGTTCAAGGTACACCATGTGCACTTACTTTCAAATGTCATTTGGTCTCAATTAGCAAACTAACCAAAGAAACTATTTGCATTTCCATTTTTTCTGAGATTTTTTTACCCTATAAGACCTTGCCATGAAGAGGCTAATTACAATAAGTAACAAGGAATGAAGTCTTTACTCTTTTAGGAGTAGTGAAATTAACAACAAGGCAAATACAATCAAAGTTCATTAGAAAAACAGTAGACCTGTGGCATCAAAAACTAGGTCATTTTTCACATGAAAATGCCATTGGTATCAAAAGTTTGTCATATATTGATTCTTAAGATATTTATAAGAACTGCATGATTTACCCTCTTGCTTGGCAACTAGATTATCTTTTCCTTCAAGTTATAAAAACACAACTATTCAATTTGATTTAAAACATATAGACATTTGGGGTTCATATTGTACATCATGTACTTCTTGAGCCCACTATTTCCTTAACATTGTAGATGATTTTTCTTGGTCAATGTGGCTTATCTCATGAAAAATAATAATGCGGTTGCTAAGGTTACTGAAGGGTTTATTCTTTGGTCAAAAAATCAATTTAAGCTAATATCATGAGGGTAAGAAGTGGTAATGCCTAGAGTGAATCAAAGGAACAATGCATGATTTCTATAAAGTAAAAGGAATAGTTAGCTAAACAATATATGAAAGAACCCCTCAAAAAAATGGCATACTAGAGAGGAAGAACTGGACATTCTCAATATGGGTAGGGTTTTAAGTTTCCAAGCTAATCTGCCACCTAAGTTTTGGGGTGAGTGCATCCTCATTATAACCTACCTTATTAGTAAGTTACTCACCATAAGTGTCAAAAATAAAACATCACAAAGAAAACATCATATAAAGTCTTATTCAACTGACCTCTCAAATATGATCAAGTTTGAACCTTTAGGTGCCTTTGGTACACAATTAGTCCCCTACAACCAAAGTATAAGTTTCAACCTCGAGCACAAGCTTGTGTTTTCATTAGGTATCCACAAAATCACTAGGGGTATGATAATATAAAAACACAAGAGATTTTTGTCTCCCATTACACATAAGACTATATCTCCTTTTAAATTGGATCAGCCAAAGCTATTATGTGTTCAAGAAAGTAATAAATAGCTACCAAAACCCTTAGTCAATGATTAAGATAAATTTTGGAAGCTTCCCACAGAGAACATGATGTCACTTGAGCCTCAAGAAACTGGATTGGATAATGGGAATGACACGTGTGACAAACCTAAGGATGACATAGTTAGACAGCAGGTTGAGCCACAAAGGAGGAGCATAAGGCAAAGACAAGTACCTGTGTACTTGATGGATTTCAGCTACAACCTTTCTGGTATCACCACTCGCTCCAAATATGACCTCTTCAGGTATGTTTTATCCTTTATCCAATTATCCCACGAATATGTCTTTTTCCAAGAAACACTAAAGCTCTTTCACAACAATGTTGACTCACACCGAGAGAAGACCCGTGTTGGCAACAACCTATACAAATGAAAATTAATGTGCTAGATTCAAATCATACATGGGAACTTTGCACGTTGCCCAAAAAAATAAGATAGTTGGCTGCAAATGGGTTTACAAGGTCAAACGCAAATCAAATGAATCAATCAGACACTACAAAGCACGTTTGGTGGCAAAAAAGATATACTCAAATTGAAGGGCTTGATTATAATGAGACATTTGCACATGTGGCAAAATTAATAACCATGAGGTGTATACTTGCCATAGCAATAACGACATGGTGGGAATCACACAACATAAATAATGCCTTTCTACATGGTGATCTCCATGACAAAATCTTATGCTACCACTATAGGGTTAGTTTCAATTATTGCCACACATATTGTAATTCATGCTTGTATAAAGTTGTACCGATAACAAAAGTAAATGAATTGAAGAGAATTTACATGATTGGCCGCTTTTTCACAATTTTCACATCCTTTAGCTATCCTAAAGGATTTGGTCATTTGTAATGGCTCCGCATGACATCATCTTTCTTGTAAAAAGGGTTATGTTAGAGCTACTCTCATCAACTTGCCAACCAACTTAAACTTGAACATTGGCTTCCAGCACTCCCCATTTCCTTACAAGGCTCTTCAAACTTTGCAGGGTTAACTAGCAAGCTATGAAGCAAGCGCACATTTGGCTACTTCTTCTATTTCGCCATAATGTCCTTCTCTCTTCATGGCTACCCTAACATTAGCTCTGAAAACTCTAATCTAAACTTACCATCTTTCACTACATTTAAACTTTAGCATACATTTTCCAATTAATAGACTGTTTAGATTATGAATTTCTTCTCTTAGAACAATATTTTTTTCCCGCAAGTATTAAAAAACAAGGTAAGGAGTAAATGCAAGATGCCAACTCTAAAGAGGGAAAGCCTAATTAATATCAAAATTTAGGAGAAAAGTTGTAATTTACCCAAAATTGGAAAGTGTATAATGGAAGTGGTGATTGATGACCCGATTCGATCATTTAACTAGTGTACTTCTTAGATGTAATAAAACTTTTCCACTAGCACTCTACAGAATAATGCATATCACATTTAGTTGGCCCTTGAAAGAAAATAAAATAACCCGGCTGACTTTTCTGTATCTAATTTTTACTACCGTCTAAAACCTAGGAGGCTGCTCTGTTCTTGTTCTTAAATGGGATGGGAAAAGTCGATGGAGAAAAACAGGCAAAAAAGATGAGCTCAGGAGTGCGCAATTTCGTCCAAGTCATCAGACGCTGTGTGGTGGAACCCCTCCACCAAGTAGGCACAGGTATCCTCATCGCTCGGAAATGAACCAGCAGGAAATTGAACCCGGCTCTGTATCGTGGCAGGATACTATTATACCACTAGACCACTAGTGCCCTAGTGACACGGGAGCCTCTGGTTTGCTTATTATTTTAAGTCATGTGAATTGCTTATCGTAACCTTTTTTTCTTTTTACTTATTAAGAATCACTATAATAATAGAGGATTACGAGAATATCTACAACAAAGATTAGACTTTTTGCCCTTGTCAAACCTGAACTCCAAACATCAAAATTACAGATCAGATAAACTCTATAATTGAATGATGTCCCATTTAAAGGTGTTGATAGATAAACAAGACATCTTATTCTACATTTCAACCAAAGAAATTAGAAAGTGTTGATTTCATGTTATTGACGCTCGCCTCGGTTCTTGTGATTCAACAGGTATGCTTATTATTCACACACCACTAGTTCCCTGAGCACTCTTTCTCATACAAGGCACTCGCATACTTCCAGTTCATCACCTTCCATATGTTCTTCAGATAGTCTGCTTTCACATTCTTGTACTGCACGCCACCATCCATGGCCACAAACACAAGTAACATTTGATTAATTTGTTATTGCACCAACCAAATCAGACATATGCAGGAGACAAAGAGGATAGACCTGCAAGTAATATGCATGTTCCCAGACATCTATTCCCAGCAGAGGGACAAGATTGGTTCCTTTACTCACAAGAGGATCCTATATCAAGAAGACACCAGTAAAGTGATACTATTGTTCAAGTTTGGCCTCGAATTGAACAGTTTTGTACCTGGTTCATGGTGGTTTCGATGGCAAGTCTGTGCTGCCCTTTATTAAACGCAAGCCACTGCAACAAAAGACAAATCCACAAACACAAATGGGTTACTCTGTCCTCCTATAGCCCTGCACATTAATGAGAAATTTAAGACATTACCACCCAGCCGGAGCCTTGGAAAGCAGAGCCTTCCATGTTCATGTTGTGAATCAGAGCCTCTAAAGAACCAAACTGGGACTCTATAGTCCCGCCTAGAGAGCCTGCTGGAGGCTCGCCCCCTCCTTCCTGCCCAAAACGTAACCAAGCATTTCCAGGTGATATATAGAAACAAGAAACGGGAAATGATTTTGATGCTGAGGACGTACGCTAGGAGGGGCAAGATTCTGCCAGAAAATGGAGTGGTTGATGTGGCCGCCACCGTTGAACTTGATGGCGCTCTGCAGCTGGACGACAGAGGCAGCGTCGCCCTTGGACATAGCCTCGTCGAGGAGCTCCAAGGACTTGTTGTAATTGGAGACGTAGGTGAGGTGGTGCTTCTGGTGGTGGAGCTGCATGATCTCGCCGCTTATGGCCGGCTCAAGAGCGCTGTAGTCGTAAGGGAGGTCGGGGAGCGACGCCGTCTGATACTGGCGGAAATGGCGCTGGGAGAGGCCTAGAAATGAGGATCGGAGGAGGGCAACTCGAAGAGCCATGGGAAATCTGTGTTCGGTGTAATGTGTCCAAATCGCGCTTTTAAGTACCAAGAGGTGCGGGATAAGGGCGCACCGAGTCATCCACCGCAGGAAAGAAAAGAAAGAAAAAACAAAATAAAATAACATAAGACAAAAGAAAAACAAGACACCAGTCTGGTCTGAAATTCTGAACACAAGTTGCCAGATGGCTCGAGCTTCCACTTTGTAAAATGTGCCATAGCCTTTTCTACCTCATAATTTTTTTTTCTGATAGAAGCTCATAACATTTTTTTTTACAATTAAACGTTAGTTCGTTTTTACATTAATTTGTATGTATTGTTATACATTACTCTTATATAAAATAATTATTTATCTTAAATATCGATTTATTAAACACTCATTTTGAGAAGTATAATGAGTAATTTTAATATATTTTCATAAAAATTAAGTATTGTTTATTAATTTTTTAACTTAACCTAAAAAATTAGTAACATATATTCATTTTTCACAAAGAAATATTGTAAAATTATTTCTTAGGCTTTTAAATGTGAAGTTCCATCAAATTGATATCTTCTGAAACAATACCTTTATATAAAAGTGAGCAACGATAATTCTTTAAAATTAATGTAGAAATGAATCCTACGTCTATGTAACCCAACTAAACTCATCAAATTAGAGGTGTGAGCGTTGCTCTTGTCTTGCTCACTACGAAGTTGGATTTCCTGTTCGGTGTTCTGCTTAAAATGAACCCACCCTTCAAGTGAAATGGTAAGATGAACATGGTAAGGGTTCAAGCTCGCTTGAGAAGCGTCCAGAGTAAACCCCAAAACGCGCACGCTCACACACGCACCAGAGCAGGTCACCCATTTCTTCAAAAATAAAATATATTTTACATAACCGCCAATTCATTCCTGACAACAGTTTCCCAAAACTTCAAAGATCCCTTTTCACAAAGTCGGTAGAAAAGGCTCCGATCCTAGTTTTTTAACAATTTGTTCTAAAGGGTCAAACTTTACATACAAAACGGAGCACTAGTTTGACACAGAATCCCCCTACCCAAACGCTTCCTACCAAGAGACACTTGAGTTACTTTGAGACCACCCAAGGAGCCTCCCAATGCAAGTGACATAAATAATACATACATTTTGCAAGGGCACCGCCATGGCTTCTCCTCCTGCCCCCACAATGCAGCTGAAATCATAACAATCCCAATGGTACCTGTCCAGATAACACAATAAACCATGGCTGAAAAATCAGTCTATGTAGGGTAATCTAGGCACCGTGAGCATCAATCTGCATTTAGAGTACAGCTTTGAATTGAATGCCTAACAAAGACAAGTTCTTGCTGGTTTAGGAAACTCTTATCCTGACATTTCCAATTAATATAACATGAACATCAAGCCATAAAGGCCATGAACCATCACGAGGCAGTAGTTTTTGGTTTTGGTGTAGGGTGCAAACTTAGTTCCACTAGCCATTGTGACAGTCTTGTCCAGTCACTAGAATGCAAATACCTGGCAGTGGTTAGACTTCACTACTGGCTGATTGCTTTTGCACACTGACCAGCATAGTGGAAGCTTTGCTTACATTGTGATTGCATTTCTGAAACCTGGTTTGACCAGACCTCCTGAAATAGAGTAGAACCTATTACTAATATTTCTGTAAAACCCATGCTCTGATTGATGGTGATAGTTTAAATGAAACAATATTTTCCGATAAAATTTCCAAGTATCTTTGTTCAGCAGGATGTTCAAGTGACTTGTGAGGAGATGGGCCCTTCAGGAGAGATGATAGTATTCATCTATAGAGCACAATGCATAATTCACTACTTGCACTGGCTAATCCATGCATACCAACAGAATAATTCATTTTACTATCTAAGCAGAACAACTCAAGTTTGGCCGAGTAGTCAAAGACTCAAAGTTGTTACCTGAGAAACTAAGGTTCAACACCCCCAAAAAAAAAAAAAAATTCCTCATGTCATATCTTCATGGAAAGTATATTTTTCTATCTCATATAGCTGGAAACACTCCACCCAAACTATGTTACACAGGTATTGAGCAAAGGAAATGCAGGTCATGCCTGAATTTTCAAATAAAACGTGTAGTAAAAGCTCGAGGCTAAACTCCTTGAGTTTTTAATAAGCATCAAAGGACTAACACCTTCTCTAAAACACCCAACAGCAGATTGTAGTTTCAATTAGAATACTGACCAGCAGCTGTTCTTCGTCAGATAATGCTTTCTCCATCTGGTCAAAAAGTGATTTCCACTTTGCTTGGTGTGCGCATATACTAGCAGCAAGTGAACAACTATCAGGACATTGATCACTTAGCTCCTTAGATGGGAACTCTTTGGAAGCAAGGAAAGGCAACTCTATCTTGATGACTTCCTGGATTCTTGTCTTACTGCATCTAAGGGCTGTGAAACACAAGAAATAAGTCAAACAGTTGTTGATTGCCAACAAATGGTATAAATTAATGAAGGTACAGGTGCAGCCACACCTGCAAGACGCCTAGCAATATCCCTTTGGATAAGTTGCAACCACTCAGAAACTGCATTGGGATCTACAAGACAAGAAAAATAAAGAAATATATAAGATCACCACCAAGCATTTCCACCACATTCAGATCAAAATATTTGTAGATTTGGGATGATTCAGTACACAGTAACACCTTCAGTGGTGTTCACATTCCAGCATCATAGGGCAATCAAACTCATAATTGTCAATGGGAGGGACTTAGTTCCTTGCAGTCCCCTAAACTCAGTTGCTAAACAAGTTTCCAGAATATAATACACAACATATGATCCTATTCTGATTTTCCTTCTCTACCCTTCTCATTGGTAAATCTCCCTCCTTAAGTCTTTTAGTCTGTCCCTGTGACTAAAGCTTCAAACTAACATGCATTCACATGCGTTATTTTTCCTTATCATTTTCTTTTTTCTTCTTTTTTTTTGAAAAGTGATAACCCATATTTAAGAAAAAAAAGAAAAGTCAAATACCATTATGATTATAAATGACTGATATAAAAATAGTTCAACAATGGTAGTGTTACATTTAAATAGGCAATGAACTTGTGAAAACCACATTGCATGTAAGGTTAAGATCCAATTGACAATCTTCTTTCTCCTTTTCTTACTATGAAAGAAGATGTAACAGAGACTTATATCCAATACTTTTTCCTTTAATAAAAGTGTTCTGATTTCATAATTCAAAAGTACCAGTCAACCAAGCCTCGATGCCAACCAGCTGGAATCAAATACAAGAATCTCATGTTTCCACTCTACTCAATCAGCAGCAAGATGAAGTCTGGTTGAAGTAAGATAGCTGCTGTCACAATACAGCCCTAAGCTGCTACCAACTAGTAGTTTAATTATGTGCTAACTTAGATGACGCCTGATTTGTCAGCTTGTCTTCAGACCTGGGGACATTAAGCGCACAGAAGTGTACCAAGAAAGTGTGCATGAAAAGTTGAAATTCCACTGGACCAGCAGAGTTGTTTTCTAAGCATGGAAAACAAGGAAACTGATAGATGCTATAAGCTTTTGTTCTTTTCCCACCCTAACTTATTATTGAACTCCCATTCACCCACAAATGAAGCTCAAACCAATTATTTTTTCATGTAAACAACGAAAATTCATTGCCTTCAAAAGCTGTCCTCAACAAACTGTTCAGCAAAGGGAGGGGAGGCAAAAGAAAGAACTGTTTCTTTTTCTTTTTTCTCAATCTACTGATCTGACCAAACCCAAATTTCATCTTGAATAGAGCAGACATCACACTAGAAACTGTCATCAGAGAAAGAGTTTGAACGCGGTTCAGGCTTCAGGAGAATGCTTTCCTTTCAAGAAGAAATTCCATAGCTTCAGGAGAGTACTTTCCTTTCTAGCAGAAATTTCAAGATGCAATCTCCACAATTCTCTGGCCCAAGATCAGTGTAGAAGAAGACAAGCACACTCAGCCCCTCTTCTTGCATGAAAAAAATGCCTGACAAGAAATTCCCCTTGATTGCAGATACCAGGCAGCCTAACAAGCAAAAAAAACATTTACTTCTGAAGGTGCTTTACTTACCCAATAGCTTTCCATGGGAAATGCAATCTCCCAATTGGGCCGTCATAAGAGAGTATATTTGAGAAAAGGGAATTTAAATAGAAATTACCAGACCTGGACAAAGATGAGAGAAGTATACCCCCTTTGCATGTAGATAAACTGAAGAAAGTTGAATATTAAATTCAACTCCCAACCATTCACATTAATGCTCAACTGCACATTCCACAAGAGGCAGTCATTATTCAGAGTAAAACAATAACCAATTATTGTACCTCTATTGACTGCCAAATGTAGGAAATCTTCTACAGAGCCTACAGCCCCAGCACCGAGGGTTATCCCAAAACTGAACAATGGTACCGTACCCTATCAAAAAAGAATGAATTGAGCTATATATTCCCAACATTTCCAAACCCATTTTCAAACAGCCATGCTCTGAATCTCCAGTCATTGCTAGTGCACCTACCATTATTCACCAACCTTGCTACTAAAATTCAATCCAATAAGCATCACACTTTATCATAAAGCACCCGCACCACTGGGATAATCAATGATATAGCCAGTATGATCGTTAAGTGTGGCCAGTAGTACAACTCATGAGCAGAAAAGGAAAGCCCATGTCAATAAGCGGGGCTGATTATTGTTCCCTGACCTTTTACAGGTTCATTGGACGCCTGACAGTCGTAGTTTATCAATCTTCTTGGGATAGGGTCAGGTTAACAGAGTTAAGTATCTAAAATCAGGTTGACTTCCTGTACATGTCAGCGAGATTAGTTAGAGTGTTAGCTAAACAACTAGACACATGTCCTAGTACGGCAATTGACTAAGCAGAAATCTAGACAAGTCATCATCTCTTAGACTATCCTTAGCAGCAGCTTATCTTCTCCTTCTTACACACTCCAAAAAACTGAGAGAGAGGAAGAGAGAGAAAGCTTCTGAAATCCAAAATTACAATAAACCATTGCTATCATCCTCCAAAAAGTCTTAGGAGCTCTTTTGGAGATGATCCAGAACCTCTTGAAGCTTAGAGTTCAAGTCAACCTCATTGAGGAATCCTCTGATCAAGACAGTTGAATTAGTTCATGCAAGTTTTAAGTTAACAACAGTAAGATAGTACCTTCACTATGGGGACAGATAGATGCCAATAAACATTGAAATCCATGTATGCTAGAGGATTACAGAGGAGAATTGACAAAAGAGTGAAATTTTAGGTGAAAATGAGATGGCATAATTGAATTGATCGATCAGCGTAAGTTCAGACAATAATGAATTCAAGTCAGCATTACTAGGAACATCACACATGCCCATGGGACTTTCCGACTCTGACTAGGGCATTTCAGTTGGTTACTCTATTAGAGCTTTGTTAAGCTGAAGCTCTTTTTTCAGTACTCCACCTAGACAGACTAGGCATCTGTTCTGACTAGTGACTAACAATTGATACAGATATTGTTTACAGAAGTGAAATATAGAACTAAATTACAGTACACTAATAACATTTTTTATATACATAATATATTGATACCAGCAGCATACTGTCTGCAAGGAATATTTACTACGTGTTTTAACCAGTTGCTTTCCTTAGTCACACAAATACTCATTGTTATTTCCAAGTTTTTAACTAATAAATTGATTTATCCAACAGAAAATCTCTTCTTCACCACAAATGAAATTTACTCAGTCACAATAGCCTTTAATGAATCTTAAGCACCACCATGCCATCTTAATGCTAGTCCTACAGAGGGCTGCTATAGTTGCAGTGGGTTCACATTCAGTGTAATGGATCCGATGGACCATCTACGTATACTGATTAAGCTGATACCTAGCAAGTCTGGTGAATTCTAGACATGCATGCTACTATACTTCCATTTTTAACTTCTATATAATGCCACACCTTTCTATATCATGAAATTTACACACGCACACAGCCACCCAAATCCTTCAAGGAACAACAATCAGTATTATCTCACTGAGCACAAATGCATAGAACAGAGTTATATTATGACATTTAGACACACAAACACACAGCTATCCAAATCTTTCAAGGAACAAAAATCAGTATCATCTCAGTGAGGACAAATGCTTCGAACACAGTAGCATGCTTGTCAGCCCCACAATGCAGCACAGTGTTTCAGAGAACAAAGTATATGGCACAAATAAATGGCATGATGTGACAATATAGTGTGAATTACAGCTGCTTTCCATATTTTGGTCTCTTTCCTGATATAAAGCTCTGTAAGAAACAAAAAGGGATACTAATCAATTGAATTCAATGGGTTTTGATCTTGAAATGTAACTGACCTTGGGGAAAAGAAGGGACAGCTGTGGGCATGTCTAACTCCTTGTTCGACATTGGGATTGAACTTGTTAAGATCATGCTTGAAGAAGGAACAGATTCCACCTCCTCTTTGCAATCTTCTGTTTCCACTTTCACTACCATTACAGAAGCAGAAGCCCGTGCTTCCACTTCTGAGTGGGTAGGCAAATGCACGCTGGCACCAAACAGCTCTCTATTTTCATCGCAGTGAACTACAGCATCACCTGCTTCTTTTCTCTCTCCATCAGTCGTGTCACTTGTAACCAAAGACTTTATTATTGAAAAGACTTGTCGACTGCTTCTTACACGGCCTATGATCCCAGGTTCAAGCTTGTCAAGTAACCCGATTGGCGCAGCAACCCTAACATTCTCAGCCTTTTCTCGCTTTGGAACCTTAGCTTTGGGATTAAGCAGGCAACTCTTGGGGGGCCTCTTTGCTTTGGAACTCGAAGGTCGCTCAGGGGCTGGTCGAACCCCGAGCCCAGGAGACAGGAAACCATTTTGTTTCATCTCCTGCCACACCCTCAGAGGATCTTTCTTGAGAGGATCAGCGGTGGACGGAGCGGTTGGGGCCGGTGGATCAGCACCCAACCCTGTCCTACATTCGGGTTTGTGATCGACAAGCCTAAGAGCAGAATCCCGGAAAGTTAAAAAAGCAGGAATTCCCATGACGAGCTCGAGGTTTTGATCGTGAAAGCGGAATCTAAAGTCATACATACACACAGAGTGATCAGAAAAACACGAACCTAATGTTCCGATCAAACTCTACGGGACGATTACGGTTAGGGTTCGGATCTATCGAGAAGTGATAAAATCAGAACCAGAAATCCAACAAAAAAAATATCAGAGAAAGGTAGAGAAAAAGCTAACCTGGAGAGCAAAACCAGTGGCTTCAAAGCTTCGGATTCGGATCCCCCGACATGAATCGATTGTCAGGTTACATCTTACGCAGATCCATCCCGCGAAAATGATGCAACTTTCCCGGTTACGTTTTCGAAACTGCTCCAGATTTCTTTCCCTAAACCTAATTCGCATCATCCGATGTTGTGCTTTATTGGGCCTAGATGGGCCTCACGCCCAATGTTAAATCCATTCCAACATTACTAATTTTTCCCCACGGTTTCATATATACTAAGGGTGAGTATTTCTTAGTTCAGTTTGAAACTCATAATAATCTGATCAATTTTTTATTTTTAGAAAATATATTTAAATTATCTAATTTACATGTTAAAATTGATTTGGGTTATTTGAATTATATTTTAGTTTATTTAGGACCTCTTTTTAAGACTTTGACACATAGTAAATGAAAAAATAAAATAAATATTCAAAATTTTATACCTCATACCTAAAATTGAAAAATGATTAACAACATTTAGTCCAAAATTATTAGGAAATAACTTTATATATGTAAGATCAATATGAATAATAGTCAAATATTTATTATTATTCGGTCTATTTGATTTATTCGATTTTAAGTATATGATCTAATAACCGAACATGAAATTTGGTCTTGGTTCAAACCGGCTAAACAAGAAAAATAACTAAACCATTTTATCTAAATGTAATCTCTCATAGTAGTGGTTTTCCATCAAATACACTTTCTTCCCTAAGGTTTGGTGCTAATTACACTTTTAGCGCCCATGTTTGGAAATCTATTCCCATTGATATGTTCTTTTTTCAACTCCACTAGAAAAAGAATTTTCTTGAATTTATTAAAAAAAAAGCACTTATTAACTGTTAAAATATTATTATACAACTAAAATTTTATTGAAATCAGACAATTTAAAAAATTAATGTTAAATGGTGTAGAAAAAATATAGGATAAATGTAGATTTCCAAACATAGGGGTAAAATATAATTAACTTTAGGAGAAAAATGTGATTTACCATTGACAATTGAAAGGTTTAGGTTTTGCCAGTGCAATAAAAGTGATTCACCATTGGCAATTGAAAGGTTAGGATTTGCCAGTGCAATAAAACTACAAGGAGTCATCAGCAGGTCAGCTTAGCTAGCAATACTTGCAGACCCCCTTTGTCAAGGTAAGGATTCGGTGAGTGACGAAAGCACTCCCCAAAACAACTAGTTTCAGAGGTTGTCCAGATTGCAGATTGAGCCATTTAAATTTTATGTAATAGACACTTCATCCTAACTTTGCTAAAGTAGCTTCTGATATCTTTGACTTATAATTAATTTTGAATATAAAAAAATAACAAGGAAAAGAAATCCTTTTTGATACCCATAGTAGCACCATTATTTATATTAATTACCTTGGCATGATACTGTTCTTATGAAGAGTGTCGCGATGCTACAGTACTACCATTCTTCTCGATGCTATTTTTTTTCTTTAATTGTTCCCTTTTTTATGATTTATTTTGGGCCACAAAAAGCATAAATTACATAATTAGTCCTTTGTTTGTCTATAATAATGTGTTTTGGTCCTCAAACTTTTAAACTAAGCATATTTACCTATTTGCCTAAACTTTTGGTTTTTGTGTTTTATGCTCCCAAAATTTCATGGGTAAATTGGTCTTATGCCTTATGTTTGCCTAAGCCCCCAATTTATCCTGAAATCTTAAATTCAGTAAATTGGTCTTATGCCTTATGTTTTTATTTACCAAATTTATTATCAACATCTTTCAGATGAATTAATTTAAAAAAAAAACCTCTTGAATTGATCATAACTGATTTTTGAATTCATAACCTTTTTTTTATTTTTTTCCTTTATAAAAATAATCAACATGAAAACTTTGTATATTCATTGGTTGCCCCCACAACAAAGTATGGGTTGTGTTCTAGTCTTTATATATAGGAAAAGTGCAAGAAATAATATTGAACAAACTATAAAATTCTCTCTTTACAAGTTTATATGGTATGCATATAAATTTACATAGCTTTATTTATCACATTATTTAATAAAATAAATTTTTGTAATTTTTTTTGCTTATTGAGCATTTATTTAGCATTTCCTAAATGTTAAAGGTGTAAAATGTTTTCCAAAAACATTTTTGCTTTATAGAAATAATTATGTGACAAATGTTGTGAAATAAAAGTCTTAAATTTATAACCTCTATTTACCTGCAAATTGATCATGTAATTGTGTGCAAGCAGTAAGTATGGATATCATCTCAAATGATAGTCGATGTATTTAAGTGAACATTGAGTTCTCAATTAAACATTTAACTAAGCTAACTAAATGATTAATTTTGAGTGAATTTTAATATAATTGATGAAGAGCTTGTATCATAATCCAAGAGCAAGATGCAAGAAAAGTAATAGTACAAACTATAACTAACTTCAAGCTAAGATTGGACTAACTTGTATAAGTGAGCTATCTCCCTAGGATTTCACTAATCTATCTTGTTGCCTAAGTCATTTGAGATAAGTAGATATCAACTCCTAGTGTGGTGTAGGGAATGTACCATCAAAATCCTCTCTTTAAAGACCAAGCTTTGCTCACCCCTAGACTAGCAATGGCTTTTCTCAAGCTCATTCACTACTCTAAGGTGGATTAAGACATAACCTTTTTCGTACACCTATTGGATCGTGTAAATACTCTTATTTCACTTCGACACACTATGCTCCACTCCCTAATTCCACCTCTAGCCCCTTTTTCAAGCTCAAAGTAGAGGTTGTGTAATGTACAAAATGGTCAATCAACATATAAGAATTAAACATAAGAGTGTGTAACATAAAAGAGGAAACATTCATGAAATACCTCAAATTAATGTTTGAACAACAAAAGTTAAGAGTTACATCCTAGAGAGAGAAATTAAATTGTTCCATGTTCAAACTATAAGTAAACATCATGCTAGAATTCAACCAAACCATGGCTAAATATAAGATACAGAAGGAAGAAAGAACCAAAAGAAACCTCTTGAAGCTCATGTTTCCTTCACCTCCAAGAATCTCCTTGGAACCTTTACACTTTCTCTCCAAAATTGTCTAGAATGGTAACTTCCTAGAATATGTTAGAGGAAAAACCTAAATATAGAAATAAAAGTGTTAATTTCCAAAGCCAAATTCCCCTTGTCTAAGAAGTTGCTCATCACTCTCTTTTATCTCTTAAACATCCACCAATAAGGTAAAAGTTAGGTGAAAATTAGCCCTACTTGAAGATAAGCTTAGATTTTTGCTCCAAATGCTCCAAATGCTCCCAAGTTATCTATTTTTTCTTCCCCGGTGAAGTGCAAACACGTCTTGCAAGTGATGTGGTCATATTGTAACTTTGTCGTCCATTTTGAAAATGGTACAATTGCATCACTTGGTTAGTGCATACACATCATAGGTTCCCTGCAACAATGTGTACGCACAGAAAGGGTCCACATAGCACTAAATACCATTTTCTTTCTTTTCCTTTCTTCTATTCCTGCCCTCCAACATTTCCTTCTTTGCCAACTAAGCCCTCTAGCTTGCTTTTTTTTTTTATCTTTTTGGCCCCTAGATACATGAAGTACCTACAATATGCAAACGCACATACTAACAACTAGAGAAATAGAACTAAATTGTGCTTACCAACTTCAATTGTTCTACAATAGGTTATCTTCTAACACAAGACTCCAAGTAAAAGGCATCACAAATGGCTTTCTCTAATTGAAGAATGTTGATGAGTCTTTTGAACTTTTCAAAAATATGGCTAAAAGCTTGGAGTTAAGTGGCAAGAGGATTTCGAGAAAGGGAAATTACCTTTTATGAGATTGACAATGATACATCCCCTCAATCTCAACTCTCTACACTCACTAGCATAATCTCCAAGATTGCCAAGAGCCAAGAACAAATGAAGGTACAACAAGTCATGGCAAGTGATGGATTTGAGGAATTAGAGGATATGAATTTCATGAACTATAAGAATGCATACCGTCCAAGGTAAAGTGGTGCCACCTACATCCCTAAAAATTGCCAACATAAATGATTCAATTATGTCAACCCCAAGGAGCTGTGCAACCCCAAGGTGATCAATCACATGATTTTAAAGCTTCCATGAGGGATTTTATGAATGGCATGATGAGGGAAGTTATGAATGAAGTAAGGGGCATCATCATTAAGCAAAATAAGAGGATAAGTATCTTGGAGGAATAAATAAAGGCAATGCAAGCTAACACTCATGTTTTTATTAAAAAAAAAAACTTAAAGATCCAAATGGGGCAATTGACAACATCTATGTACCAAGTTCAAAGGGGCAAGTTCATCCAAAATGACATGGACATCAATCCTCGGGAAACTTGCCAAGCCATTGCCTTGAGGAGCAGAAAAAATGTGTGACCCAACCCATGGAGTCACCCACCCAAGAAAAGTATCTCCGATCCAAGCTTCTTGATCAGAACTTTGTCTTATTGGAAGATGTTTACAATGGCCACCCAAATCATATAAGGAGTAAGGGCACTTTTAAGAATGAGGGATAGGTGATGAACCACCCACAAGGCAAAAATTTAAACTTAATATCTAAGCTCTCTTACCCTTAAAAGTTTAAAGCTAAGAAGGAAGACTTATGCTAAGTTCCTTCAGGGGTTCAAAGAAGCTTAAAATCAGCATCTCGTTCCTTGAGGCTATCAATCAAATGCCAACATATGCCAAGTTCCTCAAGGACTTGATCACCTATAAGAGGAAGTTCCTTGACAATGAGCTTATTTTGCTTAAAAAGAAGGCTAGTGCTATCACTCAATAGAAAATTCCCAAAATGTGATAGATCTGGGAAGTTTCAGTATACCTCCAGACATTGGTTCTTTTCATTGTGAAAGTGCTTTTTTAAATTTGGTTGCAAGCATTAAATTAATGCCTTTATCTCTTTGTAGAAAGCTTAAACTTGGAGATGTGAAGCCTTCCTCAAAATGCTTGCAATTGATGAATGTTCTCTAATGTTCCCAAGGGTGTTTTAGAAGATGTCTTGGTAAAAGTTAGGAAATTTATATTTCTGGCTGATCATGGTATTGAACACGTAAGAGGATTAAAATATGCCCCTTATTCTCAGACTACCATTCTTTGCCACTAGAAAAGTCATTATTGACATGGAGAAAATGAGGCTCACTTTAAGGGCCAATGAAGAAGAGGTCATATTTGAATTGGCTTGGGGGGGATGAAATTTCATGCTAGGGAAGCCTTACAATACTTCACGGTTAACATTATTGGCAAGTGTTATAAAAAAGTTAGGGATGAGTTTTTCACGAGAATTTTCTTGGATGAACTTTGTATAGGATGGATTATCTCAAGCCTTACCATGCATGGATGAACAAAGATTATTACAAAGATGAGCTCCCTTATATTGATCAAGCTATCTTGACCAATTTTTCCCTTTGAGTTGTAATTAAAATCGCCTAACTAGAACTGATAAAACTAGCACATGTCGAGAGGCAACCTAATTTTCTTGCTTAATCTTTCATTGATTAGTTTTTTGTTTGCTTCTTTAGTTAGTTCAATTTTGCATTTATGAGGTGTTTTTATTCTCATGTTAGGTGAAGAAGAGTGCGTCATCATCCAACCAAGCCCCTAGAGCACCTTTACCTCAGGATCCTTTTGGCACATCCTCCTAGGCCCCCTACAATTGCCATGATATGCATGAAGATTGAGAGAGGTGATGTACTCACCTTTTCAGGTTTGATTCCTCATACACCTTTATTTCTTACATTTAGGGTAATGTTTGGTTTAACTTTGGGGGGAGTTTGTTTGAAGATGATTGCTATTTATTCTTGTATTTTATTTGTACATTATAAGTTAAAATGTGTATGTAGGAAAACTTATTAGCAATCAAAACCATAGCATGACACGCATAGTTAGGATTCTCAAATTTTAAGTGTTATTATGTTTTATCGTGTAGTTTCCATTTAAGGGCATATAGTATGCATGTATGTTATTTGCATATAGGAACACAACATATGGCCACTTTACTAATAAACAAATGCCTTGCTAACTTAAATTGAAAAATAGTTTTTGAAAGTAGTTAAAGTAGGCCCCTGTTACTTTATTTAGAAATTAGACCCGATGCGTAGTTAAGCCTATCATATACATTTGAATATTGAATTTTCTTTTCTTCTTTAGAGTGCTCACTTTGTATTTTAATCTAAAACTTACTTGGTTGATGTGAATCTTTAGGACCTATTGAAACCCGTTTGTTCTATGTGAACATAGTGATGAAAATGGCAAATTAGGCTCAACTACCTTACCAAATATCCAACATTGTGCATTAACCCCTAGTGAGTCCCTTTGTACCTAATGGCCTATTTCTTTAATAAAACCTACATTGAGAACCTTACTACTTCACTTTCATCATTTCTTTGTTGAGGCTAGTTGAACATATGGTTTATGGGCTTTAGATGGTTAAAAGCAATTAGATGAATAGGTAAAATCAAGAATAAGTATAGGAAATTCAAATTATTGTGATTGTCTCATGCTTAAGTTCATCATGGATTTGTCTTATGTGAATTTTTTTTTTTTTAAAACATGCATGATTTATGGACTAAGTGAAAGTTGATTTTTCAACTCGCATGGGTAGAGTGTTCTTCAAGGAAAAAGACAAAAATGAGTCATTAAGAAAAAGCCTTCTCTACAAAAAACAATTAAAAAATCAACCAGATTTTGCATCTAAATCATGCATGAGGAACTGGTATAGGAAATCTTGTGATGGAATTTCTTGGAGACTATATAACTAGTGACGCTTATGGTTATTGTTACCACATTCACAAAATGAAAAAATTACAACATAAGGACCTAAAGTTATATACTTTAATTTTTACCACAATGTATGATTTGTGAAGTGTAAAGTATTTAATATAGACTCCTTTAAGTGTTATATACAATAAAAACTTGGTTCTTAAGAAAGCCTTAACAGATTGCTTAATTTGCAAGTAACATATGGACTAAGTTTTAAGGTTACAAAGGTTGGGTAAACAATTACATAAAATTTTAAAGAAGACATATGGAGGGACATGGATGGTATTAAGGATATTGTTGGAAACCAAAATGCTCAAGAAGACAAAAGAAATCGGTACCGACTAGAAAATGGAACAACAATTAGTGTGTGATGAAAAAGTTAACTTAAAAGATTATTTACTTTAAGCTCTGAATGTGCAGTGTTCTCTGTTTCCTTTTTGGCTCGAAGGTTGATTTTCTATTAGCTAGGTCTGTAACTCTTGTTAATTCACTGACAAAGCTTATAACAAGAATAATTAATAGAGATACTATGATTTTATTCATTTTGATTAGATAGAGATTTAGAATTACCTATTAAATATTCATCTTTTCCAATTCTAGAGTGAAGGTCCATATAGTTAATGAAGAAGAATTTATTTTCTGGGAAGTCAGTTTTTTCAATGTGCTCGAACTTTGTTGCTTTCCCAAATTCAAGCATTGTTGGAAGAAATATAACTTTTTTTTTCCATGTATGAGCAACACACACATACTCTGATATTCTGTATGCTTTTGCAAGTTGCATTTGTTGGTGAAAATATTCTTTATCAGAGTATGTCATCCAAGCTTGAATTGCGTTACCCTGTAAAACAATTATGGATTAGATGATTGAATTTATAGAGATAGCACAACTGTGTATGGATGATAATTTTTTTTTTTTTTTGTGTTTAGCAAGGAGAGGAAATTTATTTAGTATCAAATAAGATAAAATATAATTGTTACACATTTAGGTCTGGGAAACATATATATGATGCATACATTAGGAGAGATAAAAGCAAATGCAGAAAGGAAAATAAAATAAGTACAACATATGATAGATTTGTACAGTGGTGACCTGTTTATCAACTAAGAGGCAGTTGTATGAAAAGTTGACTATATCACTTATTCGATAATATGTCCATTTGTGGCATACATATACTTTGATTACACCATCATTATCTCCTGGCATTAGGCCTATTACTTGTTTCAACTCTATCCTGGAAGAAGTTTTAAGAAAAAAAAAGTTAGTCAATAAGTTTGTTAATGAAAAATATGGTACAACATAAGGCAGAAATATGCATTAAACAATTATTATTAAAATATATTATATACAATTGGAAAGAAATAAGAGTATTCTGGAAAAACCTATGTTTGAAATAGGGTTGAGAGAAAATTAGTATAGACAATATTTTTGGTAAATCTTAGAAGATGAATGCCTGAATTCTTTATCAACATTTTTAGCCCATAAGGTGATGTTGCTCTTGAGAGTTCAACATATAGCTGACCATGTGTGAATACTGGTTCTGGAAGATAAATGCAAATTTTATTTAAAGATTGTCCTTGACTTTTATTTATAGTCATTGTATAACAAAGCCTTAATGGAAACTGTCTTCTCCTAAAGATGAAAGGCAAGTTGTCACTTTTATAGCTAAAGAATATTCTAGGAATGTACACTTTATGACCTATCTTTGTGCCTATCATGATTTTTGTCTTTATAATTTTTGTAGTCAGTTGTGTTACTATTATTTGTATAACATTACAAAGACTAGCTTATTAATTTAGATTTCTAATTAGCATAACTAGAGCTCCTATTTTTAAATGGAGCTCATGGTGTAGCAATCACTGAAATTTAGGCTATTGAGATAGTCAGTCGGATATAGTGTTTCAATTTCTTTGTGATTGCTTGCAATTGGTGATGCGGAATCTGAACTGTAATAAAGTGATGGTTTAGAAGGCAACAAAGATAGTACATAGTTGTTGAGTGAATTGATGATATCATTTTTTAGACAAACTATTTCTTTATCATATAGATGTTCCGGATTTGGGTTCATTAATGAATTCTCATCATCTATAAATTGTATGAGTTTTTTAAGTCCATTTTCATCATTTGGAATCAAATATTGTTCAAGAATT
The DNA here is from genome assembly GCA_039654915.1 of Aquilaria yunnanensis. NCBI lineage: Eukaryota > Viridiplantae > Streptophyta > Magnoliopsida > Malvales > Thymelaeaceae > Aquilaria > Aquilaria yunnanensis. Next base: position 42,191,262 of record CM077599.1, on the reverse strand, counting down.
TTTAATCATGTACAATTTGTTTCCTCACTGTCTTGTAAACCAACAATAGAACCACACCTACTGATAAGAGCCATTGTGAGAATTTTTCTATGGCCAATATTTCTTGTTCCTTTAGTTTTGGCCATAGTAGTCTCATGTTTTTTTTTTAGTTTATGGATAGTGAATGTTTCCACAATGGTGAGGAAACAATAGAAAAAGATATAATTTCTTCTTTCATTGCTCCAGGTTTGACAGGCAATGTTTGTCTAAAATCACCACCAAGGATGATTGACTTGCCACCAAAGAGGTTTTGAGGTTTCTCAAGTATATCTTACAATGTTTTATCTAGTGTTTCAAAATAGTAATGATTATTCATAGGCACTTTATCCCACACTATTAAAGCTGTCTCTTCAAGAAGTCTTGAAAGTTGTGTTCTCTTTTTCCCTTTTTAATGTGGCAAACAAATTGATTAGTAAGGTCGAAGGACAATTTAAATCTTGAATGAGCTGCCTGCCCTAAGGGTTATAACATAAATGCAATACCCGATGATGCAACAACTAGAATGATGTGGCCATGCGCTCTAAGTCCATTTATGATTGTCTTCCACAAAAAAGTTTTTCCAGTACTGCCATGCCCAAATACAAATATAAGTTCTTACATTTTTGTTTCAAAAGCATTCATAACTATCTCATAAATGCATTTTTGCTCTACATTTAGTTTTGCTTTTAGCAATGCATGTTTAGTGAAAAAAGCTTATCTATTGTAGATTCTCTATTCCATGAGAACGTTATTTCTTAAATTAAACAAAAGATTTCCTGAAGGCAAAGGGAGACCAAAATTAGTAATTTTATTTGATGAGGTATTCATGAGGAGCTCAATTTCATATAAAATATAGTTTTGTAAATCAGAATCATTTAAGTGAATTTTAGATGTTTATAGATGTAACATAAATTTGTTACTTATGTGATCCCCCTTTTTTGGCCAATGATGATTCTAAAAGTTTGTGGGATTAGTGAGTTCACAAAATAGTAACATATTAACAAATAAAAGCCTGAGTTCAGCAGATGTTACCCATTGAGCAGCTTCAATAAATGCCAAATCCTATTCTTTGTAATTACCCAACAATCCCATTGTTTCACAAGCTATGCAATACGTTGGCATAACTGTTTAAGATATCTTCAAATGATTTACAACCTTTTTTATGTGCAAGCAGCATTTTAAGATAATACAATTCCCCAGAATTTGGGTGCAGATATACTAATATGCTTATGGAACCTCTTTACTTTCTTTTGGTTCAAAATTTTCCAGCATGGTGCCAAACATAATGCTTGGGAAAGTCAATGTAATGATATTGTGTGGCATTGGGGAAATTTTTTTGTTTATTTCTATCCACTCAGTCAATGTAGTTTTTTTTTGTTATAAGATCATCAAGAAGAGAACGAAGGCTCTGTGTTATTTGAAAAGTAACTTGTTGCTGTAATGGAAGGTGCATAGTAAGGACTTGCACTGTAGGTTCTCTATATTGTATATCAAACTCAAATATTCTCTAACATGCTTCGTGTGGACAAATGAAGTGACAATTTAAAATTTTTTTGATTTCATCAATTTCCCGCCACTTTTTATTAACTTGTTCATTTGATCCAGCATGATGATGTAAAAGTTTAGCTGTGATATGTTTAGCTCCATTTTATATGTACTTGAACAAATATTTAACCAGCATGCTGTGACCACAATACTCAACATTGATATGTGCGTGACATGCAAGAGATAGTTGTCTATTGTATGGGACTACAAAAGAGTTGTCTAATTTAATGCCATTCTTGATGACATAGTTTCCATTATCTCTCCTCTTATATTGGATGAAACCATTTTTGTCAACTGAAGTGGACGAATGGCAAGGTTTGGGAAAGTTTTTAGAACATGATCCTTCCTTCATAAATGGTGAAGTAGGTCGTACAAGACCATACTGTTCGTGGAGCATAAACTCAGAAACAACTTGGAAAGCTTTTAGGTTAGCATTTTTGTCGGGTATTTTAGCAAAGATAATCTTATCTATGTCTTTAGGTGCACCTCGCATTGTAGACGGATCAGCCCAAAGTAAAGTATGACAATGAGGGAGTTCTCTTTTTTGGAATTCAATTGTGTACAAAACTGGTGTATAGAAGAGATAAATGGTGATAAAATTATAACATTGGAATTTGAAATTGAAGAATGAGTGATAAGTAAGATTAGAAAAAATTAGATATACCAGCAACAACATTTCCTAATGGTTTATTCTTCTTTAGGTATGAAATGAAAGATCACACATTCATTTGGAAGACTCTTGAACTAATGTCAAGGCTATTTTTAGGTTTAAGATTTCTGGATGCTTCAAGATATATTTTGATCTCAAACCATTTCAGATTACAGGTTAAAGTAATGAAAAACTAAGGATTACCATATTCTCTACATATAGTTAATGCATCTTGATAATGGTAATGCATGTATCTAAGACTACTTGTGAATGTTGCTGGAAGTATTGTTTTTTTTAATTTGATTTCCTTGCTCATCTCCATTAACAATAGCATTGTGGATTCCTTGGTAGAACTCACTACGCAGATTAGCTTGTTTACATTGAATGTACTCCAATCTATTATACTCAATATAAGCATAAGCATTAACTATGTATTGTTGAAACAATTTACCTACTTGAGTAATAAGTGAGTAGGAGTTAACCAGACCATGGAGCTGGTAAGAGTAGAACATTTGCATGCTAATTCTTTTGTGAGAATTTTTGGATCCATTTGGTAGATTAAGAGGTAGATCAATTGCAAAGCCAGCTTATCCAAAGACAAATAAAAGGGCAGTGAAGTGACATGTAAGATGGATGTAGTCTTGATATCATATCATAGCCACCACATCTATATTCAACAACAATATCATTATAACCATTTTCTTTAGGACCAGGTTTGATAACTAAAACTCTAACATCATTTGAAGTGGGAAGATCATATTGATAGTGGTGTCTATCTGTGAACAATCTGATCTTAAATTTAGGAATATCTATTTCTAGGTATTTGACTCTAGTAGTTCTAAATAATTTAATGAGTTTGTTATTTTGTTCGAGCATTTGTGTACGAGCAGTAACAATCTCTGGATCGAGTCTTGAACAGTGAGGAATGCCAAAGGATCCATTTTATTTGTGAGCTCATTTTGTGTATCATAGATGTACAGCTAAAGAAATTTTGGTAGTTAGCTTTCAGGAGGACAAAATGAACTCATCTTCTGAAAAATTTGACTAAAGATTTTAAAAAGATACGGACCTGAACCTTGATTGATGGAGTGGTCCATGTTATTACGAAGAGAAGCTATTGCGAACATAGAATTGTATGCTCTGATATTATATCTAAAATGCCTACTTTTGGGACCATTCGATGGATTCAATAATTCAATAAGATATTTTGGTAGTTCTAGTGTTGAATTAAGCTTAGCTTTTCCAATAGTGCAACATTCATTATATTTAGATCTATCACCCATGGTGGTTTTAATGTGCTCTTGTGCCCAGAATTTTATTTTACAAAATTCATATACTTCATTGCAGTCACCTAGATCCTAATAATCTTCAGTGGCACATATTATTATATAAGACGGATGAAAGGTAGTAACACTACATAGAATGTAATCAAGTTAAGAGTGTTGGGTTTCGGGAGCCAAACAGCGCAGCGGAATTTAACCGAAACCCTCCAGGATCCAAGTGAAACGGGGTAAACCGGGTGTTCGAAAATTTTCATACCTAATTTTCGGTTGAGATCTCTCACTCAACTGTAGAGTCGAATAAAAAACCTGAATAGTTGATGTATTCAAGCTCTCTATGGTATCCACACGAGCCTCTCGAGATCACCACGCTTCCACCACATCCCGGCAGATGCGTTTCTCTTGCACTCGCAGTGCTAGCTTGCGTCCTCCAAGGAATTGCAAGAGAAGAGTACGGCTGTCCTTTTGGGAGGCTAGGGCAAGGAGACCTACGAATTTCTCACTAGAAGTTGTATTTATAGTGAGACTCAACTTCCAGGCCTAATGGGTTTCAAAGCCCTAATCCAATTTGGATTTAATTTCGGGCTTAATAATGGCTCAACTCTTGGGCCCATTATTAACACGAAATTAAAGTGAAACCATAACCCAAATAATTAGCCCATGCACTCTAATGATCCAAATAGCTCTATGTGTGTGACCCAATAGGCTCTTATCACGTTGGCAATGATCATAAATCACATTTATGATCATAAGCAATGAGCGGTGTCTAGCAACACATCATTGCTACCCAAGTGACAAGATTGTCGATGATTCGACTAAACCTTTATGATCATCACCGATATATGCCATTGTCCCTTTGTCCAAGATATCAAGACTAAGCACGAGACATGAAATGTGTCACTCTCGTATAGCCCAATCTTTGGTTTCTTGATTACCGAGTAGACTAACTTAACCTGATGACATTGATATCATATATCAACTCATCCGAGCATGGCCATGCATTTTCTAAGTCTCACTCTATCAAGGGGCCCGAAGATATCACTCCCGTTACATAGGAGGGACAAATCCCATCTTGATCATACAAATCCCTCCGCATGATATGTGACATACCCAATGACTTCCTTCAAGTCCACTCAGTTACGAGCAACAAAGGAAAGTATCAAAGTATGTGACTCACATGTAGGGAACCTTGATGGTCTTAGGTCGAAGGACTACATATACCATGATCACTATGAGAATCACTTATGACACTCATATAACGATCCATGTAGTGTTCTCATGGTGGGTCGATCCAGTACACAAGTTCTCCAACTTGTACCCATATGTAGACTACATATCTCATATTAGTTTCCACATATGCTAGTCATTATGTATTACTGCAACCCGTTCCACAATAATACTAGACCAGGGACGTTTAAGAATATCATTATTCTAGGGTTACAATTATGTTTATTATGTTACGTAGAAACAAAACAACAAACATAATTGCTGGATTAATGCCTTAATAAAATATCATGACTCAATGTGCAAAAATACAATCATCTCATGATTGGCTTTTGGGCACAACACTAACAAAGAGAAGGCAATAAAAAGTGTACCTAAAGAAGAGACATGTCGGGCACAATGACCATCACCAATTGATAGTGAAATTGATTGATTATTAGTTGATGTTTATATGTCAAATTGAACATAACTGTAGATATCTGCAATTGGTATAGGTATATTGGCTTCATTTGATGATGATGAAGGAGAAGGATATTTGACTCTATCACTTAATTGGGAGGAGAGTTTTACTGGTTTTCGAGTTCGTGAATCAAGAGATGAATTATCAAAATTAAAACTAGCAATATCATAATGAGAAACACAATCTGAGATTGTTTTTTGGCTGGTTTGAACATTCATTTCACCTAATTTCTTTTTTGTCTTCATTCAAAATCTACTCTTTGTTTGATTATTTTTTATCATAAATGCTAAGACTATATGTAGAGCAAGATTTGTTATTATAGAATTAGAATGCATTGATAGCATAAATTGTTCATTATTGATAGTGAACAAAGTTATTCAATAAAAAAAAAGAACAACATATCAGTGAGATGCATAAAATAACTTGAATATAATTTAAGTTGAAAAAATAATAATGCAATTACGTACTTGGTTTAAGCAACAACAATTAATCCTAAGGATTTGATCATAGTGCCTACTTGACAATGATCCTATATTTAGACATAAATGAATAAAACAAATAATAAGAAACATAAATATTTTCCCAACAAAAGAATTGCTAGTTACAGAAAAAAGGATAGTAGGACTGACCAACAAAGAACAAATGCTTTGAGGGACAAATAGAAGGTGACAATTATGCTATCATTAAAGAAAAAAAAACAGAATTAGGACTCACCAACAAAGAACATATGCTCTGAAGGACAAATAGATAGCGAAAGTAGTTAACTAAAATAGAAAGCAGATAAAAAAAAAGAAAAAAGAACAATTTAACAAAAAATTATAAAGATAGCCTAAAAACTTACAGTAATTGAACATAACAATGATATACTATAAATATATATAAAAGAATAACAAATTGAGAGGAAATATATCAAAATGAGAAACAAAAAATGTTGTATTAAGCTGAGAGACAATTTTTTTTATAGCCTCAACATTTGATAGTTGGCAGCTTATTATGACTAGTTGTATGGGGACTTAAACTAAAGAAACAATAGACGTGTTGGAGTGGCAATTTGTTATTTGAGCACTTGATCATAAAAAAATCAATTTTGTGGCTTAGAAAGATAAATAACAATATTTTAAGAGCTCAAATATTAAAAATCAGATAGTTAATAGGCTAAAAGAAAAGTGTGAGGACCAAAACGTCAAAGCAAAAAATTCTAGATTTATAGTTATTCAATTTATGGTAGCATTTAATATAAATATAGAATAATAACCATTAAATAATAATGTTTACAATGAAGAAAAGAAAGTTTAGAATTCTAGTAATTAAAAGTCAGTTTAACTATTAATAAAATTAACACTACAAAAGGGAAATGATGGAGCAACTGAAACTAGCGATTGAATTTTAGTCGTTAGTTAGTTTAGTCGCTAGTCAGTCGCTAGTCAGTCACTAGCTTGTAGGCCATGGAAATTATTGTGACTGACTAGCGGCTGAAATATTTAATCACTAGTTAGTCCCTAGTTTTAAATTTCAGTCACTAGTTAGTCACACATTTTATAATATTTTTGAAAATCAGTCGCTAGTTTACTTCAGTCACTATTTCAGTCACTAAATCAAATTAAAACCTTCAGCTTCAGCCTTTCCTTCCCCATTTCTCCTTCTTCCTTCTCTTTTTCCTTCTTTGTTTCTTTCATTGTTTCTCCTTCTTCCTTCTTTATTTCTCTCATTGTTTTGGTCAACCTCCAGGCGTCACCGCTGTGTTTCATTTGCACCTCTGGGAGTCACTGCCCAAGCCCTACTGTTCGATTGTCTAAAAAATGTTGCCATCAAGAGAATCGAATCTGTGGTTGATCTTAATGTGGTCAGTGAAATAGTTACACAACGAGATCGTACTTCTATTTTAGTAGTTAACACCATGGGTGAAATCGAAAATTCAGAGGATGAAGATGCTGGAGATGTTTTGGTTGTAATAATATATTTATACTTATATATATACTTAAAATATACATAATGTTATATAAAATATATCATTAATTCAAAAATCAGAACTTAAAATTGAATTTAGTCTAATAATTAATGACTAAAATGATAGGCTTAGCGATTGAATTTAAAAATGGCTAGCGACTAAATTAATTGTATTAACAACTGAACTTTTAGTTGTTATTTTAATAAAGTTCAAAATTTTAGCGAGTAATGTATTTAGTTGCTAATTTTAGTCATTAGTTAGTCGCTAATAACTAGCGACCAATGATTTTGCTACTGAATGATTTAGTCGCTAATCAGTTGCAGTTAGCGACTAACAGCGACTTTTTTTTCAGTTGCTATCCTACTTTTCTCTTGTAGTGTAACTTTTCCTTGAAAGTAAAAAAAAAAAAACCGAGCTTTTGATTTGACTTAAAATCAAGTCTAATTTCTATGAAATAAAATTTTAAGATTAGTAGGGTAAAAAATGAGATTTCAGGAACTAAAATTAGTGTTTTGCCATTGAGGCAAAAAAAAAGTAACAAAACATTGAACAAATTGACAATTTAAATCTAAAAGTCTAAGTAAAGTCTAGAAACAATTCAAATAATGACCAAAATCAGAAAAGCCATACTAACCAAAGTTTTTTCCTTAAAAGATACAAATAATTTATCCATAGAAAAGTGATGTTTAAGTGTTGGCACAAAAGTTAAAAAAAAGTTTTTCAATTGATAGAGAAAATGGAAAGATTATGAGTAGTAAGGATTTAACATTAAATTTTTTTAAATAAATAAAAAAGAACAAAAAAGACAAGAAAAAAAGAAAAAAATGATTAAAATGACAAACATATAGAATTTAAGCACTAAAATGGAAAACAACGATAGCTCGTGTACTGAAATGAATTTAAGTAAATAAATGCTAAAGAAACCAAATGTGAAGAAATTCCTTGTAATTTTTCACTTTAGAAGGTATAGTCTCCAAATTTGTCAACCCTAGTACTGCTCTTATATTGTATCTAAGAAAACTTTAGGGACTAAAATGGAAGAAAGGAAATATGCAAAGGGTAAGTGCAAATTATGGAATTTATAGGATTTTATTTATTTATTATTTTATGTACTAATAGTAGGCACATCTTCTTGTAAAAGTAAAATAATTGAGTTACGTTTTCAAAAAAGATTATTTAAGTAAAATAACTAGATAAATGAAGTATTGAATTACAAATAACATTTGGTCTAGGAAACAAAGTTAAAAATTAAAATAATATATTATTTATAATGTGAGATACATTAATATAAAATTTTTCTAGGATACTTTATCATTTTATTTAAAATTACACTAAATATGCAAAAAAAAACTTTAATGTATTTTGCAAATAATATCAAATATGCTACTCCTTTTGTGTGACGACTCTCCTAGTCAACGACAGACTTTGACTAGGTAAGTATGTGTTATTTAAGTGTTTTCACTTAAGTACCTCAAGTTAGCATCTTATTAAGCGGGAAAGACAACCTTTGTATAAGTAAAGTTGAATTCCTAAGTGTGGCTTGATACCTAACAGTTAAAAGGGTAAAATAATAATTTTGACCTAAGTGAGTGGCATGACTGTAATTTTAATGAAATTAGGGTCATATAGAGAATTTTTACTAATTAAGTTAAGACTATAAGTTATCCTAGATATTAGAACCATCATTTGAAGGAAAAGTGAAAAAATTGCACTAAGTGCTCAAATGAGTCATTTATGTCTTAAGTGGCTTAAGTGTCTAAAAGGCTAAGTGTAAGACACTTTTGAACATTCTTTAGGACCAAGACACTTGTGAACATTCTTTAGGACCAAGGGGAGATGGTTTTGGGTGAGTGTTTAGTACCCAAAGTGAAACAAAGTGTAGTCGCGTAATGCTGGAACACGATGTGTTGCTGTTGCCGATGTGAGTTGGCAATGCGTCGCTGATGATTTTATAGGAAACTAGAGGATTGATGTCATTGGCGATGTGCCTCCGATGGCATTGCGAAGGCACAAGTCCCTCAAGCTTGGGGCATCCTAAGAATGTCTCAATCTCTTGGTTATCATCCCGAGACTATTCTAAGATGTTCCATAGCCTCGGTTGGGTCTAAGACTCATTCCTAAGTTGAGAATTATGCATTATTTAAATGGTAGCTAAGTGGTGTGGTTAAGGTAGAGCTAAGTAGAGTGGCAAGGGGGTAAAGGTGCTCAAGTTGTCAAAGGGGCACTATAGGGATTAAGTCGGGTTTCGGAGACTTCATTGACCCAAAAGTTAAGTCTTAAACCTTTGGGAAAATGAGGAAGAAACCTAAGGGGATCCCAACCAAACCATGTGGTTTGGTAAGTGAGCCACGAAGGAGATCTAAGCTAAGCTCTAAGAGCTTGGCAAGTAGGACCACATAAGATGGCTGCCTTGCATAATAAGTTAAAGGTAAGACGGGCAAGTTTTGGAAGGAGGTGATGATCTACTCTAGGACCTATAAGTAGAACTTAAGAGAGGTGAAGGATTCAGGATACGAAGGGCAGTGTCTCAAGTACTTCCGCCGTTTGAGCTCATGGTAAGAATAAAACACCTAAGGTGTAAAAAGTCCCAAGAAATGTGTGGGTTGCATATCATACATTCATGCATTGCATATTCTTATGTTATTGTATTGTGTTGATTGTTGGTTGGTTGTTTGTTTATTTGTGTGCCATATTTACATGCTTGATTGCTATATTCTTTGTAAGTACCCCAAGGGGCCCTTACTAAGTACATTCATGTACTCACTTCCTTAAGTTTGTTGTGTAGGTTCTAACGCTAGGTCTAATAACTAAATGAATAGTTGTGGGCTAAGTTTACCCTTTTTGTACGTACTTATTCACTAGAATCCTTGAGATTCTAAGTTCTCTTGTGAATTAAGCTTCGTACTAACTAAGTATTATACCTTTATAGTTTAGAGGCTAAATGGTACATAAGGATAAGAATGGGGCTTGCACTTGGAGCTTGATAGCTCAAAGGTGGAGCTCAAGTAAAAGATCTTAGTTAAGGATTTTGTCTCGTCTGTTTAGAGTACCTTGTGTACTAAGATGTTGCCTCTATTAGGATTCATTGTGGTGTTAAACCATTGAGTTACTTTTGGGTGTATACTAGTGATATAAAGTAAGATCTTAGTTAAGGATTTTGTCTCGTCTGTTTATAGTACCTTGTGTACTAAGATGTTGCCTCTATTAGGATTCATTGTGGTGTTAAACCATTGAGTGACTTTTGGGTGTATGCTAGTGATATAAAGTGTGCACAAACTATTACTTGAAGTTGAAGTAATTAATATTTTATTGTCCTGGCACAATTTTAGTATGTTTCAAATGAATGCTCGAGTGATGTTTTCTCAAAATGGTTTACTTATTTTTTTGCATCGCCAGGACAAATGCATGCATATCTTCTTGCAGAGTAAACTAAGGAACTAGTTGCACGTAAACTGATTTAATTTACCTACAAGTAATAATTAGCCAATAGTAACTAAAAGGGAGCACAATCTCAAAGGGCCTACAAGTTAAGTAATTTAGGGCACTAGGACCCCGCTTCGTGACATTCTATCCCATAGTGTTTGATCCATTTCATTTCATGTTGCCGTCTATACGTGCAAGGTTCAGGAGAAATGAGGTGTTTGAATCATATCAATAAAAGTATAGGTTTGGCTCATTTCAGATTTACTGATGTGTGAGGCATGCTCAACTCCTCATTGTAGTTGAATCTTAAGAGACAAGCTTTTATGCTTGCACAAACATTAAAAATTTTAGTAATCAAGGTTTAGCCTATTGGTTAAGACTTGTGGTTGTTACTAAAAGATAGACTCAATCCTCAAACTCCCTATTAGCCTTCCTCCTGTGTACACAAGGCAAAAAAGGAACCAAATAAATAAAAAGAAGAAGAAGAAGAAGTAGCAACTGAATATTCTTATTTGGATTTCTTTCCAAACAGAGCACCTTTAATTGGCAATAATGGTCACTGTTTAAGAGCTAAGGAGATCCAATTTGGCCTAAAATTAAACCTTGCAAAAGAATAATGGCATTGTTAATTCATATGATTTGGTTTCTTAAACCAAATGAGAAATCTCTATTTTGAACCTAGGAAAAGTGGTTTGTTTTTTGGAGATTATCCATGTGCTACTTGTGGTCATGAAAATCTTAGGCAAATCCACAACTAACTAAGCTAAAATGTGGACAATGTTATGTGAGAATTACTTGAGTTGAAGATAAAGTATAAAGCCCTTCTTACAAATGTGTTTACTTGTGTCATATAGTCACATATTTTGTAGCCTAATCATATGAAATACAACTTTAAGCAAAAAAAATTGAATTGAACTTTGCAAAATTTACGGGTAATAGGAAGCACACAATTTAAATAAAAAAGACCAAGAACAACATACATAAGAGAAAAAAAAACCATCACCATACGAGAAACCAACATGAAATTGAATAGGACAATTAGGGTATTAACATCTTGTTGCTTCATTTGTTCAATAGGTAACCATAACATAGAAAGATTAACCAAATAGTGGGAAGGGAGATAAAGCCATCAATTGTACTTAGAATGCCAGAACTTATCATTGATTATACTAACATAACATTGATCATAAACAATTACTGTTTTTTGACCCATAAATTGGATACTCTTATGCTCAAATCAAATGGATTCCATAATTATTATTTTATACAAAAAAGGGGTCATTTTCACTAAAGCGACAAACATAAGAAAACAACAATCCATATGATATATGAGAACAAAAGAAACTATAAATTCATATGGCAGAAAAGAATAGACAAAACAAAGGGGCAAAAACAAAAAACCAGCGAAAACAAACAAATACAATGATAGAATAGAAGTAACAAAGGAACCTAGCATATAGAAATATCCAACTTGAAAAAAGGGGAACAGAAACTCCATGATTAGGACAAGATGTGAAAACATGGAAAAAGAAAAAGAAAGAGATCGTGAAAGTAAAAGTGTAACTATGATACCAAAATACAAAACACTAAAAGATGTTCCCTCACTATAAAAAAATAAAAGAAAATATCTCATGCAAATGCTTAAACAGCTAATTCATCTTTTACACTGTACAACATAAAGAAAATACTTGGCCTACAATTATCTAAATCCACTAAACCCATCATTGTTTATCACTTACAAAGTCAAAGAAAGGGACAAACATATTGTTGAAAAATAAATAATTTGTAATGTTTGCAATTCACAAATTTTGACTACATGCAATTGAAGAAACAAAGCAATAGAGGTGGCAATTGCATTAGTAGACAAGGAGCATTAAATGTGGCGGCTAGCAAAGTTTCATTTTTAGTCAATAAAGTATCTTGTTTAGCTAGAAATTCTAAACAACCAGCTGTAGTTTGTTTGTTTAAAGGTCAAAAGTTGTGGCTAAGAAGTGAATTTCACTTCCAATTCTTGTATTGAATAAAAAATAAAGAAAAAATGGGTAAAGACAACTCCAATCTGATGCTAATAGCAATGCATAATATGTAAAGCATGGTCAAAACAAGTTCATCTAAACGTTGGCGAAATTTTTTTCATACCTCTAAAAAGATTGTTGGTCGTGGAAGTTGTCATTTGGGAGGAAGAACATGGGCAACAAATTGCTACAATAATAGCAATAAAATCTCCTTTCCTTAAGCTCCATTGCTTCAATGGCTGAATTCGCTGCTACAAAGTATAGAAAATGGTCCAAATCGGCATTCACTTACCGGCGCATAATCAAACCACATAAGAACGATCGTGGATTTCAGATCAGTGACAGGGACAATAAGAGAAATGATTGAATTTGGCATTTTATGAGTGAATTTCTGATCATTGAGACGATTCAGAGAGGACTTCATTTTGCGTTGATGTTGGTGAGAGAAGGGGGTGACAGGCCAACGAATAGGGACTATCAAAGAAATGCCTAGGACCTCCATAGCCACTACTTTGACTCCTCCCCATCAAAATCAGCATCACCTAGTAGCTATAAAACAGAGATTAGGGAGTGATGAAGAAGAAGGAAGAGATGGAGTAGGTGGAAGAAGATCAGATCGTAACCATGGCCCGATGATCAGACCCGCACAAAATATGCAGTCAACAACTCTACTTCTCTAAATTTCCAACAGCCCAAAAAAAAACCCAAGTCAATATTACATAAACAAATATATATAACTACTGTCTAGTGTTCATCAAAAGGCCCAAAATAGCCACAATCAGTATTACACACACACACACACACACATATATATGTATATATATAGCTTTACTATTCATCTTCAAGGTTTTAAACTTGTGTATATATATATATATATATATTCCAGCATGTTTCAGTATACTTCCTAATTGCTGGGGGGCAGATCCAAGGGTGGGCACTTGCACCGATATAAAATTAAAGGAGAAAATCATATCATTTGAAACATTTTGATCCAGTGGGAGACTAGAAAAAGAAACAAATTTTCTCACTTTTCAATTTTATATGTAAATTAAGAAAGACCGAAAAGTTGAATATTAATATGATAATTCTATAAGTAATATCGTAAAGTGACTTATAAAATATAAAAATACTTAAAAAAATTTAAGATGGCCCACAATATCAAATATTGTAAAGAATTTAGGAAAGATGATGACTAGATGATAAATTATTAGAAAAATACAAATGTTAACATTTTGTCTAACTTAAAAGGCTATGGATTTTTCTAGCAAATTGTACACAACATTAACTGTCAATTTGTTTAGAGTTAATGCTCTCTGTTTTATATGTTATTTGGGTCAAACATGTTGACTAGCCCTCAAAAGATGGAATCCCCACTCTCAAACTACACAAAATTACAGGTTACACAACTCTCAAATTTACCTTTTCTTCTTGGTGGTCAAAAGCTGCTTCTATGCCCAGATACGATGGTTGGTCCTAGTCACCTAATGTTTTTAGGCCACCATTCTTGGACCTCCATTCCTAGGCAGCAAAAGTTAAGGGAGTTCTTGTGCAATTGTTTGTTGACTCAGATTTGGTTATCCACTATGCTATTTTCCTTTATAAGTCTCAAAGAAAATTAACACAAAAACAACCAAATTGATCCAAACATGTAGCTAAAAAGAAAAACTTAGATCTTAGCTTTTTTCATCACAAAAACAACAAAATCAACATCAAAATGGCCATTGCCCAGACCATCCTAACCCAGGATCTAACTGACAAGCTTACCCTCTTTACTACGAAGGTCGACGAGCTTCACTAGTTACTTGCTTAACTATCATAACCCATTTCGCTTCTTGGATTGTTCCTTCACCATAGCTGAGAACTAAGCTTCGATGTGCATCACATAATAACTTAGAAAAGGGATGATGTTGATGTGCCAAATGATAATGATCGCCAGAACATTAATAAAAAATCCACTTCTTGATCTGCATTATTATCGATCCAAGTGACAATGATGGAGGCTCTCTGGGTAGGCATCACCTCGAAGTTATCAAAATTGACCTTTTTGGGAAGCAAGTTTGGTTTCTAATAGTTGCCTTCAACGTTTGTAGTGGCGGAGGAGTATGAGGTACGTGAAGACAGTGAGGATGATGGTGAGTGTAGGCTAGAAAATTTCTAATTGAAAAGGATAACACGGTGGGTGAGACTGGGTATGACTATAAATATGGGTAACTTTAGGGGCTTTGGAATTTGTTTAAGAGTGTTGGTATGAATAACACATTAACACAAGTGTGTTAATTCCAAACAAATAGCCTATAAACCAATGGCAAGGGAAAAGGTTACATTTTTGTTACTTACTTTTTTGGGAGGGGTAAAATTGCCCCTAATCTCTTAAAGGAGCAATTTTCCTACTAATATTTTGTTTTGGTGTAAATTTTTGGCCAAGATTATTTGTTGGGAGCAATTTTGCTACTAATTGTTAAACTTTGTTATTTAGAAAATGTAAAAAAAATGCAAAAAATGTAATTTTCAAATCCATGTTTTTTCTGCTTGAAACCCTAGTTCCTAAGTTTTTGAATATATCAATTTCATCACATCTTTGCCATTTCATTCTCTTCCTTGGAATTTAAGTGAGTGTTTTTAGTTTCCTAGGATTTTTTGGGCTAGGAATCAATAAGTAAAGTTGATAAGTTCAGTGTTGCTTATTCGACGGTGGTGCGGGAGGGTTCTGTATCTAAGGTTGAGGAAGAAGAATAGGAGACAATGTCGGTGGCAATAATGGTCATAGAGAAGAAGATGAGGTTGACAATGAGCAGCTAGATTCGAGTGATGGAACCCTAGCCTAGTCGAGATCATACCTATTGCAGAAGATGATCAAAATATTATATTTGTAAAGTTAGTTACCTAGGCCTGAGCAAGAAATTTTTAAGAGTAAGCTTAGAAAAAATTTATGGGAACAAATTTTAGACACTTGGTTGCTATTTTACTCTTTTTCACAACTTTAGTGGTCAAATTGCTCTCAACAAATGATGTTAGTGGAAAATTTGTGCAAAAAATATAGTAGTGTTAAAATTACTCTATCTAACAAACATTAGTGGCAATTTTGCCACTACTCCTTATTTTTCTATTATTATCTGAAAATTTTTCCCTTTTCTTTGTGACTCCTGAAACTTTGTAACTATGAAAGGAGGTAGTCCTAAAATTTTTAACTTTTCTAAACAAGCCTTGAAACTTTGTAGCTGTGTAAATAGTTAGTCCTAAAACCAATTACCTACTTGAAACCAATTTTTTATTTTCAAATTAAAATTTAAAATGTCCAATAAGTATCTTCCAATAAATTCAAATCGTGTAATAATTTTTTAACTTTTCATTGACCATTTAAGTTATCATTTTTTCATCTATGTAAATTGCATTCTTGTTCCGTAACTATCTTTTACTAAATATAGGACTAACTATTAACATTTTAGCAAAGTTTTAGAACTGATTTAAAAAAGTTAAATTTTTAGAACTTGAATAGAAAAGTACAAATTTTAGGATTAAAAATGACCTTTCCATGGAAAAATTACCTTTATGATCCATATCTCTAGTATTTGTTCTCTTATAGTTCTTAATCTTGTGATATAAATACATTATTTTTGTTAGTAATCTCAAAAATAAGATGTTATCTATCTACTTAAATCTAGATGAAATTCATGAAAGATGCTTATTTGACACTTTCATGACATTTGATAACAAGACTACTAGAAAGGTTGGTTAGCTTGGACCTCCTTGTGTTGAGCTCGACAAACTAGGATTGCTTTACTACCTCTGCAAAAGCACTCCAAAAGCTTTATATTTTCCCTTCACTTTGTTTTTCTCTATTTAGCGATTGCTGCTCATCCACCATTCATCGGTACTTTGTCTACATCCTTATGGTTCAACTTTTCGTTGAAATCCTCAGTCTCAAGGTAATTAGTCATGTCCTTTGCTTTAATACAAAGGTTTCACCATTAATTTCTTCCATTCCACTATTGCCCAACGACTGGCTGTCATTCCCTACACTAACTAATGGTGGTTTTTTACATTATTTTTCACAAATGGCTCCCAAATCTACCATGGGGAAGATGGTTGCTAGTGGCAAGTCACAACTGGGTAATAAGCATGTGTTGGTCACTTCACGGCTAAGGGAGGTAGCATCCTTGCTAATACACTTATCATGGAGGCCACAGGGATTGCCACCATCGAGAACAATTACTTGCCAATAGAGGTTGGGGTTGGTATATACTATTTTGGCTACCGAGCCTATGCCCCTAAAAGTGAGTACATTATGATTTACCCCTTTCAACTTCAAGCCGGCCTTCAGTTTCCTCTTCACCTTCCTTTACTCAAACTATGTGAGTATTACCAATTTTCCCTATACCAACTCACCCTTTAATTACTTTATCCATACTCGAGGCCTTCCTTTATTTCTAAGCCCTCACTATAGCCTTGGCTTTCGCATTCTTCCTTTTAGTCTTGACCTCTCATGGAGGCAATAGGTCATTTAGCCTTGCTAACAATAAGGACTCATAGGGAAGCTAGAAAAGATTTCTTCTTCTTTACCTTTAGTGATCCCACATGGTCGTTGTTGTATCATTAGATCAGCCTCCTTTAGCATAAGCTTCATGAATGACACCTTTGATTGAGAACTTAAAAGGCAAAATAACAAACTAAAGGCGTCTCTTTTATTTGGAAAGGGTCTTAATGAATGAGCACCACAAAAAGCTCTTATCATTCTTCTTTTAGAGTTTTGATGATACAACTAACCGGTACACTTGGGTGAGCTAAGGCCACTTGAGTTATCGAGGCTAAAAAATTCTCCTTACAAGGTCCGGGGTATGAAGGGTTTATAAATAAAGGGCCTAGAGATCGCCATATATATATATATATATATATATATTGTATGCATGTATGTATATATGTATGTATGTACACACACACACATATAGGTATATAGGTTTTTGTATAGCAACCGTCTCCTTATTTTGTCTGTAGACATAAGGCATGCTAATGCTTTGCTTAAAGAGAAAAGGCCTTTGGGAGAGGCTTACTGAGGCCAAGGATGTGCAGTCAACACCACTTGTAGTGGATCACCTTTCCTTGCTTCCTTGTGGCAAATCTTTGCTTGTCTATTGGCTCTTCCAACTCCTTTGACCTTTGCTGCTCCACTGACATCATTGATCAACCTTGAGGACAAAGAGCTAGATTTTAAGTCCAAGTTAGTTGGTCAAAGGAAAAGGGCTCAGGGCCCATTGAAAGATAAGGCCCCTTGCAAGGGGAGACCATTTCACACTTTGGTGACTTGACTTCTTCTGGTAAGAATTCCAATTTTTTTGCCTTTTTACAGAATTTCTTCCTTATCTTTTTTGAGGGTCTTAGCAAGAATTCTATTTGTTTTTGTCCTTTTTCTAGTAGGTAACATTTATGGATCCTCATAGGCTGAAAAAAATGAATGTCCTACTTCTTTTCTTGCCAGAAGGCTCAACTTTACACAACCTACCCCTCCCTCTCTAGGAGTGGTCATTTTTTTTAGGGGACCAAGGTGTCAAGGTGGTACCCATTAGGCTCAGAAGGTCTTTTGTATGACACCACTTCTCAAGGTACTAGTTAGATCCATGCTCATTCTTGAGGCATTGGCTACTAAATAGGTGGAGCCTTAGTAAGCACTAGTGAATCCTAGAAGGGTTCTGCTTCTCGAGAGGCCATCAACATTTAGACCCTACAGAGGGATGTTATGTCTTTAGGGTTTGTTGTTGCTAACCTTTTCTTAGTAAGTCCCTGTAAAGCTTTGTTTTCACTTAACTTTACATCCAAACTCTTTATCTCACTAACATTTTCCCCTTGTAGTCATCATTAATAACCATTTTTATTGTTAAGAAAATGGTATAGCAATAGAGCTATTTGCCAAAGTAGGAAATCTTGTTGGGGAACTTCAAATGGAGAATGAGTCTCCTATGAGCAGAAGTTAGAACAATATGAGTTTAAGGTAGAGGACTCTTCAAATAACAACTAAAGTCTTTATTGAGGTTGCTTATAGAGTGTATTCAATAGTAGTTTGTAACCTTAAAGAGTACCAAATAAAAGTAGCTATTGATGAGAATGAGAACAAGGCCATCCAAGGCCTCTTGGAGCAATTGGGAAAAAAACTTGAAGAAAAGGACTCTGAGGTCAAGACCTAGTTGCACGACCTTAATAAATGCCTCATCCCATTCTTCGATTATGTCGTGATGGTTGAGGAGTCAGGAATTTGGTTAAGACTTATATAATGGGGAGCTCACTAACCTTTATTGCTAAGCTAACTTAAGGGTGAAGGAGTTAAAACTGGTAAACAATCAAGAATGGCCTAAATGATATTGCCTTTTAGGAAGAGTAAAATAGCTTCATTGCATATTGTTATCAAGTAGAGAGAGTCAGGCTAGATCTTGAGCTCTTTTTCCTATGAACAACCAATTCCCACAATGAAGACTCTAAAGACAATAAGGCTTTGGGAGACAAGCCTGGCCCCGCCCTTCCAAATGAAAAAGCCCTTACTAATTCATCCAAGGATGATAAAGAGTTGATGAGCCTTTGCAGTCTTATAACCCCTAAGCTTCAATGAAAGTTTTCATTTCATGAAGTAAAATTTCACTAAGTGTTGTTCTTTCTTCCTTTGAATTTCTTTGGGGCTCATTTTGGACTCTTCAAGTTTTAGTAATTGTTAATAAGCTTTAAGTCCCATTTGGCTTCTTTTAGGGCTTAGCTCTAGTCAAATGATCTAAGGCCTATTTGGCCTCTTCAATGCTTAACCTTTGTTAAAATATTGAGTCTCAGCCCTATTAGTACTATTATCTTACAATGCAATTAACCACTAGTTTTAATTTGCCTCCAAAATTTACCATAACTACATGGAAGTGACTTGTAGCATGATAAATAGAGGTTGATCCCATGAGAACTATTGAAGGCTAAACTAAAGTTCCTAATTATTTTAAGATACTAATTGGTATACAATTTGAATTGAATAATAAGAAAATGACTAAGACAAGTAACAATGTGTTAAAAGTAATCAAGCAACAAGAAAAATAACCAAGCCAGCAACTAAAAGCCACTAATCTAACATGAAAAGTACTACTTGAACAACTATCAACTAATAATTAGCTCCTAATATAAGAAATACAATTAACCAAGACAACCTCATAGGGTAAAGAGTCTATTTAATGAATTGTGCAATAAACAATATGTTCATAGGATTCTAGGTTGATGCTTCATATAGGTAAACTCCAAGACCATTTTTAGCCTAAGAAACTTTTTGAACAAGTGCCTGAGAATGTCTTCATGACTTGCATAAAATGCCAAGGCATTAAGTGTCAACCTTTTCCATCAAGATGGTTCATTGAAGTTACTCAACCTTAGTTAAACCATCTTAACCTAGTTCCCTTAGTCATGCTCATGGAAGGCTTTCTTAAACCTTTCCATGAACACCTTGTTTACTATGCACATGAGGTACCCAAACAAAGAAACCAAGAAGGTCAAGCACAAAAATGGGCACTAGACATGCTATAGACATGACTGAAAGCAATTTTTAACCAGCCAATCCACAAATCATCCAAAACTTAGGGGGTTTGGATGACTACTCCCTCATAAACAAAAATGAAAACAAAAAAGATAAAAATGGAAGCATTAACATGGTGTGAAAGGCGAAAAAGAAAGGAAACTAATCTATAAAGAGGATATCACCAAAATGTTCACACAAAACAACCACCTGAGTCCTAAAGGTGAGACCTTTATGCCACCAAGCTTTAAGAAAACAGTGTAGTTCTAAGTTCCAAGACTAGCTAGGTCCTATATGGTTTATATTTTCCAAATATCAAAGTTTTATACAACCATGGACATCCAAATGTCACAAGGTCAATCTAGACTAATTACAAATAAGGTTTTGTGAGAAAATTTAGTTCACAAGCCATTAATAAATACATTTAACTGCTTGAGAAATCTATAAAAACTTTGGTCTCCATTGTCATTATGCACGCCATGGTGGCGCGATGACATTGGGATCATTTCTTGGTGTACCACACCTTTGCTGCATGTGCTATATGTGTAGGGTGGCCGTAGGGTACCATCAATAAGGCCACTATGTTGGCATCATGTGTGTAGGGCCAGACATGGTGAATGCAGCCTCTAGAGGATTAGCCACATGGGTGGTGGTGCTGCGGTGACTTACTGTATCCTATCTTGGCTTTAGGTTCCCTTTGTGTTTATCACGTTTGGATAGCTTGTGAGATATGGGTGCTATACAATGCTAAACATCCTTTCCTTTGGCTTTTTACACCCCACTTCCCTCCAATTTCTAGGCTCCATTTGACCTTTGGGTGTTCATGCCTTGACAACTCTAATTTTAGAACTTTTCAGCCTCCGCCAACTTTGACGTCCAAGTCTTAGAAAATGACCTTAAATGGTTCCAAGTACTAGCAAATATGATTACTTTAAGCATAAATTAAGGGAAAAATAGATAGATAACTTGAGCATTTAACACAACCCCAAACTTAAAGATTTTGCTAGTCCTTAGAAAATGCAACTTTAGAAAGAAAACAAGCAAACAACTAAGACATACAAACTACAATGCAAAGGTCAAATTACATATGGATCAAGATGATTCATAATTAAAGTCTCTAGGAGTTTAAATAAGTAAAGAAAGTAGAGGATTTATTAAAAAATGTAAAGATCACTCATTAAATGTTTCAGTTGATCAAATTATGCACACCAGTTGTGAGTGTGTGCTTGTAGACTTATTTTGCATTCTTAACCAAAAAGTTGCTTGACCATTTGAACTCCCTAACTAAATTATTGAAGGAGTCATATGCCAATCTATATCAATGGTTTTAGCAGGGTTGCAATGGGGTCGGGTTTGGCCAAAGTGGATTCAATTGAAAACCTTTATAAATGGAGCTAATGGCATCTAAAGTAAGCATAAGAACTCTGGGCAATATAAGGATTTAACTTTTTATTCCCATCCTAAAGTTCTCATGTTCATTCAAGATAACATTCCCTAAAGTCCCTACTTTAATGTTCAAATATCTTAACCTCAAGGCACATGTGGGTTTTATGATCAAGCAACATAAATCATTAAAACACATAATGTTCAACGAAACTTAATTCAATATTTGTTTCATTTTTTTTCTCATTTTTAAAGGAAAAAGAAAAAGCAATGGCTTTTTAGGGCACTTTGTGCAACCTTTTGTACTTTAGATTGGGAGAAGATAAGAAAAGTTTTAAGTTGCATATAAAACATATGGAGCTCCCATGCATTACCATTTCTACTCACCCACATTTTCATCAATGACACATCGAGCCATACCAAGGATGGACAAACCCCACCCTTACTTACTTCCAACTCCCACTCTTTATCTTTCCAATACCCTTCTTACCCTAAGCCCATAGAAAATATACTTGGCTTAAATTCACGGGATAGACGGTGGTGAATGCCAATAGTTAAGCTCAAAGGGGTGAACGAAAGAATAAGTCAATTAATGCTCAAAAGTGTTTACTAAACAATATCATTTGATAAATTGTTATGGCCCTTCTAGTGGGAGGCAAAATTGAGGAAGGTAAAGTGTTTTAAAATAAGTCTAGAACCTTAATTCAAGTTTACATAGCAAGAATAGAGAAGTTTAGCAAAGTTCACTAAGTTCTGAGAAAAATAAAGCACTCAACGAAGTTCAGGGGCAAAATAGTAAATTTGCATCCTGAATAGCCAGGACAAGTCCCGAGTGTTTTAAAATGAATTTTTATAACTTAACTTTCAACCTTAACTCAAACTTAAAGAATAGACAAGAATTTAATCAAGAATGACTAAGTTACAATGATGGGGGGCTTAATTGCATTAAACTTGAAACCTTGGTGACCTTGATACTAAGTAAGGGTTTAAGAAGGGAAAGAGAAGGGGGAGGCTTCCATAACCACGTTTTCATCCGTCCGTCACTCATTTCTCTCTCAAATTAATTTTCTAATCAAGTGATCTTGGTATCAAGAGGTGCAATTCAAGGTGTATAAGCTTGGAGGAGCCAATTTCAAGCTTGAAACCATGATTTTGAAGCTTGGAAAGGCATTTTTCCACATCCCCTATTTTTGAACGAGGTAAGAAATGTGTTCTTGATTGAATTCATGTTTATTAGTTAGTTTGAAGCTTGGGTTTTGGTTAGAGAATGAAGTTTTAGTGATTAGTGCTTTGTTTTTGGATTGGAATTGGTGTAGAACTTTGGTGAGCTTGGTTGGTTGAAAGGGGGCTTGATTCTTGTGTGTTACTTGGAGTTGAGGTAAGGGGAGTTTGTTTTCAAGTTCAAATAATGCTAATAGCTTGAATTTGCTTGAAGAATTCGAGTAGTTTTAGCTATAGCATTAGTTAAAAGTTTTGGTTGAATTGTGGTGGACTAGAGGATTTTGGAGGATTGGATTGATGTTACGAGACATCATAGCTTAGCTTGTGATAATTGGTTATGTTCTATGCAACATGTTCTATGTGTGTATGAAATTTGGAGGCATTCCATGCATGTTTGATATGTGTAGGAATCGCCCAAAGTTCATAGCAGCAAAATGCGCCAAATTCTGCATTTCTGCGGATTGGCGACGCGTCGCCAATTACAGGTCGACCCAGCGACGCGTCGCCAATCCAGCGAAAGTTCACAAAATGTTACCAACTGTGGCGATACGTCACCACAGACAGAAATGGTGAATTTTTCACATTTTACTAGGATGATCCAAATAAGACTTAAGGGGGTTCTTAGCATACCTAGGGGTCTAAGGATTTCTGGGGTACTCCGAGACTTCTGAAAGTCCCACAAGATATAAGAGTTTGCTTGAGTTTTGTAGAGTTTTAAGGTTGCTTGTGCAACAAGCAAGGAAACTATGTTGCAAATGAGCATAACTAGGTACTACTAGCTCAAGTGAGAGGTTTAGAACCCTTGGCAACCTAGCCGTGCCGTAGCCACGAGGTTGCAAGGTGAAACCTTGTTCATCTAGTCTACAACAAAAGGTCTTATGGCCTAGTCTACAAAGTTCCACCATAATTCCCCTGCATAACAACTATGGGAAGGCTACATGATTGCATCCAGTAAGCTTTGGCTTGCTAGGAGCAAGTTAGTGATCATAACTCGCTAGGCACGGAGTGATGCACCGTGAGGAGGACTAGTTTGAGGAGAGGTCTCAAAGGCCTAGTTATATGTCTATATATCAGACCCTCATGTTGTGTGAGCTCGCAGTAAATTTACATATGTTTATCATATGTCCAGTCCTAGTAATTTTCTTACAGGTACACTGAAGACCCCTTACTGAAAATTGTCGAATTCTCATTCCCTAGTTATGTTATGCAGAGGCTGAAGTTGCTGGACCGGGTAATCATTGAGGATTATCGCGGTAGTGTTCTTTTGTGCGTACAGGTATGGCATTTAAGAATCCTTGTGATTCTAGTCTACATGGTGTATTTAGTTGGCTTGTTGGTCAAGTAACAGTACTAAGTAGTATCTTCCTTTGGCTGCAGAGCCTAGTAGCACTTGGCAAAAGACTTTTGAGACTCGCCACTAGGATTTCCATCCGTGGTGGGAGTTAAGTCAAAGAGATCTCAATAGAGGCTTGTATTTATACAGTACTTTTAGTTGCCTCCATAGTCTATGTTATAAGGAGTCCTCAACTTTAGGATTACTCTTGGGTGAGGGCATTAGTCTACTTTATGTATGAATGTTCTCACGAGTTGTTATGTGTAGTAAATTCACACAAATGTTGATTTTGTATGCTTTGGCTATTTATACTTATTTTGTGTAGAAATTACTTGGCCAAGTTAATGTTTTATGGTTTTAATAAACCAAGTCAAAGCATAAGAGCATGCATCTTGCATATTCTAGGTTAATCAACTAGTATCACGGGATTTAATCCGCACACATACACAACTAGCCAATTGCAATCCACCGTGAGACCAGCTCTTACAGGGCTTCCTAGGCAGGGGCCAGGGACAGCCGTGTCAGTTTTTGGTATCAGGGCTTAGGACTTATTTCATAGATATTGGAGGCTAAGATTGAGATGTAGTTTGGAAAGTCCAAGTGCTAGGAAGTTAGTACTGACCAACATCTGGGGAATGTTGTTTGGCCGTGGTTGCAGGTTGCTTTGGTTGACACTAGGTCAGGAGCTTCTACAGGGGCTAGAGAACCTGGTGAGGGCTCTAGTGACCTAGTTGTGGCCAGACTGGATGAGATATCTAGAGTTCTTCAGGGGTTGACACAGACTATGGCCCAAGTGGCATAGGGTATGAACACCCTTGTGACAGAGATGTTCAGAGATTATGAGGATAAAGGTGTTGTCCAGAAGGAGAATGACCCATAACAAGATCAGGAAAGGCATGCTGAGCAATAGCAAGTGCCTAGGGCTCATGAACGCAGAAATCATGTTCATGAGGAGGAAGAAGAACCAGAGGTGATGGAGGCTCCAAGGAGGGGAGAAACTCCACATCAGATGAGATTGTTGGAGAAATTTAAGACTATCGATCCACCGAGCTTTGATGGGACAGGTGATCCCGACAGAGCAGAGGACTGGTTGTCTAGAATGAATAGACTTTTCACTTATGGTGGTTATGAATCAGAGCAGAAGATGATTCTAGTGCCTGTCTTTCTGAGAGGAAGGGCTAGTCTATGGTGGGATGTTGTGATGGAGTTGTTGAGGGAAAGTAATGGTACTCACCCAGAGCACAAAAAGAAGGTGCTCAAGTGGTTAGATTTCGAGAAAAAGTTCAGACAGGAGTATATCAGTGAAGCTGCATAGGATCAGAGGAGGATTCAGTTTGAGAATCTGATACAGGGAAAGATGTCTGTGCGGGAGTATGAGCAGCGCTATAATTCTCTTATTCGGTATGCTCCGTACATGATGGGCAATGATGAATTGAAAGCCAAGAAGTTCTTTCAAGGTTTGAAACCTGTACTCAAGAGGTATATGGCGATAGTAAATATTAGGAGCTATCGCCAAGTGGTTCAGAAGGCGTTGGCCTTAGAAAGAGAATTTGAGGATTCGAGGGCACCTAGCAAAAAGGTGGAGGTTGGACCAGCCAACCTAGGAAAGAGTGCTGGGAAGCGACCAATGGTGGAAAACCAAGATCCATCCAAGAGAAGGAAGATAGGTTTATGTCCTAGACGCAGAGGTTTCATGGTGGAAAACCATGTACTTTGGGGACAGATGTTTGCAATATCTGTGGTCAGAGAGGACATTGGGCAAGGCAATGCCCAAGAGCTCGACCTATGTCAGGCCCGCCCTGAAATTTACCCCCTGTACCCCTTTCCACAGGGAATCGGCCTGGTGTAGCCGCAGTAGCAGTTGAGCAGAGGGTTTTCGCCCTGACGAGTCAAGTGACCAGAGAACCAGCTACCATTTGAGGTAATTTTACTTTTTAGAACGGTAGTGTTAGAGTGCTATTTGATACGGGAGCTACTTTTTCAGTGATATCTTCTACCTTGGTAGATAAGTTTAAATTGTAGCGAGAAATCTCGGCTGAGTTGAGACTCATCAGAACTGCGGGGAGGGGTTTTATTGTAACCAATGAAGTGGTTACTAGGTATCCCTTGTAGTTAGGCGACCATGATTTTTGTTTTGAATTGTGGGTGATGGAGTTGAGGTCTTATGACCTAGTGTTGGGAATGGATTGGCTAAGTAAGCATAAGCTACAAATTGACTGTGTGAATCACTCAGTTGACATTACTGATGCTCAGGGAGCTAGAGTGACTTGCACAGGAGGATTGGCGTCTAGTGCTAAGAGTTTGCACCTTAGACTTATGGATACCATCCCTATAGTTGGTGAAGAAAAGTATTATTCATTGAATGGAGTGGCTGTAAAGGAAGAACTTGAGAAGATTCCTGTAGCGAATCAGTTTCGTGAGGTGTTTCCAGTAGAGTTACCTGGGTTACCACCTAAAAGGGATACTGAGTTTGCAATCCATCTGCAACCAGGGGTTGAACCTATTTCAGTACCACCTTATAGGATGTCAGATCCTGAGATGGATGAGTTAAAGAAGCAGTTGGAGGAACTGCTAGAGAAAGGCCTTATAAAACCTAGTGTATCACCATGGGGAGCTTCGGTGTTATTTGTGAAGAAGAAGGATGAAACTTTTAGATTGTGCATCGACTATAGAAAGTTGAATGCAGTGACAATCAAGAATAAGTATCCACTTCCTAGAATTGATGATCTATTCGACAGGCTCAGGGGAGCGAGAGTGTTTTCTAGAATTGATCTTCGGTCTGGGTATTTTCATATTAGAGTTAAGGAGGAAGATATCCTGAAAACTGCTTTTAGGACGAGGTATGGATATTATGAATATACAGTTATGCTATTTGGTGTGATGAATGCTCCGGCAGTATTTATGGAAGCCATGAATCGAATCTTTAAGCTATTTCTGGATCAATTTGTTGAAGTTTTCATCGATGATATTTTGGTATATTCACAGTCTACATCAGAGCATGAGAAGCACCTTAGAACAGTTTTGCAAGTGCTGAAGGATAATCAGTACTATGCAAAGTTGTCTAAGTGTGAGTTTTGGTCCGAGAGGATCCAGTTTTTGGGGCATATCATTAGTGCTCAGGGTTTGTCAGTTGATCCTGAAAAAGTTCAAGCAGTAGTTGAGTGGAAGAGAACAACTACAGTTACTGAGGTCAGGAGTTTCTTAGGCTTGGCAGGTTACTGCAGATGTTTTATAGAGAATTTCTCTATGATAGCTACACCATTGACAGTCTTGACCAAGAAGACTCAGAAGTTTGAGTGGACACCGAAGTGTGAAGAAGATTACATGGAGTTGGAGGAAAGATTGACTAGTGCACCTATACTTGTTTTGCCAGATCCGAACAGAGCTTTTACAGTTTATACTAATGCATCTGGTTCTGGTTTAGGATGTGTGTTGATGCAAGATAGTCAGGTGATTGCTTATGGTTCAAGATAGCTGAGGCCTAATGAGTTGAACTATCCTGTTCATGATCTTGAGCTAGCAGCAGTAATTTTTGCACTCAAGTTATGGAGGCATTACTTGATGAGGAGGTCGTTCAGAATCTTCATCGATCATAAAAGTTTGAAGTATCTGTTTACCCAGAAGGATCTGAACTTGAGGCAGCGGCGATGGATTGAATACATCAAGGATTATGATTGTTCGATTGAGTACTGTGCTGGTAAAGGAAATGTGGTAACAGATGCATTGAGCCGAAAGTATACGGGAGTGATCTTATCTAAGGATCATGCTACGAACTCCTCTAAAGGAGTATTGAGGGACTTTTTCTTAGCTTTGCATGAATTATGGAAAAGTCGAGAGAAATCCCTAGTTTACATTTTGGAAGTGTAGTCAGCTTGGTTAGTTAGAGTTAAAGAAGCTCAGATGAAAGATCCATTGTTGAAGAAAATTTCAGGAGAAGTGAAGCTTGGCACTATGAGGAAGGAATTCAGATACAAGGATGAAATACTACATTATGGAGATCGTCTCTATGTACCGAATGTGAATGGACTTAGGCAACAAGTCCTACAGGAGGCACATAGTAGCATTTTGAATATCCACCCAGGTGTTTATAAGATGTATCAAGATCTGAAGACACATTTTTGGTGGCTAGGATTGAAAAGGGACGTAGGAGGACATGTGGCAAAGTGTCTGACATGCCGGATGGTTAAAGTTGAACATCAGAAACTAGCAGGCACACTTCAGAGTTTACCTCTACCAGTGAGGAAATGGGGATCTGTTACTATGGATTTCCTAGTGGGGTTACCGAATACCCGGAGTCAGCATGATGCTATATGGGTAGTGGTTGATAGACTGATGAAGTCGGCACACTTCATACCTATCAGAATCACTTATACATTTGAGAAGTTGGCTCAGTTGTATCTCAAGGAGATTGTGAGACTCCATGGGATACCACATCAGATTATATCTGACAGAGATCTTCGATTCACATCACGATTTTGGAATGCTTTTCAAGAAGCATTGGGGAGCAAGGTTAGTCTCAGTACTGCTTTTCATCCTCAGACTGATGGGCAATCTAAGAGAGTGATTCAGACTTTGGAGGATATGTTACGGATGTGTGCTATTGATTTCAAAGGTGATTGGGATCAGCATCTACCACTAATCAAGTTTGCTTATAATAACAGTTATCAAACTGTTATTGGTATGGCACCATATGAGGCTCTGTATGGAAGATGATGTATGACACCTCATTGTTGGGCAGATCCGACAGATAAGGTAGTTATTGGACCTGAAATCATAGCTGACACTACAACTAAGATCAAGCTAATTCAGAAGCGAATTAAAGCAGCCAATGACAGACAGACCAAGTATACAAATTTGAGAAGAAGAGACTTGAGTTTTGAAGTTGGGGACAAAATACTTCCGAAAGTGTCGCCCATGAAAGGAGTTAGCCGTTTTGGGCAAAGGGGCATGTTAGCTCCTAGGTATATTGGACCTTCTGAAGTATTGGAGAAGATAGGGAAAGTTGCTTATCTGTTGGCATTACCACCTAACCTATCCCAAGTGCATAACGTGTTTCATGTTAGTCTACTCAGAAAATGCACAGTGGAACCGGGACAGGTAGTTAATCCTTCAGTGATACCTATTCAAGAAGACTTGACCTACGAAGAGAAACCCATTCAGATACTTGATAGGCAAGTCAAGAAATTGCGGACTAAGTGGATTCCGATGCTAAAGATCCTTTGGTCTAACCATACTAAAGAGGAAGCTACCTAGGAGACAGAGCAGGATACGCTGAAAAGATATCCTAGTATTTTTCCGCAGTTGCAGCAGAATTTGGGGGACCAAATTCAAGAAGGAGGGGAGAATGTTATGGCCCTTCTAGTGGGAGGTGAAATTGAGGAAGGTAAAGTGTTTTAAAATAAGTCTAGAACCTTAATTCAAGTTTACATAGCAAGAATAGAGAAGTTTAGCAAAGTTCACTACGTTCTGAGAAAAATAAAGCACTCAACGAAGTTCAGGGGCAAAATGGTAATTTTGCATCCTGAATAGCCGAGACGAGTCTCGAGTGTTTTAAAATGAATTTTTATAACTTAACTTTCAACCTTAACTCAAACTTAAAGAATAAACAAGAATTTAATCAAGAATGACGAAGTTACAATGATGGGGGCTTAATTGCATTAAACTTGAAACCTTGGTGACTTTGATACTAAGTAAGGGTCTAAGAAGGGAAAGATAAGGGGGAGGCTGCCATAACCGCGTTTTCATCCCTCCCTCACTCATTTCTCTCTCAAATTAAGCTTGGAATCAAGTGATCTTGGTATCAAGAGGTGCAATTCAAGTTGTAAAAGCTTGGAGGAGCCAATTTCAAGCTTGAAACCATGATTTTGAAGCTTGGAAAGGCATTTTTCCACATCCCCTATTTTTGAACGAGGTAAGAAATGTGTTCTTGATTGAATTCATGTTTATTAGTTAGTTTGAAGCTTGGGTTTTGGTTAGAGAATGAAGTTTTAGTGATTAGTGCTTTGTTTTTGGATTGGAATTGGTGTAGAACTTTGGTGAGCTTGGTTGGTTGAAAGGGAGCTTGATTCTTGCGTGTTACTTGGAGTTGAGGTAAGGGGAGTATGCTTTCAAGTTCAAATAATGCTAATAGCTTGAATTTGCTTGAAGAATTCGAGTGGTTTTAGCTATAGCATTAGTTAAAAGTTTTGGTTGAATTGTGGTGGACTAGAAGATTTTGGAGGATTGGATTGATGTTACGAGACATCATAGCTTAGCTTGTGATAGTTGGTTATGCTCTATGCAACATGTTCTATATTTGTATGAAATTTGGAGGCATTCTATGCATGTTTGATATGTGTAGGAATCGTCCAAAGTTCATAGCAGCAAAATGCGCCAAATTCTGCATTTCTGCAGATTGGCGACGCGTCGCCAATTACAGGTCGACCCAGCGATGCGTCGCCAATCTAGCGGAAGTTCACAGAATGTTACCAACTGTGGCAACGCGTCGCCACAAACAGAAATGGTGAATTTTTCACATTTTGCTAGGATGATCCAAATGAGACTTAAGGGGGTTCTTAGCGTACCTAGGGGTCTAAGGATTCCGGGGGTACTCCGAGACTTCCGAAAGATCCATAAGATATAAGAGTTTGCTAGATTTTTGCAGAGTTTTAAGGTTGCTTGTGCAACAAGCAAGGAAACTATGTTGCAAATGAGCATAACTAGGTACCACTAGCTCAGGTGAGAGGTTTAGAACCCTTGGCAACCTAGCTGTGCCGTAGCCACGAGGTTGCAAGGTGAAACCTTGTTCATCTAGTCTACAACAAAAGGTCTTATGGCCTAGTCTACAAAGTTCCACCATAATTCCCCTGCATAACGACTATGGGAAGGCTACATGATTGCATCCAGTAAGCTTTGGCTTGCTAGGAGCGGGTTAGTGATCATAACTTGCTAGGCACGGAGTGATGCACCGTGAGGAGGACTAGCTTGAGGAGAGGTCTCAAAGGCCTAGTTATATGTGCATATATCAGACCCTCATGCTATGTGAGCTTGCAGCAAGTTTACATATGTTCATCATATGTCCAGTCCTGGTAATTTTCTTGCAGGTACACTGAAGACCCATTACTGAGAATTGTCGAATTCTCACTCCCTAGTTATGTTATGCAGAGGCTGAAGTTGCTGGACTGGGTAATTGTTGAGGATTATCGCGGTAGTGTTCTTTTGTGCGTACAGGTACGGCATTTGAGAATCCTTGTGATTCTAGTCTACATGGTGTATTTAGTTGGCTTGTTGGTCAAGTAATAGTACTAACTAGTATCTTCCTTGGGCTGCAGAGCCTAGTATCACTTGGCAAAGGACTTTTGAGACTCGCCACTGGGATTTCCATCTGTGGTGGTAGTTAAGTCAAAGAGATCTTAGTAGTGGCTTGTATTTATACAGTACTTTTAGTTGCCTCCATAGTTTATGTTATAAGGAGTCCTCGACTCTAGGATTGCTCTTGGGTGAGGGCATTAGTCTACTTTATGTATGAATGTTCTCATGAGTTGTTATGTGTAGTAAATTCACACAAATGTTGATTTTGTATGCTTTGGCTATTTATACTTATTTTGTGTAGAAATTACTTGGCCATGTTAATGTTTTATGGTTTTAATAAACCAAGTCAAAGCATAAGAGCATGCATCTTGCATATTATAGGTTAATCAACTAGTATCACGGGAATTAATCCGCACACATACACAACTAGCCAATTGCAATCCACCGTGAGACCAGCTCTCACAGGGTTTCCTGGGCAGGGACCAGGGACAGCCGTGTCATAAATGGTCAAGCCCTAGAGTGCCATTGAATTCTTAAATCAGCACACAAAAATGCAAGTTTGGAAAGGTACTTCAAGCAAGGTCAAGATCATACACAAAATAAAGCATTCGTAACAAGCAACCAATTTTACACAAGATTGGAAAAATAGACTTAAAAACTGAAAAAGTACAAATCACTACCCTAAAGAGCAAAATTTCACTTAATTTATTTATAAAACCTAACGAGCAACATAGATCATGTTGCATTTATCAATACACAATTTTATTGATACTAGGTTCCTAAGAAGTATGCAACCAAAGACTATATGATCCTAAACATGGTATTGCATATATGTATGCTCAAGTATAAAAAAATAATACACAAATGAAGTACATGATGTGCAAAAAAACCTAACTAAAAAATACCATTCTGCAATGCCTAAATGCTCATACAAATTCACCTAAACCACACACAAGGTATAGGGGCATTCATTCTCCACAACAGTATAAAGCTACCCCTAAACTTAAAATAAAACATTGCCCTTGATGTTTGGAAGGAAAGAAAAAGAAATATGGAGTTATAACTAGGGCCAAGTTACATTCTCAATCATCCATCATGCATATGAGAGGAATTGGCAATAGCATAGGCTCTAGAGGGGTCCTATTAGAGGGAGCATAAATGGTGGAAGTATTGGGTAATGGACACTAATGTGATTTTCTTGGTTGGTAATAGGGGTTGGGTAGGATTGGATAGCTTTTAGAGGATCATAAAAGCTAGTGTATAGCATGTTGCCCCCCAACACATGGAATCCTATAACATAGACTAGGAGTGAAATACAAATAAGGCATAAAATGTGTGCCATGGGTTGGACAAGAGGCCGATGGCTGAAGGCGTCATGGAGTATGGCAGAAAGTCTAAAGGTAAGGTGATAGTAATAAAAGGAAATTGGTGGTAGTAAGATGTGATGTTGGTGTATGCCTCTATTGCTACAATGTGGAAAGTGTGAGCCTTCAAGTTCCATATCCTTTCAATGCACATTCTCCTTAAGGCTTGTCACCATCAAATCTAAGGCAGCTAGGTGCTGCTAGTTCTCCACTTAGTATGCTTTCATTTTCTAATCCATGGCCTTTAGCCTTTGAATTATGGAGGTGTTCAACTACTTGAACCCTTTGAGAAGGCTTTGAACGCATTCAAGAACCTGCTGTTGGAGGTATCGCCTTTTTTCTTTGCCTATCAAAGTCCTTATCTACCTTGTTTTTGGGCTTATACTTCGTGCCAATGCCTACTAAGGTATCCACAGCCTCTAAATGTGCGAAGAGCCCTTTATTGAACATTATTTTTTTTGGGCCCATTGTATGACTCAATATAAGCCTATAAATATCATGTTGTTTCCTTAATAGGTCTTTGGGATCTTGAATGACATTGACTCCAGTTTTTGAATCAAGAGTGATGAGATGAGGGAATACCATCTTTTTCTACTACTTTCTTGCAAAACCCATAATGTCTGGGTAAATAATGTCCTAGTGGCAATCCAATACAAAATGTTAGCCTTAGCCATTGTAATCTCATGGTGACAAAGATGAAGGTTAGGTTATGGAATTAGTGAAGTGGTTCCATGACTTCATTTCTTTTGTCATGCTATTATCGGCTAATGTCATGGACCTTTTTGGGAGACCTTTGATAGTAGTTCTTGGTTGTAAAGAGCTATGAATATCTACTTTGGCATTTGCTCCACTAGTTGAACCAAGTAATCCAAGATTCCTAATGTTGACTGGTTGGTCGCCTGGTAAAATTGTACCGGCCTCTCCTACACGAGCACCTCCCTTGGAAGCTCATCATCCCTATAATCCTTTAAGAGGTATTGGAGGTTGAAGAAGAACTTTTTTACTTACATTTCCACTAACTTGGAGGTTAGGTCTATCAAGTGCTTTCATTGTTGATCCTTGATAGTTCCTTCTAGACTCCTGGTTAAAGGTTCATTCGTATTTAGTGCCTTCTGGTAGATGACATTCCACTTGGCATGCTAGTAAAAGAGTTGTTGTGTCTCATTGCTCATAAAATGCCCTAAGGTGTTGGCCTTACAAAGTTCCATGTGACCTTTGCCCTCACTCTTAGAGGCTTATTCCTTCATGCATGGCATCCTACAAAGCAAGCATACAACTGAATGAAACTCAATACATAGCTTTGGAGAACAAAGCATGGAGCATGGAGATGGGCAATCACACAATTATGTGTAAGTGACAAAGTCAATAAGATAATCCAAGCACTAAAATAAAAGCATTCATGTTCTAGTATGATATTAAGTACAACCATGATATAAATCTACATTTAGTTTAGGAAAATTGTGATTTATCTCTTAATTTAGTCATAGGAATAAGTGAGTAAGATTTTTCAACATAGGATTCCATAGAAAAAGTTCAATGTATTTTTGTCAACTAAACTCATATACGGGTGAGAATGAAAATTCAAAACATGATCTATGCAACACCAAGATAAATTAACAACCAAGAACATAGACTAAACATAACCACATTGCTAAATCCCAAAGCTTAAACTCAAGGAAGAACTATGAACCCAACACATACAATCACCCAAAAAAATTCAATTCTCAGTATAAGTATCAAACAATCATGAAATGATATAGATCAACTTTAAATCACTAGCATAATTGAGAATACACCATCAAGTAGTTTCAATGACAATCAAGCTTTTCCTTTCTTCCCCCAAATTTGTTAGTCCTTAATTTCTAAGGTTCAAGTGCCCAAAATGATCAAAACAAAGTATAGGAAGGAAGAAAATTCAAGACACATACCTTGATCAAGCCAAAAAGAAAGAAAAAAATTATGAAACTTGGGTTGTACAGGTTCTCCTGTGGTTGTGTAGGTACTGGGTGAGAGAAAAGTGATGTTTTGAGAATATAAGGCTATGAAAGCAGTAAAAAAAGCTTATGTAGGCCCTAATTGACGTAGTAGTGATTGTGACACAATTGTTATGTGTCTTACCTAGCACCTAAATAGTGCACGTAGTGGGCTTATAGCATCGACGAGGTAGGTGTGGCGGGGGCCCCAAAGTGGTTAAAAGGCATCATTGCTCCCTGCTACATGGTGCGGTGTAGGCATAATAAAGGTAAAAAATTGGCAAATGGTCACCACACTAAAACTATGAGCACAGTGCCTAGCGCGATGATCTAATGGCTGGGGTGTTGTGAACAAGTTCCTACCACACAATTGCATCCATGGTGAGTGGAGTAGTGGTGCCTTAAGACTATGCCTTTATGTAGGTAGGTGACCTTAGTGTACTAGGGCCTACCGCATTGCCACCATTGGTACAAAGGTGGTGCAGTATGACCCTAGTATAGGTAAGGCCCTATTATACTGACACTATTGGTACAGTGGTTCTTACTTCTTGAAATTTTAACACTTTTGCTTGACCTTAACCATTTTTGACCATGTGCACTTGCCTCCTTCATGTTCAACTCAATAAATCATTGTGTCCATCTCTTAAGACACTATTAAACACACAAGTAAGCTCTTATTAAGGACTAAGATTCTCCAGTTCCAAAAAAAGGAAATAAACAAACATGATCATGAAACAAATGCTAGAGTGCCTCCCAACTAGTGATTGATTTTTTGCCTCTATCTAGGCACTTTTAACCACAATTTAAAAAGGAGGATTAGTCAAGATGACTTGACCACTTTATTCGAGCCCATCTTCATTAGATGCTTTGATTGTTCATCCATAACAAATTTCCAGGTGGTCTACCCTATTTCATTCAGGATTTCGTTCATCATGCCTTAGGATAAATGGATGTGATATCCTCATTGATTGCGTTGAGATTGAGCTTGCCACTTTCCACATCAATGATGACTTTTTTGGTAGCAAGGTCAGGTCTCCCGAGAATGATTGGCATGTTTTAGTCATCCTTAATATCTAATACCACAAAATCTACCAAAAGACAAATTTGCCAACCTCAAGCCACAGATTGTCAAGGACACCCCTTAAAAATGTCAAAAATTGATTCACCAATTGTAGACATATAGAAGAGGGCCTAACATCCCTAAATCCAAGCTTCTTACAAAGAGATAAAGGCATCAAGTTAATACTAGTTCCTAAATGACAAAGAGCATTATCATGATGAAAAGCAAAAATATCAAAGGAATTCCCTTTTTGATAATCGACTCCTTAATGAACTTGCCATATGTTGGCATTTAGTTGATGGCCTCATGAAAAGGAATGTTGATCTCATGTTTCTTTAACACCTCAAGTAACTTGGCATATTGGAGTCCTTATTTTTTGCCTTAATTTTTTGGGGATAAGGGTGCTTAGTTAATTAGTTTGAATCCTTTAATTTTGGGAGAGAGTTCACCTCCTTCCTCTTTTTCTTAGGAGTGCACCCACATCTAGATTAGTTGAAGTGAAAATTTCCATCATCTTTTCACACAATGGAGCCCTTCTTAAGGCGCTTGTGTAGGAGGAACACTTCCTGGGTTGGAGGCTCCTTGAGTTGGGTCACAATATTCTTTCCACTCCTCAACACAATAACTTGAAAAGCCTCATAGGGTTTAACATTTGTGTCACTACAAATGAACTTGCCTTTTTGAAGTTGGCACATGGATGTGATTGATTGCCTTGTTTGTGTCTCTAAGTTCTTGATTAAAGTATGTGTATCGGCTTTCATAGCCTTCATTTCCTAGTCCAAGGTCCTAATTTTCTTATTTTGCTCAAAGGCAATGCCCCTTACTTTATTGATAAATTCACCCATCATGCCCTTTACGAAGACTTTCAAAGTTACTTCCAAACTATGAGATGGTTCACCTTGAGGTTGAATGGCGTCCTTAGGGTTGGTATAACTGAACCCTTAATATGGGTGGTTCTTGGGAAAGTAAGTGGCACCATGTTGCCTTGGGGGTTTGATAGTTCAGAAAGTTATCATCCTCAACTTTTTCTAAATCATTACTAGCCATCACTTATTGGACCTTTACCCTTTCTTGAGTTTTAGCAATCTTTGATACCATGATTGTGAGAATGAATAATTAAACTTGAAGGAATGTGTATTTATCAACCTATATAAACCATTTCCCCTTTTAGGGACCCTTTTGCCACTAAGCTTTAAGTTCTTGGTGATATTGTTCAACAATTCAAAACATTCATGAACATCCTTAAATAAAACAAAACCACTTACAATGATATTCGCTTGAAGCCTTGTGTTGGAAGAGAAACCATTGTAGAACAAATGAAATTGGTAGCTTGGTCTTTGTCTTGATTGGGCACCATTTTAACCACCTTCTTAAGTCAGACTTAAGCCTATGCTAGAGATTCTCACTCACTTTGTTGGAAGGATAGCAACTCATTCTTCAACTTAAAGTCCTTTTGCAAGGGAAATAAACTTTGGATGAATGCATCATACAAATCTTGCCAAAAATGAATACCTGCTGGCTTTAAGTTTTCAAACCATTTAGATGCCTCATTAATGAGTGAAAACGGTAGCAACTACATCCGCTTAACATATTCACTTACCCTTCTAAATCAAAGGTATCACATAGAATCACAAATCTCTTGATTTGGTGGTTGTGGTCTTCATCTTGTGAACCACTCAAAGAATGAGACTCCATTAATTGTAGCACATGACTTGGAATAACAAAAGCATGTACTTTAAATGGAATTGGTCTAATCATGGTATCGTGGTTGTTAACTAATATGTAGCTGAAATAGTCCGAAGCTAGTCTACCACTTTTTCTAACTTCATTTTGGTTGCCTAACCATGACCATTTTCTATCAAATCATCATGGCCATTGTTGTCAATGCTAAAAGGTAGCACTCTTGCTCTTCTACCTCTACTAACCTCATATCCAAGATTATCCTTCATGTTAATTGAAGGTGAGGATGGTGTGTCAACTTCAACTTCCTCAATAAATTTGCCACTAGACTAAATTTCTTTCAGGCTTTTATTGATTTGTGGATCAAATGGGAACAAATGAGAGTGAGAACTACATGCCATGCACTAGAATGATCTAAAATCTTCATACAAAACATCTAATTGAAGCATAAGGGTGAGACATTTATGCTTCCAAGCTTAAAGAAAATAAAGTAATTCAAAGTTCTAGAACTAGCTAGGTCCTAGATGGTTTCTATTCTCTAAAAATACTAGTTTTATGCAATGACAAACATCAAAATTGTCTCAAACTCCTTTTGGACCAATTAGAAAAAGGTTTAATAAGATAACTTAGCCCAAAAATCATTGGAATGGACACCAAATTACCTAAGAAATTTACAAAAAAGTTAGTCACTTGCTGTTACCTCGTATGCCATGTTGCTGTGGTGCTAACGCGATATCAGTAGGCTCATCTCCTTGTGCGTTGCACCTCTCACCATTGCACTACATGTGCAGGGTGCCTCCAGGTGCCTAAGGTGCCATTGATCTAGCATTGCATGCACAATGTCAGGTGTGGTGGCTATTATCTTAAGGGTGTCCACCACACAGGCAAATGCACGTGTGGTAATGGCATGGTGGCCAATTGTTCCTATCCTACCACAGGTACTATTTTTGCTCACTATGCTTAGATAACATGCCTGCCAGGATATGGTTTAGTGTTGGACATCCTTTCCTTAGCCTTTTTGCACTCTACTTGACCTTCGAGTGTCCATGTTTCTCAATGCTCCAATTTTAGCACTTTTTAGCCTCCTCTAGCTCAGACCACCTTTGCCTAAAAAATGACCTTAAATGAAATTAAATACGAATAGCTTAAGCACAAGTTAAGAGCTAAATGGATAGACAACATGAGCACTCAACAAAATAAGCCCTCGACTAAGTTTTCTAAAACATGAAGCGTACTTGTTATCCTTAACATAAGCATCATTTTGTAATTTTTCAAAATAAGGGGCCTAGAAGAATCCTCAAATCCATTATAAAAACTAAAATAAAGGGCCTGAAAGAGCCCTAAACTTCATTGTGACTTAGTGAAATTCCTTTTATTTCATCAAAGAAGCTTACATCCTAAGTATAGTAGGGACATAGGTTGTCTAAGTGATAATTCCTTGGTAGCTTTTAGCCATAGGTGTCTAATAATCTAAAAATACGCTACCTAACTTTCTTACTTATAATGAAGAGGCCATCCTAGTTAGACCTTAACACACATTACCTAAGGTTTTTTCTAGTTAGCTTTAACTTTGTGAAGACTATCCCTCTACTTGGGTCTTGCCCAAAAATAAATTTTAGCATATTTTCTTAACTCTTTGGCTAAATCCAGTTTTGTGACGTGTTTATCTAGTTCACAAAAACTCTTCCCAAACTACATTAATAAATAATGTGAATGTGTCAAATCTCTCCATACTTATAAATATGTGAACTCACAGTTAAGTGCACCTATCATTAAAGTATAACAGTGCCAAAGTAGTAGGATTGTTTTTCCCAAAGAATGAAGTTTTCTATCGTACTCAAAATTTGCTCTCTATTATCTAACCGAAAATTAAGAGGTTTGTTTTACTAATTAACAATGATTTAACTAAATTAACCAAAGTAGTAAAAATAAATAACTAACTAACTACTAGTAGTGGAAAGTAATCAGACAATCAACAATAAGATAAGTCATATTTAGAATCGAATCCCCCTAGAAATCTATTATGTTATTACTACTTTGGTTTAACAAGCATATGATTAACATGAATTGTGAAGTGCTAACTAAATCAGATTAGCTCCCTGTTATTCCCATTCACTAACCCCTATTCTTAAGTTACTGATAGGGTGGTTAGTCCTACCACACTTCTTAAGAATGCAATTACCACTCTTATGACTCAACTACTAGGTTTCACCATAGTTTGGAGGTATTATATCACACCTATTATTCTTGGCTTTGATAATATCCCTTCTACCCAATGGTGATTCACAACAAATATACTAGATAGTGCCTGCATATGTTTATCATCATACATTAAATTAATAGGCTAGCTACTATTAATCAACACAACAAAGCACATTGGATCGATCATAAGAAAACCATAATTATATTAAACCAAAAGCAATAACAACCGCAATATCATCATAGGGTTTATCTATTCTAAGTATGAGTAGAGAATTTACTTCAACATGCAAACAAATAAGCACAACAAAAAGAAAAAAAAAAGCTAGGAAAAGAAGTCTTCAAATATGAAAAGCTTTTCATCCAAGGAATCTTTGATCTAATGCACATTAACTGGTGTTGATCATTAGAACTGCCTCTACCAACCTTATCATATGAAAACTCAACTCTTTTCTTTGTATTTTTGCCTCATCTTTCCCTTTTTTTCTCCTATTCTTTATGTTTTTTCATAATTAACTCGATAAAATCCTAATAGTAGGCAAACACAGTTTATGACATGGCCATGTTCAAGGTCATGTTTGACTCCTAAAACATAAAAATCATGTACTTTAGTGACACGGTTAGGAACATAGGCATCATAATGAACACAAGCATGTCTGGAATGAACATGGGCATGTTTATATTTGAAATGGGCATGATCCAAGCCATGTTTGACCTAATTTTTGCCAAAACTTGTCATTCAGCTCTAAAACTTATACAAAATCCTTTCTAACCCAAATAGAGTTAAAATATGACTTGAAAATAAAATATGAATCAATTAAGCACCAAATTCCAATAGAAACACATCAAAAGACAAGCAAACATCAATGAGAAAACATATAGAAAACATGTATAAATATAAATAAAAAGTTGGCCATTTGGTTTTTAAAGAGAGAAGCTCTATCTTCTCTCTAGAAATTGGGGACTAGACATTGCTTCATGGTTAATTTCTTAGGGGTGACTGATATGGATGAATCAATGTGGCTCACGAGGCAAAGGTAGAGGGGGTAGGATGAAGGTGGGGGGATTTTATAGGGGATTTGGAGCTTAAGGATGCATCACAATTTGACAGTGGTAGTGATGCATATGGTGGAGTGATGGCTGAGTAATCATCACCAATTGATCAGGATGATTAGCCAACATGGAAATCATGGGATTAGATCATTGATGAGTAAACTAAGCTGGCGACAACTCAGGGTTAGCATATCCTACAACCTTTGGGGTTTGAGTTGTCGTATGTGGAA
The DNA here is from genome assembly GCA_039654915.1 of Aquilaria yunnanensis. Taxonomy (NCBI): domain Eukaryota; kingdom Viridiplantae; phylum Streptophyta; class Magnoliopsida; order Malvales; family Thymelaeaceae; genus Aquilaria; species Aquilaria yunnanensis. The sequence goes on along the minus strand of CM077599.1, from coordinate 42,150,389 downwards.
GGGGAAGTGAATTTGGAGGTAGTCATGCTCAGTGATGTAGGGATTAACAAGGGATGCGTAGAATGGAAATTGACTTTGGTTGGTATTGTTGTGGAAATTGAGGTTTCACCTAAGAATATGAAATGTTATGTTCATGCAAAGTGGAAGAATGTTGTTCCTCCCTTGGTTACGAAGATACAATCAGGTTTATTCTTGTTTCTTTTAACATCTATGTTGGTGATGATGAAAATTCTAGAGGGTTCCTATGAATTTTATCTTTAAAAAGCCCCTGTTATTAAAGAAATGGGAAATAGATATGAAGCTGGATCAGGAGTTCTTTGATATGATTCTAGTTTGGGTTAGATTGCTTGATTTGAAGCTACAGTATTGGTCTCCAAGGACTATGAGTTAGCTTATTAGTAGGAGTGACAAACCTTTATTAGTTGAATCTGCCACCATTCATAAGACTCTGTTATCCTATGCTGAAATCCCAGTGGATGTACAGAGGTAGGATGATGTGCTGCACTCCATTATTATATAGAATCTGATGTTTAGTATGAGACTCAAATAGTGCAATACGAATGGTGGCTAGTGTAGTATGGAATGTGCAAGAAATGAGGTCATTGTAAGGAAGTCTGTGATCCAAATATGTGGCAGAAGAAGAAGAAGACTGAACTTTAAGTAGCAATTAAAAGGTATGTGGCAGAGGATAAGTAGATAGGTACTAGTTTGGAGAATTAGGGAGTTAGTCTTAACATGTAAGATAGTATTCGAGTGGAAGCTACCCCAGCAAAGGAAATTCTTCTAGTCACACAGTTTAAGGTAGTAGTCAACCATAAACAGAGGCAGCATAATATGCAGTCCAGATTAGATGTGATCAATAGTTCAAGATAGAAGCTGATGCAACAGAAATTGAAGAGGATTATCTTACCAAACTCATTTGACAAATCACAGGTAGATGAGTAGGCTAAGGTAATCGGAGATTATGGCTCTTATGGTGGCGTTGGAATGTTAGAAGGCTTAATAGTAACTTCAAACAAACAGAAGAGAAACAATTAATTAAGAAAGAAAAAGATAAGTTTGTGTTCTCTATTGGAGACTAAAGTAAAATATCAAAAGTTTTATAGTATTAGTAAGGCCATTTTTGGAAACTAAAAGTTCCTTAATAACTACTACTATGCCTTTAATGGTAGGATTTGGGTATTCTGGGATAGTGAGTGTCTAGAGGTTCAAAAATTTTATATCTCTGATCAGTTCATTCACATATTGATGAGAAATAAGATAGAGTTATGGTCATGTGCTTTGACTATGGTTTATGCTCATAATAAACCTCAGGATAAAAGGTTCTTATGGCCTAAACTTGTTCAGTATGCTTCTCAAATGGATGGTCCATGGATGATATATGATGAGTTTAATGAAATTAGAGCTTCTAATGAAAAGCTAACCAAGAGCATATGTTCTGATTGGGATATTACTAGTTTTAATGACTGCTGTCTTGATATGGGTGTAGCTGATATTAGAAGTCTTGTACTTTTTTCACCTGGTGTGATAACCAGACCAGTGAAGAAAGAATTTACTGTAAATTGGACAAGGTCTTAGGAAATAGTGCCTGGTTTGATAAGTTTCCTGGGGCCTTTGCTGATTTTAAATATATATACTATTTTAACCATTTTTTCGCAATTATTAAACTAAAAGCAGATAAAGTTCTCTTTCGGTGTCCTTTTAAAAATGTAAGTATGTGGCAAGCTCATCTTGATTACAAACATGTTGTGACTTAGACTCGGAATAAATGTCAGGGTCCGGGGGATGTTTGGCACTGTGTCTTGGGTAAATTGAAAATGGTGAAAAGGGTCTTAAACTGTTTAGTAGAGAGCATTATTCTGAGATTTCTATGAGAGTCTTGAAGAAAGAAAATGAGTTAGAAGAATGCTAGTGTAAGCTAGCCCAGTGTATTGGCAACAAAAGTTTGATGGATATATGGATTGAGATTAGATAGGATCTTTGGAGATTGAAGAAAGTAGAGGAAGAGTTCTATGCTCAAAAAGCTACAATGGATTGGATTTAGGAAGAGGATGGTAACACAAAATATTTCCATTTAAGAATGAAAGAGAGATTTGCCCAACTCAGCATTACCTGCTTGTTTGATAAAAATGGCAAGAAGCTTTTATCAGCTCAAGAAATTAAAGATGAGTTGATTACCTATTTTGTTTTATTCTTGGTATTGCTAAAGATGAAATTTTACCTATTAATGACTATATTATTGTTAATGGACCCAAGATTTTACCTATGATTGGCCAAGCTTTGATTCGAAAGGTTACAACTACAAAGATTCTTAATGCTATCAAGGATAATGGACCCAATAAAAGCCCTGGACTTGATAGCTTTTCAGTTGCATTTTTTCATAATGATTGGGACATTGTTGGTGAGGATATAATTATTGCAGTGGAAATTTTCTTTTAAAATTATGACACCCCTCCAACTTTATATACTATTGCACTACATTTCATACCTAAACACTCACATGCATCTAGTGCTGTAGATTTTAGACCTATTGCTTATTGCACTGTGGTTTACAAGATTATTTTAAAGGTCTTAGCTACTAGATTGATTTGTGTGCTTCTTGAATTATTGAATGAAACCCAAGGGGCTCTTATTCAAAAAAAGGTTTATTATTGACAATGTTCTTCTCTGCCTTAAGGTCATTCTTGGATATGGTAGGAGGAATATTAAACCTAGGATGTGCCTTAAAATAGATTTGAGGAAAGCTTATGATATGATTGATTGGAGGTTTTTGGAGTAATTTTTAAGGCACTTATAGTTCCTTGAATTGTGGGTGAATTGGATTATGGTTTATGTGTTGTCTTTTTATTTTTCTATTATGTTGAATGGCACTTGATGTGGATGCTTTAAAGGAATGAGGGGACAAAGACAAGGAGACCCCTTATCTCCTATGTTATTTGTGATTGTTATGGATTATCTTTCAAGGGCATTCAGTAAAATCTTTGATGAGGAGGTTGTTGGGTTTCATCCTCGTTGTAACAGAGTTAGATTGTCACAATTAATGTTTTTTCATAATATAATGATTTTTGCTAAGGTTGGTATAGATGATTCTAAAGCCTTAAGATACTATTTATATCTCTTTGTTGCTTTTATTGGCCTAGACATTAATGCTAAAAAGAGTTAAGCATTTTTTGGTGGGGTATTTGATAAAATGGAGGGCCAGACTTTGGATGTGTTACATATGTAAAAGGGGTGGTTTTTGCCTATTAAATATCTTAGGGTGCCCTTGGTAGACTGGAGGTTACACAATAAACATTATGAGCCTCTGATTAAGAAAATTTTACTAAGTTTTAATAGCTGGAGTACAAAAAACCTTTCTTTTGCTAGGCATATACAGTTAATTAAAGCTATTATTTTTAGTTTACACTCTTATTGAGCAAATATCTTTGCCGTACTAAAGGGTGTGTTGGATCATATTGAACAATATTGTCAAGCTTGTTGTTGGACTGGAACTATAACTCATAGAAGATATCTTGTTGCTTGGGAACAAGTCTATGTACCAAAAAATAAGGGGGATTGGGGATTTTTAATTTACATGCTTAAAGAATTGCTAGCCTTGGGAAGAAACTTTCGAGAATAATTAATGACAAGGATAACTTGTCCGTAATGTGGATTCATGCATACTATCTTTGTGGGGGTGATGTTTGGCAAATAAGTGCTGTCAATGATGTTTTTACTATTTGGTAACATATTCTGAAAGTCAGACCTTTGTTTGTTGGGTTGATTAGTGATGGGGATTGGTCTTGTGTCAAAACTGGTAGGTTCATTATGAAACTTGCTTATTTGGAAATGGTGGAAAACTTTGATTCTATGAATTGGCATAAGATTGTGTAGATTCATATGAATGTGCCAAAACATTGTGTTATCTGTTGGATGGCTTTTCTAGATAGATTGCCTACTTTGTCTCATTTGACTTGCTTTCTAAATGTATCTTCTACTACATGCTCATTTTGCTTGCATAAGGAAGAAACTCGAGATCATTTGTTCTTTGTTTGTCCTTTTTCCCAGAGGATCTGGCGAGTACTTGTGAATATGATTAAATTGGGGCAGGCTCTTTGTCATTGGAATAATTATGGGTATGGCTCTATAGAAATGTTTAAGGTAAGAGCTTGAAATCTGCTATAAGAAGGGTCTGTTTTGTTCCAGTAGTATACTTTGTGTGGCAAGACTGAAACTTCAGGATTCATTGTTAGTAGAGGAGAAAGCTGGAGGCCATTTTACAATTGATTATTATTGTTATTTTGAAAATTTTTAATTCTACCATTGATAGTGTTTTTACATAGTTTGTATGCATCTGATTGTGTTGTGCAACATAGATGCTAGGTTTTTTTTCTCTTTCTATTTTACATTAGGCTTTGCCATTTACTTTGTAGGCCTCTGATCTTTATGTTAGTGTCGCTAGGCAATTTTTGATTAATAAAGTGTGCACCCTCTATGTCCTCTATGTTGTTTCCAAAAACAAAAAAAAACATATATAAATGTGAGCATATCCTATTTTTCCCTCACACTAGAACTTTTGCTTGCCCTCAGTCAAAACTCCAAAGAAAATTCTAAAAAAGAAAAATAAAACCATACTTTTGAGCAAAAGAAGGATTAAAGAGGATTGAAACTTTAAGGGCCTTGAGAAATTAACAAGACTCCTAAGCATGCATTACCTACAACCTAACACTTCTTAAAACAAAACAATTTAAAGGAATCAATTCATTTTCAAGCTAGCAACCATATCTCTTGAAGCATAAGAAAAGCATCAAATTTTCATGCAAAATAAAAAGAACAAACCACACTAAGCCAAAGCTTACTATGCACAACCATTCAAACCATAAAATGCTAGATAAGGGTGAATAATTGAACTTTTCACATTCTTTTTTTTTTCAATCATTTATCTTCATATTTCTTTTCATGTATTGTTAGATTTTGCAACAAGTGTACACTACATGAGCTCTATCTATACCCAAGTCATTTCTCAACATAATCCAAGACAATTTTTTTATCAGACTCATGCCTCTAGCATCTTTTTGAGTTGTGATCAACTCTTGTTTTAGGAGAAGACCCTAACCTACTTCAACACTAAAAACAACAAAGTAGCAATTTATTCATGTAATTTTTTTTAGTTATTCAACATTCAACCACATATCCATCAACCAATTCTTACCATTTATCCAATATAGAAACTCAAAACTTAGCATGCTTTGAACAATGTACTAAGCACAAAAACTTGATGCAAAAAAATATCTTTTAAAGACCATCTTCCACTAGCTTGCTAATGAATTGCAAAAATATTTTAAAAGAAATTAAGCATAAAAGTAAGAGATTTCAACAATCACCTACTTGATCTTGAAGTTAAGAACTTAAGACATTAAATTAACAATCACTCTTCATCAATAGGAACATGCTCAATAGTATGATTGGAAAACAATTAAGCTTCGAAAAGTTAAAAATTTTCAAAAAAATCACTGAAAATTAAAAATTCACTAAAAATAAAATAAAACTTAATGCCTAAACTACCCATTCCCCCACATTTAAACTATAAATTGACCTCAATGTACAAGCATGGAAAACAAAGTGAAGAGAAAGAGAGGTAATAAAAGTTGATACCAAACCTAGAAAATTTAATTGCTTGATGTGCAAGTCAGCATTCCAAGAGATCCATGAAAAGTTTGATCTGGGTACGGGTTCAATAGGAAGGCTTCCATAAAAATAGAAAGGATTATCAATAACAAAAATATGATAGAAACTAACAAATAGAGGAACTAAATGGAAATATAAAATACGAGCAACCGGCGCTCCAATAACAAATGTGTAGCAGAAACTAGAGATAATAAAGCAGATAAGTTAACATCCATAATAGCATAAACATAAGGCAGATAAAATAAGTGTTCTGAGATCCATCAATCTTCTCCCGTTAGAGATGAGCATAAGGGTGGAGGGTTGGCAACGATGGTTGGAGTAGTCATCATCTATATAGGCTCAATGGGACCATCAGTTGTCCTAATCTCAGACATCAATTCCATAACCATAGAATCTGTCACATGCTCTTTGAGCTCATCAACAGTAACAACCTCATCCTTAACTTTCTCGACAACCTCTGCTCTCTTTATAACATCCATTCTCTTGGCTGGCTTTCCCTCTATTGCTACTTCAACAACAACCTCCTCTTACCGATGAACAACATCCACAGTAGATGCTATGATGGTGGCTGCCTCATCTATCTTGTCTACTACTCACTAGGTCTCATCCCCTTGATCTTCGCCCTACATGCTAGGTAATATTTGAAAATAGCTGGTTGAATAGTTGTCCTATTGGGATGATGAAGGAGGAACATAGTTAGAAGTTTCAAGAACTCTGGAACACGTGCAGTAGAAGCACATGGCCTCTTCCACACTTAAACACCTCACCTTGACAATATAAATGGGAGTCTTAACTCTAAGCAGGGTAGTAGTCATGAACTCGAGTCTCTCCAAGATAAATGCCTGCCTTTGCAAGATCACCGGCAAAGTAGGTGCCTTGGCACCAGAAGAAATGGATGGAGCCTGAGTCTTTACATCGGCCTACTTTTTAACCTGAATCTTCTCTTGAGTCCTCAAAATAAAACTTGTAAAGCCATTTGGAAGAGTTGTCTTCTTCAGTATTCTCATTGACTTAAATGAGTCCAAATTGGCTTGCTCAGGCCTTAGTACCTTAGTAAGATGTCTCACTAATGGAAGTGGACTGAGGTTCTATCCAAGGGGGCTACAATCGTGTGCCTTTCATTTAAGTTATGGCCCCAAACCATTCCCAACCCAACAGTTACGTGCCCATAGACACATTCTCTTCTCCACATCCAATAAAACCCATAAGCCTCTTCAATTTTTTTAGTTTATGGATCTTCTTCTTCTTCTCCATCTCTCCCCAGGAAGACACAACATTGTTCTAGTAATCTTCTTGTTTCCATTTTTCTTGGGCAAATTCTTTGTTTGATCTTATTTTAGTTGCCTACTCATTTTTCATGCATGATTTTTTTGGATTTATTTTTTGATGATTCTTTCTCTAGGCTTAACTTGATTTGGGTTTTTGGATCTAAAATTGTTGGGATTTAGGGGAAAATCTTGCATGCATGTAAAAATCTATGTGAGCAATCAGATAGTGCACATAATGAACGGATGGTGACCTTAACTTGGATGCCTTCAACACCTTATTCTGGTAGACAGCCCATCATCGATGATCTCATGCCAAAACTCATAAGCAATAGGGGTGGTGGTACCAAAATCACAGAGTGAACCTCTGTGCTCATCAAACTCAATATACTATTGGGTCTATAAACCATACTGCCACCTGAACTCGTTGATACTCATCCTATATCTTTCCTTGCCCATGTGAAACTTGACTGCATCCTCCATGGTCCAATTGATATTCTTAGTATCAAACTCCAAGGTGCTTAGAAATTGAAGAGTAAGTTCACTGTAAACAGGCTCCTGATAGTTGAACACTAATAACAACCCATCGAACTCAACTAGGGCCCAAATGTCATAAGCTAAACCAAACTGGACGAGAGTATCCTAGTCAATAACTTTAATAACTTTAATGGCCTTGAAAGGCTTTTCTATTAGCCTTTCGAATTGTTCTTGTTGGGCATCGTCCTTAAAATTGAGAAGAGGATTAGACTTTTTTTTATCCTTTTTGCCAATTTCTTAGTGTGGATTGGTAGTTTCTCTTGGTGCTTTGCCATCTTGAAAAAGGCCAAAAATTTTCCCTAATGTAGTAATAATTCTCAAATCCAATTCAGCAATTCCATAATTATAAGAATTATAAAAATTGACTTGAAATTCCTTATTTAAAGAAACTTAACTTAACTTAGGCATCAAGATGATCAGGTGTTCTAACCAAAGCTAAATGCATAACCATTCAAGGAAAACAAATAAATGTAATTCAAATTCAAGCTATTTATTGTTGCTTAAGTAACCTATCCACTATCACACTAAAAGACTACCAAGTCCTAAAATCAATTAAATTCTAATCCAAGCAATAATAGCAAGCAATTCTATGAATCAATTAATCAAATAAACATCCATTCAAGTTTAACAACTTATAAAATTAGCCATGAATATAAAATATTTCATCAACCATTGCAAACCAAACTTTAATGTACAATACAATAACCAAACCAACCAACTTTCACAAATCATGCTAAAAAATTAGAACTAACTTTAATGGGGATAACAAAAATCAATCATATAACTCAAATAACTCTTACCCATTGCAAGAAATCACCAAGATCATCCTTAAAACTCAAATAAACTTAAAGAAAGAAAGTTACCTTTATAGAGGGAGAAGTGAAGACATAAGGAAGAAAATCAACAATCCAGCATAGAAAGAAGGTCCTCCAATTGGTGAAAACCTTGCCCAGTATGTAAGGAAGCTAGGTTTTCAATTTGGGGGCTTGGGGCAGAAGTTTGAGTGAGTTTCATATGAAGTGGGGAAGAAGAAGCATGATTGCGCTTAAATATAGGTAAGACATGGTCTTGAACATGGGTGTGTCCATGCCTGTTTATTAAATCTTCTCAAACATGCTTCAGAACAAGGTCATAATGTTGATTGTGTTCCAGCTCTGAACCCTAAAAATTTTAGAACACTGATCTAAAACACGAGTTTGAACACGGGCGTGTATACGACCATGTTTAATGAACATGCCTAATAACACGGTCGTGAAAGTAGTCGTGTAAATGACTGTGTTAATGAAACAAGCTTAGAGACATAGTCATGACATTAACCATTAAGTTTAGAACTAAAGCCTTTGAGAACAGAAAAGAAACATTTTCAGACATGGATGTGACAAAAATTGTGTTTATGCACTTATGAACATGGCCATGTTTCTAGGCATGTTTAACTTCTAGATTTTTTTATTCTTGGTGAACATGGGGAAGAACATAAGCATGATATAATTTATGTTGTGTGACATGCTTAAAAACATGGTCATGACAAAATCCGTGTTTGGCTACTGTCACTTAAATTAAAAATTCTCTAAAAAAATCTATTTTTCAAAGCAAACATGGATGTGTTAAAAACTGCATTTAGTTACAATGCCCTAAACATGGGTGTGTTTAAGTGTGTCTTTATGTTACCACCATCACAAATGGGAAAATTACAGTATAAAGGCATAACAGTCCTAAATCATTATATGGCATACTTTTGACCATAGTGAATAGAATATGATGGGTAAAGTGGATAATTTACACCCCTTAAAAAGGCTCACACAATTGTTTCTTGGCCCTCAAGAAAGCCCTAAAGGATTGCTCGTTTCACAAGTAACCTACGGACTTTATTGTAAGATTACAAAAATTTGGTACTTAATTGCACAACTTTTAAAAGAGAGCTTTTCGAGGGATTTCGATGGTATGAAAGTAAATTTTGGGGGCTAAATTGCATAAAGCCAGCAAATGTAATCATTTAAGAACATAGGACAATTAGGTTCACAAGTGTCCACAAAATAATGTAAGGATGAGATGATCTTTGACATAGGTCAAATATGGTGATTTTCAACATTATCATCCCTCTTCCATGTTTGGATCATGTAGTCAAACGTGGGCAAAAAGATTAGGTGAAAATGCCTTGCTTAAGGTACACTTATAATGACCTAAGTGGGATTTAAGGCTAAGCTAAGCAAACTAAGGAAATATCTAGATTTATTTACATTTCCTTGCTCATTTTTGGCCTTAACCAGGAACCACCTCTTCCTTATCTCCTCCATAAGTCTCCATAAGCCTCCATAGCCACCATAGCTCAAGCTCTCAAGAGAAAACAAGAGAAGGCAATCGAATCCATCAAGAAAGAGAAAAACCCTGGTTTTCGGGTTTATTGAGCATCTCCTGGAATTTTTGGCCTTCAAAGCAAAGGTAAGGGTTTTATGTTCATGTTTCATGTTTATTTAGTGTCCTAAGATGATGATCAGGTAGCCATGAAGCTAAGACTATGCTTGGAAGAAAGCTTAGAGATCTATGAACCAAGTTTAGGATAAGGGGGAACGTGTGCCCAAGGTTTCGGCCTTAGTGTGTTTATGCATAATGATGGCAGTGTTTATAGGGGTTTCTAGAGCCCAAGTTAGTATTAACTAAAACCAATTAACCTCCTACGACCAAGCATTAGCTTGAGTAGGGCTGTCATACTGATTATATATTATTTATTTGATTGTTTATGGACTAACCCTAATGTTGTGTTTAGGGGTGATTATTTAGTTTTTTCGGTTTAAACCGAACTGAATTAGTTAGTTTATTCAATTTTCAGGTTTGGATGATAAGAAACCAAACTAACCGAATTAGTCTATAAAATTGAATTCAAACCCAACCGAAATATTTCGGTTCAGTTCTATTCAAACTGAATTAACCGAAAAAAATGGAAGTGAAATTCTATAAGAGATGAAATGAGATAGAGACATTGTTTTTCTTTTCAAATTCCATTTAATATAGAAGATTCATTGTCCACGAAAAGAAAGAAAATAAGAATCCAAGCTAATTTGGGTTACTTGGTAGATTTATTGTTCATGGAAAAAAAATCTGGTATAAAAAATTTCGGTTAATTCGGTTACCAAATTAACCAAATTCCAAAATTGAAACCGAATTGTTTTTTATTCGGTTTTAATTGAAACTAAAATGAATTACCGAATTAACCGAACCAAAAATTTAAATTATTTCAATTTTTCAGTCTTTTTGATTTGAACGGAATACTGATCACCCCTAGTTGTGTTGCTGCCAACATTGCATTTGAAGGTTGTTTTGTTTGTTTGTGCATTTGGATGGTTATATTTGTGTATATGTGCTACGTTTTTGTGTTTTTATGTACTTGGATTTTAAATTTGTAGCTAAAAAATCAAGTTCTTAATGATAAACCCTTATGAAGTTTCTTTAAAGAGACTTACTCCATTTCTGTCTATTTCATGAGCACCAAAAAACGATCATTCAAACTAATAGCTATGGATTAAATTTATCTATAAAATTTTAGGTATGTTAAATGTGTACTTGTGGGCTAGAAGGTTTGAAGATTTTTTGGGCACAATTGGTATTTTTGGTAATAGTACTTTCTACCTTATGCAGCAGCTGGTCCCTCCAAGTTTCTGGAATACTTAGTGCTTTTGAAGCTCCCCAAGAGGCTTAGTGAACGTATCAACTAAGTTATTACATGTATGTAGTGCATAAATGCATGTAAATGAGTTGGGTATGATGTATGTGTAATGTGTGAATGATAGATTGACTAATGAAATGTAGTTGGAAGTGTTTGTGCAATTTAGTCCACATAGTGCTTATGGGCTATTTTGAAGAATATGGTGTTTGATGCATGTGTAATGACTTAAAATTCAGGGGAATGGTTTCCCTATGTGTCTAAGACTTGTATGGAACTGCCCAGGTTAGTTTTGCAATTGGAAATAAAGTGCATGAATTTGATGAGATTTTGTATGGGCATTATGGCCACTAGTTGCTCAAAATTAGTACCCTGTACTCCGATTGCCATAACTTGTTGTACATAATGAGTTTGGCTATGAAATTTTGACCACACTTTGAAAATTTCAAGATAAATAATTTGGATTTTGAATCACTAGATTTGGTGCCTTGTAGCCAGAGGTACGACCTATCAAAGTTGGATGATTGTGTTGGATACTGTTCATATGGTCATTTCTACCCGGTTAAGTGCAAAATCTATAATTGCAAACTTAGATGCATTTAATGTCCCAAACCTATTTCCCTATGAATTTTTAATTGTATTAAAGGGTTTAAAACCTTTTGGGAATAGGTGGACATGGGCAGAATTTGAGTTGGACATGGTGTGAAACTTTGGACACATGAATGGGCACCAAGTGTGCATGTAATTGTGCTTGTGCATGAAATTTTGCATGAGTGCCATATTGACATGGGAAGAGGTTTTGGCCATTTTCTACACTAAAACATGATCTTGTATGTGAATATATGTGTGATGGATAGACCAATATACACATCTTTGCAAAAAGACCAACAAAGCCACTTGGATAATCATAGTGGGCATGTTCTACTTAGCCTATATGACATGCATTGCCTGGAGCTTAAGCTCACTAAATCTGATCAGTTTGTTTAAGTACTCAGAGTGGCAACAGTTTAGTGATTGAAACTTACAAAAATCTGCAAGCTTACCCATATTTGAGTTCCATTTTTTCTCTTTACCTTGAATAAATATTTCTTCCTAACAATGACCTAATTTTCTACATCAAAGCATAGAGAATGGAATTACAGGACAATCAAAAGAAGATGAAACTAATAAAAAAAAATTAGAGAATGAAAAACATGACTAAAGGGAAAATAAAAGAAAAGAAAAACTATTGGTGCTTAGGTTGCCTCCCAAGAAGCTCTTAGTTTAATGCCATCAGCCTAGCATCTTCCTTGATAGATCAAGGAAGCTCTTCCTTCCTCTCCAAGGCTTGGCATCTACATGTCCATCTACCTTAGAAGATTATATTATAAACTCATCTTGGATTCAGCTCGGTATTGGCTGATAGAATACCTTTTGGCCTTTCGGAAACATTTTAGCAAGTTAACCTAGTTGAGTCTCAAAATTCTACATACTTGCTCCCATATTTCTCAGCTTTGAATCAGGTGCATCAATCTTGGCATTGGAATGTTGCATTCACTTAGAGATTAACTTTCCATAGTCAGTCTTCTTTCTTGTTGTGGTCTAGCCTGAAAACCAGGTGGTTGTTGTTGCTTTTGATTACTACAAGAAAAATTTGGATGATTCCTCCATCTTGGATTATAAGAATTGCTGTATGGACTATTCTATGGCCTTGATGGATTAGCAACATAGTCTACTTGTTCAGATTTGCTCAACCAATTCTACATGTGACATTCATTGCTTGAATGTCCTTTTTCATAAATTTACATTGCATCGCCATAGCGTGCTTTTGACTAGTAGCAAAATTTCTTAACTCCTTCATCAAAGCTTCAAATTGATGCGCTAGAATTGTATAAGCATCAAAATTTTGAGCTACAACTACTCTACTTGGTTTAATTATGGATGATGATTGCCATTGATAACTGTTCATAGCCATCTCATTAATCAAATCCTATGCTGCTTCAAGAATCTTGTTGTTTATAGTACCACTGGCTGCTGCATTAATCATCCACATGGAAGCATAATTCATACCTTTGTAGAACATTTGCACTTGCACCCATGTTGCTAATCCATGATGTAGACACCTTTTCAACAAATCCTAGAATTTTCCAATGCTTCATATATTGTTTCAGAATCCATCCAACTAAAAGTAGAAATATCATTACAGAACCTTTCAGCCTTAGGTGGGGGAAAATACTTGAATAAAAATTTCTTGGCAAGAGCATTCCAAGTCATGATAGAACCTCTTGGAAATGAAGTCAATCATTGATTTGCTCTTCCTCTTAGTGAAAATGGAAACAACCTCAATCAAATGCTATCTTCATTGGCTTTATCAATTTTGAAAGTATCACAAATTTCCCAAAAACTAGCAATGTGAGCTTTAGTATCCTCATCAACCAAACCGTCAAAGTAAACACAATTTTGCACCATCTGAGTAATATTTAGATTGATCTCAAAATTATTGGCATTGGCGGGATGTTTAATGATACTTGCTTTTATCGCTTCAAGAGAGGGCTTAGTGTAATCGGACACAGTCCTTGCTTGATTAAGATCTTCCATGCTTGAATGCTCTTGATTTTCTTCTTGTTGCTCTGCCTCAGGATATAATGGTTGTGACTCAGTACCCTTTGTATAGGTGAAGTTTTCTCAAAGTTCTATCAATTTCTAGATCAACTTTAATCACTTCACCAAGAAGGCTACAAGTCATGCACAAAATTTTCTACAAGAAAAAAACAAAAAAAAAAGCAAACTAAAAAGAATGAAAATTCAAAGAAAAATACTACAATAAAATAAATGGTTATATTAATAAAGATCAATCTTTTAGGTAGTAATCTCAATAAATGTTCCCCGACAACGGTGCCAAGAGGATGATGTGTTTTTCTATTTCACAAAACCTCCTTCCACTACACTAATGAATAATGTGGATATGTCAAATGTCTCCATACTTATAAGTATGTGAACTCACAGGCAAACACACATATTATCAAAGTATAGCAGTAGCAAGTATTAAGGTTGTTTTTTTCAAAGAACCTTGTTGTCTACCATGTTTGAAATTTCTCGCTATTATCTAACCATCAATTAAGAGGTTTGTTTTACTAATTAACTAAATTAACCAATGTAATAAAAATAAATAACTAACTAACTATCAATAGTGAAAAGTAATTAGATAATCAACAGTAAGATACGTCATACTTATAATCAAATCCCATCCCAATAGAAATCTATTGTGTTATTCTTATGTTGGTTTAACATGCATATGATTAGCTTGGACCATAGAGTACTATCTAAATTAGATTAGTTCCCTATTAATCTTGTTCATTAACCCTTGTTCTTAAGTTATCGATGGGGTGGCTTCTCCTATCACACTTCCTAAGAAAGCATTATTAGTCATACGACCTAAGTACTAGGTTTCACCCTAGTCCGGAGGTATTATATTGCACCTATTATTCTTGGCTATGATAATATCCCTTCTACCTAATGGTGATCCATAATAGATCTACTGGATAGTACCTACATATGTTCATCATCCCATGCCGAATTAATAGGCTAGCTTCTATTAATCAACACAACAAAGTACATTGGAAAGATAACAGGAAAATCATAATTATATTAAACCAAAAGCAATAACAATCACAATATCATCCTAAGGTTTATCTACTCTAGGTATGAGTGGAGATTTAGTTCATCATGTTAAAAAATAAATATAATAGAAACAAAGAAATGCTAGGAAAATAAGTCTCCATCTCTGAATTACTTTTCATCCAAAGAATACTTGATCTAATGCACATTAATCAGTGTCAATCATTAGAACTACCTTTAGCAGCCTTCTCCCATGAAAAGTCAACTCTTTCCTCTATATTTTTGCCTCATCTTTTCCTCTTTTCCTTTTCTCCTTTGTTTTTTGATAAATTAACTTGATAAAACCCTAATAGCAGGCGAACATGGTTTGTGACATGGCCATGCTCAAGGCTATGTTTAACTCCTAGAATGTAAAAAACACATACTTTAATGACACGGTTAGGAACATGAGTATGACAACGAACATGGGCATGTCTGGAATGAACATGGGTGCATTTACATTTGACATAGGCATGATCCAAACCATGTTTGACCCAATTTTTTACCATACTTGCAATTCAACCCAAAACTTGCACAGAATCCTTTCTAACCTAAATAAAGCTAAAATATGACCTAAATTTTAGATGTGAATCAATTAAGTATGAAATTCCAGGAGAAAACATCAAAAGACAATCAAACATCAAGGAAAAAACATATAGAAAACATGTATAAGAATTAGCCTATCATTTTGCCTTGAGACCTTCTTCATAAGCCCTAAGGTCAAAGATTTGGACTCAAAATGAAAGTTAAACTACCTCTACTGGGATGAGAGCCTCTATTCCATAAATTAGTATGAATAGGGTCTCTCCTGTTGGCCGTCTAGAGTGGTGGCTCTCCTCATCACCGGTGTATGAAATTGACATTGCTAGAGTTGATTGTTTGATGGAGGATGGCCCTAAACAAGAAAGGGAGCTAAGGGAAGTCCTTGCAGTATTTTTGGGGGAGCCTCTGATGTTGAAGTTAGACATATGAAGGAGGAAAGTTAAGGAGTGTGAGCACAAGAGTAAAAAGAATGGGTAGGGTTACCTCAACTGTGGGGAAGTTCTAAGAATTTATAGGGCAAAAAGAGGACAAGGTGGGTCTATTGCATCCTGGATGGGTTGGCTACATGCCCAATTGAATCCGAAATTCTAAAATCTGTACCCTAGAATGTCCTCCTGCCAATTGGTTCTCTGCACCTACAACTGTACTTTAACATGCCACTTGTTATAGCCCTCTTAGCAAAAAGCTCAGTGAACTAGGTAAGTTCATAAATCCCTAACTTAAATACTTTAATTAGAGGTAAACTAGCAATATCAAGTAAGTTATTTAAGTTTTAGTTGATAATAAGTGGATTATGGCACTAGGTTTACCTAGGGGAAAAATGATAATTTTACATCTTAGAGGTTCATGATGACTTCCAAAAGTTAACATAAAATTTTCAAAATAAAAATCCAAGTTAATTAAGTTTTTGTTTAAGTGTTTAAAGCATTGGTTACTGTTTGGGGATGGGGTTCTTCTAGAAAAATTGAAAAAGTTCAGGGAGGGAAGCTTTTATTACTTAAAGCCAGTGGAAGAAGTTGTTTAGGTACTATTCCTTCATCCCTTTTTCTTCATTTTTGTTGCCATCTCCAACCCCCTTAATTTCTTACTCAAATCAACCTAAAGTCATGGTTTCTTGGTGAAATTACAAGGTGTTTGAGGTGCTAAAGTAAAAGAAAGATTGATTTGCTTTTGTTTTGTGGTTTTGATGCTTGATGGGCCATTTTCTTGGCTTGGGCATGTGTTTTGCTTGGATTGCTTTAATTTGATGCCATATGAAACCTAGTGGAGCAATGTTCTTGGAGTGTGTTGCTTAATCTTATTATATCTTGTGAATTGAGGTAAGGGATTTAGTTATTTGTGTGCTAAATGGATGTATGTGGTTTGCTTATGTGGTTTATGAAGCTTGTTTTGGCAAGTTAGTGTATGAATTTGCCCTAGGAAGGCGCCCCATAGGCATAGGCATCATGAGGAAACAAGAATTTTGGTTGTTGAAATTGATACGATTGCACCATATGCTTGGTGGTATCATATTGAGCTATTTGGAAAACATGTCCAAAATGGAAGAACTACAAGATGCGATCGCATCGCTCTTGGTTGCCAAGTTTGATACCTTGTACTTTTTTTGTTGCCATAACATTTTACTCAGGTGTTGGATTGAGGCAATTTAAGAACTCATGTGAACCTTAAAAGAAGGGCTACAACTTTTATGCTTTCACCCAGCTTTCGATGTCCTTAGAAGGTATTGTATTTCCATCTTGAAGTGAATGAATTGAAGCTTAGAGCATGCTTGTTGTTGTTCCAATGGGCTTGAGGGCTTTGGCATTCCTAGTTTGACTTGCTTAGAGTTTCCATGGATGGTTAAACATCAATTTAGTAGGGTGAATTAGGTAATGGTAGATAGCTTAGCACTTTCTGTGAAGGTTAGTGCACTTGTAATCTAGGCAAGTTTACTTGAGGTACAAGTGAGGACCTAGTGCACTCTTGGTAGGAATATGATGAGGATGCTTAGTACACTAGTAACTTTGGTAAACTCATTAGCTTGAAACATTATGTGGAAGCCTAGCACACCTAGGTAAAGGTGGAAGCCTAGAACACTAAAGGCCTAGGCAAGCCAAAAGGCTTGAGGCACTATGTGGGGGCCTAGTACACCTAGTGTGATCTTTGGGACTCAAGAGAGGCATATCCACCATGTTTACCGGTACAACAACCAAGGAAAGGTTAACTGGTAAGCTTTGCACACTACATTAGCAAATCAAGACTTGCTAGGAGCATGTTGGGGGCCAAAACTTGCTAGGCATAAAGTGACGTCCATGTGAGGACTAGGTTGAGGACAAGCCCCAAGAGACTAAGACTTCACTTGCTTTAAAAGCTTAAATACATCTTCATGAGCTTTCCTTTACTTAAAGCCTTATTTCTTTTACTTAAAGCCTTATTTCTTTTTAACAACTTCATTCAAGGGTGGTACAATGCTAGAAAAATCCTTCACAAACCTTCTATAAAATCTAGCAAGTCCATGGAAAGACCTTACCTCAGAAATTGATGTAGGAGTTAGCCAATCTTGTATGACCCGTACCTTTTCTTGATCAACCTCCACACCTTTTGAACTCACAACAAAACTAATAAATATCATACAGACACTATAAAAAAACACTTTTTAAGATTGACGTGCAACCTTTGTGCTCCTAAAGTGCCCAATACTTGTCTAAGATACTTAACAAGGTTATGCAAGTTTTTACTATAAACTAGGATGTCATCAAAGTTGACCACAACAAATGTTCGAATGAAATCTTTTTGAACATGATTTATTAACATTTGTCTTAAAGGCAGTCTTCCATTCATCCTCCTCACTCATTCTAGTTTATTGATAACCACTCTTAAGATCAACTTAACAAAAGATAAAAGAATGATTTAACTCATCAAGCATGTCATCAAGCCTAGGGATACGATGTCTATACTTTACAATAATTTTATTGATTGGCCTACAATCCATGCATATTCTCCAAGTTCCATCT
Source organism: Aquilaria yunnanensis (assembly GCA_039654915.1). NCBI lineage: Eukaryota > Viridiplantae > Streptophyta > Magnoliopsida > Malvales > Thymelaeaceae > Aquilaria > Aquilaria yunnanensis. The sequence goes on along the minus strand of CM077599.1, from coordinate 42,132,090 downwards.
TCCTTTGGCACTAAGATCATAGCCACAACACATGGAATTAAGCTTTCTCTCACATAACCATTGGACAACAAATACTCCACTTGCCTTTGTATTTTCTTTATCTCATTGGGGTTGCTCCGATAGGTAGCCTTGTTTGGAATGGGAGTTCCAGGAATGAGATCAATTTGATGCTCAATTCCCCTCAAAGGTGGTAAACCACTTAGTTTATCCAAGAACAAATCCTCAAACTCCTGTAACAAAGATGAAACAACACTTGGAAGCTTGTTAGTTAAGTTACTAGAAAGAAAGAAAAACTCTTTGAATAGTAAAAAAAGCACAGGCCTTTGTGCTCTTAAGGCTTTCTTCACATCACTCATAATAATCATTAAGCTTTCTTTTATTTTCTCAACTTTCCCCTTTTGATTTTGCCCTTAGGAACTCTTAACTCTCTATCTCTCTCCCCTCAAGGTCTTCCTTTTCACTCTTCTATGATTTTTTCTTAGCTTTTTTCTCAAGTTTCTTTTACTTAGGCCCTCATTCTTCCCCTCATTTACCTTTTGCTTGACTTCACCATGAATCTTTCTTTGATCCTCCATGACTTGTTATGGTGTAAATGGTGCTAAAGTAATTGTGCTTTCCTTGTACTTGAATAAGTAATTATTATTGAATCCATCATGGGTCACCCTCTTATCATATTGCCATAGCCGACCCAAAAGGAGGTGACTAGCCTCTATAAGTACAGCATCACATAGAACTTCATCTTTATATCTCTCAATCCTAAAGAACATTAACATTTACTTTGTCACCTTGATCTCATCTTCATTGTTGAGCCCTTGTGGCTGATATGGTCTTAGATGTCTTTATTTAGAAACCTGCAACTTATTAACCAAGGTAGCACCAGCAACATTAGTACAACTTTCACCATCAATAATCACACTACATACCTTTCCTCCAATGTACCACTTAGTATGGAAGTTATTCTTCCTTTGATCATCATTCTCTTTGATTTAAACATTCAAGGACCTCATTGCCACAAATGATACTCCTTCTTCCGCATATTCTACATCAGTATCATACTTGAATCCAAGTATACCTAAATCATCATGGTCTTCTTGATCACTTTCATCTATGATGATCTTGTGTTTATCATTCAACGCCATGGTTCTTTGGTTTACACATTCTCTTGTAAAATGACCTTTGCCATTGGACTTAAAGCACACTTTGTCATGATTTTTAACAAGGTTCTTAGAATCAAAAGTACCTTTCTTAGGTCATTGTGGATTACCTTTGAAAGGTGTCTTCGTATTGCTTTTAAACTCCTTATTCCTTAGCTCATCTCTTCTTGCATCATTGGCCTAAGCTTGCCTTGGACAAGGGTTGGATTTTGGTGGATTCCTTATTGCTCCTTTTTTTTTTCAATTGTTTTTCCACCTTTATGGACCTAAGCACCACGTCCTCTATCTTTTCATACTCATATAAGTCAACAAGGTTAGCAATTTTAGGATTTAAACCATGCAAGAACCTAGCCATTGTTGCTTCTCGGTCCTCCTTCATATTAGCACTCATCAGTAGCACCTTCAACTACTTGAAGTAATCTTTCTTAGACCTAGAACCTTGTGACACCTTTTGAAGCTTTTGGCGAATCTTTCTTTGATAGCAGTTTGGCACAAACTTCTTGCTCATAAGATTCTTCAATTTTCCCCATGTTTGGATTGGATCTTTACGATTTTTTTGCCTAGCTCTCACAATATGCATCCACCAAATAAATGCATAGTCTGTAAACTCTAAAGTGGCAAGATTTACTTTCTTCTCTTCTGGATATGTGTAGCATTCAAAGATTATCTCCACTTTGGCCATCCATTGAAAAAATGTTTTTGGATTAATTCTTCCCTTGAATTATGGTATTTGCAACTTGATTGTGTTAAGATTTGGATCTTTTGTAGGCTGCCCCCTCACAGGTCTCATTGGCGGCGGTTGATGGGTGCCTTCAATGTCCTAACCTTCAAGATCATATTACTCATGATTAGTTGTTATAACCCTCATTGGTACTCTTTCAGCATTTCAACCTAAGATCGCTCTTATAAAAGCTTGTTGAGAACTCAACTCTTTTATTCATTTTTCTTGCCTCTTTTACCTTCTTTTATTCTCTTCTAGCTTATCTAACACAAGCTTGAATTCTGAACACACATCTTGAAGGGTGAATTGGTTAACCTCTTGTATACCTCAAATTGAATCTTTAGATAGCTCTTCAAATCAAAGATCCTTGCAAGATGCTCATTTCTCTCAATTTTGTTAGTAAAAAGTTGCTTTTACAACCAAATCTCCCAAGTTCTAAAAGAGCTCATCCAAAGCACATTAACACTATTGAAAATCCTTCAAAACCTATCAAAGCATTCTTAAAAAGAAAGAAAATAGGAAGGAAACCAATGGGAAGTGAAGAAAATAGGATGTTCTTACACAAAAAGATATCCCAACCTTTAAAAGATTGTTTGCTTGCTATTTTCTTACTGGAGATCATATTTCAAAGCCTCAAGATTGTTTCTTAATACAAAATAAAATAAAGAAAATCAATCAGTAAAAGCAAGGAAAAGAATGAAACTTGCAATAAAAAAAGGAAACTTGAATATAATAAAAATAAAATTATTTTTGGTATTTTTTGGATATTTTGGATGTAAGACACAAAAATTGTTGGATAACACTTTTAGAATGGCTGGAATGAGGAAGAACACAAGATGGCATGGATTTGGCTAACTTGAAATACAAACCAAAGAATCTAAAAAAATGGTAAAATAAATTAGGATGAATGAAACAATGAAAAATTAATTGAAGCAAGGAAATTAAACATAAAAGATAGATTGGTCCTATTTTTGAAGTCTTGGTTCTGATACTAGTTGATGGATGCCTTATTGCCCAAGATACTTGAAGCTTCTTGTAGAACCGAATGTAGCCCACCAAACTTGAGTCCAAGAAGAAGAAATTAAATTGGGAAGGAAAAAGGGGAAGCTAGAAATTGAATCAAGATGAGAAGAAGAATTACAGAAAAGGAATTAGTATAAACTAGATTGGAAAAGAAGAATTAAAAGCACTAACATGCCAAGGAGATAAGAACAAATAATGAGGAGAAGAATTGCACAAAGCAACTTGTATTCTTATTAATCTGTGTGTAAACCAAAAATTACAAGCCCTATTTATAGTATTCTAAGCTAGGGTAACTAACCATGCAAAGTTTAGATGGACTAGGAACGCTAAATGAAGTAAAAGTACTAAACTTGGTTTGACTAGGATTGTAAAACACACTGTAAACACTCTTTTTGTATGCAGTTTGTGTGGCCTAGGTAACATGTGCCACAAATCTCATCCTTAGCCTAAAAATAAGTAAAAAAAAACTAAATAAATGAGAAATAACTAGAACTAAAGTGCCAAAACACAAAAACGTGTGGATGAGGCTCCAAAAGGGCTGTCGGGTGCACCTTGAGGGACCCTTGGGGCTCTTGCTTCTACCTCCATGGTCCCGGTAGTTTCTAGTTCTTTCTTTAACTTTTATCTCTAATTTATTGATGAAAATGACTGGATTTGGGTCTTGGAAACCTTCAGGCTCCTTGCACAATTAAGCGTAATATGCTATAAGATGAGTGCCTTTAGTGCTTCTCGCATGACTTTGGACTTCTTCGTTGTGATAGGTCCAGAATTTATCACCAATGGGTCCTTGTGCATCATAGAAGCTTTTGTGCTTGATGGCCCTCCATCAACTATTAGGGTTTGGCAAAAAGGAAAGAGTGAAGGGAATTGATTCGTATTGAGCTTTCAATAGGTAGCTATCAGTGTGAGGTTTGTAGAAAAAATTTTAAAACTTGTTATGCTATCTTGCACTAAGAAACTTGAGCATAGAGAAAAGTTTGGAGAATTTGCAATTGGTAGATTCCCTAAAACAGGTTTAAGTAGTCAGGATGCTTCGGTAGCATTCACATATTGAGGATAATGGAGTACCACACCATAGTCTATAAGAACATGATTATGAAAAGGTGCTTCAAATTGAGTAAGGTTAGGCTAAGGTGGGGAATATAGTGAGCAGTTGTTTGTGTGCCATTAGGCATGAGCACAAAGTATGACATTAGCCATAGTACCTACATGAATGGTTGAGTGCCAAATGGGTTGTTGTTCAATTGAAACCCCTTGATAGAGTTAATGGGGATATGTTGGCACTGTATCCTAATAAAGTGTCTTAAGGTGGGGAGATTCAATTTGCCAAACCAAATTCTCCAAAGTTGAAAGAGTGATAATGCCCTCTTAGTGGAAATCTCGGTGAGCGAAATAAATTCATAAATCCCTAGATTAAAAACCTTAATTAAAGATGAATAGCAAGATCTAATAAGTTATTTAAGGTTTAGTTGGTTTTGAGTGGTTTGTAGCATTAAGTTTACTTAGGCTAAAATGGTAATTTTTACAACTTGGAGGGTTGGGACAATTCCCAGTAGTTAAAATAACATTTTCAAAAACGGAACTCAAGTTAATTAGGTTTTTGCTTAAGTGTTTAAAGCCTTGTTATTGCCCTGGGAATGGGTGTTTTGCAAAAATTAAAAAATTTTGGGGAAGGAAGCTTTTATTATTTAAGCTTGTGGAGAAAGTAGCTCAGGTACTATTCCTTCATCCCTCTCACTTCATTTTCATATCCCGCTACAACCACCTTAATTTGTTGCTTAAATCACACCAAAATCATGGTTTATTGATGGAATTAGAAGGTTTTTGAGGTGCCAAAGTGAAGGAAAGCTTATTTTGCTCTTTTTTTTGTGGTTTTGAAGCTTGATGGGGCATTTTATTGGCTTTAGCTTGGTTTGTGGGTGTGGTAAGCCTTGTACCTTAATTTTTTCTTGTTTCTTAAGCTTTGTGGAGATTGGGTTTTGCTTGGATTGCTTTAATGTGCTGCTATATGCATTGTATTTGTCTTGGAACTTAGGAAACCTAGTGGAGCATTGTTCTTGGAGTAGGTTGCTTGATCTTGCTATTTCTTGTAAATTGAGGTAAAGGATTTAGTTATTTGTGTGCTAAATTTATGTATGTGGTTTGCTTATGTGGTCCATAAAGCTTGTCTTGACAAGTTAGTACACAAATTAGCCCAAAAAAGGTACCCCATAAGCATAGGCATTGTTAGGAAGCATGAACTTTGGATGTTGAAAGTGATCCGGTCACACCCCATGCTTGGTGCAATCATATCAAGTTGTTTGAGTGTGAAAAGTGGCTACCAAGGCAATATGCAATCACATTACACTTGGTTGCTTTGACACTTGTAGTATTTTTGCCATAACTTTTTACTTGAGTACTAGATGTACCTAGCAGAAGGGCTACAACTTTTATGTTTTCCCCTAGGACTGGATGTGCCTAGCAGGTATTGTATTTTCATCTTGAAGTGAATCCTTTAAAGCTAAGAGCATGCCTATGGGTGTCCTATAGAGGCTTGAAGGCCTTGGCATCCTTAGTTTGACTTGCTAGGTGTTTCCATAGATGGTTAAACATCAATTTAGTAAGGTAAATCAAGCAATGGTTGATACATGAGCACCTTGTGTAGAGGTTAGCGCACTTATAGCCTAGGTAAGTTTACTTGAGGTACAAGTGAGGACCTAGTGCACTTTTGGTAGGAATATGATGTGGTCACTTAATGTACTAGTGACTTAGGCAAGCTTATTAGCTTAGAGCACTATGTAGATGCCTAGTATACTTAGGTAAGGGTTGAAGCCTGGAACACTAGAGGCCTAGGCAAGCCTAAAGGCTTGACGTACTATATGGAGGCTTAGTGCACCTAATGGGTTCCTTGGAACTTAAGCAAGGTGCATCAACCATGCTCACTTGTACAACATTCAAGGGAAGGTTAATGGTGAACTAAGCTTACTAGGTCAGCAAACCAAGACTTATTAGGTATGAATTAGGGGTAAGAGCTCACTAGGCATGAAGAGACATCCTTACTAGGACTAAGTAGAGGAAAAGTCCTAAGGGGTTGAAACTAGTGCACATTGAGTTTAGCGTCACACTGTATGAGCTCATAGTAGACTATATATTATATATATTTATGTATCATCAATATTTTATTTTTTACAAGTTAAAGGATCCCTCCGATTCTCACTTACGCTAGTGTTTGTTATGTAGATAATGTATCTATAGGGCCAAGAACCATTGAGAGTTATTGAGCTAGGCTCATGAACTAGTATTTTATTTAATTGAATCTTTATGATACTAGTTTATGGTTTACTTGTTGGTTAAGTTATCATACTAACTATAGCTTTGTTTGGCTGACAGTAGCTAGTATGACACAAGGGAGGACTATGGAGCTCACATGTTTTAGGTTTGATGCTGAGGTTGGAGCTAGTTATGGATTTCAGTAATTTAGTATCAATGTTTTTTTTTTAGACTAGTTTGCCTCTGATGTACATGGCTGAGTAAGTAAACTCTAGAGCTACTCTTGGTCTTAGCATAACTTTCTTTGTTTGGGTGCTTGCATGTGTAGCTAAGTCTAGGTATACTTTGTATGCTTTGACTGCTTTAGAACTTGGATTTTTAGTGAAATGCCTCTACAACATTTTATTGACTATGTTTACACTTTATTACTCATTTTATTGTTTAAGCTCAAGCATTTACTCATGCTTGGTTTTATACTAGGATAATTAACTAGAAGCATGACGCTTTTAACTGGAGTGCACGTAATCAATTAGCCAATTATAACTAGTGTAGAACATGTTCCTATAGGTTTTCCTGGAAGGCCCATGAGGGGTTGTTGCACTACTTGAAGTACGGTTGTAACAGTCTTGTCGAGGGGTCCCAAGAAGAACGTCAACTTAAGCTAGTTGAAGTTTCCCAAGGGGAGCAGAGGTGCTGAGGTGGCTCTTCGACCTTAGGTAGCTATATACCTCGGCTCATGACACTTACTGTGGTCTTTCTAATCATCCCAAGGTAATTACAACCCCTATGTTCCCTATCTTTTAAGGTACCATTCTCACTAGATGCCTTCAGGTTTTTGTGGCTTGGAAGGGCGATAGCACTTTGGCCATTACATGCCCCCCATAAGCTTGAGGTTGGAACTATTTCAGGCTTAGGCTTTCTCCTATGTCTAACTATGACTAATTGACAAAGGTGAATTGAGTTGCCGATGTTAGAAAGGAGAAATCATGGTCTTTGAGACACAATTGAAGGTCAAAATTTGGTTTTCTCCTTTAAAGTTGGTAAAATACTTTTACGAGTTCCACAGTATTGCCAACAACCAGCTTCTGAAGAATACTTATGCACACTTCAATGCTTTCCTCTACATGTTTAGCATGTTTATATTAGAGCCTCACTTTATCCTGTTCATGTAGTACTACCCTCTTGAAGGGGTCATTCTATCACTTGCTTCCCTAAGGTATAGAAATTAAGCCGATTGAATGATTTCAGCTTTGTTTTGTATGTATTTTTTAAATATTACAACTCTTAGACACTTTGGCTACCTGTTTTGGCTTTTTATGCATACCATTTTCTCAGGCTATCCGTATGCCAAGTATTTTTTAAGTCAATCCCAAAGCTATATTGAAGTTTGTAGACTTCGGCTCTTACCCTATGGGAAGGGCTTCATGGTTCAACTTTAGCTTTTTGGAGTACTAGATATCCAACCTTTATTCCCTTAAGTTCCACCTTTTGCTTGCCTGTGATAGCTACCCTATATTAGAAAGCCCTTCCTTAGAGCTTAACTATCTCCTGATGTTCCTCAATTAGGTCCTTTGAGCAAGCATCATTGACTTTGATGAAGTTTATGCACATCTAAAGTTTATACTTCCTTTTTTTGTGGTGATTACCACATTACTTAGTAGTCTGGATATTTCACCTCTCTTATCATGCCTCCCTTGATATGCTCATATTTATACATGTTTTTTAGATGTTTTTCCTTGATGATTGCTTGTATTTTGATACATTTTTTGTAAGAATTGGTGCTTAATTAATTTATAATTTTTTAAGGTATTATTTTAACTTTTTTATAGACAGGAAGGAATTTGCATGCATTTTGGAGCTGAATTATAAGTTTTTTAAAAAATTAGAGTAAACATAGCTTGAAACACGCCCATGTTAGCACCAAACACACCCGTGTTACCCTATTATAACCCCATGTTCAGTGTCATACCCATGATTCAGACTATATCATTAAATGTTCATGAATTTTATGTTCCAAAGGCAAGATGCGGCCCTAAACACAACCATGTCACAAATCATGTTTGTTTGCTGTTAGGGTTTTTTTTCAGGTTATTTCTATTGAATGAAAAAGAAGAGAGAGGAGGTGGTGAAAATATAGAAAAAGAAAGTTTAGGTTTTAAAGTAGAAAGCTACTAGATGCAATTCAGATGATAACCACCAATTAGTTCACCCCAAAACAAGGATTGCTTAGATGAAAAAAATTTCAGACATGGAGTTTTCTGTTCCTAGTTTTCTTTTGTTTTTGCTGTGTTTCTTTATTGGCATTATGGGCTAATTTCTTTGCTCATGCTTAAAGCAGATGAATCCTAGGATGATATTGTTGTTATGATTACTTTTGGTTAAATACATTTATGATTTTCTTGCAATCTATCTAGTGTCCTTTGTTGCATTAATTAATAATAGCTAGCCTATTAATTTAATGTAGGATGATGAACATATGTAGGTAGTATCAGGTGTGTTTGTTTTGAATTATCATTGGGTAGAAGGGACATTGTTATAGTGGAAAGTAATAGACTAGCATAATATCTCTAGACTAGGGTTAAACCTAGCAGTTGGGTCGCAAAACTAGTAATGTATTCTTATAAAGCATGGTAGAACTAAACATCATATTGGTGGCTTAACAATAGGAATTAGTACCGGTAGTAAAAAGAAGTTAATCTACATGAGATAGTACCCCATGATCCAATGTTAACTATAGCCTATTGAACCAAAGTAAGAATAATGTAACAGATTTCTAGGGGGATTCATATCTAAGCATGACATATTGTGATTATTGATTGTTTAATTTGCTTTCTGTTGCCACTAGTTATTTACTTATCTGTTTTACTCCATTAGTGAGTTTAGTTTAATTACTAGTTAGTTAGCTAAATAATCCTTCAATTGTTGGTTAGATAAAAAAGAGATATTGAGTATGGTGGACAACTCCGTTTTGTGAGGAAAATGATCTTAATACTTGCCACTGCTATACTTGAATGATAGGTGCACTTGCCTATAAGTTCACATATATATAAGTGTAGAGGGATTTGACACATTTACATTCAAAATTGAATTAGTGTAGTGGGAAGAGCTTTGTGAACTACAAACATGACAAGGTTTTGGCTCCACTGCTGGGGAACATTTGTTGAGATTGCTACCTGAAAGATTAATATTTTTTAATTTAGCTAGGATAAATTTCACTAGACATCCCTATTCTATATCTAAAGTTACTTATTCATCCTTAAACTATCAAATGTTGCTTAATCATCCTTAAACTATATCCAGTGTTGCTTAATCATTCTGTCATTTATCATACCATTAAATATGAATGGAAAAGTGATGCCACATCAACAGCCACATCATTTTTTCATGCCACATCATCAACCTCATAATTTTTATGTCCATCCTTAACAGCTGTGATGGGTGACAGGATGATTAAGCAACACTGGATATAGTTTAGGGATGATTAGGCAACATTTAATAGTTTAGGGACAAATAAGCAACATTGGATACAGTTTAGGAATGGTTGGTGGAGTTTACCCATTTAGCCATTTATTTTCGTCTAGTATTTTCATTTTTTAATCTTTATTTTATTTTTAGTTTGCTATTTTTTTGTTCTGTTCTTGTATAAGAATTAGTGCAAGACTTGTAGCCATCCTAGAGAAGTGGTTAATGCTAATCCAAAAATTAAAAGAACTTTGGGAGACTTCGCTATACAAGGAACACTGAGTTGTAGCAACTACCTCTTAAAGTAAAGCAACATGGAGAAAATCAAGAGCAGTCAATCGTGGAAGATTGTAATCAAGCAAAGACTATGTTTGGATATGCAAAACATTCTCTTAAAGCGACAAAATCTAATATTGTTAGACCTCCTATTAATACCAATAATTTTGAGATCAAGGCAAATATTATTCAAATGGTGCAAAATTGTGTTCATTGATGGTTTGACAAATAAATATCCAAATGCTCACATTACTAGTTTCCTAAAAATTTATAGTACATTCAGAACCAATGGAGCTAGTGAACATAACATTTAGTTGAGGCTATTTCCATTATTATTGAGAGGAAGAGCAAAGCAATGGTTGACTCACTTCCAAGAGTATCTATTACCACTTAGAATACTTTTGCTGAGAAATTTTTTCCAAAGTATTTTCCTCAAACTAAGGCTACAATGTTTCAAATGATATGTTTGCTTTTAGTCAAATGGATTTTAAGACACTGTATGAAGCTTAGGAAAGGTTTAAGGACTTATTGGGGAAGGTGTCCACAATATGGATTACCTACTTGGATGCAAGTGCAAATGTTCTACAATGATCTAAATTATCTTTCCAAGTAGATGATTGATGTAGCAAATGATGGTACTTTGAACAATAAAACATGTGAAGTAGCATAGGATTTGATTGAAGAAATGGTGATGCATAATTACCAATGGCAATCATCATTTAGAATTAAACCAAGTAGACTAGCTGTAGTTCAAAATTCTGATGCTTATTTGACATTGGCTAATAAAGTTTAACATCCAATTCATTTTAACTTAAGTGAATTGACTTCAAAATGGTTTATTTTTATTCTTACATCTTTTTTACCAAAAATTAATTTTAATTAAAAGTCAATATTATGTAGTGGTAATAATTCATTGAAAATAGAATTTTTGTAATCTTACTAAATTTTTTATCAATTTTTCTAGTTTAAGGCATTAAAAAAGAAAAATTCATAAAAATTTAATAATATCATGAAAATTTAATTTCAAATAGATTATTGCATCTACATAATATTAAATTTCCAATGAAATTAGTTTCAAGTAAAAAAAATGTAAAAATAAAAATAAGCCAATTGACTTAAGTAAAAATGAATTGGCTCTAAGCTTTAACGAGAGAATTCAAAAAAATTTCTACTAGTCAGAAACAAGCTGTAGTGATGCAATGTGAATTATGTGGAGAAGATCATTCAAGTCTTGATTACAATGTGAATAATTGGACTAGCAAGACTAAGCAAGTGGATTTTGTTGGAAATCCACCGAGGACATAGAACAATTCATACAACAATATCTACAGTCTAGGATGGAAAAGCCATCCTAATTTTTGTGGAGTAATCAAAGGCAACAACAACCATATGGTTTTCAACCTATACCGCCATAAGAAAGAAGGCCGGCTATAGCAGAATTGATATCGAAGTGCATGCAACATTCTGATGCTTAAATTGATGCAACTAAACTAGAATTAAGGAATATAAGAGCATGCACACAAAATTTTGAGACTTTACTAGGACAATTAGCCAAGATGCTTTTAGAAAGGCTACAATGTACTTTGCTGGCATATAATCCAACCTTCTGTTAGAAGGTGGATGGTCATGTTGATGTCAAGGTTTTAGATAGGAAAAAATTGGCCCCTTGAATCATTAAGAAGGACGTCTAGCCAATGATGTTAAACCAAGCGCTTCTTGAGAGGCAACCCTAACATTAAAATTTTCCATACCTTTATTTTCTAGTTAGTTTTTTGTTTCTACTTTTAATTCTTTATTAATAGTTAATTGTTTTAGATTGTCCTCTAAATCCATGTTATGTGCTTTTATGTAAGAAAATAAAGTCATTTTAGGAAGGAATTTTCATGAAAAGAAGGGAGAAAACATTACAGTCATGATCAAGTAATTGTTAAAAGATTTTTAATTTATAGACCCTGAGCACGCCCTTTAACACGCCTATGTTCAAGGCCACGTTAATCAACATGGTCTCAAACACAGCATGATTGCACTAAAAAATGATTTTTCTCAAAAATTTTTGAATTTTGTCCCAATAGGCCAAACACGATCATAGTCATGCCCATGTTTATAACCGTGTTTGCCTAAAGTTAAAAATTCCAGAGAACAAACATTTTTAGAGACATAGTCATGAATTAAAATGTGTATGCTAAACATGGTTTTGATCACACCCGTGATCAGGAGCGTGTTGCCTTTCTATTTTCAAAAGTTGTAAACTCTAGTTCTTAAACATGGTTCTTTGCACGACCATGTTTTAAAGTATCTTTCATTAACACGGTCTTTTACATACCCATGTTCTAAACCATGTTAGTCCTTTGTTATTAGAATTTTTTAGTTCCAGCCACCAAACATGATTTGTGTCATGGTCATGTTTATAAATGTGTTCAGCCAACACGATCAGTATCATACCCATGTTGTAACCCTTGTTTCAGTTTTGAGTTTTAAAAATTTTGGGTTTCAAATATTGAACACAGCTTGTACCACAGCCATATAACAAAGTGTATTTGACAAGTTTGAATAAACATAGTCTTGAACACACCCGTGTTCATGACTATGTCATTCAAATATATAAGGCCTGTCATGATTTTTCACCAAAACCCTTACCCTCTTTACATGGAACCCTTTCATTTTTCCCCCTAAGCCCCTAAGCTAAAACCCTAGCTTTCTTACATCCTAGGCAAGGTTTTTCTTCATCGGATGACCTCAATTACAAGCCAGATAGTTGATTTCAATTCTTGTTTTTCTACTTCTCACTCTACCAATGTAACTTTCTTTCTCTAGCTTTATTTGAATTTTATGAATGATTTAGTTGAGTTCTTCCAATGGGTAGGAGTTGATACATTTAATTGATTTCTTACTTGTATTAAGGTTGGTTTTGAGTTTATGGCATGATTTTTTGAATATGACTATTTGTGTTAGAAGTTGAAGAGTTAGGATACCAATGCTTGTAGAATTGATGAATTTTCTGTTATTGCTTGAGGTTTTCATACTATTCAATGATGTTAATTGATTGTTATTGATTCATGCTATTTATTGGAGCCACTTTGGAATTGCTATTAGAATTGAATTGTTAATGCTATAAGGATTGGCAGTCTTTTGATGTGATGATGGATTAGGTTTCTTGAGCAACAAGAAGGACAATTGATATAGATTGAATTGATTTGTTTTCCTTAATTTGTACGCATTCAATCTTGGTTATTAAACCTGATCACCTTTGTTCCTAGGTTGAATTGATTTATGTTACATAGAGGTCTGAGATTTGGTAGTTTTTTATGGTTGGCTACCAGTATTTGACTGCCAGGAGCTGGTTCACAATGAGCTTACCATTTAGTTTCTCTCCAACCTGGAGTTTCACATGAATAACATTAGTTGTACCGTGGAGGATGGAGTCTAATTTAGATTGGGAGAGATAGGCTACTTGATGAGTATTGATGAGTTTGGTTTGAGCTGTGGCTTTTATTCTTAGGAACACCTAGATTCTGATGAGCACCATGGTTCTCTATATCATTTTTGTCACAGCACTCCCTACCTTGCTGATTTCTAAAAGGAGATTGCATATGATGAGACTATTTATCATCCAAAGTCCTCTAAGGCATACAAGTTGAGGTCTCTTGAACATTCTATCTCTAGACGAGTAGAGAGGTTTAGAGTGGTGACAATGAGGGAATTATTTTATCTTTACTGCATTACTGTGAGAGTCCATTGCCGCCTTGGTCACTCATTTTCCTGGTGGGTTATAAATATCACTTGTAAGGTAAGAACAGGGGTTATTGGCATAGGTTCATTCATTGATAGGTTGGCAAAGAACTTAGGTCACCTTCCAAAAGAGAAGTATATTATGAAGTGGCTTCAATTAGGCACGGTTAACTTGGAGTCATTGAAGTTTATGCAAATGTCGAAGAAGATTGCCCCCCATGATGGTTCATTTAGGTTTATGTTGAGGACGTGGGAGGATATTCAGGCCAAGGAGTAGGCCGCTCATGAGATCCCTGCTGCCTCCACTTTTGCCAATGCCGCTATGTTGATCATAACTCTAATTCTTCGTAGGCAATATTTAATTCTAGAGAGGCTTGAGTTCATGATTGACTACCTGCTTGGTATTGATAGCAGCCTTTTTGCTATTAAGGCATGGTGTATGAGTTTGGAGGAGGCTGTGCAACTATATTTCATGTGTCTTGGAGCTGTCGACCTTTCTGGTTATGTTCTTCCTTCATTATCATTGTAGGGAAATGATTTTGATGATTATTTTCAGGCACTCTCCAACATGGATGGTCAGGAGAATGAAGATAAGACTAGAGGAATGAGAGATGAGGTAGATGAGGCTGACACCATCATAGTTTCGGATGTTGATGCTATACGCCAACATGATGGAGCAACGACTGAGGGAGGTGCCAAAGAGGACGTTGTTGCTACGAAGGAGGAGAAAGCTAAGGAGGTGGGAGCACAGATTGTAGAGGAGGATGCAACTTGAGAGACAACTATAGGAGTGACTTCTGCTGACCCTATTATTGTGTAGCATAATATAGAGGCCAGGACTACCGAGAATCCTAAGGCATAGACACAGATGATGATTGCTCCTAGTATTGCAACTGATCCTCTCGTCACTGGATCATGTTCGACAGGAGATGCTTTATGGATTTTAGGACATTCTTTTTCTTTCATTTATCTTCTTTTCATGCTTATAAATATTATCTACTTTATTTTCTTAGTTATGTTGGATATTGTTATTGGAGCATTGGGTGCTCCTTATGATTAGTCGCTTTTATATTTCCATTTTAGTAGTGATATTTCTAGACTTTATTACTATTTTTATTTTATTGATCATCTTTTATGTTTTTGTGAAAGATTTTCATTATTGAAGTCGAGGCTCAATTGATTTTTATGGATCTATTGAATGATAGACTTATGAAACAAGCAATCAAATTTTTCAAGATGGTATTAGTTTGTAGTGCCCTTTTTCTTTTTCACTTTGTGTTTTCAATGTTTGTACATTAAGGGCAATATATATTTTAAGTGTGGGAGAGTGAGTAGCTTAGCCTTTAAGTTTTCTTTTATTTTTATTGAATTTATGAATTTTAGTAAATTTTTTAATTTTTTATCTAAAGTTGTGTTTTTCAATCATACTATTAAGCATGTTTTTTGTTGATGGAGAGTGATTGTTAATTTATTGTCTTGAGTTCTTAACTTGAGTAACAAGTAAGTGATTCTTGAGATCTTTCACTTATGTGATTTATTGTTTCAAAAATATTTTTTTAATTCACTATTAAGTTAGTGGAAGATGGTCTTTAGAAGTTGTTATTTTTGCATCAAATTTTTATGTTTAGTACATTGTTCAAAACATGCTAAATTGTGAGTTCTTATGTTTGGAATTATGGTAAGGTTGGTTAATGGAAATGTGGTTAATTGTTGAATAATAACGAAGAATTGATAAGAAATAAGGTTCTATTTCGCTATTTCTTAGTATTGGAGTAGGTTGGGGTCTTCTCCTAAGGCAAAAGTCGATCACAACTTGTAGAGATGCTAGGGGCATTTGTATGAACAAAGATCACCTTGAATTATGTTGAGAAATAGCTTAGGTATAGACAGCGCTCCTGTGTTATATACTTGTTGCAAAGTTTAGCAACATATGAAGACAAATGTTTGAAGAGGAAGAAAAGTGAATGAAAAGTTCAATCATTTGCCTATTTCCATGGATTGTGATATTAATGGCTGTGCATAATGAGCTTCGATTTAGAATGGCTTGTTCTTTTTACCTCATATAAATATTTGATGTTGTCTTTTAAGCTTCAAGAGATATAGGTTGCTAGCTTGAGAATAAATTATTCCCATTAATTTATTTTTTTAGAAGTGTTAGATTAAAGGTGTTTCTTGCTTGGTGGTCTTATTAATTTTTTAATATCCTTTAAGTTTCAATCCTTTATTCTATCTTTCTCTACTCAAAAGTATGATATTTTTCTATTTTATTTTTTTATTTTCATTTTTTGCTTTCCATATTTTGTTTATGCAGGTTACTTGAGGCCAAGCAAAAGTTTACGTATCAGTGAAAAATATGATATACTTATATTTGTACATGTTTTCTAGATATTTTTTTTCTTGATAATTGTTATTCTTTTAATACATTTTTGGTAGAAATTAGTGCTTAATTGATCTATATTTTGTTTTCAAGTATTATTTCAGCTCTTTATGGTTAGGAAGGATTTTGCACGAGTTTAGATTGTGTTACCTTGTTATATGCCTATGTTCAGCGCCACACCCATGATTTAGACCGTGTCATTAAATGTTCATGATTTTTATATTCCACAAATGAGACATAGCCTCGAACATAGATGTGTCACAAATCCTATGATATGCTGATATTTATACATGTTTGCTATATGATTTTCCTTAATAAATGCTTGTCTTTTGATGTGTTTTTTGTATGAATTGGTCCTTAATTTATTTTTATTTTTTTAGGCTTTATTTTAGCTTTATTTGGGTTATAAAGGATTTTGTACAAGTTCTGGAGTTGAGTTGCAAGTTTTGGCAAAAATTGGAGTGAACATGGCTTCATACACACCCATGTCAGCGCCAAACACACTTGTGTTTGCCCTAAACATGCCGATGATCTAGATCTTGTTATTAAATGTTTGTGATTTGTACATTCTAGAGGTGGAACACGGTCTTAAACAAGGCCATGTTCATGATTGTATTTTCATGCTGTTAGGGGTTTCTCAAGTTATTTTTGAGATTTTAGAAAAGAACAAAGAGAGAGGTGCCTATAGTTGGCCAAGGCCTACCAGAGTCTGCCAAGAATAGAAGAAGTGGCAAAAATACTCAGTTTTAGAGTCTAGTTTTCATAGTAGAAGGCTTCTAGAGGCAATTCCAATGATCCATCTTGATTGGTTTGCATTAGAGCAAGGATTGCTTGGAAGAGAAGAATTTGGAGATGGAGTCTTTGATTCTTTGTTTTTCTCTGTTTCTATTGTGTTTTCTTTTTTTGCATTATTAACTAATTTCTCTTCTTAAACTTAGAGTAGATGAACCATACAATGATGTTGCTTTTATGATTACTTTTCGTTTAGGACAATTAAGGTTTTCTTATGATCTATCCAATGTGCTTTGTTGTATTTATTAATAATAGCTAGCCTATTAATCCAATGTTGGATGTTGAACATATGTAGGTGGTATCTGGTATGTTTATTGTGGATCATTGTTGGGTAGAAGGGATATTTTCGTAGTCAAGAGTAATAAACCAGCATAATACTTCTTGATTAGGGTGAAACCCTGTAGTTGGGTCACCAAACTAGTAATGAATTCTTAGGAAACACGGTGGAACGAGCCACCTTATCGGTGACTTAAGAATAGAGATTAGTGAACGAGAATAGTAGGGAACTAATTTACATTACATAGTACTCTACAGTCCAAGTTAACAATATGCCTAGCAAACCAAAGTAAGCGTAATGCAATGTATTTCTAGGGTGATTTGTATCTAAGCACGACATATCTTGATTGTTGATTGTTACTTGCTTTCCACTACCAGTAGCTAGTTGTTTACTCATTTTTTTTACTGCATTTGTTATTTTATTTTAATTCTTAGTTAATTAGCTAAAGAACCCATTAATTTTTGGTTAGATAATAAAGAGAAATTAAGTGCAGTAGATAACTTCGTTCACTAGGAAAATGATCTTGATATTGCCACTGTTATACTTTGATAATAGGTGCACTTGCCTGTGAGTTCACACATTCAAAAGTGTGGAGGGATTTGACACATCCTCATTAATAATCAAATCAGTGTAGTGGGAAGAGTTGTGAACTAAATATCACAAGAAGTTTTTTGTGACATTGTCGAGGGACATTTGTTGATTGCTACCTAAAAAAGTAATATTTATTAATGTAGCTGTTTATTTTCCTACAATATTTTTTCAATTTCTATTTTACCTTTAGTTTACTAATTTCTTGTCCTTTTCTTGTAAGAGGATTAGTGAATTACTCATAGCCATTTAGGTAAAGTGGTGAACGTTAATCCAGAAATTAAAAGAACTTTAAGGAGACTTGATTTTATAAGGAGCTCTAAGTTACAGCTATAGGATCCTAAAGTAGAGCAACAAGAAGAAAATCAAGAGTAGTTAGTGATGGAAGATCGTAATCAAGCAAGGATGATATTTGAATATGCTAAACCTTCTTTTGAAGGAATGGAATCCAACATTGTTAGACCTCCTGTCAATGCCAATAATTTTGAGATCAAGCCAAATGTTATTCAGATGGTGTAAAATTGTGTTCAGTTTGATCATTTGGCAAATGATGATCTTAATGCTCACATTGCTAGTTTCCTAGAAATTTGTGAGAGGATAAATGCCACCTGTTGCCCCTAAACTATATCCCATGTTGCTTAATCATCTCGAAACTATCAGGCATTGCACCAATCATCTTCAAACTATTTAATTGTTGCTATCTCATCTTGCCATCCACCACACCATTAAGCATGGATGGAAAAATGGTGTCACATTAGTGGCCACATCGTTTTTCTATGCTACATCAGTAGCCACATCATTTTTTCATCCATTCTTAACGGTTGTGATGGATGGAAGTATGATTAAGCAACATGCGATATAGTTTAGGGATCATTAAGCAACTTTTGATAGTTTCAAGATAATTAAGCAACATTGGTATAGTTTAGGGACAACTAGTGTCATTTACCCTTTGTGGTATGTTCAAAATTAATGGAGTCAATGAAGATAGCATTTGGTTGAGGTTATTTCTATTTCCATTGAGAAGAATGGCAAAGCAATGGTTGACTTCACTTCTAAGAGGCTTTAATGCTACTTGAAATGCTCTTGCTATGAAATTTCTGTTGAAGTATTTCCTTCTAGCCAAGACTGCAAGGTTTTGTAATGATATTTTGGCTTTCAGTTAGATGGATTCTGAAACACTTTATGAAGCTTGGGAAAGGTTCAAGTATTTGTTGAGGAGGTGTCCACATCTTAGATTACCTATGTGGATGCAAGTGCAAACATTCTACATTGGATTGAATTATACTTCCAAGCAAATGATTAATGCAATAGTTGATGGTACCTTGAATGACAAACCACCTAAAGTAGAAAAGGATTTGATTGAAGAGATGATCATAAATAACTACTAATGGCAATCATCATTGAGAATTGAGCCAAACAGAGCAGCTATAGTGATGAAAGCATTGACGAGGGAACTAAAAACTTTTTCTACTAATCATAAGCAAGCCATGGTGATGCAATGTGAATTTTGTGTCGAAGGACATTTGAGTCCTGATGGCAAGGTGCAAAAATGGATGAGCAAAATTGAACAAGTGGCCTTTATTGGGAATCAACCAAATCCATAAATCAATCTATATAGTAACACTTACGATCTAGGATGAAGAAATAATCCTAATTTTTCTTGATGTAATTAGAGGCAACAACAACTACCTGCTTTTCAGCATACACCACTTCAAGAAAGAAGATTAACTATGAAAGAGTTAATATCAAAATGCATGCAATATTCTGATGCTTGAATTGATGAAACTAAATTGGATTTGAGGAATATGAGAGCAAGTATGCAAAATTTTGAAACTCAGCTTCGTCAACTTGCCAAGATACTTTGAAAAAGGCCACAATGTGCTTTGCCGGCCAACAACAAGTCAAATCTGAGAGGAGAATATAATCCAACCTTTTATTAGAAGGTGGGGGGTCACACAGATGTCAAGGTTTCGGAGAGGAATGAAGAGCTCCCTTGAGTTGTCAAAAAGGTTGTCTTTCCGACGATCTTAAGCCAAGTGCTTCTTGGGAGGCAACACTAGTCTTAAAATTTTCTTTACTTTTCTTTTCTAATTATTTTTGTTTTCTAATTTATATTTTATTGTTAGGATTTTATTGTCCTATAATTCCATGTGTGTGCTTCTATGTACGAGATTTGGGTCAATTTGGGAAGAAACATTCATGAAAACACTAGAATCAAGTTCATGTAAGTATGAAAAGTTTTTTGAGTTATAAAAGCTAAACACGGCCTTAGACATGCCTATGTTGGGGGTTGTGTTTAGCAAAACAATCTTAAACACAACCATAATTACATTGCAAAAATGATTTTTTAAAGAACTTTTTAAGTTTAGCTTCAATAGGCCAAACATAGTCTTAGTCATGCCCATGTTCATGATTGTGTTTGCCTCAAAGTAAAAATTCTACAGAACAAACATGTTTGGAGAATGCCTATGATTTAAAGTATGTTAGCCAAGCATGTCTTTGGTCATGCCCATGGCCAAGAACTTGTTGACTTCCTATTTTAAAAAAGCTCAAGCTCTAGATTTTAAACATAGCCTGTGGCAACGTCGGGCTTTCTGGAGTCGCCACCAATCAGTTTTCTTAGGTCGATTGGTCACCTTAAAATTGGTCTGCGAGAGTTCGGGGATCGGGAGTACGGTTACGCTAAAACAATATTGTTATAGCGCCCAAAATTGGCACCTTAGTTGATTTTAATTTTTGTTTTACTTTGCTTTTAAATAACTTCAGTTAATTTTTAAAATTAGAAATTTTAACTGGATTAGTCAGATGTGGATTTTTGGTAATTAATTTGTATGAAATTTGATACTTCCGAACCATGGACTCTACCGAGTCATTTGGACACGGAAGATTTTTGATTCCGAACCATGGACTCTGCCGAGTCATTTGGACACGGAATTTGGTGAAATTTAAACAATTTAATCCATATTGTAAATATGGATTTTTTATTTTTATGGAAGTAATTGTTATTTTAATTATTTTTGTAAGTCTTTTCAAATTTTAGGTTTTTTTGTTAATGATCTTTAAAAGATCTTTCTTATTTCTTTTTATATTTTATTATTCTTTTCCTTCTTTCTTTATCTTTCTTTTCTTTTTCTTATCTTTCTTTTCTTTTTGATTTTTATCTTTCCTTTCTTTTATCTTTCCTTGTTTAATGAAGGATATTTATTATTTAAATAATTACTCAATTTATAAAAGAATTAAAAAGTAATTAATTTTTTTATAAGAAAGTTAATTAATTAATCTTGAGATTTATTTTATGTTTATTAAAAAAAATAAATTAATTAAGAAAGATTTATATTTTATGTTATGTTTGTTCTTTTTATTTAATAAAAGATAAACAAAAAAATTATTAAATCAAGATCTTATTTATTCAGTAAAGAAACCAAAAATTATATGTATATTTTAAAATAATAAAAGTCTTAATATTTTATTTTGTTTTATTTTGTTTTGATAAAAGATTAACCAAAAGTAATTGTTTAATTAAGAAAATCAAAAATTTATATGTATATTTTAAACAAAAAGAAAATTTTTGATATTTATATAATTTATTTTTATGTTCTTTTTGTTTGATAAAAGATTTTTTTTTAATTTATAAGTCTAAAAATACATCTAATTAATAAGTCTAAAATATTTAAGAGAAATTTAATTCTTTTTTATTTTATTTTATTTTTGAAATCATTTGGCTTAGATTTTTATTTATTCAATAAAGGAATTAAAAATTTATATTTTAGTTTAAAATAAGTAAAATACAAAGTCTTAATTTTCATGTATTTCTTTTAATTTTTTATTATTTTTTACTGAATTAAAGTAACTATTAAAATTAATTTTATATTTTATATTTTTAAAAATATTTTTTTATTCTCCAAACCATTGGATCCTGGCGGATCATTTGGACATGGAGTTTAATTTTTATTAAATTTTATTTTAGTTATTAAATTAATTATTAAATGGCATATACAAACTGAATTTTTCTAAGTATGATTTTTTTTATTTCGTCAAAACTAATTTTAGATTAATTATTAAAAATAAGTTTGTCTAATCTAATCATATAATTATGCTTGACATTAATTTCTAAACTAATTCATAACTTTAATAATCCAAACAAAACTAAAAAAGTAAAACAATGGCTAATTTGTAAATCAGAACAATATTAGAGTCTCAAATATACAAATCACATAAGACCAGGGGCAAATTATGTATTAAAAATATTTATCTAACCAAATCATACAATTATGTTTAATACTAATTCTTTAAGTTTATTCATGCTCTTAATTAAATGAACAAACAAAGACATAAAAGAAAATAAACATAAGTGGCCAAATTGTAAGTCAAAACTTTCTTAAAGTCTCAGATGAACAAATCAAATAAATCCGAGGACAAATTATTTATTAAAATTACCTATATAATCTAATCATATAATTAAGCTTAATATCAATTCCTAAGTTAATTTATGTCTTTAATTAGCTGAACAAACAAAAGCATAATAGGAAATAAGTGAATTAATGACTAAATTACAAATCAAAACAACATTAAAGTCTCAATTAGACAAATCAAATAAATCCAGGGGCAAAAATTAGAATTATACCAAAATTATGGACTTTCAAATCAGATCCGGGTCGATAACGGGCCGGTTTGCGATCTGGGTTTCGTTATTTAATTTTTAATTTTTATTTTTGTTTACTTTAAATAAAATCAATTAATATCCAAACCATGGATTCTAACCGAACCACCTGGATATGGACGAATAATCGTTTTAAGATTTTATCAAACCATCAAGGACGGGTCTTTGAAATTTGGCAAGTGTTATAAAATAGACTCTTATTAAATCTTTTCTTAATTCCTAGATGATGAGAAAAGTAAGCATACATGAGCAATTAATTTACTAATTATTTTTATACACTATTAATATTTGTTGTTTTCAAGATGCATTATAAGATCTAAATCACAATTATAAGAATAAGAGAATATAAAAATGAGTTAAACATTCCGAGTGACAAGCCTATATAGATTTAATGATTAAATTTTATAGATGACAAATCAAACAAAACAAAGAAAGAAATCAAAGAAAGTAAATAAATAAAGAAGTAAGTAAATAAATAAAATAGATAGTCAAGTAAGTAAGTAAATAAATCAACCGATGAGTAAATAAAGAGAACAAATAAAAAGAAAATAATCAAAATAAAACAAAACAGACAACATAAAAGTAAAACATATAAGGTATATTTCATATAAATTTAATAGTTAAAGTTAATGCAAAACTCAAACAGGCAGAATAAATAAAACAAAACAATAAAATAAATAAATAAAAATCCCGCCGTCAGTGACTAATCTGTAAAATAAAAGGATGTTAGTGACTTAAATGGTTAGATCAAATAAAACTAAGGACTTAATGGAAATTTTTACCCAAATAATCAAAAGTTTTGACTTAGTCAACAAGACAAAAACGTCTTCAGCAGAGGAGCATAGCAGCAGGGGAAAGATGGCGCGACGGCGGCGTGCGCGGAGCAGGAGCCTGGCGGCTGGCGGCTGACGGGGGGGAAACGAGGGGTGGAGGGAGGGACGACGCGATGGCTGGGCGCGCTGAGGAAGAGCGACGGACGGGGGCGGAGCTCGTTGGCAGCGTCGGGGAGATCGCGACAGGAGGAGGAAGGTGAGGGCAGCGTCTCGGCGAGCGAGCGGTCAGCGGCACCGTGCACGAGGAGGTATGTGCGTCGCGAGGCTGCCGGCGAACGGAGGGGAAGCTGGTGCGACGGAGGAAACTGGAGAATGGGAGCAAAGCGTCGGCAGGGGCTGGAGACGACGGCGTGCGCGGCTGCCAGAGCTGGAGGCTGCGTTTGCGACGCAAACAGGGGAGGACGTCGTGGCAGAGACCTTGATCTGAGCGCGGAGTCTGAGAAGGGAACGGAGACAGTGGCAGTGTAAGCGGAAGCGGGGAGAAGAAAAGGAGAGAGATTTGGGTGCTGCCAAGAAGGGAGAGCAGCAGGAGTTAGTTCTCTAGCGAGATGAAGAAGAAGAAGAAGAAGAAGAGCGAAGCGTGCTCTGCCAGAGGGAGAGGAAAGAGAGAGAGAAGATTTTTTTTTTTTCTGTGTGTGTGCGTTGTCTGCGTTGAGTGAGAGGGAGAGAATAGATGAAGATTGAGAGTGCGAGAGAAGATAAGGGATAAGGGGAGGGGGAGCCTCTGTCGGCCACCCTCCCCATTTTTTATTATTATTTTTGTTTTTTTATTCTTTTTCTTTTTAATTAATTAATTAATTAATAATTTTTAATTTTAATTAATTTAGATTTAATTTATTATTATTATTTTTTTCTTCTTCTTCCCCCTTTTTTTTTTCTTTAACATACAAACTAAAAAAGAATGCCCCTAAAATAATATTGCCATTATTACTATTATTATTTTTTTAATTAAGTAATCAATTAATTAACTAATTCAATAAACTATTTTTAATTTTTAATTTAATTAATTTTTTTTATTTTTAAGCCGGACGAAATTGGGTGTCAACAGCTGCCCCCCTTTGCATGCTTCATGGGACATGATGTATGCAAAGTTAGTTACCAAATTTCGTCCAGCTTAGCTAGGCATTGAAAACCTTCTCGCCGCCTAAACTCTGAGGTTTAAGGAAAGATCCTTAGAACCTCTAACGATAGAAAAGGTTCTATCGTTGTAAGATGGACTGAAAGATTGATTGTTTGTTTGAGGTTCAGGAAAGGTCCTTAGAACCTCTAACGATAGGAAAGGTTCTATCGTTGTAAGATGGACTGAATGATTGATTGTTTGTTTGAGGTTAAGGAAAGGTCCTTAGAACCTCTAACGATAGGAAAGGTTCTATCGTTGTAAGATAGACTGAATGATTGATTGTTTGTTTGAGGTTTAAGGAAAGGTCCTTAGAACCTCTAATGATAGGAAAGGTTCTATCGTTGTAAGATGGACTGAATGATTGATTGTTTGTTTGAGGTTTAAGGAAAGGTCCTTAGAACCTCTAACGATAGGAAAGGCTCTATCGTTGTAAGATGGACTGAATGATTGTTTGTTTGTTTGAGGTTTAAGGAAAGGTCCTTAGAACCTCTAACGATAGGAAAGGCTCTATCGTTGTAAGATGGACTGAATGATTGATTGTTTGTTTGAGGTTTAAGGAAAGGTCCTTAGAACCTCTAACGATAGGAAAGG
Organism: Aquilaria yunnanensis; assembly: GCA_039654915.1. Taxonomy (NCBI): domain Eukaryota; kingdom Viridiplantae; phylum Streptophyta; class Magnoliopsida; order Malvales; family Thymelaeaceae; genus Aquilaria; species Aquilaria yunnanensis. Next base: position 42,107,238 of record CM077599.1, on the reverse strand, counting down.
TTCTATCGTTGTAAGATGGACTGAATGATTGATTGTTTGTTTGAGGTTTAAGGAAAGGTCCTTAGAACCTCTAACGATAGGAAAGGTTCTATCGTTGTAAGATGGACTGAATGATTGATTGTTTGTTTGAGGTTTAAGGAAAGGTCCTTAGAACCTCTAACGATAGGAAAGGTTCTATCGTTGTAAGATGGACTGAATGATTGATTGTTTGTTTGAGGTTTAAGGAAAGGTCCTTAGAACCTCTAACGATAGGAAAGGTTCTATCGTTGTAAGATGGACTGAATGATTGATTGTTTGTTTGAGGTTAAGGAAAGGTCCTTAGAACCTCTAACGATAGGAAAGGTTCTATCGTTGTAAGATGGACTGAATGATTGATTGTTTGTTTGAGGTTTAAGGAAAGGTCCTTAGAACCTCTAACGATAGGAAAGGTTCTATCGTTGTAAGATGGACTGAATGATTGATTGTTTGTTTGAGGTTAAAGAAAGGTCCTTAGAACCTCTAACGATAGGAAAGGTTCTATCGTTGTAAGATGGACTGAATGATTGATTGTTTGTTTGAGGTTTAAGGAAAGGTCCTTAGAACCTCTAACGATAGGAAAGGTTCTATCGTTGTAAGATGGACTGAATGATTGATTGTTTGTTTGAGGTTTAAGGAAAGGTCCTTAGAACCTCTAACGATAGGAAAGGTTCTATCGTTGTAAGATGGACTGAATGATTGATTGTTTGTTTGAGGTTTAAGGAAAGGTCCTTAGAACCTCTAACGATAGGAAAGGTTCTATCGTTGTAAGATGGACTGAATGATTGATTGTTTGTTTGAGGTTAAGGAAAGGTCCTTAGAACCTCTAACGATAGGAAAGGTTCTATCGTTGTAAGATGGACTGAATGATTGATTGTTTGTTTGAGGTTTAAGGAAAGGTCCTTAGAACCTCTAACGATAGGAAAGGTTCTATCGTTGTAAGATGGACTGAATGATTGATTGTTTGTTTGAGGTTTAAGGAAATGTCCTTAGAACCTCTAACGATAGGAAAGGTTCTATCGTTGTAAGATGGACTGAATGATTGATGTCGAGGCAAAGGTTCCATCCTTAAAACCCCGGATTGATTAATTGATCTCAAGGCAAAGGTTCCATCCTTAAAACCCCGGATTGATTGATTGATGTCGAGGCAAAGGTTCCATCCTTAAAACCCCGGATTGATTGATTGATCTCGAGGCAAAGGTTCTATCCTTAAAACCTCGGATTGATTGATTGATCTCGAGGCAAAGGTTCCATCCTTAAAACCTTGAATTGATTGATTGATGTCGAGGCAAAGGTTCCATCCTTAAAACCTCGGATTGATAATTGATCTCGAGGCAAAGGTTCCATCCTTAAAACCCCGGATTGATTGATTGATCTCGAGGCAAAGGTTCTATCCTTAAAACCCCGGATTGATTGATTGATTTCGAGGCAAAGGTTCCATCCTTAAAACCCCGATGATGAAAATTGATTTTGAGGCAAAGGTTTCATCCTTAAAACCTCAGATTGATTGATTGATGTCGAGGCAAAGGTTCCATCCTTAAAACCTCAGATTGATAATTGATCTCGAGGCAAAGGTTCCATCCTTAAAACCCCGGATTGATTGATTGATCTCGAGGCAAAGGTTCTATTCTTAAAACCTCGGATTGATTGATTGATTTCGAGGTAAAGGTTTCATCCTTAAAACCTCGAATTGATTGATTGGTCTCGAGGCAAAGGTTCCATCCTTAAAACCTCGGATTGATTGATTGATTTCGAGGTAAAGGTTCCATCCTTAAAACCTCGAATTGATTGATTGGTCTCGAGGCAAAGGTTCTATCCTTAAAACCCCGGATTGATTAATTGATCTCAAGGCAAAGGTTTCATCCTTAAAACCCCGGATTGATTGATTGATGTCGAGGCAAAGGTTCCATCCTTAAAACCCCGGATTGATTGATTGATCTCGAGGCAAAGGTTCTATCCTTAAAACCTCGGATTGATTGATTGATCTCGAGGCAAAGGTTCCATCCTTAAAACCTCGAATTGATTGATTGATGTCGAGGCAAAGGTTCCATCCTTAAAACCCCGGATTGATAATTGATCTCGAGGCAAAGGTTCCATCCTTAAAACCCCGGATTGATTGATTGATGTCGAGGCAAAGGTTCCATCCTTAAAACCTCGAATTGATTGATTTCGAGGCAAAGGTTTCATCCTTAAAACCTCGATGATGAAAATTGATTGTTTTCGAGGCAAAGGTTCCATCCTTAAAACCCCGACGATAGGAGCAGTCCTACCGTTGATTGTTTTCGAGACAAAGGTTCCATCCTTAAAACCCCGATGATGAAAAATGATTGTTTTCGAGGCAAAGGTTCCATCCTTAAAACCCCGATGATGAAAATTGATTGTTTTCGAGGCAAAGGTTCCATCCTTAAAACCCCGATGATGAAAATTGATTATTTTCGAGGCAAAGGTTCCATCCTTAAAACCCCGATGATGAAAATTGATTGTTTTCGAGGCAAAGGTTCCATCCTTAAAACCCCGATGATGAAAATTGATTATTTTTGAGGCAAAGGTTCCATCCTTAAAACCCCGATGATGAAAATTGATTATTTTCGAGACAAAGGTTCCATCCTTAAAACCCCGATGATGAAAACTGGTTGTTTTCGAGGCAAAGGTTCCATCCTTAAAACCTCGGATTGATAATTGATCTCGAGGCAAAGGTTCCATCCTTAAAACCCCGGATTGATTGATTGATGTCGAGACAAAGGTTCCATCCTTAAAACCTCGACGATTGATTGAGTTCGAGGCAAAGGTTCCATCCTTAAAACCTCGGATTGATAATTGATTGTTTTCGAGGCAAAGGTTCCATCCTTAAAACCTCGATGATGAAAATTGATTGTTTTCGAGGCAAAGGTTCCATCCTTAAAACCCCGATGATGAAAATTGGTTGTTTTCGAGACAAAGGTTCCATCCTTAAAACCCCGATGATGAAAATTAATTGTTTTCGAGGCAAAGGTTCCATCCTTAAAACCCCGATGATGAAAATTGATTGTTTTCGAGGCAAAGGTTCCATCCTTAAAACCCCGGCGATGAAAATTGATTCTTTTCGAGGCAAAGGTTCCATCCTTAAAACCCCGATGATGAAAATTGATTATTTTCAAGGCAAAGGTTCCATCCTTAAAACCCCGATGATGAAAATTAATTGTTTTCGAGGCAAAGGTTCCATCCTTAAAACCCCGATGATGAAAATTGATTGTTTTCGAGGCAAAGGTTCCATCCTTAAAACCCCGATGATGAAAATTGATTATTTTCGAGGCAAAGGTTCCATCCTTAAAACCCCGATGATGAAAATTGATTTTTTTCGAGGCAAAGGTTCCATCCTTAAAACCCCGATGATGAAAATTGATTCTTTTCGAGGCAAAGGTTCCATCCTTAAAACCCCGATGATGAAAATTGATTATTTTTGAGGCAAAGGTTCCATCCTTAAAACCCCGATGATGAAAATTGATTTTGAGGCTAAGGAGCTTTCCTTAGGACCTCGAGCGAAATTTATATGAAAGCAATTGAAATTGGAATAATTTTCTTCGAAAGTGTGAATTTTCATAATTGACAAGCGCAAAGAATTAGGCTTCGATAAAACGAGTGAATCTTGATGATGACAATAACACTGACAAATTATGTAAATGGAACGGATGTTTGGAATCAATATTCAAGGTTCATCTAATATTTTCTTCAGTAAATATAGATTCCCTTGTGAGATATGTCATCCGAATAAGGTTAAAGCTTAACTACCCCAAAATGTTATGCCTAGTAGACCTAATAGGATGCGTCTCAAGAGTAACAAAAATTACTCTTTACTCAGCCATTCCAACCTAAAGGCATTGTCCTATGGTTTTAATATCAGCTTGGACGAAACTATATAAAAAAAAAAAATTTCCTGAAAGGAAAAACTGAAACGCGAAAGAAAATGCTGATAATAAAACTAAAGGACAAGAAAAACGGATCAGATCGCTTCTTCTTCCACAATGCTTCAACAGGGTGAGTAGAGGACAATTATGGGAGGGAACTGGTTGGGAAAGACTGTCGTGCCCAGTCTATTTGGATCATCGCTGGATCTGGTTCAGGAACAAAAGCTTGCATTTTATCTAGCAATTCTTCAGCGGTTGTTGCGGATATTATGATTCGTCGTGCCACCTCAGGGATAAACTTTTGCTTCACAGCACGATTCATAAAAGATAATAGACCTGCGAAGAAATAGTTAACATTTAACAGCCCAATGGGTTTTTGATGCAAATTAAGTTGGGCCATGGAAGCAATTTGAAAGACTTCTCCCAACGTGCCAAAACCACCTGGTAGAGCGATAAAAGCATCAGCATTTAAAAGCATTTGTAACACACGCTCTTGCAAATTTTTAACCACTAATTCTTCTCCAATCGTGCCCCCAGAAACAAATTTCAAAGGTCCAGGGATGATGCCCAAAACTTGACTTCCTCCTAAAGATGCTGCTGATGCTACACCTCCCATTAATCCGACACTACCTCCTCCATAAACTAAATGTATTTTTCGCTCAGCTAATACTCTACCCAAATGGTTGGCTGCCTTTAAATACTCTTCATCTTTTCCAGGAAAAGCCCCAAAAAATACACAAATACTTCGGGATTTACGAGTTGGGGTTTTCTCCATTCCTATCCTTATCCTTGTGAGAAAAGAGGATATATTTATAGAGATGAAGAGATAAGGCAATAATTTTATTTTCAAGAGTGGATACATTATTGCCAGCTATACACAGTAGTCACGAGTATGACTCTGGTCAGGTATGGGTACACTATCGTTAAAAGAGGAGGAAAATTTTCAAAATAGCTGCTAGCATGTACAGTAGTCACTACTGTAGCTTACGTCAGGAGTAGGTATGTGATTGTTGGAAGGGAAGGAAAATTTCAAAAGTGGCAGCTATATACAGTAGTCCGTGTCAGGAGTGGGTACATTATTGCCAAAGGGGAGGAAAATTTCAAAAGCGACAGCTAGCACGTACAGTAATCGTAACTATGGCTCATGTCAGGAGTGGATACATTATCGCTGAAAGGGGAGGAAAATTTCAAAAGCGACAGCTAGTACGTACAGTAATCGTGACTTTGGTTCACGTCAGGAGTGGATACATTATTACCAAAAGGGGAGGAAAATTTCAAAAGCGACAGCTAGTACGTGCAGTAATCGTGACTTTGGTTCACGTCAGGAGTGGATACATTATTACCAAAAAGGGAGGAAAATTTCAAAAGCGACAGCTAGTACGTACAGTAATCGTGACTTTGGTTCACGTCAGGAGTGGATACATTATTACCAAAAGGGGAGGAAAATTTCAAAAGCGACAGCTAGTACGTACAGTAATCGTGACTTTGGTTCACGTCAGGAGTGGATACATTATTACCAAAAGGGGAGGAAAATTTCAAAAGCGACAGCTAGTACGTACAGTAATCGTGACTTTGATCCTCGTCTTCCACTGGCTTTGCGTCCAGTAATGGCTTCAATGCTTTCTATGAATCGGTGATTTGCATCTCATCTAGCTTTCTCACAAACTGGCAAACAGGGTCGTTTAGGGTCAGATTCCCAAGACTGTAACGATCTCGTTCTTTTTGGAAAATTATCCATAATCCAACAACCTCAAATTGCACTATTCCACAAGAATGCGCTTCAAGAACCTCTCGAATATCTTCTAGAGATTCCTTACGCAAGCCATTCTTAATGAATCTTATTCTATCATTACGATTTCTGGTGATCACTCCTGGAGCACGACATTTATTGCCGCAAATCCACCATCCACAATTATGACAAACGCCTAGCCTCTTTGCTCTTCTTTTTTTGGCATAAGCGCTTTTACCAAAGCCGGGCATACGGGGAAAGAACGCTTCTGGAACTTCACCAGCTGAACGAACCTTAGCTTCAATTAGCCACCGCACATTGTCAGGAATGCCTTTGTGCATAAATACTCTGAATCGTTCACATCTAGCTTGATAAATCTTTTTAAGAACATTTATTGGGAAGGAAGGAAAATACTTTCGTAGGGCGGAAAGAGAAGACTCCATTGATGAAGGAGGCAAAGAAAGAAATTAGTGATTGTAGGAAACGAAAATAACTAACACATATTTATAGTGATGAAAGGGATAATGCGTTTATTACACTTACAGAAGCAAGTATATTAAAAGAAAAGACAAATGACAGCTTATATGTACAGGAATCATGACTGTGGCTCTCATCTTCCACTGATTTATGTCCAGTAATGGCTTCAATGCCTTTTATAAGTCGGGGATTTGCTTCCCATCCAGTTTTCTTACAAACTGACAAACAGGATCGTTTAAAGTCACATTCCCAAGACTGTAACGGTTTCGTTCTTTATGGTAAGTCCTCCATAAACTGATAATTTCACCTTGCACTTTTCCACAAGAATGCGTTTCAAGAGTTTCTCGGATATCTTCCAGAGATTCCTTACGCAGGCCATTCTTAATGAATTTTCTTTTATCTTCACGATTTATGGAGATGTATCCTAAAGAGCGACATTTAGTAATACAATTCCATCGCCCACATTTATAACACACGCCTAGTCTCTTTGCTCTTCGCCTTTTGGCATAACGGCTTTTACCTAAACCTGGCATGCGGGGCATAAATGCATCTGGAACTTCACCTGCCAAACGGACCTTAGCTTCAATTATCCACTGCACATTATCGGGAATGCCTTTGCATGTAAAAACTCTGATTCTTTCACATCTAGCAAGGTAGATCTTTTTAAGGACTTTTATTGGAAGGGAAGGAAAGTATTTTCGCAGTGCAGAAAGAGTAGAATCCATTGATGAGAGAAGAATTTGAGAGAAGAGGGAAATGAATCAGTTATTGTAGGAGACTGGAATAATCGACTTTAGAAGTCACGAGGTATCTTATCCGCTGCCTAATCAGAAGGAAAAACACGCATTTATAGTGATGAAAAGGGATAACGTGTCGATTACACTTAGGGGAGCATGTACATCTGTTAAAAGAAAATGCAAACTTTTCCAAATATAACAAACTGTATGTACAGTAATTGTGACTGTGGCTCACATCTTTCACTGGTTTTTCGTCCAGTAACGGCATTAACGGCTTCTATGAGTCGAGGATTTGCTTCCCATCCAGTTTTCTTACAAGCTGGCAAACAGGGTCATTTACAGTCAGATTCCCGGGACTGTAACGGTTTCGTTCTTCATGAAAAATGCTCCACAAACCAAGTAGTTCACGTTGCACAGATCCACAAGAATGCGTCTCAAGAGTCAATTGGATATCATCCAACGAGTCTTTACTCAGGCCATTCTTAATGAATCGTATTTTATCTTCTCGATTATCAGAGATCATCCCTAAAGAACGACATTTAGTATTACAAGTCCACCGTCCACATTTATGGCAGACTTGTAACCTTTTCGCTCTTCGCTTTTTGGCATAAGAGCTTTTGCCTATACCAGGCATGTGAGACACAAATGCCTCTGGGATTTCACCTGCTAGACGAACCTTGGCTTCGATTAACCACCGCACATCTTCAGGGATTCCTTTGTGCATCAGAACTCTTAATCGTTCACAGCGAACTTGGTAGATCCTTTTGAGAATGTTCATTGGGAGAGAAGGGAAATACTTTCGCAAGGCGGAAAAAGTAGGATCCATTTTCTAGGAGGAAGTAAAAGAAAGAAGGGGTGAAGGAATCAGTTATTATGGGCAACTGAGAGAACCGACTTGAGAGTCACGGAGTACCGTATCCGCCGTTTAACCGGAAAAGTAGATCCTACTTCATTTTGATGTGATAGATATTTTTTATCTTTGATGTCTCATCAGGCATGACATTGATCCAGTCCTCGATTATTGAATCCATTGTCCGCTTTTGACAAAGTTTCAACGACAATATTTCTTGATGTCTGCCTTATCTTTGACCATAGCTATCTCTTATCTTGGATGCTGCTAAGCTGGCATCAATCCTGTCCTTCTAGGTGTAGCCTCAATTATTGAATCAATTGCCAGGCTTTTGACAATATTGTCTACTTTATATTTTTTGATATCTGCCTTATCCTTGGCTATAGCTATCTCTTATCTTGGATACTACTAGCTGACGTCAATCCTGTCCTTCCAGGTGTAGTCTCGATTATTGAATCGATTGCCAGGCTTTTGACATATTGTCTACCTTATCCTTGAATTCCTGATGTGAGTTGGTCCCGCATATTAGCTGTGTATCTAGTGATAGATTGGTAAGAGCTGATGACATTGAGATCTCAGCTTATACTGCTGTAACTGTGCTGTGAATGTGATTCCCGTTTGGTTCTTATTATGCAAAAGCCATGCATGCATGATGTGAAATGCATGAATGCAGAGCATGTGGAATTGATGTTTTTTTTTTTTTTGATGGATCTAGTTCTTCATGTCTTTGCTTTACTGGATCCTCTTTGTGATGGCCTTCTTGGACTATCATTGAATCTCTTTATGCTTTCCAGCTTTTGTTTGCTGCCTCAAAAGCCCAACTCTTTTCAAAATCCCCTTTCTTTGACTTGTTCTTGAATTTTGGCCTCAATTTCTTTAAAGTTGGCCCGCCTCATAATTTATATCTCTTTCGGGTACTCATCCATTGTCATGGATTTCATACTATCGAAGGCTTAACTTTCAATGTTTCATTGTCCCTTTTCTTGTGGCCTTGTCGACACTTATTTATCTCCATGTTATAGTCTGAATGATTGCTCTTCCTTGAGCTCAAGTTTTGATCTATAAGACTTGCCCCCTTGTCTGTTGAGTTTCTTTGTTGGCAGTACTCCTCTTACGCTTCGTAGAGACTACTTTGCCCTCCTGAATATGGTATTTATGTGGATAAAAGGTATCACCTCGCCTTTAATAGAAGGTCGAGCATTTCTAGACCTTTGTGATGGCACTTGATCGTAAATTTCTCTTACAAGAACCACATCTTATTAAAGAAAGACTCAAGCTATCTCCTCACCTTTAAGTCTACATACATTAATGAATAATGGTTTGGCCTTAAAGAAAAACTTTCATCAATTTGCAAAGCTTGACAAAGTAATTTACGGTCTTTATTTTCAATTAAAATATCCTGCCATTCTTCCCTTTCCAACTCGAAGACATAAACTGTGCAAGGCAATAAGGTAGAAACATGATTCACAATAATAGCCTTTTAGCTGAATGAGGATGATATCGAGAGGTAACTGTTGGGCGTGAGGAAAATTAAGTTTGGATGTTTTTTTTTTGTTTTTGTGGCAGTCTTTTAGCTGAATGAGAATAATATTAAGAGGTAAATATTAGGTCTGAGTAAAGTTAAGTTTGAGTGGTGTGAAAGAAGGGTCTTTTAATACTACTCGTGAGCAGTATTAAATAAGGTAGAAACATAATTCACAATGATAGTCTTTTAGCTGAATGAGGATATTAAGTCTGAAGGAAGTTAAGTTTAAGTGGTTTGAAAGAAGAGTCTTTTAATACTACTCGTGAGCAGATTTGATTATGGTGAAAAACTCAATAGTGATGACTTCAAACTTGCCACCTTTTCCAGAAAGTTTGATCTCATCTGTTGCCCCCCAACTATCGTAATCTTTATGTACACTTGGTTTGAGGGTTACTTTTGTTTTCTAAACCGCCTTTGCAGGTTTTCAGTCTAGAATCGATAGCTCACTTTTTCTATCTTTTTTCTTTTGCTCTAGTTTGAGCCCTTTTTTTTCCTTTCTCTTTTTTTGTTTTTGTTTTTGTTTCCTTTTTTTTTTTTTTTGTGAGCTATGGTGATGACATACTTGATAACTCTCTTGAAGTGAGATGACTCAAGTGGCCTTGCTTGCTCGTGCTTGTTCTCAGTCCTTTTTGGTTTTGAATTTTCCCTGGTTGTTTTTTTTTTTATGGAAGGGACGAATTTCTCTTTCTTTTTGGAGTTTGTGTTGCAAAGAACTGAGATCATAGCCCTCTTGAAGTGAAATGATTCAAGTGGCCTTAGTTGCTTGTGTTTGCTCTCAGTCTCTTTTTTTTGTTTCGGATTTTCCCTTTAATGGCTTTTTGATGGAAGGGATGAACTTTTTCTTTTCGGAGTTTGTGTTACAGAAAACTGAGACCCTTTTTTTTTTTTTTTTTTTTTTGAGCATTTATGAGAATTGGGAGGCCACTGAAATCATTTAATATAAGAGCTACCTTGTTTGGAAACTAACCCCAAACTTCTTGCAAGGATGTTGATAACCACTGTGAATTCTTTTTGAGGGTTGAGGTGCAACATATGAAATCCTTCTTACTAGATTTGGCAGCACTTTCAAGATCATTACTATCAAATTTCCCTTAACTTTTTATTTTCACCCACGAGTAGTATCATTTAGAAAGCAAAGTATGATAGCGATAATGGATAGTATAATGGAAAGGAGTAAGAGATGGATGTAAAAACGGAATTTTTGGTAAGAAGTGGTGGAATGTGTAGGTGTAATAATTGAATTTTTGGTAAAAATTGGTAGAATGTGTAGAAGTAATAATGGGATTAAAAAGTGGTAGAATGCACACGCAACATCTTTTTGTTAGAGAACAAAAAGAATTACCGGTTGTCGAAAAGTAAAGTGCGATGGCAATAATGGATAGTATAATGGCAAAGAGTGTAAAAATGGAAAGTAGTAGAATGCACGCATCACATCTTTTTGTTGTACCAGAAAAAGAATAGCAGGTGTCCACTTAACAAAGACTACACCCTAGATTCTGGACTAAATCTAGGAGATTTTTACTATTAAATTACTTTTGCAAGCTTTCAAAGATACAAGTTTATTCAAAGGATTCCCTATCATTCAAAAGTGTGTGCGGACTGTTAGGTCAGATCTGACTTGGAGCCCTTCCAAAATTAATGTAATTCCAGCTCAAAATCTTCACTTTCAATTACCAATCACATCGGGCCTAGTAACTTGGACTCGGCCAACTGTTGGACCTTGAGTTTCAATATGACAGAATTTTCAGTTACATTTGGGATTTGGGTCACACCAACTTGGAAGAGAAGGTCACTTGGTATTTGCTACTATTGATATAGATGATAGCAGAATGCCTTCTTTAGCAAAGACTGTGATTAACTTTCCTTCAAAAATGAATTTCATTTTTTGGTGTAATGAGGAGGGAACTGCTCCGGCCATATTTTCTATCTTGGACTCTATATCTATGAGACGTCCTTCAGTTTGTTCTGTCATTAGTCTTGTTTGGAGCCGAGTTCGATATCGGTGTTGAGATCCAATTTTACCCCTTTAAAGTAAGATTCATTTTATTAACTTCTACGTGTATGTGATTGATGCAATGGATGCATGCATGCAATGAGATTATGTTTTTTATCAAAATTTATATGCACGTGATTGATGTAATGGAATACATGCAATGAGATTATTTTTATCAGATTTTATATGCATGTGATTGATGTAATTGATGCATGCAATAAGATTATTTTTATCAGATTTTATATGCATGTGATTGATGTAATGGATTTATGCAATGAGTGAGCTTGATTATCAACTATTATGAAACTTCAAGACTTCTAGTTATTATTAAAAAGACCAAAAAGTTAGCATAATTTGATGCGTGGTTTTGATGCATGAAGAATAATTGCACAGAACGGAAGTATAACAAAAGAAAAATAAGGTTATTAACAAGTTAAATAGTAATTAACAATTCATGAAGTATTATGGATAAACAAGTTAAAACCATACGAAGAAAAGTGTATAGTAACAACACAGCATAATAAGGATATGCTTATGGTGTTGGTAAAAATGGTAGAAATTCTATGGTCAGTTCTATGGTTAAGTGGGGAGTTCTATATGCATAAGGTGGCTTATCAAAAAGGCAAGGGATAGTTCCCGAATCCCGTCACTAAATCATAGTGACGGCCCGATTCCTTACCCTCTAGGGTTAATGTAAGGAATGGATTAATTCGAGTCGTAGCTTTTCGTGGGCCCATGCAGAGACTAACCGTCTCAGAAGGCAATACACTACTTTGCTACTTTGAAACCGGTGAAGGCTTGGAGACCATGGCCTCACAAGGACAACAACACCAATTCCGCTTAGAAAGAATCGTGTTCGATTTGAGGAAGCTCGGGTATAGAGCTTCATATTGTGAATGCATAATGCATGTTTTTGCTAAGCAAATATAGCATATAAAAAAAAATCCATATAAAAATAAGCAAAGCAAAACAAATCAAGTTTTAGGCTCGACTCACTAACCGGGGTCCCCAGCGGAGTCGCCAATGCTGTGGCAACGTCGGGCTTTCTGGAGTCGCCACCAATCAGTTTTCTTAGGTCGATTGGTCACCTTAAAATTGGTCTGCGAGAGTTCGGGGATCGGGAGTACGGTTACGCTAAAACAATATTGTTATAGCGCCCAAAATTGGCACCTTAGTTGATTTTAATTTTTGTTTTACTTTGCTTTTAAATAACTTCAGTTAATTTTTAAAATTAGAAATTTTAACTGGATTAGTCAGATGTGGATTTTTGGTAATTAATTTGTATGAAATTTGATACTTCCGAACCATGGACTCTACCGAGTCATTTGGACACGGAAGATTTTTGATTCCGAACCATGGACTCTGCCGTGTCATTTGGACACGGAATTTGGTGAAATTTAAACAATTTAATCCATATTGTAAATATGGATTTTTTATTTTTATGGAAGTAATTGTTATTTTAATTATTTTTGTAAGTCTTTTCAAATTTTAGGTTTTTTTGTTAATGATCTTTAAAAGATCTTTCTTATTTCTTTTTATATTTTATTATTCTTTTCCTTCTTTCTTTATCTTTCTTTTCTTTTTCTTATCTTTCTTTTCTTTTTGATTTTTATCTTTCCTTTCTTTTATCTTTCCTTGTTTAATGAAGGATATTTATTATTTAAATAATTACTCAATTTATAAAAGAATTAAAAAGTAATTAATTTTTTTATAAGAAAGTTAATTAATTAATCTTGAGATTTATTTTATGTTTATTAAAAAAAATAAATTAATTAAGAAAGATTTATATTTTATGTTATGTTTGTTCTTTTTATTTAATAAAAGATAAACAAAAAAATTATTAAATCAAGATCTTATTTATTCAGTAAAGAAACCAAAAATTATATGTATATTTTAAAATAATAAAAGTCTTAATATTTTATTTTGTTTTATTTTGTTTTGATAAAAGATTAACCAAAAGTAATTGTTTAATTAAGAAAATCAAAAATTTATATGTATATTTTAAACAAAAAGAAAATTTTTGATATTTATATAATTTATTTTTATGTTCTTTTTGTTTGATAAAAGATTTTTTTTTAATTTATAAGTCTAAAAATACATCTAATTAATAAGTCTAAAATATTTAAGAGAAATTTAATTCTTTTTTATTTTATTTTATTTTTGAAATCATTTGGCTTAGATTTTTATTTATTCAATAAAGGAATTAAAAATTTATATTTTAGTTTAAAATAAGTAAAATACAAAGTCTTAATTTTCATGTATTTCTTTTAATTTTTTATTATTTTTTACTGAATTAAAGTAACTATTAAAATTAATTTTATATTTTATATTTTTAAAAATATTTTTTTATTCTCCAAACCATTGGATCCTGGCGGATCATTTGGACATGGAGTTTAATTTTTATTAAATTTTATTTTAGTTATTAAATTAATTATTAAATGGCATATACAAACTGAATTTTTCTAAGTATGATTTTTTTTATTTCGTCAAAACTAATTTTAGATTAATTATTAAAAATAAGTTTGTCTAATCTAATCATATAATTATGCTTGACATTAATTTCTAAACTAATTCATAACTTTAATAATCCAAACAAAACTAAAAAAGTAAAACAATGGCTAATTTGTAAATCAGAACAATATTAGAGTCTCAAATATACAAATCACATAAGACCAGGGGCAAATTATGTATTAAAAATATTTATCTAACCAAATCATACAATTATGTTTAATACTAATTCTTTAAGTTTATTCATGCTCTTAATTAAATGAACAAACAAAGACATAAAAGAAAATAAACATAAGTGGCCAAATTGTAAGTCAAAACTTTCTTAAAGTCTCAGATGAACAAATCAAATAAATCCGAGGACAAATTATTTATTAAAATTACCTATATAATCTAATCATATAATTAAGCTTAATATCAATTCCTAAGTTAATTTATGTCTTTAATTAGCTGAACAAACAAAAGCATAATAGGAAATAAGTGAATTAATGACTAAATTACAAATCAAAACAACATTAAAGTCTCAATTAGACAAATCAAATAAATCCAGGGGCAAAAATTAGAATTATACCAAAATTATGGACTTTCAAATCAGATCCGGGTCGATAACGGGCCGGTTTGCGATCTGGGTTTCGTTATTTAATTTTTAATTTTTATTTTTGTTTACTTTAAATAAAATCAATTAATATCCAAACCATGGATTCTAACCGAACCACCTGGATATGGACGAATAATCGTTTTAAGATTTTATCAAACCATCAAGGACGGGTCTTTGAAATTTGGCAAGTGTTATAAAATAGACTCTTATTAAATCTTTTCTTAATTCCTAGATGATGAGAAAAGTAAGCATACATGAGCAATTAATTTACTAATTATTTTTATACACTATTAATATTTGTTGTTTTCAAGATGCATTATAAGATCTAAATCACAATTATAAGAATAAGAGAATATAAAAATGAGTTAAACATTCCGAGTGACAAGCCTATATAGATTTAATGATTAAATTTTATAGATGACAAATCAAACAAAACAAAGAAAGAAATCAAAGAAAGTAAATAAATAAAGAAGTAAGTAAATAAATAAAATAGATAGTCAAGTAAGTAAGTAAATAAATCAACCGATGAGTAAATAAAGAGAACAAATAAAAAGAAAATAATCAAAATAAAACAAAACAGACAACATAAAAGTAAAACATATAAGGTATATTTCATATAAATTTAATAGTTAAAGTTAATGCAAAACTCAAACAGGCAGAATAAATAAAACAAAACAATAAAATAAATAAATAAAAATCCCGCCGTCAGTGACTAATCTGTAAAATAAAAGGATGTTAGTGACTTAAATGGTTAGATCAAATAAAACTAAGGACTTAATGGAAATTTTTACCCAAATAATCAAAAGTTTTGACTTAGTCAACAAGACAAAAACGTCTTCAGCAGAGGAGCATAGCAGCAGGGGAAAGATGGCGCGACGGCGGCGTGCGCGGAGCAGGAGCCTGGCGGCTGGCGGCTGACGGGGGGGAAACGAGGGGTGGAGGGAGGGACGACGCGATGGCTGGGCGCGCTGAGGAAGAGCGACGGACGGGGGCGGAGCTCGTTGGCAGCGTCGGGGAGATCGCGACAGGAGGAGGAAGGTGAGGGCAGCGTCTCGGCGAGCGAGCGGTCAGCGGCACCGTGCACGAGGAGGTATGTGCGTCGCGAGGCTGCCGGCGAACGGAGGGGAAGCTGGTGCGACGGAGGAAACTGGAGAATGGGAGCAAAGCGTCGGCAGGGGCTGGAGACGACGGCGTGCGCGGCTGCCAGAGCTGGAGGCTGCGTTTGCGACGCAAACAGGGGAGGACGTCGTGGCAGAGACCTTGATCTGAGCGCGGAGTCTGAGAAGGGAACGGAGACAGTGGCAGTGTAAGCGGAAGCGGGGAGAAGAAAAGGAGAGAGATTTGGGTGCTGCCAAGAAGGGAGAGCAGCAGGAGTTAGTTCTCTAGCGAGATGAAGAAGAAGAAGAAGAAGAAGAGCGAAGCGTGCTCTGCCAGAGGGAGAGGAAAGAGAGAGAGAAGATTTTTTTTTTTTCTGTGTGTGTGCGTTGTCTGCGTTGAGTGAGAGGGAGAGAATAGATGAAGATTGAGAGTGCGAGAGAAGATAAGGGATAAGGGGAGGGGGAGCCTCTGTCGGCCACCCTCCCCATTTTTTATTATTATTTTTGTTTTTTTATTCTTTTTCTTTTTAATTAATTAATTAATTAATAATTTTTAATTTTAATTAATTTAGATTTAATTTATTATTATTATTTTTTTCTTCTTCTTCCCCCTTTTTTTTTTCTTTAACATACAAACTAAAAAAGAATGCCCCTAAAATAATATTGCCATTATTACTATTATTATTTTTTTAATTAAGTAATCAATTAATTAACTAATTCAATAAACTATTTTTAATTTTTAATTTAATTAATTTTTTTTATTTTTAAGCCGGACGAAATTGGGTGTCAACATAGCCCTTTACACGACCATGTTTTAAAGCATGTTTCACTAGCATATCCTTTTCATGCCCATGTTATAAACTATATTAGTCCTTTGTGTTTTAACATTTTTGAATCCAGACACCAAACATGGATAGTTACACTCCTATGTTTAGGAGCGTGTTCGCTTAGCACGGTCTCTTTGACAGCTATGTTATAACCCATATTTCAGCTTTGAGTTTTAAAATTTTTGGGTTTCAGAAATCAAACACAACCTGTACCATGGTCGTGTTCTAAAGCATGTTTGACAAGTTTTAATGAACATGGTCCCGAACAAGCCCATGTTCATAACCATGTCGTATAAGTATATGAGGCCCATTGTGAACTTTCACAAGATCATTTTCCCCTTAAGCACTAAACTCTTCCAATCTTCTTCCGCAAGTGCCCAAACTAAAACCCTAGCTTCCTTACATGCCGGGCAAGATTTTTTGCCACTAGAGGACGTCATTTGTATGTCGAGTAGTTGATTTTATTCTATACGTCTTCACTTTTCTATATATAAAGGTAACTTTTTCTCTCTAGATTTATTTGAGTTTTAAGATTGATTTAGTTGATTTCTTACAATAGGTAGGAGTTATTCAAGGTATTTGATTGAATTCTAACTCTTATTGAAGTTGGTTTTAAGTTTATAGCATGATTTGTCAATATGGATGATGTTGGTTGTTGGTATTGGAAGTTGAAAATTTAGGAGGCAATGGTCTATGGAGTTGATTAAATTCTTGATGTGGATTTATGTTTTCATGAATTGGATGATGCTAGTTGATTGTTGGATGGTTATACTATTAGTTAAAAGTAATTATAACTGTTATTTGAATTGAAATTTGAATGTTTTAAGGCTTGTTAGTCTTTTGGTATAATGGTGGATTATGTTGCTTAAGGAACAAGAAAGAGCATTAGTATGAAATGAATTAATTTCCTTTCCTTGGATTTTTATGCATTCAATTTTAGTTATTAAGCCTAATCACCTTAGTACTTAGTATGAACTGAATAATGCTATATAAAATAATTCAAATTGATTTCTTTTAGGGCTCCAATTATTGTGATTATGGATAGATATTGTTTTTGTAATAAGGAATATTTGCTACCAATTCTAGGACGTCAGACGATGAAGGAGAGGATGAACCCTGGTGGGAGTACGAGTGGGATCACAACCACTTTATTTCTGCTTAGGCATTCGGGGTGCACAGAATGGTATGTTCATAGTTCACAATAAAGCTTTCCCACTACACTAATGAATAATTTGGATGTGTCAAATCTCTCCATACCATTAAATACCTGAACTCATAGGCAAGTGCACCTATCATCAAAGTATAGCAGTGGCAAGTACTAAGATTGTTTTTCCCAAGGAACTGAGGTTATGTACCTTACTCAACTTATTTCTACTTCGTACCTGAATGTAGCAACGTGATTTTTTTAGGAGTCGCCACTAATCATTTTATCTAGGTCGATTGGATACCTGTTATGGTCTGCGAGAGATTCTAAGATCGTGAGTCGGTTACGTTAAAATAACCTTATTAAAGCGCCCGGGAATTGATACCATGGGGTTTAGTTTTATCTTTTCCTAACTATTTATTTCTTGACCAAATCTTTGATTAAAAATAATTTTAAATGAATTTTATTTAATTTAATTCCAAACCGTGAATCTTATCAGACCAACTGGATATGGAACAAATAATCAATCTCGGGATTTTATCAAACCACCAAGAACGGATATTTTGAAAAATAAATGTCAAGTACTAAAAGAGAAAAAAAAGTTGTCTTCATTCTCTTTCTTTTTTTAATTTCTAGGAGAAGGATAAGGAAAATTTGAATTACTTTAAATAATTAAGTGACTAGACTAAAAAATTATTTTTGTGTATTACCAAATTTAGATGCTGTACGAACTAAAATAAAAGAATCAAGCTATTCTAAAAATTAAAAGAAAACAAAAATAAGTAAAAGGATAAAAAAATATTCTAAGTTGTTTTCCTAGGTGAACTAATGATTGAATTCAATACACAGGCAAACAAATGAGTAAATAAATAAAGATAAATAAACAAAGAAAAATAGTAAACATTAGAAACTTGCTGTTAATGTCCCATCTGAAAAATAAAAATGTTAGTGACTTGTATAAACGAGGTAAAAGATTAGGCGGGCTAAAGAGGAGTTTTTCCCAAAAAGATGCAGATGGGTTGGATCCGGAAAAAAAAGGGTCGGGTCGTGGGCTGTAATTCGGATTGCGTCTCTTCCTTTTCGATTCGACCCTTCTCCGGCAAATAGAAGAGAACGGCAGAGCTTGGACTTCAGTGGCGACGGCGATGGCCGCTTGGGCTGACCGAATCGGGGACGGGAACGGTGGTCGGAGCGAATCGAGACGGGGACGGGCGTCGCGCGACTTCTCCCCCTCGTCTCGGCGTCAACGGCGGCTGGGGAAGCACGAGGGTGGCTGTACGTCGCTGAGGCGGAGCACGGGCGGCGATCTGGGAGGGCTAGAGGCGTCGGGTGAATGGAGGGAGAGAAACTGGAGCGTCGGGGCTGGTGGCCGGCGACTCAGAGAAGAGGAAAAGTTTAGGGTACTGGGGTGGAGAGTGCTCAGAGTTGTGGCCTAGGGCGCCGTTTTTCCTTTTTTAAAGAAAAGCTTGGTGGCGTTTAGTTACAGAAAATTTTCCCATTTCCTTTTTCTAAATTTTCTTTGATGAAAGTTTGAGTGTATGGCATGGTTTAAGGATGTGGAAAACTTTGTTTTCTAAACTTAGAAAAACTCATGTGTTAAAATGGAAAACATCTAAAACAAGGTTTTCTATTTTATAACATGAGTTTTCCAAAATTTAGAAAACAATGTTTTCTACATTCTTAAAGCTAGCTGTGCACTCAAACTTTTATCAAAGAAAATTTGAAAAAGAGAAATAAGAAAATTTTTTACATCCAAACGCTACCTTAGGATTCTCGAAAATTCTCCCTTTTTCATATCAATAGTGTCCCATATTTATACTAGGAAGTCCTAGACCAGATTAACTAGGTTTTCCTAGTTTAAAACTGATCCAAATTCAATTTTAAAGAGTTTTGGTCAAAATACTGATTCAAGTCCAAAAGAACTCTTAAGTTGATGTTTTGCCCCAAACTCTATTCGAATTTCCAATTTCACTCAATACTTCTTTAATCTGTCAATTAAGCCCAAAACTTTGCCAAAATCACCAGATTTTCCTAGAACTTCAGGATTTCATCATAGTTTTCCCAAACTTTCAATTTTTGACAGATTTACCTCAAATTTTCCAATTTTGACAAATTAGCCCCAAACTTTCAAATTTTGCTAAAAACTTTCTAAAAGTCCCCAATTTCCTTCCAAATTTTCCTTTTTGCCCAAATTGACCCTACAACACTTTTAAGACTCCAAATTAGTACCTAAACTAAATTAACTCCTATTTCTAGCCTAGATGACCACTTAAACTCCAAAAATCGACAATTACCTAAAAAGACTAAACTGCCCCTATAAAAATCAAAATACTCATAAACTAATTTTCCTAACCTAAAACTTAGACAAAAGTCAGTGCCCGGAAAAAATTGGGTGTCAACACTGACAATTAAAGATGTTTATTTAACTAACTACTATGAATTAACTAAACTAATCTAATGTAGTGAAATAAACTACTAGCTATTAATCAGCAGTGGAAAATTGTCAAGACAATCAACAATAAGAAACCTCATATTTATAATCGAATCCCCCTAGAAATTCCTTTGTGTTACTTTTATTTGATATAATAGAATTGGACTTACTTGAACCTTGGAGTATTACATAATGTAGATTAGCTCCTTATTATTCTCATTACATAGCCATATTCTTAAGTCATTGATAGGGTGTCTAGGCATAGCTCATTTCCTAAGAATGCATTACAAGTCTTACGGACCACTACTAGGTTTTACCCTAGTCTGAAGGTTTTATTTCACATCTATTACTCCTGGTTACGATAACATCTTTTTTATCTTATAGTGATCCACAACAAACATACCGAATACTACCTACGCATGTTCATCATCCAATATTAAATTAATAGGCTAGCTATTATTAATCAACACATTAAAGAACATTGGATAAATCACAAGAAAAACATAAAATCATATTCAACCAAAAGTAATCATAGTCACAAAATCATCCTAGAGTTCACCTACTCTAAGCATGAATGGGGAAAAGTTTAGCTCATAATGTCATAAAATAAACAAAATAGAATCAAAAGGAAACTAAGAAAAGAATTATCCACAGCTGATTTCTTCTATTCCAATAAATCTTTGATTCGGCGTTCATAAAATGGTATTGATTATCAGAACTATCTCCTCCAACCTTCCTTCATAAAAACCATCTTTTTTCTGTGTCTTTTCACCTCCTTCTATGTGTCATCTCCTTTTCTAAAATAACTTGAGAAACCTTAAAAATATGAAAAAATGGTTTGGTACACGATTGTGTTGAAGGTCATGCAACCTTTCTGGAACTTAAAATCTTGCCAATTTAAATGCGGTTTGGAATATAAGCATGTAACTCATACATGGACATGTAATAGAGTGTTTAAGCACTACATAGGCATGTAGCAAGGTGTGTCTGCTCCAAAAATTTCACAAAAACTTGCAATTCAGCTCCAAAACTTTGTTGAAATCCTTCCTAACTCAAATGAGGCTAAAATATGACCTGAAAATGAAATATGAACCAATTGAGCACCATATCCTAGCTTAAACAAATTAAAAGATAAGAAAAATACTAGGGAAAAGCATATAAAAAATAACTAAATATGAGCATATCATATTTTTTTGCCACATTTGAACTTTTTCTTGCCTTCAAGCAAAAACTTAAGAAGAAAAATTAGAAATTTTCTTAAAACCTTAAAAACTATTAAAATGTAGAATCATTCTTTGAGCAAAGAGCTATAAAGAAGATTGAGACTCTAATTATCTTGAGAAATTAACAAGACTACCAA
Organism: Aquilaria yunnanensis; assembly: GCA_039654915.1. NCBI lineage: Eukaryota > Viridiplantae > Streptophyta > Magnoliopsida > Malvales > Thymelaeaceae > Aquilaria > Aquilaria yunnanensis. Next base: position 42,086,066 of record CM077599.1, on the reverse strand, counting down.
GCATGCAACTCCTTCGATCTAACACTTTTCAAAACAAAACTATTTTAATGGGAACAATTCATTCTCAAGCTAGCAACCCATATCTCTCCAAACTAAAAGGATAACATCAAATTTTCATGCAAAGTAAAAAGCATAAATCACACTAAGCCAGAGCTCACTATGCATAACCTTTCGAACCATAGACCATGCATTGGCCCATTAATTGACTTTTTTTTTCATTTTCATTTTCCTTTTTCAACTTATTCTTGTCTTGTGTCAAAAAATTTTGTAGCATCCATATACTACAAGAGCTTTGTCTATACCCAAGCTAATCCTCAACACATTCAAAGATGATATTTTGATCATACTTATGCTCTTTGCATCTTTTCAAGCTATGATCGATTCTTTCCTTAGGAAAAGACTCCAACCTACTTCAATACTGAAAATAGTGCAATAGCATACTGTCATACTTTACTTTACTCTATCAACAATCAACCAGAAATCCATCAACAAAACTTTCCACAAACCAAGATAGATACTCGAAACTTAACATGCCTTGAACAATGTACTAACATAAAAACTTGATGTAAAAAATAGCTTCTTGATAGAATCTCCCACTAGCTTGCTACAAAATCACAAAAAAATTTTAAAAGCGGATTAAGCACCAAAAGTGTTAGATTTGGAATTGCTTACTTGGTCTTCAAGTTAAGTACTCAAGACATTAAATTAACAACCATTCTCTAATAAGCACATGCTCAACAAAATTATTCAAAACAATTAGGCACAAAAAGCTTATAAATTTTCAAATTTTTTTGAAATATTAGTAAAAATATATAAAAATAAGAAAAAAATAGAAAAAAAGGCTAAAAATGAAATCAACTCCCCCACAATTAAATTATACATTACCTTTACCATACTAGCACAAAAAATAAAGTGAAAAAGAAGGAGTAACGGAAATTGATACCGCCCTTAAAACGAAAAATCTCAAATGTTTGTTTTGCAACTTGTCATCCAAAAAAGTTCCAAAAAGAAGGTTGATTCAGGTTTCCAATAAAAAATTTAAAGGCTTCCAAAGAAAATAGAAAAGATGATTAGTCACAAAATAAAGTAAAAGAAACATTAGCAAATATAGGGACTAAAATGAAATAGTACAAAAACTAAACATAGGAGCAACCGATGCTCCAATGTCAAACATAAATAACAGAAACATGAAACAAGAACATAAAGTAATAAAAGAAGCAATATCCATACTAACGTAGCCATAAAATGTAAATAAATGTTTTTGATTGCAATGGATCAAGCATCCTCGGGAGGTGAAGGATCGGCAAAAGTGCTCAGAGTGGTCATCACTTGTGTGGTTATAGTGGGATTTTCTGTAACCCTAACCTCGGTACTTAGCTCTGTAACCATGGGATCAACTTCAGAACATCTAACCTCTTCGGTGGTAGCAAAAGTAACAGTAGCAATAGTAACAGTAGTAGAAGTAGTCTTAGCAGCTCTCTCCTCAACAGCAATCTTAGTGCTGATCTCTCCTTCAATGGCTCCCTCAATCGGTAGTCTATCAGTGGTGGCCTCATTTCTCACCTCAACAACTCGCTCGACCTCATCAACACCATCTTGGCCTTCTATACTTACCATAAACATGAAGTAGTTGGTCAAGTCATCATCATGCTGGGAGGATTGATGAGCATGACCTGAGGTACCGGCATCATCATATTAATGAGAGTATAACCATATCGTTTCCTCAAACCTTAGTGTCCTTGCCTTAACAGTAGAAAGGCGGGAGCTCTCTGTGAGCATCTGATCAGTCATGAAGTTGAGGCGATCCAACATAAGCTACTGCTTTTCAAAGATATCAAATAGAGTGAGTGGTCGGGCACTAATGGATTTAGATACGACCTACGTCATAGTAGTAGCTATCTCCTTGTTATAGCCCTCCTAGTTGGATGCTCAATGAGCAAGGTGAGTTCATAAATCCCTTGCTTAAATGCCCTAATTAGAGGTGAATTAGTAAGATCAAGCAAGTTATTAAAGGTTTAGTTGGTTTCGAGTGCTTTAAGGAACTAGGTTCACCTGGGGGTAAAATGGTCATTTTACACCCCAGAGGTCTAGACGAGTCTCGGGAGTAAAAATGACATTTTGAAAACCCAAAGCCCAGGTTAGAAAGTTTTGCTTAAGTATTTATTTACTTAGTTACTATTTGAGGAAGAGTTAAACTTACAAGTTTTAAAAAAGTTTGAGGGGGGCTTTATTGCTTTTTAAAAATTAGGGGAGGATTAGTTTTAGTCACTATTCACTCTATTCTCTTGCAAACCCGCATCCCTCCCAAGCCTTCCTAAATTCTTGCTCAATTCTCTTCCAAATTAAGATTTCTTGTTGAAAAATGAAGGCTGTCCTGGTGCCCATGGGAAGGAAAGCTTCTTTCACACTTATTTTGTGCATCTGAAGCTTGTTGTGGCATTTTCAAGCTTCGGCTTGCTTGAGTTCATGAGGAAACTCATTTTTCTTGAAGTTTACAAGTTTTTTTAGCTCAATTAAGCTTGGGTTTTCTTGGGTTTGTGCTATTTTATTGCCATTAATCTTATATTGCTTTGGAACCTAGGAAAATCCTTAGTGGAGCCTTGGATTGTCATGTTCTTGGCTTGTGGTGCTTGATTGTCATTAGTTCAAAGCTAATTAAGGTAAGAGATTTATTATTCATGCTTATTTGATGCCATTCAAAGCTTGTTTGTGGTGAAATTCTTTTGAATTGGATCATTGTCATTAGTTATGGATGAAGGTATTCATGGTGTAATAGTGAGGTTTCCAAGCTCAGTGTGATATTTGTATATGTTGCAAGCTTGGAATGAATGGTGAGTTATGGCCTAGGAAATGTGTTTGGTAGGTTTGCAAAGTGAGAAGGCTTCCCCAACTTGTTTGGGAGCCTTTGGAGGCTTCTCAAGGTGTTTTTTGCACCATTTCTGAGTTTGGGCTCGGGGCTCCAATGCTGTGGCACCCATTAGTGCTGTGGTGCCTAGAATATGTCAAGGGAAGCTAGAATGGTTGGGCTGTGCCACTATAGCCCCACTTGGAACTACCGCCACACAAACCTTTTTGCCAACTACGACACCCTTGTAGTTTTTCAGGCATAACTTTTTACTCAGGTGTCTAATTGATGAGATTCAAGGTTCCACACGAAGATAAAAGGAAAGGATACCATTTTAATGCTTTTCCCAAGCATGAATTTGCCTATGGTTGGACTTATTGGTCTTTCAAATTGAGGGGAACTGAAGGTTAATTGGCCACACTAGAGTACCATTAGTTGGGTGAAGGGTTTAGTACCCTTCGGAAGCGTAGACGAGACTTCAGGTTTGAGGACCCAATATGGGAACCCAAGTGTACCTAAGAGGGTTTTGTGGTCCTTAGAAATTATGAGTCTCACCATGATTGTTGCTACTCCACTAGGGTGAACCAAGTAATGATGGACAAGTATGTGCATTAAGTAAAAGTTTGTTGCACTTGTAGCCTAGGCAAGATTGCTTTAGGTGCAAGTGAGAACCTAGTGCACTCTTGCTAAGGTTTTGAGATGAAAACTTAGTACAAAAGTGGCCTAGGCAAGTCTAGGGACTTGAGGCACTATGTGGAGGCTTAGTCCACCTAGTAAGTTCTTTGGGACTCAAGCAAGGAGCATCCGCCATGTTCACCTACAGAATAATAAGTGGAAGGTCATTTAGTGAGATTAGCTCACTAGGACATCAACAGGCCAAGGCTTGCTAGGAGTGAGTTAGGGGGCTAAACTCATTAGCATGGGGTGATGTCCGTGCCATGACTAAGAAGAAGATGAGTCTAAAGGGACTTGAATATATGCACATATGTTGGCCCTTATACTACAAGCGTGCATAGTAGACTTCATATATATTATATATATATATGTGTCCTTAGTATTTTTCTTACAAGTTGAAGGATCCCTTACAAAGAATCATTGATTCTTAGTCCCTTAGTCTTTGTTGTGTAGATATGTTCCGTAAGGCTGGCAACCATTAATGGTTGTTGAGCCAGTCTTATGAGCAAGTATATTGTTTATTTGAATCCTTGTGATTCTAGTTTGTGGTTTACTTGTTGGTTAAGTTATGTTATTAACTATAGTTGTCTATTTGGCTGATAGAGGCTAATGAAGCACAGGGGGGCTTTGGAGCTTGCCACTGGGAATTACTCTAAGGTGGGCGCTTAGTTATGGATCTCAGTAGTGTTGTTCAGTGTATAGGTTCCATACACAATTTTGCTTCCAATGTTCATGTATGAGTAGTGTACTCTAGAGTTGCTCTTAGATGTGAGCATAGTCTATTTTTGCTTGGATGTTCACATGCAATTGATTATGTGTAGTTAACCATATAAATGCTTTAGATGCTTTGATAGTTTTGATGTTCAATTTTAATGAAATGCCATGGCAATGTTTTATGTTTTTGCTACTTATTTAATAATTTAAGTCAAAGCATATACTCATGCATGACTGCATCGTGGGATTAATTAACTAGTAGCATAAAGGTTTTAACTAATGTGCATGTAATCAAATAACCTATTGTGACTAGTGTAGGACCAATTCCTATAGGCTTCCTAGGGAAGCCCTTGAAACTATCATGGTCATTAGAGGCTAAGAACTGAGATCTAGTGGATTGTCCTTGTGGTAGGGTAGTTACTACTAATCAACATCTATGAGTTGTCATCTGGCTTTGGCTACAAGTTGTGATGGTGAAACTTGGTCGGTTGTCATTTGGACGCCAGAGGTCTGATAATAAATCCTTGTAGTCTAGTGTGGCAACATTGGGGTAAGCAACTTGACTTGCTTTGCGGTGTAAGAAACACCTTGGTGTAGGTAGTTAGGATATGACCACCATCCTAGGAAATTGTTTTGGAACCCTAAACATGAGGTAGGCTACATCATCTGTAGGACTAGAAAAATATAAAAACCTTCAAGGTGGAGAGTGCCATCGAACTGGGTGGATTACTCCTAAAGTTTCAAGGGTTGAGCCCACCAATGTGTTTGGGTTAGGGTACTAGAAATGACCTAAGGGTGCACGGATCGAGTGACAAGCACTTGGTCAAGCAGGCTACAAAGTGAAGCAGAGCACTCTTGAACCTTTCCTTGAGAATAGGAGCTTAGGGCTAAAATTACCAAGGCTTTGAGCTAGTATATTATGGCCCTTGGTGATCGCCAATGTATGACCATCAGTGAATGGTCTAGGATGCAGTAGCCCTCAAAAGAGAGTTAGATGAGCTAAAGACACAAGACGGTGAAGTGGAGGTTGGCTCTTCCAACTTAGTTGGAGCATGGGTGATATGGCCATAGTGCAAAAATCAGTTAAAGACCAAAGAGAAAGAATGAGTCATGATAAGGTGGGCTAAGGCCCAGGGTGCAAAGAATGGATGACTCTTAGCTTGCACCTAGGAACTATTGCTAATGGTCCGAGTGCTCATCGAACTAGTGTCATACTTGGGCACAATGGATCAACCTAATGCACTAGAGCAATATTTTAGGCTTTGCTTCGATTAGACAGGTAGCCGTAGTGAACTTGTGGGTAGTGCATGGCTAGTGTAAGGTAAGTCCCTACCCTCCCACCAGTAGTTTGTTATTTACCTAGTAATTTCTGGCATCAGTTACGGGCATAGTTTATTTCACTTGTTGGGTAGTTTTAGGCAGAGTTAAGGGTTAACCCAAGTGCATTAGGACCTAAGGATGCATCAAGTAGTGGGGCAATACCTGGGATCCTAGGACCTACTTACTAGTGTGTGAAGCCACATAAGTGAAGGCTTAAATCATCCCAAGGTTTTGTGGAGCCAAGGGCCACCGTGGTGACTTGTGGAAGAAACTAGCCGAGTAGGCAAAGGACTAAGTCTAAAGTGGAACTAAGGATGCTATGGTGATCACTTGTTGCTTTATGTTAATGCCAGTAAGTTAGCAAAACATTGAACTGCTAGGTTCGAAATGACTAGGTGATGATAGGAAGAGAAGTCTTTAGCCTTAACCCATTCGGGGTAGTGTTTATAGAGCACCCATGAGAAAGAGTTTACTACGACCAGTTGAAAGTTGGCTCACATGTAGCCGCAAGGTAAAGTAATCTCCTACCTAGTTGAGTACTATGCTTAGTAGTCCAAAGTAAAGTAATCTCCTACCTAGTTGAGTACTATGCTTAGTAGTCCAAAGTAAAGTAATCTCCTACCTAGTTGAGTACTATGCTTAGTAGTCCAAAGTACCAATACTAGTATAGGTACATTTGTGCTTTGGTATCTATTAGTGACTCTGATAGTTACTGTGTTCATCATAGTAGAAGGAAGTCAAGGGTTGGACACCTAGTTGGTGAGGATTTTGGTTAAGCTAATTTAATCATGAAGTTAGAGCATTTTACTTGACCCTAATGTGTTATAAAAAAGGGCTAATGATTTGCGAGATTGGTCAAGTGCTAATTGGTAGGCTCACAACTCTAAAGGGATAGAACTGGCCTAAGGTGCATAAGTTGGTGCACTAGCAGAGTTGTATCGAATGAGCCACTTAGGTGATTTTCTTTGGCCAACCACCTCCCGAGAGTAAAGTAAGTTGAATGGTGAAGCTTGTTGTCCTACCAAATAAGTTTCTTTGAAATGGTGAAGCTTTAAGTGCATCTTTTAGATGAGAGGTCGGCATGGTATAGTCATGGTATAGTAGTTAAGCATGGAAGGTGGAGATGGTTCTTTGTAACCATAGTGTAAGTAAGGAATGGTTTTTAAGGAGATGCTTGATAATGTTAGAGGCTGGGAGGCCTAGTAGGCAGTCGAGGTGTTGAGTAAGATTGGAGGCTCATTAGAGCCTAGTATAGAGGCAGACGTGTCTAGTCAGCTACCAAGCCACGGATGCCTAGGTTGGCTTAGGATTGAGCTGGACTTTGCCACTCGGTTAAGGACCCTATAGCTACTTTTGCATGGGGTGAGTTTTGGTGGCCAAGAAGCAAGTGTACTAAGGACACACTCAAAGAGCTAATCCAGCATATGTAGGGTGTTAGACTTAGAGTGCAAGGAAGTGAAGGGACTTAGTGTGTACGTTTGGGCACTAGGGTACTCCGATTGGATCAATGTAACTTCAAAAACTTTAACTTGGGTAGCATATCAGTAGCTTAATCACCAAGTGCTAGGTGACCTAAATCGAGGGAGCACGGACAAGGCCTAAAGCTGTTAGCTGCTTGGAGGTCTTGGTACTCATGCCAGAAAGGTTTTCTGTGGTAGGCATGCAGGTGTAAAAGACTTCAGAGTAGTGAGAGCTGTAAGATCATGGTGCTCGAGTGTGTATGAGTACTTTATCGAGTCCACCAGTATACCTAATGCATAGAGGCTGTCTGAGGGGAGCATTGGATGACTTGTACACTAGGGTGAGCTGGGACTTGCAACTCTTTGTAGTTCACTCATTTGGAAGAGCCCTAAAGTATAGTGGAGCTTGGAGCGGAGTATGTCTTAAGGTGGTAGTGGTGTATATGACGAGGCCATAGTACACTAGTGACACACTTAGTCTAGTGATTGTTGGGGAGTTGTTGGGTACTAAACCCACAAGTGAGAAGCTGTAAGTGCAAGAGTTAGTGGACAAGTTTTGTACTTGTTAAGCTAGCTTACACTAAGGGATTTGGTATAGAGTTGTTGAATGCTGAACCCACGGTAAGACCTTTCAAGTGTGAGTGTTAACAGACAAGTTTAACTTGTTAAGTTAGCTTACACTAGTGGGTCCAGGAATAGAGGATTGAATGAAGGAAGTTGACTAGTGCCGAGCTTTGAGTAACTTTTATTGTAAGGTTAATGGACAAGTTTTCAAAACTTGTTAAGCTATCTTGCTTTGGGAGGCTCGGGCGTATAGATTGGTGTTAAGGAGTCTTGGACATAGGGTTACTAGGATGAGTTCAATAGTTAGATAACTTTTAGTAGAACATGTTCTGAGGGTAGTAAAAGACCATACCATAGTTTTCAAGAAAAAGTTCCACAAGGTGTTTCAGACTGTGTAAGGCCTAAGGTGGGGAGAGCAGTAAGCAATTGTTTGTGTACAGTTGGTGTGAGCACAAAAAATGGCATTGGTCATAGTACTTATATAGGACAAGGCCTGACTTAAGTACTCGAAAGGCATTAGCTGAGTGAGTCAAGTAGTTTAGCGCCCTATGGGTTGTTGTGTGACCAACAACCTTTGGTAGGTTTGATCGAAAAATGTTGGCACCGTATCCTAGGAGAGTGTCTTAAGGTGGGGAGATTAAATTTGGAGGACTAAATTCTCTAGGGTGGGGAGACTATTATAGCCTTCATAGTTGGATGCTCAGTGAGCGAGGTAAGTTCATAAATCCCTAGCTTAGATGCCTTAATTATAGCTGAATTAGCAAGATCGAGCAAGTTATTAAATGTTTTGCTAGTTTTAAGTGGTTTATGGCACTAGGTTCACTTAAGGGAAAAATGGTCATTTTGCACCTCAGAGGGTTGAGATAAGTCCCGGGAGTAAACATGATGTTTAAAAAATCCAAAGCCTAAGTTAGAAAGCTTTGCTTAAGTATTTATTTACTAGTTACTATTTGGGGAATCGCAAGTTCTAAAAAATTTTGAGGGGGAGGGACTTTATGGCTTTCTAAAACTTGGGAGAGGGTTTGTTTTGGTCATTATTCACTCTCTTCTCTTACAAACCCACAGCCCTCCCAAACCCTCTCAAATTCTTGCTCAATTCTCCCCCAAATCAAGATTTCTTGGTGAAAAATAAATGTTTTCTTTGTGCCCATTGAAAGGAAAGCTTGTTTCACACTTATTTTGTGCATTTGAATCTTTTTGGGGGCATTTTCAAGCTTGGGCTTGCTTGAATTCGTGAGGTGACTCATTGTCGTTGAAGTTTACATGTTTCTTGAGCTTAATTAAGCTTGGGTTTCATTATGTTTTGGCTAATTTAGTGCCAAGAACCTTGTATTACTTTAGAACTTAGGCAAATCCTTAGTGGAGCCTTGGATTATGATGTTCTTGGTTTGTGGTGCTTGATTGTTGCTAGTTCAAGGTTAATTAAGGTAAGGGATTTATGATTCATACTCATTTGATGCCATTCATAGCTTGTTTGTGGTGAAATTCTTGTGAGTTTGATGATTGACATTAGTTATGGAGAGAGGTATTCATGGTGGACTAATGAGGCTTCATAGCTTTGTGTGATGTTTGTATGTGTTTGCAAGCTTGCAATCAATGGTGAATTGTGGCATAGGAAGTGTGTTTTGTAGGTTTGCAAGGTGAGAAGGTGTCCCTAACTTGTTTGGGAGCTTTTGGAGGCCTCCCAATGAGTTGTGTGCACCATTTGCAAGTTCTAGGCATGGGGATCCGGTGTCGTGGTGCTAGTTGGCACTGTAGTGCCCAGAGCATACTAGGGGAGGCTAAAATGGTTGGCCTATGGCAGTGTAGCCCCACTCGGTGCCGCAGTCCTACTCGGCACTACAACCACACCAGCCTTTTCGTCAACTTCCACACCCTTGTAGTTTTTTAGCCATAACTTTTTACACGGGTGTTTGATTAATGTGATTTAAGGTTTTACATGAAGCTAAGAGGAGATGTTGTGCAGAAATGTTCCGTAAACTCGACAACCATCAAAGGTTGTTGAGTTAGGCTCATGAGTAAGTTTATTGTTTATTTGAATCCTTGTGATTCTATCTTGTGGTTTACTTGCAGGTTAAGTTATGGCACTAACTACAGTTGTCTATTTGGCCAATAAAGGCTAGTGAAGCACAATGGAGGCCTTTGGAGCTTGCCACTGGGAGTTGCTGTAAGGTGGGAGCTTAGTTGTGGATCTTAGTAGTGTTGTTCAATGTATAGTTTTCATACACTATTTTGCTTCCAATGTTCATATATAAGTAGTGTACTCTAGAGTCATTCTTGGGTGTAAGCATAGTCTGCTTTTGTTTGGATGTTCACACATGGTTGATTGTGTGTAGTTAACCATATAAATACTTTGTATGCTTTGACAGTTTTGATGTTCAACTTTAATGAATGCCATGGCTATGTTTTATGTTTTTATTACTTGTTTAATAATTTAAGTCAAAGCACATACTCATGCATGACAACATCGTAGGATTAATTAACTAGAAGTGTAACTGTTTTAACTAGTGTGCATGTAATCAATTAGCCAATTATGACTAATGTAGGACAAGTTCCTATAGGCCTCCTGAGTAGGTCAACGAGGGGCCAAGTTAGTCCTCCTCCTGAATCTCCTCCTGGATCATGGGTATAAACTTCATCAAGCAGTTAGGGAGGTTGGTCTTTTTAGCATCCTCAAAGCCTTGAATAAGTCCATGTTGGTCACTCCTAGCTTCGGCGCCTTTGTAATTAGCTTCTCTGGAGAGAAAACATCAAGGTTCTGGGCCAACCTTGTCATGAATGGTCCTACACATATAGCCCCATTCCTCGCATGGAAAACGGTGTCCCACACTTACCATACAAATGATACTTCCAAGTGGCAATGCACTCGGCAGACAATACAAAAAAGGTAGAAGAGGTCCGTCTTTGTCACTACTCCTGTACTCACCCTCATACCAGCAATGGAGTGGGTGATTAGATAATTGACATAACGTACAGCTGGTGACCTCAGCCTAGATGCCTTGAACACTATGGGCTAGTAAATACCCCAATCCTTTGTGATCTCTACCTAAAACTCTTGCAAAATGGGGGTGCTGCTGCCAAACTCGTAGATCAAGCTTCTATGCTCATCAGAATTGATAAACTCATGGGTTGAAAAACCAAGGAACCACCTTAGTTCATCCAAACTTAACTCAAAGTTCCATTCTCTAGGTTGGAACTTTACTACATCAGGTCAACTCCAACTGATGTTGGTTGTGTCAAAATCATGGGTGCTCAAAAGCTGAAGGTGTCGGTAGGCTACCGGCAATCAAACAATGACAACTAGCGATCAAAATCCACAGGGCTCAGACCTCTTCAACCAAACCCAATTGAGCTAACATCTACAAATCAGTCAATTTATTGGCCTTAAACGGTTTCTTCATCAACCTATCAAATCTCTCACACTATGAATTATCCTTGAATTCAAGAAGAGAATTCATCCTTTTCAACTTCTTTGTCATTCTCTTCGTGTGAATTGGCAGCTTCTCCTGACACTTAGCCATCTTGAAAAATGCAGAAAACTTCTTCCAGTGCATAATAATCTCAATTACCATATATTCCATAATGAATCCAAGAATAATAGCTTTATCCAAAAATCAATAAAATTCCCTTACATATAATGGCTAGACTTTACCTTTAGGTATTAAGGTGACCAGGCTTAATATCCTAAGCTAAAAGCGTGACAAACATGGGAATTTGAACCAATATAAATCATGATTAGGCTCTTTCTTGGCGTGCAAAAAAACTATCCACTATTGCACCAAAAGACTACCAATCTATAGAATTCATGAAATTCCAAAGTAAATTAGATAACCAAGGCATTCTCAACAAATCTGCAGATCATATAATTATCCATTCAAGTCACCAAACACCAAAAAATTAGCATACAAAACAATAAATCTATCAAGCATGCAATCCCAACTCTTCCCCTTCCAAACACAATAACCAAGAAACCCAATCATCATAAAACAAGCTATCAACTCAAAAAAAAACATGGGTAGTCATGCAAAATCAATCGACTAACTCAAATACAACCTACGCATAACAAGAAATTACGGTATTCTTCCATCAACTTCAAATAAAGTTAGAGAGAGAGAGAAAATCAAATATGCTGGGATGAAAAACAAGAAGCTAGACAAGGAATAGAGTCTTCCAATAGTGGACAACCTTACTTGAGATGCAAGGAAGCAAAGTTTTGCATTTGGGGGCTTCGGGAAGAAATTTGAGTGAGTTTCATGCAAAGTAGGAAATTGAAATTGTGATCAAATTTTTATATAGGTGAAACACGGTCTATAACACGGGCATGTAGCATACCTTGTTACTTAAAACTTCTTCCATATGCTATTTAACGCAGGCGTGTCACGCGTTGTGTATTAGGTCTAAACCCAAAAAATTTTAAACCGTAGAATGGAAACATGGGTAGTAACATAGGCGTGTAAACGACCGTGTGCATTTAACATGACTTCTAATGTGGTTGTGTAAAAGACCATGTTTGTGGTCTGATGCCCAAAAAATTTTCAAAACAGAGAAACAACATGGGCAGAAACATGGGCACATCTGAGCCTGTTTTAGCTAAATAAAAATAACAACATGGTCATGTGTAAGATCATGTTTGTGCTCTGGAACGCAAAAATTCATAAACTCGGGGATGAAACATGTTTGTAAACATGGGAGTGTATATGATCATGTAACATAAACATGTTTTAAAACATGGGTGTGTATGTGAATGTGTTTGAGCTTTAGAATTGCAAGTTTTTTTAAGACCAAGAGTAAAAACATGGTCATGTATTAGACCATGTAGAGGAACATGCTTTGTTTCATGACATGAACATAAACTGTGTTTGGTTACTGTAGCTCACACAAAAAATTGTTGTGAAAAATTAATTTTAATAAATCAAATATGGTTGTTTTTAAGACCATGTTAGGCAACATGATTTTGAACATAGGTATGTTTAAGAGCATGTTTAACTCTTAGATTTTGAAAAAAATTACAAACTTACTTGGAATTGAGCTCAACCTTTTTCTTACCACTTTCATCACCAATTTCTTCCAGAAATGCTCTAGATTCCTGCATCGACAACACTAATTATAAGGTCTTAGGACAACTAAAATCTAAGTAAACTACTTGAATAGAAAATAAAATAAATGAAACAAAAATTCAATGCTTGGGTTGCCTCCTAAGAAGCATTTGGTTTAGCATTGTCGGCCCAACATTTTCCTTGATTCTTCAAGGAGGTTTTCCTTTCCTTTACAACACCATCACATCGACATAAGCATTTTCCTTACGTCAAAAAGCTAGATTGTAAGATCCTTTAGGATTTGGCTTGGTATTCGCCAACTAAGCTCCATGTGGCCTTTTGAAAAGCATCTTAGCAAGTTGACCAAATTGGGTCTTGAAATTCTGTATACTTGCCTTAATATTACATAATTTTGATTCTATCGCATCGATCCTTATATCAAGTTGTTGCATATACTTGGAAATCAATTCCTCTATAGTTTTCCTTCTTTATTATTGTGCTCAAGGCAGAAAACCAAGCAGTTGTTGCCTCTAATTATTCTAATAAAGATTTGGATGATTCCTCCATCCTAGATTGTATGTATTCCTATAAGGATTATTTTGCGGCCTCATAGATTTCCAATGAGGTCCACTTGCTCGATTTTGCTCAACTAATGGGAAATTCTGACATTCACAAGTCACATGACCTTCTCCATAAATGTCACTTTACATCACAGCTTGCTTTTGATTAGCCTAAAATTTTTTAACCTCTCTAGCAAAACCCTTAATTTGGGTTACCAAAGCTGAGAAAGCATATGAATTTTGAATCACAATTGCTTTACTTGGCGTAATATTGGACAATGATTGTCATTGGTAATTGTTCATTACCATCTCCTCAATCAAATATTGGGCTGCTTTAGGCATCTTGCTATTTAGAGTACCACTAACCGTTGCGTCAATCATTTGCTTGGTAGCATAACTTAAACCATGATCGAATGTTTGTACTTGCATCAATGTAGGTAATCCATGATGCAAGCACGTTTTCAATAAATCCTTGAATCTTTCCTGAGCTTCATAAAATATTTTTTGAATCCATTTGATTAAAAGCAGAAATAATGTTACAGTGGAGGAAAATACTTCAATAAGAACTTTTTGGCAAAATCGTTCCAAGTGGCAATAAAACCTATTGAAAGTGAAGGTAACCACTGCTTAGCTTTTCCTTTCAATGAGAATTGAAATAACCTCAATTGAATGTTGTCCTCACTAACTCCATTAATTCTGAATGTATGACTTATCTCTAAGAGACTAGCAATATGAGCATTAGGATCCTCATCTGCCAAGCCATCAAATTGAACACAATTCTGCACCATCTGAATAATATTCGGCTTGATCTCAAAATTGTTGGCTTTGGTACAAGGTCTAACAATACTTGATTTTTTTCCTTCAAGAGAAGGTTTAGCATATTCCAACATAATCCTCACATTTTTGGTCTTTTATGATTAATCTTTTTTTATTCTATCCTTACTACTCCAACTCAGAATGTGATTGTTACGACTTGGTACACTTCAAAGATAAAAGTTTCCTCAAGGTTTTTTTTATTTCTAGATATATTTTGACAACTTCATGGGGATGGCTACGAGTCATACATCAAAATTCTTGCAAGAAAAAAAAACAATGAATAAAAAAATACAAAGAAAAACACTACAATAAAATAAATTGCTAGATTAATAAAGATAAATTTTTCAAGTAGCAAACTCAAAAATGTTCCCCAGCAATGGCGCTAGAAAACTTGGTGTGTCCATAGTTAACAACAAACCTTTCCTACTATGCTAATTAAAAATATGGAGTTGTCAAATCTCTCTATACCCTTAATTATGTGAACTCATAGGCAAGCGCACCTATCATCAAAGTATAGCAGTGACAAGTACCATGATCGTTTTTCCTAAGGAATGGAAGTTGTCTACCATACTCAACATCTCTCTATCATCTAACCAAAAATTAAAGATGTTTATTTAACTAACTACTATGAATTAACTAAACTAATCTAATGCAGTAAAATAAACTGCTAGCTATTGACTGACAGTAGGAAAAAATTAAGACAATCAACAATAAAAACCCTTAAACTTAGAATCAAATCCCCAAAGAAATTCCTTTATATTACTTTTACTTTGATATAACAGGATTGTGATTTACTTGGACCGTGGAGTAGTACCTAATGTAGATTAGCTCTCTATTATGCCAATTGCACTAACCATATTCTTAAGTTACCGATATGGTATCTAGGGCTATTGTACTTCCTAAGAACGTATTACAAGCCTTACGGCCCATTATTAGGTTTCGCCCTAGTTCGGAGGTATTATATCACACCTCTTACTCTTGGTTATGATAATATCCCTTTTATCTAACGGTGATCCACAACAAACATACTGGATACTACTTGGCTTATGTTCATCATCTCATATTAAATTAATAAACTAGCTACTATTAATCAATGCATCAAATAACAATGGATAAATCACAAGAAAAACATAAAATCATATTAAACCAAATGCAATCACAATCACAAAATCATCCTAGATTTCATATAGTCTAAGCATGAGTAGGAAAAGTTTAGCTCATGATGCCATAAAATATTGAATTTCTTCTTCTTCAAGAAATTTTTGATCCAACATTCATAAAATGGTGTTAATAATCATAGTTGTTTCTGGCAGCCTTCCTCCATTAAGAGCTCTTTTTTCTTTAGTGTATTTTCACCTCCTTCTTTATGTCCTATCCTTTTCTAAAATAACCTTAAAAACCTTAAAAAAATGACAAACACGGTCTAGTACACGCCCATGTTAAAGCCTGTGTAACCTCTCTGGAACTTAAAATCTCACAAATTTAAACACGGTTTGGCATATGGGCATGTAACTTAGGCACGGGGGGTGTAATAAAGTGTGTTAGGAACAACATGGGCATGTAGCAAGGTATGTATACTCCAAAACTTCTCCAAAACTTTGCATAATTCCTTCCTAACTCAAATGAAACTAAATATGACCTAAAAATGAAATACAAACTAAGTAAGCGCCATATCCGAGCTAAAACTTATTAAAGGATAAGCAAATATAATGGAAAAATATATAATAAAAAAATTAAATATAAGCATATCACAAACCTACCATGGGGAAGGAGGTTATGCACTAGCTTAGCTTTGACCACTCTAATCTTTACAACTAGGTCATTATGGCCACCATTAGACGTCGAGGTTGGTAGGTTCTTTATGGGCCTTTAGGCATCACTTCCATGACATTTGTACATGAGTTTTATGCTAATGCCCATGCTTTAGGCCACTTCCTTAAGCTAATGATTCAAATGCGAGTATGAGGGAGATAGTTGATCATCCATATTGACCAACTCAACACACTATTTGGTACCCAGAATTTTGGAGGACATTTTCACCATCTATCAACAAAGGGGATGACTATAGTGCTTTATGGAAGGCCCATTGAATGGGTCAATTGACCAGGTCTATTAGAAATCCGTCCTACTTCACAGTTGCATCATGATTTTCAGGCCCGGCTTGTATTCATCAATGCAAGTTTACTCCCCACCACACTAACTCTAGACATGACTATGGAGAAGGAAGAAATTCTCTAAGCTTTTTCCACCGATGGTCTGATTAATGTGGGGGCGCTCATATGGGCGAGTATCAGGGAGGTTGTGAGTGACCTTAGATTAAATATGGTTTTTCTAGAGTTGCTAATGCAATTGATGAGGCAACAGGGCATTCATGATTCTGAGGATTAAGAGAGAGTCTTATTTATGGAGAATGTCAGCAGGCTCATTTATGCTGGCTTGGCTGTGTGATGGGGGGAACGTCTGTGATATCGTGCCATTGCTAGTAGACGATAGGCGGGAGATGATTGATGGATTAGATGACATTTTTTTTATGTTTATGCTTTATAGATATTACTTTGCTCATTATTTTTTTTTATTTTTGTAGTTGTGTTGGATATTGTTATTGGAGCATTGGTTGCTCCCTATCTTAGTTGCTTTTATATTTTTGTTTTAGTAGTTATATTTATAGTTTTTATTCATATTTTAGTTTATTAATGATCAGCTTTTATGTTTTCTTGGAAGCCTTTTCCTATTGAATCTGATGCTCAAATAAATTTTATCGATCTCTTGGAACATTGTGCATCAACCAACTAAATTTTTCAAGGTGGTATCAGTTTTTAATGCCCCTCTCTTTTTCGTTTTTTGTTTCTCATGTTTGCACATTGAGGGCAATGTACATATTAAGTGTAGAGGAGTGGGTAGCTTAGGCCCAAAGTTTTCTTTTTATTTTATTGAATTATTGAAATTTTTTTAAAAATTTTTAAGCTAACTATTTCAATCATAGTTTAAAAAATAATTTTATTGTTAGAGAACAATTGTTGGTTTATTATCTTGAGTTTTTAACTTGAAGATTAAGTAAGTGATTCTTCAAATCTTTCACTTATGTGCTTAATTGTTTTGAAAATGTTTTTTTTCAATTTTTTATCAAGCTAGTAGAAAATGGTCTTTAGAAGCTATTTTTTGCATCAAGTTTTTTATGTTTAGAACATTGTTCAAAACATGCTAAGTTGTGAGTTCCTATGTTTGGAATTGTGGTAAGATTGGTTGATAGATTTGTGGTTAATTGTTGAATATTGAATAAGAATTAAATATGAATAAGTTTCTACTCCATTGTTTGTTGGTATTGAAATAGGTTGGGGTCTTTTTCTAAGGTAAGAGTCAATCACAGTTAGAAAAGAAGCTAGAAGCAAGAGTATGATCAAGGATTACCTTTGATTGTGTTAAAAAAAATAGCTTGGGTATAAATAGTGCTACTAAAGTGTACATTTGCTGCAAAATTTACCAACACATGAAAGGGAATGCCTGAAAAAGAAAAAAAAAAGTAAATAAAAGTTCAATCAGTTGCCTATTTCCATGGTTTTGTGGCTTGAATGATTGTGCATAATGAGCTTCAATTTAGTGTGGTTTGTACTTTTTACTTTGCATGCAAGCTTGATGTTTCCATTGAGCTTCAAGAGATATAGGTTGCTAGCTTTAGAGTGAATTATTCCCGTTAACTTATTTTATTTTTAAAGTGTTAGATGGAAAGTGTTGCATGCTAGATAGTCTTGTTAATTTCTCAAGACCTCTAACGTCTCAATCTTCTCCTTTATCTTTTTTTCCTCAAGTGTATAATCTTATTTTATTTTTCAAATTTTCTTTTTATGGTTCACTTGAGGGCAAGCAAAAGTTTAAGTGTGGGGGAAAATTATGATATGCTCATATTTATACATGTTTTCTATATTCTTTTCTTTAATAATTGCTTGTCATGATGTGTTTTTTGTAGGAATTAGTGATTCATTGATTTATACTTTATTTTCAAGCTATTTCAGCTCTATTTTGGTTAGGAAGGATTTTCTACGAGTTTTTGAGCTGAGTTGCATGTTTTGGCAAAAATTGGAGTAAACCTAGCTTCATATATGCCCATGCTAGCACCAAACATGCCCGTGTTCATTGCCACGCCCATGATCTAGACCATTTCATTAAATGTTCATGATTTTTACATTCTAGAGGCAAAACATGTTCTTGAACATGGTTGTGTTCATGACCATGTTTGAATGCTATTAAGGTTTTCTCAAGTTATTGCTAAGGTTTTAGAAGAGAAGAAAGAGAGAGGCACCTAGAAGTGGCCAAGGGATGCCAGGGGTAGCTAAGAGGAGAAGAAAAGGCAAAAATACATAGCCTTAGAATTTGGTTTTTATCGTAAAAGACTACCAGAGGCAATTCCAACGATCAAACCCAATTAGTTCACATCAAAGTAAGGATTTTTGCGAGGACAAGAATTCAAAGATGGAGCCTTCGATTATTAGTTTTTCTTTCTTTCTATTGCGTTTTCTTTTCGGGATTATAAAGTAAGTTCTCTACTCATGCTTAGAGCAGATGAATCCTAGGATGATCTTGTGTTTATGATTACTTTTGGTTTAATAAAATTTTATTATGATCTATCCAATATACTGTGTTGCATTGATTAATAGTATTTAGCCTATTAATTCAATGTTGGAGGATGAACATATGTAGATATTATCCAATATGTTTGTTGTGGATCATCGTTGGGTAAAAAGAATGTTGTCATAGTTAGGAGTAATAGACCAGCATAATACCTCCGGACTAGCCACCCTATTGGTGACTTAAGAATAGAGATTAGTGAATAGGAATAATGGGGACTTAATCTATTTTAGGTAGTATTCCATGGTCCAAGTTAACTATATGCCTCTTAAACCAAAGTAACAATAATGCAATGAATTTCTAGGAGGAATCGTATCTAAGCATGACATATCTTGATTGTTGATTGTTGACTGCTTTCCATTACCAATAGTTAGTTGTTTACTTAGTTGTTTTTATTGCATTAGTTAGACAACTTCGTTCCATGGGAAAAATGATCTTGATACTTGCCACAGCTATGCTTTGATGATAGGTGTTCTTACTTATGGTTCACACATTCATAAGTATAGAGAGATTTGACACATCCACATTAAGAATTAAATTATTGTAATGGGAAGACTTGTGAACTAAACAACACATCACCGTGTTTGCTTGCTATTGGGGTTCTTTTGAGTTATTTATATTGAATCAAAAATAAGAGAGGAGGAGGCAAAATTATAGAGAAAGAAAGTTTAGGTTTCATAGTAGAAGACTGCCAGAGGTAGTTCAGATGATCAACACTAATTAGTTCATTCCAGAGCAAGGATTGCTTGGAGGAGAACAGTTTTAAAAATGGAGTCTTCTATTTTTAGTTTTATTTTGTTTTTGTTGTGTTTCTTTATTAGCATGATGGGCTAATTTCTCTGCTCATTCTTAGAGTAGATGAAACCTAAGATGATATTTTTATTATGATTACTTTTGGTTTAATATATTTATGGTTTTCTTGTGATATATCAAAAGTTTTTTTTTATGGAGTGATTAATAGTAGCCAGCCTATTAGTTCAATGTGGGATTATGAACATATGAAAGTAGTATCTGATGTGTTTATTGTGGACACCATTGGGTAGAAGGGATATTGTCATAATTGGGAGTAATAGACCGACATAATACCTTCGGACTAAGGTGAAAGCTAGTAGTTGGGTGACAGAACTAGTAATGCATTCTTATGAAGTGCGGTAAGACTAAACATCCTACTAGTGGCTTAAGAATAGGGATTAATAATAGGGAGTAATAGGAAGGTAATCTACTTGAGACAGTAATAGGAAGCTAATCTACCTAAGAATAGGGATTAGTAACCTTGATTAGTAATAGGACTAGACATCCTACCAGTGTCTTAAGATAGTAATAAGAAGTTAACTATATGCTTATTGAACCATAGTAAGAATAATGCAATAGATTTTTAGGGGGATTTGTATTTAAGCATAAGATATCTTGAATGTTGATTGTTAGATTTGCTTTCTGTTGTAAGTAGTTATTTAGTTATTTCTTTTACTGCAATAGTTGGTTTAGTTTAATTCTTAGTTAGTTAGCTAAACAATCCTTTAATTACCTGTTAGATAATAGAAAGATATTGAGTACGATAAACAACTACGTCATGTAGGAAAATTATCATAATACTTGCCACTGTTATGCTTGAATGATAGGTGCACTTGCCTGTGAGTTCACACACATACATGCACACATAGATACACACACACACATACACACATACATAAGTATAAAGAGATTTGACATATCCATATTAAGAATTGAATTAGTGTAGTGTGAAGAGCTTTGTGAACTACAAACAGGTCGCACCTCTAGGAGTCATTGTACTCTTGGTTAATGAAAGCTCTTTTGGGTGTGATATTACATTTTTTTTTCTACCGGATTAGTCCTAAGTTAAGGTTTACTTAAGGTCTATGTTGTATAATGACCGGACTTATACCAAGCATATCTTTTAGCGAATTAGAAAACAAGTCTTTAATTGAAAGCAAGAAAATTACAAGTTGGGCCTTTTCCTCTATGGGCATATCCTTCCCAATTTTAGGACTTTAGTTAGGGGTCAATTCCAAGCTTTCAATTTCCATTTCTTGACATTTTCCTTTAGTATGCTCAATAAGGGGCTCAGTGACTTTACTCAAAATGTTGTTTGCCAATTTGTGCACGCAAATCTTACCAGTGACTGCCTTGCTTTCATGAACACCTTCCTTACATCGACTTGGTTGATGTCGATGTTTGCATCCCCTTGTTTGGTTTCAAACATCATAGTTAGAGATACTTAACATTTGACCTTAGGTAAAAGATCCCTTATGTCTTTCTTGCCATGATAACATTGTAAGAGGATGGCACATTAATAACAATGAACCTCTTTATAGTCAATGAAAAGAGCTTAACATCATCCATCATCGACTTCCCTCGCAGCATAAAGGGAGGGTCAATCTATCATAAAATCGGCTGTTACCCTGCGCTAACTCTGAAGGTAGGTGATGACATAAACTTGAGATTCACCTTAGAGATACATAAGTTTGTGAGAAGATGAGCAAATATGACATCAGTGCTAGAACCGTCATCACTAAGGACCCTTTTCACGTCCAAATTTCCAATATGGGCCATAATTAGACTAGGATCATCATGGGGGAACTCAACGACTGACCCATTATGCCTTGTCAGCCTAATAACTAGGAAGCAGTTGCCTACAAGGATTTCAGTTATTGCATTGAAGATCTAAGTCATAGTTTTCCTCATCACTTATCCTTTCCTTATCTTTCCAATCATGCCATTTCAGGGATGGCAGGTGAATATATCACCTTAACAGCCCCTTTGTTTGATCAAATATTCTATGTACTTTTTCAGTTGATGTCAGTCTTTGATATCGTGATCGTAATCTCGGTGAAACTGACTATAATTCTTAAGATCCCTTTCGTTGTCCAAAAACTAATAGAACAATTGAGAATCATGCTGAAGTCCCTACATCACCACTAAGATGTGTATCCTAGGATGAAAGTCTGGGATATTCACTACTTCCCAGTTGAATTGCTCAATATTGTCTCATAATGACTCACCAATCCTTTGGGTAATATCGAACATCTACTCCGCCATCTTTGCTAGAGGGTGACTTCTGATGAATTGCTAGGTAAAGGTAATGGAGAACTCGTGGAAATTGGAGATCTAGCCAAAAGTGAATGAATTATTCTATCACGTAGTGGCTCTAAAATGAGTCACCTTGAAGCACTTGCACAAAGCTACGTCATTTGCTCCAAGTAACACCATGCTTTTTTTGTACTTTGTCAGGTGTGCCTAAGAATTGCTCCTTCCATTGTATGACTCAAGTTGAGGGACCCTAAAGTTGCTTGTCATTAGAGACTTAACTATTGTACGGTGAAAGGAGAATCATTACAGACTAAGGCCTCCATTAAGCAAATCTAGCCTAGTTTCTTGGAGACTTGTTTCTCCACATGGTCAGGCCTCTCAAAAAGTTTCTCCATCAAGGCTATTATACATCCATTTTCTCCTCACCTGTGGTACTCAGTTGGGGTGAATAATATTGCATTTTTGGTGAGTAACTCCTCAATAAGATCATCTCTATTTTAGTCTGTGAAAAAGTACATACTTCATGGAGGACTCCTCATAACTATTCTTCTCTAGGTCACTTCGTTTGACTAACCTATTCTCATAATCAGTAGATTTTTTTTTAGGTGGGTTCCTTCTGGCAAACTTTGCTTGGCTAGATGTTGATCAACTTACTAGGTCATTTCAATGAGGAGTGAACATTGGAAATCACATATAAAGCCCATTGTAATAGTGTTGGGTCATTCTTCTAGAGGGACAGATATCCCCTATGAATAAGGTGGATTCACCTCAATCTAAGGGTTTGGAAGCCTTTTGTCTTTCAACCAACACATCTTGATGACAGCTACCTGTGGCTGGGTTCCCATAGACAATGCCAAATGGTAGCCCATGTCATCTTTTTGTGTACTATGTTGACATGTTGGAGTTAGTGTAATGATCGTTCAGTAAAGAAAGGCCTGAAATAAAGAAAAAATGAGTTAGGGGAAGTCCGCAGAGTATTTCCATGGGGGAACCTCTGACATTCAAGTCAGGCATACAAAAGAGGAGAGTTAGGGAGTGTGAGCCTAAGAAAGAGTAGAAGAAGTATGATTACCTAAACTATGTGGAAATTCTTAGTATTTATAGGCTAAGCAGGAGGCAAGGTTGGTCCACTACATTTGGGATGTGGTTGGCTGTGTCTAACTGGATCCAGAGTTACAAAACTAGTACCTTAGACTGTCCCCTTGCCAATTGGCTCTATGGTGCCTACAGCTAAACCTTTGACACACCACCTGTAGTACAGTTGTAATAGTGTTGGCAGGGGTCCCTAGGAGGACATCAAATTAAGATAGTCTTTAGAGGGGAGTAGAGGTGCTAAGGTGGCTGTTCGATCTTTGGCAAGTAGGGACCTCGACTGATGACCCTTATTGAGGTCCCTTTGGCAATGCTAAGGTCATGATAACATCGAGGTTCCCCATTGACTAAAGTACCATTTTTACTAGGCAACTTCAAAATTCTGTAAGGCCTGGAAGTGTGTTAGCACTTTGGCCATCATAGAGGTCATCCTATATTCCCAAAGAAGGCTCTTAAGCTCCTCAGCCCATTGTCCCTTATCATCACCTAACCTCTTCTTAAGTCTCTTCTTTATAGTTCTATTGGTGACCTTTACTTGTTTGTTTGACTATGGATGAGCAATAAGGGCAAATTAATGTCATATTCCTTTTTCCTTAACAAACCTACTCACTTGAGCATTATAAAATGACCTTACATTAAAAAGTGATCATTCCTTGAGGGTGCCCAAGTCGACAAACTATGTTTTGCACAAGAACATTATAACTTGAGGTTTATGAACTTTACAATGTTTTGACTTTGAACCACTTGATAAAGTATCCAATGGCCATGATGTAGTATTTGACTTGTAAGTAGGTAGAACGCCAATCAAATTAGTCCCTAAACAAAAAAAGGGTATGAGAAGTTGGCCAAAGTAGCATTTGATAAGGGAACCCTCTGAATCTAAGTATTAAGTTATCATGAGTAGCGTAATTAGACAAAGTACCTTGCATCTTTACTGATTGTAGGCTACAAGTACTCTTATCTCAATACTTTGTGGGTCATGGCCTTTAATATGATGTTGCTCACAATCACCATTATGAGCTTTGCTAAGTACCCTAGGCCCTTTAGCCATTGTTAGATACTTTTTCAAAGGTAATGGAAATCCCCTTTTATACATATACTCGCCAATTATGACAATTCTGCCAAATGGACCCTCAACCTCCTCTACTCCTTAAACGTTCACTCATCTGGTCAATCATCAAGAAGTGCCAAATCAACCCCCTCAAATAATCGCCTTTTAGGGCACTATATAGCTCAAGAAAGTGAATCAATGGTTTGGTCAATTACTCCATCAAATCATCTTCTTTGCCTTTGGACAAAACCCCTACCCTCATATTCCTTGTGCTTAAAACCTTTTCAGCTAGATCATGTTCAAATAATTGAATCAACTTTTCAACCAAGCTAAGATAATTACAAAGTATGGTTTCGTTCACCATTTCTATCTCATTTGCTTGGTTAACCATAAGTTGTGAATTAGACCTCTAAATGTCTTACCCCTACTTCGCCAGCCATTTTAAGTCTAGCTATAAGTGCTTACTAGTTATTAAGAACCTAATAATATTGTTTAATGCTAGCCCTTTAAGAATAACCTCACCTCTAAGTGGTTCCTTCCTAAGGCTCCATCTATATACAATTCCTAGGATATCGCATTTTTTTGTCTTTGGCATTGGAGACTCCCTCTATCATCGATATTTCTGCCATAAAATTTGCTGACGTTTAGGCCTTTATATCCTTCCACAGCTCATATTGAATGTCGAACTTGGCCATTGGATTCACCAGTTTCCTAGTACACTAAAGTAACTATGCTACTGGAGAACATCTTTTAGAAGTAGACCCATCCTGACAACTATCCTGTGTGTTTGGAAGTATGAACTTAGCTTCCTGGAGGCCAACACCAACAAAAAGGATGACTGACTAAAGCAATAGGTATCTTTACTCTGCCCTTTGTAACATCTTGCTGGTGCAATAAACAAGCCATTACTTTTTCCCTTCTTCCAAACCAAGACCACGTTGATTGACCCCTCAGTTACAACAAGGTAAAATAACCAAGGGATCGCATCGCAGTTGCTTTAGTGTCTGTAATTATTTTAAATATCAAAATTTTAAATTGTGTACCAAATGTCATACTATTTTTTACAAGCATGGAATAATATAGGTATGGTATACCAACTATTAAAGGTGTGTGGGTCTAAAGCACATATAACATGTATATAGATTAATTAATAGTTTTTTTACACATAAATAATATATATATTATATTATAAAAACATAATTTTAAGCATATAAATTAAAGAATACAAAATTCTTTCAAATATCAAAGTAAATAATCAATTAAATATAATAATTATATATTTTACATAAAAATATTAAAAACTAAATAAAAAATAAAAAAGTGCATTTTTCGTAGTTCTAAGATAGTGTGGTAGGACGTGAGACAACTGAGATGCTTGGTACCAATCGATACAGTCTGGTATGAAGGATAAAATGAGACATATAATTCCTGTATCATTTTTTGGCTAGTATGAGACGGTACCTACTGATACACTATGAGATTTAAAACACTATTAGATAGTCCTTAATTGGGCCAAAGGCTTTTTTGCATTCCTCGGTCCATTCAATCATTGAACCCTTTTTGAAAACTTTAAATAAGGCCTACACTTGGCCCTGAACCATGAAATAAAGTGCCCAAGGGCAATAAGTCTCATTGCCAACTTGTTAATGTCTTTTTTATAATTAGGGTTTGGCATCTTCAAGATAACATCAAAGTTATTATAATTTGCAATGATCCACATTTTAGAGACCATGCACCCTAAATATTTTCCTCCTGTAACCCCAAATAAATGATTCTTTGGGTTAAGGCACATATTGAATTGTTGTATGAGCTGGAATGTCTCTCCTCAAGTCATCAACATGTTGGTTCAAGGCCCTACTCTTCATGATCATGGCATCCATATAAACCTTGATATTGGCACAACTAATTTAAAAAGATTTTGTTTATCAACCTTTGATAAGTTGCACCTACTTTATTCAACCCAAAAGGCATCCGTCAGGAATAGTACAATGTTTACCCAGTTGTGAATGTAGTGTTTTTCTCATCCTTGAAGTCCACCATAATGTAATGGTACATATGAAATGCACCCATGAAGGTTAAGGCCTTGATTTTTGTCGTGACATCGACAAGCTGTCTAATCAATGATGGAAGATATGAATCCTTTGAGCAAGCATTAAGATTCGTGTAGTCCACAAACATTTGCCAATTGTCATTCCCCTTTTTGGCTGAGGCACTTGCAAACCACTCCACTTATTGGACCTTATGAATGTCACCTGCCTTTAAGAGCATCTTAACATACCCTCTAGCAAATTACCTTTTTTCTAGAGCCATATTCCCTTTCTTCTCTTATACTGGCTAAGCCAAGGAGTTGACTTTAAACTTACGGGTGATGACCTTGAGGCCTATCAATGGCGTGTAACTCTGATGAGAGCTAACTCCACTTCCATAGACTCCTTGCAGACAGGTAGGTTGCTCTTGTCTTCTATAGGAGGCTATTTCTTCTTCCCCTTTGAGTCATTTTGCAATAGTAACACTCAACACTCAAGGAACCCTTTAGGCTAACAACAAACTCCTTTAAAATAAAGCCTAATGAGCAAAGATGGTGAAGTCTCTTTTATGGGTCGTAAAAATCATTGTTAGTCATTTCACATTTAGCTGTTTATAAAATTGTACAAAAGTAGGACTTTCGAGTAAAACACCATAGAAGGATGAGAGGTCTAGTACCAAGTTCTATCATTTGAGAGTCACAGATGGTACTCATATCTCTAGATATCCTTCTAGCATCAACGACAAGCTATGAAAATAGAGACAAAAGAAGACCTATTGACCTTTAACTTATAGGTAACCATACTTTCTGACCCCAAAGGTTGGCATAGAAATGAAGACTAAAGAAGACCTCTTAACCTTCAACTTGTGTAGCCGTGTTTAGGTACGCATTTTCCATGTCAAATTTTTTGATATTGCCATTGTCACGATAGGTTCCACGTCAGGAAATATCACTTGTAATCTATCTGTAGCCACCCTACCCCAAATAAGGTCATCTTAGGAAGACTATTGGATCAGAGTCCTACACTTGTAGCAATTGGTTACTTAATTACTTGTCCCATTTTGAAACTTTTCATCCATCTAGTTAATTAACTTACAGTCCACTGTCCATCCATTTGCTTGGACTTAAATTTTTTATTTAGAAAATAAATCAAAACATTGTTTTGGCTCTTATAAAACATGAATAAACAACAAGAAAAAGCAAAAAATCTGGTGAATCTACCTACAAGTAATAATTGTGCACATGCATCATTACACAAATGAAAACTATGCACACGGCCAACAGCAACTAATACATTACTTGACCAAGGGACATTTGAGGCCAACTAGCATACATACGTATATCGAAAAGCTACTACTAAGATACAAGCTCCACCATGTCCTTCCATGTGCCACTAGCCTTTGTAAGGCCAAAAACAACTATAGCTAGAAACAAACAACTTAACCAGTAAAACTAGAATGAATGAAAATTCACTAGGTGGTTACCTACATGAATAATAGTAGTTCAACAACCTTTTATAGCCACAAGCTCCTTATAGATGAAATCTACACAACAACACTAAAGGGAATGAGAACCAAAGATTCCCAATAAGGGATTTCAGTACTTACAAAGAAATGCTGAGGACACACACACATATATACACACATAATATGTGAAATCTACTGCACACACTTGCAATTTAAGAGCTAACATATCTGGATATATTTGGGTCTCTTGGGCCCTCACCTCTTCCTAGTTCTCACACAGACATCACCTCTTGCCTAGCGAGTTCTAGCCCCTAACTTGCACCTAGCAAGTGAGCCTAGCTCACTGAATAACCTTCCCTTTATTGTTGTACAGGTAACAAGGGTGGATGCTCTTTGCTTAAGTTTCAAAGTACTCACTAGGTGTACGAAGCCTCTACATAGTGCCTCAATCCCTTATGCTTGCCTACTCCATTAGTGTGCTAGGCTTCTACCCATACTAGGAACACTAGGCCCCCATGTAATGCCACAAGTAAATGTTTGCCTAGGTCACTAGTGCACTAAGCCTCCACCCAACTTATCGACCAAGAGTGCATTAGGCCCTTACTTATGGCTTAAGTCATACTTGCCTAGGCTACAAGTACACAAAGCCTTCACCTAAGGTATAAATCCTCACTTGTACCTCAAGTTACAAGATATCTTGGTCATAAGTGACTAACCTTCACCCTACCTGCCTATGGTGCACTAGGCTTTGTGGCTCACATTACGATTTGCCTATGTTAATGTATAAACTATCCATGGAAGCACCATTACTTGGTTACCCTACCAAGTCCATATATAAACTATCCATGGAAGCACCTAACAAGTTAAACTACGGACCCAAGGCCCCTAAGCCCCTTAGGACACCCATAAGCACATTCCAAGTTCATAGAACTTAGTTCATGATGAGAATTAGATATTTTCTAGGTAGATTCAGTCTTTAATGAAAGCATGGATGTTGTATCCCCTTTTGTTAGCTTCATGTGGGCTTTTGAAATACCTTAATCGAACACCCAAGTAAAAATTTATAGCAAAAATACTATAGGGTGTCAACGTTGGCAACCTAGCTCAATGCTGTTGCACTAAAGGTAGGTGCAGTCACACTACAGTGGCCTCAAGCATGCTTCCATTGGTGTTGTTGACCAAGCTCAATGCAGCAACACCAAACCATTGGTGCAACAACATCATGACTTGGAGAAGGATTTTGCCTTTCCTTTCATTCCATATGCCTAAAGTGAGTTCCTTAGGCTAATTCATGCACTAACATGCCAAAAAAACTTCCATGGACCATATACAAACACACACACATCAATTTAGCACATGAATAACTAAATCCCTTACTTCAATATGTAAGAAAAAGCAAGATCAAGCACAAAATCTCCTCTAAGCCCTCATATGATTCCATGCAAAATCCAACACATTAGGCACTAGATTAATCTCACTTTAGCTAGACTCAAGCTTAAGCAACCTTAAGAAACCATGAACAACTAAAGAAAAAAGATGTGATACCTAATCTCACCAAGCATTAAAAATGTGATCAAAGAGCTTTCACACCAACACTATGCAAGAACAAGCCATTTCTTGCATGGGTTCCTCATGGGGCTTTGATTCCCAACAAAAATTGATGAAGTGATGGAAATTTGGCCATGGATTCAATAGGAAAGAAGGATCAATAGGTTTTGAGAGGTTAAGATAGTGAATAGTGCATCCCAAGAGTCCCAAAAACAACAAGAAATAGAAGAATTGTACAAAGAAACTTATAATCCTATCAATCAATACATAAACCAATCAATTTTGGGCCATATTTATACTAATCTTAGCTAGGGTAGCCAGCCATAAAAAGTGCAAACAGACAAGAAGTCCCAAACCACTCATTAGTCAATCATGAGATGGTTGTATTTTGCACATTGAGTCATGATATTTTATTAAGGCTTTAATCCAATAATTTTTTTATTGTTTTGTTTCTATGTGACTTAATCAAACATAATTATGACCCTAGAAAAATAGTATTCTTAAACATCCTTGGTCTAGTATTATTGTGGAGTGGGTTACAGTGATACATAAAGACAAGTATGTGTGGAGACTAATATGAGATATATAGTCTACATATGGGTACAAGTTGGAGAACTTACATACTTGACCAACCCACCATGAGAATGCTACAAGAATCGCTATATGAGTGTCATAAGTGATTTTCGTAGTGGTCATGGTATTTGTAGTCCTTTGACCTATGGTGATTAAGGTTCCCTATATGTGAGTCAAATACTTTGATACTTCCCTTTGATGTGCGTAACTAAGTGAACATGAATGTGGCCATTGCGTATGTCACATATCATGCGAATAGATTTGTATGATCAAGATGGGATTTGTCCCTCCTATGTAACGGGAGTAATATTTTTGGGCTCTTTGATTGGATGATACTAAGGAAACGCATGGCCATGCTCGAATGAGCTGATATGGGATATCAATTTCATCAATTTTAGTCAGTTTACTTGGTAATCAAGAAACCTTAGATTGGGCTGTATGATGGTGACACATTCCATGTCTCATGCTCAGTCGCGATATCTTGGACAAAGGGGCAAAGACATTTATGAATAATTATCATAGAGCTTTAGTCAAATCACCAATTATTTTTTCACTTAAGTAGCAATGATGTGTTGCTAGACACCACTCATTGTTTATGATCATAAATTTGATTTATGATCATTGCCAATGTGATAGAAGCCTATTGGGTCACATACTTAGAACCAATTGGATTATTTGAGTGCATGGGCCAAATTGTTTGGGTTTGGTTTCATGATAATTTTAGATTAATAATTGGCCTAAAGGTTGAGCCATTATGAAGCCCGACATTAAACCTAAGTGGATTAGGGTTTTGAAACCCCTTAGGCATAGGAGTTGAGCCTTACTATATATACATCATATAGTGAGAATTTTTGTAGCCCCAGCCTTAGCCTCCCAAAGGATGAAATCAGAAGCATTCTAAAAAGTTCCAACCTCACTCTCCTCCTGCCTTTTCTTGGAGGACGCAAGCTAACACTGCGGGCGTAAGAAGAATGCATCTACTGAAATGTGGTGGAGGCATGGTGATTTGAGAGGTTTGTGTGGATACCAAAGAAAACTTGAACACATCAATTGTTCAAGTTTGTGATTTGAATCAATGGTTGGGTGAAAGACCCCAACCAACTAGGTATAAAATTTCAAACACCTGA
Organism: Aquilaria yunnanensis; assembly: GCA_039654915.1. NCBI lineage: Eukaryota > Viridiplantae > Streptophyta > Magnoliopsida > Malvales > Thymelaeaceae > Aquilaria > Aquilaria yunnanensis. The sequence continues at coordinate 42,055,522 of CM077599.1, read as the reverse complement.
TTTACTCTATTTCACTTGGATCTTGGAGGGTTTTGGTTAGTTTCTACTACAATTTTTTGACTCCTAAAACCCTACAATTTTGGGCCATATTTATACTAACATTATCCAGCATAGCTGACCATAAAAAGTGCAAACAAACCAGAAGTCCCAAACCATTCATAAGACTAGTTCTACTGCTAATAAGGCACTAACGCATACATTTAACACTATTTTATGTACAAACCATGTGGACCAAGTAACATGTGCCACAAATATGTCCTTTGTGATGAAAATATGTAGGAAACTTGAAAATAATAGAAGAAACCAGCAAAAATTTGGGCAGAGCACCAAAATGTCTAGGAAAGAATGCACCTTTAGGTGCCATTAAGGCTCATGGCCGTGCCTCATAGGTTTGGGAAGTTTGTCTTGGATTCCTTCACTTTTATCTCTAGTTTATTGATGAAAATGAATGAATTTGGTTTTTGAAATATTTTGCACATTAGGAGCTTGTATGACACAAAGTGGCTCCATATGCTCCATAACGAGTGTCTTAAGTGCTTCTTACATGTCTTTGGCCCTCTTCCTAGTGATAAGTCCAAATTTTATCACCAATAAGTCCTTGTCCATCATTAAAGTTCCTATTGTTTTTGGTACTCCATTATCTCCCCTTCCTTAAAGAGATTCATCCTCAAATCATCACCTACAACATACAAAGATAAGTTAGCTACAGTGAAAGTAGCACTAACATTGTGCTCACCTTTCAAGTCCAACTTGTAAGCATTATAATTGATCTTTTCTATGACTTTGAAAGGTCCATCTTCTCTTTCCTAAAGCTTTGACTACCTATGGTGAGGAACTTTTTCTTTCCTTATATGAATTCATACCCAATCTCTTGGCTCAAAAATAACCTTCTTCCTTCCTTTGTTAGCTTGGTTTGCCTATTGTTGAGTATTCTTCTCTATTTGCAACCTAACCTTCTCATGCAATGTCTTAACCACCTTGTCATTTTGAGCTTCATCTAAACTAGATATATCACTCATAGGCAAAGGCATCAAATCTATTGGGGCTAGTGGGTTAAAACCATAGACAATCTCAAATGGTGAATATCCTATTTTTTTATGCATTGCCCCTATTATATAAAAACTCAACATGTGGCAAATACTCTTCCCAAGTTTTTAGGTTCTTTTTAATAATGGCTATAATAATAATGATTAAACTCTTATTAGTTACTTTAGTCTGGTCATCAATTTATGGATGACAAGTTGTAGAGAACAACAACTTTGTGCCTAGCTTGCTCTACAAGACTTTCCTAAAATGGCTTAAGAACTTGGCATCTTGGTCACTAACAATAATCCTTGGGACTCCATGCAATCTTACAACTTCCTTGAAGAACAAGTTTGTAGTCTGCACAGCATCATCAGTCTTGTGACAAGGAACACCGTGTGCTATCTTAGAAAGCCTATCCACAATCACAATGATAGAATCTTTACCATTCTTTGTTCTAAGAAGTCCTAAAACAAATTCCATAGAAAGATCAATCCCAAAATGAGATGGAATAGGTAAAGGAGTGTAAAGACCATGTGGATTTTGCTTAGATTTAGCTCTTTCACACTCGATGCAATGAGAATAAACTCTCTTTACATCTCTTTGCATCTTCGACGAAAAGAAGTTTTTTTTAGTGTACTTAGTGTTTTCTCAACACCAAAATATCCCATTAAGCTTCCCCTATGAGCTTCCTACAGTAACAACCCTCTCAAAGATGTCAACAGAATACACAACCTATTTTTCTTAAAAAGAAAACCATTCATTCTAGAGTACTTGTCAATACCTGTTTTTGCACACTTAGCATATAACTCACCAAAGTCAGAATCTTGTGCATATGAATCCTTCAAATACTCAAATCCTAACACTTTTGCATCTAAAGTAGAGAGAGGAACATACCTCTTAGACAATGCGTTGGCCACCATATTCTCTTTACCTTGCTTGTACTTGATGTGGTAAGGAAAAGACTCTATGAGCTCTACCCACCTTGCATGCGTCCTATTGAGCTTTCCTTGGCCCCTAAAATTCTTTAAGATTGATGATCTATATGGATGATGAATTCCTTTAGCCACAAGTAATGTTTCCAAGTTTCAAGTGCTCTAACCAAGGTATATAGCTCCTTGTCAAATATTGGGTAGTTTAACGCTGCCACACTTAGTTTCTCACTAAAATAAGCTATGGACTGCCCTTCTTGCCTCAAAATAACACCTATACCAAGTCCACAAGTATCACATTCAATCTCAAAAGTTTTGGAAAAATTAGGTAAAAATAAAACAGGTGTATTGCTCATTTTGTGCTTTAAAAGCTTAAATGCATCATCTTAAGCTTTCTCTCATTTAAAGCCTACATTCTCCTTAGCACTTTCATTCAAAGGTGATGCAATGCTAGAAAATTACTTTATAAACCTCTTATAAAAGGTAGCAACCCCATGGATAGATCTTACCTTAGAAACTGACTTAGAGTTGGGTACTCTTGTATGACCTTTACCTTTTCTTAATCAACTTCTACACCCTTAGAGGTCACAAGAAAACTAAGAAATATCATACAGTTGGTACAAAAAAGAACACTTTTTAATAATTGCATACATCCTTTGTGCACTTAATGTATCCAATACATACCTAAGATGCTCCACATGTTCATGCAAGTTCGTACTATAAACTAAGATGTCATCAAAGTAGACCATAGTAAACTTTCCAATAAAATCTCTTAGAAAATGGTTCATTAACCTCATAAAAATACTAAGAGCATTAGTAAGACCAAATGGCATCATTATCCATTCATAAAGCCCAAACTAAGTCTTAAATGTAGTCATCCATTCATCCTCCTCCTTCATTCTAATTTGATGGTATCCATTTTTAAGATCAACCTTAGCAAAAAATAGTAGAACCATATAACTTATCAAGCATATCTTTAAGTCTAGGGATAATACATCTATACTTCAAAATGATTTTCTTAACACGCCTACAATCCATGCATATTCTCTAAGTTCCATCTTCTTTAGGCATCAAGATCACAAGCATAGCACATAGTCTCAGACTTTTTGTCACATAAGTTTTGGCCAACAAATCCTTCACTTGCCTTTAAATTTCCTTTGTCTCCTTAGGTTTGCTCCTATATGTAGCCTTGTTTCCTTAGGTTTGCTCCCATATGTAGCCTTGTTTGGAATGGAAGCTCCAGGAATAAGGTCAATTTTGATGTTTTACACTCCTCAAAGGTGGCAATCACTTGGTTCATCTAGGAACATATCCTTAAACTCCTGTAACAAAGATGCAACAACATTTGAAAGCTTGTTAGTTAAGTCACTAGAAAGAAACAAAGAATCTTTGAGAAGTGAAAAGAGCACTAGTTGTTATGCTCTTAGGGCTTTCCTCACATCACCTTTTTTTATCATTAGTCTCTCTTTTATTTTCTCAAAATTTTCCTCTTGATTTTGCCCTCAGGAACTCTCAACTTTCTCTTTTCTCTCAGGGCTTTTCCTCTCACTTTTTTCTGATTTTCTCCCATCTTTCCCCTCAAGTTTTTTTCTATTCAGGCCCTCATATTTTCCTCTTTTATTTTTATTTTTACCTCACCATGAATATTTGTTTGATCCTCCATCACTTATTGTAACATGAGTGGTGCTAATGTGATGGTCTGCCCTTTGGACTTGAATGAGTACCTATCATTGAATCCATCATGGGTCACCCTCCTATCAAATTGCCATGGCCAACCTAAAAGTATACGACTAGCCTCCATAGGTACAACACCATATAGGATTTCATCTTTATACCTCCCAATCTTAAAAGCCACCATTACTTGCCTTGTCACCTTAATCTAATCTTCATTATCGAGCCCTTGCAACCTATATAACCTCGGATGTCTTGTTGTTCAAAACCGTAACTTATCAACCAAAGTAGTACTGGCAGCATTAGTATAACCTCCACCATCAATAATCATACTACATACCTTTCCTCCAATGTGGCATCTTGTGTGGAAATGTTTTCTCTTTCATCATTTTCTTCCTTGACTTGAACATTCAAAGCCCTCCCTACCATAAGTGAGACCCCTTCTTCCACCTATTCCACATCAGTATCATACTCTAAATTAGGCATATCTAGGCAATCATAATACTCCTTGCCACTCTCATTAATCACAATTTCAACTTTTACATTCAATATGATGGTTCTTTGATTGGCACATTCTTTTGCATAATGCACCCTTCCATTGCCCATAAAACATACTTTATCATGATTACTAACACCATTCTTAGAATCAAAATTACCTTCCTTAGGTCTTTTTGGATTTCCTTTAAAAGGTGCGGATTGCCTCTGAAAGGTGTCACAACTTTGCCCTTGAACTCATTCTTTCATAGCTTATCCTTCCTTGCATCATTGGCCCAACTTTTCCTTGGATTAGGATTAGGTTTTGGTTGAAACCTTGTCACCTTTCTTGTTTTCAATTACTTCTCCACCCTGATGGTCATGTGCACCATGTCTTTTATCTCTACACAAAGATGCAAATTAACAAGATTAACTATTTCATGGTTTAAGCCACGTAGGAACCTTTCCATTGTTGCTTCTAATTTTTCATCTATATTAGGCCTCATCAAGGTTACCTCCCACTCCTTGTAGTAATCCTCCACTAACCTTGACCATTATGACAACCTTTGAACCTTTTGATGAAGCTCTTTTTGGTAATAACTTAGCACAAATCTTCTTTTCATAAAAGCCTTCAATTCTCTCTATGTTTGAATAGGTTCTTCAAGGTTCCTTTCACTTAAGCTCACAACTTGTGTCCACCAAGCAAGTGCATAATTAATAAACTACAAAATGGAAAGCTTTACCTTCTTATCCTTTCGATATCTGTAGTACTTAAAGATCATCTCCACTTTGGCTACCCATTCAAGGAATTCCATCAGATTACTTTTCCCTTCAATTGGGAAATATGCAACTTGATTGCATTGAGATTTGTATCTTCTCTAGGCTACCCCCTCAAAGGTTTCCTTGGTGGTGATGGATCAAGGGTGCTCTCAAGCTCCTACTCTTCAAGGTCATAAAGATCATAGCTTGTGGTATGAGCCTTCCTTGGTGGAACACTATTTGGTAAACATCCAAGGATGCCTTTTTTAGGCCTTAACTAGGAGCTTTCCTCTTCCAACTTTTTGAATTGATGAACCATCTTCTCTTCCATGCTTTTTTGGAATTGCACCTTAAACTTCTCAAACTCAGAGATCATAGCTTCATAGAATGTCCTGAAATCTTCTAGAAAAAAATCAAAGATCCTCACAAGAACACTATTTCTCTCAATTTGTTAATGGAAAGATGCTATGGCAACCAAATCTCCCAAATTCTAAAAGAACTTACTCAAAGTACACCAACTAATTTAAAATCCTTCAAAAAATTTCAAGCCTTTCTAAGAAAAAAAGAAAATAGTAAGAAAATGATGGGAAGTAATGAAAATAAGAAGTTCTTACAATAGAAGATTAAAAGAACAAGAGACAAAAAAAACTAGGGTTTTGGTTTGATCTTGAGTTTTGGATAAACAAGAGTTTTGCTAAAAAATGAATATTGCTTGTAATAAAAGGATATTCTAGCTATTGTAAGAATATTTTTTTATTTTCTTACTGAAGACGTGATTCAAAACTTTAACATAGTTTCTTGCTACAAAAGAAAAACAAAGGGAATCAATTCTTGCAGCAAAAGACATTAAAAGGAAGAAACTTATAATAAAAGAATGAATTTTAAACAGAATTGAAATGAATTTTTTATTGGTATTTTCTAGATATTTTGGATGCAAAACACATGAATGAAAGGTAGCAACACTTCTTGAAAGGACTAGGATGAAGAAAGAACAAGGATGGCACAAATTGGAGGATTTTGAGTATAAATAATGAAATCTAAAAGAAACAAGAACAAAACAAATTAGGATGGATGAAATAATGCAAGAATGAAGTAAAAAAAAGCTAAATTAAGTTTAAAAAAAGGTTGATTGGTCCTGTCTTACCGCTTGGGCTATGATACCACCTGATCGATGCCTTATGTTCCCAGTAATCTTTAAGCTCCTCACGAACCTTGCACTCTTCTTTAATGACAAAACCAAGAATGGAAGAAATTGAGTAAAGGAGAAAGAAAGGAAGTTAGAAATAGACTTGGATGGGAAAATAACTATAGCAAAGAAGTTAGAAGGAATTTAATTGGAAAAGAAGCAGAGAAAGCCCCAATGTGCTAAGGTATTGAGATAGAACAAAAAATAGAAGAATTGCACAAAGCAACTAGTAATCATATTAATCTATGTATATACAACACAATTTAGGTTCTATCTATACTAACCCTAGCTAGGGTAGCCGGCCATACAAAGTAAAATTGGACTTGAAGTCCAAAACCACTCATAAGACTAGTTCTAATGATAACAAGACACTAACACACACTTTTAACACTCATTTGGGTACAAACCATGTGGCCCAAGTAACATGTGCCACAAATCTATCCCTTGTGCTTAAAATATGTAGGAAATATGAAAATAATAGAAGAAACCAGAAAAATTTGGGTAGGGCACCAAAATGTGTGAGAAGGGATCCAAATGGGCTCTTAGGTGCACCCTTAGAAGCCAGTAGGGCTCATGGGCATGCCTTCTAGGTTCAAGACCTTTCTCTTGGGTTCTTCAGCTTATATCTCCAGTTTATTGATGAAAATGAATCAATTTGGCTCTTCAAAACATTTTGGCATGTTAAAAGCTTATATGATACATTTTGGCTCCATATGCTCCCTAATGAGTGTCTTAAATGCTTCTCGCATTTCTTTGGCCCTCTTGCTTGTGATATGTCTAGAATTTATCACCAACAGTTCCTTGTTCAATCTTAAATCTCTCGTGCTTGCTAGTCCTCCATTAACTAGCTTAGGCTATTTTGTCCTATACTTTGGTTTCTTGTCACTTAGGTCTAAATGAACTAGTTTTTAGTTTTTAAAACTAAACTTATCACCTCGGCATGCAAGATAACGGTTTGCCCCTAATGATACTTAGGTGCCAAAACAACCAAGGAACTTTGTAACCCTTAAACAACTTGCTTGATTTGCTTATTTGAACTAAATGAGGCATTAAACTAAGGATTTTTTACTTGTTTAATAAGTTTTCCCTAACCATTAAAGGTTTGTTGCTTAGAGGGCCATAACGCTATCAACTCTGATCAAGCTGTACATCAAATATATGGTCTCTAATTCTGCTATCTCCGTAGCCCACCTTTTTCATGACAAAGAGGACTCTTTCTTTTTTATCATATGTATGTCCCTCTAGTGGATCCAAGGTTTTTATCTTCATCCCTCATGCTAGCAAACTAGGGCCTCTCCTAGCTTCATCCACGATTAGCCTCCTTATCATCATTGTTCCACCTCTTATGTCTATCCTCTGGATGTTTGCATAAGGAAACAGGATGGACAATATATTCCCTCAATTTACCCTCTATGACAAACTTATTTTTGAAGTGATGCAACTCAAAGTAATTCTTAGTATCGTAGCCTCTATCCTTAATGGGCTACATTTGGGGGTAATGGATGTGGCCATTTGGTCACCATGTTTTGCATCTTCAAGAGATATAAAGTATATGTTGTCATCTCCTGTAAGGGAGTATACAAGGCCTTCTACACCTAACCCCTTTTCCTAGACAAAAGCCCCATTGTTCTTTATGAGTTGTATTTAGGGAAGCTATCTTATTGTGCTACCCTGTATGCATGTAAAGGGTAACTTGGCTAAGAATCCATTGATATTACAGATAGCATGCTTATGTAGATCCCACAGTAGCCTCAAGTCCATTAATAATCCCTAAGTTATGATGAGTTGATGAATTTTAGTATAAAGGTCCAACACCTAAATTGCCTCTACGTTGAACCTCTAAATGTAGCCTTTCAAGTATTTTAGTTGTAAGTTGAATCTCAAAGAATTTCCATAGAAAAGTCTAGGAAAAGTCCCAAAATGACTAGAACTGATGACTCTTATTTTTCCCAAACTAGCCTACAGCAACCCCAGTGAAAGTAGATCTAAGGGCCCTGCACATAACCGCACTTGTAGTTTTTCCCAAACCTCATGGACATGAGGTACTTCTGACAGTGGTTAGTAAGGTCCATAATCCCATCATACAGATCTATATTCAGCATTCTAAATCTTTTAGGGGCTGATACATTGCTAATCTTCTATGTGAACAATTAAATCCACTTGTAGCTTATGTCCATAACTATTGGAGAATATCGCTCAGCATGAAGATTCACAACCTTTAGACATTTATCCATCTAGTCCAACCACCTAAGGACCATACTTATACTGCTTAGTTCAGGCCATATGAATGGACCTTCCACCACTGTGATAAGTTGTACAATGGGGACTTGATATTTTCTAAAGCTCGATGACTTTTAGCTACTTCCTTTGGTTCCCGCAGAATCACTCTCTTGATCTCTAGCTAAATAGTGGCGTGAAGCCTCTCAAAAAAATCATGTTGGATGCCTAAAACTTGTCATATTTTAACGCTTATAGGGCCTTTCCTCTCACCGGATATCAAGGAAGCAATAAAGGCTCTTCTCTAGTGGTCTTCTATTTGGTCTCCTAAATCTAAGGGGCCTTTATGTGCTCATTGAGACTCCATCCTCTGTCAACAACATTGTCCACCTCAAAGTGATCCTAGTTATGTCAGGACTCTGAGTGTCCATATTGGTTGCCACAGACAATGCCAAATTGAAAGTAAAACTATCAGAGAGATTAGTTGAACCATACCTCTTTGTGATTACCCGAGCCAGTATTGCTATGCCTACAACCATAAATAGTGACAAAGCCACAGAGTATATCCTCAAGAAAAACCAGATAGTCAAGTTAGCTTTCTAAACAATGGGCATAGTAGCTACAAAAGTAAGGTGTTTCTTACGCACTGTGGATGTTCCGCGATGGCCTCCTTTTTATGGATAGGGAAGTCAATTGTGGCCCTCTAGAAGTGCAATTAAAGGAATTCTATTCCACATGGGAATCTTCTCTTATTGAACATCTTCCTTGATTAATATTCTAGTTGAATCGGTCTTTGTGTGCACTAGGTCTAACTAGTTAGACCCAGTATGGTATGTACATTATTTCTCAAGATTAAGTTGGGAATCAACTTTGGCAATTAGCATTAGAGTTTTTTCAACGGTTGCGATAAAAATTTTGAAGCTAAAAGCTAAAAGCTGCACTTGGATAGCTCTTCCAAAACTTTAACACTAATCACTAATGTTAATTACAAGCAGGGTCATTATAAATGTGCCACCCAAGAAAAATTTCATGGCACAACTTATTATATGTTTAATGTTTTCATACATAGTTCATGAAAATATATTACCAAGAATACATCACATTTCTATGATTTTCACAAACTATTTATTTCTTGCTATCTAAAAAATGTTGGATTTGCTTAAAAAATTATCAACTTGAACTGAAAATACTTATATAACCAAGTAACAAATAGCGTTTGTATGATACAATGTTTAACTTGAATAGAAGTATAACATATTTAACTCAAACCATTGGAATATTTTCAACTTAACAATTGAGATGTTTAACTTGAAGTTACTATAGACTTCAGATTTTTATTTCAAGATAAACCTTTCTAATGGTTAGAATGTAGGTTCTTTTAGGGAAAAAATTTAGTAACATAGCTACATATTAAAATAATTGAAAAGTGAAAATTTTTATTAGAATGGAAATCATATGAGGTGTTTTTAATGTTGTTTCATATACTTTCTTTGTCTCATATTCTTTTAAATATTTGGATTTTAAGTGGAGATTAAGGTGAAAATTTTTGATACTTTCTACAGTTTTTTAGCTCTTGAAAATGTTAATAATAGATTGGCACTTTTCAAATTTTAGTAATTTACTTGAAAATTTCATCAAGATTTTAGTTTCGATTTGAAAATCTTAAGGCCTAAAATGAAAAAATTTTGAATTATATCAAAAAAATTAATTTTTTTGTTAAAAATAGCGACTAGTATTGTATTTTTTGAAATAAGAGATAAAAATAATGGTAGTATTGTAAATAAAATGTAAAATAGTTTATCAAATATAGAAATAGTCTAAAAACTTCAATACGACCCAAAATAGCAAATGGTATAAAGAATAATGTGGGATAGGTAGAATAATAATTAGTATGACAACATTAGTTATTAAACAATTTTAATGATAACAAAAGTTTGCAACCTATATGTTTAATTATGTAGTGAATATTTAAAAAAAGAAAGGTTAGATAAAAGTACAAAGGAATGTAGGAAAGAAAAATTTTGTATGATTAATGGAGGTATAAGACAAACTTTCAATTCTGGAAAATATGCGGAATCTAAACGTATATATGCATGAATTTCATTGCTTTAAATATCATCAGACATATGGTCACCAACCAGAAATATTACTACCTAAAAAGGGCGATTTTTGTTTTAAACTGAAGGCCATCCTTATAAGTAACCAAAAAAAAAGTTAATAGGAGAATTAGAGTGTAGAAAATTAATGAGAAAATATAAAATAGTGGCCAACACTTGTTCTAGTTTTTCAAAAATAAATGGACCAGCATCCAACAGTGAAGGTACATGTGGGGCGTACACAGAGATGGGCAGGAGGTTCCCAAAGCAGCAGTCGATAAATAATGAGGCTGCAATAATGAAACAAAGTCTAGCTCCAATTCATGAATGTTATTTCAATCTGCAACCACTCACGAGAGGAGCTATAGCTAGCTAGCATATTTTATTTTCAACTAAATAATATATATTGCCCACCTTAATCACGTGCAAAACGATTTAACACCCTCCTTAAACCTTGAAGGCTGTCGGCTAACTAAAACCTTTAAGATGAATGGAAAGAAAACTTACCGTCTAACATAGTAGAAAGATTGCAGATTGTGCCTTTAGTGATAATTGATCACGCGATTCCATTGAATTGAGTGAACAAAAAGTTTATGATTTTAGGAAAGTTTTCTAATTGATATCGTCTATTTCTAATGGGAGGTAAAGGCATATTTATAAGTTAGACTAGGAACTCAACCTTATTTGGAATTGACATAATTAATCCTCCCGTCAAGAAAACCTTCAATGACAATTTCTATATTCCAATTAACTCATCCAACTAGATTCCTTAGAATTGAAACTTTTTTAATAATTCTCATATGAGTTTCATAAAATAAATAATTACATAATACAACGGTAAAATCTATCAAAGGTATGCTTGCTTATTTAATTCTGGTGGTCTGGATAAGGGGTTTGAAAATTTTAATGGGTTGGGTCTCTATACAAATCTTATTGGAGCTAAAACTTCCAACATGAATGAAGTGTCATTAGACAAGTGTCAAGAACAGGCATTGAGAATTCTGAAGAATTTTAATAATGTAAAAGATCAGATTAAGGGCAACAAGTTCGACATTAAAAAGTGAACTGAAAAGATTGGTGTGAGGAATTAAATCAATAGAAAAGTCCTGCAATAAATGGCCAATACTTTTCCTTCCTTCGATTTAAGGTTAGTAGGTTACCTTCTTTGGTTCCGTGCTTTATTTATGGGCATATTCTTTTATGGGTTTGGGTTTGTGGTTGGGTCTTATTTTTGGGTCATGTTCTAGTTTGAGCCAGGGTTCTTTTAGTTTGCTTGGGTGCTTTGTTTCTGTTGCTAGGTTATTGGGCTAAGATTTTGTTTATTATTTGGGGCACATTATTTTAGGCTTTGGGTTTTGCTCTATTAATTCATCATCTTTTCCTCTAAGATGATTTTGTACTTTATTCTTATCTTTTAATAAAATCTCTCATTGTCATTAAAAAAAATGGGTACTTGACATTTAAATTTGTTCTATCGAACTAAATAAACTCATAACACATCCCAGTTGGGTACATTTCTTCAATTTCATTGTTATAACTTGAATGGAAAATATTGGCATGACATCAAATAGTACTAGGATAAATTTAAAATAACAACTTTGATCCTCAAACATTTCCAATCAATAACTTTGAACTTTGAACTCTCAAACTAAAAAATTTTGATGACTCCCTCTCTTTGGGTAAAGGTGTTCTGTGGATCAAGTTGACTCAGCCCAGCCCAAGGAGAAGCATGGAGAGGTAGGGCGGTTATAGGCCTGGGGGAGGAAGGGGTCTTGCATGAGCCCGACTTGGCCCATCTTGCATTGGAGCCTAGGCATTAACCTAAATGACAAATTTCCAATTCTACCAAAAAGTGGGCAAATTGCACCCTAAGGCCCTACAATGGCTCCAGCTTATTTTTTGACCTTAAATTACCATTTTGTAAACTCCAACAACTAGTAATAACTAGCTTTTTTAAGTCTTTTCTTGTAAAAAAAAATGGCATCTCCTATTAATATATTTGTTTAAGTGGAAGGAAAGTGTTCCTTTACCATGTGTACTTTTCATGCTAAATGAAACTCAGAAAGGGAATTAATAGATGATGTAAAGGCTAAAGATACTAGAATTCAAAATTTGAACTTCCTATATATCCACTCTATACCTCTGTCATTATGAGAAAGTCAAAAAATGAAACATTTCTAAAAGTTGGAACCACAAATATTGGTTGCACATTTTATATTTTATCGGAAGATTTACTTTTATACATGAACACGATACTAACAGAGATGATAAAAATAAGAGAAGGGTAAAGTTAGTGAAAGTTACCACATTGTGCACAATATTGGGTTACATTCAGCAAATCCTTAGGACCTACTTTATTGCCACTTGGCTTTTTATTAATAAAAATTGCACCGATGGTGGTGTTTTTCTCTAAAAATCATAATTTAGCAAATATTTTTAAAAAATCTTGGCCCAGGCCCAGGCCCAATATGGATTTTACTGCCATGTTTGGGCTTGGCCTAACTAAGCCTAGGTCGAGCTAGTCAAGCCAAATGTGCACCACTATCTCTAGGTCATTTCCCCCACTACCTGCCTCTCCACTTTTTCTTGCTCCACCAGATCATTGAGCCACTGTTCCTTAACCTTTTTCTCCATCTCAGTAGCCTCCCTATGCAACTGCTTCTATTTCATCTTCCTCCTCTCCTCCCTCTTCTCTTTCTTGCCTTTGCCAAATCTGTTTCATGTTCCAACCCAGATATCATTTGACATTATTTTTTTTCATCCTTTAAACCAAAATCATAATTTCCTACATCGTTATACATGGAACTCAATCAAGATGCCAAACACAGCCAATCCAAAATTTAGAAATTGATGGAAGAAAAACAACGCCAAATGATGGATCTCAAAGCTACAAAACAAATCATACTCTTTTCTTCATCTGGGTACTCCTAGATCTCACTTCTCGTTTCTGGGTAACTTTTAATTTCTCAAAATTCCTTTTGTCAAATCGAATTTGATGTCTTAAGGATATGCGATAAGGCTTTAATTCAATCCTATCCTAGAAAACCAAGTTATGAAAACTTGAACGCTTGGAACATTCTTGTGTGCCACTAAATCAACACCCAATTGCTCAAAATGAAGTCTAGACTGCACATCACTCGATCCAAGGTGAACTAAAAAGATTGATGGCCAAGCAGTAGTGCCACTAGAAATCATGGTGGTCAAGCAAATTGAGCGGGGCAATTGCCCAACCTGGTTGAGGAAGTAGATTACCCAGTGGAGAAGATTGCCTACTATGTCTTCAACAATAGTGGTGCCTTACTCACCCTTGAGGTGATGATGGGTGCGACGAGTAGTGAATTAGCAGATAGGAATAGGTGTGTGACTTTTATGGATGGTGGGCCACTAAGATAGAGCAATTGCAGGCTGGATAGGGTGCATGACAATGGCAATTGGGTGGCAATGGCGTCTTGGCTATTGGATGGTAGTAGTGGTAATGGATAAACGAGATAAAGATTGACATAAAGAGAAAAAAAAGAAAGAGGAAGAATCAAATGAATGAGGAGAGAGACTAGTATTGGAAGAACATAATTAATTTTAGTGGAAGTCTAAGGCTTTGAATTAATGATTGGTAAAGTTTAGTGTCCAAACTTGTTATTTTAAATTTATTTTAGTATTATTTAATTTCATGTTGATATTTTTCATCCGATTTAATCGTGAAATCGATGAAAAATACCCAATTGAGATGCACTATATGAGTTTATGTAGTTTGATAGGACTAATCTGAAGGTCATGTACTCATTTAGTACATGAAATAAGCAAGTGTACCCCAGTAGACTTTACCCCATAATACTGTAATGGATTTAAAAATAATAAGTGACATGTGGACCACACCTCATGAAAAATTTCAAAGCATTCTTTCACTTGGAACTCATGACATTTATCACTAGTGATAATTGCCTTAGTGTTTCAATTCTATCTAGTCAAGCATTGCTTTGCACAAGAATCATAGTAGTGATACTCTTTGATCAAGTACTTTCTTTCATGTATTACTTTGTGCCTTACTATTCTATGAGCACTTTATGAGAAAAATTACACTCTCCTTTCAAGCTTCGCATAAAGCTACCTCGGCTTCATTTTATTTATCCATAAGCTTACAAAACATGATATTGTATATGCGCACAATCATGTAAGAAAAATTTTATGAACATACAACTATGATCAAAACTTAAATATAAGATAAAATCCTAATGCCAACACTCAACGAGCAAGAAATTTTCTACCTTTATACTTCACAAGATCCTCATACTATATTGTTGACAATTTATTGGACATATAACCATAAGTGAAATCATTATACACTCATTGGTATTCTTATTTTTTTTAACTTTCTCACCCATAATGAGATAATATATCTTGAGTTTTTTGGTCTCAAAGCATGTGTCCAAAACATTCAATAGCGTAACTTTGATTCTAACTTCATGGCAGGTGATATCATAATAATTTGATTGAATTTTCTCCAAAATACATATCTAGTATATAGGAAGATATATTTTGAAGACTTTATGAGCATATATCTACGCATCGACCATAAGTAGGATTCAATATCCATGCTCAATGGGGTACTTATTTTGTAGTTTAAAATAAAGTCTTTAGTGTCTTACAAGTATCACATGACCATTTATAAAATTTTGATGCTTTAACATAAATTATTATGATCAATCATAACCAATCATTAAGACCATCCATTAATGACCACTTGAATGAACAAAATAATTTGGAAATATCTATATATTTGACCAAAGCTTTAACTCCCACTCATCCTCTAGTATATGCAGTTATCAATGATTGTTCTTATAAAAATTTATAATACTGCAATGTCATGAACCCTTCTTTACCACTTAATAAGGACAAGAACTTTTAACTCAAATAATGATGTTTGTTTTTTTTTTTCCAAATTTACACTCAAAACTTAAATAACTTTAAATTAAAGTAAGCTATATTGATTATCTTATTTTAAACCTTCTTAGAAACTAGATTGAAGGTATAACATAATCATACTTTATTGAGTGTAATAATGTTTACCTTTGTTGACAATAACTATCTTATGTCACCTTATAGCCAAGATTTCAAACTTTTCATATAGCTTTTGAATTTATCTTTACCTTTATAGTATTTAACCAAATGTATAGTTCCTTTATACTCTAACTTGAAATGAGGTTAACTCATATATAAGTGAAAGCTAGATGCTAAGACATATACTATAAGCAATTAGAAATTCCTAATCCTCTTAAATTATTAAGGACCACCTTCAATCCATCTACTATTTTAGTTTTTTTTACATAGGTGGTTAGATTCAATGGTAGTTTTATACTTTAGGAGCTTTTTGATAGTTGTCCCTTAAGAACATCAAATGATGGCATTGAAAACCATATTTGTCTTTTACCAAAAAGACAACTTCATTAGCTCATTTAGTTCCTTAATTATGAGCCAAACAAGGAACAACAAACTCCCATTGAAACTTTAATCCTTAAGAAACTTACGGTTTCTGGTTTTGGAAATTCTAAGAGCATGCAAAGAGCTATATACTTAATATCCTTGTAGAGTTCACTTTATAGAAAACTATGAGTTGTTTAAAATTTATAAATATTATAAATCTTCTTTTAACTAAAGAACATACTGTATATGTATATGATCCAAACTTGGCTTCCATCTTATCTACAAATGAAGTAGCATCATAAGATAGCTTCAATGGGATCATTATTTGATGGTTTTCATACCTTCACTTTATTAGGCTTTAAGTAAGAGATGCCCCCTTATTCAAGCAACCTTAAAATCAGACATACTTTTACACCATTTGTATGTACCTTAATACTCCATGTAAAACTTTAATTTTTTTTCCTTATGCTTTTCAAATTCACCTCAATAAGCATTAATTGCTTAAATCTTAGTGAAAAGTGGATAGAGTAATCATAAGACATACATAGCTATTGTATAAGATAGTATACATTTTACCATTAAGGTAAAGTGAAATGCATGGTCTATAGACATATGTGTATGTGTCTTAGAACTTGAACTCCTTTATAATCAACATCAACATGCTTCAAAGCAAATAGTTAGAACCAATTTTGTACAAACCACCAACAAGTTCCACCAAGAATAGGATTTTACTTTGAATAAAATATATAAAAAATTTAAGGCCAAAATAAATGATTGGTCCCTTAACTTTATTGACTCAGTGTGACTTAATCCTTCAACTTTGAAAAACATAACAAGTTCATTCCTCATGGGACAAAAATGCATATTGTTGTTTGTTTACTTGTTGTTGTTTTTGCTGATGTGGAAGGGGCTTTAGGGCTTTACTAGGATAGCGAGCTCTTTTCCCCGACATTTGCCCCTGACAACAACATCTTCATTATTAGATGCAATCTCGGACTGGATGTCAACCTCCTCATTTCTTGCTCTCTTTATTGCCATACATCGACTTAAAACATCACGACCATCAAATGCGATCTCAATCTCATTTAGATGCGACTTATAGCTGGACATCAATAGATGATAGTCTGATCTTGGTTAAGATGGCATACTTGATCCCAAACCACAACTGTCACCATTTATAGGAGGATTAAGTTTGATGTTTTCTTCTTCATTAGTCTAATGACTAATGGTAAGGCTCACTTCTGCTGGCCGATCTTTTTTCTCATTCCTCAAGATTTCCTAATTCTATTGTTCTTTATTTTCTTTGTAATAAAAATAAATC
Source organism: Aquilaria yunnanensis (assembly GCA_039654915.1). Lineage (NCBI taxonomy): Eukaryota > Viridiplantae > Streptophyta > Magnoliopsida > Malvales > Thymelaeaceae > Aquilaria > Aquilaria yunnanensis. The sequence goes on along the minus strand of CM077599.1, from coordinate 42,038,425 downwards.
TAGGCATTAGAAATTGGCTTCATGGTACGCTAGATGAGCTGAATTAGGGAAAGAAACAAAGCTAAGAGCTTTATTTCTTTCCTTAAAATTTTCTGATTCTATAGTTCTTTCCTTTCCTTACATTAGGAATCAAATTGAAGATTGGGATTTTAGCCCATGGTGTAACTATGATATGAATTAGGACTTTAGATGGGATCTCAAGAGGGATCAATTTAAAGAATAAGACTTTGGTCAAGGCTTGGATCAATTATAAGAAAAATTTTAGGGTTTGAATGTTTTCTTAAGTTATTCAATAAAACCTTCAGCAATTCTAATGGGGGTTAGCCACTCACCAACATTATTTATGTCACATGTTGTTATGTTTATTTTTTTGTCTAATAAGGGGCAAACTCACATAATATATCAAAGTTTGAGTAAAAAGTCATTATTAGTCAAAGTTAAAGGATTAAGTCGCCTGAGTTTGCAAAGTTGAGGGACCAACTAGGCATTTAGGCCAAACTTTAACTCTTAAGTAAAATCTAAAACAATACAAATTAGTTCCATATTTTGAAACTAATTTTTTCTAATGATGGAATAAAAATATACTTAAAGGTCCAAAATAATATATGGTTTCAAAATCAATCCTCATATTTAGATTAGTGCATGTTAATACCTATACAAATGTTGAATTTTCGTATGCCTTCTAAAGATTTAGAAAGCCATATATGTTGTCCACCTCATGGATTATAGAATCATAAACAATTTACCATGCCCTTACTATGAGCATTCTTTAAAAATTCACAATAATCAGTATATGTGATTCATTTCTTTATGAGTTATTTTTCCTTTATAGGGTAATTTATCTGTACATGTCTTTTCCCTTGTTGAAAATGAGATGTTAGGAACTGCCTTGTCTATTTCCTAACTAATTCTAAATTAGGCTAGATTATTCTATTGTCTAATAAATTCCTCTAATTATGCCAAAATTTAATACTTTTTCTCAATTATAAAAAGTTATACGTGAACATAAGTTGCTATAATATCTTCAATCAATCCTAATCAGCTCACTTGTAGGATCTTTGCCAACACTTATTAAAGTTTCTTGACTACTTACGTAGCCATTAATTACTTGTGAGTTAAGAAAACATATTTTCATAACTCTTTCATTAAGACTATTAGTATACTAAACTATAATATTATAGGTTTGGCCAAGCATATTGGAAAACATGAAGTTACAAAGCTCTGATTTTGTAAAGTTATTTTGTCTACATACATGAATACATCATAAAACAAAGTGCCAAACCAATTTTGAAAAACTACACTCATATCAAGTAACCAATACACTAAGCAAGTCTATGGTTTATTACATAACCATTACATTCATGCCCATATTCAAAACTAAGGGCGAAGTCAATACATCACTAAGATTTTACTACTGCTACTACTTTAGCCATACGTAACACTATAGCCCGCCATTGCATAAGAAAAAAAAATCCTTTGGGCAAGGCAATCACAAAGTGTCCTTTCCTTATGCATTGCCTTACTATCAAGCAAGAAATTCTTAAAGCTAAGCCACTAATTACATGAGCAAATTGTGGAATAAAATTTACAAGTATGTGCACTAAGTGATATGCATATGCCTATTTGTATATAGACATACATATACACAACAGCTCATCATATCAACATAATCCAAGCAATCAAATTTTCCACACTAACAATAAGAGTAAGTACAACATACATACTTAGTAAGGCATTCTATGATTAACAACATATGAACATCACAACCAGTCATAATGAACTATATACATATATAAACATGCATACGTAAACTTTGCCAAGCTAATATGAGTGTACCATGAGCTCTAATAGTGGGGAATATCATATAATGATCATTCTATCATGCCTCTTCATATGTCACACACAAGTAAACAAACAAACAACACACAAAATACTCATTAGTCCATTTTTGGCCTCGAGTATGCATTCATGCATTTGCAATTTAGCTTGCCAAAGATCACTAGCCCAAAATTTCCTTGTTGTATACAGTGGCATTTGACCAATTATTATGAGCATAGAAGCCCTAAGTGGTGTAATTTTGCTTTCATGAGCCATTTGGCCCACTAGGCCTATATGTGTCCCTTAGTAATATATGCCATTTATTGGGCTTAGGTACCCATTCGGGCCTAAGATGGTTGCCTAGGCTCCTTAGCGCACCCTTCGGCACTAGCCAACATGCCTTCAACCGTGCGCCATTATGTACCATAGATATGCATAAGGGCACCTACTCATTGCACCCTTGTGTATAAGCCCACCCTATATACACATGTCCAACATTTACTAGTGTGCTTAAACCTTAGGTGCTCCTTCTACCCGTAACCCTTATGCCCTAGTTACCGTACCCTTAGTCCTCTTCTAAGCCACTTAGCATCTAGTTATCTGGGAATATTAGGAAAAAGTTCATTGTCCTTTTTTCATGCACACCTATAGCTCATACGGCTTCCATTTAGGCCTCACATTCAAGCCCAAAACTGAACCATCTGTAGCACCCTATCCATGGAAGTCAAAAGCTATGGTTCTCAAACTTCTCCACATCTTGCGAATGACTATAGCTGCACATAACCATGGACTTAGCACCCTAACTGAGGCACACACTCTCTTATGATTGCCAAACCTTAAAGCTTTAGCCACATCCATCATGCCAAACACCAAAATTTGCTACACACCTCCTTTAAACATACACTATAGAACCACCACCTATTGCCCCTCTTGGTGGTAGGTTCAATTTTATGCCATCTCAAAGCCATTTGCTTACTTGGCCCCCTGTGCCCCCTTTTACACTTGACACTTGCCTAACCACCTTGTTAAGCCATAGACCAAGGCTCTCATGGGAGACAGGGCAAGAACACGTTACACAAAAATGGTTTTTATCCTTGCAGGTGGTAGGTCAACCACACAAAAGCTCAATTTGAGCCTTTTCCTCTGGAGTCCCCTGTACCAAAATAAATCATCCATATTAACTAATATTTCTAGAGCCTTAGGCCATATTAACCATGCCTTATATAGCCCAAACTCATTTTTTTTTTTTTTACTTTAAGAAAGAAAACCAAAAAAAAAATGGCCTGTTCTCTAAAGCTCCATGGTTCTTTTTCCTTTCCCGAGCCTTTCCTCATCTATTTACATTTGGAGGAAACTTAGAGAAAGGGATCATGGACTTGCCTCAAAATAATGTCCATAGCTTATTTAGCAAAAAACCTAAAGCTCTTTTGCTTCTTTTTGCAAAACCGACAACATTTCCTTGTCTCTCACTCAAAAGATCCTATTTTCCTAATTTTCTAACCTTTTTAATGACATTTTGAGTGGTTTAAAGAGCTAGCCTAAAATGGGAATTGAAAGGAAGAAGAATAAGTGAAGTTTAGATTCTTTTCGAGTTAAAACCATATAAAAGAAGAAGAGATATGTTAAAAAGTGTAGGTGTAACTCTTTCACATAAGATGGATGGTTCAAAATACATCACTATAGGGATTGGGGATGTATTAGATGGATTTAAGGGCTACTTTTCAACCCTTTTTTAGACTTTTTCACCATGGTCTCCTTCCTTTGAAGCCTTTAAGTTAAAGGGGTTGAAAATGAAGAGATCCTCTAGGTAGAAGACTACCACTTCCTCAAACCCCTCACTTGTGTTTTCCTTTCAATTTAAATCCTAGTTTTTCCCTTTTTCCTTGTAACTCCATCCATGCAATTCTGACCTTTGACCATGGTTAGCTAGTGTTAACCATGCTTGAATCAGGTCTGACCATTTTTTATGATCCAAAAATACCAAAATTCCTCTATTAGCCTTTCTTGCATGATTGGATAAAACTTTGTCAAATTAACTCCAAAATTTATCAAACTTCACTAATTTTCACCAAATGGTTCTAAAACCATTTTTCACCTTCCTAAACCGAGTTTAACCATAAAATTAGAGTTTTGCCATTCTTTGCTTCCTTTCCAAGAAAAGGTCAATCTTTGTTTTAAATTGAGTGCAAATTTCACCAAGATGTTTAATTCTCCTGTAGCAACTCAATTACACTTCTCTTTTTTGAAGTCAAACCTTTGACTTATGATTCTAGACCACATCATAAACACCCCATGATTTGCTTCAAGTTCCACATACGCATACTTTCAAACTGGAGATATTGATTAACAAAGAAAGATCACATAATTTCTTGGATACCAAGTTAAGTTCACATAGAAATCAAGAGAGATTGCTTCACTAGCGAGAAAGTATTATTGATCAAATTTTGAATAATACAATAGGCTGGATGGCCTTAGATAAAAATACCCTAGAATATATCCTTGAGCTCTTGGTTTTAAAAAATGCAAGAGGTTGGATGGCCTTAAATAAAGATACACTAGCAAGAAAGTATTATTGATCCTCCAATAGATTGAAAAGTCCCTTAATGTGCCCATGCAATGTCTCATTGAGCTCTCCGACTATCTTTCTAGTTATTGGTCCAGTAGTGATCTTTAAGGGTCCTTGAAGGCAGCTGAATTCTCATCATCTTGCCATTCCTCAAAAGGATTCATCCTCAAATCTACATGATCAAATAAGGATAAATCAGAAACATTGAAAGTGGCATTCATATTGCACTCGCCTGGCATGTCCAACTTGTATGCATTGTCATTTATCCTTTCCAACACTTAGAATTGCCCATCACCCTATGGATGCATAATGGTCTGTCTTTCAGCCGGGCACCAAGCTCAAACACAACTCTCTTATGCCCTTAATTGGCTGATGTTACATATTGCTTACTCCTCATTTCAATCTGTTGTTTAACTTTCACATTAAGCTTTCGCACAAAATATGCTTTTCATGCTCTATTTGAGTTAACAACCACATTACTAAGTAATGACATTAAATCCATGGGAGTTGGTGGGTCAAAACCATATATCACTTTAAATGGTGAAAATCCAATAGTAATATGCTCTACATGGTTATATGCAAACTCCACATGAGGTAGACAAATTTTCAAATTCTTTTTAATGACAGCTTTTAATTAAGTAACAACTATCTGATTTGTTACCTCTGTTTAACCATCTATTTGTGGGTGGCAAGTGGTAGAAAACAATAACTTAGTGTCTCAGTCAGAAACAATAGTTCTTAGCATACCATGCAACCCAACTACTTCCCTAAATAAAAGAACAACCACATTTGTTGAATCATCCATCTTGTGGCAAAGGATAAAATGTGCCATCTTAGAAAATCTATGCACCACCAAAAAACCAAATCCTTCCCTCTCCTAGATCATGGATGACATACAATAAAGTCCATACATATATCAGTTGAAGGATGAAAAGGTATAGGTAAGGGAGTATACAAACCTTGGAGGTTTTGCTTGGATTTAGCCCATTTATAAGCAATACACCAAGAACAAATTCTCTCAACATCACACTTCCTATAATGATAATAGAAGTATTCTAGCAAAACATCAAGTATTTTAGCAACTCCAAAATATTCCATTAACCCACCACTATGTGCTTCCTTTACAAATAAATCCCCAAGTGAACTTTGAGGTACACATAAATTATTCTTCTGTAAAAGGTAAACATCTCATTGACAATATTTCCCAAATGTAGATTTAGCATTATTCGCATAGATTTTACCAAAGGGGTGAACAATGAATACTTTCTAGACAAAGCATCGATAACTACATTTTCTTTACCTTGTTTGTATTTAATCATATAAGGAAAAGACTCAATGAACTCAACCCACCTTGCATGTCTTTGGCTTAACTTTCCTTGGCCTTTCAAGTGCTTAAGTGATGATGGTCAATGTGAATGACAAATTCTTTATGCCACAAGTAGTGCTACCATGTTTCCAAAGCTCTTACCAATGCATACAATTCTTTATCATAGGTTGGGTAGTTCAAACTTGGAACCATTCAAATTCTCACCAAAGTCTACAATGGGGCGGCCTTCTTGGATCAAGATGGCTTCAATGTCTATCCCTGAAGCATCACACTCAATTCCAAACATGTTAGCAAAGTTAGAAAGAGCAAGTAAAGGTGCATTATTTTGTTTTTCCTTTAGTAACTCAAATGCCCTATTTTGAGCTTTTCCTCACTTAAAATGCGCACTTTTCTTCACAATCTTTATAAAAGGTGCTACAATAGTAGAAAAATGTTTAACAAAAATTCTATAAAAGCTTGGTAAACCATGGAAAGACATCACCTCATAAATAGAGTTAGGAACTAGCTAGTCTCGTATAAACCTCACATTTTTTTTATCAACTTCAACACCCTCTGAACTTACAACAAATCTAAGAAATATGATATAATTAGTGCAAAATTAACACTTCCTAAGATTTGCATATAGTTTCTATTCCCTTAGCATGTTCAACAATTGTTTTAAGTGCTTTACATGATCTTTTAGGCTCTTGTTGTGCACTAAAATATCATTAAAATAAACAACAATAAATCTGCCTATATAAACACGCAAAACATGGTTCACAAGTCTCATAAAATGCTAGGTGCATTATTTAAACCAAAGGGCATTACCAATGACTCATATAACCTAAATTTGGTTTTGAATACTATTTTTCATTCATCTATTCCCTTATTGAAATTTGTTTGTGTCCACTCTTAAAATTAACCTAAAAATATAGTAGGATCATGAAATTCATTAAGCATATCATCAAGTCTAAGGATACAATGTCTATACTTCACTGCGATCTTGTTGATAGACCTATAATCCATGCACATATGCTATGATCCATCCTTTTTTGGCACCAAAAGCACAGGTACAACACATGGACTCATGTTCCCTCCCAAATGGCCTTTGGCCAACAAGTCTTCTACTTGTCTTTGAATCTCGTTGGTTTTCCCAAGATTTGTCCTATAAGTATGCCTATTTAATATTAGGGCTCTTGGAATCAAATTAATTTGATGCTCAATGCCCCAAATTGGAGGCAATTCCCTAAGTTCTTCGGGAAACATATATTCAAAGTCCTATAACAAAGATACAACAATGTTAGGGAGAGTATTGATTAGCTCATTCATAGGTAGAAAAAAAGTCTTTTTAAAGTGAAGCCTCACATCTTTCATTTTGGCCAAGTGACACTTTTTTCTTCCCTTTGCTTTCCTCTCTTGCTTTTTCCTCAGGAACTCTCCATTCACTTCCCTCTCAATTCTTCTCACCTTACCATTCCTCTCGATTGTTCTTTTGACTTTTCTCTCAAATTTTTCTCTTAGGCTCTCAACTTTCCTCTCAAATTCTTTTCTCTCATCCTTACATTGCTACTTCCTTTGATCTTCAAGAACTTACTGTGGTGAAAGTAGAAGTACTATAATTTGCCTATTTTGGTAAATAAAAAAGTACAAATTGTTGAAACCATCATGTGTCACCTTTCTATCAAATAGCCACTATCTTCCAAGGAGAATATAACATGCTTGCATCAAAACTACATCACATATCACCCTATCTTGATAAGAACCAACAAGTGACAAGTACCTGCCTTTAGACCTTTACCTCACCTTCTTTATTTAGACATTGCAACTTGTAAGGTTAGGGATGTTTGTGTAAAGGCAATTGCAGCTTCTCCACCACAGTAGTGATCAAGTTTTTTGGCTTAGTGCAAAAGATCAACCATGTCCATATAATGCACCCTTTCCACCCTAGTAATTATCTTGAGGTTAAGGCCATTTAAGAACCTTGCCATGTTAACTTATTATCCTCTATGATATTGGCTCAAATCGAGGTCATCTTCAGCTTTTGATGATATTCCACCATAAATTTGGTACCTTGAACTAATCTTTGTAGCGTTTGGTATTGAACTCTATAGTAAAAGCTTTAAACAAATTTTTTCTCATTGAGGCCTCAAGCTCTCTCCAAGTTGGAATGGGCACCTCTTAATTCCTATTCCTTGTGATTATAACCTAATTCCACCATAAAAGAGTATAGTCAGTGAAATCAACAATCACTATTTTTACCTTTTTTTTTTAATATTAATGACAATTGGAGACTATCTAAATCTTTTGTTCCCACTCCCAATATGTGTCTGGGTTACATTTGCCTTGGAAGGGTAAGATATTGAGCTTAATGGAGCTCAACTTGTCATCAAGCTTAGTTACTCTTCTACTTCGTAACATGGACAGCTGTTGGCTAGTGCTCCGCATGTTATCTTATCCATTAAACTCCTCCACATCCTTAGGTGCCTTGTCTACCCTATACATAGGGGTTTTCTTTCTTTAAACCTTAGCTAAAGACTCTTTTCTATGGATGTCAATTTGTACCCTTACCCATGACTACCATATTGTACCCTACCTGACAGGTAAGGTTTTTTTTTTTCAATTGGTCAAGTTTGAGCTAGGTTCAGGTATTTTTTGTTTTGTACTCACTAGGTACATGGAGGGTACAAGTTTAGGGGTTTACCCTCCCCGAACCCGGCCCATACCCTACCCGCATATTATACATAGTATATAAGTATCTAAAATATTACATATATTATATATACATACCCAATTCTAGTTCTATACAACCTAAATATATAATAAAATTCTAACCTAGAAAACCCTAAAATTCACAACTCTATGACTAGGTTACTTTTTTTTCAGTTATGTTTTACTATTCAAGCATGTCATGCTTTCTTTAATTTCAATATTATGCTAAGTGATCACTTGTGCCGGTTTTACGGGTACAATACCTGACCCTACTTGCCCCAACGTAAGGAGAGTTTGGGCAAAGAAATCCTACCCACTGCGGGTTGGGGGTAGGGTTTGAGTAGAGCTTTTATATTATAAGTAGGGTTTGGGAATCACTCTAACTTCCCCAAACCTAGACCATTGACATCCTAATTCTTTTTTATTAGATACTTGGGCGTTTAGCTCAACTTGCTTCATTTCATTGGCATCCAATCTAGCCAAGACCTTATCAAACATAGAATGCATAGCCTCAAATTCCAACTTATTGTCATACTTCCTCTTCAAGCTTTTAGACATGATTCCAGAAGTCCAAAGATTCTCACAGGTACTCACTTAATTTGTTATTGGAAAGATTCGAGGAATTTGCTTGTAAAATCTGCCTCCTAAGTTCAAGGCAAACTAGGCTTAAAGCACACAAGAAAAATTGTGAAATCTTTGAAAACAAAATTATGAGGTTAAACAATTGAAACTAGGAAATTCCAGTAATAAGTGACTACAAGAACTCAAGAAAGAAGGTGGTTTGGCCCAATAGATTACAATTGATGGGAAACAAGTAAAACCAAAGCTTTTAGTAAAACTTGTTTTAAGGTTGCCAAGGATTTTGGGATTGAATGAGGCTATTGCTGGAAATCTTAATTTTAAGATTCAATGATTTTTTTCTTATTGCACAAAAAAGAAACAAAGTTAGGTTTTTGGCAGTAAAGAAAGTTTGAATTGAAATTTACATTAAACGAGATGATAATTTTGAAAATTATGCAACACAACCTAAATCGATCATTTCTTTTTTTATTTTGGATGTTTAACACATAGAATTGATGCAAGAAACACATGATAATGGTTTTGGATAGAACTGTCCTAAAATAAAAGATGAAGGGGTTTAGAATATAAGAGAGTTAGATGGAACAATATAAGATAACAAAAATTTGGGTGGAAGGACTCAAGGGATTTGGACTTGTTGACACTAAAAACAATGAACAAAAACCTAAAACACAAGGAAAAAACTTAAGATTAAAACTAGAATGATGAGAACTGAAACAAAGTAAACAAGAATTGAAAGAACACAAAGAAAGAATGGACGAGTTTTAAGATATATCCTCTAGATGGAACTTGTGGCTCTGATACCAATTGATGAGAGACCACATAGGAAACTCCCTAAGTTTGGCTTCAAGTTCCACAAACACATAATTTCAAACTAGACTAATTGATTAGCAAACAAAGATCAAATAGTGTCTTCCATGCCAAGCTAAGTTCATAAGTTCATACAGAACTCAAGAAAGATTGCTTCACTAGCAAGAAAGTATTATTGATCGAATTCTGAATAATACAAGATGTTGGATGGCCTTAAGTATTTGAAAACTCTAAACCTTATTGAACTAGAAGTCCTAGGGCCCTTATTAAACTTTGTTGGACTAGGTTACACACTAAAGGGCTCTAAACCAGGTCTAAAGTGTCTCTCCCACAAAAACTATGCTAAATTAATATCTAATACAAATAAAATTGGAACATGCATAGATAGTCTAGAAAAAACTTAGATAAGTGGCTAAACAAGGAATAATTCTGAATAACCCATTAGGGCTCCTCAAGTGCTCCTTGGGTGTACCCCCACTTGCCAATAGGGTTCTTGGCTATGCCTCATCCTTTCTCTTCAAGATTGCTCTTGAGCTTCCAATATGTGAATCCAAATATCAAAAGGCTCAGAATGTAATTGGTTCCAAGTGCTAGATGCATTGTGATCCTACAATGGCTTAAAAATCCCTACAATGTGCCTATGGAGTGCCTCATTGAGCTCTCATGCTCTCTTCCTAGTTATTGGTCCAGTGGTGATCTTCAAAAGGTCCTTGAGGGCAGCTAGATTCTCATCAACTTTCCAAATTATAACTTCACCCATAGTTGCCGTTATGGCTAATCTACTTATGATTTTTATTCTTATGAACTCGAAGGACTACCAAGACTTGTACATTGACTTAATCTAACTTGCAAGTGAAACTAGGTAAATAGGCAAGTAGTTAAATTAATTAATTACCTAATAATTAGAGGGTTACTCATATAGGATGCTTTTGTGCTTATGATCATCCCTACTTCAATCTTCTAACTGAAGATATCTTTACCCTCTTAGATCTAAAATGAGCATTTGAGTTGGTCTTATGCTTTAACATCTCTTGTTCTTAAGTATATACGGTCATTTGTTTCCTTTATTGACCTTTGTCTTGCATGTTACAAAAAATCCTTAGAAGAGGATCCAATAATTGGAGTCATCATAATTGACAGATGAATCTCAATATTTCACTACATGAAAATGTTCCTATTCTTTTTTAGAATTATAATAAAACATGCTTGAAAGCTCTTATGCAATATAGTATAGAGAGACTTTATTTGAACAGATAAATTCTTTTATAGTACCGGCTCAAGTAATTCTTAGTGTTTGGATTTACCATAGTAGCAACTTTTACGACCTTATTTATATGGATCTTAATGAGTATTAAACTCAAACCATTTAATTACTCCCACTAGTCATAATAGATTTTATTTATGGCACACGTGATTTTGGGAGAGTTAATAGCAAATTTACATGAAATGTCTCTTTAAAATCTAAACAAGATATTTTTCTTTCTAGAAGAAAAATTGTCACTAAATAACATTGGAGTTACCCATAAAAATAATCATATATTATATAAACCTTAACACTATAAATCACATACATGATACTTAAACTAGAGAATTTAGAACTTCCTATTAGTAGAGGTCCAACCCATAAAGGGTTTCCTATGTATTTGATATGTAAATCATTAAGTTAATAACAAATTCTGGCTTTTCTATGGTAGAGTCTATATCCATGTAGAGATTATTAGTCTTTATTAATAAGATTAGTGACTGGATATTAAGAACAAAATCTTTCCGCACCTGTGGGCCTAGAAAAAATTTATTCCTAACATTCAACTTCATTATCTAATTCTAATCAACACACAAATTTAATAACCCCCTGTGAGGCCTAGCCATTACCTTTATGACTTGATCATAATACTAATATCACATTCTTATGAGGTCTTATAAAATTAAATTATTTTAGTCTAAGATATCATAGCCACTCTTAAACGATATTGCCAAATAGACATTAATAACATTAGTTTCCCATAAATGCTCTATTTGGGTTAATACCAAATACCCAAAATTAACTTCAAGATTGATCCTTTAACTTAACATGCTATTTATAACTATAAAGCATGCATCACACAATTCAAACCAATATGCGAATATTGCTTATTTAAAATAGCCATCCAATAATACACCTTACTACACATATGCCTTATAGGGAAAAATACTTTTCTTCTTTGTGTCATGTCAATGTTACTATTCTTCTCTCCCATTCTCTAATGCTTCTTTCGATTGAAGCAAAATCAGTGATAAGAAAGCAAGCAATAGTGCTGAGAGGATATCTTACAAGCTTGCATCCTATTCTTAAACAAGACCAAGCAATTAGTTGCCAGAAACAATTGCATCCAACATTGTCTTCAATGGTAACAATCAGCGGGCTTGGGATGATTAGTGAGTTCTAGAGGTAGGAATGAGGGCAAGTACCGGCGGCAAGTATGGGAAAGATGAATCCGAGAAGGATTTGAGGAAGAAAAGACTAGAGATTTTAATCAATGATGTGGTGGTGTGGCCGGCATTCTGAGAGTAGATGCAAACATGTTAAGATCGAAGGGAAGCAAGGATTGTTTTGGCTTAACATAGATCATGACCCTTAAATTTTTAGTTTCTTCTATTTTAGGGCCAACTTTAATATTCAGCTAAATTTTATAATTTCAATTGTACATATGTTTAATGATTGTACATATCCTTTATATTCTTTTGTACATATCCTATACATGCATACAAAAATATAACTTCAAAATTTTAGTACTAAATCATAACATATGCTATTGCATAAATATAATTATAAAAAAATTTAATTACATATGTACATATATGATTAAATAAATAAAAAAATTGTACTAACATTTAATTGCACATTAACAACACAATAAACTCATTTACACAAATTATGTCAAATACATTATTATTCATATGTAAAAAGTTTATTCACTTATATATTTGTAACATATCTCTAATCTCATTTGTACATATATGACACATGTTTGGTACATATCCATCACTTGCTTCATACATAAAGTTTCATACATATTTGCCGTCCGTTTGTACGTATATTCAATTTTGGCAGGAAGTGGGATTTGACACATTTACACTTGTTTTTTTATAGGATGTTGAACCTCTAACATATCTATGATCTCATTTGAACCTATGTTACAAATTATTTATACATAACTCTCACTTTCTTTATGCATCAACTTTGCACATATCCGATCTATGATTTGTACATATTCTCAGTTTAGGGGAAAACATAGGATTTTATTTGTTCATACTTATTTTATGCTATGAAGAGCAATATTGGAATTTAAATATATATGGACATAAAGGGCAAGGCACAGGTTTGACTTACCCTATTTAAAACAAAAACTATCATGCCAAAATTCAAATAAAAATAACGAAGAACAAACAAAACCAAAATATATTTGAATTCAATCAAATATTGTCACATGCTTCATATGTTTCACAAACTTAGAGACGCACAAAACATATTTAACCATCACAAGATTGCCAGATAACCTTTTGAGCCAATATATACATATTTGATCTTATATTAAGTCATGTACATACTCAACAATGACCAATAGGCTTAAATGGATTAATAAACAAAGTTAATGACTTGATTGCATGAGTTCAAAAATTTATGTCCAATCTATCAAGAACAGGCATAAGCAAATTCCATTGAACACTTGCTGATTGAATGGCCAACTACATAAAACAAGTCTTATAATTCACATGAAACCTAACAAGCATTAATTTTCTTAATGATGGGAACCCTATAGGTATATGTCATAGGAACTCATGAACAAAGTACAATAGTCTAGAAAAGCTATTTCAAATTGAATAAATCCCCACTCAAAATCAACCTATGACTTCAAATGGAACATATAATGATGGGCTATGCTAAGGAATTCACAATAGCTTCACCCAGCTAAACAAGTTCTTAAGAACTCCAGTGGGGACAATGTCTGACAAAGACGTCATTGATAATAATATGTATGGCCTTAATATATAGAGGTAGCAAAGACTAACAAAACCCTAATTTAGTTTAGCTAGGAATCCTAGATAATTATGAGTCATATACTAAATAGGAAAACTTAAGCAACCAGAGATCTCATAGATATAGAATTCCCTAAAAAACCAGGAAACATTTAATGACTTGGAGTGGTAGCGATCAAGGTGAATGTAAGGTGAAGGCTGGTATGATCTTGAGGAATAACTAGCATTATTTGGAAGCAATAACAAGAGGACCTAGAGGTGAGCGATAATCAAAGAAATTTGGAGGTGAGTGACGATTAGTGCTACCTAGAGATGAATGACGGATCTAAAAGCATATGACAATCAATGCAACTAGAGGTAAGTAATGACTATGAGATGTAAAAGTGAGCAGTGATAGTGCAAGCTGGACATGAACAACAACAATTAGATCCAAAAACCATGATCAGTTCAAGAAGATGCAACTTGGAGGTGACAATTAGTTATAAAATCTTCGATCCAGGGGCAAAGATGATCCATTAGGCGCACCAATAGTGGCCCCAAATCCAACCTAGGATGACTTTTTCTTAACTTCCTTCACCTCACAGACAAAATGTGTCATTAGATCTACCAGAAAAAAAATCCATCTTCCATAGCCATCAAGACAATATAAAAAAACCCCCCTTGGCCCCAAATACAAAACCCCTTAAGCCAAACTTAGTTGCCATCTTGATCCCCTTCCTCCAGTGTTACAATTCCAAGACCAAACCCAACAACAATTTTATTAAAGGTTGAAGATGATAATATATAATGGCAACATTGTCTAGGTTGAATAGGGAGGAGAAAGCTTAAAAGGATTTAAGAAAAGATGGAAGTCTAGGACATCAGTTATGGTTGGGGCCAAATGTTGTCATTTGCATCAATAGTGAAAAAAGTAGAGTAGGCAAAATAAGTAGAAGTGGTTAGCAGAGATAAAGAAGTGAATTTTTTTGTTATTTATTCCGCGTTTTAAACATAACTGCAAGCATACGGTGGATGTAAAAATTGGGTAAGAAAGAGTATTGGTCCCACAAGGATTGATTGAATTGTTTGCCAAGTACCACTACTCTAAGACTACTTTAGCTAAACCAACAATATCAAATGAAAGGCTAAACAAATAAATTGATGGAACCAAGTTAAGCTAATCTAATTAGGATGCGACTAAACTAATATACAAGGAATGCAATGAAAATATGGGTTTTTTAACAAATTATAAAAGCAAACTTCCTATAGGTTCACTACTTGTCTTGATTAGTTGGTGAACCTAAGTTAGTGTTTTGGTTCTTTCTGGTTGTTGGTGAAGTCACCCATTTGAACTCTTACTTTCCTAAGTGAAATAATTACTCTATCTAATCCTAAACTTTATATGGATTCCCATTCTATTACAAGCTTAGGAAGAGGCATTAAAGCTTAATTCACCTTCACCTAATGACCTAGACTAGTTTCCTAACAAGCCCATTGTCATTACCTTCTCTTAGGTCCAATTACAATAATCTTTTCCAAAAGTTTAAAAGCAATCTAGGATGCAATTAATTGTGGCCATCAATTAGCTAACACAACATTTAGCGCAAAGGAAGGATAAACAAGCATTTGAAGGAAAACCAAATCATATAACCATAAATTCATCTCGCACAGTCAATCCAAGTAGCTACATCCATAGAAAGTGTAGAAAAAACTGCTCTATATTCAAACTAAATAAAAACATGAAAATAAACATCAAAGCATCTATGAGAAACTACAAAAATGATAAAAGAATAAATCCAAGGTGACTGGAAAAACTTGACTCACAAGTCTCCAAGCCAGTCCCTCTGAGCACTCCAAGTAACCTCCAAGCAAGCTCCATTAGTGACAAAAAAAAAACTCAAAAGCTAATGATGGTGGCTACTAGAGAAAATGATACTCAAACCTTAGCAGAGAGTCTAAGAGAATTAGTAGAGGGCTCTAGATCTTCCCCTATGCAAATATCTACCTCCTTCCTTAGAGATAAGGTGGTCCCAAAGTGTAACCAATAGGAATTTAGATCAAAGTGGGGCTAAATGTGGGACAAGATTCTAGAAACACTGGGCTACATCTTCAGGAGCTGAGGATGTGTCTTTGTGGTTGAACATGAGTTGCTGGACGTCTTGAAGATGCAGCCTTGGAATCTGATGATGCATATTTGAGGGCTAAGGATGCGTCTTTAGCTCCTAAGGATGTGTCTTTGCCTACTCTGACATGTATTTTTACCCAGCTGAGGATGCCTCTTTGGCTTCTGAGGACGCATCCTTGGCTATTCTTTCATTTGTGACATTCCAATGCTGCAACTCTATGCTCTGGGGACACTTCTTTGGGGTTATCCACTGACTTGTGCTATAAGATTTGCATATTTTTGCTTTGTTTTCAAGCTCTTTCACTTCAAAAGTGTTCAATCCTTAATTTTCTACCAATAAAAAAATAACTACATAAGAAAATAGAATAAATTCCAAGGAACTAGTTAAAATATTGAGTAAAATGTATTGAAAATTTCAATACATCAAACTCCCCTGCACTTAAACTTTACTAGTCCTTAGCAAACACTAACTAGAAAGATAAAACAATCAAAACAAAGAAGGTAACTATGTATACCCAATATCAAATTATGAAATTATCCAATTCAAAAAATTAACTCAGGAGAAGTTAAAGTAAGTAAACAAAGAAAAACTTTGTCACTAATGGTAAAAGGTCACTCCCTTAGTGTTTTGCTCATGATTTTTGGAGTTTGTGCTAGTATATGAAATGGCTCACTTTGTGGTCTTCGTCCAAAAAATCTTCAAGTGAATCCAAACTACTCACTAGTTTCCCAAAAGTAGTTGCATGCAAACTACAAGTTCAATGGCATTAATCAAGGTTGTATCGAGGTCGGGCTTGGTGTGGAAAGGCATCAGATGAAGGCACTTTTATGGTGGAGCTAAGAAAACTAGTTAAGCATCTTAACACCATGGGCAACCACAAGATTTGACTCTAAAACCCATTCTAGATATTCTTAATAAAAATGTGTATTTTTTTAACTTAAAAGTTACTTTCCAACAAAACTCCTCATGCACAATTCTAACAAACAATTAAGTGAATTCGAAGCCACTTATTGAAACATTTTACTTTCCCTCTTAGTGACATCTTTTCTTTTTCTTCTTCTTCATCTTCTTTTTTAAATGAGAGCTTTTTCTTGTTGAACCTAATTTCTTTTTTGGCCTTTTTCTTGAGGGTCAAGTAAGCTTTTGAACAAAGCTTAAAATTCACTCATTTTTTTCAAGCGCTAAAAATCATGCATGTTTTGTCACCAACAAATAGCCATATATACACATTTTTTGTCCAACCAACATACTTAACCCAAAATACCCCTAAACTTGTTCTTTGGTTAAACTCACATGTCCCATTTCTTTTTTTTTTCTTTTTTTTTTCATTTTACCTTTCCTATGCCCACAAGTGAAATGCTTAACTAATTTTAAGAACCAAGAAAAGGTAAATGTGAAAGGTTATGGTTTATCATGTGGGTTCAAACAACAAATAAGGTTTTAAGGAGGTTTATCTAAGCATAATTGCATGGTTGGCCATTTGGATATATGGCTACCCTATGTTGCCAATTTTGTCCTTGATTCACATGCAAGTAAGTGGATTTGAAAGGGTCCATAAGCAAACTCAAGATTCATCCTACAAAGCAAGTAACACTCAAAAGAAAGAATAATCCATAGCAACACACAAGGCCCAATACGCTTACTAGGTAAAGTTTATACCATTAATGACAAATGAGGGAGTTTCTCTACTTAACAAAACTTACAAGTGATTTGAATTTGCAAATGGATTCATTCTAATATGACAAAGAGCATACATTGGGTCCCTAAGTGCACACAACCTAAAAATTCAACTATAAGCTTCCTAGATGCAACTAACAAGAAAATAAATATGACATGCTATTGATGAACAATGAACAAGAACACGATCACCCTATGTGAGCATTAAGACCTAAAATTAGAATAACATATCTAAACCTACAATTATCCTAAATAAAACATCCTAAAATGAACACAAATACCATGCAAGATCAACAAGTGAGAATCACAAGCACAATCCTCCCTTACACTTAAAACTAACATTGCCCCAAATGTTAGAAAAGAAAGAGAAATAAGAGAATCATACCCGGGAGGTGAGGTAAACTCGCCTCTTAATCTTCTTGCATATGGGATGGCTTGCCTTCATCATCATTTGGTTATGGCGGGAAGTGAGACGATGGTGCATGAAAGAATGGGTAGGGAACCTCATACTCAAGTAGGGTGTACCAAGTATATTAGGTTGGATTGAATTAAGGGGGGATTAGAGGGGATGGCAACATTCTTGAAGTGTCAAAGTGTTGTTGTCTTGTTATTTCCCATTGATTGTTAACACAAGTGTTGGTGCATGTTGCTTGGAAAGCCATTCCCTCATTAAAATTGAGCTCTAAGTCCTTGGCAATACAATATAAGTATTTCGTGTGGTCCCAAGTGACATGTACATAATGCTTTGATGGTGTGAGTTGGGACATTATGGAGTGATGCCAAAGTTTAAACTCTAAGGTTAGTTGGCTAGAAGAGAAATGTTTGACACCTTTTTTATTAGCAGTCAAAAGCCATTTAGTGGGTCTACCACACAATGGCTCGATGAGATCCTTGGGAGTGATATCCTCATGTGGCCCTTTAAATCTAAAGGGTTTTAGTTGAATGCCCAAGGAAGCATTGATGGCATTGGGAGAGAAATCCACTTGCTTTTGTATCACAGTATTGGAGGTCAAGTCCATCTCTGATGATAATGCATCCATCAAGTTAACATAGAATTCCTTGACAAGGGTCAAGGAAATGGGCTCCAAATCTCCACACCATATCTTCCATCCCCTCCTATGAATGAAGTCAATGATGCTTTTAGGAGTGTTAGAATTCCCCGGTATAAGAACAATGAATCTTTCGGGAGCACCCTTGTTAGTTCTCATTGCATGAAAACATGTGGTTGCTTGCTTGCTCAGAAAAATCTTACGATCATAGGATTTGAAGGGGGTGGGAGAAGAAACACCAGTATTCTTGGAAGGATTTTTGGTGTTCTTCCATTTATCCAATCCTTTTGGAGGCATTGTGTTGACTAATGTTGAAACTTGAAGGAATCAAGGAAGAATAAAGATTTGAGGCGAGATTTGGAGCTTTGATAGACTGGAATGTGAAACTAGTGAAGAAAGAAATAGTTGTATTTGTGTAAAAGTGTGGAGTAGGGGACAAATTGTATAAGTGGGAGTGGAAGAGCTGCGGCTTCATCTACCTTATTTTTTTTTTGTAATTTGGTAATTTAATTAATTAATTAAGCATTATTATTATTATTATTATTATTATTACCTGGGGATGCATCTTCTTCTCCTAAAGATACGTCTTTCATTGAACTAAGTTTCTTCCAAGTTTCTTTCTATTGTGAAAAAGTTGCGTCTTTTTATATCAGAGACGCATCTCTATTAGTTCACACTTGAAGACATGTCTTTCTAGATCAAAACTGCATCTTTGGCTTAACAGAGGTTTCCCACACTCTTTTCTGTTAACACGATGTTGCATCTTAATCCATTGAAGCTATAGCTTTGCTTTGGCTGACTGAAGATGCGTCTTTTTAGATCGAAGCTGCGTATTTGGTTGAAGAAAGGGAATAATTACTTCTCCTTTGTGCCTTCAATGTCTCATCTTCTATTTGTGGAGACGTAGCTTCATAGGGTATCACAAAAATAACCCAAATCTTTGTATTCAAAGTTGTGTCTTTATGTATTAAAGACGCATCATCACACTAATTTTTACTAAATCATGCTTCATGCCCAAAATTTTGACCAAGTGTTGATCCTTTTCACACCTACCACCTACAAAATCAGAGAAACAAGCACTTATTAACGTAAAACTCAAATACTAGTTTAACAATCCATACAAATGAAAAGAAGATAAATAAAAGTATCGAGGTGCCTCCAGACAAGCGCTAAATTTAACGTCTTTAGCTAGATGACTCCTTTCTTTGATGACTCATGTAGATGGGTCAGCCAAGCGAAGCTTGCCGGTAATTTGTTGCTCCTCTTCATAATAGTGCTTTAACCTTTACCCCTTGACTTGATATGTCCTTCCATCTTCCATCTTCCGTCTTCAACTCGATAGCTCCATAAGGTATGACTTTTTCTACCACAAACCACAAAAGGACCCAACCACCTTAATTTCAACTTTCCTAGAAATAGTTTTAGCCTTGAATTGAATAAAAGCACCTTTTGACCTAAAACAAACTTTTTCCTCATAATGAGCTTGTCATGCCACATCTTGGTCTTTTCCTTGTATAACTTGGCACTCTCATAAAGTGTCCTAGTGAAATTCATCAAGTTCATTCAATTAAAAAAGTCTTTTCTCACCGGTTTCCTTTAAATCAAAGTTAAGTTTATTGATTGCCCAATATGCCTAATGTTCAAGCTCCACTGGTAAATGAAAAAGCTTGCTAAACATAAGCCTATAAGGAGACATTCTAATTGGTGTCTTGTAGGCGGTCCGATAAGCCCAAAGAGCGTCATCTAACTTCTTTGCCTAATCTTTCCTTGTTCCATTGACCACTTTCTCAAGAATTTACTTAACTTCTTAGTTTGACACCTCCACTTGGCCATTTGATTATGGGTGATAAGGACAAAGCATCTTATGTCTTACACTATACTTGGCCGTCAATTGTGCAAAGATCTTGTTGCAAAAAGTGAGAGCCACCGTTACTCACTATGGCTCTTGGAGTGCCAAAGTGGGAAAATATGTTCTTTTGGAGGAATTTGACCACCACCTTGGCATCATTTGTTCATGCGGCTATAGCTTCAACCCATTTGGAGATGTAATCCACCGCCAATAATATATAAGACCAACCAAAGAAATGTGGGAATAGTCCCTTGAAGTCGATACCTCATACATCAAATATCTCAACCTCTAATATATTAGTGAGTGGCAACTTATGTATTCTAAAAATATTTCCCACTCTTTGATGATTATCACAAGTTTTCACAAAAGCATAGCAATCCTTGAATAGAGAAAGCCAATAAAAACCCAATTGGAGTATCTTTGTGGTAGTCCTTGTTAGTCCAAAATGCCCACTATAAGGAGATGAATAACAATGGCAAATGATATCCAGCATTTCCTCCTTGGGAACACACCTTTTAATGACTTGGTTGGCACACCTCTTGAATAGAAAAGGTTCATCCCACAAATAATATTGCACATCCATTAAGAACTTCTTCTTTATAGTACCCCACACACTAAATAATTCACATAGTCGGCAAACCAAGGAATGCTAGATTTTACCACTAGAAGATGTTCATCTGGGAATGACTCCTTGATGGGCAATGAATGTTGCTCCTTCTCTAACTCAAGTCTTGAAAGGTGATCTACCACTACATTCTCACTTCCTTTCTTGTCTCTAATCTCAACATCAAACTCTTGTAGAAGCAAGATCCACCGAATCAACCTTGGTTTAGTATCCTTCTTGGTAAAGAGATACTGAAGAGCCACATGGTCGATGAACACTAGCACTTTTGTGCCAAGGATGTATTGCCAAAATTTATCAAGAGAAAATACCACCGCCAACATCTCTTTCTCTATGGTGGTGTAGTTTTGTTGCGTCAGGTCTAAGGTCTTACTTGTATAGTAAATGGCCTGAAAAATCTTCTCTTTTATTTGGCCAAACACTGCCCATACCACAAAGTCACTTACATCACACATAATCTCAAATGGTTGACTCCAATCCGGTGAGACAATAACGGGTGCTTCCACAAGCTTCTTTTTAGTCAACTCAAATGCCTTTAACCAAAGACTATCAAATTCAAACTCGGTGTCCTTCTCCAATAATAAGCAAAGAGGCTTCACAATTTTTTAGAAATCCTTGATGAATCTTCTATAAAAGCCTGCATGCCCAAGGAAGCTTCTCACACCTTTCACATTCTTTGGTGGAGGCAATTTTTCAATGGCCATAATTTTTGCCTTATCTACCTCATTACCCTTAGAAGAGATTTTG
This sequence comes from Aquilaria yunnanensis, assembly GCA_039654915.1. Classification (NCBI taxonomy): domain Eukaryota; kingdom Viridiplantae; phylum Streptophyta; class Magnoliopsida; order Malvales; family Thymelaeaceae; genus Aquilaria; species Aquilaria yunnanensis. The sequence continues at coordinate 42,016,571 of CM077599.1, read as the reverse complement.
TGCCCAAGAACAATACTGGATTTTACCATAAAGTGCATTTTTCCCAATTAAGAACAATGTTGTTCTCTTCACATCTCCTCAATACCTTCACCAAATTCCCTAAACAATCATCAAAGAAGGAGCCAAAAATTGAGAAGTTATCCATGAATACCTCCATAATTTTCTCCACCATGTCAGCAAAGATAGCCATCCTGCATCTGAAATGTGACTAGTGCATTGCACAATCCAAAGGGCATCCTCCTAAATGCATAAGTGCCATGGGGACAAGTGAAGCTTGCCTTTTCTTGGTCCTTTGGTGCAACGGCTATCCGGTTGTACCTGAAATACCCATCAAGAAAGTAATATAATTTATGACCGGCCAATCTATCCAACATTTGGTAGATGAAAGGGAGAGGGAAATAGTCCTTTTTAGTAGCATTATTGAGCTTTTGGTAGTCCATACACACCCTCCACCCGATGACGGTCCTAGTAGCAATCATATCAAGGTTTTGGTCCGTCATTATGGTTATCCCTCCTTTTTTAAGCACTTCTTGAATGGGGCTAACCCGTTGACTATTAGAGAGAAGATAAATGATACCGACATTCAAAAGTTTCAATATCCCCTCCCTCACAACCTCTTTTATAGTGGGATTTAACCTTCTTTTGTACTCAACCGTGGGTGTGTATTTGTCCTCCATTCTAATTTTATGCATGCAAATGGAAGGCCTAATAACTTTGATATCACTAATGGACCATGCAAGTTCATCATTATGCTCCTCTTGTACCCTTAACAACTTTTATTCTTCGAACAAAGATAAGCATGAAGAGATAATCACTAGATAAAAATTATTAGGACCCAAGAACATATACTTCAAATCATTAGGCAACACTTTCTAATCCAACTTTGGTGCAACTTTCTTATGCACAGCAAGCAAACATAAATTCTCACATGGATTCACCAAAGTCCTATCATCCACTAATGCATTCAAAGCAATTGACATATCATCAACATCCTTCTCAATAACATCATCATAACTCAACAAAGTTTTCAAGAGATGATCATCACATAAAAATTTCTTCTTCATTCCACCAATGCAAGTACCTACCACATCAAGGAGGAAACAACCACTAACTTCATCGGGAACTTTAATAGCTTAGGAAATACTGAAGTCCAAGCTCTCTTTATTAACCCCTAATGTTGGCTTGCCTTTCTTAACATTAATCAACGCCTTGCCGGTTGCTAAGAAAGGTCTTCCAAGGATTAAAGAAATGTCCCGATCCTTTTCATGTCAAGCACAACAAAATCCACCAGAAAAACAAAATTTCCAAGTTTCACAAGCATATCCTCTACCACCCTTTTTGGATATGTCAATGATTGATCGGCAAGTTGAAGACATATGGTGGATGGCTTGACTTTACCCAACTCCAATTTTATAAAAAATGACAAGGGCAGAAGATTAATGCTTGCACCAAGCTTACATAATGTCATATTATGAAAAGATGGGCCAATAGAGTAAGGTACTACGAAACTTCCCAGGTTTTTTAGATTTTGGGGAAGTTTCCTTTGGAGGACCGTACTACATTCTTGACTAAGCTTGACGATTTGATAATCTTCAAATTTCCTCTTCTTGGCAATGATGTCCTTTAAGAACTTGGCATAGTTGGGCATTTGAGTTAGTGCCTCCAAGAGTGGAATATTTATATGAAGCTTCTTGAAAGTTTCCAAGAATTTCCCATATTGCTCCTCAAGCTTCTTCTTTTGAAATCTTTGTGGAAATGGCAAAGATAAGTTGGGTAGGGCTTGTTGAACCTCAGATGGTTGCTTTTTAGGCATCTCCACCACTTGTTCTTCTTCCATTTGCTTTTCATTTTTAACCATAGGAGTGACTTGAGAAAGCTTATTCTTGTATGGATCTTTACGTTGCTTACCTCCCCTAAGTGTGATGGCTTGACAATGCTCCATTGGATTTATCTCGGTGTCATTAGGAAACTTCCCTTTTTGAGATGTCTTCATCGCCAAAGCCAATTGCCCAATTTGATTCTCCATGTTTTTGATGCTTGCACTCATATTTGCCTCCATATTAGCAATGTTAGCACTAAAGTTAGCCATTTTAGCTTCATTTTTCTCCATTTTATCTATTTTCTTCTTCGTGAATTATAGCATGACCTCTTCAATAGAAGGTTTTTTTCTTCATTGGGACTTAGTTAAAACTGGGAGGTAGTGGTGGTTATTGCACATTCCTTGTATTCCTATAAGAACAATTTTCATGGTTCCTCCAATTTGGGTTGTATTGATTTCCCAATTAGTTGCCTCTAAACCCAAAATTTTGGCTACCTATAAAATTTGTTTCTTTAAGCTCTATATCCATATGCTCACCATATATGTTAGAGGTATAGGTGATGGCTTGTTCAATGGTTGGCTCCTTTTTGTTGGTTAACTTAGGCACTTGATTAAGAGATGCCTTTTGTGCCAATAAAGCGGTAAATTGATCAACCTCCAATACCCCTTTCCTTGGTTGAGCTCTTTCTCTTGGTCATTGCTCTCCATTAAGTGTCAATTGCTCTAGAATTTAGAATGCATCATTGGCCATCTTAGACATCAATGATCCATCAACTGAAGCATCAATAATAAATCTTGAAGTGGGTACCAAGCCTTAATAGAAAAGTTGAATTTGTTGCCAATCCAAGAATCCATGTTGAGGGAACTTCCTAAGTAACTCCTTGAACCTCTCCTATGCTTTCGAAATATACTTCATCTCATGTTGCCTGAATGTCACAATTGAAGCTATCAAGTGAGCGGCCTTAGATGGAGGAAAGAACTTGCTTAAGAATTTCTCGGTCATTTGATTCCAAGTAGCAATGCTTCCTGGCTGTAGCAATTAATACTAACCTTTAGCCTTGTCCCGGAGTGAGAAAGGAAATATTCGGAGTCTAATAGCATCAATGAAGACTTTATTGTCCTTAAAAGTGTCATAAGCTTCCAATAAGTCCGTTATGTGTTTGTTGGGATCCTCCAAAGCCAGTACTCCAAATTGATTTTGTTGGCTTTAGCTCAAAGTTGTTGGCTTAAACCGATCGCCTCACAATGCTAGAATAATTCTCCATCACCAAAGGTCAGATGTACTCCTTTATTGGCCTTTATGGGTTCCTTGGGTAGACTCCGTTTTGATGACCCATTCTACCATTAAATCCATTGTTGCCTCCGTTACCATTAAGATTATCTCATCCCCCTTCCATGGATACAGGAGCAAAGCTAGATTCATCCAAGTGTGATGTAGCATGAAGCTCTCTAGAGATATCTCTATATCTTCGGTATCAATGACAACAAAGTAGAGTGTTGGGATCGAGTCATACACCAATACTACTAATAAAAGAAAAACTCAAGCATAAAGGCAACAAATAAGTAAAGAAATAAAAGTTTAGTCTAGAGTTAATCTCCTAGCAATGATATTGAACAATTCAATACAATCAATCCCTAACAACGATGCCAAAAACTTGTTGTGAGTTTTAAACCTCAACCACAAGTGTATGGTGGATGTAAAAATTGGGTAAGAAAGAGTATCGTTCCCACAAAGATTGATTGAATTGTTTGCCAAGTACCACTACTCTAAGACTACTTTAGCTAAACCAACAATATCAAATGAAAGGCTAAACAAACAAATTGATGGATCTAAGTTAAGCTAATCTAATTAGGATGCCGCTAAACTAAGATGCTAGGAATGCAATGAAAATATGGGGTTTTTAACAAATTACTAAAGAACACTTGCTATGGGTTCACTACTTGTCTTGATTAATTGGTGAATTTAAGTTAGAGTTTTGGTTCTCTATGCTTGTTGGTGAAGTCATCCATTTGAACTCTTTACTTTCTTTCCCAAGTGAAAGAATTACTCTCTCTAATCCTAAACTTAATAAGAATTTTCATCTGATTACAAGCTTAGGAAAAGGTATTAAATCTTAATTCACATTCACCTAGTGAATTAGACTAGTTTCCCAACTAGCCCATTGACATTAAACCCTTCTCTTAGGTCCAATTACCTTTAATTTCTTCCAAGAGTTTAAAAGCAATCAGGGGTGCAACTAATTGTGGTCATCAATTAGCTAACATAACATTTAACACAAAAGAAGGATAAACAAGCATTTGAAGGAAAATTGAATCGTATAACCATAAATTCATCTCACACAGTTAATCTAAGTAGCTATATTTATAGATAGTGTAGAAAAAACTACTCCATATTCAAACTAAATAAAAACATGAAAGTAAACATCATAGCATCCATGAGAAACTACAAGGAATATGAAAGAATAAACCCAAGATGACTAGAAGAGCTGGACTCCCAAGTCTCCAAGTAAGTCCCCTTGAACACTCCAAACAACCTCCAAGCAAGCTCCAATGGTGACTAAAAAAACAACTCAAAAACTAACAATAGTGGCTACTAAAGAAAATGATGCTCAAACCCTAGTAGAGAGTCTAGGAGAATTAGTAAAGAGTTCTAGATCCTCCCCTATACAAATATCCACCTCCCTTCTTAGAGATAAGGTGGTTCCAAAGTGTAACCAATAGGAATTTAAATCAAAGTGGGGCTAAAAGGTGACCAAGATCCAAGAAACACAGGGCTACATCTTCAAGAGCTGAGGCTGTGTCTTTATGGTTGAGGATGAGTTGCTGGAGGTCTTGAAGATGTAGCCTTGGAATCTGATGATGTGTCTCTAAGGGCTGAGGACGCATCTCTAGCTCCTGATGATGCGTCTTTACCTACTCTGACTTTTTTTGTATTTTTACCCAGCAGAGGATGTGTCTTTGGCTTTTGAGGATGCGTCCTTGGTTGGTCCTTCATTTTTGACATTCTAATGTTGCAGTTCTATGCTCTGAGGACTCATCTTTGGGGTTACCCGTTGACTTGTGCTCCAAGATTTGCCTATTTTTGCTTTGTTTCCAAGCTCTTTCACTTAAAAAGTATTCAATCCTTAATTTTCTACCAATCAAACAAGAACCACATAAGAAAACATAATAAATTCCAAGGAACTAGTTAAAATATTGAGTAAAATGTATTGAAAATTTCAATACATCATTATTAATGGCAAATGACTCGTTGAAGATTAGGGCCAACTTGTTGGATTTGAAAGTTTTGGGGGCAAAGTTCCTAGGCAAAAGAAGGCTAAGACAAAAGATGGGTCTTCCTTTTGTTTTCACTTAACAATGGCTATTAAGCTAATGGTCCAGAGGGAAATACAAAGATATTCAAAAAAGATAGATGATGCAAGTATAGGTCAGGATGAACCATAAAGGAATTTAAATAGGTTTTCTTGTATAAAAAAAATTGTTTTTCAAAGATTTACATTTAGACATATCTTTCAAGGAGTATTTAGTTTTCTTAAAAGAAAAAATAGTGTTTCATGGTCGAACTTATTTTTTAGGGAATCTTTTTTTTTTTCATTAAGAGAAATTGGAGAAATTGAAAATAAGTTGGTAGTAGTTTATAGCTCTAAATTATATGGCATGGAAGTTATATCAATACAACTCAACAGCCATATATAGGCAAGTGTGCCATGTCATTATTAATTTATCATGCGTTTAGTTTATTGACGTGCGATGTGACCATGCGAGTGGCGTTGCCTGGCCTGGCCTGGCCTTTCTTATCTGTTGGTCGTGTCTTCGGAGTTTGGACTTGTCCACGTCACCCATCCTGCTCTTCACTAGCTGGTGACCCAGGCCTCAAACTGCGAATTCCCATTGACGGGTTATTAAAGATAAGCAGACCGACCTGTGAGAATATCATTGTCTGAAAGGAGCAAATGCAAAAGGATAATCTTCAAAAACTCCCTAAGCTTTGTATGAAAAGTACAGTTTTTTCCACGCTATTTAGGAAACCTACATTTATGACCGACTGACCAACCGACCAATAAATAAACTAAAACTTAATCTTAGTTAGTTGAAACAAGACAAGATTTTTTTTGTACTAAGTTTGTCCAATTAAGTCTACTTCTCCCATTCTCTTTTTTCCTTTCATTTACATGTCACACTTATGCATTTTGTTTTTGACATTTAGAATAAACTATTACAAATAAAAAGGTTGAAGTATTACGAGAAAGGATTGTTGGGGTCTTTTGAACACTGGTTGGCAACAAGGCAAGCTAGAAGCTCTGCGAAATGGACCAAGGTTGCAAGACCACACTTACGCATTGATGTATCCAGGGGTGGAGCTAGAATTTTAAGTTTAGGGGGGTCGGACTTTATTTTAAAAATGTTAGAGAATTAAGAATTAGATGTATTTGCACAATACAAAAAAATAACAAAAAATAACTTAAAATCTATTAAAATGCTATGTTTAAAGGTTATACACTTCCAAAAAGCAAGTAAAATTTACTAAATCTCAGTTTTCATCCATATAATGAATTTGTAATCATAAGTTTCAAATCTATATCAAATCACGCACTTCCCTGTCAATGAAAGATTAGTTATGTTATTATACATGTACACATGTTCAATTAATATCACATAGCAAATAAAAAGATAATACCTTGTGCATCTTGAAGTGGGTACGCCTTTCTTTGAATGCATAAAAATCATCTAATTTTTTGTCTATTGAAAAAGTCTCAACAATCTCTCTTTCAATATAAACAATCAAGTGATTCTTGAGAAAATTATCACTCATGTTATTATGAAGTCTTGTTTTCACAATTTTCATTGCTGAAAATGCTCGTTTCGTTGTTGCGTTGAAATAGAAAGAGTCAATATAAGACGAATCAATCTGTCCACCAAAGGATAAATTTTTAATTTTCCTGTTTCATTTAATCCTCTACGTAGTTCAGTAATTGTAAAATACATTTTTTCAACTGTGGATGGTAGGGCACATCAAGTTCATAATGCTGTAGCTGATATTTTAAATGAATATTTTCTTATTCAACGAAATCTAAAGGATAAAACTTATCGGTCAATCTACATATATTCACAATATTAAAGGACTTACAGGAATTTATGGGATCCAAAACAACACAAAGAAGAAGAAGCTCCGTCATTTGTTTTTTAAAGTACTTTCTCTGTTTCTCACGAAACACGCATTAGTTAATACAAAAATTTGCAAAAGAAGTAGAAAACTTATATTTTTACATTTTTAACTTTTTAGAATATAACTAATTATTTTTTATTAAGAGAATAAAATTAATTTTTTGATGTTGGACTTTTCCAACATTTCTCACACAAATCAACCACATGCATTTATGTATAATTTTAGTGAGATAGAGAAAATTATTACCATTTTACATATATACTTTTTAAAAATTATTGTTATGCTTTATAATTAAAAAATTGGGAGCCCACAAAAAATATAATATAATTTATTATTATTATTTTTACATACATACATATAAATATATATAATTTACAAAAAAGTTGGGGGCACCCCCTAGCCCCCCTATTGACTCCGCCACTGGGTGTATCTATTGGTTCTCAATGAATATGACTAAACCATACAAGACAATTTTCCCTAATTTTATCCTCAATTGGAGCTACCTTTACCTGCTCTTAATGTTATCATTTCTAATTCTATCTCTTAATGTAGTCCACTCATCCACGGCAATATTCTCATATCTGCAATATTAATTTTGCTTTTATGTTGTTTTTTCACCACTCAATACTCAATACCATGGAGTATAACTGCCTAAATGATCATCTCATAATATTTTCCTTTCTTGATAGCCAATTTTGATCTAGTATAACTCTGATGACGCTTCTTCATTTTGTGCAACATTCCTTAATTCACTAAGTATAAAAATACGACAACTTATTCCTTAGAAATTTTCTATTTATTCAAAAGAAGCTAAATCATTTTAGATAATATATTTCAAACATTAATCTCAGCAACCAAGACACTACTTAAAAGCGCTCACATTTGGAGAGTAAAGTGTTGGTTCCTGAAATAATAGGGGTATACTGTACTCTTAACGAGACATCAGGGCTTCTTTTTGTAGTTTATTCAAAGAAAAGACCAACAACAGGCAAGCCGAAGGGTTCGGGGAGAAGTAAAAAGCAGGGTTTCAAGTTGAAGCGGTGCGTGTTCAAGTGTCGTGCATGCAATTTTATGCATCTGTTGGATTTGCATGCACTCTCTTTCTCTCTCCTCTCTCTCTCTCTACGGAGCCAAGAAACACGGTTTCTTTCTTCCTCTCTTCGTCTTTTCTCTTCTGTCCGATTCTTATCCTCGTCGGTGGCCGTTGCCCACTTCAACTCAACGAGTTGACTCGTCTTTGCTGCTGACTCCTGTCGTTGACTAGCTACTAACTCGTCCATTGTGTGGCCTTCTGCGGGGACTGACCCTGCTCGATTCGGGAGTTCAAGGGGGTGCTGTCGGCCGACAGACGACGTCTCTTGATTTAGACCTGAATGTTGTGCATGGGCGCTTCTCTGGTAGCTCCCGGCAGTACTTCTGTCTTCTTCGCTGCGATTTGGTGATCAATTTCGTGAAGGAGGTTTTAGGGATTGGGCTTTAGATTGGGGCTGATCTGGAGTCAATGGGGTTCAAGATTTGCATGAATTCGTCCTGTGGGACGTCCAGGACTCCCGAGTGGAAGAAGGGTTGGCCTCTGCGATCTGGTGGATACGCTGATCTCTGCTTCCGCTGCGGGTCAGTCTTCCTACTGCTCTCTTTAGCTTTCTCCGTTATTGGTCCCTTCTCAGAGGACATTTCGGATTTGGGTTTTGCTCTCCTCGCTGTAGATTTGGGGGGTGTTGCTTGCTTGTCTTCTCAGTGTTTCGCGTCAGTTGGGAGGCTGGCTCTATTTTATTGAATTGGTAACCGATTTGTGTCTTCAACAGTTGCAAATTTAGCTCCTTTTTTGGTTTTCAGATTTCTTCTTTCGCCCTTATTGTTTAATTAGGGGGAAATCAGGTGTGCTTTTATGTCTTCCTTCTGAATGACGATGATCTTTGAAAATATGGCAAAAGGTAGTGCCTTTTACCTGAAATACCAGAGTTGCGCTTTTCCATAAATAGAAGCTTGTAGATTTATCCTGTCAAGGGGGTGAATAATACGTAACTAACCTCCAGTACTCAACAATTCTTTCATTTTTTCATTCGTTAATTAATCTTTTTAGGAACGACATAGAGAATTGAATTGAGTCATATCACCAATATATTTTAACCGACGAGTATCTGATTAATGATAATTTACGGTTCACTAACGCTACATAAAATTGGGTCAATTCAATGTAAAGCTTTGAGGTGCTGAAGTGGTAGTACTTAGTGTTATGAGTTTTCAAGCGTTTGAACATCTCTTTCTTCCTGTTTTCTTTGTTTTCAAAATTTCCCAGCTTTGATTTTGCACGCACAGTTGAAGACTTGAACCAGGGATATTGCCTTAACCTTATCATCCTTGAGGAAGGTAGCTACGGCTTGTTGTTTTTGTGTGGGTAGCTTATTGAACTCCAAAGTTGAAAATAATTTTTTCAGCACTAAATTGTAATTTTTCTACTCACCTCCTCGATGGTGGAATATGTTTCAGTTGTTTCAAGTTCTTTGCTACAGTTAGTTCCATGTCTATTCTTTGTGCTTCTAGCAATATTTGGATAAATGTACACACACGTGAATTCATTCACGAATTATCGTATGCATTTTTTGGTTTCATTCTCTGATGGTGGTGATTAGGAAACATTATTCTTGGTTTCAATGTTGAATTGCGAAATAAAAGGACCATGTGCTTGTTTCTCAGATCATGAATGCCATCTTTCCTCTCCCACCCCTTCTTTTATGTCTTTTTCCTTGCCATGTCTTTTGTACTAACTTTTTTCATTGTTTTCCTGGTGTGGCTGTCATATTCATGTTAGGTCTGCCTATGAAAGTTCAATTTTTTGCGACACATTTCACTCAGAGGAATCTGGTTGGAGGGAATGCTATATATGCAGCAAAGTAATGCTTGTCCTCTTGTAGCTGCTATACCTGACCTCTGTATTTATATTTTTCTATCTAATATTTTAAATTTATTCACCATTTATGGCAGCGTCTCCACTGTGGTTGCATAGCTTCCGGTTCTCTGCTTCAACTTTTGGATTATGGAGGTGTTGGGTGTGCTAGCTGTGCAAAGAGTTCTGGACTTCATTCAATTAGAAAATTTGGGGTATCTTTTTTCTTAGATCAGCTTGGCAGGTTAATTTACTTGATTTAATGTATTTAATTTGTATGTGATGTTTGATGGGAAATCGTCTTTTCACCTGCCTTGATGGGAGCTACTTGAGATACACCATTATTCTAAATTCTAACCATCAGCACCCAGCGTCCTCATGGCACATGAACTGCAACATGTGTACTGGACAAGTGTAGTTTATGAGTGGGTGGAGTCCTTGAGCTTTCTCTAGTTTGATGAAATTTTCTTCAAATTCTTAGAATGCTCTTTGTGATATGTCCACAGATATAGCAATGAATTGAGTTTTCGTAGTGTAACATTGATCCATTTTTTTATCTGTGAACTTATGAGTTTATACAGAAGGCTAACCAACCAATTTCAAGTGTAACAACATCTGTTTGGTCGTTTAATAAAGGCTTTGCATTTGATTTATTAGCAGTAAAGACATTACATTATCGAATTGGCCTATAGAGCTTCAATTTGATTGTCGCTCCTAATGTGATCTTTTACCATCTGTCTACAGACTCATGGTGACGAGATCACTAATGGCTTTGGTGCTTTGTCAATAAATAATGCTGGAACCTGTACTGTTGAAAGTAGATTATCTGACAATAATCCCAGTGGGGAAGATTTTGTCCAGCTATGCAGTATGCTGTATGCTCAGCAGAGGAATCTTCTGACTAAGTTAGAAAGCCAACGTGAGTTACAGGAAGAGCACAATCTTCTCTCTCAGACTGTTAGATCTGTCAGAAAAGAGGGGGGAGAGATAATGCATACAAATGGGGAAATGGGTGCCACCTTTCCGAATGTGACACATCCACGTCTTGGACCACCCTTGTTCACCAAGACTGATAGTACTAGACCCTTGCTAGACATTAGGGATATGACTGATCCGCTTTCTCAGCCTTCCTTGTGTATGACTCTCGGAGAGCCATCTGGAAAGCCAAAATTTGTATTGCCTTGCACAAACGGTGTTGCTGATGGGAGGGATCAGAGTAAAACAACACCTCCCTTTCAACAAGGGCAAAGATCCCGTCCCATATTGCCCAAACTTCCAAAAAATGGCCAAGCATTGAGTTCAGAGACCAATAAAGGCACAGCTCCTCAGGTACGAATTGCAAGACCGCCTGCTGAGGGCCGTGGGAAAAATCATTTACTTCCTCGATACTGGCCAAGGATTACTGATCAAGAACTTCAGCAACTATCTGGAGAGTATCCTTGGTTGTTTCATTGTTTACATTATTTTTTGGTTCTCTTTATCCCGGTTGATTTTTAGTTTCCCAACTTCATAATTTCTTATACGCTTTAAGTTGAATCCTGAAATGTTTATTGCCAACAAAATAGAATTAGAAGTTCCAGTTGCCTTAAATCTGGTGTTAAGCTTGAAATCTACTATTGTGCCACTGTTTGAGAAGGTTCTCAGTGCCAGCGATGCTGGTCGAATTGGTCGTTTGGTGCTTCCCAAAGCATGTGCTGAGGTAAGGCTTGAAGCCCCTTCTGTGCTCTTCTGATATGAAGGAAAGGCTGTTCCTGTTTTTCATCCCCTACTCCTGTTCCCTACAGGCTTGAGCTAAAAATCACGCATTTGCTTGAGCTATTTGTCCATGCAGGCTTATTTTCCTCCTATTTCTCAATCGGAAGGGCTTCCTTTAAGGATTCAAGATGTAAAGGGGAATGAATGGACATTTCAGTTCAGATTTTGGCCAAACAATAATAGTAGAATGTATGTCCTGGAAGGTGTAACACCTTGCATACAGACTATGCAGTTACGTGCAGGTGACACTGGTAAGTTTGGTTGCTGCTTTCCTGTTGCAAGTGGTGTATGTGACATATTTTGTCAGTGCCTATCCTGAAAATGGATTCTGTAATTGAATATTGATACTCTTTTTCTGGGATTGCCGTGAGTTTATTTGGTAGTACCTGTTAAAGCATCCAACCCCAAAACCAATTGGCAATGGTTGAATCTCGGGCTTTGATATCATGTTAAAGCATCCAACCCAGAACCAAGTGGCAATAGGTAGCAAAATATTTGTTTCTTTGAATTAATATTATTGACGGGAGGTTCTGTTACGTAGTTAGCATATGCAGGATATAGGATTTCATGTTGAGATAATTGGCACAGGCTCTAGAGCTCTCTCCTAATAATCTGCTCATGTTTGTTTTCTTGTAAGTTTTGCAATGAGAAGTCAAGGCCTGTAACCTTTCACCTGAAAGTTACAATATTGTTGTTATTATGTGTCTTTTTTGTGCAGTAACATTTAGTCGGATTGATCCTGGAGGCAAACTTGTTATGGGGTTCCGTAAGGCCACAAATTCTGACCCACAGGTCTAGCTGGTGTAGTTTTGCACAGCTTTTGTGTATGCTATTTCCTTGCAAAAAATGATATCCTGTTTTCTAAACAGGACACAGATACATCATTTCCTGACAATGGCATGCCTTCAGCAGTACCATCAAATTCCATTTTTACTGAGAACCAACCTCCAGCAAGTGCTTGTTCTGGCCTTCACCAACTTCCAAAAGGAACCAAGGATCCTCACATAGATTGTCTTTCTGAAAACATCAGTTTACCTGATGGAGATATCAGTGAGAATTATGGAAGTAAGGGTAATAGAGAGTATCAGCAGCAACAAGTTGTAAATTCAGAGAAGAAGAGGACTAGAAATATTGGGACAAAAAATAAAAGATTGCTAATTCACAATGAAGATGCATTGGAATTAAGACTGACTTGGGAAGAAGCACAGGATTTGCTCCGACCACCACCGAGTGTCAAACCAACTGTAGTTACCATTGAGGACCATGAATTTGAAGAATATGATGTATGTGGTAGCCAGTGATATAGTCCTGATATTAGATTATTTCTCCCCTGGATACATCATATGATATCCTTTTGCTGTCATGTAGGAACCCCCAGTTTTTGGGAAGCGGACAATATTCACTGCCCGCTCACCTGGGTAAGGACTTGAATATTATATGCTACTACTGTTCTCTTCGTTACAGAAGGATTTAAATATTCAATTCAAGATTGAATAAGAAAAAGTTGAACAGTTAAAAAACTGTTATTATTGTTTCATCCAATTGTCTATGCTGTAATTGTAGAGCTATTTCATGTTCCAGAAATGGTTTTGGATTAATAAGTCACATCCTAAAGTAATGTTGACTTATTTATATACTCTCTTAGGTTTCAAATGTGCTCATCCTTTAATAGTTCTAAGTACCTAAGTCAGTCATGTGCTTTTTTAGCTAATTTCTTCTGACTATGGGTTCAATATATATGTGGAATGACCAATTTAATGGGTTGTTGTACAGGGGCCAGGAACAATGGGCTCAGTGTGATGATTGCTCCAAGTGGCGAAGATTGCCTGGAAATGTTCTTCTTCCACCGAAGTGGACATGTGCTGATAATGTTTGGGATTCAAGCAGGTAAAAACATTTTTCCTTAGCTTTTGAAATAATTAAACTGTATGCACGATCTGCATGTTGTATTGGATGGTGGGCTTTTATTTATTAATCATGTGTTATCTGAAACTTGCTTCTAGGTGTTCCTGTTCTGCAGATGTGGAGATTAGCCCTAAGGAGCTGGAAAATCTTCTTAGAGTTCGTAGGGGTAAGGGCTTTGGACTGCTTAATTGTTTGTATTCCAACCGAAGTTCTTTTCCCTTTGCATTCCTCTTCTAAACAATTAAATTATCTGTAAGGGATTCAACCTGTCACCAAACAGAAGCTCTATATTGCACAAAAGCAGTCCGTGTAAAATACTATAGAGTGAAGCAATTTCTGCTTTAGGCAAATTAAAGAACTGTCTTCCCCTCAAAAGGTTGTCTATGTCCCTCTGTCCAAAGAATCCAGACGATTGAAAGAACTAGAAAAAGCTTCTTCTTCAAAACCGAGTCCAAATCTCATCTTTAATACTTATGGTAGTCACCCACTTAGACCTGTAATTGTTGGCGCAAGCTCCCATGTTTATCCTAGCCCTTTTTTGCTTTGTCCTTTTAAGAATTCCAGTTGCGTTTACTCTTTGGAGATGCTTGAGAAACTTGAACCAGTATTCACAATTGAAATGATTGGGGATGTGATACTTTCACCAGGAGTGTTTCATGTTTAATGTATGCGTATTGCAGAAGATCTGTTGCAATACTTTGAAGAATTAGACTTGTATTCGAATTCGATGTTGGTCATTTTGTTTTCTTGAGAGAGACCAAGAGAGAGAGAGGGTTCTAACATCCCACATCTTGCTGTCAAGGACTTATTAATGATTCAACTGGCACACTTTACTTTCCTGTCATTTGATGTCAACCCAGAAAAATATAATGTATTTACCTACACTGCATTTGCTTGCATTTTTTCCCTAGATTTGAAGAAGCGAAGGCTTCTGGAAGGGCAAAAGCTTGCACAAGAACATGAACCTTCTGGCTTAGATGCTCTTGCCTGTGCTGCTGCTTTAGGAGAAAAATTAGTTGAATCTGGAGAATCTTCAGTTGGTGCCACCACAAAACATCCTCGTCACCGACCTGGGTGTTCTTGTATTGTATGCATTCAACCGCCCAGTGGGAAGGGAAAGCACAAGGCAACATGCACATGCAACGTTTGCATGACTGTAAAGCGTCGATTTAAAACCCTCATGTTGCGCAAGAAGAGGAGGCAATCAGAACGTGAAGCTGAACTCACAGAGAGAGAGAGTAATGCAAACAAGGATGTGGTGGAGATAAACGGTGCAAGAAATGGTCATTCAGAAAATGAAGGGAGCGAGGGCAGAACACAAGCAGAGGTGGCGGAGATGAGTTCCGGACAGATAGACCTAAACTGCCATCCTATTCGAGAGGTCAATCCAGTTGACGAACCTGTAGCTAGCGTGATGAGCCTTGTTGAGGTGATTAGCATGCCTTTAAATGGTCACGTAAAACATAACGGGGCAGTAGACACATATAGAGAGCAAGAGGATATGCAGCATTCGGAATTATTTTCACAATCCAATCAGCAGGAGAGACGTATTTCTGATGAAGAGTTTCTTGCATCAGTTGGTTGGGAACAGAAGAATGGAGATAATTAAGGGTACAGCGCCCCTGGTTTTGAGAAATGAGGTCTTCATGTTGGTGAACATTCAGAGAGCTCAACTCGGACAACATATGATCCACATGGAAGATTTTTGGTCATCTTAATGTCAACTCAAGTACAACTTGATTTTGGTTTTGCCAAATGAAAGAAAGGAAAGTCATGCTTACTCGAATTCCTTCAGCACAGAGTTGTAATTTGCTCGCGGGGTTTTGTTTTCTTTGTTTGTTTGTTTGTATTCGGGAGGTGTAATTCTTGAGGTGTACAGCTCTACTTCTCTTGTCCTTGATCTCTCAAAGAAATGTGATTGGTACTGATTTCGCTGTCTATTTAGACTTGAAGCAGGCCGGAGAATTTGAAGACAGAGAAGTGGAGTTTTGATTTGGAAAGTTTAATAGCTGCATGACAGCGTCTTGACAGACAAAACAAGCCAATGAGACAGATAAGCACACATGGTTTCCCAAGTATTTAAATTGTCCGGCCTGACGCTCTCGTCTTATTGTTCTTCTCATAGTAAAATGTAATTTTCCTTTCCTTTTACATTTCCTCGAACGCGTAAACAATAAAGACATCGGTTCAGTTTAACAACTCCAAAAGTGTTTTAAACCGTGTCTGTTTTAATACATCTTGTTCATTGTTGAAGTCCGGCCGAGGCTCGTTAGCCCCTTATAAGCTTCAGCATTCCCCACTCGGCACCAGGCGATACCGTCGAAGGAGTCCCTTGTCAGGAAATCAAGAAACTTCGTACTTCCTAGGTGCATGGGGGATCTAAAGACTTTAGCAAAGGCGAGGAAGGAGCTAGAAGAGCTCTACCTGGGAATCCCTGATGATTCCGTCAACCTCACGTTCCAGGACCTTGCTGATGTAAAGAACAAGGTGAATGGATTGGACAAGAAGCAATCTCCCAGCACCAAAGGCTTGAAGTCCGTTCAAGAGGAGAGAAGTCCCTCCAACTCCAAAGATCTTGCCAAATTACCAAGCCTTGATTTCAACAACGCCTTTCAGGCCTCTAAAGATGACCACAGTCTGCAACATCATCCTCTTCACCATGTTGACGAGGATAGCGCTGCGTTTAGGTCCCTCTCTCACCACCAACCCTGTCATCATAGACATGATGACCACCAGATCAGTCATCAGAGCCGTTCAATTAGCCCACCAGCTCACCATCCAGCTCCAAATATGACGCATGGCTACAACGATGTCAGTATGGTGAGCACAGTTTCCACATATCAGGATAAAGCTACAAGGCGTCGATCTGGGATTCCTCACTCCAACTTATGCACCATCTGCAGCACGTACATCTACATATTCCGCCATAGGTGCCTGGTATATACCAACTACAACCAGCCTTAGATAGTTTATTCCTATGTTCTCTATATAGTCTTTTGGAAATTGAAGCTATTGTACCATATGCAGGTATGCGGGCGAGTCTATTGCAGGCAATGTGTAGCAGTTGGAATGGGAGAAATGACAGAAGGAAGGAAGTGCATCCAATGCCTAGGGAGAAGGTTCAGCCAGCGGTAAGTAATTCCACACTTTCCTTTCCGACATCAAACAGATGGGTAGCTCCAAGCTGTTGCTTCTACCTCATCTCAGTCACAAACAAATGCTCTACCGTATCGTTTTACTGATTCTTTCGGCATATCTATGTAGGTACATACAAAAAGCAGGGGAGGTAGGGTGCTGCACAAGGTACCCGAATTCAGTGAAGCAGGCGGAGCTCATGTGGGCCGAGAAAGGGCCGAGGAGGAGTGGGGAGAGGGCTTATGGCCACAGCAGCCTCAGGTCAAGATCAAGAAGCCCCATCACACCACGAATGGCACATGTTAGCATCAATACCACCCCTTCTTTTGTTGCCAGTGCGACCTACTCTCCTTACACTTCTACTCACCACCATCTACCATTCTAGACCTTTTCGTATCATGAAACCAGAACAAACATCCCGAATCCATACGGGGTGTATGTAGCATAGAATTGATGGGAAAAAAAAAAAAAGAACAAAGAAAGACGATTCATTTCATTGTTCAAGTAGCTCAATTTCCTTTAATTCTTTGAAGTTGCTGGAACAGAATATTTTGTACTTGTCCATTGAACTGGATGTACTAGAAAAATGATCTCTCTCTCTTAATTTCACTCGTGTCTGGCTCAAATCATATGATTTATAATAAAGGGGTGTTGGATTGCTACCGGTAGCTTTGAATTATAATGCCATATACAAGTTCATATATACAGGCATCCATAAAAGAAACAGGATGTGGGAATACAGACTGAGTACTTTCCAGGGGATGATGAATATAACCCTGGGTGGAAATGAATGGATCAGAATGAAGTGAAAAAATAAAAGGTCATGGACATGGTGGTGGAGCTTGTTGGAGCAAGGGCCGGCGGCACAAGGGACAGGAGGAGTGAGCCGAAAGCCAAGTGTCAATGCAGTTGACATGAAATCCATGCTTGCAAAGGGGTAAAACCCGAACCTTTTCGCAATCTAGAAACTCCCCCAGGCAGATGGAACAATCCGTAGCAGAAATGCCAGCCTGGGAACCCACAGCAATCACCGGGATTTCGCTCAACACAGAGCCCCTGGACCCAGGGGCGGAGGAGGCAGAACCCCCCTCCGCCCCCTGGTTATTGGAATACCAACTAGAAAAGTTGCAACTCCTGACACAACGCATGAAAGAGTTGAGCCCGACAGCAAAAATCAGGGCGCAGAGCAAGGCAACCAGTACAATAACCATGTCACTGTCCATACTACCCCTGGAAGAAGACCCAAGTGTAGTGTTGGCCGTGAGAGGCTGCATCCCGGCGAGGAAAAGCCGGTGCAGGCTCGCTCCTCCTACTGGGGTTGCAGCCATGGATTTGGATCAGATCAATGAAGAGGGGCCAATCAAAGCTCAAATTTTTGGGTGGCTTATGGGACAAGGGCATGGTAATTGTTTTGTGGGTAGGAAAACAAGAGCATCTGGAAATTAATTGCCAGACCGGAAAAAGCAGCTAGCTTTGGCCCTCTATTATTTAGGGAATATCAAAAGCTTGGGTCTTTCTTCCTGGGCAAGGCTCCAGGTTGAATTTTTTATGGTTTTTAGCCATCATTTTGTTGATAAGCTTACATCAATCGCTGCTTGTTTCTACGTTCTACCAGTTAACGCTGCAATCATTTTGGTTTTGGACGCATGTGCCTCGCTCCGGATCTCTCCTTCCTTGGCTTCCGAATGGATAACAATTCCCATCCTTTTCTGGGCCCATCAGATTAATTGCTCCAACTTCTTCTTTCTTCCCCAGATCTCGCACTTCCACATCTTTCCTTTGCTCCAGCCTGCACCTCCGACCATGATTTATTGAGAAGGCTATATGTATTAAAATTTCATTACAAAAATTTTACGGTTATAGCCTTAGAGGATGATTGGTTCCCAAAAAAATTTAAATGAACTCGGTGAACTCTTTTGTAGTGGTGAACGGTGGGCCTACTTAGGTCAAGCGCGGGCACGACATGTGTAAACGGTGCTAGGCCTAGGCGGGCTTGTGCGTACCTAGGCCTGGGCTAGGTTTTTCAAAATTTTTTATTTTGTTTTAATTTTTGGGAAATATTTCGTTATTTTATGAAAATATTTCTTTTTTTTTTTTTAATTTTTTGAAAACATCACCTAGTGTAATTTATATTAATAAAAAAGCGAAGCAACACTTACAAATAAGTTGGAACAAATATTACATGGGAAAATGACAAAATATTAAAAAAAAGAAAAAGAAAAAAGAGCCGAAATTTATACCTATGAACCATGTTGCACAGTATAATCAGATCAAATATACACGAAGAATTAAAAAGGAAAACATAGGATATGGAAGCTTCATTACCATCTTGCATCTCATCATCCGAACTCTTCTGGTCTTGCTTTGTCCTCCACAGCTTTTAGATCCAACATTGCCCGTTTCTCTGAAATGACTCGTTTGCTGGCATTGAAAGCAGACTCTGATGCAATAGTGAAAACCGGAACAATAAGAACTGTCGAGTTTCGGGAGCCAAATAGCTCAACGGAATTTAACCGAAACCCTCCATGATCCAAGTGAAACGGGGTAAACTGGGTGTTCGAAAATTTTCATACCTAATTTTCAGTTGAGATCTCTCACTCAACTGTAGAGTCGAATTACAAAACCTGAACAATTGACATGTTCAGGCTCTCTATGGTATCCACACGAGCCTCTCGGGATCACCACGCTTCCACCACGTCCCGGCAGATACGTTTCTCTTGCGCTCGTAGTGCTAGCTTGCATCCTCCAAGGAATTGTAAGAGAAGAGTGCGGCTGTCCTTTTGGGAGGCTAGGGCAAGGAGATCTGCGAATTTCTCACTAAAAGTTGTATTTATAGTGAGACTCAACTTCTAGGCCTAATGGGTTTCAAAGCCCTAATCTAATTAGGCTTTAATTTCGGGCTTAATAATGGCTCAACTCTTGGGCCGATTATTAATACGAAATTAAAGTGAAACCATAACCCAAATAATTAGCCCATCACTCTAATGATCCAAATAGCTCTATATGTGCGACCCAATAGGCTCTTGCCACGTTGGCAATGATCATAAATCACATTTATGATCATAAGCAATGAGCGGTGTCTAGCAACACATAATTGCTACCTAAGTGACAAAATTGTCGGTGATTCGACTAAACCTTTATGATCATCACCGATATATGCCATTGTCCCTTTATCCAAGATATCAAGATTAAGCACGAGACATGGAATGTGTCACTCTCGTATAGCCCAATCTTTGGTTTCTTGATTATCGAGTATACTAACTTAAGCTGATGACATTGATATCGTATATCAACTCATCCGAGCATGGCCATGCATTTTCTAAGTCTCACTCTATCAAGGGGCCCAAAGATATCACTCCCGTTACATAGGAGGGACAAATCCCATCTTGATCATACAAATCCCTCCATATGATATGTGACATACCCAATGACCTCCTTCAAGTTCACTCAGTTACGAGCAACAAAGGAAAGTATTAAAGTATGTGACTCACATGTAGGGAACCTTGATGATCTTAGGTCGAAGGACTACATATACCATGATCACTATGAGAATCACTTATGACACTCATATAACGATCCATGAAGTGTTCTCATGGTGGGTCGGTCCAGTACACAAGTTCTCCAACTTGTACCAATATGTAGGCTACATATCTCATATTAGTCTCCACATATGATAGTCATTATGTATTATTGCAACCCGCTCCACAATAATACTAGATTAGGGACGTTTAAGAATATCATTATTCTAGGGTTACAATTATGTTTATTACGTTACGCAGAAACAAAACAACAAACATAATTGCTGGATTAATGCCTCAATAAAATATCATGACTCAATGTGCAAAAATACAATCATCTCATGATTGGCTTTTTGGGCACAACACTAACAATCTCCCACTTGCACTAAAAGCCAATCATCCATGTATCTAATACTAATGGACCTAGAATGGCTATCATGCTTCTGCTGCATAAGGGGCTTTGTCAGTGGATCAACAATGTTGCTGTCTGTCGAAGTTCTGCATATTCTTACATCACCCCTCTGTCGAAGTTCTGCATATCCTTACATTACCCCTCTCGATGATCTCCCTGATGAGATGATAGCGTCGGAGTATGTGTTTGGATCGCTGGTGAGATCGAGGTTCCTTAGCCTGTGCGATTGCTCCATTATTGTCACAATAGAGCTCTATCGGGTTGGCAATGCTTAGAACCACTCCAAGTTTAGTGATGAACTTCTTGATCCAAACTGCCTCCTTCACAGCATCAGAGGCGGCAATGTACTCAGATTCTGTTGTAGAGTCAGCTACTGTCTCTTGCTTTGAACTCTTCCAGCTCATAGCACCACCACCAATACAAAACACATAACCAGATTGCGATCTAAAATCATCCTTGTCGGATTGGAAGCTTACATCGGTGTAACCCCTTACAACGAGCTCATCTTCACCTCCAAAGACCAAGAATGCATCCTTAGTCCTTCGTAAGTACTTAAGGATGTTCTTAACAGCTGTCCAGTGACTCTCACCGGGGTTCGATTGGTACTTACTCGTCATGCTCAAAGCATATGAGACATCGGGACGAGTACATATCATGGCATACATGATAGATCCAATTGCTGAGGCATATGGAATCTTACTCATGCGCTCTCTCTCCTCGGTTGTACTCGGACACTGAGATCTAGAAAGAGTGATACCATGTGACATGGGCAAGAATCCTTTCTTGGAATCTTGCATGCTAAACCTCTTTAGCACCTTGTCAATATATGTACTTTGACTTAGGCCAATAAGCTTTTTAGATCTATCTCTATAGATCCTGATGCCTAACACATAGGCTGCTTTACCCAAGTCCTTCATAGAGAAACATTTCCCTAGCCAAGTCTTCACAGACTGTAGCTCAGGAATGTCATTCCCGATGAGTAGTATGTCATCTACATACAACACTAAGAAGACAATAGCACTCCCATTAACCTTCTTGTAGACACAAGATTCATCTTCATTTTTGATAAAACAAAACTCTTTGATTGCATCATCAAAATGAAGATTCCAACTTCGAGAAGCTTGCTTCAATCCATAAATGGACCTTTGCAACTTGCACACTTTATTGGCATTCTCAAGAGTGACAAAACCCTCAGGTTGTGTCATGTACACATCCTCAAGTAGCTTTCCATTTAGGAATGCAGTTTTGACATCCATTTGCCATATCTCATAATCATAGTGTGCAGCAATAGCAAACAAAATTCGGATGGATTTAAGTATAGCAACTGGTGAAAAAGTTTCATCATAGTCAATACCATGAATTTGCTTGAAACCTTTTGCAACCAATCGTCCCTTAAAGGTAATCACATTACCATCCATGTCAGTTTTCTTCTTGAAAACCCATTTGCACCCGATTTTACCCCTTCAGGTGGGTCAACCAAAGTCCATACTTGGTTTTCATACATGGATTCCATCTCGGATTTCATGGCCACTAGCCACTTCTCAGAGTCAGGCCTCGACATAGCTTGTTGGTAGGTTGTGGGCTCATCCTGATCCATGAGCATCACATCACCGGTGTGAGTCACGAGAAATCCATATCTCTCGGGCTCACGCCGAATCCTACCAGACCTACGTAGGCTCTGTGTTACAGGAACAGACTCTTGAACAACATCTTGCGGTGTCTGTTCAGGTTCCATTTTAGGTTTGATGTCTCCTTGTTGTTCTTGAATTTCTTCAAGTTCTACTTTCCTCCCACTAGTTCCTTTAGAGATAAACTCTTTCTCCAAAAAGACACCAGTTCGAGCAACAAACACTTTTTGCTCAGAAGGATTGTAGAAATAGTAACCCTTTGTTTCTTTGGGATACCCAACAAAAAGACATTTTTGAGATTTGGGCCCTAGTTTGTCAAAGGATTGACGTTTCACATAAGCGTCACAGCCCCAAATCTTCATAAAAGACAAATTAGGACGCCTCCCACTCCATATCTCATATGGTGTCTTTTGAACTGATTTAGATGGAACTCGATTTAGTGTAAAAGCGACTGTCTCTATAGCATGTCCCCAAAAGGAGTTTGGAAGGTCAGCTTGACTCATCATAAAGTGAACCATGTCTAACAGAGTTCGATTTCTCCTTTCAGATACACCATTCCATTGAGGTGTACCTGGTGGAGTGAGTTGTGATATTATACCACACTCCTTCAGATAGTCAAGGAATTCTCGATCCAAGTACTCTCCACCTCGATCTGATCGAAGCACTTTAATACTCTTCCCAAGTTGATTCTCTACTTCATTCTTGAATTCTTTGAACTTTTCAAAGGATTTTGACTTGTGTCTCATGAGATACACATAGCCATATCTGCTGAAGTCATCAGTGAAAGTAATGAAGTATTGAAAACCTCCTCTAGCTTGTGTAGACATAGGGCCACATACATCACTATGTATGAGTCCTAGTAAGTCATTAGCCCTTTCACTTTGCCCTGTGAATGGGCCTTTGGTCATCTTGCCCAACAAACATGACTCACATGTCTCATATGATTCAAAATCAAATGAGTCCAAGAGTCCATCCTTATGGAGCTTGGATATGCGGGTCTCATTTATATGGCCCAAGCGACAGTGCCAGAGATAGGTCGGGTTCGAATCATTTAATATGACCTTGTTGGTATTCACATTATAGATTGGATCTTCGAGGTCTAGAACATACAACCCATTGCTAAGTTGAGCACTACCATAAAAGATTTCATTCAAATAAATAGAACAACATTTGTCCTTTAAATGAAAAACCTTTCTTGTCCAAACAAGAAACAAAAATCAAATTTCTACTAATAGTAGGCACAAAGTAGCAGTTGTCTAATTCTAAAACTAATCCACTAGGTAAAGTGAGAACATAAGTCCCTACGGCTAAGGCAGCAACCCTTGCTCCATTTTCAACACGTAGGTCCACTTCACCTCAGGCCAATCTTCTACTTCTATTTAGATCCTGCACATTTGCACAAATGTGAGATCCACATCCAGTATCCAATACCCAAGATGAGGAAGTAGAAAAGTTAGCCTCTATAACAAGAATACTTGAAGTGGAAGTCTTACTTCCCTTTTCCTTAGCAAGTTCTTCAGGATAGAGCTTGTAGTTATGCTTCCAGTGTCCAGGTTGCTTACAATGGAAGCACTGCCCTTCCTTTGCCACACCACCCTTTGGTTTCAGTGCAGCTGAAGAAGAACTAGCATTGGACTTTCCATTAGCTTTATCCTTCTTCTTGTTGGCTTTTCCATTTCCCTTGCCCTTTTGAACCATCAAAATGGGCTTAGCCTTCTTAAGGTTTTGCTCAGCAATTCTCAACATGTTGAGCAATTCAGGAAAGGACTTGTCAAGGTCGTTCATGTTATATTTCATGACGAACTGACTGTAGCTTTCAGGCAATGATTGCAAGACTACATCGATAGCCAACTCTTTCTGAAGAGCAAATCCCAAATTCTCAAGATTCTCAATGTACCCAATCATCTTGAGCACATGAGGACCCACAGGACTTCCCTCAGACATCTGGCACTGAAACAATGCCTTAAAGGCCTCAAACCTATCATGCCTAGCTTGCTCTTGGAAAAGCATTTTGAGATGTTCGATCATATCGAACGCCCCCATGTTCTGATGTTGCTTCTGAAGCTCAGATTCTATGGTAATAAGTATGAGGCATGCAACATCCAAAGCATCATCAGAATGCCTCTTGTGAGCATCCCTTTCAGCTCTTGGAGTAGTGGCAGCAGGCTCATTCGGAATGGGCTGCTCTTGGACATAAGCCTTTCTCTCTTATTTGAGGACTATCCTCAAGTTTCGGTACCATTTGAGAAAGTTTGTCCCATTCAGTTTTTCCTTCTCAAGGATCGATCACAATGAAAGTGTCGATGTGTTTTGTGCCATGGTTATCTACAACAGTAAATATGCAGTGTAAGAGGCATGTATTTTAATTCATTTAATAAGGACTTTTATTAAACGATACTCCCACTATTTTCCTCAAAATAATAACCCTCGATATTATTTCGGAACACCTCGGCGCTAAGGTATTCTAGTGGGCCAAGATCCATATTTGACCACAACCTGAGTCAGCTTTGGCTTTTCTCTCAAGTTACAGCTATTTAGGTAGGCAACTCCTTGCCAATTGCATCTTATGCAACTCTTGGATAGTTGGGTGAACAACACCTGTCCAAGCTCATCTCATGAGCTTAAGCCCAACTCTATGCCTCTAAGTCCCTAATCCTATTAGGATGACTTAGTTAAGTTGGACCCAAAGTTAGTAATTTGGATATCACTATTATCCTATCGCGCCTTACCAAGATGAACATAGGTGCTTTGCTTTGGCAAACCCACCTAATGTTGATCAAAGTCTTGACGAGTGCCAACATTTGGAAGGCATCACATTTAATGACTTAATATTTGTTTGAGGGATTTTTCGTTTGATCTCACCAATTTGTTATCTCCGGTTGTCTTATACATGCATCACATAAAAATATAAAACATGCAACTCATGCGTTCAAGAAAGTAAACGTGACATGGTAATAGCCCAAACTATGTGATATTCTTAAGCCAATGAGAATATCATAAAAGCCTAAGAAAAGAAAAGAGTCTTCACAAGCTCCTTCTCTTCGTTTCTTGGCTGCCCTTTTGTTGTCACCTCCTTGGACATACCACCTTGGATGATCCTTGGACATACCACCTTGGACGTCCCATAATGCACCATTACATCAATAATAGAAACCTCGAGTTACATTCGAGGGGAGTAAGGTGAGAAGAGAATGTACAATGAGAGTGATAAGAAAAGGCACGACTCGTAGGCCATATTTACAAGTACAACCAATCAAGGGCTATAACCATGCACTATGCTTCAAACACCAATCAGCATATCATGTCAAATCTCATTCAACAAAGATGCATGCCAATTTTTGCGCGTTGATTAACCAGTTTTTATTTATGTGGCGCTTCGCATACGGCGGTCCTGCTTTGCCCGAGATCTTCTATTTCGAGCAAGTAGGCACCCGAGACTCCTCCATTCGAGCCACCAAAAATACCTTACTTTCAGTGCCCGAACAGGCCGAATCCGAACCAAGCTAGGGTTTTTGCAACTATTGCAAGAATCCTAATCCATATAGGTATCTCATACTTATCAATTTCGGGCTAATCTCATTAACCAATTTGTGTCGTTTCTTCATATATCTCATATGTTCATTACGACTTCCGGTTGTATGCATCATGAATCAATCTAATTAATCATGGCCGAAAAGCAACGGAGCACATAACATCATGCAATTCAACACTTAATCCTGATTTAGGGTTTCACTAGTTTCTCTGATACCACTGTTGGGTTTCGGGAGCCAAACAGCGCAGCGGAATTTAACCGAAACCCTCCAGGATCCAAGTGAAACGGGGTAAATCGGGTGTTCGAAAATTTTCATACCTAATTTTTGGTTGAGATCTCTCACTCAACTGTAGAGTCGAATCACAAAACCTAAACAGTTGACATGTTTAGGCTCTCTATGGTATCCACACGAGCCTCTCGGGATCACCTCTCGGCAGATGCGTTTCTCTTGCGCTCGTAGTGCTAGCTTGCGTCCTCCAAGGAATTGCAAGAGAAGAGTGCGGCTGTCCTTTTGGGAGGCTAGGGCAAGGAGACCTGCGAATTTTTCACTAAAAGTTGTATTTATAGTGAGACTCAACTTCTAGGCCTAATAGGTTTCAAAGCCTTAATCCAATTAGGCTTTAATTTCGGGCTTAATAATGGCTCAACTCTTGGGCCCATTGTTAATATGAAATTAAAGTGAAACCATAATCCAAATAATTAGCCCATGCACTCTAATGATCCAAATAGCTCTATGTGTATGACCCAATAGGCTCTTACCACGTTGGCAATGATCATAAATCACATTTATGATCATAAGCAATGAGCGGTGTCTAGCAACACATCATTGCTACCCAAGTGACAAGATTGTCGGTGATTCGACTAAACCTTTATGATCATCACCGATATATGTCATTGTCCCTTTATCCAAGATATCAAGATTAAGCACGAGACATGGAATGTGTCACTCTCGTATAGCCCAATCTTTGGTTTCTTGATTATCAAGTATACTAACTTAAGCTGGTGACATTGATATCGTATATCAACTCATCCGAGCATGGCCATGCATTTTCTAAGTTCTAACAAGGGGCCCGAAGATATCACTCCCGTTACATAGGAGGGACAAATCCCATCTTGATCATATAAATCCCTCCGCATGATATGTGACATACGCAATGACCTCCTTCAAGTTCACTCAGTTACGAGCAACAAAGGAAAGTATCAAAGTATGTGACTCACATGTAGGGAACCTTGATGATCTTAGGTCGAAGGACTACATATACCATGATCACTATGAGAATCACTTATGACACTCATATAACGATCCATGAAGTGTTCTCGTGGTGGGTCGGTCCAGTACACAAGTTCTCCAACTTGTGCCCATATGTAGACTACATATCTCATATTAGTCTCCACATATGATAGTTATTATGTATTATTGCAACCCGCTCCACAATAATACTAGACTAGGGACATTTAAGAATATCATTATTCTAGGGTTACAATTATGTTTATTACGTTACGCAGAAACAAAACAACAAACATAATTGCTGGATTAATGCCTCAATAAAATATCATGACTCAATG
The DNA here is from genome assembly GCA_039654915.1 of Aquilaria yunnanensis. Lineage (NCBI taxonomy): Eukaryota > Viridiplantae > Streptophyta > Magnoliopsida > Malvales > Thymelaeaceae > Aquilaria > Aquilaria yunnanensis. Next base: position 41,989,247 of record CM077599.1, on the reverse strand, counting down.
TGCAAAAATATAATCATCTCATGATTGGCTTTTTGGGCACAACACTAACAAGAGCTTCATTCGCAAGAATTAATAGAATTGGTAATCTGTTACTTTTCACTTTCTACTACTCCAAAATGTTAGCCTTGTCTCAAAAGAGATGTGGAGGTAATCATTTACTTTCGATAGGCGAGCAAATGTGGGTCAGGACGTTTGAGAAGCTGTCCTGCGAGGTTGAATGGTGCTAATGAGAATGAGGATGAAGTGGCACCGGTGGAGGGAAGTTGTGGGTCTTACCTTGTCATTGTGGCACGGTGAATAATCCTATTAAAGCTCCTGAAAGTGCTCATCTACTTCAACTATCATAACTAAACAACTCTTATGCTACATTTTGCAGAAACTATAGTATTCCTCAAATAAAGACAATGTACCCAAAATTTTCACAATTGGGTCAAAGGAAGATGCAAGTAAAAAGATGAGGGAATCTTTGTAAAATATGAAACTCACTTGTCCTTCATTGGTTTGATGATATCTTTTAAAAATGGATCTATTTTGTATTGATTCAAAACATAAACAATGTTTACCAAATACATCAAAACCTTATGGGCTGTGGGATTGTAAACACTGGAGAAAAAAGCAGTTGCCTCATAAAAATACCATAATAATTGATAAAGTTTGTAATACTTGTCACACATTTCAGCCGTTAGAAGTTATGAGTTCAATTTTAAGTTAAAAAACATAGTCAATAGAGCTGCATATGAATATGCATCGATCAATATCTCATATGTTGAGTTCCAACGGGTGGGGCAATTAAGTTTAAAATATTTCCAAAAAAATGGTTGGATATTTTGAAGATAATATTCTCTGAATTCACGAGTAATTTTGGCCTTAGACTTCAAATATAGTAATGCAGTTTGCATTTGATAGATTTCTGTCTACAAAACCTCAAGGCCTTTTTGTACACACAAGTTCAAAATATGACACATGCATCTAACATAGCAAAAGACTAATCATTATTAGAGGCATTGTCAAAACTAATATAGAAAACTTTACCAGCACAGTATAATTCAGGAAGTATATCTAAAATGCTTTGATAAACACTATACCCACTATGGTCAGACTCCATTCATTTGAATGCAGTAAGACGTTTTTTATTTACCCAATCATCATCTATCTAATGTGCAATAACACAAAAATAATACTACCCTATAAAAGACGTGCACATATCACTAGTGAAAGTAATGCAATGATCAAGTGAACAAAAACATACTTGCAAATTAGATTTACCAGCTTCATACATTCTAAATGCTTCTATTCTAACAATTTTCCTAGATTTATTTCTAAATGCTAGGTTTAAATTAGACCTAATCCAATTTTCTAAATGCACATCTTTAGCTTGCCTAAAAGGTCTTTCTACAAGCATCATCCAGTTAACCATACATTTCCTACATTTTTTCTGGTTAAATCTAAAGATGCTTAAACATTGGTCGTAGATTCAAATTGCATTTGTCCACCAAAACTCCCTCCGGTGCCTAGATAATGCATCGGACGGTTATTCCTTATATGTTGTTGAAGTGTCCCGGTCCTAAAATTTACCTTGTATGCCAACTTCCTGCCATAGTGTTTGCACTTGGTGAACCAATTATTGTTCTCCTAAACTGTCTCAAAATGCTCCCACATGAAAGATTTAAGGAGATATTTACCTTCACCAATCTCAAGAACCTGGCTTTGAGGTGTCGATTGTGAACCATCCTAACACGGCCCTTCGTGGGCCAGCCTAGGAAGCCTATGGGAACTTGTAGTCGCAATTAGCTAATTGATGTGTAGACTAGTTAAAACCTTTATGCTTTTAATTAGTTAATCCTACTATACAATCATGCATGAGTATGTGCTTTAACTTGATCAATAAAATAAGAAAATAACACTTTAAAAATAGCCATGACATTTCATTAAAACTGAACATTAAAATTGTCAAAGCATACAAAATATTTATGTGGTTAACTACACATAATTAACCATGTGTGAACATGCAAGTGTAAGAAGACTATGTTCACACCTAAGAGCGACTTTAGCGTTCACTACTCAACATGAATATTGGAGGAAACTAATGTATGAAAACCATACACTAAAATTACACTACTGAGATCTGCAACTAAGCTCCTACCTTAAAGTAAACTCCCAATGGCAAACTCCATAAGCACTTTCTTGTGCTTCATTGACCTCTTTTGGCCAAAGAAACAACTATAGTTAGTGCCATAATGTAACCAACAAGTAAACCACAAACTAGTATCATAAGATTCAATTAAATTATATACCTACTCATGAGCCTCGCTCAACAACCCTTAATGGCTACTAGCCTTGTGGAACATACTTGCACAACAAAGACTAAAGGAGTAAGAATCAACGATTCTTAGTAAGGGGTCCTTCAACCTGCAAGAAAAATCTTGAGGACACACACTCATTTATATAATATATGAAGTCTACTATGTGCGCTTGCAGTCTGAAGGCTAACATATGCGCATAGTCTTTTGGGACCCTTCATCCTCCTAGTCCCCGCACAGATGCCACCCTATGCCTAGCAAGTTCTAGCCCCCTAACTCACTACTAACAAGCCTTTTCTTGTTCTAGTGAGCTAAGCTTACTAAATGACCTTCCCCTGATTATCGTGCAGGCGAACGTAGTGGATGTGCCTCACTTGAGTTCCAAGGAACTCACTAGGTGTACTAAGTCTCCATATAGTGCCTCGAGTCCTTAGACTTGCTTAGGTCATTTGTGTACTAAGCTTCCACCTCAAAACCTTACCAAGAGTCACTTGCGCCTTAAGTAACCTTACTTAAGCTACAAGTGCACTAACCTTCACTTACGGCACAAACCCATCCACCATTGCTTGGTTCATTCTAGTGGAATAACATTAACCATGGTTGGACTCATTCATTAGGTTTCTTGGAATCCCCTTAGGTGCACTAAGGTTTCTGCATCGGGACCTCAAACCTAAAGGCCCAGCTAGGCTCACGATAGTACTAAACCTAACACTCGACTAATGGTGCTCTATTATGGACAACTAACCTAGCTCTTCCCCCTACTTTGAACATAAATATACCCAACCCTAGGCCATTCAGGCTTGGGGAAAAAATGAAAATGGTAGCCTTTCCTCTTAGCCTGAGTAAAAAGTTAAAGCTAAAATACTACAAGGGTGTTAAAGCTGGCAGGTCTAGGAATTTTGCCTATGAGGACAATTGGCACATTCACATTGGTTGATGTAAGAGTGCATGTAGGATCTCGAAGAGATATACTGATGTTCAAATGTTACTTGTGTCCCAATTCTTATGACTCAGCTTTTTCTTTTTTCACATGGTTTTATATAAAATTTGAATTGTTAACACATTTTCAAACTTTACCCTAAAAAAAATATTTATTTCATGTCAACATTCAACTTTTATAGGTCAATAATGGACAGTGAATGACAATTTATTACTTTTTTATGAAAATGATTTGTCATTTCAGATTCATACAATTTGGGGTAGATGGATTAAGTTTTATCAACACCATTGCTACTAACAAAAGTTGTTATGCATCCAAAATTTTAAGAGATAGAATCAATTATTTTATTTATTTGTTCTTTTTTTGGGAAAAAAGTAAATTTGCCATTATTTTTTGCCTATAGGGAAATTATGCCCATGATTATTATAAACTCGAGTCAAGATGTAAAAATATCATTTTTGTGACCTAACAAATCAAAACCAACTAAAGTCGTCTTAAATGTACTTGATGGTATAGTCTAAAAATTCACAACTTTACTATTAGAAACATAAAAACTACAATAGCCTATAACTTCCACTTATTAGAATTAAATTAGGTGAAATTTGTATAGTGTTTAAAAGTTGGCCTAATTGCAAAGCACGCAGCCCAACCTAGTCCTTGTAAATTATGTCAATCTGGACTAGAAGGCGTTGTTGGTGCAATTTTATAAGCCAAATTTCTTGTTTTTGGTTTTTTGTTGTAGGTCTAGCACTATTGTTATTGTGTGGGATCAAATTTGTAACCTATGTTAGGTTTTGGTATGAATTTTCGACTCACAGAACGTGCCAAACTCTGAAATTTGAAAAATGTATATTTTGATTCCATGCTTTATTTACCTAGGCTCCTTAAGTTTTTTAAACATTTATTCTTGCCATCACCTTTAACAAGCTCAACCTGTGAGCACAATTATTGACAACCTACTAGTTATGAATCACTACTACTTCTCCATATTGATCTATGTTACTGATATAAAATGTCACCACCCGCGAACGATCTCTACCAAATAAGGAAGGACACTTAATCATGGGTTCATTCCCTATTCAAATTTTTCAATAATCCCACCATTCTAATACTTAAATTTCACTATTACTAAATTCATAGAAGTTATTACCAATCATCAAACAAGACCTAGCTCATTCCTTATTGAGATTGTAGTGAATGGTGCATCAATAGAGGAGACCCTATGGGACTTGGTAAGGAAAATGGTCCAAATGATATATTTGCAAGGATATGGTGCTAGGAGCCAAAGAGAAAATTTTCAAGAGTTAGGTTTTGAGTTTTGCTAACTTTATAATTGCTTGTGTGGCATAGATTATTATCTCTTTGGACCTAATATTCATACCATAAGACAACCAATAGTTATTTCACTGTCATTTATGACATCATTGAAAAATTTGCTCAACATGATAACATCAACAGTAAATTTACAATTTCAAAAAACACTAGTGGCAAAATTCTCCATTCGGGCAAACAATAGTAAAAAATTTGCCCATATTCACTTCTTTTTCTTTCACATTCCTTGCAGCAACTCAACACACACACACACACACACACACAGAAATACATACATACATGTGTGTATGTGTGAGCGTGCGCGCATGTACATGTATGTATATGTAAATGTATGTACATATTTATAGGGTCAGTTTAAAGATTTTGCACAAAGTTGGGTCATCTACACCTTTAATCCTTATGGTTTTGTCATATTTTTAGACAATAGCATTTAGATCTCTATGTCTACTATAAATGTCGAGTGATAGAGTTTGAAGCCAGATGGAGTAGAGCATCTAGTACATCTTGCCTGAATGGCTGCTGTCTAGCCAGCCAGTCAGATGAGACAATACTAAATTTCGTGATATCTAGGACTTTAATTTGCCCAGTATCTCTAGGACCCACTCCTTGTTTGACTTTGGCTAGACCTCATCACATATGATGTTAGAGATTCCTTCTATGCACTTAGGGGTTTCGTGCCCATCTGCCACGAGGAAGGACTGACCCTTGGGCCCTTGGTGGACCATTAAGGATGTCATTGAACTTTATCCTAAACATTAGTCATTGTGCAATCTCATACAAAAATATCTATCATAGATCTTTTAGTCCTGCTCTCATTAGAACAATGAGCTCATCATCAGAATAGTCCTAGACATTATTTCTAGTATGTCGTTGGTGGCAAGTGTGCACTATAGCTATCCTCATCATTCTGATAAACAATGCCATTTGGTAAAGATTGCTCTAAACAATGATACGGCCATGATGAACCTACGAAACAGAGAAGGGGAAAATGGATAATGGAAACCCCATGGTGTTTCCTAAAGGGGAGTCCTTGACACTCAATCTAGTTTTTTTATGGGGTTAAAGCTAAAAGAGAGAGCGTAAACCTATTTTTGGATTTCATGATCCTACTTGTGTAGTGGATTTTATAGAGGTCATGATCATTAGTTGGGTCAAACATTTTTTCTGTAGCATTAGGGTACTACAATGGCATGGCGAGGGAAGCTGGTTGTCATTTCCCCAACTACCTTTACAGAAGTTTGAGTGGGTTTGGTCATGCTCAAAGTGTTCCAGAGTAGATGTTTTCCAAGGAATAACAATGGCATATCCTAAGTAAGCCAACTTGGAGGACTAGCTGTTTGAACCTAAGTCCTGTAGTTATATGGGGCACATGAGGAGCACTCTCCCAAGAAGCCCTGTACCATGTCTCAAATGTACCTTCAAGGTGCTAGAAGAATTGTTACATTGTAATAATGAGGTAACATAATAAACTCAAATGAGGTTGATGTTGTTAATTCTTTATTATTAACCATTTACTTGCATTTTATTGGAAACACAATAAGTAAAGAAAATAAATGAAGATTTAGAATGGTATAAGCACACTGTCCTTACAAGATTATATGAGAAAGATGACCGTACATCTTCTATTTGGAAGGGGAAATTTATCCATGGGCTTCCAAAACATTTAGAATAACTAGTCATGAATCACATCAAAGAGAAGAGTCAAGGGCATGTTAATCTTGAAGCCTACACTTTTAGTTAGATACTTGCTGAAATAAAAGAAGTAAGGTTTAAAATGTGCCATAAAATTAAACGGCAAAACTATGTAACAAGATAAAGGTTAGCTGGGAAAAAATAAATCACATAATTTTATTCACAGTTTGGGTATGATATCTAGTTCACTTATTCTAAATATGAGCCCAAGAATCACATAAAATATAAATCCTATAAATATATAGGAAATAAGATTTGAAGATTCAAAAAAAAAAAATTAAAACTTCTAAATGATTTAAAAAAAAACTAGAAAGGAAAGTTCAAATGGTAAAAACTATGGCAGACCTGGTCAATTTGCTAAAAAATGCAACACTAAGAAAAAAAAAACTCTTTATGGATTGATAAAGGATTGAAAAAGAATTCAATACAAATCTTGCAGAAGAAGAGGAGGAATAGGCAACTTCTAAAGAAAGTTCTAGTGAAATTCACGTTATTGGCCTCGTAAATAGTTCAAAATCTGGTTTTGAAAGCTGTGGATAAAAGTATGACTATGATTCATGTGAATGACAAACACACATTCACTAACCTTTAGGTAAATATTATATAAGTTAATGTCATAACTGAGGAAAATGAAAGTCTTAAAACTTAGAAAAAGAATTTGTGACTTAGATTTAAGGAAAGAAGTTTTATTTAATTATATTAATAGGGTAAGTAAATAAAAGCAACAAAGTAAACAAGACCAAACTGAAAAAAATGCAAAGAGAAGGGTTGATATTCATGAGTTAATAAAACCAACAACCTATAGCTTTAATAAAATTCTTAAAAGGATTAATGAATCATAACATAGATATAGGGAAAAGGGAACTTAAAAGAAGAAATTTCAAGGGTAAAAGAAGAAATAAAAGCTCTAGAAATTACAATTGATATCATTGATCTTCGTATACTTGGAGAATATTCTCACATGGATAGAAAAGATCAAATGATTATTGATGACCTAGAAGAGTTTGAGTTCAAAGCTAAATAGAAGGCTAAAGGAAAAAAGATACCAAAAACAAGTTATCAAAAAAGCCAAACAAAAAATGACTTTATAGTCCAAAACTCACCCATTTACATCAATCAAACTTGTGCTATCACTAACATAATGTTTACAAGCTTGATGGCTTTACTTGTAGGAAAGCAGTTCAGAATAATAACAGTGGTTGTTATAGATTCAGGAGCTTATAGAAATTACATAAGAAGGAATTATTTCTTATGAATATTTTGATTAAGCTTTTGGGTCAATCATAGTGGGTTAAACCAAATACATGTTCATATTTACAATAATGATATTAGTATTGGACAACATTTTAGAGTTTTAAACCAAATACATGTTCATATTTCACCAAAAAATGGTCTAAAAATCCAATTCATAGCTTCCATGACCATTGCTGGAGCATTAGTCACATCGAAAGGCATAACTGTGTATTCATAGTGTCCATACCTTGTTCTGAAGGCAATTTTCAGGATATCTTCCTCCTTAACTCTGATATGAAAGTATCTAGACCAGAGGTGAATCCTAGAAAACACCTTTGCTCCTCTAAGCCTATCAAACAGATCATCAATTCTAGGAAGTGGATACATATTCTTGACTATTACTGCATTTAGCTTTATATAGTCGATGCATAATCTAAAAGTTTCATCCTTCTTCTTCATAAAAAACACCGGGGCTCCCCACGATGATACACTAGGCCTTATAAAGCCTTTCTTTAACAGTTCCTCCAACTGCTTCTTTAACTCATCCATCTCAAGAGCCGACATTTTATAAGGTGGTATTGAAATAGGTTCAACTCCAAGCTGAAGATGGATTGCAAACTCAGTATCCCTCTTGGGTGGTAACTTGGGCAACTCTACTGGAAACACTTCAGGAAACTGATTGGCTACATGAATCTTTTCAAGTTCCTCCTCTATGGCCAACCCATTCAATGAATAATACACTTCTTCATTGATTATAGGAATGGTATCCATAAGTCTCAGATGTAAACTTTTAGCACTAGATGCTAATTCTCTTGTGCAAGTCACTTTAGCTCCTTGAGCATCTATGATGTTGACTGAGTGATTCTCACAGTCAATTTGTGCTTTATGCTTACTTAGCTAGTCCATCCCCAACACTAGGTCGTAAGACCTCAATTCTATCACCCACAAGTCACAACAGAAATCATGGTCGTCCAACTACAAAGGATACCTAGTAACTACCTCATTGGTCATAATAAAACTCTTCCCTGTAGTTCTGATAAGTCTTAACTCATTGGAGATTTCTCATTGGAATTTAAACTTATCTACTAAGGCAGATGATATCACTGAAAGAGTAGCTCCTGTATCAAAAAGCACCCAAACACTACCATTTTGAAAAGTAAACTTACCTCGAATAGCTGCTGGCTTTTTGGTCACCTAACTCGCCAGGGTAAAAACCCTTAGGTCAATTGCTACTGCGGCTACACCAGGTCGGTTTCCTATGGCAAGGGGTGCAGGGGGTAAGTTCTTGGGTAGACCTGGCAAAGGTCAAGTCCATGGGCATTCCCTTGCCCAATGTCCTTTCTGACCACAGATGTTGAAAATATCAGCTCCCAAGCTGCATGGCCTCGTGCCATGGAATCGTCTAAATAGGCATAAACCCATTTTCTTTCTCTTGAAGGGACCCTGGCTTTCCAACATCAGTTGCTTCCCAGCACTCTTTCCTAGGTTGGCTGATCCAACCTCCACCTTTTTACTAGGTGCTCTTTAATCCTCAAATTCCCTTTCTAAGGCTAACGCCTTCTTAACCACTTGGTGATAACTCCTAATGTCCACTATTGCCATATATCTCCAAAGCACAGGTTTTAGACCTTGAAAGAATTTCTTGGCCTTCAACTCATCATTACCAACCATGTGAGGAGCATACCGAATGAGTGAATTGTAACGCTATTCATACTCTTGCACTGACATCTCTCCTTGCACTAGATTCTCAAACTGGATCCTCCTTTGATCCTGTGCAGCTTCACTAATATATTCATATCAAAATTTCTTCTCAAAGTCTGACCACTTGAGCCCATTTTTCTTGTGCTCTGGTCAAGTACCATTGCTTTCTCTAAGCATTTCTATCACATCATCCCACCACAAACTAGCCTTCACTCTCAGAAAGAAAAGTACTAAGGCCATCCTTTGCTTAGACTCACAACCTCCATAGGTTAAAAGTCGATTAATCCTGGATAACCAATCTTCTGCTTGATCGGGATCACCTATCACATCAAAACTCGGCTGGTCAACGGTCTTAAACTTTTCCAATAACCTCATCTGATGTGGGGTGTCTCCCCTCCCTGGAGCCTCCATAGACTTTAGCTCCTCCCCTTCTTCATAAACATGATTTCTCTGTTCATGAGCCCTAGGCACTTGTTGCTCAGCATGCCTCTCCTTTTGGACAACTTTTTTATCCTCATAATCTTGAAACAACTCAATCATGATGGTAGTCATACCCTTTGCTACTTGGGTCATAGTTTGAGTTAACCCCTAAAGCACCCTGGATATCTCATCCAACCTAGCCACAATTTGATCACTAGAACCTTCACTAGGTTCTCTAGTTCCTCTCGAAGCTCCTGACCTAGTGTCAACCATAGCAACCTACAACCAAACCCAGACAACATTCCCCAGATGTTGGTCAGTACTAACCAACCTAGCACCTGGACTTTCCAAAACTAGATCTCAGTCTTAGCCTCCAAAATCTATAAAGTGAGCTCTAAGCTCTTATACCAAAAACTGACACGGCCATCCCTGGCCCTTGCCCAGGAAGCCTGTGAGAGCTGGTCTTACAGTGGTTGCAATTGGCTAGTTGTATATGTGCACGGATTAAAATCTCGTGAAACTAGTTAATTAACCTAGAATATGCAAAATGCATGCTCTTCATGCTTTGACTTGGATTAACAAAATTTCATAAGACATTGACTAGGCCAAAACATTTTCAAAGAAAATAAGTTCAAATAGCCAAAGCATACAAAATCAACATTTATGTGAGTTTACTACACATAACAACTGTGTAGGAGCATTCATACATAACGTAGACTAATCCCCTCACCTGAGAGCAACCCTAGAGTCTAGGACTCCTCAAAACATAGATAATGGAGGCAGCTAAGAGTACTATATATACAAGCCTCAATTGAGATCTTTTTAAACTAACTCCCACCTTGGATGCAAGTCCCAATGGCGAGTCACAAAAGTCTTTGTCCACGTGGTGCTAGGCTCTACAGCCAAAGGAAGACTGTAGTTAGTACTGTTATTTAACCAACAAGTTACCTATATAGGCTAGAATCATAGAGATTCTCAAGTACAATACCTGCAACAAAAGCTACTACCGCAATACCCTCAATGGTTACCTGGCCCAACAATTTCAGAATCTGCACAACATCACTAGGGAGTGAGAATTAAGAAATTCTTAGTAAGGGTCTTCATTGTACCTACAAGAAAATTACTAAGAACTCCACATATGGTAACATATGTAACCTGTTGTGAGCTCATACAGCTTGAGGGTCTAATATATGCATATATCTAAGTCCATTGACACCTCTCCTCATCTTGGTCCTTGAACTACAAGGCATTGCCTTGTCCTCTAGCAAGCTTAGCTTGCCAGCCTAACTAGTGATAAATCACTAGTTAAACCTCTCCCGTTTATGTTGTACAGGGGCATTATGGTGGGACTATTGTTGACTAGGCTATAAAGACCTTATAGACTAGGTGCACCAAGGTTTCATCTTGCAACCTCATGGCCAAATGCATGGCTAGGCTACCAAGGGTTCTAAACCTCTCACCCAAGCTAGTGGTACTTAGTTGTGATCCTTTGTAAACTAGTTTTCTTGCTTATGGTAAAAGTAACCATAAAACTTTATAAAACTCAAGAAAACTCTTAGGTCTTGAAGGACTTTTGAAATTCTCAGAGTACCCTAGGAATGCTTAGAACCCAAGGTACCTTAAGAACCCCCTTAGGTCTCCCCTGGACCTTCCTAGAAAATTTTGGAAAATTCAGCCAACCTGCCTGTGGCGACGCATCGCCAATTATAGTGATGCATCACCACAGTTATCGATGTTCTGCCAACTTTCCAGTATTGGCGACGCATTGCCAATCTACGAAACTGTAGAATTTTTCCAGATTTTGCTGCTATAAACTTTGGACATTTACCAAACGTATCAAACATGTTTGGATAACCTCCAAACTTCACATACATGTAAAACATGTTGCATAGATCACAACCAACTATCACAAGCCAATCCATGATGCATTATAACATCATTCCAACCATCATAAACCTCATAGTCCACCATAATTAAACCTTGCCCACTAACTAATGCTATTGCTAGAACTACTCAAATTCTTCAAGTAAACTCATTCCAATAGCATTAATTGAACTAAAAAACACAACTTCCTTGCCTCAACTCCAAGTAACAAGCAAAAATCAAGCACCAAAGCACCACCTAAGTTCCAAGCAAAACATAGGCATCATACATCAAATTCTTGCTTTCTAACCAAAACCCAAGCTTCTAACTAACCAATAAACATGAAATCAATTAAGAACACATTGGTTACCTCGTACTAAAAATAGGGGATGGGAGAAAACATGCTTCCAAGCTCCAAAACCATGGTTTTATGCTTGAAATGAGGTCCCAATGGCCTATATACTTTTGATGGCTTCTTTTTTCAGCAAGAAACTTTGATTTCAAGCTCAATTGGGTGGAAAAATGAGGGTGGAGAGGATGAACTCGGGTTTATGGTAGCCACCCTTCACTTTGCCATCTTATAAACCTTATAAACCATATTTAATTTCAAGCCACCAAAGTATTAGACATGATACACTTAAGTCCCCATTTTTTGGTAACCTTAACTATCCTTAATTAATCCTTGTTTATTTCATCAAGTTTGGGTTAAAGTTAAAAGTTAGGTTATAAAACTTCATTTTAACCACCCGGGACCTAACCATGCTATTCAGGATGCAAAATTACCATTTTACCCCTGAACGTCATTTATTACCTTAACCTTCTCGAAACTTAGTGAACTTTGCTAAACTTTCCTATTCTTGCTATGTAACTTGAATTAAGGTTCCAAACTTAATTTAGAGTACTTTACCTTCCTCGGGCATGCTTCCCACTAGTAGGATCATAACAATGCGTCATGAAAAATTCATTTCTTTTAGATTCATTCCAAATCCTACCAAACCTACGTGGGCTCTATATGATAGGAACAAACTCCTGAACCACAAAATCTTGTGGTATCCACTCAAGTTCCATTTCAAGTTCATTTTCCCCTTGTTATTCTTGAATTTCTTCAAGTTTTACTTTCCTCCCACTGGTTCCTTTATAGATAAAATCTTTCATAAACTTTTTCTCAAGAAAGATACCAATCTGAGCAACAAACATGGTGTTTTCATAGTTCACAACAAACCTTTTCCACTACAACAGTAAATAGTGTGGACGTGTCAAATCTCTTTACACTTAAACAAACATGTGAACTCATAGGCAAGTGCACTTATCATCAAAGTATAGCAGTGGCAAGTATCAAGATCATTTTTTCCCAAGGAATGGAGGTTGTCAATTGTACTCAATATCCCCTTGTTATCTAACCATTAATTAAGGAGTTTGTTTAACTAACAATTATGAATTAAATAAACTAAACTAATATAGTAACATAAACTACTAACTATTAGCCGGTAGTGGAAAAAAACTAAGATAATCAATAATAAGAAACCTCATACATAGAATTGAATCCTTCTAGAAATTCCTTTACATTGCTTGTACTTGGGTTTAACATGATTGTGATTTACATGGACTATGGAGTACTACCTAATGTAGATGAGCTCCATATTATTCCTATTACACTAACCTTATTCTTAAGTAACCTATACGGTATCTAGGCCAACCACGTTTCCTTCGAATGCATTACAAATCCTATGACCCACTACTAAATTTCACCCTAATCTAGAGGTATTATAACGCACATATTACTCTCGGTTATGATAATATCCCTTTTATCTAATGGTGATCCACAACAAACATACTGTATACTACTTGACACATATTCATCATTCCACATTAAATTAATATGCTAGCTACTATTAATAAACACAATAAAGAATATTAGATAAATGGCAAAAAAAATAAATAATCATATTAAACCTGATCGAAGTTCCTTTAGAAGTCCTAACCTCGGCTGTTAGAGGTTTTGGTCATAGTATTTTGGAAGTACAAAGGACATCGAGCATTGCAAAGTTTGGAAGTGCCGAGGAGCCATCTGACCTACTTGACTGAAGGACACATTAGGTGTTGACCAAAGTACCTCTTGAATACTGACAAAAATCATTAAGGAAGTACTACCCAATGCAGCAAAGTTCTCACTCGGACCTGCGTCAGGACAGCTAGCTGCAGAGGTTGTTGGGGGAAAAGAGACCCTTAATCTTAGATCCTATTGGAAATGTGGATGGCATACCTAAGGTATGGCTAGTAAGCCCCATTACTTCAAAACAGGTATAAAAGGGAGACATCTTTAGCCTCCTAGTACACACACACAATTCTATTGAGCAATTCCTATACTCTTACCTATATTACTTGCTTACTTGGGCATTGGAGAGTCCCTTCCCTCTAGAAAACACTATGGGGAATTTATGCCCCTTTTTTCTGGTGTCATTCAGGACTATAGTTGATCGGAGTATGTACATCTGAGGGCCTAGATGCAGAACTCATGCAAGTAAGAGCTCCAAGGACACTAAATAACACCGTCTATGGGAACCCAAGCACACATCACCGTGGTGACTACTTGGGCATCGAAGAACAAGTTTCACCAAGATCCTCAGCCAGAGGAAACTCCTCCCCTACCAAAAGATCAAATGGGTGACCAAACCATCCTGCCCAAGGATGATCACCCGATGACACTAATGATGGGGTTAATATGTGAATTCTAGTATACAATAGTCACTAAAATAGCCCAACACCTTGAACAACAAACTCCTTATAGTCCTTTTAGGAGAAAACCCATGGAAGTTTGGCAAAAAGTTATCCTCCAGTATTAGAAGGCAACACATGGGATAAGTCTCGTGTTAGAAGTCTACCACTTCGTAGCCAAAAATACGACTAAAAGGAGAATGGCCCAGCCTTTTCAGAGTGGAAGTCTGGCCGCTAAAGGTCCTCATCTCCTCGTTGGCAAGATGGCAACGAGCCATACCTCCTTTTGAAAAAATTACTGTTGAGGATATACTGGATGGAGGAATAGATCACACAAAAGCCAGTATGGACGTGTTTGTCTGGAACTTTTGTTGGCAATGAGGCCCCTTTTTGTGTTGGCCATCTGGAATACTCCAATCTCACTGAACTTTAGAATACCTCAGCTGGATGGGTACGACGGGAGAGGTGACCCTCACACACATCTGACCAAGTATCAAAAGAACGTGGTACTGAGTGGAGCTGATGAGATGACCTCGTGCAAATGTTTCGAGCTGCCTAACTATTTAATTTAGTTTAAAAGGAGAATGAATCTCTCAGAGACTATGTTAATAGGTTCAACCATGAGGCTTTTAAGGTTATTGACTTATCTTTCAAAGTCTGAATCCTGGCATTAACCAGAGGACTTCAGAAAAGATCCAACCTCGCTTTTGAGCTTTCAAAGAAAATGCCAACAATAGTTGGAAAGCTTTACCAACTGGCCAAGCAGTACATGATCGCTAAAGAAATGACTATTGATGAAGAAAAGATGGATATGTAAAGAATGGAACACTAGTCCCAGAGCCGACACCCTAGAAAGGTCAGAGGTAGCAAATAGTCTTAAAGAAGGAAAGGAAAAAGATAACTGCAGACCTAGTTTGACCTAAACACTTCTCGAGCTAACATCTTAGCAGCATTGGAAAATCAAATAAGGGTTCAATGGCCCAAGCCAAAGGCCTCCAATAACAAGAATAACATGAAGAAAAATGCCAGTATCGTTGGGACCATGGCCATGACACTGAAGACTATCACCAACTAAAGAAGTATATTGAAGCCTTCATTAAACAAGGCCAGTTAAGGAGGTACCTTCAATTTCCTTCACCAAAGGTGGGAGGCAAAGATAAAGAAGCAAGTATGATGAGGCCAGGTGTGATTTTGATCGAAAAATGAATCTGACGAGCAGCACCCTCGGTAAAAGTCAATCACCAACCTCAGATCGGACGAGTGGCAACCTCGAAAAAAGAGGGAAATGAGTCCTTGACCCTTTAACCTCGGTAAACCACCATCCTCGATGAAGTAGAGCTTCTCTCGAAGGTGCCCTACTCCGCCGAAGTACACATCATGACAGCTCTCGGTGATGATATTTAGCTGAAGGGGGCCTCCTACTCCAGAGGGGTCTCCCACTCCGAAGGGGTCTCGTTCCCCGAGGGGGTCTTACGAAAATAAGACAAAAATGTTTAAGGGGCCTCTGACACAGAGACCTTGCACATGCCTCTGACACAGAGACCTTGCACACGCCTCTGACACACAGGCCTCCCACGGCCCTGACCTCTGGCCAGAACGGCCTATGGTCGGCTGGAGATCCCCATCTCTGAAGGTACGGACTGCATCCAACCAAACACGTGTCATGATCCGAGCGGGATGTGTCAAACGTACTTCTCCCAATATCCTCCTATAAATACTTAGGGAAACAACCTTGGTAAGGACACACAATTCTCTCCACTCCTTTACTCTCCACTCTCTACTCCTTCTCACAAAATACTTACTTGGGCGTCGAAGGCTCCTCCCTCAGAAACACATTCCGGGGAGCTCCTAACCCCTGTTCTTTTGAGCATTTTAGGCACTCTCATACCGAAAGCCCTTACTTCAGGTCATCATGTCGTACATTAAAAATGCCGACGGGCATCACTTGGTGCCGTTTGTGGGAACCCACCATCACATAGCAGTCGTTGAAACTCGGTGATCTAAGGACAAGGGACTGCCGAAGTCCCCATCCGCGCCGGAGAATCAACTGACGACCGAACCACCCGCCGTAAGGACTTCTTTGCCTGAGGATGAACGCCCTCTAATGATCACGATGAGATTTTTATGTGATTTTTAGTGCTTTATTGTGGCTAAAATGATGCAATAGTGGGACCAAAGGTGGTCTCAACCACATTTAGGCCGAAAGGCGTCCTCACCAACTCACCGTCGGGAGAAAAGCCCGAAGTCTACTCACCGGAGCTTAGGGAGTGAAGACTTTTGCAACGAATCCTCAATAGATGATGTACCTCCTAGAGGCCGATGTACCGAAGAAACGGCGTCAAAAAGGGGCCAAAACTTGCCGACGGGGAAGTTCATCACTGGAGGAGAAATCACAATCCTTCCGTCACCAAAGTTATTCCCCGAAAAGGAGGCATCCTTCTCCATTGTCAGAGGTCTCCAGGCAAAGAGAAGAGCCTAGCGCCACCATCATCATGGAAAAGATCTTAGATAGGTTGGAGAAAATGGAATGGCAGATGGCTCAGAAGCCTGTCTGGTCAAGGTTGTCGGAAACCTTCACCGGAGAAGAGTCACCCTTCGTCCGAGCGATAGTTGAGGCACCTATGCCAATCGACTTCCGGGTGCCATGCTTGGAGACGTACGATGTGCGAAGTGACCCCCAAGCCCACCTAACCAAGTACAGGCATAGTATGGTGCTACACGGTGCCGATGATGCTACCCTTTGCAAGTGCTTTGAGGTCACCCTCTTCGGCCCGGCAATCGTGTGGTACAACTCCCTCGCCCCTAGAACTATAATGAGTTTGCAAGAGTTGTCCACAGCGTTTACACAGTAGTTCATCGGCAGTAGGCCGACGGCGAAAATGCCGGTTCAAATGTTTGACATCGCGCAAAGAAACAGAGAGACCATTCATGACTATGTTGAAAGATTCAACCGAGAGGCCTTGAGCATGCCGGACTTCCGCCCCGAAATACGCATCCTCGCCATGATATGAGGGCTTTAGTGAGACTCACAACTCTTTTACGAGTTCTCGAAGGACCCCCCGGACACCCTCGGCGAGTTCTACCGAAGGGCCGAGCAGCATATGATGGCTGAAGAACTGAGGATAGAGGGACCGAAGTCCAATGGCCATCAACCTAAAGGACAAAGTCTCCAAAATCGCTGTTCTGTCGAGGGCGGGGGGAGACCCAGGAAGTAGAAGGGGAAAAAACCCATGTCGTTCACCCCCCTGAACACCTCCAGAACAAACATATTGCTGGCCATGGAAAGGCAAGGCAATCCAATCCAACATCCGAAGGCCATGACTTCGGAAAACAAGAAAACTATGAAGAAATTCTGCCAGTTCCATCGCGACCATGGGCATGACACGGAGGATTGTTTCCAACTGAGGAAGTACATCAAGTCTCTCATAAAGCATGGCCAACTTCGGTGCTACCTGCAGATGCCCTCCTCGAAGGGGAAGAGGGAAGAGGAAAGGAAAGGAGATGATGACTATGATTCCGACAGACGTTGGGACCGAAGTCCCAAGAGGCATCCACCACCACCAGCAGGAGTAATCCAGACGATCACCACGGGGATACCACCGGCTGAAAGAAAGAGAAAGATGAGGGAAATCTTGGTCATGGAGTTCGGTCACCAATCGAACAAGCTTGTTCGAAAGGATGGATCGACCATGATGTTTGCTCACGATGACCCACTCTTCATCATGGTGAGGATAGGAAGTTGGAATGTTAAGAGAGTACTCTTCAACGATGGTTCCAACGCCGACGTCTTATTCTCCCATTTGCTGCCAAGTTTGGGTATCACAAAAGGTGATCTCAAGCCTGTCACCTCCCCTACCTCGGGGTAGATCCGTCCGAACTACCTGTCCTCGGATGGATCGACCTGCCTTTGATGCTAAGAGGAACTTCGTCGCAAAACAAAGGTGAGCTCTTTGCTTCAACAGTGACAAAGTTCATCGTCATAGATGTCCCTTCGTCATATAATGCAATCCTCAAGAGGCAGACGCAAGGAAATCTCCATATCCATCCAGATGTGAAATACTTGACTGTCACCTTCGCAACAAAGGATGGGGATACCGACATCTTCATCGACCAAGCAGAAGTAAGGAAGGTCTTTGTGAAGGCAAGACTGGGCCCAGCAAAGATCCTCACACAAACTTCGGGAGCGAAGGCCGTGCTCGGAGAAGAGGCAAAGGGAGAAGAAACATTAGACCTCAAAAAAATAGAAACAGAAGATGTGGAACTTGTCCCAGGCTGAAGTACCCGAGTGGGGAAGAAACTGGCCGAAGGTGACAAGGGAAAACTTGTATCTTTTCTATTAATGAACAAAGATCTATTTGCTTATCACTGAAAGACATGCTTGGGGTAAACCCTTGCATAATCCAACATAGTCTTAAGGTGCACCCAGAGGCAAAGCACGTTCGACAAAAAAAGCGAAGCCTCTCGGCACATAAGAACAACTTCATCAAAACTGAAGTACAATGCTTAATGGAAGCAGGCGTAATAAGGGAAGTCAAGTACCCCAAATGGCTTAGCAATGTTATCATTGCTATGAAAGAAGGGAGTGATAAGCGCTGAATGTGCATCGATTTCCGAAACATAAACGATGCTTGCCCTAAGGATTCCTATCCTTTACAACGAATAGATTAGTTGGTGGACTCTACTGCTGAATACGGCATACTTAGTTTCCTCGATGCCTTCAATGGATGCCACCAAATTTGGATGGATCCCAAAGATGAGGAGAGAACTACTTTTATCACCGAAGTAGGAACTTACTGTTACGTTAGAATGCCCTTCGGTCTAAAGAATGCTGGTGCCATATACCAAAGGCTAATGAACAGGGTGTTCGACACCTAGATCAGGAGGAATATGGAAGTATATGTCGATGATATGATAGTTAAGAGCAAATTGCCTAGCGGTCATATTAAAGACTTAACAGAAACATTCCACCAACTTCGAGAATTCGAAGTTCGTCTAAACCCGAAGAAGTGTGTGTTCGGAATAAATGCAGGTAGGTTCCTTGGATTCATGGTGTTGGAAAGAGGAAT
Organism: Aquilaria yunnanensis; assembly: GCA_039654915.1. Taxonomy (NCBI): domain Eukaryota; kingdom Viridiplantae; phylum Streptophyta; class Magnoliopsida; order Malvales; family Thymelaeaceae; genus Aquilaria; species Aquilaria yunnanensis. The sequence goes on along the minus strand of CM077599.1, from coordinate 41,969,985 downwards.
CGATGCCAATCCGAAAAAAGTCAAGGCCCTGCTGGAATTCCAAACCCCCACAACGGTCAAGGATGTGCAAAGGCTAATGGGGAGAATCACTTCTCTTAGTAGGTTCATCTCCAGATATGGGGATCGGTGTCGACCGTTCTTCAAAGTGCTCACTAAAGCCACAAAAAAAGACGGTACCTTCAGTGCTGAAGAGCACCCTTGGAGTGAAGATTTCCAAAAAGCTTGGGATGAGCTGAAAACCTGCTTAACCCACCTGCCAACACTTCGGCGGCCGAAGGATAGAGAACCCCTGATCCTTTACCTTGCCGTCAGTGAAAAAATAGTAAGTTCGGTGCTTGTAAAAGAAGAAGGAGGGAGACGGTGGCCGATTTACTACGTAAGCAAATCACTACATGGAGCCGAGGCCAGGTACCCTCTTCTACAAAAGGCCATCTATGCCTTAGTACTGGCAAGTAGAAGGTTACGACCCTACTTCCAAGCACACCCTATTAGTGTCTGAAATAACCTACCTCTTCGAGATATCATGAGGAGGGTTGATCACTCGGGAAGATTGTCAAAATGGTGCATTGAGCTCAGTGAATATGACATCACCTATGAGCCAAGAAAGGCCATAAAGGCCTAAGCATTGGCAGACTTCATCGCCAAGGTCCCAAAAACCGGAGATACCTTGGAGGAGCTCGTTAACAATGAACCTGAGTGGACGCTATTTGTCAATGGAGCTTCGGGTTCTGAACACCAGGGAGCTGGAGTAGTTCTCCGAGGTCCTGAAGGAATGGAGGCCATAAAGGCTATCAAATTTGGGTTCAATGTCACCAACAATATCGCCTAATATGAAGCCCTCATAGTAGGCTTACGGCTAGCAAAGAGGGTGGGCGTGAGAAATCTAAAGGCCCGCAGCAATTCTCAGCTAGTGGTCTGACAGATGGCAGGAGAATATGGTGCAAAGGATCCAACCTTCGCAAAATATCACAACCTCGTGAAGGAACTCATCCAAGAATTCGACACAGTGCACATAGAAAATGTACTTCGGTGAGATAACATGGAGGTTGACGCATTAGCCAAGTCAAAAGAGTCAACAGAAGTACTGCACCATCTGAGTATAGCGGTAATCTGCGTAACAACCACGGGAAAAGGGTGGAAGGACCCTATCAAAAAATACCTCTCAACCTCGGAACTCCCTCGACGCAGCCAAAGTGCGAAAATGATTAGAAGGATACTTCCTAATAAGGGAAGTGCTGTATCGACAAGGATATGCCACCCCATTACAGAGGTGTATCGGTGAAGAGGATGTCGAATTGATCCTCAAAAAAGTCCATGAGGGAGCCTGTAGTTCACACATAGGAACTGACGCCCTTGCCAGAGTCCTCCTTCGGCAAGGGTATTTCTGGCCCACTCTGAGGAAGGACGCAACGCAGTTCGTTCGAAAATGCGATAATTTCCAAAGGCATGCTCCTGTCTAAAGACTACCCTCGGTGCAGATAACTTTGGCCAACTATCCCTTTCCCTTCGCCGTATGGGGCATCGTCCTCATTAGGCCTCTACCGACTACTCCCGGAGGGGTCAACTTTTGTGTAGTTGTCATAGACTACTTCACCAAATGGATCGAGGCAGAGCCCTTAGCAGCGATAACGGCAAAGGATATACAGAGATTCATCTGGAAAAGCATCATATGCAGATTCGGCATCCCTAGGGTAATAATGGCTGATAATGGCTCCCAATTCACCGATAAAGGGTTCCAGGAATTCATTACCGAATTATTCTAGTAGAAATCATCCAACCATCGGTTAGGGTACAGGTGTTCAACAAAGAAGGAAACAACCTTGGATTAAGGACCAAATTGGACCTCATTGACGAACATAGAGAAACGGCCGAATTAAGAAGAAAGGCTTTCCAACAGAGAGTAGCTGTCATTACCAACTTACATGTAAAACAGAAAGGAATCAAAAAGGGAGACCTCATTCTCCGAAAAGTAGAGTTCGGACCCCGAAGGTCATCGCATGGAGCACTTCACGCAAACTGGAAAGGCCCTATTTGGTTCTCGAAGAAATACGACCGGGAGTGTACAGGCTCGGTGACACCGAGGGTGGAGAATTGAAAAATACATGGCATTTGGATTCTTTAAGAAGATTCTATACTTATAATTTTCTGAGGAAATGGAAAAATTGTATTATTCTTCCCGTAGGTAATTAACCGAACATGGTGTAATAAAACTTCTTCTGAAAGGCATCTGAGCAAATAAATTTTGAACATACCTGCTCCCGAACAACGGCAACACCCAATGGTTAGCCGGATTTCAGATCATGGGTACGCCGAAGCGGTATGCTCATAAAAAAGACCAGCCTTGGGCAAACATACAACGATAGTGGGACTAGAGGCATTTATTCCCTAAAAGTGCCTAAATGGACACTTAGAAAAAAATTTAGTCATGCGAAAACACCAAGGAAGCATGACTGAGGACGGTTGTTCCCAAAGATAGGCATTTTCCTTGGTCGAACGAAGTTACCGAAGGAGAATTTCCCCAAGTATGTGCCTGGAACTTGGAAATTTTTTGGAAAGAAACGCTATGAATGCCGAAGCTGGTCATCCAAGCGTGTATATTGCCGACTTGTACCTTTGTATATAAAATGTTGATCAGTCATAATTCGAACAAAGGTGAAGTTTCACAAAAGATGGTGTTTTCCGAAGAAGTACTGGCCAAATACAACAAAGTTTGAAGAACGAAAATTTTATTAACATCGGTAAAAGAGTACAATAGATGGATTACAGAAGGGAAAGAAGAAAAAGGAGGCCTATTAGCGATCCTAGACATCCGCCGGTTCCTCACCATCCTCAGCCTCCAAACCTTCGGAATCTTTATCAGTAGATCCGGAAGTCGAAGGTGGAATAGCAGGGAGGTTGAGGAACTCCGCCTTTGACCATTGCCAAGATGGCCCTTCGGGGATGTCCAGGGCCACCAAGAAGGAGAGGTCGAGGTCTGGAAATCTTGATAAGACTTGGTGACGGGCGAGGCAGAAACCGTCCTGATAAGACCTTTTCGTTGCTTGGTCGGACTTTATCTTTTCCACGTCCAAATCCTTTAGATCTTGCCGAAGCTCCATGATCTTCTTCTCCAGCTTCTTCTTTCCCTCCTTCCTCAACCTCTCGACCTCGGCCTGAAGCATGGAGTTAAGATCGAAGGCCTTCGCCACTTGGGCAGCAGCATCATCTCTCTCCTTCTAAAGAACCTCGTTGGCCGAGGTCATGGCTATAAACCTCGCTCTGAGGTCTGACATATTTAAAGAGAAATCTTGGATAAACTCTTTTTGGCTTTTGAGCATTTCCTCTCGAAGATTGGCCAAATCCTCCTTGGCTATTTTATTTAGCTCGCTGTACTTAACGACAGAGCTAGCCAAGAGTTCCTTGGCCTTCGCCAGAGACTCCTCGGATTGAGTTTGGACCGAAGTTTGCTTGGCTGCCCAGGCCCGATAGTACCCCATGTACGCCAAGAGTTGCAAAAGAGAGATCCTGAGTAAGGAGCATAAGGCAAACGAAAAAAAATCACTAAGTATCAAAAGGGTAGGAGTTTACCTGGGTAGCCTACTCGGTCATCCTCGCAGAGAGGATCTCCTCATTCGGGCACTCTTCAGTCAGAGACTGAAAGTGGCGTGCATGATGACCCCAGTCGCCAACTGAGGAGCCTTCTTCTGGCTATCCTCGGAGAACAAGTTCATGTCCTCCGTTAACGACCAGAAGGGCTCCATTGAGATCTTTCCCTTCAGGATTTTGGCATCCCGAATGATCCTCTTTCAGGCATGATCTTCCACCCAGGGAGCCTGCACTGCTTCGCCTGCAAACTCCCGCAGAAGTTCCATCAGTACGTTGTCCTTTAGCCACTCATCTATAAGATCTAAAACACCAAAAATTCCCAAATCATAGAAGAATGGCTAAGGGACAAACCTGGTGGAAGTTACGCGTCATCGCCGTCGGAGTCACTGACTTCAAGGACCTCGTCAGGGATGTTTTTGCCTTTACTTTTTCGGCGCTCATCTAGCTCCTCAGCCAAAAACCTCCCAATCGAGGTCCCCAAAGTCTCCGCCATGGTACTGGGACTAAGGGGAGGGGAGTGGAATGGATGGCTGGTTCCGTGGGTGGATCCTCCCAAACGTGGGTCTGGTCCTCAGTCCCCACATCATTTTCGGGAGGTGGAGGAATGAGGTCCTCCTTCGATTTGTTCGACCTTGGAACCGAAGACAATCCCCTGGATAGCTTTTTTCTCTTCGTCGCCATCTTCTTTCGGGTCTGCTCCTCCTTCTTGGCCTGGCTGAGGAAGAGGGACTTGTATAAGGCAGCAGATTTGTCACCCATCTCTACAAAAAGAAGAATATCAGTGTAAGTACGCACAGAGAAATATGAAAAATTTGGAAAGGAACTTACTCTCTTTAAGGGCCGAGTACGTGAGTTCGCCCCGAGAGAGCATTACCAACCACGACTTCTTCCCGTCAAAAAGAGGTTGTGGCATGTTCAGGTCGGTAATGTGCTCCTTGATCACCCCCAGTTCTTGAAGGACCTTTTCGGTCATTAAGTTCCATTTGATGTGAAAAGGGTATAGGGAAAGAGGGGAACCTCGGGGTCCCAGTCCGCGATAGCCCGAATACGGCTATCAAACTCCTCGAACTGGGCCTCCAATTCTAGGGTTAGCAGTTTTCGGGGGTCAACTACATATATAGGCAATGTCCCCCACGCCTAGTTGGTCGGAATGTGCCCCCACTGCCAGCCACATTCAGGAAGAAAAACTTCCTCTGCCATCCTCGCCAACTGTCCTTCGTGTTGAAGGTAAATGTAAACTTCTTACTCCCGGAACCCCGAGGAAGCAAAAAATAGAAGCCACCCTTCGGGACGGGGTGGAGTTTGTAGTATTGCATGAAAAAAATAAAGTGAGGTTCTATCTTAAAAACCCCACACATGCAAAGGAAAACATTGAAGTAGGAGTAAGAGTTGGGAGGAAGCTGATTCACGGCAATGCCATGGAATTGGCAGAAGTCGCAAATCATCTTCGGTGGAGGAAACTGAAGTCGGCCTTTAGTTGGGCCCGAAAAATGGTCACCTCGTTTGGATTATTCATGTAACTGAACAGGCCAGGAGTAGGTAGCCTGATAACTGAGTAAGAAGGGAGAAAGAATTTAGTTGTCCACTTTGCCAACTTCGCCGAAGTGGTACAACTCGGATGAAAATTAAGAGGATGCTAGCTCTCGAGGACAGTCTGAACAGACATGAGCGGAATAGGGGAAGACATTTGGAAGAGAGAAACCAAACTTCGGAAAGGCTAAAAGAAAAGAAGGAAACAATGCCGAAGAACGACTTAGGAAGAAGCAGATGACTTTGGAAAAGAAGAAAAGGCTATATAAACAGAAAATCGAAGGACTTCGGGAAGGAAAACCCACCAAAACTTTTTTCGAAGTCGGGATTTTTGGACGCTGTTTTGAAAACTTGCCGGAAATCGCACCGCCACTACCACCACCGTAGGAAAAATGGAGACAATTCGAGAGCAAAAGAGAGCAAGAGAGCGTAAGTGTGAAAAAACTAATGAGGAATGGGGGATTTATAGGCTGAAGGAGGGATGCGAAGTGTCACCATAATTGCCCCTCAAAGGTGAAGAGGCACGTCTGACGAAACGGATGCAACCATTCCCCAGTGACCAGGTGACACGTGTTACCTAGTGCGGGAAACGAAGGCACGCCTCTGACAACTATCAGACTTAGGCCCTTCCCAAGAAAATGAGTCAAGTAGACATGACGGTCCATTAACAGGCATGAAAAAGCCTGGAACGGACACACTTTGACTAAAGAAACAACCTCAGGAACACCAGACACCTCTCCCAAAGGGATAAAATGTCATTATCCTGGCAAAAACAGATGTTCTGGATCAAAGAGACTCTCATCCAAAATGGTGACCACGGCCATTTCGGGGTCCATACATACCTCCGAAGGGCTCCACGATTGTCTCTCGAAAGCTCAAAAGTCGAAGACATATCTTCGGCTTTCCGAGGAGGGCATGTGATAGCCAAAGGGCTATTCCTCTCTGAACTCCTAAGCTCTGACGAGCACCACCCTCGGTAAAAGTCAAGCACCAACCTCAGATCGGACGGGTGCCAACCTCAGAAAAAGAAGGTACGCAGTCCTGGACCCTCTAACCTTGGTAAACCACCCTCCTCGGCGATGTAGAGCTTCTCCCGAAGGTGCGTCGCTCCGCCGAGGTACTCATCATGACAGCTTTCGGTGATGATATGTAGGAGAATGGGGCCTCCTCCTCCAAAGGGGTCTCCCGCTCCGAAGGGGTCCCATACCCCGAAGGGGTCTCATTCCCCGAGGGGGTCTTACGAAAATAAGACAAAAACGGTTAAGGAGCCTCTGACACAAAGACCTTGCACACACTTTTGACACAGAGACCTCGCACACGCCTCTGACACACAAGCCTCCCAAGGCCCTGACCTCTAGCCGGCTAGAGATCCCCATCTCCGAAGGTACGGATTACATCTGACCGAACATGTGTCATGATCTGAGCGGGCTGTGTCAAACGGACTTCTCCCAATATCCTCTTATAAATACTTGGGGAAACAACCTTGGTAAGGACACACAACTTTCTCCACTCCTTTACTCTCCACTCTCTACTCCTCACCAAATGCTTACTTGGGCGTTGGAGGTTCCTCCCCTGGAAACACATTCCGGGGAGCTCCTAACCCCTGTTCTTTTGAGCATTTCAGGCACTCTCATACCGGAAGCCCCTATTTCAAGTCATCATGTCAAACAGCGAAGATGCCGACGGGCATCACCAAGTTCCTGAAGAAACCCACATCCTCCTACGGGAGTAATCTAAACCATCACTACAGGGCTTCCTTCATCAGAAAGGAAAAGAAAGGCAAAGGAGATAGCCACCCTCAGCTGCGAAACCAATTGACAAGATTTGACATGACCAACATCACCTTCCCCTATGACAATCCTCTCCTAATCACAACCTGAATAGCAAACTAGGATGTGAAAATAGTCCTTTATAATGATGGATTTAATGTCAATGTCTTGTTCATCCACATACTGCCAAAATTGTGCATATCGGTTGTAACACTGAAGCTGATGGTGTCTCTAACCTATGGAGTAGGCTTGAACAAACTCCTAGTTCTAGGCATCATTGATCTGCTGTTCATGACGAAAGGATGGGCCATCAAAAGCGAGGATGAGCTATATGCCTCGGTGATGTCAAAAGCCATCGTCATCAACATACCTTTACCCTACAATGCCATTATTGGGGGGAAACTCAAAGGATGTTGCATATAAGGTCAAATGTCAAGTATCTAACTATCAATTTGAAAGCTCACATAGAAGATGTAGTTATTTTCATTGACCAAGCTGAGGTTCAAAAGATCTTCCAGAAAGTGTGACAAATCCCCACAAGGAAAGGGATCCACGCATCTACAGTAGTGACACCTGAAGTGCCCCAACTGGGCAATGAAGCTATAACTAAAAAAGAAGTTATAAAGATAGAGGGCTTAGTGCTCATTGAAGGCCCAAGTACCAAAATTGAGAAAAATATGCCCATAAAGGAAAATGCCAAACTTGTAAAGTTCTTAAATTCAAACAAAGATCTTTTTGCTTATTCACCAAAGGATATGCCTAGAATAAATTCAGGCAAAATTTAGCATAGTTTAAATGTTGATCCTCTAGCGATACCGATAAGCAAAAAGAAACAAAATGTCACCCCAAAAAAGAGAGCATTCATCAAACAAAAGACACAATGACTTTTTAAGGCAGGAGTAATAAGGGAAGCTAAGTGTCTAGACTAGTTAAGCAACATAGTCATTGCTACAAAGAAACGAAGTGATAAACTCTAAATGTGCATTGACTTTACCAGAGTCATTGACAGATGCCCGAAAGACTCATACCTACTACATTCAATACACCAATTGGTAGATTCCACTTTGGGGTACAGAATGTTAAGTTTCCTATATGCTTTAAGTGGATACTATCAAATTTAGGTGAACCTAACCAATAAACAAAAGACGTCATTCATAACCAATGAAGGAACTTTCTGTTACGTACGGATGCCTTTTGGCCTAAAAAATGTATGGGCCACATATCAACGGCTAATGGATAAGGTATTCATAGAACATATCAGAAGGAACATGAAAGTGTACGTTGATGACATGATTGTCGAAAGCTAGAACACTTTAGGCCACATTGATGATCTGCGCAAAACATTTCAACAGCTAAAAAAGTTTAGTATATGTTTGAATCTGGAGAAATGCGGCTTGAGTGTAAAGGTAAACAAGTTCTTAGGCTTCATGGTATAGGAGAGAGGCATAAGGACAAACCCTAATAAAGTCAAAGCTTTGCTTGAATCCTAAGCCCTAAAGCTCATGGGAAGGATAACGACTTTGAGCCATTTCATCTCACGCTACGGCAATAGGTATAGGCCATTGTTTAAGACCCTTACAAACGAAGCTAAAGGCAACTTCGGTATGAATGATTCCTCGAACCCCTAGAACAAGCAATGCCAGGTGGCTTGGGAAGGACTTAAGACATACCTCTCCAAATTACTTACTTTTAGGTAGCCTAAAGAGGGTAAAGCCCTGTCTTCAACCTGCTGTTAGTGAAAAGGCTATGAGCTTGGCCTTGGAATATGAGGATGAAATAGGAAAGCAATGGCCCATTTATTATCTAAGTAAATCACTACATGGAGCTGAGGTGAATTATCCAGTACTACAAAGGCCATATACGCCCTGGTTTTGGTAGGATAACATCTTCAGCCTTACTTTCAAGGCCATTTGATCATAGTTCAAAATGGACTTCCCTTTCGGGACATGATGAAAAGAGTAGATCACTTAAGGAGGCTTTCCAAGTGGTGTATAGAACTTGGTGAATATGACATAAGTTATGAGCCAAGGAAAGCAATAAAAGCACAGGCCCTAGAAGATTTTATCGCTGAACTACCAGCGAATATCGAAGTAGAGGTCTCCACTAATGAAGACAGTGAACTGAAATGGTCTCTATTCATTGATGAAGCATTAGAAATGGAGCACCAAGGAGCACACATAGTTTTAAAAGGACCAAAAAGGATGGGAGCACCCAAGGCCATCAAATTTGTTTTTCAAGTCACTAATAATGTAGTCGAATACAAAGCCCCCATTGCCAAAATATAGCTCACCAAAAAAATAGGCATTAGGTCTCTTCGGGCTTACAACGACTCATAATTGAAGGGCAAGTACAAGGTCAGGCAGCCAAGGCTCAAAAAATATTTTGACCTCGTAAAGAAAATGATGCAAAAGTTTGATTAAAGTGTTTGTCAGAAAAGGTTCCACGACAAGAAAATGCACAAGCAAATGCATTAGCCAAGTTAGATGAGTATGTTGAAGAGCAAAACATGCCGAGCATAGATACGATTCATGTAATGGGTGTTAAAGAAGGATGGATGCTGAAAAGAAAAAAATGCCAAGCATAGATTCGATCCATGTAATTGGTGTCAAAGAATGATGGATAGCACCACTCTAGAAATTCCTATCTGAAGGAAAGATGCCCGATGACCCACTAGAAGCTTTAAAGGTCAAAAGGTGGATTGGTAGATATTTCTTCATCAGCAAAGAACTTTATTGGCAAGGTTAATCTAGTCCTTTACAGAAATGTATTAGAAATGGAGAAACATAATCCATCTTGAGAGAGATACACAACGAAAGATGTGGCTCCCACATCAGTATTGATGCCTTGGTAGGAGTGGTACTTTGGCAAGGCTATATCTAGTCAACCTTAAAGCAATATGCACGGCAGCTCATCAGAAACTGTGACATGTTCCATAGGCACACGCCACGACAAAGGACGTCATTCAAGGTAGTAACATTAACAAATTACCCTCGTCCTTTCCCCGTCTAGGATATAGATCGTATAGGCCTACGCCTCACTACCCCAGGAGGGGTGAAGTACTGCTTAATGGCAGTAGATTATTTCACAAAATGGTTAGAAGCAAAACCATTAGCAGCCATATCAATAAAAGAAATCCTAAAGTTTTTATGGAAAAACATCATCTGCAGGTTCGTCTCCCTAAATGTATTGGTAGCTAATAACGGGACACAATTTGTCGACAGAGGATTCCAGAAGTTCACCACCAACTACACCATCAAGATACATTTTCCCTAGTAGTGCATCCCCAAAGTAATGGGCAAGTGGAAGTGTCTAACTGAAACCTAAAAGATGGTCTAAAGAAATGACTTGGAGAAACCAAAAGAAAATGGCCTGGGGAATTGCCTAGTGTCTTATGGAGCTATTGGACCAACCTGAGAAAGGTAACCCAAGAGACTCTGTTCTCTCTCATGTATGGAAACGAAGCCCTCATTCCCGTTCAAATATCACACCTATCTTTGAGAGTGCAAATCTTCAACTAGGGGCTTCATAAAAAAGGTTTAAGGGCCAAACTAGATTTACTAGAAGAGCATAGGGAATTGGCTGAACTCCGTAGAAGAGCATTCCAACAAAGAGTGGCTATTTTCACAATCTGAAAAGTCAAGCCAAAAGAATTCAAGGTTGGAGACATGGTGCTTTATAGTGCTAAAATCAAAACCCGAAGGACTATTCATTGAATGCTAAGGGCAAACTGGGAAAGGCCTTACCTAGTTACTGCTGAAGTCAGGCCCGAACTCTTCAAATTGGAAAACACCTCTAGAGAAAAGTTAAAATATAGATGGCATGCAGATTATCTAAAAAAGTGCTTAACTTAGCCAAGATATTTCTTTAAAAAGATAAACCTTAGTGCAAAACATGGGCCTTTTGCAATAGAATGCATTAGGCCAAAAAGGCTATCACAAAAAAATGAACTTTTGTGGGAAAAGCATCCCCAAACACATAAATCAAGTCTTGGTACTTAGAAAAATTATGAGAATAGAAAAAGTTCTTTGAATGGCTAAAGTAGGTAAGTCGGGGACCAAAGCCCTATAAAAACCTCAGCCAAAAAGCCAAATGATGAAACTTAAGTGAACACAAAAATGCTTGAATACACCAACCTCCCAAAAAAAAGGAAAGGAAAAGCAAATGAGAGACTTAGAAAATCTTTCTAAGTCCAAAATACACATGAACTAGTTGAAGGATAGGCGCTGAATACGCATAGTACATTGCTAAATATGAAAAGTGGGCAGTAAATGTCCTTTAGTACAAACACCAGACAAGCAAGAGTACGAAGACATTAAGCACAAAAAAGCTAAGGATTGCTACCTAAGAGACAAAGGGAAGAAAAAATAGCTGAACGAGCATCTAATTATATTAGGTAATCGACCAACAGTTGAAAGAGATACAAAGGAAGATAAATAAAAAAGAATAAAAAAGAATAAAAGCACTAGCATGAAGAAATGACAAATCCATGGGTCTACACCCGCATTGTCTCATTCTATCTCCTTTTGCTCCTTATTTTCCTCCCCCTTAGTCTCTTCATCATCTGATATGCCATCGGGCTAATTGAGGTTTTCATCTTTGGACGACACAAAAGCATTGCCCTCAAGCCTTCGGAAGGCATTCAGGTAAGAAAGGTCAAGATTGGGTGCCTCTCTAGGACTTAGTGGTGGGCAAGGCAAAAGCCATTCTGAAGTCTAGAAATGGCAATGTTCATGATCTTTTGAAGTTCATCCCCCATCCCTTTCTTTTCCAGCTTTAGCTCCTTGTGTTAGTGTTGTGCCCAAAAGCCAATCATAAGATGATTGTAAGTCATGATATTTTATTGAGGCATCATTTGAATAATTGTGTTTGTTATTTATTTCTACATAATGTAATTAAACATAATTATAACCCTAGAATAATAGTATTCTTAAATGTCCCTAGTCTTGTATTATTGTGGAGTAGGTTACAATAATACATCAAGACTAGCATGTGTGAAGACTAATATGAGATATGTAGTCTACATATAGGTACAAGTTAGAGAACTTGTGTACTTGACTAACCCACCATGAGAATGCTACATGGATCATTATATGAGTGTCATAAATGAGTCTCATAGTGATCATGGTATATGTAGTTCTTTGACCTAAGATCATCAAGGTTCCTTACAAGTGCATCATATACTTTGATACTTCCTTTTGTTGCTCGTAACTGAGTGAACATGAAGGTGGTCATTAGGTATGTCACATATCATGCAGAGGGTTTTGTATGATCAAGATGGGATTTGCCCCTACTATGTAACGAGAGTGATATCTTTGGGCCCTTTGATAGAGTGAAACTAAGAAAATGCATGGCCATCCTCGAATGAGTTGATATATGATATCAATGTTATCAGTTTAAGTTAGTTTACTCGGTAATCAAGAAACCATAAATCGGACTATACGAGAGTGACACATTCCATATCTCGTGCTTGGCCTTGATATCTTAGACAAAAGGACAATGACATATACAGATAATGATCATAGAAGTTTAGTCGAATCACCAACAATCTTGTCACTTGGGTAGCAATGATGTGTTGCTAAACAACGCTCATTGTTTATGATCATAAATGTGATTTATAATCATTGCCAATGTGATATGAGCCTATTGGGTCACACCATAGAGCCAATTAGGTTATTTGAGTACATAGGCCAAATTGTTTGGGTTTTGGTTTCATAATAATTTTGGATTAATAATTGGCTCAAAGGTTGAGCCATAAATTAAGCCCAAAATTAAGCCTAATTGGATTAGGGTTTTGAAACCCATTAGGCTTGGGAGTTGAGTATCACTATAAATATATCATATAGTGAAAATTTCATAGCTCTTGCCCTAGCCTACATAAGGATGAAATTATAAGGGTTCTGAAAGTTCTAGCCGCACTATCCTCTTGCCATTCCTTGAAGAACGCAAGCTAGCACTGCAGGCGCAAGAAGAACGCATCTGCTGGGATGTGGTGGAGGCATGGTGATCATGAGAGGCTTGTGTGGGTACCATAAAGAGCTTGAACATGTTAACTGTTCAAGTTTTTTTATTCAACTCAACAATTGGGTGAAAGATCTAAATTGAATTATGTATAAAATTTTTGAACACCCGATTTACCCTGTTGTACTTGGATCTTGGAGGGCTTCAGTTATATCCACTGTGTTTGTTTGGCTCCCAAAATCCAACACCTTGATCTTCCTCTTTGCTTCCTGGAGCTACTTTTGAATGTCCTTTTTTTCCTTCGCATATCACTTCACCTTGCGGTCAAGGTCATCATGATTAACCTTCATGTCGCAATCGATAAACATGAGAGTGAGCTACTGACTGAGGTCCCTATGTGATACTTGGCCTCTTGGGAGATTACCTTTACTTCCTCACTAATTCACTATTTTAATTCATTGAGCTCGATAGTGGCCTTGTGCTTCAGTTCACCAAATTTATAAGCCAAGTCTTTAGCCTTATCCAAACTCTCTTTGGTCCAGTTCCAAATATCTATTTGCTTTACAATGAAGTACCAAAAGTATCGAGAGATGACAAAGAACTACTAAGAAAATTGGCCGACTGTCAACAAAGACAAGGGATAGACAAGCTCCTGGCAAAAAGAGTTAAGGCTTGGAAAACTTCACCTTAGAGGAATAGTTTATTAAGGCTATAATGATACACTCTTCATTTGAAAACTACTCGGTGAGCTCTTGGAATGTGGTGTTAGTGGTCATGCCCCGATAAAGCTATAGGATCATCCTACCTAAAACACCATGGTCGAACAGAGACATGTCTTGGTGACATCCCAGATAGGTGAGTTTAGAATTGCTCCCTTCAGCAATTGAGCATTTCTTGCTGCCCAATGAGCCTTGTGGCCTGCCATCCACCTTGGAGCTGAGGTCTCTCCTAGTTGGTTACACCAAAATTCATTAACTATGTCAGTCCCTAGCCAATCCTCGACTAAATTATAGGTTGAAAAATAACCAAAAAAGATGGAAGTTGAGGGTACAAAACTTTGCGAAGGAACCTCAGCATGACGAGACGTGTCCTTGTTATCTGAAATCTTGACCGCATCCTCCATAACTACAGTGTGCTCTTTGGCCTTTCTCTTCTCCTTTTTCTTCTTGACTACTTTTGCAAATAACAACCCCTAGTAAGGCGGTAGCACTGCATAGGCTCCGCAAGGGAAAGGAGAATTCCTTCTCAAAGTCATCCAGCTCGGCTACCTTGGAGTCTTTCGAAAGAACGATCCTAGTGTCCAAGGTAGCCCCTCGTACATGAGCTACCTTGGTTGCAGCTGTGTTTGTTGATCAAGACTCCACTCGGGACTTTTTTAGCGGAAGGTAGCCGGAGGCCTTCTTCCTAGGCTTCCTCTTAGTAGGCTTCTTACCGCCCTATTTTTGAGCCTTGGCAAGAAAAGCCTTTTGATAGAACTAGGCACTAAAGTCTTTACCCATCTTTGACAAAACAAAGGCATCAGTGTGAGCTATCTGAAGAAGAAAAAATAGAACTAGAAAAAGTACTTACAAGAAACAAGAGTAGGATAAGTAGTTGAACAAGGACTGGGGCCTTAGGGGGATTGCTTGAACCAAGTGGGGCTAGGGGGCATCTAAGTTTGTTATCAATGGATGGGTAGTGGACTTCAGGTTTGCCAAATGAGGGGTTACACATGAAGGGCATACAAGACATCTTCCATCATCAAGTCTCACTTAATGGGAAAAGGGGTAAGGATTAGCCTCTGCATCCAAGTCCCCCTAGTCAGCCACTGCTTGAATCTTAGCATCAAAGTGGAGAAAGTGCTTCTTCAAGTTTTTATCAAGAAGGACCAAGGGATCATCCATGTCAACCTCTAGATTTCTGAGTGGCCACTTGCCCGATATTCCCCAAGACTCTAGCACAAACATAAAAAATTTCTTCTTCTGCTAGTTGTGCTAGCTATCCCAAGTATTGAACACAAAAGTGTACTTCTTGCTCTCATAACGTCACGGAAGCAGGTAGTAAAAAGACTCATTCGGCATAACAAGTAGCTTGTAATACTACAAGAAAATGAGGAAATGGGGCTCCATCCCAAACACATTGCCCATGCATAAGTAGGGATTGAAATGGGAATACAAGTTTGACAGAAGCTGTTTGACTGTGATCATGTGGAACTCACAAAAGTCCTTTGCCATGGGATGGGGAGTATATCAGAGGCCAACCTTCAGTTTCATTTTTTGACCATGGTAGTTTCCTCATTGTAGGGAAAATAGTTCATCTCTCCCTTATTCGATACTCAAACAAAGACTTTAGCTTGTAGAAGGTATTTTGCTTGCAATTTCTCCACATTCTCCAATGTGGCATAACTTGTTTGAGCGTCTAGAGACTCCCAACTACCTCTAGATGCGACAACTACTTTGGCCATTCTACTACCTTGGCAGGAAGGAAAAAAATGGGGGGGCGATGAAAAGCAAAACCCACCTGAGAATGAAGATATGACATGAAAGTTCACCCGAAATTTGCCAAAAAGCTAGATGAGCTCGAGAGCAAAAGAAAGCAAATGAGAGTGAAAAGTGGGGAGTGAGTCTTCCAGCAAATAGAAAGGGTATATATAGTCCCAAAAAAGTACAAGGCAAGCGTTGCATTGAATGAAAAATGTGGAAAGTCAAAAATGCCCTTTTTGCTCACAGTAGGCATGTGTTACAGAAAAAGTCAATCCCTGAATACCACATGAGCCTTGAAACCTGGATCAAGGTAATGACTTATACTATGAATGGACATACAACTACCGGCTTGCAAACAGACATCATTGGCACCAGCTGAAAAGACACAACTGATGCCTCTAAGCAAAGCAACGTAACGTAACTCTGGCAAGAATAACGGTTACATCAAGAAAACCTAAATGACAAAGTAGGAAAAAAAGGAAATGTTGGGACAAACAACAATGAAGATGCATGAAGGCCTGAAGCCTCGGAGTTCCCTAGGAAGCCCCAAGCTTGGCTATTAAAGGATCTGGTCACAGTACTTCAGAAGTACAAAGGCACATTGGGCATTATGAAGTTTAGAAGTGTCGACACATTAGGTGCCTTGGCATCTGTTGACCAAAATACCTTCTGAATACTCACAAAAACCATTAAGGAAGTACTACCTAGTGTGTGTGAAGTGCTTGCTTAGACCTGTGTTAGGATAGCTGGCTGCAGAGGTTGTTAGGGGAAAATAGACACTTGATCTTAGACACTGCCGAACACATGGACGATAGAGTTGAACTACGGCTAGTTTACCTTTGCCTTCCAAAATAGGTATAAAATGAAGATATCTTCAGCGTCCAGGTACACACACACACACAATTTTATTGTGCAATTCTCATACTCCCAATTATATTATTTGCTTACTTGGGCGTCGAAAAGTCCCCCTCCCCCCCTAAAAAACACTCTAAGGAGTTCTTTCCCCTTGTTATGGTGTCTTTCAACACTATAATTGATCAGAGTAGGTACATCTAAAGGCCTAGATGCAGAACTCAGGTGATTGAAAGCTTTAAGGACACAAAAATCAAAAGCGATTACAATCATAAAATCATCTTAGGGTCCATCTACTCTAAGCATGAGTAGGAAAAGTTTAGTTTATAATGCTAAAAAATAAACACCAAAGAATAAAAAAAACTAAGAAAAGAATAATCCATGACTAAATCTCTTCTCTTCCAAAAAATCTTTGATCTTTTTTTCTCTGTATCTTTGCCTCTTCCTTTCTTCTCTTTTTTTTTTTCTAAATTACCCTGAGATACCCTAAAATTTAGGCAAACATGACTTGGTACGTCGCCATGTAACAAGCTGTGTAACTCTCCTAGAACTTAAAATCTTGCTATTTTTAACACAATTTGGAACATGGATGTGTAAGGTGATACATGGACTTGTATAAGGTCATGAAAGCTCTAAAACTTCGTTAAAAATTGCAATTTAGCTCCAAAACTTCACCAAAATCCTTACTAACTCAAAAAAATATGAACCAATTAAGCACTTTGTTCTAACAAAAACATATCAAAAGACAAGCAAATACAAGGGAAAAATATATGGAAAGCCTGACTAAATATGAGCACATCAAAACACTTTTTTCTTGTAAGGATTGTAAACATAGTAAGTCTTTGTTTTTTTGGGATACCCGACAAAAAGACATTTATTAGATTTGGGCCCTTGCTTGTCCAACGATTGATATTTCATGTTAGCCTCGTAGCCCCTAATCTTCACAAAAGATAGACTGGGATGCTTCTCACTTCATATCTCATATGGTATCTTTTGAGCTGATTTAGAAAAAACTCGATTTAGTGTAAAAGTAGCTACCCCTAGAGCATGTCCCCGAAAGGAGTTTAGAAGGTCAACATGTCTCATCATAGAAATAACCATGTCTAATAGAGTTTGACTTCTCCTTCCGAATAGTCCATTCCATTGAGGTGTATCAGGTGGAGTGAGTTCTAATACTGTACCACACTCCTTTAGATAGTCAATGAATTCTTGGTCCAAGTATTTTGCACCCTGATCTAATCAAAGTACTTTGATACTATTCTCAAGTTGATTTCGTACTTCATTCTTAAATTCTTTGAATTTTTCAAAGGATTCTGACTTGTATTTCATGATATACACATAGCCATATCTACTGAAATCATCAGTAAAAGTAATGAAGTATTGGAAGCCTTCTTTAGCATGTGTAGATATAGGCCTACATATATCACTATGTATGAGTCCTAATAAGTCGTTAGCTCTTTCATTTTGACCAGTGAAAGGAGTTTTGGTCATCTTGCCCAATAAAAATCACTCAAATGCCTCATATGATTCAAAATCAAATAAGTCCAATATTCTATCTTTATGGAGCTTGGATATGCAGATCTTATTTATATAGCACAAACAACATTACCAAAGATAGCTCAGGTTCAAATCATCCAATCTAACCTTCTTGGTATTCACATTATAGATTAAATTTTTGAATTCTAGAACATACAAACCATTGCTAAGTCAAGCACTACCACAAAAGATTTCATTCAAATAAATGGACCAACACTTGTCCTTGATTATAAATGAAAAGCTTTTCTTGTCCAAGAAAGAAACAAAAATCAAATTTCTACTAATAGTAGGTATATAATAGCAATTTTCCAATTCCAAAACTAACCCACTAGGTGAAGTAAGAACAAATATCCCTACGGCTAATGCAACAACTTTTGCTTTATTTCCCATGCGTAGTTCTACTTTACCTTAGGCTAATCTTCTATTCCTATTAAGATCCTATAAATTTGCACAAATGTGAGATCCATATCCAATATCTAGTACCTAAGATGATAATATAGAAAAATTAGCCTCTATAACAAAAATACTTGAAGTGGAAGTCTTACTTCCCTTCTGTTTCTTAAGTTCTTCAAGGTAGAGCTTCCAATTGCACTTCCAATGTCCAGGTTTCTTATAATGGAAGCATTCCCCTTCCTTAGCCATACTAGTAGACGATTTCAGCACACCCAAAGAAGAATTAGTATTGGACTTTCCTTTAGCCATATTCTTCTTCTTGTTGACCATTCCTTTTCCTTTGCCTTTTTGAACCATCATAATGGTCTTAGCCTTTTTAAGCTTTTGCTCAGCAGTTCTCAACATGTTGAGAAATTCAAAGAAATACCTGTCAAGATCATTCATTTTGTAGTTAGTGATGAACTATAGTAACTTTCTAGAAACAATTGTAGGACTATATCAACAGCCAACTCTTTTTGAAAAAAAAATTCTAAACTATCAAGATTCTCAATGTACCTAATCATCTTGAGGACATGATGACACACGGCACTTCATTTAGAATTTTTGCACTAAAATAAAGCCTTGGAGGTCTTAAACCTCTCATGCCAAGCTTACTCTTGAAAAGCATTTTAAGATGTTCAATCATATTGAACTACCCTATGTTCTCATGTTGCTTCTGAAGCTTAGATTCCTTAGTTATCAGCTTGAGACAAGCAACATTCAAAGCATCATTAGAATGCTTCTTATAAGCATCCCTTACAGCTCTTATAGCATTGTTAGCAGGCTCATTCGAAATGGGCTACTCTAGGACATAAACCTTTCTCTCTTGTTTAAGGACTATCCTTAAATTTTAGTACCATATGAGAAAATTGGTATTATTCATCTTTTCTTTCTCAATGATCAATCGTAATGAAAGTGTTGATGCGCTTTGTGTCATGGTAATGTGCAACAGTAAATATGCAGTGTATGAGTCATATATTTTAATTTATTTAATAACAACTTTTATTAAATGAGGCTCACACTATTTTACTCAAAATAATAGCTCTTGATATCATCTTGGAAAACCTCAGCGATAAGTTATTTTAGTGGGCCAAGATCCATATTTCACCAAAACTTGAGTCAGCTTTGGCTTTTTTCTTAAGTCATAGCTATTCAGGTAGGCAACTCTTTGTCAATTGCATCTCATACAACTGTTGGATAGTTAGGTGAATAACACTTGTCCAAGCTCATTTGGGAACTGCACATTATTGCCTAGGGTGAGTTGGTTACCATGTTTCTTCATTCCAAGGTGTAAAGGATGTTCACCTTGGTGTCCCAAAATGGTGTACATACTGTTACACCTTCACAAAATGGGAAAATTGCAGTATAAGAACCTAAACTTATATGCTTTCATTTTCACCATAGTGTATGATTTGTGAAGTGTAAAGTATTCAATATATGCTCCCTTAAGTGGAAAAAACAATGATAGCTTGGTCCTTAAGAAAGCATTGGCACATCGCCTAATTTTCAAGTAACCTATGGACTAAATTGTAAGGTTGCAAAAGTTGGGTACTCAATTGCACAAATTTCTAAAGATGGCTATGCAAAGGACATGGATGGAATTATGCAGAAAGGACATGGATGGAATTAAGGATATTGTTGGGGACCAAAATGCTTAAAAAGGCAAAGTTGATCAATTATGGCATAATGCCAACTAAGGTGCTTAAGTGTCCACATTTTTGCCTAAAGTCAAAAAGATTTTTTGACAAGGTTAAAAGATGAAAAAATCTATCATTTTCCCAGACAAAATGGTTGGAAATAAACTGTCCAACTGTTGGCCCAATTTTCAAAAATTTGCATATATGCCACCTTGGTCAAAATGATGTATAAATGAAGAAAAATCTTCATTTCATTGCCATTTTCTTTAAATTTTGGCCTCCAAAAGCTAAGACCTCTTCCTTAAGCTCTTCCATTATCCTTCATAGCCACCATACCTTAATAAAACAAGAGGAAGCGAGGGAAAGCAAAGAAGACATCAAAGAGTGCAAGAAAACCTAATTTTGGTTCTATTTGGGTTTGTAGATTTCATAGCAAAAGGTAAGGGTTTTCTAAAGTTTCATGGATTGTTTACTGTATTTTCAAACATCCATGAAGCTAAGACCATGCTTGAAAGAGGGCAAAAATCTCAAGGAACCAAGTATGGGTTAAGGGGAAAGAAGCGTGGCAAGGTTTCGGTCTTAGTGTTACCATGCTAAAGATGGCAGCAAGAAAGAAAGGTTTCTAGAGCCCAAGTTAGTACTAACTAAGACCTAAAAGACTCTTAAGACCAAGAAAAATCTTGAGTAGGGCTTTCATAGTGCTACTAAAGTGATACCTCATTGTTTTATTGAATGATTATGGACTAACCCTAATGTGTTATTACTGCCATCATTACATGTGTTTGTTGCTGTGTTTGTTGGTGCATATGGTTGCCATATTTGTGTGTATGTGTTGTTTTTTTATGTTTTATGTATTTGGATTTCAGGTGGTACGTTTCTATGGAAGGCTTTACGTTGAAAGCCCTTACTAAGTTCTTTACAAAGAGCTTACTCCCCTTTCTATCCATTTTCAGGAACACTTGAAAGAGAACATTCAAACTAACAGTTCTAATTTGCTTTTTCCTGTGAAATTTTAGGTACATGAACTTCAATATGTCTAGTATTAAACTGGAGTGTTTCATGATTTTTAGAGCACATTTGCTAATTTTAGTGTTGATACTTTCTGCCTTATGCAGCAGCTGTCTTTTGAAGTTTCTGGAGTGCATTGTGGTTGTAAGGCTCTCCAAGAAGCAAGTGTACATACCCAACTAAGCTAGGACATAAGTATGATGCATCTATGCATGTAAATACACTATGGATGGTGTAAGGATGATATATGAAGCAATAGAGTGATGTTTGAGGTTGAATGTTCAATTCTCTCCATTTTGCAACTCATTAGCTGTTCCAAAGAAAATTATGTTTAATGTTTATGGAATGCCTCTAAATTCATGGGAATGAATTTCCCAAGTATTTAAGGCATTTAAGAACCTGCCAATGTTGGTTTTCCACCTAGAAATGAAGTATATGAATCTTATGAAATTTTGTACGGGCCAAATGGTCATAAAGTGACCAGAATTTTGACTCTGCACTTAAAGTTCCATAACTCCCTGTGTAGAAGGAATATCGGTATGAACTTTTGACCACACCTAGAGAACATATAGAGGTGGAACTGGAATTTGGAATTTCTAAGTTTTGAGCTCTATAGCCAAAGATATGACATTCCAAAATTGACTAAGTTACTGTTCATTTAGTTAAAATTTGGTAACCAACTTTGAAAATCCATAACTTGGTCTAGAGGTGGAATTTTGATGTAAAACAAAATTTATTGGTTTGCTCTAAGTCTCTACTTGATAATGGAACAAAGAAAATAGGATGTTACATGGCTAGAAGGATGCAGTTTAATAGTGGAAGTTACAGGTGCAGTGGCTAATCACTAGAACTTAACAAGATTGCCTAATGTGTGGAAGCCAAAACTAACAATTGTGCTAGTGTTTTCCTTCTTAGCTGCCATAGTGTGCATAAATGTAAATATGTGTGTTATGGTTTGACCAATATACATATATTTGCGTAAAGACCAAAAGGGCCACTTGGGTAATATAGTGAGCATTGTTCTGATGGCCTGCAGAACATGCATAGCTCCTGGGAGATTGCCACATTAAATATTGTCACTGTATTTAAGCTCTCAGAGTGGTAACACATACTAGGCTTAGTGCCCTCTTCTCCTTGTTGGCTCCCGACTACTTGTTTGGCTAGTCATTCCTTACCTCATTTTCCTCATCATGACAATTGGCATCCTCCGCTTGGATATAGCGATATGCTAGATAGACTAAGAAAAGCCCAACTTTAAAAGGGTGTCCCTGGTCAAGGCATGTAGCTTTGTTACGGTCTTCTAGGGATTGGGCCCATAGTGGCCAGGTAAGACTTTTAATTAAGTCAAAATCCCTAATTAAATTCCTTAATTAGTTTGAATTAGCAAGTCAAGTAAGTTTGTCAAGGGTTAGATGGTTCCTACGTCATTTTGGCACCTAAGTGTCATCGGGGGTAAAATGGTCATTTTGCATCCTAAGGGGATAGGCTCGACATTTAAGGTCATAAGTTTTTTTTTTTCAACCTATGTGATATGAAATGAAATTTAGGACAAAATTTGCCAAACCTTTTGGCACTATTTGGGTATAAGGTTTATTTGCAAACATAAAAGACGTTGGGGGACTAAGGGGGAAAGTTGGGTTTTTAAACCATTTTGGGGAAGAAGTCTTCACTATTCATCATCTACCACCTCCATTTCTGTAGCTCTCCCTCTTGCCTCTAATACCATGGCCAAATCTCACCCAAATCACCAATGTTTGGTAGAAATTCAAGCCTTATGAAGAGCCCATGCAAAAGGAATCTTGTTCTTGCATAGTTTGCTCTGGAAGGCCTTGGAATCACATTTTTGAGCTTATGAGCTCAAGGTAACATTTTGAACCTTTTTTTCTTTGATTGTTATTGGGTTTTTAAGCTTCCATGAGCTTGGGTCTAGCTTAATTGCGCTTGTTTTGGGTGTATAGTGTGTTAATTATGCTTAGAACTATAGAAGCCTTAGCGGAACCATTTTTGCTTGAGGTTAAAGCTTGATTATTGCTTGTTCTTCTTAATTAAGGAAAGTGATTTAGTTTTCATACTCATTGGTGCATATCTTAGCTTGTTTGCTTGTGTTTTCAAGTAGATCTAGATATAAGCATTGTTATGGTGAGATATGACTTATGATGGACTAGTATGGATCAAGCACTTGTGTAGAACATTGGGACACTTGACGCTTAATTAGGTTAGCATGTTTATGGCCTATTGTAGTAGTTTTCACAATTTAGATCTTAGCAAGGCATGGTATGTGATGCTCTAACACATCTTAGATGTAGGACATGTTCGACCTCTAGTTGAGCGTCGCTTGAGTGATATCTACAACACTTGAAGAATGTGGCTTAGGAGCTCCCTGGAGTGTTTTTCTAGGGGAAGGATCTCCGACACCCAAGTTAGCATGTGACGGATAAGTTGCTAAGAGCAGAGAACAGAACGAGAGGGTGTTTTTTTTCCCCGTCTTACTTGGGAGCCTCCCCAAGTATTTATAGGAGGCTTGGAGGAGAAGGCCGTTATACCCAAGTTGAGCAAATTAGGACACGTGGTCAGCTAGATTCAGTTTGTATCTTTAGGGAAATATGTCTCTAGCTATTTGTAGGTGGTTATGCTCAGAAGGTAAGGGCATGTGCAAAAGTTCCAGTCAATGGTCCTTCAAAACTGCGTATTTGTGATATTCACTTAGGACCCCTCGAGGCCTTGAGGCCCCTTCAAGCATAGGATTTCCTCCGAAGGTAATGAGGGAAGCCTATCGGTTGTAGACTTTTATTTCTGAGGTTGGTCATGTGTACTTCCGAGGGTGGTGTAAACCCTTTTTCCAAGGTGGGCCATATTTTCTTCCAAAGGTGGTGTCAGGCCCTCATGTCCGAAGGTCCTATGGGTGATAGCCCTTCGGCTATCACTTGCCCCCTCCAAAGGAACCAAGGTTGTATCTTCAACTCTTATCAATCAAGAACATGTTCCAGGACCTTAGGAAGTTGGGGCTGTCCTTGGTCCAAGAACTTTTTTCCGCCGGGGTTGCACCTCTGGCATTGCTCATTTTCCTTTGATCAAGCTAGGCTTTATGGGTCCGAGATCCCTTCTTTTGCCAACTTTGTACTCTTGGCATACTTTTAGTTTTTTTTTTCTTTTGTGTTCCATTTTGGCAATGTTACTTCAAGCCAAATTCTCTTTTTTGGCGAGGTTACACCTTCGGGACTTAATGTGTTATTTTTTCCTTAGGGCTTTTATTCCTGCCATTTACAAGTGGATCGTCTTACCTGAGTAGGTGTGTCACCTTGATTTATGTGTTACATAGATTTAACAAGTGAGGAGGCATGCCTTTATTTCCCATGATGTGTGACACATGTCACCAGATCAATGGCCATGTTTCCTGTTTGTTACATCAGTTATATCTTTTTGCCTGTAGAGGGTCATTATTGCATCGTTTCACCTGCCTTTTTTGGGCTATATAAACCCATCTCCCCTTAGAGGTTCCTTACCTTTTTTCTTTATGCTCTCTCTCACTTTCTAGCTCTTCTATTCTTTTATGGTGATGCTGTAGTGGCGGAGCGATTTCTAGCAACTTTTCACAGTGGTGTTCTTGAGTCAAATAGCTTACTATTTCCTGAAGTTAGTTTTTTTATTTTAGTTTCTCTTCCTTTAGCAATTCTGAGGTTAGGGTTATAGGCACTGAAGATGTCTGTCCCGAACACCGACGTTCGTCTTGTTCCTGAGAGTTGGAGTCCACTTAACTCTCACCCGAGCTGTGCCACTTCAGAAAAGCTGAAGAAGTGGACAACAAAGTTTTTTCTCCCTTCTTATGCTAAGACTAGGCTCCCTGGTCTTAGTGAGCTGAACTACCTTCCTCGGCTTAACAAGGTTACTATTTTTAATGCACTGCTAAAGGCAAGTCTTCAGTATCCCCCCTGAAGATGGTGAGTGACTTTTGCCAATTTCATGGCATAGCCGTTAACCAGCTGCCACCAAACTCATATTCTTACTTCAACGCCTTCCTTTGCTTGTGTAGGGTCTTCAAGATAGTCCCTCACTTCATTTTTTTCATGCAATATTACAAACTCCATCACGTCTCGAATGAGGGATTTTACTTCTTGCTCCCTCGAGGATTTGGGAGCAAGAAATTCACTTTCACCTTTGGAACCAAGGATAGCTGGCAAGGGTGGCAGAAGTAATATTTTTTCATAGAGGTGGATGAAAAATGGAAAGATATGCCTACAAAGTTGGCCACTAAGACACTGGCTATCGACGTGATGGATCCATTGAAATTGCTTACCCTTGAACTAGAGTTCCAGTTCAAGGAGTTCGACAATCACATTTGGGCCATAGACGACTGGACAAGTTAGGCTTCCTCGCGTCCACTATATCCTTTTCCACTAGATGGAGATTCATGGTTGAAGAGGTCCTTTGGGAGTTGGGGGTCATCAAAGAGCATGTCACTGATGAGAACATGCCGAAGCTAGCAGTGGATGGAAAAAAGTCCCGCTGGTTCTACTTCTTTAGGCGAAATCTCCTATTTTGCCCTTGTAAAAAGTAACTACTTTCCAACTTGTCTTTTTGGATTTTTTATACTTACACTAATATTTTCCTTATTGCAGAAATGGGCAAAAATCCATAGCCTTCTACAAGAGCTTGTTCCTTGGTCAAGCCGAGAAGGGGGAGTATAAGAAAAAGGCTCTAAAAGGAAAGAAAAGATAGTCTATGCAATCTTTGAGGGCTCTGAAGCCCAAGAAAACAAAATAGGACTCTCTTCCTTAACCTCCCAAAGGTGTGACCGAAGCTGTGGATCACTCTGCTGAAGGCATGGATCCTTCATCAGAAGCGGCCCTCCTGTCAGTTCCTCTTAGCCCCAATACTACTGCAGAGACCTTGGGGATTTGCCTGGGGGTAGTTTCAGTAGAGGAGGTGGAAGAGAGGCAAGGCAAAAGGGTAAGGAGGTCCCTACAGAGGTCTTTGAAGTGATTTGACTCTGACAAGGGGGATGTTAAAGTCCTACCAAGTTCATCTTTTAGTCATTCATCTATGAATTTTGATTTTTTTTTTGGCATTTTAGATTTTATAGATGAATGGTTAAAAGACAATGTGGTAAGGGAGCTTCATCATACTAGCCCCAGATAGAGTGGATGATAGACCACACTCAAAAATGGGCTATTCAGGATGCAAAGACTCCTAACAATAAAGTCCCAATGGAACCGTTCTGGTCATTCACCAAAGACATGGATTTTGTTTTCGAAGGATGGCCAGAAGATGGTTCACTATATGGCAAGGGGCATCATTACAAATGCTACCTTCCAATCTCTGACGGACAATTGTCTAAATAAGGAGATTCTTGTAGCTCGAATTTTTTAGCACGCTGCTCAGGTAATCCATCTTTCTTTAGTACTTTAAAAAAATAATTTAGGCCTTCAAGTTGTTATATTTCATGTAAAGTCTTCTTATCTTACAGTTGCTCATGTACGGAGGCTATCTTCGGGCTTGGTCATCAAAGCAATCCTCCATCCGAGGTTAGTCAGAGGAGAACTTGGCCAAGGCCAAAGAGGTGTTCATGAGCTCCTATCTCAAGTATGGCGAGCTTAATAAGATCGCCAAGGAAGAGCTTGTTAAGCTTCACTAAGAGGTGCTGGAGAGCCATAAGATGCTTCTTGAATAATGTTCTTTGAATATTACCAACCTCGAGGCAAAGCTAGCTGAGCAGGAATCTTTGGTCGAGGTCCTTCGGAAGGAGAAGGAGGAGGCCATTGCTAATTTGACCAAGGCGTTGCTGCTTAATGCTGATCTTGTTGCCAAGGTCGATCAGCTAAAGAAATGGAAGAAGAAGAAGAAAGAAAAGGACAAAAAGACGGAGATGCTGAAGAAAGAACTTAAAGATTAGAAGGTGGAGAAAGCCAAGGCAGATGAGGCGACGAAGTCTTCGTTTCAAGATGGTTTCTGCCTTACTCACCATAAAATTCTTTCACATTTTCCAAACCTCAATATCTCCTTCCTCAAAGCCCTTGACATTCCCAAGGGGCCTTATTTGGCGTGCTCAAAGGGGAAGTTCCTAACCTTCCTGAGCATCCTCCTTTGGCCGAAGACGTTGATGATAATGATGATGATGACAAGAATGATGTCGAGGATGCTGGAGCCAAAGAGCCCAAAGATGGACAAGATAACCCATAGGGCCCTTGCCTTTTTATTTTTTATTTTTTATTTTTTTTCTTTTTTGCACTTCTTCCTTTGTACTTTGTCTTTTTTAAATGGAATACCTTTTTTCTTCAAAATTTTGGCTAAGTCTACAAGCAATACATTACTTGAAGCTACTTTAGTAGCCTTCAGCTTATCAATTACTTTGACTAGCCTCATTTGCTCACAAAACCTTTTTGCCATTTTGGAGAAATGACTAACTCACTTTAGTTGTTTACTCAACTTATTCACAATTTTTAGCTAAATTACCATATTTGGTATTGCAAAGCTTGGCACATTCTGTTGTATACTATCCTTAACAGAGATATTATCAAGGATTTGAAACCTTAACCTTTTTTTGAAAGTGATATTGTACCATTTTCGGAAAGTTATGAGTAATGAAGATTTTTCCAAGTGTTGACCAACGTTTTCGGGAAACTTGCTATGTATAAATCACTTGGTAACTTCGGCAATTACCACCTTCGGCTAGACTCCTTTGGGAAGCCTTCTTGTAATCAGGCTACTTTTTTGGAAATTTTTAAGCTCATTGAAATTCTAAGTGTAGAATTTATTCAAAGAGTTTGAATGCCATGTGTTCTTCAACTCTTCTCCTTCGGTATTTCCAAGTTTATAGACTCTTGTCCGAACTTTACCCAGGACCAAATAAGGTCTTTCCTAATTTGCTTGTAGTACACCATGAGAAGGTCTTCAGGATTCCAGTTCAGCCTTGCAGAGGACGCAGTCTGCTTTCTTCATCCCTTTAAGTTTTACATGCATGTTCACTACGATGGCTACCCTTTGCTAGAAAGCTTTTCTTCTAAGTTCGGCCATCTCCCTATGTTCATCAAGCATGTCGAGTTTGGTTCTTAAGCTGAGGTTGTTCCTTTCTTTGTCAAACACCTATATTCTGATGGAAGGTTGCACAACTTCAACAAGGATAAAAGCCTTAGTACCAAATATGAGTGAAAAAGTGTTTTGCCAGTAGCTCTTCTGGGGGTTGTTCGGTAACTCCATAATACACTCAGGAGTTCTCCAGGCCATTTTTCCTTAGCCTGTTTCAACCTTTTCTTTAATCCATCTTTTAACATTCTGTTGGATACTTTAACTTGTCTGTTACTCTGTGGGTGGGCTACCCGGGCGAGGTGTAGTTTTACCCTAAGGTTGGTGGCAAATTCCTAGAACCCTTTGTCAATGAATTGGAAACCATTATTTACTACTATCAACCTCGGACAATCAAACATACATATGATGTTTTTCTAGGCAAACTTCTAAATATCTTTTGCTGAAATTGTTGCCAGGGGCTCTTTCTCAATCTACTTTGTGAAATAATCTACTGCAACTACGCAAAACTTCTCTCTTCCAGGGGTCCTTGGGAGAGGACTAATGAGGTCAATACCCCAAATAGCAAATGGGCAAAGATAGTTAGCCGAAGTTATTATATCCGAAGGTGCCCTTTGGATGGGTGTATGTCACTAACACTTATTGCATCGTTTGGCAAACTACAATGAGTCCTTCCTTAGAGTGGGACAAAAATATCCTTGCCGAAGTAGTACTCCAGCAAGGGCATCAGCCCCGATGTGCGACATGCAGACTCCTGCTTGAACTTCTTTCAGGAACGTTTCAGTGTCCTCTTCACTAGTACACCTTTGCAAGGGATATGCGTACCCTTGTCAATACAACCTTTCCTCAACCATGAAGTACCTTCATGAGTACCTCTTTACCTTCACAGCTTCCTTAGGGTCCTTGGGTAAGAATGAACTAATCAGATATTCCTTTATGGAATCTTTCAACCCCTTGTTTTGTGTAGCGAGTGCCATTATAACTATGCTCGAGCAATTAAGTACTTCAGTGGATTGTTTTGACTTAGCCAATATGTCTACTTCTATGTTCTTTTTCTGTGGTACCTTTTTTGTGTTTACCTTGTCAAATTCTTGGATTATTTTTTTGAACGAGGTCATGGTATTTTGCTAGGCTAAGATCCTTGGCACCATATTCCCCCATCATCTGCCGAACCACCAACTATGAGTCACTGTAAGCCTTTAAATTCTTCACACCAACTCTTTTTGCCAATCACAATCTTGCTTTGAGGGCTTTGTATTCGGTGATGTTGTTGGTGACTTGGAATCTAAACTTGATAACTTTCAATGCTTCTATTCCTACAAGGCCTCGAAGTATTATGTCAGCTCCCTAGTATTCTAATTCTGAAGCACCATCTACAAACAGTGCCCATTCGGGCTCCTCATCTTTGAGTTCATTAAGGTTATCCTTGGTCTTGGGCAATTCTATGATAAAATCTACTAAAGCCTAGCCTTTATGGCCTTTCTCACTTCATACGTGATGTCATACTCTCCGAGCTCAATACATTATTTTGACAGCCAGCCCGAATGGTCCACCTTCTTCATGACATCCCAAAGAGGTAGGTTACTTCAGACCGTGATAGAATGTCCTTGGAAATAGGGCGGGAGCCTCCTACTTGCCGTGACTAAGTCGTAGATGGCTTTTTGCAGTAGTGGGTACTTGTCTTCAGCATCGTGCAAAGACTCGCTAATGTAATATACCAGCCACTGTTTTCCTCCTTCTTCCTTCATCAGCACCGAACTTACTGCTTTCTTAGTAACTACGAGGTAGAGGATAAGAGGTTCTCCCTCCTTCGGTTACTGGAGTGTTGGCAAATAGGTTAAGTAGTTTTTGAGTTCTTCCCAAGCCTTTCGGCAATCTTCGCTCCAAGGGTGTTCTTTCGAATTAAGGTTGCCTTCATTTTTGGCTGCTTTGGTGAGCACTTTGAAGAATAGTTGACACCGATCTCTGTATCTGGAGATGAATCTGCTAAGGGCCGTTATTTGCCCCATGAGCCTCTGTACATCCTTGGTAGTTGTGGGAGTTCGGAACCCAAGCAAGGCCTTAACCTTCTTCGGATTGGCATCTATACCTCTTTTGGATACCATAAAGCCAAGAATTTACCTACAATTACCCCAAACATGCATTTTTCGGGGTTAAGATGGATTCCAAATTATTGAAGTTGCTGGAATGTTTCCCCTAAGTCTGTGATATGACTACTAGGTGCTTTACTTTTAACTATCATATTGTCAATTACATTTCCATGTTTTTGCCAATCTGGGAGCTGAACACCCTATTCATTAGCCTCTGATATGTGGCTCCTGTATTCTTGAGACCGACAAGCATTCTAACGTAGCAGTAGGTCCTGACTTCAGTGATGAACGCAGTTTTTTCCTTGTCTTCGGGATTCATCCAAATCTGGTGATATCCATTGAAAGCGTTGAGGAAGCTAAGTATACCATATTTGGTAGTGAAGTCTACCAATTGATCTATTGATAGTAAAGGATATGAGTCCCTTGGACAGGCTTCATTAATATTTTGGAAGTTGATGCACATTCAAAGTTTATTCATGGCAATGACCACGTTGCTAAGCCACTCAGGCTACTTTACTTCCCTTATTATGCCGACTTTCATTAATCATTGGACTTCAATTTTAATGAAATTGTTCTTATGTGCCAAGAGGCTACGCTTTTTTTGCTGAATGGGCCTCACCTCAGGGTGTACCTTTAAACTATGTTGAATTATACCCAGATCTATTCCGGGCATATCCTTCGGGGAGTAAGCAAATAGATTTTTGTTCATTAATAGAAGGGATACAAGTTTTTCCTTGTCACCTTCGACCAATTTTTCCCAACTAGGGTAATTCGGCTAGGGACTAGTTCTCCATCCTCAGTTTCTATTTTTTCAACGGCACCCTTTTCCCTTTCCATTACATCTTCGCCAGGTGTGTTCTTGACCCTTGAAGTTTGCTTGTCGACTTTGGTGGGACTCTGCCCTGCTTTGACAAGCACCTTCCTGACTTTAGATTGGTCAATAACTATCTCTGCGTCCCTGTCTTTCACCTCAAATATGACCGTTAGGTATTTCATATCTACTCAGAGGTGAAGGATGCCCTGCGTCTGCCTTCCCAGGATAGTGTTGTACAAAGATGGGACATCTATGACGATGAACCTAATCATAGTGGAAGCAAAGAGTTCTTCCTTTGTTTGGACCAAGGAACACCCCAACATCAATGGTAGGTCAATCCATCCGAGCACCGGGAGTTTCGAGGGACCAACTCTGAAGGTGGGCTAGGTCATGGGTTTGAGATCACCCTTGGAAATACCCAAGTTTGGCAATAGGTGAGCAAACAGGATGTAAGCATTTGATCCATCATCAATGAGCACACTCTTCACATCCTAATTTCTAATCCTTGCCATGGTCAAGAGAGGATCGTCATAGGGAAACTTTACAACCGACCCATCAATTTGAGTCAGCTTGTTCATTGTCACACCCCACACAGGCCCTAGCCTGTGCACTTACAGTGCCACTGACTAAGCTACCAAGAAAGTTATTAGATACTTGCTCTTAAAAGTGTTATGATTAGACTTAGGTCTCGGCCAACTTTCAATCTTGTAGCTTAAGTCTTATTTTTTTAAGGTTAAGGCCTGGGAGGTGCCCCAAGAGGCTTACCAGGTAGTTCTAGGTACTTTACTTGCAACAGAAGGCAAGGCATGAACATTTTTCATCTTTAAGTGTCTAGGTTGTGTGCTCATCAAGTGTGGCATTCTAATGCATGGCAACCAAAAAGCCTATCTCATCTCAAGTTTAAAAACATGTTTTCTTGTCAACGCACATTCAGCCTAGTAGAGTCACAAAGGTTTGGCTCAGTAGGACAATTCCAAGACATATAAATCAAAGCATAACTTGGCATTTATCCATTTATAACATATACATAGGTTCATAATTCAACCGAGGCCATATATACACAAAAGAAACCTCCACCAAAGTACTACCTACTTGGCAACATACCAAGGGAACTGCAATCCCAAAATAAGCACAAATTATGCATTACATACCCCACTCATCTATAATACCTGAGAGCCACCTTAAAGGTGCAATACAAGATCAAGGATTGTAGGAAAAATCCTATAACCAAGTTCATGGTCAAGAAAGCAAACCAAAACACTAATGCCCGTGAACACACATCCATAGCTCCTCCTAGACTTGTCCCATAAATCTATGCAAAGCCTGCAAAACTCAAACACATAAGTTTGAGCAATAAGCATAAGACTTGCACATTGTACTCATAAGCCAAGCTTTCAGTTTTGGCACATACCTTGACAAAAAGTGCAATACCTTATCACACAAGCTACACATACAATCACTCAAGCTCTAAACATTTTCTTGAAACATATACAATAAGGGGCATGAGTTTATAACTCAGTAAGGTTCACTGCAACTCCAAAGAGTTTATTTAGTTAAGCCTGAAAGCTTAACCTCCATTAGCTTTGCTTAACTTGCAAGAAAAATGAGAAAACACCAAAACTACAAGCATAATAACATATACTTATGATAACCAAGACATATATACATGATATCAACAACTACAATGGGTTAGCAAGCACATCCAAGCAAACAAGCACACAACACACACACCACAACACAATGCCCTTCTTGGCCGAAACCACTAGCAAGTACACACACATAGTTTGCACTCCAAACTTTTCCAATCAAACTCCATTCCACTAGAGCTCCAAGTTCAAAGATAAGTTGGCCTACTTACCATGAACTTTTGTACTTGCCATTAATGACTAGCTAGCCAAGATATCATATAAACCCGAAGGGTCCAATATGCCCCATCTAGCAATCTAAGATCATATAGCTCAATAATACTATCACTTAGAAGCCATTAATCTACTTGAACATGGAATCATTACCAAAATCAAGTAGAATTTCATGAAACCTTACCAATTACAAGCTTGAGCTCTCGGTTACCACTTGAAGTTTCAAATCTCCCTTTGAAACTTCAATTGCAAGGTCGCCTAGTGCCAAAAACACCAAATGCTAGCTTGATTTTTCACTTCAAGCTTTAATTGCCAAGCTTCACCATGAATCCTTCAAGAACTTGGCCCTTTCCTTGCCAAGAACAACCGTAACTTGCAACAATGAAGTCAAACCCGAGATTAGTGTTTTCAGCTTTAGTGGAGACATGCAAAATTCACTTAGGTGCCACATGGCACACTAATTGGCTCTAATACCCTTCTCGGCCTTACATAAATTTGCATGGCTTAGTGTAATCCTCCCATGCATCTTAGTATCCTTAATAGCACCCGAATCAATGTTCAAATTGGCCCTTAAACTTGGTTTTCTACCATCAGCCACATAGTCACTTCCCATGTGCATTTTAAACTTGATAGTTCTCGGTTGCACACATCCATCACTCTTCACATTTTCGTTTAAGTCCCTCATGTTTTAGTACATTTTCTTTCATTTTTGGCCTGGTCCAAGTATTAAAACATTGTCCTGACAATTCCTCCCTCCTTAAAGAATTTGGTCCTCCAAATTCTTCACAAATCTTGGGTACAATTAAGGGTAACTTTTGGCAATTTCTTCTTCTACTTCCCAGGTTGCCTCTTCAGGAGTATGGTTACTCCACTGAACTTTAACCATTGAAGTCCACCCGCTTCTCAACTCTCTAGTGTCTCTAGTTGGGAATTGAATTGGTACCTCTTCATATGAAAGGTTTGGGGTTATAGGTACACTAGCAGGTACTTCTATCTGTTTGGAACTTGGAACATACTTCTTAAGCAAGCTCACATGAAACACATTATGTATATTACCAAGTTCTGGTGGCAACTCTAACTGGTATGCCACATTTCCAACCTTGGCTAACACTTGATATGGCCCTATGTATCTAGGTGCCAGTTTCCTTCTCTTTCCAAATCTTATTACTCCTTTCATAGGAGAAACCTTAAGCCACACCTAGTCCCCTTCCTGGAATTCCAAGTGTCTTCTCCTTTTCAGGTTTGCATAAGACTGTTGCCTATCATTTGCAGCCTTGATTCTTGCTTAAATCAGTCTTATATTTTCTGTGGTCTCTTTAACAATGTCTGGTCCCAATTCCAATTTATCTTCTGGCTGATGCTAGTAATGAGGTGTTACACACTTCCTACCATACAAGGCTTTATATGGGGCCATTCCAATCTCTGAATGATAACCATTGTTATAAGAGATCTCCACTAATGGGAGATGCACATCCCATTCTCCTTGAAAATCAATGACACAACATCTCAGCATATCCTCCAGAGTTTGGATTGTTCTTTCTGTTTGTCCATCAGTCTGTGGATGGCATGCTGAACTAAACTTAAGTTTAGTTCCTAATGCCTGATGTAGGGATTTCCAAAACCTAGAGACAAACCTAGGATCCCATCTGATACAATATCATCAGCTACTCCATGAAGTCTCACTATCTCCCTTATATAAAGTTGGGCAAATTTGTCTAAAGAATTAGTTAGATTCATTGGAAGAAAATGGGCTGGCTTGGTCAATCTATCCACAATGACCCAAATGGCATTATGTTTCCTTTTGGTCAGTGGCATTCCCACTACAAAATCTATAGATATGGATCCCCACTTTCTCTTAGGTATGGGCAAGCTTTGAAGTTTCCCTCCTAGTTTCTAGATCTCAACCTTTACTTGTTAGCACATGTCACATTTAGCTACATGGGTGCTAATGTCTTATTTCATATATGGCCATGAAAAGTAAGCTCTAAGAGTATGGTACATCTTTGTGGCTCCAGGATGCATACTCAACTTACTAGAGTGTGCTTCTTCCAGAATCTGGAATCTTAGATCATTCTTTTCATGCAC
Organism: Aquilaria yunnanensis; assembly: GCA_039654915.1. Taxonomy (NCBI): domain Eukaryota; kingdom Viridiplantae; phylum Streptophyta; class Magnoliopsida; order Malvales; family Thymelaeaceae; genus Aquilaria; species Aquilaria yunnanensis. The sequence continues at coordinate 41,935,348 of CM077599.1, read as the reverse complement.
ATATAATATGTTCTGGAAGTATAACAACCCTTGTTTATAGGAGAATCCTTGAAAAAGTTCTCCTTTCCTTTGTCCAGACACCAATCCCATGTTCTCATCACTAAACTAGGCTTCCCTCATAAGCTCCTTCCACTCAGGGGCAATGGTGAGCACATAAGTTGTTCAAGTTCCCAAGTTTGCCATTGACTTGCTAAGCAAGTAAGGCTAAGGCTCTTCGCCTTATGTTTCCCTTCTCCACCCTTGAGCACCCCAGTATAATTTCTGCTCAAGGCATCTACCACTACATTGGCTTTACCAGCTGTGTATTCAATTACACAGTCAAAATCTTTCAGGTATTCAAACCATCTTTTTTGCCTCATGTTCAAGTCCTTCTGAGTGAAAAGGTACTTGAGACTTTTGTGGTTTGTATAGACCTGAAATTTATTACCCAATAGGTAATGTCTCTATTGCTTAAGAGCAAAGACCACTACTGCTAGTTCTAGGTCATGCACCAGATATTTCTTTTCATGTTGCCTTAATTGTCTTGATCCAAAGGCAATAGCTTGCGTCTCTTGCATTAGGACATAACCTAGCCCTATATGAGATGCATCAGTGTACACCTCATAGTCTTTTTTAGGATTTGGTAAAACCAACACAGGAGCTATTGTCAGCCTCCTTTTAAGCTCTTGGAAGTTATCCTCACATTTGTTTTCCCAGACAAATTTTTGGTTCTTTCTGGTTAACTGGGTCATGGGTGCTGCTAGGACAGAAAATTTTGGAACAAATCTCCTATAGTATCCAACTAACCCTAGGAAACTTCTGACTTCCCTCACATTCTGGGTTTGCTTCCAATCCAAGATTGACCTTACCTTTTCAAGATCCATGGCCAACCCTTGATCATTTATCACATGACCTAGAAATCTAATTTCTTGAGTCCAAAACTTACATTTGTTTAGCTTCCCATAAAGCTTATGTTCTTGGAGCAAGCCAAGCACCACCTTTAGGTGTTCTTTATGAATTTCCTCATCTTTTGAGTACAATAAAATATCATCAATGAAAACTACCAAAAAGTAGTCTAAGTGTGCTCTGAACACCCTCTGCATTAAGTCCATGAAAAATGCCAGTGCATTTGTAAGCCCAAATGGCATTACTGTATATTCAAAGTGTCCATACCTAGTCCTGAAAGCAGTCTTAGGTATGTCTTCCTCCTTAACTCTTACCTAGAAATATCCAGACCTTAGATCTATTTTAGAAAACACCTTTGCTCCCTTCAACTGGTCAAATAGATCTTCAATTCTTGGGAGGGAGTACTTGGTCTTAATGGTCAAGGCATTAAGCTTTCTATAATCTATACAGAGCCTAAGGGTTCCATCATTCTTTTTCACAAATAAAATAGGTGCTCCCCAAGGGGACACAATGGGTCTGATGAACCTTTTGTCAAGCAATTCATCTAATTGCTTTCTTAATTCTACCATTTCAGGTAGTGCCATCCTATCTGGAGCAGTAGACACTGGTGCTGCTCCAGGTACTAGTTTGATTCCAAACTTCACCTCCCTTATTGGTGGCAGTCCAGGTAGGTCTGTAGAGAAAACCCCTGGAAAATCCTGAACTATAGGTATCTCCTAAGTTCACTAGCCACTTCCTGGTCATTTAGTTCCAGGCATTCATTCTCATCTTCTAGAGTTATTAATTTCAATAAATCAACTTGGTAATCCAAGGCTAACTCTAGTGATTTATCTATCTCATATGGTTCACAACCAGGCATCAATAATTGTCTAGTATAACAATCTATAATCACTTTATTATCACCTAGCCAGTTCATGCCCAATATCACATCATAATCATAAGTGTCTAGCACTATCAAGTCTGCTCTCAGTTTCAGCTTGTCTATTTCAATCACACAATTTTCAACCATGTGATATGTAAATAAAACTTCATTGCCAGCTGTTTTAACCAAATACATATTTGTCATGTACTTTACTTCTAGATTCATGGTCTTAACCAAGCTAGCAGAAATTATGGACAATGAAGCTCCAATATCAAATAGTGCAAACACTAACTGGCCATTAAGGTAAATGGCACCTTTCAAGGCTCTTCTACTAGTCCTCTGCTGACTAGTCTCCCTGCCAACTGCTTCGGCCTCTAGTGCTTCCTGCATCTTTTTTGGAGTCTCCAACTGAAACACCCTACCAGGGGGTGCATTGAGCGTCCTTTGATATAGAGGCAACCTTGGTGATTGCCTCCCCCCTTGGTTAGGTATATTTGTCCTCAATTGGGGCATAGGCATTTGCCCACCAGGTCCTCTGGGTTTGTACCTCCCTAGCATTCTTCTGTCATCCCCCCTTTTTGGGCAATCCCTCACCCAGTGGTCTGGGGCTCCACATTTGCGGCATCCACTAGAAGTTTTGAAGCATGGCTTGTTGCCATGAAATTTTCCACAAGTACTGCACTGAGGACCATATTCCTGTGACCCTTTCTCCTTCTTGTTTCCTTTCCTTCCCCCACTTGGCTCAACCTCCTCTCTTGGCCTCTTTTGATGTCCTTTCTGTGATCCACTTCTACTCCCTGGACCACTCCTGGTTTGCTCCTTGAATTCCTATTCAAGGGCAATAGCACTCTGCATAACTGAGTAATAATCTCTAGCTTTCATAGCTATGAGGATTTGCCTCAGCTCAGGCCTTAAGCCTTTCAAAAATCTTTTATTTTTTAGCTCCTCCTGCCCATCATATTATGGAGCATATCTGATCAAGCTGTTAAATTTCTGTTCATACTCCATTACACTAAGGTCTCCCTGCTCTAATTGATGAAATTCCACCTGCTTTTAATCTTTCTAGGCCTTACTTACATATTGCAGCTAGAAGACCTAGAGGAAATCAGCCCACCTCATGGACCTCCTCCTTGCAGGTGGCCTTCTCTTGTTCCTCTCCTGGTAGGTCCTTTGTACAGCTCTCCACCATAGTTCTACATTTCCTTCTACCCTAAAAGTGGCCAGAAGAACCTTTTGGGTAAAGGACACATCCATCCTCTCAAATAACTTTTCTACTCGGTACACCAAGAACTCTGCTTCATCAGGATCACATCCACCCTTGAACACTGAAGGTTTCAATGCCAGGAATCCCTCCAACTGGCACTCCTTTAAACCACCTCTCCTTGACCTCTCTTCTCTAGCCTTTGAGTCTCGAGTTCTACTTCTGAGTGGCCCTCCTCTCACTGTAGCTCAATAGGAGGCTCAATCCTCCTGGAAGACAAGTAAATGTCCATCTCCTCCACTTCTAGACTCTCTTCTACTTCAGCTCTGGTTTCCGGTCTCACCTCAGACCTTATTCTCCTAGCCCTTGTATGTCTCCTCTCTTCATCACCCTCATCTTCCTCTTGGTTTCCTCCATTCTTACTTGATTCATCATAATTCACTAGCTCTTTTCTAGGCCTTCTACTTCTCCTGCCTTCTTCTTCAAGGTTTTATCCTACTCTTGCTTGTTCTGGGCTTTTCGGTGGCTGGGCTTGGCCTCTAGCCAAGGCTCGCATTCCCACCGCAAGTTGTGCTATAGTAGCTTGTAGGGTTTCCATCATCTGTTCCATTTTATCCTGCCTGCCTCTACTTGGTCTAGGTACATGTACCCTGGGATTTGACTCTTCGGCTAAATTAGGCTCTATGGCCTCTGATTGCCTCTCAGGCTCACCTATATGCATTCCATCTCTAGGATGGGTTACTCTACCTGCTTCCTGTTCAAGGAGCTCTCTTTCCCTACCTAGGGTTCTCATCCTGTAGTCAAGATGCATCTATTCACATATGCTTAATAAGTATAAGTCTTGTATAAACCTATGTGGGAACAACTCTAGGAAAAGTACTATACTTAATCAGAAGCTATAAACCATAAGCTCTGATACCAACAAAGCCTATCACACCCCATACATGCCCCAGCCTGTGAACTTATAGTGCCACTCACTAAGCTACCATGAAAGTTTTTAGATACTTGCTCTTAAAAGTGTTATGATTAGACTTAGGTCTCGGCCAACTTTCAATCTTGTAGCTTAAGTCTTATTTTCTTAAGGTTAAGGCCTGACAGGTGCCCCAGGAGGCTTACCAGGTAGTTCTAGGTACTTTACTTGCAGCATAAGGCAAGGCCCATAGATTACTTGCAACACAATGCAAAGCTTTAAAGTTACTTGCAACACAAGGCAAGGCATGTACACTTTTCATCTTTAAGTGTCTAGGTTGTGTGCTCATGAAGTGTGGCATTCTAATGCATGGCAACCAAAAAGCCCATCTCATCTCAAGTTTAAAAACATGTTTTCTTGTCAATGCACATTCGGCCTAGTAGAGTCATAAAAGTTTGGCTCAGTAGGACAATTCCAAGACATATAAATCAAAGTACATATAACTTGGCATTCATCCATTCATAACATATACACAAGTTCATAATTCAACCGAGGCCATATATACACAAAAGAAAGCTCCTGCCAAAGTACTACCTACTTGGCAACATACCAAGGGCACTTACAATCCCAAAATAAGCACAAGTTATGCATTACATACCCCACTCATCTATAATAATTGAAAGCCACCTTAAAGGTTCAATACAAGATCAACGATTGTAGGAAAAGTCCTACAACCAAGTTCATCGTTATGAAAGCAAACCAAATCACTAATGCCCATGAACACATATCCATATCTCCTCCAAGACTTGTCCCACAAATCTACACAAAGCCTGTAAAACTCAAACACATAAGTTTGAGCAATAAGCATAAGACTTGCACATTGTACTCATAAGCCAAGCTTTCGATTTTGGCACATACCTTGACAAAAAGTGCAATACCTTATCAGACAAGCTATACACACAATTTCTCAAGCTCTAAACCTTTTCCTAAAACATATACAATAAGGGGCATGAGTTTATAACTCAGTAAGGTTCACTACAACTCCAAAGAGTTTATTTAGTTAAGCGCGAAAGCTTAACCTCCATTAGCTTTGCTTAACTTGCAAGAAAAATGAGAAAACACCAAAACTACAAGCATAATAACATATACTTATGATAACCAAGACATATATATACATGATAACAACAACTACAATGGGTTAGCAAGCACATCCAAGCAAACAAGCACACAACACACACACCACAACACAATGCCCTTCTTGGCCGAAACCACTAGCAAGTACACACACATAGTTTGCACTCCAAACTTTTCCAATCAAACTCCATTCCACTAGAGCTCCAAGTTCAAAGATAAGTTGGCCTACTTACCTTGAACTTTAGTACTTGCCATTAATGACTAGCTAGCCAAGATATCACATACACCTGAAGGGTCCAATATGCCCCATCTAGCAATCTAAGATCATATAGCTCAATAATACTATCACTTAGAAGCCATTAATCTACTTGACCATGGAATCATTACCAAAATCAAGTAGAATTTCATGAAACCTTACCAATTACAAGCTTGAGCTCTCGGTTACCACTTGAAGTTTCAAATCCCCCTTTGAAACTTCAATTGCAAGGTCGCCTAGTGCCAAAAACACCAAATGCTAGCTTGATTCTTCACTTCAAGCTTTAATTTCCAAGCTTCACCATGAATCCTTCAAGAACTCGGCCCTTTCCTTGCCAAGAACAACCGTAACTTGCAACAATGAAGTCAAACCTGAGATTAATGTTTTCAGCTTGAGTGGAGACATGCAAATTTCACTTAGGTGCCACATGGCATACTAATTGGCTCTAAGACCCTTCTCGGCCTTGCATAAATTTGTGTGGCTTAGTGTAATCCTCCCATGCATCTTAGTATCCTTAATAGCACTCAAATCAATGTTCAAATTGGCCCTTAAACTTGGTTTTCCGCCATTAGCCACATAGCCACTTCCCATGTGCATTTTAAACCCGATAGTTCTCAGTTGCACATATCCATCACTCTTCTCATTTTCATTTAAGTCCCTCATGTTTTAGTACATTTTCTTTCATTTTTGGCCTAGGCCAAGCATTGAAACAGTGTCCTGACATTCATTGTATTGTCAAACTCCATCAATGTAAGCTCCCTCACCTTCCTCCTTATTACAATCAACAATATCCGCAACTAGCACCGAAGCTACCCTTGTTTGATTAAGGACTCAATGTACTTCTTTAATTGGAAGCAATCCTTGATATTGTGCCTATGGCCACGATGAAATTGGCAGTACTTCTTCACGTTCTTTTTGTTATCCGAGGTCATGGACTTCGGACGTTTAATTGAAGTTCCCTGCCTTTTCAAGGACATAAGGATATTTATCCTTGTAGTGTGTAGGGGGTGAATGTCATTGGCTTTCTCCCCCTAGACTTTTGAGGTCTGCCTCCTCCCTCTGCTTGATACCGAGGTTGATGACTATGACTTTCAGATTGATGCTGCTCAGACTTCAGCCTTCCCATTCTCAGTTCCTCAACTGTCACGTGTTGTTCTACCTTTCGGCAAAATTCACCGAGGGTGTCCAAGGGATCCTTTGAGAACTCGTAGAAGAGCTGCGAATCTTTCCTCAACTCTTTGATCATTGCAAAGATTCAAATCTCGGGGCAGAAGTCCAGAACACTTAGTGCTTCTCTATTGAATCTCTCGACATAGTCCCGAATGGTCTCTACATTTTTTGGGCTATGTCGAACATCTGGATGGGCATCTTCACTGTCAGTTTGCTCCCTATGAATTAGTTGGTTAAGGTGGTGAACAACTCCTGGAAGCCCATGATAGTTCCTTGTGCCAAGGAGTTATACCACATAATTGCTGGTCCAGATAAGGTAACTTCGAAACACTTGCAAAGGGTGGTGTCATCGACCCCATGCAGCACCATGCTCATTCTGCATTTTGTTAAGTGGCCCTGGGGGTTACTTTGCCCATTGTAAGTTTCCAAGTGTGTTACTCAGAAATCACTGGGCATTGGTGCTTCGACTATCACCTTAATGAAGGTGGACTCCTCTCTGGTGAATGTCTCCGATAGCCTCGACCAAATGGGCTTTCGAGAGACCTGTGTTGTTTACCTTGTCTAGCCTTTCTAGGATTTTTTCCATCAGGACAGTAGTACCATCTTCTCCCCTTTGCTTGGGAGCCAAGGGTAAAAGAGAATGACATATTCTCTTAGGCAAATAACTTCGGCAACAAAGAGATACGGACTTCTCCCATGAAGAAGGGCTCCATCATTGGGAGGTCCTCTGCTTTTTTTATCTTGACCTAGTCATGTATCGCCCATGAGAAGAGGAGTTCTTTGTTGAAGATTCCCCATGAAAGCTCAAATTTGGGGAACTCTAGCGAGATGGCCGGTGCCCCCTCTCTGAATATACCTCTGGGGAGGGGGTCCTTGCATGAGAACATTGATGTGACCATCTTTGCCTGAGTTGCTGTGTCATTTTGGCCATTATGGAGCACTAGAGGTCGCGCAGGAAGCCCACAATGACCGTCAGAGGACATTCATCCTCTAGAAGGGAAGGCTCCGGGGGTGCTTGGTCATTCACTGCCGGAGGCTTAAGTGCGGACTGGGACTTTGGAATACCTTTGTCCTTAGAACGCCGAGTCTCCACAAGGGCAACCGAGGAGTGAGTTCCCACAGATGGCACCAAATGACACTCTAACACATCTTCGACGTAGGACACATTGGCCTTCTGTAGAGCCTCGCCTGAGTGATATTTGTAACACTTGAAGAATGTGGGTTAGGAGCTCCCCATAGTGTTTTTCTGGGGGGAGGGATCTCTGATGCCCAAGTCAGTGTGTAAGGGAGAAGCTGTTAAGAGCAGAGAACAAAAGGAGAGGGCATTTTTTCACATGTCTTACGTAGGAGCCTCCCCAAGTACTTATAGGAAGCTTGGAGAAAAAGACCATTATACCTAAGTTGAGCAAATCAATACACGTGGTCGACCAGATTCAATCAGTACCTTCGGGGAAATGTGTCTCCAACTATTCATAGGCGGTTATGCTTAGAGGGTAGAGGCATGTGCAAGGTTCCAGTCAGTGGTCCCTCAAAACTACATATTTGTTGTCTTCACTTAGGACCCTCGGGGCCTTGAGGCCCTTCCTGATGTAGGATTTCCTCCGAAGGTAATGGGGGAAGCCTATCAGTTGCAGACTTCTATTTTTGGGGTTAGTCATGTGTACTTCGGTGTCGACCTTTTTTGCAAGGTTGGTCATATTTTCTTCCGAGGGTGGTGTCAGGCGCTCATGTCTAAAGGTTTAGTAGGCAATAGCCCTTCGACTATCATTATGAAGTTTTGGTAGCTTAGAATGCCCCCAAACATGCTGTAGAGCAAGTTTAGAGCTCCAAGAATCTGAAAGATATTGCTTGTGGCACTAGGCCTGATAGCATTGACATGCTACAGTATTTTTACCATAATGTTTCACTCGAGGTGTTTGATTAAGGTGATTCAAGACCACATGAAGCTAAAAGGAAGGGCTACAATTTTTATGCTTTCATCCAAGCTTGAACTAGCCCAGGTTTTATTGTATTTTTGTTTCAAAGTAATAGGCCCAGAGGTGCTTGACGGGTCCTGGGGTGGAGGGTGCCTGATGGTACCTTAGTACCCCCAAAGCTCTTCAAAGCACTAGGTTGTTAATCAACTTTTCTTGGGTGCAAAAAAAATGTGAAGGAAGATAATCTGAAAGGGACTTAAAGCACTACAATAAGGCCAGTAGGAAGGTTAAGGGGTTTAGTGCTTTTGGTGGTTTAGTCATAGCCCTAGAGCTTAAAATGCCAATAAGCAACCCTGATGTGCATGTTAAGTTCTATAGAGCTTAATGAATTGAGTTCATCTACGGCAAATCTTACCATAATATGGTTAACTAAGTAATGGTGGATAGTGGAGCATCATTGATGGAGGCTTAGTGCACTTGTGGCCTAGCTGAGTTGTGATTCGAGGCACAAATGAAAGCTTAGTGCACTATTGGTAGGTTAAATAAGCAAGGCTTGGTACCTTGGTGATCGACCTAAGCTTGTTAGCTCGAGACACCAATAAAAAGCCTGGTGTGCCTAGTTAGGTGGAGGCTTAATACCATAACAGCCTAGGTGAGCCAATGACTTGAGGGACTATATGGGAGCGTAGTACACCTAGTGAGTTCCTTGGAATTCAAGTAAGGAGCATCCACCATGTTCACCCATATATAACAATAAAAGGAAGGATATTTAGTCAGCTTGTTAGGGGTGAGTTAGAGGCCCAAATTGGTTAGGCATAGGGTCCGTGTGAGGACTAAGATGAGGAGAAGTCTCAAGGGAACCAAATGTAAGTGCATATGATAGCCCTAAAATTGCGTTGGGCATATAATAGATTTCTTATATTATATATATGAGTGTCCTTTGGGTTTTTCTTTGCAAGTTTTATTGTTCTTTTACATTTACCCAAATCTCTTATTAGGAATCTTCAGATTCTCACCCCCATTAGTGTTTTCATGTAGATTTCATTTGTAAGAAACTATCAACCATAGATGATTGTTGAGCTAGTGTTATTCATGTATGTAACCACCTAGTAAATGATTTATTGATTCTAGCCTTACTGGTTAAGTTGTATGTGCAAACTATAGCTGTCTTGCAGCCTTATAAAGAGGCTAGTGGCCCAATGAAGGGCATAAAGAAGCGTGGATCTTAGTAGAGACTTTTCGGTATACATATATATACTAGTTATTTTGGTTTTCAGGAGCCAAACAAGCGCGGCGGAATTTAACCGAAACCCTCCAGGATCCAAGTGAAACGGGGAAAATCGGGTGTTCAAAAATTTTCATACCTAATTTTCGGTTAAGATCTCTCACCCAACTGTAGAGTCGAATCACAAAACCTGAACAGTTGACGTGTTCAAGCTCTCTATGGTATCCACACGAGCCTCTCAGGATCACCACGCTTCAACCACGTCCCGATAAATGCGTTTCTCTTACGCTCGCAGTGCTAGCTTGCGTCCTCCAAGGAATTGCAAGAGAAGAGTGCGGCTATCCTTTTGGGAGGCTAGGGCAAGAGGCTACGAATTTCTTACCAAAAGTTGTATTTATAATGAGACTCAACTTCTAGGCCTAATGGGTTTCAAAGCCCTAATCCAATTAGGCTTTAATTTCGGGCTTAATAATGGCTCAACTCTTGGGCCCATTATTAATATGAAATTATTGTAAAACCATAACCCAAATAATTAGCCCATGCACTCTAATGATCCAAATAGCTCTATGTGTGTGATCCAATAGGCTCTTACCACGTTGGCAATGATCATAAATCATATTTATGATCATAAGCAATGAGCAGTGTCTAGCAACACATTATTGCTACCCAAGTGACAAGATTGTCAGTGATTCGACTAAACCTTTATGATCATTACAGATATATGCCATTGTCCCTTTGTCCAAGATATCAAGACTAAGCACGAGACATGGAATGTGTCACTCTTGTATAGCCCAATCTTTGGTTTCTTGATTACCGAGTAGACCAACTTAGACTAATGACATTGATATCGTATATTAACTCATCCGAGCATGGCCATGCATTTTCTAAGTCTTACTCTATCAAGGGGCCCGAAGATATCACTCTCGTTACATAGGAGGGACAAATCCCATCTTGATCATACAAATCCCTCCGCATGATATGTGACATACCCAATGACCTCCTTCAAGTTCACTCAGTTACGAGCAACAAAAGAAAGTATCAAAGTATGTGACTCAAATGTAGGGAACCTTGATGATCTTAGGTCGAAGGACTACATATACCATGATCACTATGAGAATCACTTATGACACTCATATAACAATCCATGTAGTGTTCTCATGGTGGGTCGGTCCAATACACAAGTTCTCCAACTTGTACCCATATGTAGACTACATATCTCATATTAGTCTCCACATATGCTAGTCATTATGTATTATTGCAACCCACTCCACAATAATACTAGACTAGGGACGTTTGAGAATATCATTATTCTAGGGTTACAATTATATTTATTACGTTACACAGAAACAAAACAACAAACATAATTGCTGGATTAATGCCTTAATAAAATATCATGACTCAATGTGCAAAAATACAATCATCTTATGATTGGCTTTTGGGCACAACACTAACAAGTTAGCCTTAAATGTCTCTACAATGAATAGTATTTTAGTTGCTTTGGGCCCAGTGCATAGTCTTTACTTGTGCACTGATGCATGTGCACAGTTATTATTTGTAGTTAAACTGATTGTGTTTTTCTGCTTTGACTTGTGTTTTAGTTACATTTAATAAATTCCAGCAACATTTTCAATTTATTTTCTTAAAGAAAAATTCAAGTTGAAACATGCGCATGCATAGTGCATTGTACATTAATAACTTGATACATGAAAGCTTTTAAAATGAAACAAGTAAAAAACTAGCTAATTGCAACTAGCATGAAACTATAGTTACGTAGTCTTCCTAGGAGGGCACCGTTCGAGGTAGGGTTACTACAAGCTTGGAATCCGGGGAAAGGTCAGGAATTTGTAGGGCCTTTAAAATTAATCTCCTTAAATAGTCCTAAAGCGGTTCATTTTTCTTCTACTTGACCTCCAGGAGTTGGTTCACTATTTTGTTTAAAGGTCAACTCCACATAAACTGCCACAAAAACTCTTGAGAAATCTCATTGAAAAAGGTGAATGTCTCCCTTTTCAGTTTCCCATACCAAGTAGAGGGTGCCCCTAAGCATGTTAAGTTAAATTCCCTAAACATAATGGCATCATTAGCCCCTTCAAGGTTCATCATTGTTGTATACCTTTACAAATGGTTCACTAGATTTGTCAACTTGTCATACAAATCTGCATTTGGCATCTAGAAGCTGTAAGGAGTTGATGCATATGATTGATTTGGTCCATAAGAAAGCCTTAATGTAATGCTTATTTTTCAAGTAAACTATAGACTAAATTGTAAGGTTACAAACATTGGGTACTCATTTGCACAAATTTTTCAAAAAGGCTTATGAAGGGACATGGATTGTATTTAATATGGAAGGAAATTGATAGAATTAAAGAATTTTTTGGGACCAAATTGCTCAAAAGAGGCAAAGATCATTATTTAATGCAACCTAAGTGTCCATATTTGATATTAAGGATAAAAGGACACTTGACTAGGATAAAAATGGAATAATTTTTACATTCTTCTATCCCATTGTATGGCTGACTGTGTGGTCCAAAAATAGCCCAAAACATTGCCGAATATCATACATATCATATACTTATTTTGACCAAAGTGAAAAAGAAAGATAAAAAGAATAAACATAAGAAATATCTTCATTTCTCGCCTTTTCTCCCCCATATTCGACCTCAACTAGACAAGGGTTCTTACTCAAGTTCTTCCACCATCCTCCATATCCACCATGCTTCAAGCAAATAAGAGGAAGCAAAGGAAACCAAGAAATTCAACAAAAAGCACAAAAAACCACTAATTTTTTGTTCTACTAGGGTTTACCAGGTTCTTTAATTTAAGGTAAGGGTTTTTCTGTGTTTCATGGATTGTTTTATATTTATATTTAGTGAATCAAACATCCATGATGTTGGGTTTCAGGAGCCAAACAGCGTAGCGGAATTTAACCGAAACCCTCCAGGATCCAAGTGAAACGGGGTAAACTGGGTGTTCGAAAATTTTCATACCTAATTTTCGGTTGAGATCTCTCACTCAACTGTAGAGTCAAATCACAAAACCTAAATAGTTGACGTGTTCAACCACTCTATGGTATCCACGTGAGCCTCTCTGGATCACCACACTTCCACCACGTCCCGGCAGATGCATTTCTCTTACGCTCGCAGTGCTAGCTTGCGTCCTCCAAGGAATTGCAAGAGAAGAGTGCGGCTGTCCTTTTGGGAGACTAGGGTAAGGAGACCTGCGAATTTCTCACTAAAATTTGTATTTATAGTGAGACTCAACTTCCAGGCCTAATGGGTTTCAAAGCCCTAATCCAATTAGGCTTTAATTTCGGGCTTAATAATGCCTCAACTATTTGGCCCATTATTAATATGAAATTATTATGAAACCAAAACCCAAATTATTAGCCCATGCACTCTGATGATCCAAATAGCTCTATGTGTGCGGCCCAATAGGCTCTTACCACGTTGGCAATGATCATAAATCACATTTATGATCATAAGCAATGAGCGGTGTCTAGCAACACATCATTGCTACCCAAGTGACAAGATTGTCGATGATTCAACTAAACCTTTATGATCATCACCGATATATGCTATTGTCCCTTTGTCCAAGATATCAAGACTAAGCACGATACATGGAATGTGTCACTCTCGTATAGCCCAATCTTTGGTTTATTGATTACCGATAGACCAACTTAAACTGATGACATTGATATCGTATATCAACTCATCCGAGCATGGCCATGCATTTTCTAAGTCTCACTCTATCAAGGGGCCCGAAGATATCACTCCCGTTACATAAGAGGGACAAATCCCGTCTTGATCATACAAATCCCTCCGCATGATATGTGACATACCCAATGACCTCCTTCAAGTTCACTCAGTTACGAGCAACAAAGGAAAGTATCAAAGTATGTGACTCACGTGTAAGGAGCCTTGATGATCTTAGGTTAAAGGACTACATATACCATGATCACTATGAGAATAACTTATGACACTCATATAACGATCCATGTAGTGTTCTCATGGTGGGTTGGTCCAGTACACAAGTTCTCCAACTTGTACCCATATGTAGACTACATATCTCATATTAGTCTCCACATATGCTAGTCGTTATGTATTATTGCAACCCGCTCCACAATAATACTAGACTATGGACGTTTGAGAATATCATTATTCTAGGGTTACAATTATGTTTATTACGTTACGCAGAAACAAAACAACAAACATAATTACTGGATTAATGCCTTAATAAAATATCATGACTCAATGTGCAAAAATACAATCATCTCATGATTGGCTTTTGGGCACAACACTAACACATGAAGCTAAGACTATGCTTGGAAAAAAGAAAAAAGCTCAAAGAACCAAGTATCGGTTAAGAGGAATAAAGCATAGCAAGGTTTTGGCCGTAGTGTTTACCATGCAAAGATGATAGCAAGAAAGAAGGGTTTCTAGAGCCTAAGTTAGTACTAACTAAGACCTAAATGCCTCCTAAGACCAAGTAAAAGCTTGAGGAGGGCTGTCATAGTGAAACTATTGTGATATCTTATTGTTTTCTTGAATGTTTATGACTAACCCTAATGTTGTTATTGCTCATACATATTTTTGTTGTGTGATGTGTTTGTGTGTTTGGTTGCCATATTTGTGTATATGTATTTTTTTATGTGTTTTAGTGTCTTTGGATTTTAATTGGCACGTTGGTACATAAGACTTTACATTGAAAGCCTTTACTAAGTTCTTCACAAGAACTTTCCCCCTTTTTTGTCCACATTTCAAGTGAACCTAAAAGAGAGAACTCAAACTAACACCTATAGTTTCAATTTCCTTTGAAAGTTTAGTTATATGAACTTCCATATGTTTAGTACTTAACTTAAAAGTTTCATGATTTTTTGAGCACGTTTGCTAATTTTAGTATTAGTACTTTCTACCTTATGCAATAGCTGCCTTTTGAAGTTTTTAGAGTAAATTGTGTTTGTAAAGCTCTCTAAGAAGTTGGTATATGTACCCAACTGAGCTAGGACATGTGCATGTTGCATCAATGCATATAAAAGAGTTGGGTATGCTGTATGGATGATATATGAAGCAATGAAGTATGGTTTGGGCTTGTATGTTCAATTTTGTCTACTTTGAGTTTTGTAGGCTATTTTGAAGAAATTTATGTTTAATGTTTGTGAAATGGTCCTAAATTTAGGATAATGACTATCTTAATTGTTTAAGACATGTAAGAACCTGTGTAAGTTTGGTTTGCACTTAGAAGTGAAGTGCATCAATTATTTGAAATTTTGTATGTATATTTTGGGAAATTGTTGCTCAAACTTGATGCCTTGTAATCCAATAGCCAGAACTTAGTACCCTTCAAGATGAATAATTTGGCTTTGGATCACTTAATTTGGTACCATGTAGGTTGAGTCGTAGCCTAACAAATTTGGCTATTTTACTATTCATTTGGTCACATCGCCCTAAAGACTTGTAAAATTCATAATGTGATCTCTGGATGGAATTTTTGCCTTAAACTTGTTTCCATGTATTTTTTTAAAGTTTTATGAAGGGATTGGAATCACAATAATATAGATTAACAAGAGTAAAAAAAATGCATTGGGTGTGACATCTTTGAACACCAAAAATGGGGCACCATGTGCACCAAGGGTCCATGTAATTGTGCTTAATGCAATATTGATTCAAGGTGAAGTTTTGAACATTGTCTTCCCTGCCAAATGAGATTGTGTATGAATATCTGTGTGATGGTTCAACCAATATACATATATTTACATAATGACCAAGAGTGCCACTTGGGTAAACATATGAACATTGTTCTGCTTGACCTATAGAACATGCATTACCCTAGGACTTCAACACACTAAATGTGGTCATTGTGATTGTAGTACAATGAATGGTAATAGAAGTTATAGTTCAACAAGATTTATGCACATATGACATGATGCATATAGTTGCATACATAAAGCTTAGTTGGGTCTGCTACTAGTGTCAAAGTACCTAACATACCGTATATATTGTGCTCCTTTGTTTATAATGAAATAGGAAAATGATTGCCACAAAGAGAGGGGATCAAGGACCCTAAGCCCTTCTGGTGAGCAAAGGCAAGACAATAGAATTGAATAAGTAGGGGTGAACAGGCACTACAAAGGGCACATGGAGCAGTAAATCTTGCACCTAATTTGAACCTACCTCAAGTGTGGGTAAAGTTGCAAAGAAACCTTGCCCAAATTAATGAAGGCATAGTAGGGCTTCTACAAGGAGCATAGAGAGCACAAGCTATTCTTGTGAAGCAGAATCAACAAGCTATAAGACAAGGTTTTAGGAACAATGACCCAATTAATGTTTCTTCTTATGGAAATGAAAATGAAAAGAATGAAAAGATTGAAAATGAATATATGAGACACCCTAGGACTAGAAGGATTAGGCCTGAGATTAGCCAAGTGTCTAAGGTCAATCACTTAGCTTATGGCCATTCCATGAAGAATGAAGCTAAGAGACCTAATAAGAGAAGAAAAAATAGATCCAGAGAGCACATGGACTTAGAGGAATCACACAGATCCAAGAGACACAAAGTTAAGGATCTTAAGAGTTTTGATGATGTTAGATTGTTGGAGAGGTTTTTGGGTGTATGACCTCCATAGTTTGACGACAGCTCAAGACAGTAAAAAGTTTAGGAATGATTGAGATTCATTAAGAAGATGTTTGAGAAGATGCATTTGAGCTCCACCAAAAAGTATCTCTGGCTACTTACAACATTGTAGGTAGTGCAGAAATATGGTGGAAGAGTGTTAGAGATAGGCATGCTGCCCAGAGAACCAAGAGAATAGATCATGAAGTAGAGATGACATGGCTTGAACTTACAAGATTGTTTTAAGACCAGTACATTAATGATGCCATTAAGGATCTAAAGCAGGTAGAGTTTAATGCACTGAAATAAGACAACCTCAGTGTTCTAGAGTATGAACACAAGTTCAACCAACTGTGAGGTATGCACCATAATTCCATGGTTTGGAAGAACTTAAAGCTAATAGGTTTGTCATAGGCCTAAGACCAAACATCAAAAGAGCTGCGAGGCCTTTCAATGCCACTATCTGCCACGATGCTATTTAGAAGGCTCTACTAGTGGAACAGGAAGAATATGAAATTAAATGGTTTTCAAGTGTTATGGCCCTCCTAGTGGGAAGCATGCCTGAAGAATGTAAAGTGTTCTAAATCAAGTTTGAAACCTTAATTCAAGTTTACATAGCAAGAATAGGAAAGTTTTGCAAAGTTCACTAAGTTTCAAGAAGGTTAATGCGCTAAATGAGGTTCAGGGGCAAAATGGTAATTTTGCATCCTGAATAGCCAGGCTGGATCCTGAGTGGTGAAAATGAGTTTTTATGACTTAACTTTTAACTTTAACCCGAACTTGAAGAAATAAACAATGATTAATCAAGAATAGCTAAGGTTACCAAAAGATGGGGACTTAATTGTAACAAGTCTAACACTTTGGTGGCTTTGGTGTTAAGCAAGGGTTATAAGAGGGTAAAGTGAAGGGTGGTTGCCATAAACCCGAGTTCATCCTTTCCACCCTCATTTCTCTACCAAATTGAGCTTGGAATCAAGATTTCTTGGTGAAAGGAGAAGCCATCATAAGTATATAGGCCATTAGGAGTTCATTTCAAGTATTAAACCATGGTTTTGGAGCTTGGAAGCATGTTTTCTCCCATCCTCTATTTTTAGTACGAGGTAACCAATGTGTTCTTGATTGAATTCATATTTATTAGTTGGTTAGGAGCTTGGGTTTTGGTAAGAAAGGAAAAATTTGATGTTTGGTGCCTATATTTTGTTTGGAACTTAGGTGGTGCTTTGTTGAACTTAGTGGATTAGAAGAGTGCTTTATTCTTGCTTGTTACTTGGAGTTGAGGTAAGGGAGTTGTATTTTTTAGTTCAATTAATACTATTGGAATGAGGTTTCTTGGAGAATTCAAGTAATTCTAGCAATAGCATTAGTTAGAGAACAAGGTTGAATCATGGTGGACTATGAGGTTTGTGATGATTCGAATGATGTTATAAGGCATCATAGATTGGCTTGTGATAGTTGGTTGTGATCTATGCAACATGTTTTACATGTATGTGAAGTTTGGAGGCTAACCAAGCATGTTTGACATGTTTGATAAGTGTCCAAAGTTCATAGCAGCAAAATCTGTGAAAATTCTGCAGATTCGCAGATTGGCAACGCATCGCCAGTTTCGTGCCATTGCCCACCACGCGTCGCCAATACAAGAAAGAATTGGCAGAATGTCACCAACTATGGCGACGCGTCACCACAGTTGGTGACACATTACCGTTGCCACAGTTGGTGACGCATTACTAATACAGGAGAAAGTTGGCAGAACGTTACCAACTGTGGTAACACGTCACCACAGGTGTGTTGGCTGAATTTTTCAAGTTTTGCTAGGAAGGTCAAGGGGAGACCTAAAGGGGTTCTTAGGGTACCTTGGGGTCTAAGCATTCCGGGGATACTCTGAGACTTTCAAAAGTCCTTTAAGACCTAGGAGTTTTCTTGAGTTTTGTAAAGTTTTATGGTTATTTCTATCATAAGCAAGAAAACTAGTTTACTAAGGATCACAACTAAGTACCACTAGCTAGGGTGGAAGGTTTAGAACCCTTGGTGACCTAGCCGTGTCGTTAGCCACGAGGTTACAAGGTGAAACCTTAGTGCACCTAGTCTACAAGGTCTTTATGGCCTAGTTACAATAGTCCCACCATAATTTCCCTGTACAACATAAAAAGGGAGAGGTTCAACTGGTGATTTATCACTAGTTAGACTGGCAAGCTTAGCTTGCTAAAGGACAAGGCTATGCCTTGTAGTTCAAGGACTAGGATGAGGAGAGGTCTCAAGGGACCTAGTTATATGTGCATATATCAGTACCCTCAGGCTATATGAGCTCACAGCAGGATACATATGTTATCATATGTTAAGTCCTTAGTAATTTTCTTGCAAGTACAATGAAGACCCTTACTGATAATGTTATGTTCTCACTCCCTAGTTATGTTGTTCAGATTCTGAAGCTACTGGATTGGGTAACTGTTGAGGGTTATTGCGGTAGTTAGCTTTTGTTGGAGGTATTTCACTTGAGAATCTTTATGGTTCTAGTATACTTGAGTAACTTGTTGGTCAAGTAACAGTACTAACTAGAGACTTCCTTTGGCTGCAGAGCCTAGTAGCACTTGGACCAAGATTTTTGTGACTCACCATTGGGACTTGCATCCAAAGTGGGAGTTAGCTCAAGAAGATCTCAGTTGAGGCTTGTATATATAGTACTCATAGTTGCCTCCATTGTCTATGTTTTGAGGAGTCCTAGACTCTAAGGTTGCTCTTGGGTGAAGGCATTAGTCTACTTTATGTATGAATGCTCCCACACAGTTGTTATGTGTAGTAAACCCACATAAATATTGATTTTGTATGCTTTGGCTATTTAAACTTATTTTCTATGTAAATCTCTTGGCCAAGTTAATGTTTTATGGTTTTTGTTATTCCAAATCAAAGCATGAAGAGCATGCATCTTGTATATTATAGGTTAATCAACTAGTATCATGGAGTTTTAATCCGCACGCATATTAAGCTAGCCAATTGCAATCCACCATGAGACCAGATCTCACAGGTCTCCAGGGCAGAGGCCAAGGACGGCCGTGTCATCAAGTGGACTAGGGACTAGTAAATTTGGAAAGCAGAACAAGCCACTACAAGGCAAGGGCACTTATAAGATTTTCAACCTTGTGTGGAAATCAAGGCCAAGAGCAAGTTCACTAGTCTAAGGAACCCTAGATGTAAGAAATTCCATGGCAAGAAGCCATGTTATTTTAAGACACAAGCATGTCTCAAATGTGGCTTTCAGGATCTTTGCATTAGAGATTGTCCTTTGGTCCAAAGAAGAGAGCAAGAAGACCAAGGCCAAAATAAGCATAATGTGCTAACTGCAGAGACAATCAACCAAGGTGTCCTCTAGGAGCTCAAAGGCCACAAGTGCAAAGAGCTGGAATGGTGTTCCAGATTGATAGTGGTGACCATCCCAGTATGGAGCAAAGAAAGGTAACATTTATTCAAATGGTTTGTCAGTTAGTGTGTTATTCGATACCAATGCTTCAATGTCCATTATGGCTATAAAGTTAACTGAATCCATGAAGCAACCTAAAGAATTCATGCCTAGCATATCATTAGCAAGAACAGCAGATAGTCAGTGTCTTTTTACTAATGAATTGGCTAAAAATTATGAGCTAGTAGTTGAAAAAACTAAGATTATGACTAATCTGCTAGTGTTAAACATTCCAAAGTATGATATTGTTTTGGGTATGAATTGGTTAGCAAAACATGGTGTAAAGATTGATTGTACTAAAAGAGAAATCACATTGCCTAGTAATAAAGTGCATGAATTAGTGAATTTTAAGAAATTACTGTATGAAATGCATGACATGGTACAAGAGATTGTGGATGAAATTCTTATGATTTTTGAAGATGAATACTATGCTTTGAATGGTGTTGAAATTGATGAGGAAGTTAGTAAAATTTCGGTAATGAAAGACTTTCCCCAAGTTTTTCTTAAAGACTTGGCAGGTATTCCCTCTCCATGAGAGATAGAGTTTGAAATCAAGCTACAACCTAGTATAAAACCAATATTCATTCTTCCTTATAGAATGTATATCACATAGAGAAATGAGGTCAAAAAATAACTTGATAAACTTCTTGAAAACGGGTCTATAAGACCAAGTGTTTTACCTTAGGGAGCTCTAGTTCTCTTTGTGAAAAGGAAGGATGGATCACTAAGGTTGTGTGATGATTATAGACAGCTAAATGCTATTAAAATTAAGAACAAGTATCCACTACCTAGGATTAAAGATCCATTTGATCAATTCAAGAGAGAAAAGATCTTTTCTAAAATTGATTTAAGATCTAGGAACTTTCAGTTGAGGTAAAAGAAGAAAGTATACCCAAGACAGCATTCAAGACAAGATATGGGCATTATGAATACACAGTTATACCCTTGGGCATTTATGGACTTAATGAACCGAGTCTTCAGACTTTACATGGATAAGTTTGTAGTGGTGTTTATTGAAGATATCCTAGTGTATTCCAAGAATGAAATTGAACATGAGCATCACTTAAGAACTGTCTTGAAGACACTGCATGATAATCAGTTATATGCCAAATTTTTTAAATGCCAATTCTGGATTAAGAAAATGTATTTCCTAGGATCTTTGAGGCACAAGGCATTAGAGCAGACCAAAATTTGTGCCAAAATTCTCCATGATTCCCTCAATTCTTACTCAACTGACCAATAAGGGTCAAAATTTTGAGTGGACTGAGAAGTGTGAAAAGAGCTTTTAAGAGCTAAAGAGTATATTGAATCAAGCTCCAATGCTGATCCTACCTGATCCAAGTAAGCCATACACCATATATACAGATGCATCTAGATCTGGGTTAGGGTGTGTTTTGATGCAAAATAGGAATGTAATTGCCTATGGGTTAAGGCAGCCGAGACTCCATAAGCAAAACTGTCCCACCAATGACCTAGAGCTTGATGTTGCGATCTTTGCCCTAAAACAATGGAGGTACTACATGTTGGGAAACTCATTTGTAATATATACTGATCATAAAAGCCTAAAGTACTTGTTCACTCAAAATGAGTTGAACATGAGGCAAATAAAATGGTTAGAGTATATTAAAGACTGTGATTGTAGCATTGAGTACACTGAAAGCAAAGGAAATTTGGTGGTAGATGCCTTCAACTGAAAGTACACCGGATTAATAGGTGGATCTGCCAGGACACCACGAAAGAGAATAATTTTCTATGTCATTGGCATAAGCGCGAAAAATGGTAAAAAACACAAGTCTGTACATTAACTATACAGTCAGGATGGATTGAGGAAATAAGAAAGGCATAGACTGCAAACCCTAATCTAAGGAAGATTTCAAGAGAAGATAAAGGATCCTTGTATGAATCTTTTGCCTACAACCAAGGATTATTGTACTACAAGGATAGGTTATATGTGCCTAGTAAGCAAGAACTCTGATATGAAATACTTGAGGAGGCTTACACTAGCAAGTTGAATATCCATCTTAGAAGTAAAAATATGTAAAAAGACTTAAAAGCACATTTCTGGTGGCAAAACATGAAGAAATACATAACAATATATGTCTCAAAATGTATCACATGCCAAAGAGTGAAGGTAGAACACTAGAAGCCTACAGAAACACTTCAGACTCTACTTGTTCCAATAAGGAAGTAAGGCAACATTACTATGGATTTCCTAACTGGGTTACCTATGACCAAATTAAAGTATAATACAGTCTAGGTCATTGTTGATAGGCTAACCAAGTGTGCCCATTTATTGCCAATAAAGATTACAGATTCACCAGAAAAGTTGGCATAATTGCATATTAAAAAGATAGTAAGGTTGCATGGTGTGGCAAACTTTATAGTGTCCGATGGAGATCCAATGTTTATAGCTAGATTTCGAAGTGTTTTTCACAAAACATTAGGAACCAAGATCTACCTGAGCACTACTTATCATCCTTAGACTAATGGACAAACTAAGAGGATGATTCAAATACTTAAAGACATACGTAGAAGCTGTGTATTAGATTTCAAAAGAGAATGGTACCAACACTTACCTTTGGTGGAATTCTCTTACAACAACAGTTATCAAAGCACCATTGGCCTGACAACTTATGGCTCTTTATGGAAGAAGGTGCATGACACCACATTGTTGGGTTGAAGCTTTATATAGGCTAGAGTTGGGTCCTAAAATTATCGAAGAGACAAAAAACAAAATAAAAAATATACTTGAAAAATTAAAAGCTACCAACCAAAGGACCACTACTTACTGTAGGGTTTCGGGAGCCAAACAAGAGTAGTGGAATATAACAAAAACCCTCCAGGATCCAAGCAAAATGGGGTAAACTGGGTGTTCAAAATTTTTCATACCTAATTCAGTTAAGATCTTTCACCCAACTGTTGAGTCAAATCATAAACCCAAACAGTTGACATGTTCAAGCTCTCTACAGTATCGACACGAGCCTCTCGGGATCACCACACCTCCACCACATCCTGGCAGATGCATTTGTCTTGCGCTTGTAGTGCTAGCTTGCATTCTCCAAGGAATGGCAAGAAAAGAGTGCAGCTAGAAATTTTGGGAGGCTAGGGCAAGAGCTATGAATTACTCACTATATGATGTATTTATAGTGAGACTCAACTTCCAAGCCTAATGGGTTTCAAAGCCCTATTCCAATTAGGTTTAATTTTGGGCTTAATAATGGCTCAACTTTTGGGCCAATTATTAATATGAAATTATCATAAAACCATAACCTAAATAAATTATCCAATGCACTTAAATAATCTAAATAGGCTTTATGTGTGTGACCCAATAGGCTCTTACCACATTGGCAATGATCATAAATCACATTTATGATCATAAGCAATTAGTGGTGTCTAGTAACACATCATTGCTACCCAAGTGACAAGATAGTCGGTGAGTTGACTACACCTTTATGACCATTATCCGTATATGTCATTGTCCCTTTGTCCAAAATATCAAGATTAAGCACGAGACATAGAATGTGTCACTCTTGTATAGTTCAATCTTTGGTTTCTTGGTTACCGAGTAGACTAACTTAAAATGATGACATTGATATCGTATATTAACTCATCCGAGCATGGCCATGCATTTTCTAAGTCTCACTCTATCAAAGGGCCCGAAGATATCACTCCCGTTACATAGGAGGAACAAATCCCATCTTTATCATACAAAACCCTCTACATGATATGTGACATACCCAATGACCTCCTGCAAGTTCACTCAGTTATGAGCAACAACAGGAAGTATCAAAGTATGTGACTCACATGTAGGGAACCTTGATGACCGTAAGTCAAAGGACTACATATACCATGATCACTATGAGAATCACTTATGACACTCATATAATGATCCATGTACCGTTCTCATGGTGGGTCAGTCTAGTATAAAAGTTTTCCAACTTGCAGTCTCCATATATGCTAGTCATTATGTATTATTGTAACCCACTTCATAATAATACTAGACCAGGGATATTTAAGAATACTATTATTCTAGGGTTGTAATTACGTTTGATTATGTCACACAAAAACATATAACAAACGCAATTACTTGATTAATGCTTCAATAAAATATCATGACTCAATGTGCAAAATACAGTCATCGTATGATTGCCTTTTAGGCACAACACTAATGATCTCCCACTTGCACTAAAGCTAATCATCCATGTATCTAATACCGATGGACCTAGAATGGCTATCATGCTTCTGCTGCGTAAGGGGTTTTGTTAACAGATCAGCAATGTTGCTGTCTATCGAAGTACTGCATATCCTCACATCACCCCTCTCAATGATCTCCCTGATAAGATGATAGCGTCAGAGTATGTGTTTGGATCGCTGGTAAGATCAAGGTTCCTTAGCCTGTGTGATTGCTCTATTATTGCCACAATAAAGCTCTATCGAATAGGCAATGCTTGGAACCACTCCAAGTTCTGTGATGAACTTCTTAATCCAAACTTCCTCATTCGCAGCATCAGAGGCGTCAATGTACTTAGATTCTATTGTAGAGTCGGCTACTGTCTCTTGCTTTGAACTCTTCCAGCTCACGGCACCACCACCAATACAAAATACATAATTGGATTGCAATCTAAAATCATCCTTATCAGATTGGAAGCTAGCATTGGTGTAACCCATTACAACGAGCTCCTCTTCACCTCCAAAGACCAAAAATGAATCCTTAGTCCTTCGTAAATACTTAAGGATGTTCTTAATAGCTGTCTAGTGACTTTCGTCGGGGTTCGATTAGTACCTGCTCGTCATGCTCAAGGCATACGAGACATCAAGATGAGTACATATCATGGCATACATGATAGATCCAATTGTTGAGGCATATGGAATCTTACTCATGCGCTATCTCTCCTCTAGTGTACTCAGACACTGAGATCTAGAAAGATTTATACCATGTGATATATGTTAGTGTTGTGCCCAAAAAGCCAATCATGAGATGATTGTATTTTTGCACATTAAGTCATGATATTTTATTGAGGCATTAATCTAGCAATTTTGTTTGTTGTTTTGTTTCTACGTAACGTAATAAACATAATTGTAACCCTAGAATAATGATATTCTTAAACGTCCCTAGTCTAGTATTATTGTGGAGCGGGTTGCAACAATACATAATGACTAGCATATGTGGAGACTAATATGAGATATGTAGTCTACATATGGGTACAAGTTGGAGAACTTGTGTACTGGACCGACCCACCATGAGAACACTTCATGGATCGTTATATGAGTGTCATAAGTGATTCTCATAGTGATCGTGGTATATGTAGTCCTTCGACCTAAGATCATCAAGGTTCCCTACATGTGAGTCACATACTTTGATACTTTCCTTTGTTGCTCGTAACTAAGTGAACTTGAAGGAGGTCATTGGGTATGTCACATATCATGCGGAGGGATTTGTATGATCAAGATGGGATTTGTCCTTCCTATGTAACGGGAGTGATATCTTTGGGCCCCTTGATAGAGTGAGACTTAGAAAATGCATGGCCATGCTCCGATGAGTTGATATATGATGTTAATGTCGTCAGTTTAAGTTGGTCTACTCGGTAATCAAGAAACCAAAGATTGGGCTATACGAGAGTGACACATTCCATGTCTCGTGCTTAGTCTTGATATCTTGGACAAAGGGACAATGGCATATATCGGTGATGATCATAAAGGTTTAGTCGATTCACTGACAATCTTGTCACTTGGGTAGCAATGATGTGTTGCTAGGCACCGCTCATTGTTTATGATCATAAATGTGATTTATGATCATTGCCAACATGGCAAGAGCCTATTGGGTCGCACACATAGAGCTATTTGGATCATTAGAGTGCATGGGCTAATTATTTGGGTTATGGTTTCACTTTAATTTCGTATTAATAATGGGCCAAGGAGTTGAGCCATTATTAAGCCCAAAATTAAATCCTAATTGGATTAGGGCTTTGAAACCCATTAGGCCTGGAAGTTGAGTCTCACTATAAATACAACTTTTAAGTGAGAAATTCGCAGGTCTCCTTGCCCTAGCCTCCCAAAAGGACAGCCGCACTCTTCTCTTGCAATTCCTTGGAGGACGCAAACTAGCACTGCGAGCGCAAGAGAAATGCATCTTCCGGGATGTGGTGGAAGCGTGGTGATCCCGAGAGGCTCGTGTGGATACCATAGAGAGCCTGAACACGTCAACTATTCAGGTTTTGTGATTCGACTCTACAGTTGAGTGAGAGATCTCAACCGAAAATTAGGTATGAAATTTTCGAACACCCGGTTTACCCCGTTTCACTTGGATGCTTGAGGGTTTCGGTTAAATTCCGCTGCACTGTTTGGCTCCCGAAACCCAACAATATAGGCAAGAATCCTTTCTTGGAATCTTGCATGCTAAACCTCTTTAGCACCTTGTCAATGTATGTACTTTGACTTAAGACGAGCAATTTTCTAAATCTATCTCTATAGATCCTAATGCCTAAAACATAGGCTGGTTCACCCAAGTCCTTGATAAAGAAACATTTCCTTAGCCAAGTTTTTTACAGATTGTAGTTCAGGAATGTCATTCCTAATGAGTAGTATGTCATCTACATGCAACACCAAGAAAAAAATTGCGCTCCTACTAACCTTCTTGTAGAAGCAAGGTTCATCTTCATTTTTTATAAAACCAAACTCTTTGATTGCTTCATCAAAATGAAGATTCCAACTCCGGGAAGCTTGCTTTAGTCCATAAATGAACCTTTGCAACTTACACACTTTATTGGCATTCTCAAAAGTGACAAAACCCTCAGGCTATTTCATATACACATCCTCAAGTAGATTTCCATTAAGGAACGTAATTTTGACATCCATTTTCCATATCTCATAATCATAGTATGCAGCAATAGCCAATAAGATTTGGATGGACTTAAGCATGGCAACTGGTGAAAAAGTCGTCAATACCATGAATTTGCTTAAAACCTTTTGCAACCAATCGTCCCTTAAAGGTAATCACATTGCCATCCATGTCAGTTTTCTTCTTCAAAACCCATTTGCACCCTATAGGTTTTACCCCTTCAGGTGCATCAACCAAATTCCATACTTGGTTTTCACACATGGATTCTATCTCGAACTTCATGGCTTCTTGTCAATTCTCAAAGTTAGGCCCCGACATAGCTTGTTGGTAAGTTATGGGCTCATCCTGATCCATAAGCATCACAACACCAGTATGAGTCACAAGAAATCCATATCTCTCAGGCTTACAACGAATCCTACCAGACCTACGTGGACTCTGTGCTACAGAAACAAACTCTTCAATCACAACATCTTGTGGTGTCTGTTTAGGTTCCATTTTAAGTTCGATGTCCCCTCATTGTTCTTGAATTTCATCAAGTTCTACTTTCCTCCCATTGGTTCCTTTATAGATAAACTCTTTCTCTAGAAAGACACCAGTTTGGGCAACAAACACTTTTTTCTTGGAAGGATTGTAAAAATAGTAACCCTTTGTTTCTTTAGGGTACCTAACAAAAAGGCAATTATGAGATTTGGGCCCTAGCTTGTCAGAGGATTAACATTTACATAAGCATCATAGCCCCAAATCTTCATAAAAGACAGACTGGGATGCTTCCATTTCCATATCTCATATGGTGTCTTTTGAACCGATTTAGATGGAGCTCAGTTAGTGTAAAAGTGGTTGTCTATAGAGCATGTCCCCAAAAAAAGTTTGAAAGGTCAACTTGACTCATCATAAATCGAACCATATCTAACAGAGTTCGATTTCTCCTTTTATATACACCATTCCATTAAGGTGTACCAGGTTTTCTCGATCCAAGTGAGTTGTGATACTATACCACACTCCTTTAGATAGTCAAGGAATTCTTGATCTAAGTATTCTCCACCTCGATCTGATTGAAGTACTTTGATACTCTTCTTGAGTTGATTCTCTACTTCATTCTTGAATTCTTTGAACTTTTCAAAGAATTCTAACTTGTGTCTTATGAGATACACATAGCCATATCTATTGAAGTCATTAGTAAAGGAAATGAAGTATTGGAAGCCTCCTCTAACATGTGTAGACATAGGGCCACATACATCACTATGTATGAGTCTTAGTAAGTCATTAGCCCTTTCACTTTGCCCTGTGAATAGGGCTTTGGTCATCTTGCCCAATAAACATGACTCACATGTCTCATATGATTCAAAATCAAATGAGTCTAAGAGTCCATCCTTATGGAGCTTGGATATGCGGGTCTCATATATATGGCCTAGACGGCGGTGCTAGAGATAGGTCGGGTTTGAATCATTCAACCTAACCTTCTTGATATTCACATTATAGATTGGATTTTTTAGTTCTAGAACATACAACCCATTGCTAAGTTAAGCACCACCATAAAAGATTTTATTCAAATAAATAGAACAACATTTGTCCTTTATTATAAATGAAAAACCTTTCTTGTCCAAACAAGAAACAGAAATCAAATTTCTACTAATAGTAGGCACAAAGTAGCAGTTGTCTAATTCTAAAACTAATCCACTAGGTAAAGTGAGAACATAAGTCCCCACGGCTAAGGCAACAACTCTTGCTCTATTTCCAACACGTAGGTCCACTTCACCTCGGGCTAATCTTCTACACCTACTTAGATCCTGCACATTTGCACAAATGTGAGATCCACATCTAGTATCCAAAACCCAAGATGAGGAAGTAGAAAAGTTAGCCTCTATAACAAAAATAACTGAAGTGGAAGTCTTACTTCCCTTCTCCTTAGCAAGTTCTTCAAGATAGTGCTTGTAGTTGTGCTTCTAGTGTCCAAGTTGCTTACAATGGAAGCACTCCCCTTTCTTAGCCACACCACTAGATGATTTTAGTGTAACTGAAGAAGAATTAGCAATGAACTTTCCTTTAGCTTTGTTCTTCTTCTTATTGGCTTTTCCTTTTCCTTTGCCCATTTGAACCATCAAAATGGGCATAGCCTTCTTAAGGTTTTGCTCAATAATTCTCAACATATTGAGCAATTTAGGGAGGGACTTGTCAAGGTTGCTCTTGTTATAGTTCATGACAAACTGACTGTAGCTTTTCGGCAATGATTGCAGGACTACACCAATAGCCAACTCTTTCTGAAGAGCAAATCCCAAACCCTCAAGATTCTCAACGTACCCAATCATCTTGAGCACATGAGGACCCACGGGACTTCCCTCAGACATTTTGCACTGAAACAATGCCTTAGAGGTCTCAAACCTCTCATGCCTAGCTTGTTCTTGGAAGAGCATTTTAAGATGTTTGATCATATCGAACGCCCCCATATTTTCATGTTGCTTCTGAAGCTCAGATTTCATGGTAATAAGCATGAGGCAAGAAACATCCAAAGTATCATCAAAATGCCTCTTGTGGGCATCCCTTTCAGCTCTTGGAGCAGTGGCAGCAGGCTCATTCAAAATAGGCTGCTCTAGGACATAAACCTTTCTCTCTTGCTTAAGGGCTATCCTCAAATTTTGATACCATTTGAGAAAGTTCATCCCATTCAGTTTTTCCTTCTCAAGGATCGATCGCAACGAAAGTGTCGATGTGTTTTATGCCATGGTAATCTATAACAGTAAATATGCAGTGTAAGAGTCATGCATTTTAATTCATTTAATAAGGGCTTTTATTAAACAATACTCCCACTATTTTACTCAAAATAATAACCCTCGATATTATTTCGGAACACCTCAGCGCTAAGGTATTCTAATGGGCCAACATCTATATTTCACCACAACCTGAGTCAACTTTGGCTTTTCTCTCAAGTTACAGTTATTTAGGGAGGCAACTATTTGCTAATTTCATCTCATGCAACTCTTGGATAGTTGGGTGAACAACACTTATCCAAATTCATCTCATGAGCTTAAGCCCAACCCTATGCCTCTAAGTCCTTAATCCTATTGGAATAACTTAGTTAGGTCAGACCCAAAGTTAGCAATTTGGATATCACTATTATCCCATCGCGCCTTACCAAGATGAACATAGGTGCTTTGCTTTGGCAAACCCACCCAATGTTGATCAAAGTCTTGACGAGTGCCAACATTTGGAAGGCATCACATTTAATGACTTAATATTTTGTTTGATGGATTTTTCCTTTTGATCTCACCAACTATTATCTCCGATTGTCTTATACATGCATCACATACAAATATAAAACATGCATCTCATGCTAACAAAAAAGTAAACGTGACATGGTTATAGCCCAAACTATGCGATATTCTCAAGCCCTTTTGTCCAAAATATTAAGACTAAGCACGAGACATGGAATGTGTCACTCTCGTATAGCCCCCTCTTTGGTTTATTGATTACCAAGTAGACTAACTTAAACTGATGATATTGATATCGTATATCAACTCATCCGTGCATGGCCATGCATTTTCTAAGTCTCACTCTATCAAGGGACCCAAAGATTTCACTCTCATTACATAGGAGGGACAATCTCATCTTAATCATACAAAACCCTCCACATGATATGTGACATACCTAATGACTTCCTTCAGGTTCACTCAGTTACAAGCAACAAAGAGAAGTATCAAAGTATGTGACTCACATGTAGGGAACCTTGATGACCTTAGGTCAAAGGACTACATATACCATGATCACTATGAGAATCACTTATAACATTTATTTAACGATCCATGTAGCATTCTCATGGTAGGTCAGTTTAGTACATAAGTTTTCCAACTTATACCGATACGTAGACTACATATCTCATATTAGTCTCCACATATGCTAGTCGTTATATATTATTGTAACCCACTCCATAATAATACTAGACTAGGGACATTTAAGAATACTATTATCCTAAGGTTATAATTACGTTTGATTATGTCACATAGAAAACATATAACAAATACAATTATTGGATTAATGCCTTAATAAAATATCATGACTTAATGTGTAAAATACAATCATCTCATGATTGGCTTTTGGGCACAAGACTAACACTTATATGAACAAAAGAAGAAGAAACTTGGAGTTTGAGGTTGGTTATAAAGTATGGCTCAAAGTAGCACCAACTAAAGGCACTGTTAGATTTGTTAAAAGAAGTAATTTAGCTCCAAGATACATTGGTCTTTATGAAATACTAAACAGGGTTGGCAATATGGGCCATAGGTTAGCTCTACCGCCAAGTATGTCAAGTGTTCATTAATTTTTCCATATAAGTATGCTTAAAAAGTGTAGACTAGACACAAAGCATGCTATAACAATGGAAGACATATAGTTGGAGCCTAATATGACATATGAAGAGAAACCTATTGCTATCTTAGCTCAAGATACCAAAAGACTAAGAAACAAACTAATTCTCATGGTCAAAGTGCAATGGTCACACATTCTAAAAGAAAAATAACCTGGGAAACTGAGAAAGAAATATTAGAAAGGTATCCAAAGGAGTACCCTAAATTAAAGAAAATTTTGGAGGACCAAAATTTTTAAGAGGGGAAGAAATGTTGCCACCTTCACAAAATGGGAAAATTACAGCATAAGGATCTAAACTTATATGCTTTAATTTTCACCATAGTGTATAATTTGTGAAGTGTAAGGCATTTAAAATAGACTCTCTTACGTGAAACATATGATGACAGTTTGGTCCTTAAGAAAGCCTTAATGTAATGCTTATTTTTCAAGTAACCTATGAACTAAACTGTAAGGTTACAAAAGTTGGGTGCTCAATTGCACAAATGTTTCAAAAAGGCTTACAAAGGGACATGGATGGTATTTAATATGGAGGGACATGGATGGAATTAAAGAATTTTTTGGGACCAAATTGCACAAAGAAGGCAAAGATCATTATTTAATGCAACATGGACACCTTAGTACCTAAGTGTCCATATTTGATCTTAAGGATAAAAAGACACTTGACTAGGTCAAAAATGGAAAAATTTCAACATTCTTCCATCCCAATGTTTGGTTGGCTACATGGTCCAAAAATAGCCTAAATTTTGGTGGAAAAATCATACATATCATATACTTATTTTGACCTAAATGAAACATGGAAGATAAAAGGAAGAAAACATAAGAAATATCTTCATTTCATTCCTTTTCTCCTTTATATTTGGCCTCCACTAGGTAAGGGTTCTTCCTTGAGCTCTTCCACCATCCTTCATAGTCACCATACTTCCAACAAACAAGAGGAAGCAAGAGAAAGCAAGGAATTCAACAAAGAGTACAAAAACCATAATTTTCGGTTCTACTAGGGCTTATCGGGTTCTTCACTTTAAGGTAAGGGATTTTCTATGTTTCATGGGTTGTTTTCTATTTACATTTAGCGAATCAAATATCCATGAAACTAAGACTATCCTTGGAAGAAAGCAAAAAGCTCAAGGAACCAAGTATAGGTTAAAAGAAATAAAGAATGGCAAGGTTTTGGCTTTAGTATTTACCATGCAAAGATAGTCATTATACTATGCACCTATGTCTAATTAGACATACTAACTCATCCTTAACTCTCTATATATAATCCATTTACATCAAAAAAAATTGACAAAACTTTCCCTCATTAAACTCTCTCTTTGTTAAAAAATCTTTGTTAAAAAATTCTACCCTTAGTTCCACCCACTACAGAGGTTATCACTGCCATCGCCGCCACCACTGCTGCAACCACTAGAATCCATCATTACTCGCATCTGCATAAGTATCAAAAATAAAGAAGCAAAGTGTCTAAAGCAATTAGGAAAAGTGTGTGAACAAGTATATATAAATGTCTGAAATAATATGCAGATTATTTGTTATTTTTAATAATATATAAATAATTTGTTCTCTTTGATAAAATGTAAACATGTAGAAGTGTCTAAGTAAATATATTAAAGTGTCAACAGAAATATGTAAAAGTGTTTGAGTAATATGCTAATAATTTATTATTTAAAAAAAATGTTTAAATCAATAAGTAAAAATATCTAAATAACTATATAAAAGTGTCTGAAGAAAAATACTAAAGTGACTATAACAGTAAGTATGTACAAATGTATGACATAATATGCAAACATTTTATTCCCTTTAGAAAATTTAGAAATGTAAAAATGTCTAAAGTAATAAGTCAAAATGTCTACATTAATATGTAAAAATGTCTAATGCAAAAATGGGAAAGTATATGGAATAATATGTAGATAATTAACTATCTTAAAAAAAAAAAAAGTGTCCGAACCAATAAGTTAAAGTGTATAAATGAAAATAAAAAAGTGTCTTAACAAAAATATTAAAGCGTTTTAGCCAAATACACAAACAATTGTTTTCTTCACAAAATGGTCTGAAATAAATAAGAAAAAAAATGTCTAAAAATATCTAAAAAGTGTTTGAGAAAACATAAAAAAGTGTCTGAGAAAACATAAAAAAGTGTCTAAATAATATATAAAAATGTATGAATAAACAATTTTTTTCACCTACCTCCATTTCGTCTCATCTCCCATCTTATCCTTCACCTCCTGTCGATTGCAGCCTCGTCTCTAATCAGCACCATGGAAGAAGCCTCTACTTATTGGATCGATTTTTCCTTCATCCTCTGGTCATTCGAACTCCACCAAAGCATTGTCTGGTAATTGTTGCCCAAGCTTCGTCTAAGCATCGTCACTAATTGTTTGCAAGAAACGCCACTTCTTAGGCAAACTTTGTCACCATCGAACCTTGGCTTAAATTGTCGCTTCTCATCGATCATCGCGTTGCCTTACCACCAAACCTACACTTAAATCATTCGTCGATCATAGGCTCAAATTACGTCATCTAAGCATTGTTCGTTGAACCTTGCCTGAAATTGCCGCTTCTCACCTTGCATCGAGTCATCACCGGCACATCACGCCACCTCTAGTCTTCTCATACCTCATCTAGAAACCATGGATGGCTATGGCGACAGAGATAGGTGTGCGATGGAGATTAGTACTCTACAAAGATTGGTGCGTGACGAAGATCGGTGCATAACAGAGATCGGTGCATGGCAAAGATCGGCACAAGACGGAGATTGGAGTCTGAAGTAGCAGTCGATGGCTAGGGCAATGAGAGGGGGAGAGAGAAAAAAAAAAGAGAAAAAAAAATGTGGTAGGAGTGAGGGAGAGAGATAAACGGTTTGAGGAAGGGAAATTAGCGTAAGGGGTAGAATTGTAAAATCAATACTATGTCTAATTAAACATATGTCTACAATATCCATACATATGCAAAGATGGCAGTAAGAAAGAAGGGTTTCTAGAGTCTAAGTTAGTACTAACTAAGATCTAAATACCTCCTAAGACCAAGTAAAAGCTTGAGGAGGGCTACCATAGTAAAACTATTGTGATATCTTATTGTTTTATTAAATATTTATGACTAACCCTAATGTTATTGTTGCTGATGCATACATATGTTTATTGTGTGATGGTTTGTGCACTTGGTTGCCATATTTGTGTATATCTATTATTTTTATGCTTTTTAGTGTCTTTGAATTTCAGGTGGGATGTTAGTGTGCAAGACTTTACATTGAAAGCCCTCACTAAGTTCTTCACAAGAGCTTTCTCCTATTTCTGTCTACATTTCAGATGAACCTAAAAAAGAGCACTCAAACTAACACATGAAAGAGTTGTGTATGTTGTATGGATGATATATGAAGCAATGAAGTGTGGTTTGGGCTTATATGTTCAATTCTGTCCACTTTGAGTTTTATGGGCTGTTTTAAAGAGATTTATGCTTAATGTTTGTGGAATGGTCTTAAATTTAAGAGAATGACTATCCCAACTATTTAAGACGTGTTAAAACCTGCCTAAGTTGGGTTTGCATTTAGAAGTGAAGTGCATGGATTATTTGAAATTTTGTACAGATATTTTGGGAAATTGTTGCTCAAACATGACACCATGTAGTCCAACGGCCATAACTTCCTATACAAGTTGAATTTTACTATAAAATTTGGACAGCACTTATTACCCTTTAAGATGAAGAATATGGCTTTAGAATCACTTAATTTGATGCCCTGTAGCCTAATTTATAGCCTAACAAATTTGGCTATGTTGCTGTTCATTTGGTCACATTACCCTAATGACTTGTAAAATTCATAATGTGAACTCTGGATGGACTTTTTGCCTCAAACTTGTTTCCTTATATTTATAGTGTTATGAAGGGATTGGAATCACAATAATATAGGGTGAAACGAGTAAAAATAAAAATAGGCTGGGTGTGACATCTTTGAATGCTAAAAAGAGGCGCCATGTGCGCCAAAGGTGCATGTAATTATGCTTGAATGCAATATTGTTTCAAGTTGAGGTTTTGACCATTGTCTTCCCTGCCAAATGAGATTGTACGTGATACGTATGTGATGATTAGACCAATATACATATATTTACATAATGAACACGAAGGCTACTTGGGTAAACATATGAGCATTGCTCTGCTTGGCCTACAGAAGATGCATTGCCCTACGAATTTAGCACACTAAATATGGTCATTGTGATTGTAGTACTCAGAGTGGTAACAAATTCACTTGCCCTCCAAGGTGCTTCTAATCTCATGAGAGCACTATTTCTAGCCTAGTGGAGGCGTCAACCTTGTCTCCTTCTCAGCTAGTCTTGTTGACCAGGTGTGATCTCTTAGTCTCCACCATTATTTGGCATTACCACAAATGGCATCAAATTGATATATGAACTATCATATGGGATGGTTGAAACCCTTAAAGATATGTAGATTTACAACCAAAGATAGGGTTAGCAAGGTTTTGTGCCCCAGAAAGACCCTCCAATACTTAAGTTAGTAATGACTTGAAAGAAGAGAAAGCTTAGTGAAAGCTGTGGTAGAGAGATAGAACGTCTTTTTTTCTTGCATAGGCCTTTTATAGGCTCTAAAATGCTGCCATCATGGAGAAAACTTCTCCCATTATGTGATCAACTACATGATTGTGAGGATTTCCCCTAACATGCGTCTCCATAGCTAACATTCTACTCATTAACTCCCTATCCCATACACAGTGCTCTTAGTGGACTGTCCAATCAATATGTCAAAACTCATATCATGGGCGGGATCTAGTGAG
Organism: Aquilaria yunnanensis; assembly: GCA_039654915.1. Classification (NCBI taxonomy): domain Eukaryota; kingdom Viridiplantae; phylum Streptophyta; class Magnoliopsida; order Malvales; family Thymelaeaceae; genus Aquilaria; species Aquilaria yunnanensis. Next base: position 41,899,752 of record CM077599.1, on the reverse strand, counting down.
GTCATAGCTTTATTTTTAGTGAGCCTTCCTACCTAATGGGCTGAAGCCCATTCAGGTATTAGGTATAATGTAATTGCTCAATAAATTAAATCTAACCAAATTTTATATGTTTTTTTGGCCAAACCTAATTTTATATGTAATAATATTTCAATCATAATCTATCATATTGTTTTAAATGCTTTTAAACTTACAAAAATTTCTTTAAAAAAAATTACAACAATGTCTATAAAAAAAACACCTCAGAAATTGTGAATTAAATTAAGAATTATTGGAATTGTTAGCTAGAGGGTCTTCACGGTACATGCATAAGTTGGAGTTAGCAAATGGACCATTAGCTGGGCCCCTTGTGTGCCAATCCGAACGCGCCCGGTACCAAGCAAAACACTTGCCGTTGCCGCTCTCCTTCCTCCGCCATTTCTTTTGGAGCGCCGAAGTTCAGAGGAAAGAGACCGAATCTGAATCGCGAATTGTGATGAACATCCCAGACTCGCAACCCGATTGCGATCCAAATCACAATGCGAATCCAGCCACGCGAATTTTCCAACCTTCTCCGTCCGCCGCTCCGTCGCCATTTCCACCAGCCGAGCCACCGTTCTTCCCCGCCAATGCCGACTGCGGAAGGTCGCAATTCATTAGACCTGGGGCGCACCATCGCAGAGCCCATTCCGAAGCGAGCTTCCGCTTGCCCGACGACATGTCTATGGCAATGACGGATCTGTCTCCATCCTCCAATCAGATCAACGGATCTTCCACGGCTAGCTTGGACGATCTCGGATCCGAGGATGATCTCTTCACCACCTACATTGACGTCGACAAGCTCAATGGCGGCGACGGTGCAGATCGAAGCGATGGGGAGAAGACAACACCATCCAGGCCTAAGCACAGGTACAGTAATTCTGTCGATGGGAGTGCCTTCGGGGAGATACTCGAGGCCAAGAAGGCAATGCCGCCCGATAAGTTGGCCGAGCTTTGGACTATTGATCCTAAACGAGCTAAAAGGTACCATTTTCTTTTCCTTCTCTCTTTCCTTTCCGTTGTCATTGCTTAAATTTGTCTTCTGCAAATGATTTGTGAGTTTCTTATGATCTGGATTTCATTTCGCTTTAGGGAATTTGAAGGTGGTTGCATTGAGTTAGTTGAATTCTATTAGTTGATGTTACATTTTAACAATCAAGAATCATCAAAAGCAATCAAGCGATTGAACTCAATAAACTGCAATGCAATGGAACCATATAAACGTATTACTTAGTCTTCCCCACTAATATGAACTATTATTAATTCATGTAATCATCACACAGCTTGGAAGAAAAGAAAAAAACTTTTAACAGTTTAGTGTGTATTAATTCCAATTTGATAAGCTTTTGGCGTGCATAAGTTACATGTTCATACTTGAATCATCTGCAATGTAGCAGCTCATGAGTTTGATTACTGTGACAGCATAAGAAACTTTAAAAGAACTGTTGAAAAAAATTGAAAGAAAAAAAATTTACTTGCTCATGTTTGCACCATGAACAGCTTTTCCCGAGAACATAGAGATTAATAAACCAATGGGGAAGATGTTTGTTTCTCTGGCTCCTGCACTTCTAAAGCGGTCACTAGTTCACCGTTATGTAGCTCAGTTATCTATGTCGATTCAAGTTGATGAAATGACATCCTGGTTACATATCTTTGGAAACCCCTGAAACATTCTGTTCCTTACTTAAGTCCCCTGAAATCAGAGCAACATTTCATTAACTCAATCTTCACTTCCCAAGATTTTCTGAATTCTGTTATCTACTACTTTTCTCGAGTGACCTTTGAGCTAAAACTTTGTTTTTAACTATGCAAAGGATAATTGCAAATCGGCAGTCAGCTGCTCGCTCAAAAGAGAGGAAGGCGCGCTATATTCTAGAGCTTGAACGTAAAGTTCAGACCCTTCAAACAGAAGCAACTACTCTTTCTGCTCAGCTTGCATTATTTCAGGTTTGTGTTTATGGTTCCTGAATTTTGTTGGCATCTTGAAAATTTTAACATATTTCAGCTGTGAATGGTTTTCATGATCTGCATTTTTGCAAATCTCTTGAAACTCTCAACACTGAAATTATATGGTATCCAAATCAGATACTTGGCACTGTTTCTGATCTTAATGTCCGCTTTCACTATGAATCTATGTCATTCGCAATGCGTCATGCATTTCTTCTCTCCAGATTTCTGCTTCCAGAAGTAGATATGTTGGGTAAGAATTTCATAGCATACAGAAGTTTTCGAGATCTACCTAACAGCATACAGAAGTTTTCCAGATCTATCTAAAAAAGATGCAGCTAAAATAATCTACTGACCTACATATTCTTTTTTTATGATATGAGATAAATTTTTGGTTGTTTGAATATTCTGAATCCCAGGAGGGGTATGATTTAATGCTAATTATTATTCCTCTGTTTTAAACCTCTTTCCATCTAGAGGGATACGACAGGATTGACAGCCGAGAACACAGAGCTTAAGCTTCGATTGCAAGCAATGGAGCAGCAAGCTCATTTGCATGATGGTAAGTACTACACTTACCATGAGCAAGACACATGTTAATAAAATGGTTGTGGCTGAAATGTGGATATTGAGTTGGATAAATTTTTCCTACAATAGATGAAAAGTTTAGGTATGAGAATAATGACTTGTATGGTCTGATCTCTCCATCATCATCATCCTACTGCACGTTAATCCCTACTACATTGGTGTCGGTGGCATGAAGTTTATAGTGTCAATTAACTGTTTAAGGTTAGTTAACACTACAAGTTTGTGCAAAAGTAAAGTGGCAAAGTTTTAAGCCCTTTTTGAAGTAACCCTCTTATGAGGGAATATGGTCTTGTCTCACAAGTGGATTGGAAACCATGCTTGCCCTATTGGGTGGAGTAACATGTGTGATACAAATTTGTGGGTACAAATTTGCAAGGAAAGGAATTAGTAGAGATTGTCCTTGTTAAGCCTGGTTCAGAATGTTTTGATCTGTATTGTGATTCGCAACAAAGGAAAATAAAAATAAAAATACATTGATACCAGTAGCGAAAAGAAAATTAGATGTTTAACAGGAGGATAGTAAAATCTGATTGAATAGATGCATGATTCTTTTAGTTGCCTCCAACTAGATTATTATCAAGCATCTATCAAGTTACCATGGCCAGTGTTGATGGAAGATAGTGGCTGTTTAACTTTGCCCCAACTTATTGCAGCTCTAAATGAAGCACTGAAGAAAGAAGTTGAAAGGCTTAAGATTGCAACCGGTGAAATAATGAGCCCCACGGAATCATTTGACCTGGGAATGCACCCGATTGCATATGGTTCATCAGATTTTGTTCAAATTCCACAACAACCACATCTGGTTCAGTCCCAGAACATACAGCTGCCACCATTCAACCATTCTCAATCAACCATGGCAGCTCACCCTGTGCATCCAACAAATCAACTTGCCCTCTCAGACTATATGCAGAGCGACTCCCTTGGCAGGTTACAAGGGCTGGACATCAGTAGTAAAGGGCCTGATCTGATGAAATGTGAAGGCCCTTCTCCTTCCACCTGTGAAAGCAGCAGCACATTGTGAGGCCGAGTCTGTTGCAACCTGGCTGATTCGTTAACAGCATGCTTGTGTGGTGTGCATTGTTTATAGGCTGATGACAACGTTCAATCATATAGAGGACTTGCTGTGCCTTCTTTGTGTTATTGATTCGACATCTGTTGTAAGGTATGGATGAATAATTCATTGTTATTCTTTTGGGTTCTCAATGGAAGTGGGAAATCTCCCCTTTAGTGTCGCTCACGAGTCATTCATTCAGTGTCGGAATTTGTTGTAGCAATTAAAGCCATGTTTTCCAAGGGATCCTAGTTTCAGATAAGCATCTGTGATTAATTTTCTCTATTTCCATTCATGGTCCTCCTTCCATGAAGTTTAATTTGGTTTGATTAGTTACTAGTCCAGCTTCTTCCACAAAGGATTCTTGGTAAATATCTTCATCAGAAGTAACTTCCGATTTCTATCCTGTTATAGCTACTGCTTTCTGTGGAACCAAATAAGTTTTCGCGTGCATGCGCGCACGAGGAAGAGGCATACCAGCCCTCAAACCTTAGCGGAGTAGCATGAGGACCGAAGAATAGTAAGATTCCTGCAAAACTTGGCCACATGAGGTTTGTTTGTGGAACAAGATATGTTGGGAGCAAGCTTTCCTAGATTCTGTATTGTCTGCTAAATCCGCATTTTCTAGCAGAAAAAAGGGGCGGCCTTTAAAATGTTGAAAGATTCAAGATGATAAATAAACGATTTTATGAGCATTCGCCACACCCAAAACAGTACATTGGACAGATGATATTACAAATGGATTTCCTTATGGAGTACCGAAAGTGTAACTAAAAGGTCCTGGGCTTGGCCACGATTGTGGAGTGGTTCAAGATGTGCAAGCTGAACTGGCCACCCTTCTCGGTGGTGTCGAGCTTGGAGCATCCCGGCGGCGGCAAGAGCTCGAAGTTCTGCACCAGACGGCCAATGGTGATCCCCAGAATGGGCAGGGCAAGAATGATACCAGGGCAGCTCCTCCGGCCGACACCAAACGGAAGGAAGCGGAAGTCGTTGCCATTGGCCTCCACTTTGGATTCCTCCTCCAAGAACCTCTCCGGACGGAACTCCTCAGAGCGGTCCCAGTTGGCGGGGTTGTTGGCGAGCCACCAGGCGTTGACCAGGATCTTGCTCTCGGCGGGGATGTCGTAGCCGCCGAGCTTGGCGTCGTGGAGGTTCATGTGGGGGACAAGGAGGGGGATGGCCATGCGCAGGCGGAGCGTCTCCTTGATCACGGCCTGGAGATAGGGAAGCTTATGGGTGTCCGGCTCCGTGATCTGGTGGCCGACGCCGAGCACGGTGTCCAGCTCTCGGCTGAGCTTCGTCTGGATTTCTGGATGGTTCACCAGCTCCGCTATCGCCCACTCTATCGACCAGAGGGTCGTTTCGATCGCTGTTCCGTTAAAAAGAAACGACCGTTACTTAACGGAGTGAGTTTCACTTTGATTATTAGTTTGCAGTCGTCATATATATCGTCATAATTGAGGAATGGTTCTCCCATTAAAAATAAATATATTTATTAGGTTATTGGTAGGTAGGTACACCTAAAAACTCAAATGGTAGGTGACACGAGCATGTTGCTACCAAACAACTATAATCATGAAATGAGTAATAACATGTTACCATTTAGTTTATTTTTACTCATTTAAACTCTTATTATATAAAATTTAAATTTAAATGTTAATTTTTTTGAAACTCTCAATATATAGCACCTAATTTTTTTATAATTATTATTTAAATTCTAACAATATAAAATCTAATTTTTTAAAAAAATTTTAATTTTAAAGGTAAAATTAACAAAAACATCACATTTTAAACTCCAAACGTAAGTAACCAGATCATTCTTTATAGGGTAGAGCGAATATATATTCAAATTTTTATAGCAAAAATTATACACAAATTGGTTCGGCTTGTTTTTCAGGTGAAACTAGTTAGTTTGTCAATATCCACCAATATCTAGAATTTAGGAGGATTTTTCTACATAATTTTTAGTATGTTAGCGATTAAGTCCAGTACGATGGAAACCCCTTTGAAAAAGGGTCTCTTCTAACTGGCCTGTATGTGTGCCGGTTTTGGTTGGGTATGACTTGGGATTAGCCCCGGTCACATTTCAACTGTCAGATCATCCAGTTTCATTACCTCAACAGATGCATCATTTTATTTATTTATTTTTCACATTCAAACAAAATACTTCATTTGGCTTAAAATTATCATAACATATTCTACTTTTGAAAGTTTCAAACCTTTCCATTATTTCTATATTTAATAAATTATTTTATTATAAGATTTAAAATTATAATTTTAATATTCAATTTTTTTTTTGAAATTTTTTTATTCACCCGTAAAAGGCTAGAGGTAAAAGTATAAACTAACACATAATTTTATTTATTTTTTAATTTTCACATAAAACTAAATTATATTCCCTCTATCCCACCAATCTTGTTCCACTTAGGCTAACAAAGATTAGAAAAATAGAAAAATTTGTATGTTGTTTCTACTTTTACCTTTAATTTTTTTACATATAAATCAATAAATTTGAAAAAAATAAATATTAAAATAATAATTCGAAAAATTGTATGGTGAAATAAATTACTTTCACAAAAAAATAAATTACTAAATATAAAAATATTAAAAAATTTTAGAACGCCATAAAAAAAAAAGGAAATTTGATTGGGCAGAGAATAGGAAAGTTACCTGCCACATTGATATTCTCAACAATGTAAAGAACATTGTCCTCGTTGATCTCTCCCTTGTGTTGGGCATCCAATATGTGATCAATCGCACACTTCAGTCCTTCGTTGCTCACGCTCTTCGTGCTCGCTAGCTTCCTGTTAGCAGAACATATTACCCGATACCTCCTCCAATTATTAATCTATTTTCAATTGAGTCCTAAAAAAAGTAGAGCTATATATAGCGTTCACGTACTACCTCTCCTGCACGAAATAGTCATTGAAGAGCTGTAACCGCCTCTCCTTCACCTCCTTGCAGATCCTGAGGTAGCCTCTCAAGAAGGGTCTCAGGATGGGGATGAAATCGCCGTAGTTGTACTCGAAGCTCTGCGCCAGTCGGCTCCGTTCTCCGTTCAGGGCCCTTAGCTTCACGAACAGAGGATCTTCCTCGCTCTCGAACCGCCGGTCGAACATGATTCTGTACATGTTATTGTACATCATCAGCTGAAGTCGCCGCCGCAGGACTATACCGGTTGTGGCTGACTCCGGACGCTTTTTCACATCCTCCACCACGCTCGCCGCTTCCGCCTCCCACCCCTGCCGGTACTGCTGGACCACCTTGTTGGTGAAGAAAGGGACTGTCATGATCCGCCGCATCTTCCGCCAGTGCTCTCCGTATACGGTGAACACCATGTCCTGACCCTTGCCGGTGAAGATGTCGAAGACGACGTTGCGTGTCCGGGAGCCGAACTCGACGCCCTGGGTGTGGAGGACCTCCTTCGCCAGCTCAGGGGAGGAGACCACGACGAGATTGCGCTGCCCCATTCGGAGGAGGAAAATGTCGCCGAACTTCCGGGCGAGGTCGGAGAGGTTGCGGTGGTTGAGGTCATCGCCAACTTGAAGCCAGTTACCGAAGACGGGGACGGGCAGAGGCCCCGGCGGCAGCCTGTATTTCTTGCCACGGAGCTTGGAGACGGCGATGGCGAGAATGACGGCGGCGAAGAGGGCTAGAAGGGTCTTCTCCAGAAGGAGGAGATCCATGGCTGGAGATATTTTGTGTCGGGAGGAAGCTGAAAAGTTTTCGGCTAGGAAAGGGCATTGGAAAGGAGCCGGTTATTATATACAAGAGATCTGGCTTTCGCATTCATCTGTTCCCAAAAGTTTCAAACAAGCCCTTGAAGTTAACTGGATTTGTCGGGTAAGCCCCTTATAATATATGGAAGTCAGATAAAGCACTTCTTTCAAATAAATGTCTTTGGGTATTAGACTATTTAGTCATTAATGAATACACATCTGGTATATAAAGAAGTAGCCATAAACTGGTAACCGAGAAAAAGAGAGGGTTTTTTATACTAAAAAAAGTTTAAACAAAATATCTGCTCAGCAATTTGGAAATGAGATAAAAAAGAAAAAAAAGACAGTAGAATATATATACCTAGCAGTTCATAACCAAAAAAGTTATAACAGTTATTTCATAACCAAAATACTTTCCACCAAATTGAAATAATTTGAAAAACGTTTACACTTTCCACCAAATTGTATTTAGAAACTATAATTTTTAAAGTTTCATTTTCATATAAAAAATTTATATATTTATGATAAATTTAAAAAAAATATTATTAATTAATTATTAAGAATAATAAAAAAATAATTTTTTGTGTGACAGGGGAGCATTATTCAACGTAGCACAACTCGCGCTGAAAATGTAAGGTATAAAAAGTAGAAGGACCTAAGGATAATTAGAACTGGCCGACAATATGTGCACCTACTACATGAGCCATTGCTATTGGAGGAATGGAAGAGTATTGCATGAAGCCTAATATTTTGAGTGGAAATCCAAGCATAACAGATGATAGGCACAATGAACGTGTCTATACCATCTGATGAATAGGTCTCATATAAGACCCATAACATTGGATGGCAAGAATGCATCTATCATATTCATTACCCGTTATGCTATAAGGGTCCTATTTTAAGGTGTAACAAAAGCATCATACATAAGTTATAAAATTGGCTCTTGTAACATCACAATTATATCAATAAGAATTATCTCATCCACGTTTTATTACAAATAACATCTAATTTGAAAGAATGGGAGTAACGTAATTTTAATTGAACAATCAAACTTGTAGTAATTGTTGGTCACGGCTTTGAAATGCAAATCTTCATTTCCATTAATTTTATTCATATTCCACTGCAAGAAGAAAGATAAAAAAAATGAATTGACTATGAGGGACTAATTAATAGTTTTTTTTTTTCACATAGAACCATGGTATGGGTCTAAGGACTAATAAGGAAATACCAAATTTTCCGATACCAAAAGGCAACCGAATCTAGTATTAATACATCAAAGAATTATTGAGGAGGGATGGAGAAAGAATGATTTAATCTCTGGTTTTAACCAATAATCTTATGTCTCTTTACAATTCCAGCAGGGGCGGCAGGACTAATTAGTAGTTTAAGTGCTTGGAGGGGTTAGGTGGTTGAATGGTGGATATGGCACTAAACTTGGGCCGAATTGCAATATTTTAAAGGAGCATGAAAAAAGGATAGCCATTAATTGGAATGTGGTGGTAGGTGAGTTGAGAGGGGGGTTGGTGAGTGATACTTGCCTGCTAGTCCTCAGATAGGATTCAATTTTTGTAGGAGGAGAAAGATAAAAATACAGTGTGTCAACAGTTCTTTACATTAAAAAAAGTAAACACCGTTTAGGACCACAAAACCGCAATCATCAGCATGATATATTGTGAGAAAGTGCGGTGGTACATATGTTTTCTTTATCTGCATAAAAGGAAAATGAGACAGAAAGATCTTATTCCCTCGCTCTCATAGCCTATACTGCATATTTTTTGTATCAATCTGAGCTGAGAAAACTAATCTGTCCTCTTATTAATTGGATCCATACAAAGTCTCAGTAGTATAAGGAATTAATTAAAAACTAATTAATTGCATTTGTTTTTCCCTAAACTATAACCTAAGCTATAAATATGTTTCCAACTAACAAACATAGCAATCTGTCTTTAAAACAATATTTCATTTCAAAGTTGTCATTCTGTTTATAGATTTTTCATTGGTGTCAAAATGGTAAACGTAAAAGTTCATATATTTGATATTTGTTTGAAACTATATTATTTGAAAAAAAATATTGATTCAAAATTTATTCTATATAACCGGTTGTTATCACCATATCAAGTACTGATAAATTAATAAGTATTCAATACAATAACAATCATATTTTGAAATTTTAGTTTGTAAATTAATCCGATAAGAAATTGTGTGTTCATATGATTTTGTTCCTTTTAATTTCCTTACAAGATCCTACTCTATTTGAACTATTCACATTTTTCAATTGGACACTTAATAGAGATTTACAAATAAAAAGACAATTTTGCAACGAACAGTTACTTAAAATATAGATTTGATACCTTTGTTACTTTAAGGATGATTTTGGAAACACTAGGTATAGCTTGGGGATAAATGATGCAATTTAGCCTTAATGAAAAGGGCATCCTATAAGTTAAGGTTAAGTAGGTTACCAAGTCACAAGTCACACCTAGGAGTCACTAGGGGTATTCTGGTATATTTGACCTAGGCTGGAGGCAAGTCATCAGTTTAGTGGAATTATACGTTTTATAGCCCGTTTGAACTATAAGTTATTGTGGAAGGACAGGTAGCTTATGATTGAAGGTTTTGAGCTAAGTGTATATAATGGATACCTAAAGGCCAAAACTAGCTTGAACTAAGGGTATAGAGCTAAGTGAGCTTCCATGAGACTTAAATGGAGGAACATGGAAAGTTTAAGAAGGACTAAAAATGAACTAAGCAAGGTTTGGGAGCTAAGTAAATAATAAAACAAAGAGAAAGAAATGGATGAGAGGTTTGTGGGATAATGAGACTTGGGATAGGAAAGTGCCACTATTCACTATCTCTCATTCCCAATCCCATAGTCCTCCCTCCACCTCTATACATGGAGCTCCCAAGCTTACAAAATAACCATTTCTTCATGGAACTAGAAGCCCCTAAGCATGCCCAAGGAAGTTCATGCTAGGTTAATGGATATTAAATAGTATTATGGGTATTCCAAGGGGTTTAAACTCAAAACTAATGTAACAGGTCCTTTTCTAGCTTGGAAACAGTTCTAAGGTGTTTGGGTGTTATGAAGGAGTGATCATTTCATTATTTCATTTTTAATCAAAACCAAGTCATCCAAAAAAGGTTGGTTTTCCGTCATGGACGTTAAGAACTGAATAAATCAAATAAAGATATGAGACCAAAATAATTGAAAACTAAAAAATTTCAATCTTTTTTGTTGTAATTCAGTTAACCTAATTTTATATACTTGCATCCAAAATTCATTATCTTTCCTTTTCTTTTCAACTTCAAACTAATGACCTTAATCCATATACAAATAAATTTAGGATTTGAACCTCATCCATCTATAAATAAATTTCAATCTTCTACTATTACATAAAATAAATTTCCATTTTTCTCTTTTCAATCAAGGTCTATTACATAAAATAACCTAACAAGCCAAATATTTTGGATATTTCATTCATTGAATTTTTTAAGCACCAAACCAAAAAAACTTGGTTATTTGGTTAACTAAAAATGAATCATCCATCTAATATTAATAACAAAAAACTAAAACAAGAATTCAATTACTTGGTTTTTTTATTATAAACCAAATAGTTGCTTACCCAGAGTGTTCTGGGTTGGCCTTGATTTGACTTGATTTTGTGCCATTATGGAAGAATTTAGCTTGGAACCAAAAGAACACCATGAGGATGATTTTGTATAATTGGGGGCTTGTGCTTGATTAATCTTGCAATTTAAGGCTTCAAAGTAAGTGAATTAAATGCTTCTTGAGTCATTATAATGCATTTAAGTATATTATAGCTATAGGGGTAAGTTTGAGTCAGGTCTAGGATGGATTGTTCAAGGGATGAGAGACCAGGAGCAAAAGGGATGACCATGGCGAGAGAGCTCTAGGAGCTTAGATATGTAATGTCAGGAGCTTTACTGGTGCTCTTGCCTTAGGCGCCGCAGCACTAGGACCAGGATGCTCTAGTGTGAAAAGCCCTGCTAGTGCTATTGTCCCAACTGCCACAGCATCAAGACTGGTGCTACAGCACCCAGTGATGCAAACTATCACCGAACCAAATGCATTGCGGCACCATAGCACCAAAGTAAATAAGGGCTCAAGATGGAGGTTGATTTGAGGCCTCCAAAAAGAACCTTAAGAGCCCTTAAATATTTCTAGGGCCTTAGCAAAACTGAGGGAAGGCTTACACCCATTGCTAAGTAAGTTTAATACATGATGGCTAGAAAACAAGTGTGGTGGCTAAAGTACCGAGCATCTTGAAAGCTAAGAGAGGAGTAAGGTGCATAAGTGGGGTTTTTTATTTGAGTGACCCAAGTATGGGGTCTTGGACTTCATGAACTAGCAAGAAACATTACATGCCCACTGTAGAATCTTAAGAAATGCCTAGTAAGGCCAATAGTTGCTAAGAATGGGTTAGTACCCTAGTGGTCCAAGAAGTAGGCACCAACCTTCATGTGCTTATAGAACCTCAAGGGGCCTAAATCACATCAATGAGCTTGATAAGTAGTATGCTTAGTTAGTTTAGCCATTAAGAGGTAGTAAGGTGTGGATAAGTGATCAGGCTAACTTGAGTGGACAAGAAGTAAAGTGCCTCAAGGCACAAAAAAGACATTACGGATAGGGCTACAAAAGAGCTTAGACCTTTTGTGACCCAAGTTGGTGGCCACAGACCTCTAAGAACTATAGATGATTTGAAAGAGCCTCGATCAACCCTCAAAGCTTGCTAAGTATAGAGCCATTGAAGTGCTCAAAAAGCTAGAACCATTAAGGTAACCTACCCTAGCACAATAAGAAAAGAGAAAGTAAAAGTAAGCATATAAGCACCAAGTAAAGTGTCTGGGTGATGATTCAGGAATAAGAGTAGAGGTATCATTACTCAAAAGCATGAATAATTCCTATAAATGGGACTAAGTAAGGCAAAATGCTAGCAAAAACATGAGTGCTAGTATTCTAAGTACCTCAACCATATAAGGTCACAGCGAATGCCTAAACCATTGAGGTAAAAAGTCCCTAAGAACTATATGTATGCATTCCATTACATATACATGGTTTTGTGCCTCTGTGTGTGTGTGTGTGTGTGTGTGTGTGTGTGTGTGTGCTATTGTTTTTCCTTGCAAGTCAGGTAAATGTATTTTTGTGTGTTTGGATGCTCTATGTGTAGTGGAACATGGTCCCAGTACCCTGATTTGCTAATATTGGTAAGCTTCTTGGGAACTATAATCTCACTTAGGTTACAATTGGCTAGTTAATACAAGCATAATATTTTAAAACTTTTACATGCAACTAGTTTCCTAGCCAACACTGCACAGAAAATATGCTTGCATCGTCTTGGTTATGCAATAACAAATAAATAGGTAGACGATAATTAAACAGTGTCATGGCCTTTGTATTTAAAAAAACAAATTAAAACAAGCCAAGCGTAAAAACTTTAGTTGATTTAACTTCAAGTAAGAACTATGTGCATACATCACAATCTTATATATACCCAAATGTAACCCTAGCATCACACACAAAAATGGACACTAGTAGAGGCAATCTCTTTGTATAAAAATACCATACATATAGAAGGCACATATATCTACTAAGATCCATCCTTAGCTCTTCACCCAAGTAAGCAAGTTTTAAGTGATAAGCCACACTTTTCTTGTGCTCACTTTTCCTTAAACTAAAAGGCAAACACTTTGGTCAGTACTAGCTTATGCTACAACTAGCTTAGAAACTTAAAGTTTCCTACTTAGAGACTAGCTACTGTTAAGCCCGACTAGTTCGCTTAATACCTACACAACACTTAATGGGTGATGTAAAGGCTCTTGTAGTGTTTCCTCTACTTTGAATGTCGAGGTAAGTAAATCATAAGTTATTTTCCTCAAATAAGTTTTATTAAGCAAGGAAAGTAAGCTTAGTAAAGTTAAGTTGAGTTCCAAAGTGTAATTGGCACCAAAAGGGCAAAATGGGCAAAATGGTAATTTTGGCCTAAGTCAGTGGCATGACTATAAATTCTATGAAATTAGGTTCATGTATGTGTTTTGAGATAAATAAGTTAAGGCCATAAGTATTTCTAGCCATTTAAACCAAAAGTGGAAGTTAATGGTGAAAAATGCACTAAGTGATAAATTGAGCTATTATATCTTATAATGGCTTAAGTGACTTAATGGCAAAGTGTTTGGATAAGAAAAAAATTTCAATGGGACCAAGGAGTGATGGTATGGGAAGAGTTTAAGTGGCCTAAATGAATTAAAGTTAAGTTTGAAGGCCAAAGTGACAAGTGGAAGATAATTGGGCTAAGTTTGAGTGGTTGGCTTTATAATTGGAGGATATGGAACTATTCATCATCTCCCCCATCCACCATTTTCGTAGCTCTCCTCTCTCCATAGCTCTTCATCTTCAAATCTCCCAAATCACCCAAAATTCCATGAAAATTGAAGGTCCCAAAGCTATCCCAACAAGCCCTTAGCTCATTTTTTATGGATTTGGTGCATTTGGAGTTGTTCTTGTAGGTTTTTTGTTCAAACCTAAAGGTAAGAGTCTTTGATCCTTGTGGGTTAGTTTTAAGCTTGTTAAATGGTTAGAAATGGTCTTAATTTCGTGCCATTGGTGTCCAATCTAATTGAACTCAAGCTTGGAACTCAAAGAAACTCTATCGAGCTGAAGTGTGCTTGTTGTTTGTTTCTTGCTTTAAAGATGATTTGAGGTAAGGGATTTAAGTTAATTCAGCTCAAATAATGCATAGAAATGTAGTATTACATGTGGGAATGAAGTATAAATAAGACCCATGTAAATTGGCTCTAGGGATAGGAAGGTTGGGCAAGTTTTGTACAAGTTCGTGCACAATCGCGCAATGCTGTAAGAGCATTGGAGATGCATCGCCAGGTTTGGTGACACATCGCCGTTGGCAACGCGAGTTGGCAACATGTCACCAATGATCTTCCAGGAAGCCTGAGCATTGATGCCGTTGGTGACACATCGCCAAGGCATAAGTCATTCAAGCTCGAGGCATCCAAAGAATATCTCAATCTCTCAGTTATCACTCCTAGGCTAATTTAAGATGTTCCGAAGCCTCAGTTCGGTCTATAACTCATTCGTAAGTTAAGAATTATGCATTATTTAGCTGGTAGCTAAGTGGTCTGGTTAAGGTAGAGTAAGTAATGGTGGCTAAGGGGGTTAAAGAGCTTAAGTTGCTAAGGGAGCTCTAAGAGGATTAAGACCGGTTTCAAATTCTTTGTTGGCCCAAGTTGGAGGTCAAAGACCTTCGACCAATAAAAAGGAAACCTAGGAGGATCCCGACCAAACCTTGGGATTTGGTAAGTAAGCCACTAAGGAGCCCTAAGCTAAGCTCGAAGAGCTTGGTAAGTTGAACCACATAAGGCAGCTACCCTACACAATAAGTTAAGGGAATAGGCGAGGTAAGGAATGAGTTAAGCGGATACTTACTCTAAGTAACTCATCAATGGCGGGCAAGGGTTGAATAAGTGACAACTTACTCCAAGGTGCCCATATGAGGACTTCATGGGGTTGGTTAAGTGCTAGCATAGAATACGAGAACCAGTATCCAAGTACCCCAGCCGTATAAGCTCACGGCAAGTCTGGTGCACCTTCAGGTGTAAGGAAGTCCTAAGTGTATTTACTTGTGCATGTTTCACTCATTCATCCATCCATCCATCCATTATTTACATTATTTGTTATTCTTATTCTTGTTTCTGGTTGTATTGTTGGCTGCTTGTTTGTTCTGTTTGTTATATGTATATATGTATGTATGTTTGTTGTGCTTTGCATGCTTGCATTTGTTTCCCTCTACAAGTGACAAATCCCTTCCTGAGTACTTTTGAGTACTCACCTCTTAAGTGTTGTGCAAGTTTTAAGCGGGCTAGTCGAGTTTAACAGTTGGTAAGGGGCAGCTGTTAAGGCTAAGTTTTATCGATTTGAAGGTACTCTCTAAGTATGAAACTTTAAGTTTCTAAGTTAAATGTGGTATAAGCTAGTTCTAACCAAAGTGTTTGCTAACAATTTGAGGCTAAGTGAGTACAAGGAAAATATAGCTCATCATTTGAAGCTAGCTTGCTTTAGTGAAGAGCTAAGGACGGATCTTAATATATATATTTTGCTTCTTTTATATGTATGGTATTTTCATACAAAGAGATTGCCTCTACTAGTGTCCATTGGTGTATATAACACTAGGGTTACATTTAGGTGCATATAAGATTAAGATGTATGCACATAGTCGATACTTGAAGTTAAAGCAACTACACTAAGGTTATGTCTTGACTTGTTTTGAATTTTGTTTTTATGAATTGTTGTGGCATTGTTTTCAATGTCATTTTTTATTTATTGTTGTTGTATAGCCAAAACAATGCATGCATATTTCCTATGCAAGGTAGGCTAAATGACTAGTTGCACGTAATGATTTAAGATACTTCACGAGTAATAACTAGCCAATTGTAACCAAGTGGGATCATAGTTCCCTAAAAGCCTACCAGTGGAAGTAAATTTAGGGAATTGGGACCCTTTTCCGCCACAAGTGGGTATTCTAAAGTACTTAGTAAAGGATCTGGCACCTGCAAGGGAAACATATGCAAGTATGCAAAGCACAACAGACATACATATATCATACAGAACAATCAAGCAATCAACAACACAATTGATAACAAAAATAAGAACCACAAACAGTGTAAATAATGGATAAATGGATGGATAGATGAAATATGCATATGCAAATGCACTTAGGACTTCCTTACACCTGTAGGTGTTAAACTTGTCATGAGTTCTTACAACTAAGGTACTTGGATACTGGCCATCGTATCTTATGCTAGTACTTAACAAACCCAATGATGTCCTTTTACCGGCACTTTAGAGTAAGTCATCTCCTACTCAAATCTTGCCCGCTTCTGACGAGCTACTTAAAGCAAGACATTACTTACTCACCTCTTACCCGTCTCTTCCCCTTAACTTATTGTGCAGGGTAACCGCCTTATGTGGTTTGACTTACCAAGCTCTTAGAGCTTAGCAGCTTACTTACCAAACAACAAGGGTTGGTTGGGATCCTCTTAGATTTCCTCTTCATTACCCGAAGGTCTAAGACCTCCAACTTGGGCCAATGAAGAATCTGAAACTTATCTTAATCCCCTTAGTTCTCCATTAACAACTTGAGCACTTTTAGCCACCATACCTTACCCTACATTAACCACACCATTTAGCTACCACCTAAATAATGCATAATTCTTGACTTAAAAATGAGTTCTAGGCCCAACCAAAACTATAAAACATCTTAGAATTGCCTAGGAATATTAATCAAGAGATTGAGACATTCTTAGGGTACCCCGAACTTGAAGGGCTTAAGCCTTGGTGACTAGTTGCTAAAGGCAACAACCTTTTGGTTTCATAGAAGCTTGCTGGTAACGTGTCCTCATTGTTGGCGATGTGTCTCGAATGAGCTGACAGCATTTCATGCACTTATGCTATCTTGCACAAAACTTTCTCAATCTTTTAATCCCTAAAGCCAGTTCAAATGAACTTTATTTCTACTTCATTCCAACATGTAATACTACATTTCTAAGCATTATTTGACCTAAATTAACTTAAATCCCTTACCTCAAATCATCCTCAAATCAAAAAGCAAGAAACAAACACAAATGAGCTCAATGAAGTTCCTTTGAGTTCCAAGCTTGAATTTAACCAAATTGGGAACTGAGGGCACAAAATTAAGACCATTTCTAACCATTTAACAAGCTTAGAACTAACCCATGAGGCTCATAGAAGCTTACCTTAGGGTTTGGACCAAAAACTTGCAAGAACAACTTCAAATGCACCAAATACACCAAAGATGAGCTAAGGGGCTTGTTGAGATGGTTTTGGGACCTTTAATTTTCATAAAATTTGGGGTGATTTAGGAGGTTTTGAAGATGGAGAGCAATGGAGGAGAGGCACCCATGAAAATGGTGAATGAAGAAGATGATGAATAGGTTCATCTCCACCAATTATATAACCAACTACTCCCACTTAGCCCATTTTTGCTCATCTTGTCATTTTGGCTCCAAATCTTATTTTTATTAAACATGGGCCACTTAAGCCTCCACTAAACCATCCCTCTTTGTCTCAAGAAATGTTTTCCATGCTTGTATACTTAGCCCCTTAGCTTTCTTAAGCTATCTTTTGTCTTTTCAGACATAATAGCTCAATTTTCACACTTAATGCATTTTAACCCTTCCACTTCTACTTTTGGTTCAAATGAATATAAACACTTATGGTCTTAACTTAATTATCTCAAAACACTTGCATGAACCTAATTCCATTAAAAGTACGATCGTGCCATTAACTTGGGCCAAAATGGTCCTTTTTGCCCCTTAGGTGCCAATTATATTTTAGAGCTCAACTTAACTTTACTTAGCTTACTTTTCTAGCATAATAAAACTACATTGAGGAAAAATAACTTAGAATTTACTTACCTTGACATTCAAGCTAGGGGAAGTACTTGGAGAGCTTTTACACTATGCATATGTATGTTTGCATTCCCTGCAGGTTTTTTTCTAAATCTTTTACTGGGAACTAATGGTTTTCACTCCTTTAAGTCTTATTGTGTAGATTAAAGGAAAGTTGGGCCTAGTAGCTAGTGAGAGATATGTTACACGAAGTCTGGTTGCAAGTATTCTGTAGGCTAATTCTTTGTCGGTTCTTTCTTGTTTATGATTGTGTGATGTACTAAATAAGTATTTGTGGTCATCTCAGATTGAAGACTAAGTAGCACAAGGAAGCGTCCATGGGGCTTACACTTGAAGCAGCTAATAGAGTGGAAGTCTAAGTGGAAAGATCTCAGTATAAGTAAGGAAAAGCCAATTGTAATAACTAGCTAATTGTAACCAAGTGGTTTGAGTCCAAAGAATAAAATAGCATTTCTACAAGCCCTGTCCACTACATACACCCCATAGAAAAACCATCAAGATAGAGTTCAATAAAGTTTCTAAAATGGTGTGATCTCAACTTTTAGTTAAAGCAACAACGAATAAAAAGAAGAATCAAAGAGCTAATATAAGCTAAACCATGGATCACCTAACACAACATATAAAAAAAAAAAGACACAAACTCAAACTTCACTAGATGGTTGTTACCTTAAGTGGTCTAATGCAAAAGGAAAATTTCACAATAAACGATTACTTTAAAGATAGATTTACCACTTTTGTTACTTTAAAAACAGTTTTGCAACAGGGGTATAGTTGAAAATTGAGGATTTTTTGTTCACGTCCAAGTTGGTTCACCCCTGACCTGTGAACTAACCCAACCTTGAGGACTTAATCAGCTCACTTAAGTGTCATTAAGAGAAACAAATAGTGCGCTAGTCACTAAAAACTTGTTTGTTAAGTTTTAAAGACAAATCCGTGGGTAAAATGTGTCGTTGGTAATCTGTTGGACAAAGGCCAAAAAAAAAAAACAAAGAAAGAATTACCATCAGAGACAATCCGTCACTAATTCCGTGGTCATGCTTTGTTTCCTAATACTAAAATTATGAATTAATAGTTTTTTTCCGGTAGTGTAATTACCCAGAATTCAAGCACCCTCTATAAAACTGTTACCGTTGTCGAATAGAGACCCTTAATGAACAAAAGTTCGTCAGAAACCATGTGGGCATTTTGCTTACAAGTGCGGAATCTGGAAGTAGGGATGGCAAAATCGGACCCGACCCGATGACCTGGACCAACCCACCCGAACCCAAGCCCAACCTGACCCGATTTGACTAAAAAAGTCAATTACCTGAACCCGATTGTGCCCAACCCGACCTGAGCCCGAACCCGATTAAAGGGAAACCTGAGAAAACCCGAACCCAAATGACCCAAACCCGAAATGACCCGAGCCTGAATTGACCCGAACCCGAAATGACCTAAACCCGAGACTGACCTGACCTGAACCCGAGATGACCCGATAACTAAACCCGATAATACCCGATTTTAACCTTCACCCTAAACCTTAACTTTCCTTTTTCATTATTTTCCATATTAAGTCAGTATTAAATATGGAAGTTTCCATGTTTAGTAACTTTTAGTTTTTGAGTCTTTCATATTCAGTATGTCTTATATTTAGGAATGGTGATTTCCGTTATTAGTAACTTCCATTTTTTGGTACTTCCATATTTTGTAAGTCTCATATTTGGAGATGAAACTTTCATATTTAGTAGTTTCATTTCTTTTTTTAAGATATTCATGTTTAATAATTTTCATATTTTGAGAAAAGATTTCCATATTTAGTAACTTCTATTTTTTTAGGACTTCTATATATTACAAGTATCTTATTTGGGGAAAAAACATCCATATTTAGTGAATCCCAAATTTGGATTTTTCCAACAGAAGTAATTTTTATATTTAGTAAGTTTAATGATCTTAATAGACAATTATTAAAATTACAACATTCATCCCTAAACTTTTAAGTATAATGCAATAAGGTACCTAAATTTTAAAAAAAATTATTTTAGTCACCTAGAATAATTACAACATGGATCCTAAAATTTTTGAAATCTTTGCACTTTCACCCAAAATTTTTTAAAATTTACAATTTAGTCACTGATAATGAACTTGATTTGCATTTTATTGTAATTTTAAAGAAAATTCATTGAAACATAAGTATAACAAAATTGTCGTTGTGTATATCTAAGTGATAGCTAGGTGAAGATCTGAATAATCTGTACAATGATAGTTAAAGGGTATGGATTTAGAAAAATAATCAAATATTACTATCAATGTTAAAATACTTAAATATTTACTAAACTATAATGAAGAAGATTTTTATGAATATTTTAATTAAATATACTAAAAAATGAAATTTAAATTTAAATTAAATCACACAAAAAATTAAATTATTTGATTTAAATTTTAAAAAAAAATTGAATAGATTCAATCGTTTTGACTTTACACCAGCAACCCACATGAACACTAAGGTTGACCCGAATTTGACCCGAAAGCTAGCCTGAAGTTACCTGAGACTAAAATTACCCGACCTGAAGTGAACCCGAACCCAAATAAACCTGGCCTAACCCAACCCGAACTCGAAATTAATTTAACCTGAAATCAACCCGAACCCGAAATTAACTTAACCTGAAATCAACCCGAACCCAAATGACCTGACCTGAACCTGACATGGACCTGAATTTATGCTAACCCGAATAGACCTGAACCTGAATGACCTGACCCAAACCTGACCTGACCCACCCAATTGTCATCCCTATCTGAAAGTGGCATTTCTGGTATCGCGTTCGCTTTGGCAGGAGAAAAGTCACGTGTTGGGAAAAACTGGGAAAGTGGTTGTTGTTGTGGAGGTAGTAGATAGGTAGTTGCCAAATGCATTTCTAGAACGTGGCCAATTTCCTCGTTTCTGGTATGAGAAGAATTTAGCGACAATTTTCTTGGCATTACATTACAACTTAGCGCCTAAACAACTTGCAATATTGCATAAAGTTGATCAAGCCAAACGACCATAACGAACCGTAGACAATTCAATCTTGCGGACTTTTATGTAAAAATTTTTTATTAATACGGATAATGATGTTACGACTAAGGGCTAATATATGGTTTAGAATCGACACTCACAATGATATTCGTCCGTCTTTTTTTTTTTAGTTTTTATGTAATTCTCCTTCCGTCCCAAAAGTTTTACTTCATTTATTTTTGACAATTAATCTAGGATTTTTTATTTTCAATATTTTAATATATAAATAAAAAAATCTTTATATATGAATGATAATTAAAGATATGTAGTTTTTAAATATATATATATATATATATTTATTTATTTTTTTAACAAACAATAATATGAATAAAATTAAGTCAAAATACAACAAAAAGTCAAATGTATAAAAACTTCTAGAACAGAGGAAGTACTTTTTATCGTATGTGCAATGCACATGATATCCCTTTTTCCTTTTTTTTTTTCTCTTAATAATAAAGATTTTTAATTTTTATAATCAATTACAAGTTATTTAATAACATCATGACAATTTACTTTCAAATGGACTATTTCATTTACATAAAATGAGGTTTTGGCAACCCGCATGTTATTGCAGAAACTTAATTCAATAAATTTAGCATTAAAATAAATTTTTATTATAAGTAAGTAAAAATTTTTCACCTATAAATTCACACTGATCAACTAAAATTTTACTTTATTTCAATTTTACATTGGGTTTTCTTTACATCATATTTTTATAATTAAAATGATTAGTTATAACCGAAACATAATACCATGAAACAAAAAATTGTATGTACTTTGAATCTATACACATGTTCTTTTTTATTAAAAAATAATTTATTAAAATTTTTCATCTCTTATTAATTCAAAATCTGATTTTTAATATCAATGAAAAATTTATCTAGAAAAATTTACATTAAATTCCAGTAATTATGGACCAAATTATTTTAGTTAACAATAGACCTTAAAGTAAATAATTGACGCTGTAAAATTCAATCATCAATAATGAAAAAAATGAATCAAACACAAAACTATATTTAAGTTATGTCAATCAATTAATGGTTTAACTATTAACTTAATAAAAATAAAAATGAAAAAATGAATTAAGCCAAATCAACCAGAACCATAATCAAAAGTATGCAAATTATAGTGATTAAAGTTTCATTTCAGAAAGCAATAATAAAGAAAGATGACAAAAAAAAGTTTGGACCAAAATAAAAACTGGAAAAATTTCATGTATTAAAGGTTTAATAATTGATTTAATAAATTCAAAAAAAATTTATTTTAACTAATAAACTATGGTGACTAATGTCTTATTTTAAAATATAGTATATTAAAAACAAAAAAAAATTGGGGACCAAGAGAGCAAATGGAAAAAATCTAGTTCAATATTTATTAAATTTGGGGACCAAAATGGAACACGGATGGAACTTGGGGACTAACTTCTTAAAGATTGAAAATTCAAGGATTGAATCGAGTTTTAACCAAAACAAAATATGAAGCAGACTAAAAATGAGAAATTGCAATACATGGTCTCAAAAAGGTGAATGTCTTGTGAAAAAAGGGATCAAACTTAAAAAAGAGTCAATGGAATCCAAGAAAATGGGGAAAAAAAGGCACTGTTAATGTATAAATGGAATTCACCATAAATGACTAGTACAAACACTAGTCTCTTCTAGAAGTGAGCAAAATATGTAAAGACCCATGTAAATTGACAAAACAATATAAAAAGATAAGACATACTTTGACATTAAATAAAATCTAAGTGTAGATAATTATAAACACACAAAATAGCTAAATGAAAATGTGTTTACATATTGTCAAAAAAGTATTAAAGATAACGGATGAAAATTTGTCAAAGCAGTTTCAATAGCCAATTCAAATGAATACATCAAGAGAAAGAAAAAGCTTCTGGTATTTATAATGTAGGATAACATTGCATAACATATATGCATAAGTTTTTTCAGATTTTTACTCACTAATAAATCAGTGATAAAATGAAACTTGTTAAGAATCAATCACCTATACGTAATGCAAATTGTGCATTGTTTTAACTAATAAAAACTCTGAATCAAACCCAATGTAAAAGCACTCGTGCATTATACAAATTGTGTATATGTTTCAATTAATTAAAACTTTGAATCTGACTTATCTAACTAAACAACTGAACAAAATTATGTAAAAGAAAATTTTTTTGGTATTTAATATGGTTAAAAACATATCTCTCATTTTCATTTAAGGCTTTACCATTTTAAATTTAAATAAACCATCCAATTTTTTTTCTAAATTTTCCAACAGATTCCAAAACCTAGGAACCACTATGGCAAAATTGGTATATTAAGGGACCAAAAGGGGCATTTGAACAATCCCCAGGAATGCAAAAAAAAAAAAAACCATGGAAATGGCCTAAGGGACGCTTGCCATAAAATGGACAAATATACCTTCAGTCTCTACATTATTAGTTTCTTCAAGTATCAATCCCATACTTTATTATCTATCAATCTTACCATCATCAACAAACAGCCTTCACCCGATCTTGCGACAAAAGGAGAAATTGGAGGATTAGTATGGAAGATGTGAAATATTTAGGGACCAAAATAGAGGTTTTACCACAAAATGTGAAATAGAAAAAAAAAAGCACCGTTGATGAACAGTACGAACTTTTCCTTCTTTAAAGTATAGTATAATTAGCTTTTAAATGAAATTGGTTCTAGATAAAAAAAGATTAAAACTAAAAATAAATTATTTTAGATTAAATTGATTTAATTAAAAACGAATTAGCACTTACTTGAAACCTAGACTTCAACTTAGAAGCAACCGTGGTGCACATAGAAATTGTTATAGAAACAAATATTTCAAATGCAAACATTCCAAATTATTTTTTGGTGTTAGCACAAACAAAACTTATCCTACCTAATCTATTGACACTCATGACTTACCTCAGCTATCAATAGCTATTAGCATTTGAAAATAAAAAAAAAATCCTCAATATTGGACTGTCAAAGTTCAGGTGATATTATATTATGCCTCTTATGTTTCATAAATATACACTTTACTCTTACCTTTTTGACAATAGTAACTTTTAAAATTTTAATTTAAATCATATAGTAGTCATCTTCTAATAATTTCAGTTTGTATGATACTTTTTTTAATAGTTAATGAATATTTTAAATTATCATTTTTTTCTTTTTGTAAATGTAAAACAGATTTTCTAAGAAGGTAAAGTGTAACATAGGGAGCAAAGTATATATATTTGAAATATGAGGGGCAAAATGTAATATCACCTAAAATTAGGAGCAAATTGTAATTAACCCAATACTATTTGAAGGTATGAGCAATGCACCCGACATTCCCTTTTTTTTTTCATTTTAATAATAAAGATTTTCTTTATGTTAAAAATCAATTACAAGTTGAAATTTAAAAGTTATGAGGAAGAAAATTCAACAAGAATGATTTTTTTGCCTTCAATTAGGTTTGTTTGAACCCTAGACTTCAACTTAGAAGCAACCCTTGTGCACATAGAAATTGTTATAGAAGCAAATACTTCAAATGAAGACATATCAAATTATTATTTGTTATATGCACAAACAGAATTATACTACCTAATCTATTTACAGTCGTGACCTACATATGCTATCAATGGCCATTTGAAAAGAAAAAAAAAATCCTCAAATACAAAGGACGGCCAAGATTTTATATCAGTCGGGGCTGTAACCTAAGACTAGATATTTGATATCATTTGTGATCCCCAACCTTTGACTCTTGTTCCACCTTTCATCCTTAACCTCCACTTTATTCCACTCTCATTCCTAATGTAATTAAAATGTTCTATTTTTTTTCAATTTTCAGATGGAAATCGTTATGGTGGACAAAAAATGCTACATCAGCACATAATTGTCGGAAAATCCCAAAATTTACCCCTGAAAACTTATTCTATCCCCTAGAGCCCGAATTATATCGCCTATATAACAATCTAGTCACCATCAATCTCTTCCTTCCTTTCCTCAAAAATGAAACCTCATGCCCGATGATGAACTCCTCCCTCGCCATTATTCCCATCTTGCTGTTCCCGTTCCACCCACCATGCCCATTATCAATCTTTGAACTCTTCCCTCCTTGTGATTGTTGAAGGCCCTCCCTCACCGTCATTCTTGTCCTGCGGCCCCAGCCAGATCTGTGGATTGCAAGTTGGACTACTTTGATCTTTAGGGCCGAGAATGAACTCAACAGATGGTGGTGAGAAGCGCTCTCGATTTTTCATTCAACGAGGTCTTGGGGTTGAAGAAAACAGGGATGATGCTGTTCAGGTTGGACGTCGGGTGCAGATTGGGTATGTTCGCGGTGAGGATAAGGGAGAGAAACGTGACACTCCTGACGACGTTGATGAACTTCAAATGGCTGCTCAACAACTTCATTGCTAGGTGAGGCGAGTGATGTTGGGCATCAGCGTCTCCCAAAGGTTGCCGTTCTTCGGCAACATCTTGGATTTGGTGATGCACATGTTGAGCAACTTGATTCCAGTGAGGCTCTTTCACTGATGGTGGGCATGGTAAGATGGGACAGCAATAGAGGGATGGGAATGGTGGCGAGGGAGGAGTTCATTGTCGTGCATGAGGTTTTGTTTTGGAGGGGAGGCAGTAGGAGATTGATGGTAACTAGATTGCTAGGTGTCGGGCACATTGCAACAGAAATGTCATTTATTGACACAAAGAATGTCAGTATATATGTAAAAAGTGTTAGTTTAAGTCTTATCATGTTTCACCAACATGCAGAAAAAAGTGTCGGTAGAAGTCATTTATTACCAGCACTTTACTCGTGTGTTGTTGATTCACAGACATATACGAACATCTATTGCATGTTGACATAAAAATTTTACTGATACTTACTGCAAATTTCAGGATTTCTTGGGAAGAGAATAAGTTTTGAGGGATTAAAATTAAAATTTTTCTCACGATCTTAGACTGATTTGGCATATTTCCATCTATCATAATGATTTTTGTCCATCATAATCAAGCATAGAGCGAACAGTGCTACCTTGGGGAGTTATAACTTATCATGAAAAGCACTCAAACAAAATGGTTATCCATTGACTTTATCCAGGATTTTTTATAAAGGGTGACCTATGTGTGTGTGTGCATATATATATTAAAGGATAACATTATGTAATGAAGCTTATAAATTTGCATACATAATATAACGATTGAAAAATATTTTTTTAGAGGAAAAATCTGAAAATGGTTTAATTTAGTGTTTATTTTTCTGCCTTTGATTGACTTTCTTCAAAGAAATATAGAGAAAATTAATGAGATATTCATGTTGTATAGAATGTAAAAGACGAAAGTTCCCTTCTAGCCAGTAAACTTATACATTCCTTACCACTTGGTTTATTAATTTTATCTTATGTCCAATTAGCTCCTTATTTTTTTTCATATGATTGAAGAGAAAAAAAAAAAAGTCTGAAACCTAGATGAGATAATATATAATAGTTCAAGAGCCAATATAGGATTTATGCCATTCAATTATCAGTCAAGAGAAAAGATTGACCTATTTTTCTATTAAATTAAAAGAGACACTATTTTTGTTCCAATAAAATATTATAAAAATTATGAGGGTCCACTAGAAATATTAAAGGTGTTCAATTTTAAATTATGTATATTTTATTAACAGTTTTCTAGAAAAAGAGCTCTATAAACCCCCATATATATCATCATACATGTAGATACGCCACTAAAACAATGTACTTAATCTGTTTCCAATATTTGTAATTTTTTTCTCTAATTTGGAAATGTCTCGTCTTCTTCAAATTAATTACATCTGTGACCCCTAACTTTTTGTAATTGTACCATTTTGGACCCTAACCTCAATTTATTGAATAGAAAATCCCTAACATGGTTTAACTATTTTCATTTTTTTATAGATGGAAGTTGTTTAAGTGTTCCACCAGCGAACCCATTTCCTGACCCAAATCTGACGTGGATTTAACCTGTTCGACCTAAGTCTTATTTATTTTTCATTTTTTCCTTCCTTTTCCAAATCATCAATAGTTGTTGACACATGGGAAGGTGTTTGGAATTTATTGTGCCACTGTAGCTGGTGGCAATCAACTTTATGCTACAGTGACATTTTTTGTCCAGACTAATGTTTTTCTTTCATAAAAGGTCCAAAATAGAATATTTAAATTAGGTTAAGAATTTTTTACGTAAGAAATCAAGATTATTGTCTAAAATAGTACAATAATAAAAGATAGACCTATTTTTTTCTATTTGACACTAGACCGATAAGCAATAACTAGTTTATATACTCACATTGCATTGAGATTCTATTTTTATTTTTTAGTTCTTGAAAATAATATATATGGATTCAAACTACAAAGAAAACAAAAAAACAAAAAACAAAAAGAAATGTGAAGAAGGAACTAAAAATTTGAATGCCTAACATGGGTTTAAACTAACAATATATAGAAGAATATCAGGTACACGACGCTTGCCCAGCTATGACGAATTCAGTCAATGGTAATATTTTGCGGTAAATTCTAAATATAATTACATCAACTTTAAAGTACAAGCATTTTTTAAACACATAATCTAAAGTATAATTTTGAGGTAATAAATATATTTTTTAAATCTCTTTTGAAGTATAATTCATTCTAATATGAATCAACTTCATTTAAATTTTTCTGCATTATATTTTTTAATCAAATAACATTGTCATGATCCTTGGATTTTTTAATAAAAATATGATTCAATGACTATAATTCAACTATTTTGTAAAGATTCTCATGGCAACTTGGCTCCATCTTATAGGTCTCAATGTCACCTAAATTACCACCCATTAAGCCTCTCACATTGGAAGAAGTATGAAAGTGTGTGGGCTAAATATTAAATTATAACCTTGTATATATTAAGGCTTAACATTTTTTATAAAGCATTTAATTCTTCTGGATTTTTTCCTTTCCTAGCCTAAAAAATAAAATAAATAATAATTATTATTATTATGAAAATATTTTAAAAGTAAATAATCTCTATGCACAAAATATAACTTCATTTTTTTCAATGTCCACCAATTACAACGAAAACATGACTCTAATTAGTTAGGATACAAAAGAAAAATTTTGCCACAATAACTTGAAGTGTCGAATTAAGTATCATGCATTTATTGAAAATTTCAGTGGCAAAAGGAAAATATCATGAATTCTAAATCAGAATATGTTAGGATATTATCCATCAATTTATCCAAAAACTAATAGTAATTTTAAATTTAAAAATCTTGCTCTATTTATCTCATAGATATAGTTCAAATTAAATATGTGTATATTTGGTAGCGTCCTATTCCTTATGCTACTGAAATTTTCAATAATATTAATATTGGATAATTTTATATTCAAATTTTTGTATCAAATAGTATCTATATAACAATTAAAAAAAAAGATAATATCATAATATTTAATTTAAAATTTCTTTGTAAGTTAAAAATTTATGGCTTTGACCACCATATGCCACCATCATTTCATACAAGAGGATCAAGGGCGAATATGGTAAACCATGTTAAAAAATTTGCAGTTAATTTACTAAAACAAGAAAATATACCACTTGTCAGCTCCACATTCCCTTTTATTGTGAAAAAATCAAAATCACCTTTATATGTATTTTACTTTATATATACATACACACAAACACAGATATATATTTAGACGGTCGAAGATGTCCTGAACAAGAACAATAAAGGTTATATTAAAGAAAAGGTGCTAGAGTTGTTCCAATTGTTTCTCTTTCATACTCAAACTTTGAGGCATAGCCAGGTATTTGAGCCTTAGATCAAAGTATGAAATATTACTGAAGGTAGCTCGCAAGTTCCACACCACCACTCTAGCTGGTATAAGTACGGGCGAAGCTATGATTTTCTATTAAACCGGATCAAGCTTCAAAGATTTTTTTTCTCAGGGGATCAGCCAAATTGATATGTTTATGTGTAATTTGATTACTTGTATTAAAATTGTTGGGTTTCGGGAGCCAAAGAGCGTAGCGGAATTTAACTGAAACCCTCCAGAATCCAAGTGAAACGGGGTAAACCGGGTGTTCGAAAATTTTCATACCTAATTTTCGGTTGAGATCTCTCACTCAACTGTAGAGTCAAATTACAAAACCTGAACAGTTGACGTGTTCAGGCTCTCTATGGTATCCACACGAGCCTCTTGGGATCACCACGCTTCCACCACGTCCCTCACAGTGCTAGCTTGCGTCCTCCAAGGAATTGCAAGAGAAGAGTGCGGCTGTCCTTTTAGGAAGCTAGGGCAAAGAGACCTGCGAATTTCTCACTAGAAGTTGTATTTATAGTGAGACTCAACTTCCAGGCCTAATGGGTTTCAAAACCCTAATCCAATTAGGCTTTAATTTCAGGCTTAATAATGGCTCAACTATTGGGCCCATTATTAATACGAAATTATTGTGAAACCAAAACCCAAATTATTAGCCCATGCACTCTAATGATCCAAATAGCTCTATGTGTGCGACCCAATAGGCTCTTACCACGTTGGCAATGATCATAAATCACATTTATGATCATAAGCAATGAGCGGTGTCTAGCAACACATCATTGCTACCCAAGTAACAAGATTTTCGGTGATTCGACTAAACCTTTATGATCATCATCGATATATGCCATTGTCCCTTTGTCCAAGATATCAAGACTAAACAAAAGACATGGAATGTGTCACTCTCGTATAGCCCAATCTTTGGTTTCTTGATTACTGAGTAGACCAACTTAAACTGATGACATTGATATCGTATATCAACTCATCCGAGTATGGCCATGCATTTTTCTAAGTCTTACTCTATCAAGGGGCCCGAAGATATCACTTCCGTTACATAGGAGGGACAAATCCCATCTTGATCATACAAATCCCTCCGCATGATATATGACATACCCAATGACCTCCTTCAAGTTCACTCAGTTACAAGTAACAAAGGAAAGTATCAAAGTATGTGACTCACATGTAAGGAACCTTGATGATCTTAGGTTGAAGGATTACATATACCATGATCACTATGAGAATCACTTATGACACCCATATAACGATCCATGAAGTGTTCTCATGGTGGGTCGGTCCAGTACACAAGTTCTCCAACTTGTACCCATATGTAGACTACATATCTCATATTAGTCTCCACATATGCTAGTCATTATGTATTATTGCAACCCGCTCCACAATAATACTGTACTAGGGACGTTTAAGAATATCATTATTCTAGGGTTACAATTATGTTTATTATGTTATGCAGAAACAAAACAACAAACATAATTGCTGGATTAATGCCTCAATAAAATATCATGACTCAATATGCAAAAATACAATCATCTCATAATTGGCTTTTTTAGTACAACACTAACAAAAATAGGGATAAGTGAATATCTTAATCATATTGTCAGTGCAGTAACATTTATTTTGAGCTACAAACATTCAAAATCATTCTCTTAAAAATAAAGCATTCACAGTAGTGATCTATAACTCGATTTAAAAATTTTAAAACCATTATCCTATATATATATATATATATATATATGTTGATTCGCAGTCGAGATCTGTAACTCGATTTATCTTTTATAGGTTTATTAATTTTGAATAACTATAAATATGATTTTAATTTTTTTTATTTTAATTTAAAATTATAAAAGGTATTTCATGTATGACTATATAGAATTAAAAGTTCTTTCTAGCAACATAATTTTGAAGCAATATGAGGGTAACAGTATACTAACTACTCTCTAAACACTTCTTAAAGGTTGTTTTAACAACAATTATGGCCCTGTGCAAGAAGATTAATGTGAGAATTTTGAGTAATTTATTAATTAGATCAAACAACTAAAGTTAAAAACTATCATTATTTATTTATTTATTCAAAACTCTAATACTAATCACTAATAATAATGTAAACCATAACATCCATAAGGATTGAGATCCATATTAAAAAGGTCATTATTAAACCATGTTTGCTTGAGTTTCAAATCAATTTCAGTTCAGATATCAAAAGAAGTTAGTGGCTTACCTACCAACATTAAAGGGTAACATACGAAACCCCCCTAAGTTTTACCTAACCTATATTTATCCCCTTATTTTAAAAACCTGCAGTTTGCCCCACAATTCTTAAGCTTCATAACTTTTTTCAGTAGCCGGTGAGTCAAATTCTCTAGATTACCCATAATGGATTGAGAATTATGCAAATCAGTTCCGAGGTTGATATCAGGCCACTTTCAGTCCAATTTTCTCTCCATATATAGTATATTTCTAATAAATTTTTAGTTTCTAAATAGTATCCATATTTATATTTCTAATTAGTTTTAATTTAATTTTTCTAATATATTATAATTTTTTTCAATTAGTTCAAGTATAAAATTTAAGAGAGAAATATATTTCAATTAATCTACTTTTATTTTGAAAGTTAATTCTCACCATATAAAGGAAATCTACATATTCTACAATTTTTTTTTAGTGACACATTTTTTAATTTTTGCATCTATTAGGCACCTCATCATAACTTCCTGGTCTTAAGAGAAGGGGAAAAAAAAAAAAGAACAGAGCCAATGGGTAGGTAATTAAATTTTTTATAAAATTTTCAAGTTGTCCAATCTAAAAAAAATAAAAATATATTTATTTTAGAACTTGAGGATTCATAAAGTGTGCTTTAATGAATGTATAATTTGACTGAATATCAAAATGATAAACATTCAATTTAAAAAAACTATATATATGAAAGAGTAAGTATTGCATAGGTCTAGCTAGGCTGGCTAGGCCATGCGCCATCCTTTGACAATTTTGAGAATTGTAATTTTGACCCCGTTCATGATAATATGCTTATATAAAATTTCTGTCCATCTTCGACTTTTCTCTTTGTTGGGCGAGTTGGTGTTATGCACCTGGACTTCGAAGAAGAGCCTGGGTTCGATTCCCAGAAACCTCCTCCACAATTCTTTTTCCTGCTTTCGTTTCCCCCCCCCCCCCCCCCCCTTTTTCAGTTTTTTTTCATTTTCCTTAGTTTTTTCTTTGTCCTACTTGCACCTCTTCATTTTTTTCAGTTTTATTTTATATTTACTTTTTCCAGTTTTATTTTATTTTATTTTTCTCATTTTTTCCACTTTTTCATTTTCTTTTCCCTTTTTTTTTGTGCATTATTTTCATTTTTGTTTGTTGTTATACTTCCAGTTTTATCCCATTTTCTAATTGTTAATTTATCTACATTTTCTTCTTAGTTCCATTTCATTTTTTATTACCTATATTATTATTTTTTTAAAAAAATTATCTATATATCCTTCTTTTTCTGTTTCAAAATTTTCAACTAATTAATAAAATAAGAAATAACTAGTTGAGCAAAAAGAACAAACAATTACTTGTAAAAGAACATATGGTACCTTAAAAAGAACAAATTGATAATGATAAAAAAATAATTAATTTCTCCAAAAAATCCAACAGGTACATGCAAAAGAACAAACACATAATAATAAAAGAAAAAAATAAATAGTTTATTGAAATTGATAAAAATATATATATATAATTGATTAAAAAAATTTTGATAAAAGAAGATATAAAACTAATAAAAGAACAAATATAAACTAATAAAAGAACAAATATCAGGTTAATCCAAAGGAACAAACATAAACTTACAAAAAAACAAGCACCTCCTAATAAAGAAACAAAGAGCTACTAATAACAGAATAAATAATTAGTCACAAGAGAATAAGAAATTAATTTTTCTAAAAGAACATGTAAGAATTGATAAAAGAACAAATTGTAACTAATAAAAATAAAAGTAATTACTAATAAAATAACAAACAGCTATTTCATCTAAAGAAACAAACATGAATTGCTAAAAGAACAAACACATACAAGTAAAAGAATAAAGAGTTAGTAATAAAAGAACAAATATTAAGCTCATCCAAAGAAATAAAGATAAACTGATAAAAGAACAAACACATACAAATAAAAGAACAAATGTCAAGTTTATCTAGAGAAACAAACATAAACTAAAAAACAACAAATGCTTACTAAGGAAATAATAAAAAGCTCGTAATAAGCAAAGAAACAAGTAGTAATAACAGAATAAAAAAATTAGTGTTTCTAAATGAACAAGTATAAACTGATAAAAGAACAAACTATTACTAAGAGCAAGTTCGTTTCACTTTAATGACACACAATTAATGTATTTTAAGCTTCCGAGTCAGGTCCATTATGCTGGATGTGCATGACCTGGTTTCGGTCAAATGAAAAGGCCTCTAAAGTTTACATAAATTATAGTTTCCCACTTGTTCGACACATGATTACTACAAACTTCAAGAGCCTTTCCACTTAATCAAAATAGGGTCGCATCTGACCCTAGCTATGGACCCGATCCAAAAGCAAAAGACACATTAATTGCCTCCCATTAAAGTGAAACGAACTCACTCTAATAAAATACAAATAACTACAACTAAAAAAACAAACAACTAGTTTACATACCCGGCATTAC
The DNA here is from genome assembly GCA_039654915.1 of Aquilaria yunnanensis. Taxonomy (NCBI): domain Eukaryota; kingdom Viridiplantae; phylum Streptophyta; class Magnoliopsida; order Malvales; family Thymelaeaceae; genus Aquilaria; species Aquilaria yunnanensis. The sequence goes on along the minus strand of CM077599.1, from coordinate 41,866,464 downwards.
TTTAGTATTCCAAGTTATATTTCGTATTAGAGAATAATATTTTTTCAAATTTTATACAAATATTATATATAAAAATTTTATTTTTGAAATAATAATTAAAAAATAGCATAAAAAGATGGTAAGAACAAAAAAAACAAAACAAAAGACATAGTGGGCTAGAAAAAGAAAATGAAAAAAATTTTGGTTGGGCTAAAAATAATAGTGGAAAAATGGTAAATAAAGTTGAGGAAAAAAAAGGAGCAAAAAGGAAAAAAACTATTCAGAAACCAAAAAGTGGAAGAAACAAAAATAGAAAAAGCTAGGAGCGAAGCTAGCTAGGTTTGAACTCGTGCCCTCACCCCTGCAAGCTTTTCCCGTGCATCTAACCATTCCATCAAAAGCTAGACTTTGTGTGGGAGCAACCAAAACTAATATAAATGCTTAATATGCCATGTGCACATCCATAAATCTAGCGCTATGTGAAAATAAGTATTTTGAGAAATATCAACCAACTAGACCTTTTCTTTAATGGCAACTAATTGCATCTAAAACATAGGTGAAATAAAAGATTAACGAAAATAGAATATGCACCAAAGAGAGGTGTGTTTGAGGGAAATATTTTTCAGAAAAATGCTGTTGAACGCAAGCGCCATGAGAGCTAGGGGTGTTCATAGTTGCGGCATACCAACATTTAGATAGCAAGGAGGGGCCGACCTTGACACGACCCCTCGTGGGCCTGCCCAGGAAACCTATGGGAACTTGTCCCACATTAGTCGCAATTGGATAATTAATTACATGCACACTAGTTTAAACCTTTATGCTTCTAGTTATTTAATCCTACTATGCAATCACGCATGAGTTTATGCTTTGACTTAATCAATAAAATAAAGAAATGGTACTAAAACATTGTCATGCCATATTTTGATATAAACAAATATCAAACCTGTCAAAGCATTCAAAGCATCTAAGTGCAATTAACTACACATAATCAATTGCATACAAGTTGTTAGTATTGTGCTCAAAAGCCAATCATGAGATGATTGTATTTTACACCTTAAGGCATGATATTTTATTGAGGCATTAATCCAATAATTATGTTTTTGTTATTTTAGTTCTACGTAACGTAATAAACATAATTATAACCCTAGAATAATGATATTCTTAAATGTCCTTAGTCTAGTATTATCGTGGAGCAGGTTATAATAATACATAAAAACTAGCATATGTGGAGACTAATATAAAATATGTAGTTTACATATGGGTACAAGTTGGAGAACTTGTATACTAGACTAACTCATCATGAGAATGATACATAGATCGTTATATGAGTGTGATTCTCATAGTAATCATGTATATGTAGTCCTTTGACCTAAGGTCATCAAGGTTCTTTACATATGAGTCACATACTTTGATACTTCCCTTTGTTGCTTGTAACTGAGTGAACTTGAAGGAGGTTATTAGATGTGTCACATATTATGCGGAGAGTTTTATATGATCAAGATGTGATTTGTCCCTCCTATATAATGAAAGTGATATCTTCGGGCCTCTTGATAGAGTGAGACTGAGAAAATGCATAGCCATACTTGGATGAGTTTATATACGATATCAATTTCATCCGTTTAAGTTAGTCTACTCAGTAATCGAGAAACCATAGATTAGGCTATACGAGAGTAACACATTCTATGTCTTGTGCTTGGTCCTAATATCTTAGACAAAGGGACAATGACATATATGGATAATGATCATAAAGGTTTGGTCAAATCACCAACAATTTTATCACTTGGGTAACAATGATGTGTTGCTAGACATCACTTATTGTTTATGATCATAAATGTGATTTATGATCATTGTCAATGTGATAGCAGCCTATTAGGTTGCACACATAGAGCCAATTGGATTATTTAAGTTTATGGGTCGAATTATTTAATTTTGGTTTCATGATAATTTCGTATTAATGATTGGCCCAAAGGTTGAGTCATTATTAGGCTTGAAATTAAAACCTAATTGGATTAGGGTTTTGAAACCCATTAGACTTGGGAGTTGAGCCTCACTATAAGTGCATCATATAGTGAAAAATTTGCAGCTCTTGCCCTAGCCTCCTCAAGGATGAAATAAAAAAAGTTCTAAGAGTTCCAGCCACACTCTTTTCTTGCCATTCTTTGGAAGACGCAAGCTGGCACTGCGAGCGTAAGAGGAATGCATCTACTGGGATGTGATAGAAGCGTGGTGATCCCAAAAGGATCGTGTAGATACCATAAAGAGCTTGAACATGTCAACTGTTCAAGTTTTGTGATTCGACTCAACAATTGGGTGAAAGATCTTAACCAAACTAGGTATAAAATTTTGAGCACCCGATTTACCCCGTTTTACTTGGATCTTGGAGGGTTTTGGTTATATTTCGCTATGCTTGCTTGGCTCCCGAAATTTTTATAGTGGTATCAGAGCTACTGATAAAACTCTAAATCGGGATTGAGTGTCGAATCGCATGATATATTATGTGTTCGATTGCTTTCGATCATGATTGATTAAATTAATTCATGATGCATGAAATCGGAACTCGTAATGTATTTATGAGATATATGAAGAAATAGTACAAATTGGTTAATGAGATTAACCCTAGATTGATTAGTATGAGATATCTATCTAAATTAGGATTGCTGCATTAGTTGTGAAACCCTAGCAGGGACAGAATAAGGCTGTTCTGGCACCTTCAGTATAGTACTTTTGGTGGCTCGGACGGAGGTGGTCCCGGGTGCTTACTTGCTTGAAATAATAAATTTCGGGTAACATAACTATGAGATAATTTTCTGCCCCGCAAGAACGGTTCTCCTTGACTTTACTTTACTGACTGGTCAGTGAGACCACAGTCGGTAACCGGCCAGTGAGACCACCGTATGTGAAGCACCACATTAATAAAACTGGTTAATAAATGCGTGTTAATTGGCATGCATTTTGTTGAATGAGATTTGACATGATATGCTGATTGGTGGTTGAAGCATGGTGCATGGTTATAGCCCTTGTTGGTTGTACTTGTAAATACGGCCTACGAGTCGTGGTTTTTCTTGTTGCTCTCATTGTACATTCTCTTCTCACCTCACTCCCCTCGAATGTAACTTAAGGTTTCTATTATTGATCTAATTGTACAATCTGGGATCGTCCGAGTTGGTGTGTCTAAGGAGGTGACTACAAAGAGATAACCAAGGAGGAAGGAGAAGGAGCTTGTGGAGACCTTTTATTTTCTTAAGCTTTTATGATATTCTCATTGGCTTGAGAATATCACATAGTTTGAGCTATAACCATGTCACGTTTATTTTGGCTTTAGCATAAGATGCATGTTTTATATTTGTATGTGATGCATGTATAAGACAACATGAGATAATAATTTATGAGTTCAAAAGGAAAAATCCTTCAAACAAAATATTAAGTCATTAAATATGATGCCTTCCAAATATTGGCACTCGTCAAGAATTTGATCAATATTAGGTGGGTTTACCAAAGCAAAGCACCTATGTTCATTTTGGTAAGACACGATGGGATAAAATTGATATCCAAATTGCTAACTTTGAGTCCGATTTAACTAAGTCATCCTAATAAGATTGGTGACTTAGAGGCATAGGGTTGGGCTTAAGTTCATAAGATGAGCTTGGACAAGTGTTATTCACCCAACTACCCAAGAGTTGCATAAGATATAATTGGCAAGGAGTTGCCTACCTAAATAATTGTAACTTGAGAGAAAAGCTAAAGTTGACTCAGGTTGTGGTGAAATATGACTCTTGGCTCACTAGAATACCGTAGTACCGAGATATTCCAAAATAATATCGAGAGTTATTATTTTGAGTAAAATAGTGGGAGTATCATTTAATAAAAGTTCTTATTAAATGAATTAAAATGCATGACTCTTACACTGCATATTTACTGTTGTAGATTACCAGGGCACAAAACACATCAACATTTTCATTAGGATCGATCCTTGAGAACAAAAAACTAAATGGGACCAACTTTCTTAAATGGTACCAAAATAAAAAAGCTTATGTCCTAGAGCAGCCCATTCCAAATGAGCTTGCTGCCAATGCTCCAAGAGCTGAAAGGTATGCTCACAAGAAGCATTCTAATGATGCTTTAGATGTTGTTTGCCTCATGCTGATAACCATGGAATCTAAGCTTTAGAAGCAACATGAAAACATGGGGGCGTTCGATATGATCGAACATCTCAAAATGCTCTTCCAAGAGTAACCTAGGCTTGAGAGGTTTGAGACCTCTAAGGCATTGTTTCAGTGAAAAATGTCTAACGAAAGTCCCGTGGGTTTTTATGTGATTAAGATGATTGGGTACATTGAGAATCTTGAGAGCTTGGGATTTCCTCTTCAGAAAGAGTTGACTGTTGATGTAGTCCTGCAATTGTTGTTGGAAAGCTACAATCAGTTCATCATGAACTATAACATGAATGACCTTGACAAGTCCATCCCTAAATTGGTCAACATGTTAAGAACTGCTGAGCAAAACCTTAAGAAGGCTAAGCCCATTATGACAGTATAAAAGAGCAAAAGAAAGAGAAAAGCCAACAAGAAGAAGGATAAAGCTAAAAGAAAGTCCAATGCTAATTTTTCTTTAGTTACACTGAAACCATCTGGTGGTGTGTCTAAGGAAGGGGAGTGCTTCCATTGTAAGCAACCTGGACATTGAAAGGGCAACTACAAGCTTTATCTTGAAAAACTTGTTAAGGAAAAAGGAAGTAAGACTTCCACTTTATGTATTTTTGTTATAGAGGCTAACTTTTTTTATTTCCTCATCTTGGGTACTGGATACTGGATATGGATCTCACATTTGTGCAAATGTGCAGGATCTAAGTAGGAGTAAAACATTGGCCCAAGGTGAAGTGGACCTACGTGTTGGAAATGGAGCAAGGGTTGTTGCCTTGGCCGTAGGGACTTATGTTCTCATTTTGCCTAGTGGATTAGTTTTAAAATTAGACAACTGTTACTTTGTGCCTACTATTAGTATAAATTTGATTTCTATTTCTTGTTTATGTAAGAAAGGTTTTTCATTTATAATAAAGGAAAAATGTTGTTCTATTTATTTGAATGAAATCTATTATGGTAGTGCTCGACTTACCAATGATTTGTATGTTCTAGAACTCAAAAATCCAATCTATAATGTGAATACCAAGAAGGTCAGATTGAATGATTCAAACCTGACCTATCTCTAGCACTGTCATCTAGGCCATATGAATGAGATCTACATATCTAAGCTCCATAAGGATGGACTTTTGGACTCATTTGATTTTGAATCATATGAGATATGTGAGTCATGTTTGTTGGGCAAGATGACCAAAACCCTTTTCACTGGGGTTAATTGAAAGGGCTAATGACTTATTAGGACAATAATGATGTATGTGGCCCTATGTCTACACACACTAGAGGAGGTTTCCGATACTTTATTACCTTTACTGATGACTTTAGTAGATATGGCTATATGTATCTTATGAGACACAAGTCAAAATCCTTTGAAAGGTTAAAAAAATTCAAGAATGAAGTAGTGAATGAACTCGGGATGAGTATCAAAGTACTTCGATCAGATCAAGGTGGAGAATACTTGGATCGAGAATTCCTTGATTATCCAAATGAGTGTGGTATAGTATCACAACTCACTCCACCTGGTACACCTCAATGGAATGGTTTATCTGAAAAGAGAAATCAAACTCTATTAGACATGGTTCGATCTATGATGAGTTAAGCTGACCTGCCAAACTCTTTTTTGGGACATGATTTAGAGACATCCATTTTTACACTAAATCGAGTTCCATCTCAATCGGTTCAAAAGACACCATATGAGATATAGAATGAGAGGTGTCTCAGTCTGTCTTTTATGAAGATTTGGGGCTATGGCGCTTATGTGAAATGTTAATCCTTTGACAAGTTAGGGCTCAAATCTTATAAATGTCTCTTTGTTGGGTATCCCAAAAAAATAAAGGGTTACTATTTCTACAATCCTTCTGAGCAAAAGTGTCTATTGCTCGAACTAGTATCTTTCTAGAGAAAGAGTTTATCTCTAAAGGAACCAATGGGAGGAAAGTAGAACTTGAAGAAATTCAAGAACAATAAGGGGACATTAAACCTGAAATGGAACCTGAACAGACACCACAAGATGTTGTCTGTTCCTATGGCACAAAACCCACGTAGGTCTGGTAGGATTCGACGTGAGCCTGAGAGATATAGATTTCTCGTGACTCACTTTGGCGATGTGATGCTCATGGATTAGGATAAGCCACAACCTACCAACAAGTTATGTTGGGGCCTAACTCTGAAATGTGGCTAAAGGCCATGAAATCTGAGATGGACTCCATGTATGAAAACCAAGTAGGGACTTTGGTTGATCCACATGAAGAGGTAAAACCTATAGGGTGCAAAATGAGTTTTCAAGAAGAAAACTGAAATGGATGGTAATGTGATTACCTTTAAGGGACAATTGGTTGCAAAAGGTTTCAAGAAAATTCATGGTATTGCCTATGATGAAACTTTTTCACTAGTTGCCACGCTTAAATCCATCCGAATTTTGTTAGTTATTGCTGCATACTATGATTATGAGATATGGCAAATGGATGTCAAAACTGTTTTCCTTAATGAAAAGTTACTTGAGGACGTGTACATGACACAGCCTGAGGGTTTTGTCACTCCTGAGAATGCCAATAAAGTGTGCAAGTTACAAAGGTCCTATTATGGACTGAAGCAAGCTTCTCGGAGTTTGAATCTTCATTTTGATGAAGTAATCAAAGAGTTTGGTTTTAATGAAAATGAACTTTGTGTCTACAAAAAGGTTAGTGGGAGCACTATTGTTTTCTTGGTGTTGTATGTAGATGACATACTACTCATTGGGAATGACATTCCTGAGCTAAAGTCTATAAAGACTTGGCTAAGGAAATGTTTATCTATGTAGGACTTGGGTGAAGTAGCCTGTGTGTTAGGCATTAAGATTGATAGAGATAAATCTAGAAAATTGCTTGGCCTAAGTCAAAATACATACATTGACAAGGTGCTAAAGAGGTTTAGCATGCAAGACTCCAAGAAAGGATTCTTGCCCATGTCACATGGTATAACTCTTTCTAGATCTCAGTGTCCGAGTACACTTTAGGAGAGAGAGCACATGAGTAAGATTCCGTATGCCTCGATAATTGGATCTATCATGTATGCCATGATATGTACTTGTCTCGATGTCTTGTATGCCTTGAGCATGACAAGCAGGTACCAATCAAACCCCGATGAGAGTCATTGGATAGCTGTTAAGAACATCCTTAAGTACTTGTAAATCACTACGGATGCATTCTTGGTCTTTGGAGGTGAAGATGAGCTCGTTGTAAGTGGTTATACCGATGCCAGCTTCCAATCTGATAAGGATGATTTTAGATGGCAATCTAGTTATGTGTTTTGTATTGGTGGTGGTGCTGTGAGTTGGAAGAATTCAGAGCAAGGGACAATAGCTGACTCTACAACAGAATCTGAGTACATTGCCGCCTCTGATGCTGTGAAAGAGGTAGTTTAGATCAAGAAGTTCATCACTAAACTTGGAGTGGTTCCAAGCATTACCGACTTGATAGAGATCTATTGTGACAACAATGGAGCAATCGCATAGGCTAACGAACCTCAATCTCACCAGCGATCCAAACACATACTCCAACGATATCATCCCATCCGGAAGATCATTAAAAGGGGTGATGTGAGAATATGCAGGACTTAAATAGAGAATAACATTGATGATCCGCTGACAAAACCCCTTACGCAGCAGAAGTATGATAGCCATTCTAGTTCTATCAGTATTATATACATGGATGATTGGCTTCAATGCAAGTAGGCGATTATTAGTGTTGTGCTCAAAATCCAATCATGAGATGATTGTATTTTGCACATTGAGGCGTGATATTTTATTGAGGTATTAATCCAGTAATTATGTTTGTTGTTTTGTTTCCACGTAATGCAATAAACATAATTATAACCCTAGAATAATGATATTCTTAAATGTCCCTAGTCTAGTATTATCGTAGAGCAGGTTGCAATAATATATAAAGACTAGCATATGTGGAGACTAATATAAGATATGTAGTCTACACATAGATACAAGTTGAAGAACTTATGTACTAGACTGACCCACCATAAGAATGCTACATGGATCGTTATATGACTGTCATAAGTGATTCTCATAGTGATCATGTATATTTAGTCATTTGACCTAAGGTCATCGAGGTTCCCTACATATGAGTCACATACTTTAATACTTCCCTTTATTACTCGTAACTGAGTGAACTTGAAGGAGGTCATTGGGTATGTCACATATCATGTGGAGGCTTTTGCATGATCAAGATGAGATTTGTTTCTCCTATGTAACGGGAGTGATATCTTTGGGCCCCTTGATAGAGTGAGACTAAGAAAATGCATGGCTATGCTCAGATAAGTTGATATATAATATCAATGTCATTAGTTTAAGTTAGTCTACTCGATAATCGAGAAACCATAGATCGAGCTATACAAGAGTGACATATTCCATGCCTCATGCTTGGTCTTGATATCTTAGACAAAGGGACAATGAAATATACGAATAATGATCATAAAGGTTTAGTCAAATCACTGACAATCTTGTCACTTGGGTAACAATGATGTGTTGCTAGACACAACTCATTGTTTATGATCATTGTTTATGATCATTGCCAATGTGATAGTAGCCTATTGGGTCGCACACATTGAGCCAATTGGATTATTTGAGTGCATGGGCTGAATTGTTTGGTCTTGGTTTAATGATTGGCCCAGAGGTTAAGCCATTATTAGGCCCAAAATTAAAACCTAATTGGATTAGGGCTTTGAAACCCATTACGCTTGGGAGTTGAGTCTCACTATAAATACATCATATAGTAAGAAATTCACAGCTCTTGCCCTAGCCTTCTTAAGGATGAAATCAGAAGAGTTAGGTATGAGAGTTCTAGCCACACTCTTCTTTTGCCATTTCTTGGAAGACACAAGCTAGCACTGCGAGCACAAGAGGAATGTATCTACTAGGACTAGTGGAAGTGTGGTGATCCCAAGAGGCTCGTGTGGATACCATAGAAAGCTTGAACACGTTAATTATTCAAGTTTTTTGATTCGACTCAACAGTTGGGTGAAAGATCTCAACCGAACTAGGTATAAAATTTTGAGCACCTGATTTACCTCATTTCACTTGGATCTTAGAGGGTTTTGGTTATATTCCGCTGCACTTTCTTGGCTCTTGAAACCCTACACAAGCATTCAAACAAGAATAGACTATGATCACATCCAAGAGCAACTCTAAAGTAGAATACTCATACATGACCATTGGAGGCAAACTAGTGTGTAAAAACTATACACTGAACAACTCTACTAAGATCCAGAACTAAGCTTCCACCTTAGAGCAAACTCCTAGTGGTAAGCTTCGTAAGCCCTCCCATGTGCTTCACTAGCCTCTGTAGGCCAAAACGATGACTATAGTTAGTACTATAACTTAACCAACAAGCAAACGACAAACTAGAATCATAAAGATTCAAATAACCCAAATACCTGCTGACAAGCCTAGCTCAACAACCCTAAATGGTTGTTGGCTTAACGACATCCAAAACTACATAAAAAAAAGTAAGGGAGTAAGAATCAAAGATTCTCAGTAAGAGGTCTTCAACCTGCAAGGAAAATATTAGGGACTCCATATATACAAGGATATGAAGCCTGCTGCACACGCTTACAACTTGAGGGTATAATATATGCGCATATAACTAGGTCCCTTGGGACCCTTTCTCATCCTTGTCCTCCTCACAGGGCGTCACTCCATGTGTAGTGCATTCTGGCCACTAACTCGGTCCTAGTAAGCCTTAGCTTGCCGATTGACGCAATACCTTTCCTTAGTTGTTGTGCAGGTGAACATGGTAGAAGCTTTTTGCTTGCGCTGTAGAAATCCACTAAGTGTACTAGGCCTCCACAAAGTGTCTCAAGTCCTTAGACTTTCCTAGGTCACTTGTGTACTAACCACCCATTAAACCTACCAAGGATGCACTAGATTTTCATTTGTGCCTTAAGGCACGACTTGGCTAGGCCACAAGTGCACTAAGCCTTCATCCATGGTGTTCCCCTATCCACAATTACTTGGTTTACACTAGTGAAATGACAATGGCCATACTTTGACTAAAGTAGACTAGACCTTAAAGGCCCACTAGGTATACTAAGGTTTCACATCACAACCTCGTGGCTAACTGCATGACTAAGTTGCCGATGGTACTAAACCTTTCACCCAAACTAGTGATACCTAGTTGTGGTTCTTTGTTAACTAGTTTTCTTGCTTATGGTGGAAGTAACCAAAAAACTCCATAAAACTCAAGAAAACTCATAGGTCTCAGAGAAGTTTTGAAAGCCTCGGAATACCCCCAGAATACTTAGACCCCTAGGTACTTTAAGAGCCCTCTTAGACCTCCCCTCGATCCTCCTACCAAAATTGGAAAAGTTCAGCCATCAAAACTATGGTGACGCGTCGCCACAGTTATCAATGTTCTGTGGCATTTTGTGGTAACAGCGACATGTCACTAGTGTTGGTGACACATCGCCAACATATCGTGGTGCTGGCGACGTGTCACCAATACCTGTAACGCTCAGAATTTTTCCAGTTTTGCTGCTATGACCTTTGAACACCTACCAAACATATCAAACATGCTTGGATGGTCTTCAAACTTCCCAAACATGTAAAAAATGTTGCAAAGACCACAACCAACTATCACAAACCAACCTATGATGCATTTAAACATCATTCCAATCAAGCCAAACACACTAGTCCACCATGATCAAACCAGACCTCTAACTAATGCTATGGCCAAAACTATTTGATTTCATCAAGCAAACTTTATCCAATAGCATTAATCAAACTTGAGAATATAACTCCCTTACCTTAATTTCAATCCACAAGCAAGAATCAATCAACCCTTCCATCAAAACCAAGTTCCTCAAAGTCTACCTAAGTTCCAAGCAAACAAAGACATACAACACATAACTACTAACTTCTAACTAAAACCCAAGCATCTAACCACTTCCTAAACAAGAAATAACCAAGAAATCACAAGTTACCTCACATCGAAAATAGGGGATGTGGAAAACAGGGTTCTAAGCTCCAAAAACTTTAAATTCTACTTGGAACAAGCTCTCTTTGGCATAAACACCCTTGGTGGCTTCCATTTTCACCAAAATCTCTTAGTTTTGAGCTTGGATTGATGAAAAATTGGTAGAGAGAAGGATGAGCTCGGGTTTAGGAAGCAAATGGCAGCCATCCCCCCCTTTACCAATTTATATACTCTTTTAAATCCCCAGCCACCAAACTATTTAAAAAGTTACAAATAAGTCCCCTCCTTTAGGTAACTTTAATCAAACTTGGTCAAATCTTGTTTATTCGAACTGAACTCGAGTTAAAGGTAGAAGTTAGGATTTTAAAACTTACTTTTAACTCTCGAAACTCAGGTCAACTCTTCAGGATGTAAAATTACCATTTTACCCCCAAACCTCATTTGGTGCCTTAAATTTTCTTAAAACTTAGTAAACTTTGCCCAGCATTCCTATTATTGCTATGTGAACTTGAAATAATGTTCCAAATTAGCTTTCCACTAGGAGAACCATAACAGGCCTCCCCTCTCCTGAGGGTGTGGTCAAAGGGGTAACCAAGGGAGGGAACACAATCTTATGCTAAAATTGATGAAAAAGGCGGAGAGTGCAAGGTCAGATTTGAACGATTACAAGTTGACATTTCTGGCACTGGTGGCTAATGGCAAGAACAAATTGGGCAGTGAAATAAGGGCAAGGCAAGAGGCACGAATCATCGAGCAAGGTGTGCACAAATAAATCGATGGTTACAGTTGAGCTAATGAAGGAGAAAAGGGCGAACTAGATTGAAGTGAAACAAGACAATGCGAATTCAACTGAGGTAAAGCAGATCGTAGCCCACAACATAAAAAAAATTCAGTGATATGGTGGCTGGTAGTAAACATACAAACAATGAAATGCAATTACAGTTGATTGCTGGGCCGGATGGAGGGGGACAGTTGAAATTGAGATGGAAGACATAGCATACAATTTATAAATGAGAGCATGCCTCATTGGATATGTGGTGGGAGGGAATGCGGGATATATAGCCATGAAGAAATATGTGGAAGAACAATGGTTGATGGTATTGCTACCAAAAATGGACTTACATGAATCGAGTTAGCTCACCATTCATTTTGAACACCAAAGAGACCAAGACTAGATCTTATATGAAAAACCGTGGCTGATGTCAAAGAGACCTCTTGTTATAGCCCTCCTGGTTGGGTGCCCGATGAGCAAGGTAAGTTCATAAATTCCTAACTTAAATACCTTAATTAGAGTTGAATTAGCAAGATCAAGCAAGTTATTAAAGGTTTTGTTGGTTTTGAGTGGTTTATGGCTCTAGATTTGCCTGGGGGAAAAATTGTCATTTTACAACCTGAAGGATCGGGATGAGTGCTAGGAGTAAAAATGACAATTTCAAAACTCAAAGCCCAAGTTAGCATTTTTTACTTAGTGTATGAATTACCTAGTTACTATTTGGGGAAGGGGTTCTTTTACAAAAAATTGAAAAAGGTTGGGCAGAGAAGGCTTTTATTACTTAAAGCTTATGGAGAAAGTGGTTTAGGCGTTATTCCTTCATCCCTTCCACATCATTTTTGTAGCCCTTTTTAGCCCCCTCAATTTCTTATTCAAATCACACCAAAATTGAGGTTTTTTGGTAAAAAATTGGAAGCTTTCTTGGTGCCCATGAAGAGAAAAGCTTGCTTTGCACTTGTTTTGGTGTTTTGAAGCTTGTTAGGACGTTTCTCCACCATGGGCATGGTTTGTGCGTGAGGTAACTAGCTTTCCTTAATGTTTTTTTGTTTCTTAAGCTTATGGGAGCTTAGGTTTTGCTAAGATTGTGTTAATTTAATGCCATGAACCTTGTTTGTGCTTTGCAACCTAGGAAACCTTAGTGGAACTTTTGTACTTAAGGCTTGAAGCTTATGGTGTTTGATACTTGCTAATTCTTGTGCAACTGACGTAAGGGTTTTATGATTCATACACATTTGATGTCATTCATAGCTTTTTTTTTTTGTGAAATTCATGTGAATTTGATGATTGACATTACTTCTGGAATGAGGTGTTCATGGTGGACTAGTGAGGTTTTCAAGCATAATGTGCTGTTTGTGTGTGTTGCAAGCGTGGAATGAATGGTGAATTTGTTAGTATTGTGCCCAAAAGCCAATCATGAGATGATTGTATATTTGCACATTGAGTCATGATATTTTATTAAGGCATTAATCTAGCAATTATGTTTGTTGTTTTGTTTCTGCATAACTTAACAAACATAATTGTAACCCTAGAATAATGATATTCTTAAACATCCCTGGTCTAGTATTATTGTGGAGCGGGTTGCAATAATACATAACGACTAGCATATGTGGAGATTAATATGAGATATGTAGTCTACATATGGGTACAAGTTGGAGAACATGTGTACTGGACCGACCCACCATGAGAACACTACATGGATCATTATATGAGTGTCATAAGTGATTCTCATAGTGATCATGGTATATGTAGTCCTTCGACCTAAGATCATCAAGGTTCCCTACATGTGAGTCACATACTTTGATACTTTCCTTTGTTGCTCGTAACTGAGTGAACTTGAAGGAGGTCATTGGGTATGTCACATATCATGCGGAGGGATTTGTATGATCAAGATGGGATTTGTCCCTCCTATGTAACGGAAGTGATATCTTCGGGCCCCTTGATAGAGTAAGACTTAGAAAAATGCATGGCCATGCTCAGATGAGTTGATATACGATATCAATATCATCAGTTTAAGTTGGTCTACTTGGTAATCAAGAAACCAAAGATTGGGCTATACGAGAGTGACGCATTCCATGTCTCGTGCTTAGTCTTGATATCTTGGACAAAAGGACAATGGCATATATCGGTGATGATCATAAAGGTTTAGTCGAATCATCGACAATCTTGTCACTTGGGTAGCGATGATGTGTTGCTAGACACCGCTCATTGCTTATGATCATAAATGTGATTTATGATCATTGCCAACGTGATAAGAGCCTATTGGGTCGCACACATAGAGCTATTTGAATCATTAGAGTGTATGGGCTAATTATTTGGGTTATGGTTTCACTTTAATTTTGTATTAATAATGGGCCCAATAGTTGACCCATTATTAAGCCCGAAATTAAATCCTAATTGGATTAAGGCTTTGAAACCCATTAGGCCTGGAAGTTGAGTCTCACTATAAATACAACTTCTAGTGAGAAATTCGCAGGTCTCCTTGCCCTAGCCTCCCAAAAGGACAGCCGCACTCTTCTCTTGCAATTCTTTGGAGGACGCAAGCTAGCACTGCGAGCGCAAGAGAAACGCATCTGCCGGGACATGGTGGAAGCGTGGTGATCCCGAGAGGCTCGTGTGGATACCATAGAGAGCCTGAGCACGTCAACTGTTCAGGTTTTGTGATTCGACTCTACAGTTGAGTGAGAGATCTCAACCGAAAATTAGGTATGAAAATTTTTGAACACCCGGCTTACCCCGTTTCACTTGGATCCTGGAGGATTTCGGTTAAATTCCGCTGCGCTGTTTAGCTCCCGAAACCCATCAGAATTGTGGCCTAGGAAGTGTGCTTTGTAGGTTTGCAAAGTAAGAAGGCATCCCCAAACATATTTGGGAGCTTTTTTAGGCTTCCCAAGGTGCATTGTGCACCATTTGCAAATTTTGGGCATAGGGCTCTGACACCGCTTGGCGTTGCAGTGCCCAGAGCACACCAAGGGTGACTAGAATACTAAGCCCATGGGGCTACAACACCGCTAGGGCTACAATGCCAATGGCCTATTGTCCAGCAAAACACACATTTTAGCAATGACTTTCGAGGGAGGTCCGGGGGCGTGCCTAAGGTTGCTAAGGGTTGAGGTGACTCGGTGGCACTCTAGGACACCCAAAAATATTCTGTGAACTAGGTGTACCCATAAAGAAAAACAAGTTAATTGGCGACAATAACATACCATAGTTTGGTGTAAGGTTTAGTACCATCAAGAGCTTAGTTGGCCTTTCGGGTTTGAGAACCCGATGAGGAAACCTTAGAGCGCCTAGGAAGGTTCCATAGAACCTAGAATTTATGAGTCCAACCATGACATTTACCACTCCACTAGGGTGAACCAAGTAATGGTGGATAGGTATGTGCCTTGAGTGAAGGTTTAGTGCACTTGTAGCCTAGAAAAGGATACTTCAGGTGCAAGTGAGAGCCTAGTGCACTCTTGGTAAGGTTTGAGGTGGAAGCTTAATAAACAAGTGACCTAGCCAAGTGTAAGGAGTTAAGGCACTATGTGGAGACTTAGTACACCTAATGAGTTCCTTAAAACTCAAGTGAGGTGCATCCACCATGTTCACTTGCACAACAGTCAAATGAAGGTTATTTAGTGAGCTTAGTTCACTAGGACAACAGAAAGCCAAGCTTGTTAGGAGCAGTTTAAGAGCCAGAACTCGTTAGACATGGGGTGATGTCCGTACAAGGACTAGGAAGAAAAGAGCTCCCAATGGACTCAAATATATGTGCATGTGTTAGCCTTCAGACTATAAGCACGCGCAGTAGACTTTATATATATTGTATATATGTGTGCCCTCAATATTTTTCATGTAGGTTGAAGGATCCCTTACTAAGAATCTTTAATTCTCACTTCTTCAGTATTTGTTGTGTAGATTTTTGGTCTATAGAGTTGACAGCCATTGAGGGTTGTTAAGCTAGTCTCACAAGCAGGTAATATGTTTATTTGAATCTTTATGATTCTAGCTTGTGGTTTGCTTGTTGGTTAAGTTATGGTACTAACTATAGTTGTTTATTTGGCCGACAGAGGCAAGTGAAGTACAATGGACGACTTATGAAGCTTGTCACTATAAGTTTACTCTAATGTGGGAGCCTAGTTACAGATCTCAGTATTATGGTTTAGTGTATAGTTTTCATACACTAGTTTGCCTCCAATGTTCATGACATGACACCTCTTGGCCCTGCCTAGGAAACCTATGAGAATAGAGCTTACAATGGTTGCAATTGGCTAGTTATTTATGTGCGCCAAATTAAAGCATTATGTTACTAGTTAATTAACCTAGAAATGCAAGCATGCATGCACTTTTGCTTTGACTTGGGAAAATAGAAATTTATAAAATATTCATATTTGCCTAGGTATTTTCAATGGAAACCAAAGTTCAAATAGTCAAAGCAGATAAATCCATCATTTGTATCATTATATCTACACATAATAACCATGTGAGGACATTCAACAAAAGAAAGCTAATGCTCCTCACCTAAGAGTAACCCTATAGTCTTTTACTCCATTGATAAACAAAGGAGGTAACTAGTGTATGCACTGTACACACGGCTTTCTTACTGAGATCTCTTCATCTAACTCATACCTTAGATGCAATCTTAGTGGGGAGCCTCAAAAGTCCTCCACGTGCTTTATTAGCCAATGCGGCCAAAAAAACTATAGTTAGTACCTTGACTTAACCAACAAGTAACTATAAGAACTAAAATCACAAAGATTCTCATAAAAAAGTACTTGCAACCAAAAGACTATCTCGACAACCCTTAACGATTATCAAGTTCAACAGTATCAAAATTTGCACAACATCAACTAGGGAGTGAGCATTTAAAAATTCTCAATTAAGGATCTTCACCTGTAAGGAAAAATACTAAGGACAACACATATATAGTCATATATAATCTGATGTGAGCTCATAAAACGTAAGGCTAAACCTATGCGCGTATGTTCCAGTCCCTTCGGACTTATCCTCTACCTAGGCCTTAAACTATAAGGCAAAGCTTTGCCTACTAGCAAGCATAGCTTACTAGCATAACTAGTGAAGTCTTCACTAGTTGAACCTCCCTTATGTTGTACAAGAGCACTATGGTTGGAACCAATTTCAACTAAGTTTCGAGGAACAAACTAGGTGTACTAAGGTCTATACACCAGAACCTCATACCCAAGGGTACAGCTAGGTCTTCGATGGTACTAAACCTCACACCCAAGCTAATGGTACCATATTGTGGTGCTTTAAAACGTAGTTTCCTTGCTTATGGTATAAGTAACCACAAAACTCAAGGAAAATCTTAGGACCCAAAAAAGCTTTGGAAGCCTCAAAGTACCACCTCGACCCTTAATTACCCTAAGTACCCCCTTGGACCTCACCTCAAACCCTCTAGCAAAAGTTGATTTTTCTGTCCAACATAACTGCGGCAATGCGTCATCATAGTATACAAGCCCCTAGTTGTTTCACGAGGTCCTAGCGACGTATCTTTGATTTTGGCGACATGTCGCCAACCCTTTTATGTCCAGAAAATCCTAACTTTTGCTACATGCACCTTGGAAGGCCTCCCAAGCATATCAAATGTGCTTAGAATGGCTTCCAACTCCTTATACATGTAAAACATGTTTCAAAGGCCACAATGCACCATTACAAACACAACTATGATGCATTAAAAGATCATGCCAAGCTCAATCAATCACCTAGTCCACCATGAACAAACTTGCCTATTAATCAATGCTATTGCCAAAACTACTTGATTTCAATAAGCAACAACACTCCAATAACATCAATTAAGCTTAAAACTCTAAATTCCTTACCTTGATTTCCTGTCACGAGCAAGAATTAAGCAACCCTTCACCAAGTACAAAGTTCCATAAGGTTTTACCTAAGTTCCAAGCAAACCAAAGCAAAATACACCAAATTAACACCAACTAAGCAAAACCCATGCCTCAAATCATCAAATAAACAAGAAAACACCAAGAAATCTTAGTTACCTCACAAGCAAACTCAACCTAAGTTGGAAAAATGTGAAAAAAAACTCTAAGACCAACAAACAAGCTTGAAATAAGCTACCCAGTGATTGTATACCTCTTCGGCCTTTAAAATCCACCAAGAACACTTGATTTTGACCAAGAAATCAAGGAGAAATGGTGAGGGCAGGAAGGAACTCGGGTTTGGAAGTGAAAAGGAGCAAGAATGACAACCTCCACCTTTTCTCTTACAAGTTTAAAGCCCTTAACCCATAAGCCACCCAACTTTAAAAAAAAAAAAGACAAAAAGCCCATTTCCCCAAATAGTAACCCAAGTCAAAATTGATCAAACTCTTACACTTTGGCTATTTTTTGGGTTTTAAACTAGGATTAGGTTTTAAAACACATTTTTGACTCCTAGGACTCGGCCTAACACCTTGGGATGAAAAAATTACCATTTTATCCTCGAACCTCCTTTATTGTCATCAACTCCTTGGAACTTAGCAAACCTTACCTAACTACTTAATCTTGCTATGCAAGCTTAAAATAAAGTTCCAAACGAGGATTTAATTTACTTTACCTCTCTCAATCGAGCTTCCCACTAAGAAGGCGGTAACATTTGACACAGCTCCACATGGCCTTGCCTAGGAAACCTATGAGAATAAGTCTTATGCTGGTTTTGATTGGCTAATTAATTATGTTCACCCTTGTTAAAATTTCATGCCACTAGTTATTTAGCCTAGAAATGAAATCATGCATGCAAGTGTGCTTTGAGTTCGACAAGTAAAAAACCAAAAACAAACATTTATATAGCCTAGGCTTTTCAATAAACACATTGTTCGAAGAGTCAAGGCATTAAAAACCACCATAGAGTTCATAATAATCTTGCACATAATTAACCGCATGTAGGCATTTAAACAAAAGAAGACTATGCCCTACACCCAAAGGTAACCTTAGAGGTCATAACTCCATTCATACACATTGGAGGCAATGACCATACATCATATATATACAAGACTAGAAGTACTGAAGTCCAATCAACTAGCTTCCATATTATATGACAAATCCTAGTGGCAAGCCTCAATAACAGTCCACATGCTCATTGACCTCTGTGGCCAAGGAAACTATAGTTAGTACAATAACAACTTAACAATCAAGTAGCCAAATAACTAAAATCTCAAGAATTTTCAAAGCAATGTACCTGTACTAGAAACTACCATGAAAATTCTTAATGATTGTCAGGTCCATCAACCTCAGTATCTACACAACATGAAACTAAGGGAGTGAAAATATTATGATTCTTAGTAAGGTACCTTCACCTGCAAGAAAAAATACTAAGGATAACACATATGTACTCATATGTAATCCATTGTGACTTTATACAGCGTGAGGCTAAACTTATGTGCATACGTTCTAGTCCCTTGGGACTTATCCTCTACCTAGTCTTTAAACAACAAGGCAAAGCCTTGCCTACTAGCAAGCATAGCTTACTAGCCTAACTAGTAAATTTTTCACTAGGTGAACCTTTTTTATGTTATACAGGAGCACTATGGTTGGACCAATTTCAACTGGGTTTCGAGGAACCAACTAGGTGTACTAAGGTCTCTACACCGAAACATCATACCCTAAGGTATGGCTAGGTCCTCGATGGTACTATACCTCACACCCAAGCTAATGGTACTACATTATGGCACTTTAAAACCTAGTTTCCTTGCTTACGGTATAAGTAACCCTAAAACTCAAGGAAACTCCAAGGACTCATATGAGTTTTGGAAGTCTCGGGGTACCACCGTAACACCTTGACCGTTAGGTACCCCAAGCACCCTCTTGGACCTCCCCTCGAACCCTCTAGCAAAAGTTGATTTTTTCTGACAGACATAACTATGGCTGTTATAGCCTTCCTAGGCGGAAGCTCATTTAAGGCATATAAATTAATAAATCCCTAGTTTATTACCTCATTTTAAGTTCATTTAGCAAGTTCAAGCAAGTTAGTTAAGGTTTACTATGTTCTGAGAAGAGTATGGCATCAAAAGAGGTCTGAGGGTAAAATGGTAATTTTGCATCCCGTGGTGTTTGGCCGAGCCTCGGGAGTGAAAATGTATTTTGAAACCTAACACTTTCTTACCACTCAAGTATTTTCTTAAGTGTTGAAGATTTGACCAAGATTTGACCTAAGGTTACTATTTTAGGAAAGGTTTCTTTGTGATAAACTAACAAAAGTTTGATGGTTTATGGGTTAAAGGCTTTATAGAATTGGTAAAGGGGAAGCTTGGCCACCATTATTCACTCTCTTCTTCTTCAAGAGCTCCATCTTTTTCCATTGATTTCTCCTTCAATTCTTACCCAAATTCAAGAGTTCTTGGTGGAAATTGAAGGTTCCATGGGTGTATAAACAATGGGTAACTCATTTCAAGTGAGTTTGGTACATTTAAAGCTAGAAATCATGTTTTCTAACTAGGGCCCTATTTTACACAAGAGGTAACATGAATTTCTTGGTGTTTCCTTGTTTGTTTGGCCCTTGGTTGCTTGAGTTTTGGTTGGGTTGTGTTAATTTGGTGCCATTTGTTTTGGTTTGCTTAAAACCTAGGTAAAACCTTGGTAGAGCTTTGTTCTTGGGTATGGAATGCCTAATCATTACTTGTAGCTTGAAATTGAGGTAAAGAATTTATGATTCATGCATATTTGATGCCATTCACAGCTTGCTTGTGGTAGAATTTAAGTAATTTTATGAAATGTGTTAATTGGTGGACGGTGATGAACATGTTGGACTAGTGTGGTTTTGATGGTTTTTGTGGTGTTTATGGACACCATAGGATTGCTTTAACTGAGACATTGTGGCCTAGAGTATATGTTTTGTAGGTTTATAGAGTGGGAAGCCACCTTATGCAAGTTTGATATGCTTGGGAGGCCTCCCAAGGTGCTTTTGGCAAGAATTTGAGGTTTAGGTCACTAGCCTCTAAAGACGTGGTGCCGATGAGGCTACAATGCCTAGAGCACACCAAGGGTGACCAGAATGCTAAGCCTGTGGGGCTTCAATACCACTTGGCGCCGCAATGCCAAAAGCCTTCTCGCCAACTTTGACACCCGATAGGATTTTCATTATAACTTTTTGATCGGAGTCCAATTTAGGTGATTTAAGATTCCACATGAAGCTAAAAGGGGGCACTATCATCTCTATGCTTTCACCAAGCCTAGATTTGCCTAGGTATAGAAGTAGGTTAGTTCAAAGTGAAGGTATGTTTGGCCACAATAAAGTACCATTAGTTTGGTGCAAGGTTTAGTACCATCGGAAGCCTAGTTGGGCCTTTGAATTTGAGGCTTAGATACAGGAACCTTAGCGCACCTAGGTGGTTTCCAAAGAACCTAGTAAATGTGTCTAACCATGGTCATTGCTACTCCATTAGTGTGAACCAAGTAATGGTGGATAGGTATATGCCTTGAGTGAAGGTTTAGTGCACTTGTAGCCTAGGCAAGATTACTTTAGGCATAGGTGAGAACCTAGTGAACTCTTGGTAAAGGTTTAAGGTGAAAGCTTAGTACATAAGTGACCGAGGCAAATCTAAAGACTTGACGCACTATGTGAAGGCTTAGTACACCTAGTGAGTTTCTCAAAACTCAAGTGAGGCGCATCCACCATGTTCACTTGTACAACATGAGGAAGGTTAGAACTAGTGATGAATTTCACTAGTTAGGCTAGTAAGCAATACTTGCTAGTACACAAGCCTTTGCCTTGTAGTTTAAGGACTAGGTAGAGGACAAGTCCCAAAGGATTGAAACGTATGCGCATAGGTTTAGTCTCACATTGTATGAGCTCGCAGTAGATTACATATACATGTATATGTGTAGTCCTTAGTGTTTTCCTTGTAGGTTGAAGATCCCTTACAGAGAATCATAAGATTTTCATTCCCTTAGTTTCATGATGTGTAGATACTGAGGTTGATGGACCCGACAATCATTAAGGATTGTCGTGGTAGTTTTTGTTATGGGTATATCATTATGAGACTCCTTGAGATTCTAGATTCATTTGGCTACTTGTTAGTTAGTTAAGTTGTTATTGTACTAACTATAGTTTTCTTGGCCACAGATGTGACGGCCCTCAGAGCTATAAGTCTAATCAGCCAGGTAATTAGTTAATTTAATAGATTGCACTTTAGATAATTTATTTGCAAGCTAAGTCTTGGTAATTTAGGGTCCAGTAGTTAAAAATGAATAAAAATGATCATTTAAGAAAGCCAGGCCAAGAGAGGTATTTTGGTCATTTCATATAATGACCCATTTTTATTGCATGGTTGGATAGAGCATAAGAAAATATTAAATTTGAGGTGACACGGTTTTTCGTGATTTCCACTTTATCATCGTGAAATTTTGGATTAACTAGATTGTTCATAAATGGTTTAAATGTAAGCTTGATAAAGATAGGGACAAATTTGAATATAAATGAAAGTCTGAGACTAGCCATGTAATTATATCTGTGAAAAGACCAGGCTCAGCGTAATATCAACTTTGGTCCTGAATTTTTAAGTGTGTTACGAATAAACTTAAATTTACTAGGGAGCACAAAGAGGGCACTAAGCACGTGACTTTTAAAATGAGGCAGTGGTGTTTTAACTAAGTCAACCAGGTCATTTCTTCTATGTTTAACCACCCAAAACTTCACCCCTCTTCCCAGAAATGCCATGGACGAACTTGCTTAAGCTCCCAACATCCAAATTCTCTTAAATTAGACACAAATTAGCCAGGATTTGGGGTTAAAATCAAGTATTCTTGCATAAGGAGCTAGAGTTGAGCTCAATTGTTGCAGGTAAGTAAAAAAATTATTTTTCCCTTAATTTTTTTGGTTTCGTTTCAGACCTGGGTTGCTGGAAACTGTGTTCCATGTATGTTTATTTAATAAACTAAATATGGGAATTTGAGAAATAACTTAAATTACAAAGAAATGGTGTTTGGTTAGGAGGCTATGGATTGATATGTTATACGTAGCTTTTCCTATATAGTTTTGATGTTTATGGGTAAAGGAAGGAGCTGGAATTAATATTGCTTGATTATTGCTAAGTATAAAAGACTAACAAGCAAGGAAAAGGAAAATATTGGGTCTAAGTTTTATTAAAGGCCAATTATGTGGAGACCAATGTAAAAGTTAATTTAGTCATTTAAACCATATGGGGCTTTGTTAATTATAAGCCTAAATATGGGTTATTTATGTGTTAAATGATCAATATAGGTCTTGAGCATAAGCTACTAAAAAGAGACCTAAGTTTGGCTTGAAACCGAGATAAAAAGAATCAAGTGCCTTGAGCTTGCAAACTAAGTTATCTAAGGTAAAGGTTACTTAATTTACATGCTTATGTGTTAAATAAATTTGGCTATGATACTTGTATATCAAGTGGCCGAATTATTGATAAATTTAACAAGCATAGGATTTGAGTATTGATGGCTATTTGAGAATCTTATATGGTTGGGTTTGGTAAGAACCCAAACTATGAAGTACATAGGAAGTGTAAGTGCATATTTGTAAACTTGTATCTATAGGCAAAAAGGACCTTGATATGGTCTAATTTACGGTGAGTATGGTCGATTAGGAACCTATGATACCTAAGGTCACAATGATGGGCTAAGACCTGGATGGACCTAAGAGGGGGAGGTGTCCTTAACCACTCACAAAACCTTGTAAAGGTAGCACTAACACATGCACTAAATAAGCAAATAGTTCACTCCTATACATAAAATAAGGGATATTGGCAAATACTAAGAAGCTTTCAAAGCAGTATTTGTATGGACAAGTTGGACTTGTCAATTGTAGGACAAATGGGTAAAGGAATTGTGGGAACTAGCTACTCCCATAATTATTGGCCAATAATATGAGTTCCTAGCACTATGATTTGAGCTCAAGTGCATGAGGCATACATATATAGATATCCTTATAGATATTATGCAGGATCCTATGTTGTTGTTTTTCTTGCAGGTTATAACCCTTACTGGGAACTTTTAGTTTTCACATCCCTTACATATTTGGTGTACAGATAGTGGTCGACCTGGGGCTAATAACCAATAAAAGAACTGGTTGTTAGTATTTTGATACCAGGTGTGCAAAAGTTAATTAATATCGTACATTGTTGTTAAGTTTCTTTCTTGCAGGTTCCTAATTACTGGAATACTAACTTACTGGCCTTTATTGTACAGAGGCAAGGAACAGGGAATACCTGAACATTGTAGTGACCCCTTTTTGGCAGTGTAACTCAGGTGGGGTCGGATTTCCAGATTCTCAGTGTGTAGCATATGTATAACACTTTTGTGTATGATGTATATATATGTGTGCAGAAGTTATGCCTCTGGTAAATGCTATGGAACTAGTGGTTGTGTTCCCTAGTAGCTTGTATGGATTCACAATGCATAATAGTATGTTTTATATAAATGCATGTTTGAAGTGCTAGCCAGCTGCATCGATTATATATTATTTTTATGGTCATTGACCTACAACCATAGTAAGGCATAGTATAAAACAGTATTGTATTAAGGATTTAATTAATTAGCAGGCCCACTAAGGACAAATTTACATAAGCCTAACACTGAATGAGTGTAAGGTTCCTGGGGTCCCATATGACTAAGATGGGATTAAGGTTCAAGGCCTGTGACAAAAGAGGCTAATGAGCACATAGAGGATCATTAAGCCTTGCCACTAGGATCACTCATATAAGGTGGAAACTAGTTGATTGGATCTCCGCAGTACTAGTTTTGTGCATACATGATGTATGATAGTAGCCTCCAATGTGTATGACTAGAGTTATGGACTCTAGGATTGCCTTTGCGTGTAGGGCATAGTCTACCATTTTTTAAATGCCTACACGTAGTTAATTATGTGTAGGATTAATGTTGATGCTATAAAGGTTTTGTATGCTTTGACTCTTTGAATATTAGTTTTTATGGAAATGCCTATGCTATATAAATTTTTTATGATTTTCTACTTGCTCAAGTCAAAGCAACTATTGTATACATAATTGCATTCCTAGATTAAACAACTAGTGACATGAAGTTTTAACCAGGATGCACTTAAATAATTAGCTAATTGCAACCAACATAAGACTTGTTCTCATAGTCTTCTTGGGCAAGGCCATGAGGGGCCGTGTCAGTGGTGACGCGTTGCCACAGTATACAACCCCTAGTTGTTTCATGAGGTCTTGGCGACATATAGCCAACCCTTTCATGCCCAGAAAATCCAAACTTTTGCTATATGCACCTTAGAAGGCCTCCCAATCATACCAAACGTGCTTGGAATAGCTTCCAACTCTTCATACTTGTAAAACATGTTGCAAAGAACACAATGCACCATTACAAACACAACTATGATACATTAAAACATCAAGCCAAGCTCAATCAATCACCTAGTCCACCATGAACAAACTTGCCCACTAATCAATACTATTGCCAAAACTATTTTATTTCAACAAACAACAACACTCCAATAGCATCAATTAAGCTGGAAACTTTGAATCCCTTACCTTGATTTCAAGTCGCAACCAAAAATTAAGAAACCCTTCTCCAAGAACAAACTTTCACAAGGTTTTAGCTAAGTTCTAAGCAAACTAAAGCAAATGCCACCAAATTTGTAATGAACCAAATCCAAAATGGATCAACGAAACACCTAGCCACACTACATAGGCTATCCTTTAGAAAAGGATAAGCACTAGGTACTTAGGAATGAAGTCTCAGTATAAAGAAATTCCCCCATCCCATACCGGAGGACTCAACCATATACTTTGAACCAAACCTGGCTCTGATACCATCTATAACGACTAAAGTCCAAAACCGGTCAACGAAACACCTGCCTACACCACATGGCCTATCATTTGGAAAAGGACAAGCACTAGGTGTTTATGTTCTGAAACTGGAGCCTATATATCCATATAAGGCTTCCCACAATTCACCCATGTGGGATATGAAGGCGTTACAAAATTAAGACCAACTAAGCAAAACTCATGCCTCAAATCATCATATAAACAATTAAACACCAAGAAATCTTAATTACCTCATGAGCAAAACCCTAACTGGAAAAATGTGAAAAAAAACCTCAAGACCAGCAAACAATTTTGAAATAAGATAACTAAGGCTTGTATACACCTTAGGCCTTCAAAATCCACCAAGAACACTTGATTTTGGCTAAGAAATCAAGGAAAAATGGGGAGGGCAAGGAGAAACTTGGGTTTGGGACTGAAAATGAGAAAGAATGATGGCCTCCACCCTTTCTCTTGCAAGTTTAACCCATAATAACCCAAGTCAAAATTGGTCAAAACTTTAATACTTAGGCTAATTTTTGGGTTTTAAACTAGGATTAGGTTTTAAAACACATTTTTTACTCCCGGGACTTGGCCCAACACCTCAGGATACAAAAATTATAATTTTACCCCCGAACCTCATTTGATGTCATAAACTACTTGGAACTTAACACACCATGCCTAACTCACTTAGTCTTACTATATGAGCTTAAAATAAGGTTTTAAATTAGGATTTAATTTACTTTACCTCCCTTAATCAAGCTTCCTGCTAGAATGGCTGTAGCAATTCATATATGAATAGGGTACTCTAGAATCGCTCTTGGGTGTGAGCATAGTATACTTTTGCTTGGATGTTCACATGTGGTTGATTATGTGTAGTTAACCACATAAATGTTTAGTATACTTTGACAGTTTTGATGTTCTGTTTTAATGAAATGCCATGGCGATATTTAAAGTGTTATTTCCTTATTTATTGATCAAGTCAAAGCATATACTCATACATGATTGCATAGTAGGATTAACTAACTAGAATCATAAGGTTTTAACTAGTGTGCACATAATCAATTAGCTAATTATGACTAGTGTGGAACATGTTCCACTAGGCTTTCTAGGTAGGGCCATGAGAGGTTGTGTCACCTCTGGTCCTTAAAGCTTGGACATCGAGCTTTAACTTTGAGAAGGAAGACATGACCAAAGTTCCTATTTGGGCACAACTTAAGTGTGGGGTGCATTTATGTGGAGAGAAATCTTTGAGTAAGATTGTGAGTCATCTTGGTTGACTGATTTATGCCAATAAGCTAACCTTTAATATGGAGAGAATCTCATATGCCAGAGTGCTTGTGGAGGTTGATATGGAAAAAAAGGTTAAAACAAAGGTGGAGGTCAAGCACCCATTTGGCAAAAATGTAGAAATACAGGTTCATTATGAAATCTGAGATTTTTTTAGGTGGCGTCATGAGTTACCTACGAGAGGATATTATTGGAGCTTCAAGATTTCAAGAAGGGCAACTCCCAATGAAGTATCTAAGAGTTCACTTGTCCGTTAAATCTCTCCTAGCAAAGGACTTTGAACCTTTAGTAGCAAAGGTAAGATGGACAGTAGAAGGGTGGACCAAGAAACTATTGTCCTACACTGGAAAGCTTCAGTTAATCTGGTCAGTACTCATTTCCATAAAAGTATATTGGAGTTCAATGTTCCTAATCCCCAAGAAAGTTTTGAAAAAAAAAATCAATTCTATTTGCCAAAACTTCTTATGGTCTAGGAAGGCAAATGGGAATAGGAAGCCTTTAGTGGCATAGGAAAAGGTCTGTAAACCGAAAAAAGGATAAGGGTTTAAATCTAAGGGATATCATCTCATGGAATTATACTCTTTTTGCCAAGCTTTTTTGGGATATTCCTGCTAAGGATGATCGCTTATGGATTACCTGGATTTATGCCTACTATATTAAGGGGCATGATTTTTGGGCATTAAACACAAGAGCTACAGCTTCTTGGGTATGGAGTAATGTGATTAAATGTAGAAAATGGCTAGTCAAAAAATGTGGGAGTAAAGAAAAAGTTTTGAATGCCATAAGGGAGCATCAACTGTATGAGGTTGTTAGACCTAAAGGTGAAAAAGTGCTGTGAGAGGATGTTGTGTGGAACATGAGTTCTATGCCAAAACATTATTTTATTCTATGGTTGTTTCTTTCAAAAGGTCTATATACGCAAAATAGCTGGATCCAGACAGGACTCATAAGCCAAAACAAGTGTTATCTGTGTGAGAGAATGGAAGAAAGCCAAAATCACTTATTCTTCAGCTACAGTTTCTCCAGATTGGTTGTTGATAAAACCATGCATTGGCTAGGCATACATTGTCGGTGGAGGAGATGGAGAAAAGGGATTATTGGCTACAATCATGATTCAACAAAAAATTGGCACTGGGTAAAATTTGCAAGATTGCATTTGTAGCAGTCATCTACCATATTTAGAGAGTGTGAAATTGTTGTTTTCATAATGAGATCAACAACAATGTGCAATAGGTGGTAGATCGAATTTGTTTTGATATTTTTGTCTTTGTGAATCATTTTGAGCTAGCAAGAAATATAGGAAGGCATTCAATGTATCTAGTTTGCAACCATTAATGTATTTTCTCCCTAGTAAGCCAAGTATATATGTATTTTTTTAGCAATTAATATATTCTTTACCATTGCCAAAAAAGAAAAGAGAAGTAACAAATAAAGTCATCAAGCCCTGCCCCTCATTGCTTTCTCGCCTTCAATCTCATCCTTCACCATCATCCACCTACTATACTTACCACTACTACTCCGATTTCCAAACCTTCTTGCCCATTTCTCTCTCTCCATCCCCATTATACTATATACTAAAAGTTGTTTTGGGTTACTGTTCATTTGAACAGTAAACTACAGTATCATTCCACTTTTGCCCATTGGTTTTGGGTTGGGCTACAGCCCGTTCTTTCACCTGATTTTTTTTATGTGATTGCTTCTTGTAGGAGTTTGGTTAGGTTTTCAAAAAAGAGTAGCTTGTTGAGGGTCTATCTTGCTATTCTCCCACTTTCATTTTGTTTGATGTTTCTTTTTTGTGAAACATGTTTCCAGTCCCTATATTGTTTCTGTTTCTTACATTAGACCCTGAGTTTGATTAGCTTGACTTTTTGGACCATAAACTTAGTAACTACTTAATTATAGTGTTTGTCTTTGATCTGTTGGTTCTTTTTTGTTTTTTGTTTTTTGTGTGTTTGTTTTCTAAATTAAAACATTGGTCACCATGGTTTTTTTATTTTATTTAGTGAAATAGAGCTTTTTTTCCTTAACTTTTCCTAGGTTAATTGTTGAACTTTTAATACATAAAGTTTCTACATTTACTCTCTAGGTCTCGAAATTATTTTTATTGTTTTTTTTTTCAATATTATTTTGTTTGATATTGCGAGATTATGTGACTGCCGCAACACACTGACCTTTTGAACCTCATACAAGCCAAACCTTACAAGGTACTAAAAATTAGTGAAGCTCGAAACCTGTTATTTTAAAAGAAATGTTAACAACGAATTCGTAATTTATTCGAGCTTGAGCAGTGGTTGTGGTTACAACGTATGGGATTGAAGGATGAAGCCGCTAATAGTTGGCAAAATGATTTTAGGCGCACAAAGATGATTGAAGGATAAAGATTCTAACGAGTGGTCGGTTCGATTATTTTTCTATTTTTTCTTTTTGAAAGTTTGTCTCTTCTTGGATTGTTTGTGTGATTTTTCTTGGGGAGTTATTTGATCTATACATCAATTTCGCAAGAATGCTGGCAAGGGGAATTCTATTGGGAAATTTATTGTGGAAAAATTTTCTGAGTATTGCAATTGTAGGGCTTCAACCAAATTAAAACCAAGCAAAAACCGGACAGATTCCATTTCAAATTGATGAACAAGAGAGGTTTTGGTGAAGTTGAAGGGGCAGAGGCGGGGGGAAGGCCACAATAAAACTATCCGGGTGGAGGAAGGTTGCTAGTTCTTTTACGTGTTAGAGTTGTGTTTGGATCGAATTAATAAAGGAATGGAAGAGAAGGGAAGAGAAAGGGGCAAGATGACAAGTTATTTTCCCTTAATTTAGAGGGCTGAAAAAATGTATAATTAAGAAGAGTTGGAGGATAATGATTATCCCTTCCCCTTCATTTCCTCCTATCTAAACAAGTGAATCATACTAATTTTTCTATCCCTCTCGTCCCTTTCCTTTAATCCAGATAAACCATAAAAGTCAAAGTTTTTAGGCATAGAAGGCTATTACAAAAGCTGGGTTTTGCCTATTTTTTGTTTAACATATATTCATAGAGATGACGTTTTAAGAGGCAAATTGTATGTTTCTGAAAATAAAACCATGATGGGATACATGTAAGTTTTCCACATTAAAACAAGGTATGCATGCAAAACTTCAAACCAAAATAATAATAATAATAATAATAATAATAATAATAATAATAATAATAATAAAAGGCAGAAATCTCAAATTTGCAACTAATGTTTTGGGTTGGGTGTGTATCTGCCACTATAACTTTTTTAGGCCTAATCTCACACTAATGTTTTAAAAATAGCTCAACTATGCCACTATCCTTTAAAAAATAACAAAAAATAGTAAAAGTATCAAATTTTGAAATCCTGGTGTTATTATGTATCTTTCAAAAAAATATAAAGACCTTTGAGATTTTTGCCAAAAAAATTATCTAATCTCACCGTTAGTGCTCCAACCCCCGCCACATTGCTACCCACCATCTGTCTTTGTTGTCTGATCTCCCACTACCATGAGAGAGAGAGAGAGAGAGAGAGAGAGAGAGAGAGAGAGAGAGAGAGAGAGAGAGAGAGAGAGAGAGAGAGAGAGAGAGAGAGAGAGTCTAATTACAAAAAGTTTTTAAAGTTTGTTAAAACTTGCATTATCTTCCTAAAATTTCAAAATTTGTTACATTTAACATTTTTTTCTAATTTTTTAATGGACAGTAACATATCCACTCCTAATTTAAAAATTCAATGACATATCTGACTTATCAACTATAGTGGTATATCTGCACCTAACCCATAACATTGGTGACAAATTTGAGATTTCTGTCAAACTAAAATCACCTAAAGCGCGGCCCACGCACTATCTGCTTGATAATACCGTGTTGGACCTTCAATCTTGGTTTGCGTTCTGAGAGTCTAATAGAGTGTCATTGTGATGAACTGTAATTGGCTGTCGATTGTAATGGACTCCGATGAGATTTAAGGGCCATCACATCTTAACAGCCAAGGGAAATTAGTAGCAAGGCACGACAAGCAAACCGAGGGAAAATGTTGCTTTGATTGTTCATCGGCATGAAAAATAATTTAAAATCAATTTGTTTTAATTTAAGTTAATTTAATTTAAAATAAATTATTTATATTTTTACATTTTTTTGTTTAGAAATAATTTTATTTAAAAGTCAATATTATATAGATATAATAATTGATTGAAAATATAATTTTTATATTCTTATTACTTTTTATGATTTTTTTTATTTTTAATATCTAAAAATAGAAAAATTCATAAAATTTAATAATATTATAAAAATATGTTTTAAAATGAATTATCACATCTACATAATATTAGCATTTAAAAGAAATTAAGTTGACATACTTAAAACAGATTGGCTCTAAATTAATTTTCATCACTATGAACCGTCAAACCAACATTTTTTCCTTGGTTTGCTTGTTGCTCCTCGCAACTAATTTCTTTATTCTAATTTAACAATAAGGTAGCCGACAAAAACATCTTAAGGTTTCGGTAAAACATAATCTGTCCATTTTGTTTCATTGACCGATGCTTACCTCCGAACAAGGTGTTAAATACTATTACTGTAAGTTATACCGCACCATGAATTTTCAAGGTATACCGTATGGTATACTGCACCGCATACCGTTACCGTTTTCGTAAAAAATAAATGTTAGAATATTATTTTAAAATGACATAATTTATTTAATAATTTATTTTTACACATTTTATATGTATTCTAATTTTTCTCATCATAATTTGTCAAATATAAATAAAATATATATGATAGAAGATATTTTTTTAATATAAAAAACATAAAAAAAATGTTATATATGGAGCAAAATAAGTAATACTAAAAAAATTATTTTATTGATATACTATAAGTATAAATAATACCATCCATATACTTTGCATATACTATAAATATAAATAATACCATCCATTAATTTTTTTTATATTAATTAAGAAAATTAACAAAAAATTTAAAATAAATGTTTATTTTATGATATGTGTATTATTTTTATTTTAATGTTTTATATATTTATGATATTTTGATGTAAAATAAAAAAAATATGAGCGAAAAAATTAAATACTACAGTACGTACCACACAATATATGCTGTATATCGTGATTTTTAGATAAAATACATACAAAAAGTGCGTGGTATGTGATATACCGTGAAATACCGTGGTATACTGCAATATACCACACTGTAAAATGACAAAACGTAAAAATATTTGTACCCGCGGTAAGTGGTATACCACGGTATTTAATTCAGTGCCTCTGAATACTTAACACAACTGGATTACTTAACAATCAAACAATTAATTATTGTTAAATAAAAAAAGCCTTAAAATAGTACTTTGGAAAATGACTATTCGTATCCATAAGGACCACAACTTTCCACAAATGATAGATATTTCTGATGTAAGTCTAGCTTATGTCATATAAAAATTGACAATTTAACCCAAATTTTTATAAATCAGTCAATTACATTATTAGTCTACAAAAATCCTACTATTTTTTTTTTTTAACTTTTTCCCCTTTGCCTTTTCTTTTCTCTTGTTCTATTTTTTCGTCAAGTAGCAACCCCCTTTTGACACTTTTCTATTTCCTTTTTTACCACTTCTTTCTTGTTGGAACAAAAAAATCGTTTTTTCTCTTTTTCTTACAGAAACCTTTTTTTTTTCCGTATTTCTTACATTTAACCATGCATTCTCTTGTTTTTTAAGTTTTCTATGATTTTAGTTGTTCACTTTGATTTTAATTTTACTCTGATTTCAATTGTTTCCTTTGATTTAGGATTTTTTTTATAATTTCATTGCTTGCTTTGATTTATAAATTTTTTTTTCTGATTTTAGTTTTTGCCCCAAATTTTCTTTCCTCTAATATGTCCTCAAAAGAAATCTGAAATTTAACACAAGATAGTCTAAAAAAAGGAGAAACCAAACTCCTAACACTAAAAAATTGAGACCTTATTTATTCTTTTATCAGTAGATTTTTGTTCTTTTTACAAGCAATTACTTGTTCTTTCATTAATTCCTACTTGTTATTTAGATATACTAGTTGAATGTTCTTTTATTAGTTGTTATTTATTTATTTTATCAGTAGGTTTTGTTCTGTTATCAATTAATGTATGTTTTTTAGATAAACTACCTATCTGTTTTTTTATTAGTAATTATTTATTATTTCATCAGTAGTTATTTGTTCTTTTACGAACAATTATTTGTTCATTTATCAATTCTTGTTTTTTATTTAAATAAACTAGCTGTCTTTTATTTTATTAGTAGGTATTTATTAGTTATTTGCTTTTTTATTAATTTAAACTTGTTATTTGGATAAATTAGTTGTATGTTTTTTTATTAATAGTTATTTGTTCTTTTATCAGTAGTTATTTATTCTTTTTTCAATTATCACTTGTTATTTATATAAACTAGTTTTTTATTCTTTTATTAGTAGTTATTTATTCCATTATATGCAACTATTTGTTCTTTTATCAAGTGCTACTTGTTATTAAGATAAATTAGTTGTTGGTTCTTTTATTAGTTCTTATTTGTTCTTTAGAATTTCTGAAAAAAAGGTAAAAAGAGTAGATAAAAGAAAAATAAAAAACTAGGAACAATACCAAACAAAAAGAAACAAAGAAGAAAAAAGGAAAGAAAAGAAGCAAAAATGAATTGGAAAAACAAAAGAAAAAAAGCGCTGAAGGAATGCAAAAAATAAAAAAGGGCAATGAAACGGGAAAAAAAAAAGACGAAATGAAACGAAAAAAAAAAGTCGATGAAAATAGAAGAAACCAAAAAAAATTAAAAAAAAAGGGTGAGGAAAAGAGCGGAAACGGAAACAAAGAAGAGAAAAGGAAAGAAAAGAAGCAAAAATGAATTGGAAAAACAAAACAAAAAAAAAAAGCTGAAGGAATGAAAAAAAAAAAGAGGGGAATGAAACGGGAAAAAAATAGACGAAATGAAACGAAAAAAAAAAAGACAGAACAAATTCAAAAGAAAAAAAAAAGAATAAAACTGTTGGGCCACTACCTACAATTTTTTTATTCATGATTTTATTTTTTGACTGAATCAGATCTAATCTGACAAGAAAGCTGAAAAGTAAAAAAGAAAAAACACCAAACTACAAAAAGAGGGAAAAATGGAACAAGCAAAAAATGTGGTGAAGAAAAAAAATGGAAGGAAGAAAAAAGGTGGAAAAGAGAAATGAAAAAGAAAAAAAAAAAAAAAAAGGAAAGAAGCCTATCGGAGAAAGAGGAAGAATCCAAATACCACAAAAGCTTGAACTTGCAACCTTCATTGTTTACCCTACACGCAACAATCACTGCACCAAAATCAGAGTTATGCCAAAAGTGCATCAAATAAATATATAAACTAAACTAACTTATGTGTCCTGCCTCACAAATGAGTCGAGCGCACAATAAGAATTTGGCAACTGGGAAACCGGCGGAGAGAACAGAGAATAAAAAGATGCGTAAATCTTGCGCGCGCCGGGCTTATCCATGCGCAAAGGCACTTAAGATTATTTTGCATTGAAGCCGGCCTTTTGATAGTATTCCTTGCTTGGCCGAACGTTAATGTAATTGGCGGATAGACGGTACCACAGGTGCGAGCGACAGCTACAACATTTGATTTTGTTTTTCCTGTTTTTCTTGTCCTCGCACGCAGGGATGGCAAAATCGAACCTGACTCGATAACCTGGCCCAACTCACTTGAACCCAAGCCTGATCTGACCTGATTTGACTAAAAAAATCAACGACCTGAATCCGACTGTGCCCAACCCGATCTAAACCCGAACCCGATTAAAGGGAAATCCGAGAAAACCCTAATCAAAATGACCCAAACCCGAAATACCCGAACCCAAAATGACCCAAGCCTGAATTGACCCGAACCCAAAATGACCCAAACTCGAGACTGACCTAACCTGAAACCGAGATGACCCGATAACTAAACCCAACAAGACCCGATTTTAACCCTCACCCTAAACCTTAATTTTCTTTTTTCATTATTTTCCATATTAAGTCAGTCCTAAATATGGAGGTTTTCATGTTTAATAACTTCCATTTCTTAAGATTTTCATATTCAGTATGTCTTATATTTAGGAATGGTGACTTCCGTTATTAGTAACTTCCATTTTTTTGTACTTCCATATTTAGTAAGTCTCATTTTTTGAGATGAGACTTTCATATTTAGTAGTTTCATTTCATTTTTTAAAATATTCATGTTTAATAATTTTTATATTTTGAGAAAGGATTTCCATATTTAGTAACTTCTATCTTTTTAGGACTTTTATCTATTGCAAGTATCTTATTTGGGGAAAAAACATCCATATTTAGTGAATCCCATATTTGGATTTTTCCAACATAAATAATTTTTATATTTAGTAAGTTTAATGATCTTAATAGGTAATTATTAAAATTACAATATTCATCCCTAAACTTTTAAGTATAGTGCAATAACGTACCTAAATTTTAAAAAATTTTATTTTAGTCACCCATAATAATTACAACATGGATTCTAAAATTTTTGAAATCTTTGCACTTTCACCCAAAATTTTTCAAATTTTACAATTTAGTCACTGATAATTAACTTGATTTGCATTTTGTTGTAATTTCAAAGAAAATTCATTAAAACATAAACATAACAAAATTGTCATTGTGTATGTCTAGGTGATAGTTGGATGAAGATCTGAATAATCTGTACAATGATAGTTAAAGCTTATGGGTTTAGAAAAACAATCAAATATTACTAACAATATTAAATTACTTAAATATGTACTAAACTACAATAAAGAAGATTTTTATGAATATTTTAATTAAATATACTAAACAATGAAAATTTAATTTAAATTAAATCACAAAAAATTGAATTATTTGATTTAAATTTTTAAAAAATTGAATCGATTCAATCGTTTTGACTTCACATCAGTAACCCACATGAACACAAAGGTTGACCCGAATTTGACCCAAAAGCTGGCCTGAAGTTACCCGAGACTAAAATTGACCTGACCTGAAGTGAACCCGAACCCAAATAAACCTGGCCCAACCCAACCCGAACCCGAAATCAACTCAACCTGAAATCAACCCGAACCCAAATGACCTGACCTGAACCCGACCTGGACCCGAATTCATGCTAACCCGACTAGACCCGAACCTAAATGACCTGACCCAAACCTGACCCGACCCACCTAATTGCCATCCCTACTCGCACGTCTCTCCCTCTCTCCTCCTTTTGGCTTTTTCCCTTCATCTTTTCATGTTTTGTTTTTCCTTTTCCCCCTTCTCTGTTTTTTTCCTTTTCCTTCTTTTCTATTTTTTCTTTCCTTGTTTGCTTCTTCTTCCCACGTTTATTTTGTTTTCTTTTTTTGCTTTTCTTAACATTTCGTTTTGTTTCTTTTTTTTTTTTCTCTTCTTTTTTCTTTTTTCTTTTTACCTCTTTTCTGTTTTTATTTTTTTTATTTTTTCACGGCTGAGGCATCCTATTTTCATATTTTTTTTTTACTTCATTCTTTGTTTTTATATTTTTTTCCCTAAAAGTTATCTAGCTCTTTTTTTTCAAGATTGTCAAATAATAAAGTAATAAACAGCTAGTTAACTCAAAAGATCAAACAAACATTTGTAAAAGAACAACTAGTTCCTTTAAGAGAACAAATAAATATTGATAAGAGAACTAGTTCGTATGCATTCTTTTACCAATTTCTATTTGTTCTTTTATTAGTTATTATTTATTCTTTTATCAAATTTATCTATTCTTTTATTAGTTTTTATTTATTTTTTATCAGTTTTATATGTTTTCTTATCATTTCTTACTTGCTTTTTTTTTTATCAGTTTTAGTTGTTCTTTTATTAGTTTTATTTGTTCTTTTGTCAGTTTTTTTTATTTATTTACCAATTCTATTTATTTTTTATATGTTTTATATATTCTTTTATAAGCTTCTGTTTGTTCTTTTATAATTTCTTATTTTTTATTTTATAAGTTTTATGTATTTTTTTATCAACTATTATTTATTCTTTTATCAGTTTTATCTATTGTTTTATCATTTCTTGTTCATTCTTGTAACACCCTCATATCCCACATGGGTGAATTGTGGGAAGCCTTATGTGGATATATAGGCTCCAATTCCAGAACATAAGCACTTAGCGCTTATCCTTTTCTAAAGGATAGCCCATGTGGTATGGGCAGGTGTTCTGTTGACCAGTTCTGGACTTGGGTTGTTACAGATGGTATCAGAGCCAGATTCGAGGAAGGCAGTGACCTCACTCAGTAAGTATGCTTCTTGTTTGTTTGCTAAGTTAAGGACCTTTGGTAGATTTTGGATAGTTTCCATAATTGAGCATAATATACTGGCAAGGTTAAAAACAAAAGTTAACAACTTGGCCTTCAATAGGGAGGCTCGTAAAACAATATACCAATTAATTTAACATCTAAGATGAGATAGGAGTTACCTAGAGCCTCACCTAGTGTTATAAGTTAAAAGTTACTTCCAAAATTGTTTTCCTACTCTAGACTAAACCTTCTCCTTTTTAGGTTATGGACTCACATGAGCATCCTACTCTTTGGGCTAACAAACACATGCAAAGGTTTCATAGATTTTATGAATAGAGTGCTCCAACCATTCCTAGATTAGTTTGTCATTATTCTCATAGAAGATACCCTGACTTACTCACCAAATGCTGAAATTCATAAAGAACGTTTAAAAATTTTGCTTCAAACATTGAAGAAGCATTGGCCATATGCTGAGCTAAGGAAGTGCGAGTTTTGGTTGGACAGTGTCGCATTTCCAGGTCACATGCTAATTAAGGATGGAATTTCAATGGATCCTAGCAAGGTTTAAGCTGTGATGAACTGGCAATAACTGAAGACTGTGTCTGAGATTCAGAGTTTCTTTGGTTTGGAGGATTATTATAGACATTTTGTATAAGGTTATCCAAAGTTATTAATCCCTTAACTTAACTGACTAAGAAAAGTTAACCATTCCAGTGGACCAAGTAGCATGAAAATAGTTTCTAGGACTTAGAAAAACGGTTAATCTGTGTACATATTCTTACTCTTCTTAATAGGCGAAAACACTTTGCAGATTATATAGATGCATCGCATTAGGGGATTGGCTGTGTATTAATGTGAGCAGGGAAGGTGATCGCTTATGGGTCTAGGCAGTTGAAGCCTCATGAGCTTAATTACCCAACTCATGATTTGGAGTTGGCAGTTGTCATACATGCGTTAAAGCTTTGGAGACATTATTTATATGGAGAAGAGTTTGAGGTCTTCACTGATCACAAAAGCCTACAATATCTATTGTCACAGAGGGAACTCAATAATCGACAGCGTCGTTGGGTTGAATATCTCTCCGATTATAGTTGCACTATTCAGTATCACCCAGGTAAAGCCAACCTAGTGGCTGATGCTTTGAGTAGAAAAACGGGTGCTAAACTGAATGCTATGGTGGTTTCTGAGTGGACACTACTAGAGGAGTTTAGTCATATGAGCTTAGGTGTTCAAGTGAAGGGACCCTAGGTTCTCATGGCCAGTTTGCATATGGAGCCTACACTTGTGGCAAGGGTCAAGGAGGCGCAAAATGAGGATCCACAATGCCGAGAATGGTCAGTTCTAGGGCAAAAAGGATTCAGTGTGGATGTGGATGGTACCCTAAAATTTCCAAATAGAATTGTTGTTCCTCAAGGTAGTGAGGTGAAGTATGATGTTTTATCGACGGCACATGCATCTCGGTTGACCATCCACCCGGGGGGCACCAAGATATACCATGGTTTGAAGAAAAGCTTTTGGTGGAGTGGCATGAAGAAGGATATTGCAGAGTTTGTATCTAGATGTCTGACTTGTTAGAAGGTCAAAGTAGAACACCAGAGACCTGGAGGACTGCTACAGCCATTAGAGATTCCTCAATGGAAGTGGGATGACATTGCAATGGATTTCATAGTCGGGCTACCTGCCACTCGTCGTCGACATGATGCAATATGGGTTATAGTTGATCGGTTAACCAAGTCAGCCCACTTTTTGGCAATCCAAAAGACTTGGCCTGTAGCTAGATTAGCTGAATTATACATATCTGAGATAGTTCATCTTCATGGAGTACCGAGGAGCATTGTTTCTGATAGGGATCCACGATTCACAAAACAGTTTTGGCAGGCTTTACAAGAACAGTTGGGCACTGTGACATTAATGAGCACCGCTTATCATCCACAAACAGATGGGCAGTCGGAGAGGACTATACCAACTATTGAGGATATGATTAGAGCTTGTGCACTGGATTACAAGAACTCCTGGGATAATGACCTGCCACTAGTGGAGTTTGCTTATAATAATAGCTATCACTCCAGCAGTCAGATGGCCCCATATGAGGCTTTGTATGGACGTAGTTGTCGTACTCCGGTGTGTTGGGAAAAAGTGGGCGACAGGTCTTTATTAGGACCAGATTTGGTACAACAAACTTTAGATAAGGTCAAAATAATAAAACGACGATTGGTAGTGGCTCAAGATAGGCAGCGGAGTTATGCAAACCAGAGGCGTCGTCCCTTGGAGTTTTCTGTTGGTGATCATGTGTTCCTAAATGTGTCACCGACCAAGGGAGTTCAACGCTTTGGAGTGAAAGGAAAGTTAGCCCCGCGCTTTGTTGGACCTTTTGAAGTTTTAGAACGGGTTGGAGAGGTGGCTTATAGAGTAGCTTTACCACCTAACTTGGCTAGAATTCATAACGTGTTCCATGTGAGTAATATTCGAAAGTATCAGCCAGATCCAGTACATGTTATTCCGTGGGAGCCGTTGCAGTTACACGAGGATTTGACTTACGTCGAGGAGCCTTTCGCCATTGTGGATTGTAGAGAAAAGGTTCTGCGCAACAAAGTCATTCAACTGGAAAAGGTCATTTGGAATAATCATGGAGAGCAAGAAGCAACCTGGGAAGTTGAGGATGAGCTTCGAAAGAAGTAT
This sequence comes from Aquilaria yunnanensis, assembly GCA_039654915.1. Lineage (NCBI taxonomy): Eukaryota > Viridiplantae > Streptophyta > Magnoliopsida > Malvales > Thymelaeaceae > Aquilaria > Aquilaria yunnanensis. The sequence continues at coordinate 41,826,658 of CM077599.1, read as the reverse complement.
CCACAGCTTTAAAGTACTTATCAACACCTTCTTTCAAATTTGGGGACAAATTTCTTTTAAGGGAAGGAGGCTGTAATAACCCTAGAAATTAAGGAAAATAAAATTACTAAATTACCCTAAAAAAAAAAAAATTGTAAAAAAATAAATAAATAAGTAAATAAAATAAATAAATAAAAATAAATTAATTAGCATTTTGTCCTTAAGGGTATTTTTGTAATTTTACCTACCAATTTAGAAAATCTATATAAAATTTAGAATCTTGATCCTTAGATAATTCCTTTAGTAGTTATTAAGTCAAATTCCAAACCAGAAGCTCAAAGTCATTTTCTTTAGGCTAGGGCCATTTTTGTCATTTCCAACTGAGCATCGGATGAAAAATCTGGGAGCACCATTGAATTCTTCTCGCAAAAATGAGTCAAAAGAAATTTACTTCACTCAATTCTGAATTCATTTGCTTAGGTTTTAAAAAATTTAACCTACACGCGTGTAAGGTTTATACCGAGTTCGTATGACTGTTACATGAGATAATTTCTCTGCTAGACTTAATTTTTTATCTTACAAGAATTTTTTTAGCCGCAACCCTCCTAAAATATTTTAGTTTGATGTCAATTTATTTTATCTCATTTTATTTTATTATTATCACATTCACCATTAATTACCCTATAATTATACATTTTCTTTTTTCTTTTTCTCTTTCGTCTCTGTCTCCCTATATTTTTATTTACTCATTTTTTTTCTTTTTCTTTCTTTTCTTTTCCTTCCCGGATATCTACCAATCTCCTAGCCAAACCCTACGCACAGTCTTATTTTTTTTCCTTCGTCTTTTGCATCAAAAGCAGCCGCAAGCCACATAACCACACCACAAAAATTTGAACCATGGCCGCCGGTCCGTATAGCTTCAGTTCTGTTCCTCTCTTCAATTTATTTAGCTGAATTAAATATGCTTATAATTCCTTCATTAATCCTGGTCTTGCTCATTAAATTGGAGAAGAAGACATCACACCAAAGGATCGTCATCGCTCTCTCCGTTTCGTTACCGTCGTGATCGTATTCATTGTCGAGCCAATGTAAGTCCAACCTTTTGGGTTTTATTTCTCCATCATCCAACCAATTTTGAATTCTATTTAATTCTATATTTTTTTTCCTAGATTTGTTAAGTTGAAGGGAAACCCCATCCGGACACTAAAAGCTATTCTACGCGTACCGGCGATCCTTGAATTCGTTTGTGTGAGTCTAATTCCTTCAATATCCCTCTTTTAATTCTTTTTTTTCCAGCACCTAAAGGCCTTATATCTTTGCTGTAAATATTTGGTAGATTATCATTAATCCAATTTTTGGGTTTTTCCACTCGTTTCCGGTACAATCTTGTCCATACTTGGTTTTAAGCCCCGGTAAGCCACCGTAGCCTCTTTTAAAAAACATTATCTTGGCTGCCAATTTTGAATATTACAGCCCTAATAATTCTTTTTTCCTTGCTGTCCATGTTGTTACAAAGGGTTAAAAAAATCCTTACTTGAAGGTTGGTGCTTCTTTGGACTCCCGGAGCGCCAAAGATCCCGAAAACACATCGGTAACTGAAATAAAAACTTTTTCCTTCTAAGATCAGTTTTTAAAGCTACTAAATGAGTATATAACTCAGTGTGTGGCCGCTGAAATTTTTAGGATCAATATCAAGAAGGCTCCCGGCACAATCTCGAATAGGCACGAGGCCACCGAAGACACCCCGAGACCCTTTTTGTCTACTAGGTAAAATTTCGGCCTAGATGTTAAGAACATGAACCTTCCAAGTACCATTTAGGAAAATTTCTAAATTTTAGCACATTTTCTAATTTTCTGCCTTACTAACATTTTGTAGGACGGTCCTAGGAAATCGCCCCTTTCGCCGTATTATTCCGAACTAGGTAAGGGGGAAGAGCGGGTTAGTTCTCGTGGGCCCTCTTAGGCCCAAAATAAGCATAAACCCGAATAATAAATTTTAAGTAAACAATTGGGCTAAATAAAATCTTTAAATGCGTGGGCAACATGCGTAGGGTAATTAATTAGTTTTCTAGAATTTTATTTTATTTTATTTTATTTTGTTTCTCTTCCATTGAGATGTAATTTTGGTTGGTTGGTTGTATGGTTGTAATGATGTGATGTATGATGTATGTTTGGCGCTAGTATCATATTAGGACCGCTTATAACAAAAATTAAATTAGAAATATGTTAGGACCGCCTAAATAAACACCGCTAGTAGCATGTTTAGGGCCGGGGAGACAAACACCGCTAGTACCATGTTTAGGGCCGACAAGCTTGTTAGCAACATGATAAGATCGGAAGGAACCGTTAGTGGCATGTTAGGGCCGTAATAAATTATTATAAGCCGATAGATAAAGGATTAGGAGCGTAAATACTAAATGACCAATTTAGAAAGAATTCACGAGAAATGAGATGAACATTTATCACAAATACACTTAAAAGATATCATTGATTGTCATGACATCATGTAACACTAAACTAAGATAACATGATAAAAGAAATAAGATGCACTAGAATCATGACACTCTACTAAAAAGAGCTAAAATAAAATGAGCTACGGTCATGCATCAATTGGTTGTTGCATATGATTGATGCTTGTCATACACAAGATTGCATTAAGTAAAAGATTTGAAGAGTAAGATAAAATACGAGGCATGCAAGGTTGGTGACAAACCATATCTACATGACCTAACAAGCCGTAAATTTAGACGAGAGGTTCGGAACGGACGATTCGAACCCGAGAGGCATGTTAGGGTGGCGGCGGACCGTCCCTAGTCATGACCCGATATTGACACGAAGTATGGAGATATGATTTGTGCGCTGTCAGACCATAGCTGGCGAGGGACTATGCTTATGGCTGTTATCACGAGAGGCTCTACCTCGGCGTAGGTATCCCGAGAGGCTCTAGCTTGGTGGCATCCCTAGTGGCACTGCCTAAGAGTTATCCCGAGAGTGGGTGATGTACACACTCACCACCCTAGGTTCGTCTGACGGCAATTAAGTATTGGATTAAGTGATCGATCAAGAAGATATTATTTATTCGGTAAAAAGAATTATGCATATGCATGGTAGTTCAAGCATGCTAGTAGGATTTTGATTTTGTTGTTATGATGTTGTATGGAATTGTTCTTTAAGTAAATTGCTACAGCTTAAAGTTTATTATTCGTTGTTTTTTTGTTACGGGAATATTAGGACCCACGTGATGGGCCTGATACTTCCCTCTTACTGAGCAAGTTGTGCTCATCCATCCTCTTAACATGTTTTTCTAGGTGAGTACTATGAGGAAACAAAGTACACTGAACCATATAACGAGGTTCAAGGTGTGGAGCAGACTGAGTGAGAGTACGCTGTAGCCCCTCGAAAGTAGAACTGGTTGGGATTGGGTTTTAACTTTGTGTTATTTGATTTCTAAAGAAACATATGGTTTGTTTAAATTGGCACCTTATCCGCATATTAGTTTTCCTGGGATTGTCACTTAACTACTCTGATTTCGTTTAATACTCTTATTGTTTGGAAAATAATTTAAAATAAAATGTTTTATCTCACATTTCTTAAATTATTTTAATTAAATGCTTTATAATTTTGGGAATTTAAGATATCTTTTAAAATTAAGGTTTATAAAGTTGGGGGCGTAACAATTCTTGTTTCCAACGTTTTCTTTGTTAGGCTATGTACCTTAGTTCTTCTTCTTCATTCATAAAAAATTGAATTTTTCTATGCATTCTCAAATAATATTGATTAAAGAAAGATATATGTGGAGCTTTATTTAATAATAGTGCATGCATATGTGTGTAGAATTACAACAAGACAGTTTGACTGTTTTATCTTGAGTGTAGCATAACTGAGGTCGTTGTACCGATATAACATGGAACATTGAAAAGAAAGTTTATAACTATATTACTCACCCCAATTATTCTTGAAATATAGGGGATATTTTTATTCTATTTTCTAATTATTTTACTGTACAAAATTTACTAGTTTTATTGTGGAAAATCATCTCTTTTCGTGCCATCGGTGTGATCAATTTTTTTTTTAAATTTTAAATTTTATTATTTTTAAAGTTTATAATATTTTTACGGTGTAAGAACAACAACTTTTTACGATTTGTCATTTTCTTATGGCGGCGAATCGTGACTATGTTAAAAGTGAATTCATGTTTCCTGAAATTGATTTTTTTCTAACTTATATGATGTCCTTCCTTTTGATATTGGATTTTAGATTTGGCTCATGATCACGTTTGGTACGGTCGTGGAGTTTAGAAATTTGTTGTCACTGGTTTATATTTTTTGTTATGAGATTGTCACGGTAAAGGATAAGAAATGTTTCTTTCAGTTTGTAATCTACTCGTAATTTATTGTCAAGTGTTTTTTGTAGCACCAATCTTTATAGTTTTTTATGGCACGGTTAGATATTTGGCATTAAAAAAAGTTTTCTTTCTTAATCCTATGCATTATCAAATTTGGTCAAAAGGAAAAAAAAAAATCAATTTTGCTTCTGGTGCAAGAATATTGGAAAAAATGGCACACTTGATACATGGAAAACTTTCCCAAAAATTTCATTTGTTGGGAGCAATAGTGATTGATGAATTTACAAAATCAAATTTCAAATTTTTGGGAAGAACATTTTTGTGCTATCAATGGTCATTTGAAAGAGGAGAATTTTTTATCTTCTTTTTTAGGGTGGAAAAGAGAAAGTAAAAAGGAACTTTGATTGATAAAAATATTTGGAAAAGATCTGTTAGAAAATTTCTTGGAAAATTTTTTATATCTCCTCATTTTGATTTTTGTTTTGGTGGCTTAGGTAGTAGGAAAGATCTCTTTTTGAAAGAGAATCATGTGTTGCCTTGTACTTTGGCAATAAAAAATCTCCCAAAGAGAGATAAATACTTGTTGTCTGAAATTTCATTTATGGGAGATCAAAATTTGTTGCATCGGGTTCAAGTTTGTAGGAAGAAATTGGTTAAAGATTAGACTTTAGTATGGGTCTAAATCAAGGCATCAATGTGGCACTCATAAAATAATGTCGCATAACCTTGTCTCATGAGGCACAAAAAATCCAAAAGAGTTTTCATATATGATATGCTCATGTCCCAAGCAAATGCAAAGGAAATACAAAAAGAAAAAAAGATAGACACCTAGTTATGCTATTTAAGAAATGCACATCGACTGAAACAAATACGGAAAATAAGGTGGACACCAATTTACATGTTTGCATATTCATTTAAGAATATTTAGACATCCTATAACATAGGAAATCATGAGCATGTGGATTACCATTGAAGCATGTTTAGAAATCCCATAATATGCAAAATCGCAAACTCGAATCTATGATAAATTTATTGGCTACATGATGTGGGTTGGATGAAAATAAAAATTATGGGAACTAAAATTTGAGCTCCAAGCTCACCACTACCTACAAACATGAACATCATTGCTAGCAACTTCTGGCATGTGGTCAATACACCTTAACCTTTGACACTTATAAAATCTTTGATCGAAGTTAAAGGTTAAAAAGGCTACATCAAGGGGGATGGTTTAAGCCCAAATTGAATGGAGCTTCCTAGGAGGATACCCAACCTAAAAATCAAAGGTCTTAAGGCATGGGTTTTGAACAGGAAAAGTGAATCATAGAGAAACAGTTAAGAGATGCATCATTTCAAAGATTTATTTCTAGCCCCATCCCTATGATGTAGATATATCTATCCTATAGTGATTGAGGGTTGAGTATTAGCTTTGAATGAGAATCTATAACTTTTTATTGAATGGAGTGTCAAAGTTTTAGGAGCACACTTGATGGACCCTTATGAGCATTGGAGTGAGGCTAATCCTTGGGCTATTCTTAAAATTGCTTATGAAAAAATTAGGATGCACATGGCTATTAATAGTGTCAGCTTATAAGGTCAATGGACACTCGGTTTATTATGTGTGTTAGGTGAACTTGTATCTATAAACAATCAACTTGTATCTATAAACAATCGTTGGTTCAAAGTTGTATCACTATTGGTTTTGGAACAAGGGAGCTGACTCACTAAGTAAAGGTTCAAGGTATCACTAACTTCATTATGCTTAACAAACTATCTTTGCCCCGATATATATGACAAGGAAAGTGATTAGGTAGGCTAGGCCCAAGAGCTTAGTGAACAGTAGATCAGAGTCTTGCGTGTAAAGACAACACAGAGCCCCAGGATGTGCTTTCGGGGGAAACCCTCTGATACTTAAGTTAGTTTTTTGGCAAGGAATAGCAGGGAGAAGGAGAGAATAGCCAAAATTCTTTACCTTAGGGTTTGTGAGAGGTTTATATAGTCAGAGCGTGCTTTAGGTAATTCACTCTTGGGTAAGAAATCTCATAGCTTATCTCGTATTTATGGGATACAGTTTCCTTCTAACAGGGAATTCCTTTTGAGGCCTATTTAGGCTTCCAGGGACGGCCCGACCCTTAGACATCTAGGTTTGGGCCTTCAAGTCCGTTTCCTACAAATGGCTCCCCCCCATGAGGGAATGTAGGTTAAGGGCCTTAGGTTCTTTGATGCATCCAAGCAACGTCATTTTTAGGGCAAGGGTGTGGTCCCCTCTGTTGGCTTCCTAGGGAAGTTGGTTGTACTTCACCATTTCAAGTTTTCTTCCTCACCACTCCTATCCAATTATGACACATGTCAGGCGTGTTAGTTGAAAGAAAGGCAAGGAGACATTCATTAAATGCTCTTTAGGGAAGTGGCTGGGCATGGCTATCTTAGCGGTTGCTAATGGCCACGTGTCCTTCAGTGGTTGGTCTATTCTTCCATGCCGTTTTCACTGTTTGGCTTGTTATGCTATTTTGTGATTTTGTTTCCTAATTATTGGCGCCGGAGTTCTCTGGTGTTTCTCTTCCGAAATTTCTCTTCTTCTTCTTACAATGTTCATTCTTCTTCAGTGCATTCAGGTAGTTTAACTATCAATATATTATTTTTATTTTTTATTGAAATGAAGAGGGAATTGTTGGGGTATATTATTTTAATAAAAAAATTGAAAAACATTCATTTTTACCTGCTAGCCGTTGTACACAAAATTAATGATTTTACTAACCTTGCGTTGCCTTTTAGTCTTAAACGGCTATACTTATCATTACTTTCAATTGTCCATTGAATTACTTGCAATGGTTTAATGCATTATTCTTGTTTTTAACATTTTATTTCTTAGGCTATATATGTGTGTTTTATTCATTTGGTTTGGAAAGTATTCACAAGCTCCTCTCTCTTCATATACCTTAGTTCTTCATTCATAAAAATATATTTTTCTATGTATTCTCAAATAATATTGGGTAAAGAAAGATATGGGTGAAGCTTTACTCTAAAACAATGCATGTGTATGTGGATTTACAACAAGATGGTTAAGCTATTTTTATCATGAAGGCAGCATGATTGAGGCCACTACACTTGTATGACATGAAATGTCTAAAAGAAAATGTGTAGCCATGTGAGTCATCCCAATCATTTTAGATGCATAGGTGACATATTTTTTCTATTTTTTAATTATTTTAATCTACAAAATTTACTACTTTTATAATGACAAATCATCTCTTCTCATTCTGGTGTGATCAAAATTTGTTTTGTTATAAAATTTTCCACTATTATTTCTAATATTATATTTTATTATTTATGGATTTTCTAATACGAAAGTTTATATTTTATCATTTTTGACTTTTCTAATAATTTTACGATGTAAGAACAACATATTATATGACACTAACACAAACTCCTTTACATGTGGTGGATATTTGCTGTTGATGACATCCCCCATTTACATTCATACAAATCAGGAGGTGCTACTCTTGCTAAACACAGAGGATTTGAGTAAAGGTGTGCAAGGGAGTGGAGGGTTTTAACAAGTATGATAGTTAATGGTGGACCTCAGTTGATAATAACCGCAATGTAATGGCTACTAGACTCTATCATATTAAAACATATTGTTTCCTATTGCATATATGGCACTTTTCAAATGTTGGGCTAGTCTTGAATTTAAAGAGGTCTAACACTTTTCCTTGTGCTTGACACTATGTAAGAGAACCGTAATTTTATTAGATAATTAATTTATTTTATTTACATGATCTTTGATTAGATTACACTTGCAAGCTATGTTTAGGTCAAGTCAATGAGTCAAATAGTCCTTAGAGTTCATAGGATTAAAAATCTAAAGTAAATTGACTATAATGAAAACTAGGGGAAAATTGGTAACTTGGCAATTGAAAGGTCAAAATGTGACTAAGAGAGATAGAATTACGCTTCTAGAGACAAAATGAGCATCTCGATGAAATTTTAACTCAATTTAACCAAATATTGGCCTTTTCTTGCTAAGGAAGAAAGGAAGGGTAAAATGGAAATTTCCAAGTCAAACATGGTCAAAATAGGTTTGTGAAGGTGATAAATGGTGTTTGAAACCATTTGGTGAAACTTGGTGAAGTTCGAAGTTAAATTGACCAAGTTTGAGAGTTATCTTACATGAGAAGCTAAGAAAGGCATTTTGGAATTTTTGGTTGCTCAAACTTGGTTAAACCCAAGTCAATCTTGATAAACCAAATTCAACCCTACTGAAGGGTAGAAAAATACATGGTTGGAAGTTGAGGAAAGAAAATATAAGATTTAAAGTTCATTTAGAGACATAGTTGAGAAGTTTATAGAGGTGGCATCCTTTTATCCAACGATTTAACTTTCTTTTCACCCATCCAGCATTTGTGTACTTGTGGGAGGGAAGCAACCTATTAATGAGGTATAAAATCAGCTTAAAAAATATGTGTGAGCACCATTTTCCCTTTGTTAAGTAGCCTAAACCTCAACTAACCATGCAAAAGCCTGAACCCTTTACCACTTTAATCACTTCACCCATTTTCCATCTTTATTCATCTCTAAACCCACAAACTCACTTTCTTCTCTTCCTATGCTCATTCATCATGTCCTAAACCCTCAAAAACATGGAAAATCACCAAATAAATGAAAGTAAACTAAGAGAATGAGAGCTTGTAAGTGAGAAATCAAGGGGAAAGTGTACGTGTTGCAATGGAGGGCTTAAGAGTTCAATTTCTCCAAAAGGTGACTACGGTTTTGGTATGTTTCTAAGGTGAGAATGTGTTTTGATTTAAGCTTAGTCCACCCTTGTTTAGATTGACCTTTCTACTCATAAAAAACCCATGATTTTGTGTGAGGTTAAGCTTGTGGAAAACAAGGAAAACTGATAAGCTTCTAAGAAGGGAGCTACGATTTTATGTGTTTGTTTTCTTCAGGTAAGGAGTGTATCATTTTTCATTCTAGTTCTTGAATAATGATTCTGCCCTTAGGCTAAAAAATATATTGGAAATATGGTTAATTTACTGTGGTTAAATAAGTAACCTCAAAGGATTAGGGCTGAGCTTGTAGGAGATGAATCTTTGAGCTTGCAAGTTTGAAATCTACATAAGTGTAATGTGTTCAAGCCCTTTTCTTTTTGAGAAGTTCTAGACATGTTTTAGCTTGGTGAAAGCTAAGGAAAATGGCAGGGCAAAAAGGGCACATGGTGGCCAATAGAGCCAAAGAGGGCTCAAGTGGCACTAAAGCTGGACCTAGCTCCTTGTTTCGGCAATAGGTGGTGTCCTTGGTGCATGGGCTGTAAAATGGTGTGTGGACCAAGCCTTGGATGCTTGGTAAATGAGTGTGGTGGAACCTTGAAGGTTTGGAAGCACAAGAGAGGTATGCCTCGGTTTGGGTATGTATGTGTTGTGACTGAGTTCAAGGGCTCGGTATGTGTGTATGCGTGTGCAACATGGGTTCCTAGGCACATGAGATTTTGGGGTACATAGAAGCATGGTGAGTTTGGGGTGCTGAGGTGCACACAGGTGTACCCAAGTGGCAATGTAGTCGTGTATGCCCAAGGGGTACCTGAGGGTGCGTCCAAGGGTGCGCTTGCGCATGCACCTGCGGGCTCGTGGCTGTGCTCGCCTAGTGGGCCACATGGGCACATCTTGGGGGCCTTGGTTTCTTGTAGGCCTTGGGTTGCACTTTGGGTATAACCCATGAGGGGGAGTCTAAGGCAAAGCCCTGAGGCCCAAACGACACTTGGGCCCAATAAATGACTTGGGCAATAAGTAAGTATGCATATGGGCCACTCAGGCCAAAAGGCCCTAAAAGGAGCAAGACACATCCCTGAGCACTATGTTCTACACAAAATATGGTCAAACCCCGCTACATATAATAAAGGAGTTTTTGAGCAAGTGAAAGCTGGCAAGCTCAAGGGCAAATGCAGGAATGCATGCTCAAGGGCAAAATGGACCAATGAGTGTTTTTTTGTTTGTTTGTTTGCTTGTGTGAGAAGTATGGGGAGTTATGTACCCAAAAGGGCATGATATGATGATCATTATGTAATACTTCATGCCAAAAGAGCTCATGGCATGCTCATATAGATTATAGGCAAGGTTCATGCATCATGACAATGTGTGCATATGGTCCATTAAATGTGTTGTTGTTATGTTTTGTTTCTTTTAGAATGCCTTACTATGTATTTATATACTTACTCTTATTGTTAATGTGCAGATAACATTGTGCAAGAGCTAAATAATCTATAGTGATTATTTGATACTTGTTTGTTAGCTTGTTATAGGTATATTTTGCATACATTGCATGTTCATTTTTCATATGTTGCATGCATTTATGGTCAGAGTCTAACACCAAACTTATTTGCCTTGTACAGCAAGGTACTTGAGCAATGACTTATTGGGTCGCTCATCGCTTGAGTTTTTCTTTCTTGGGCAAAGGTGGGTGTACCAACCATTTGGGTCATGAATATTTTGTAGCATGGTGGTAGTAGCTAGTAAGAGGTATACTAGTGTTGACTTTGACTTAGTATAACCATGGCATGTATTATTATTAATTCGGGTTAGGCTTATCAACCTATGACATTACTTGCTTAGGTTGATAGACAAAACACTTGGATATTGTGTTGCCATAGTATTTACATGTTATGAGTGTAGTTTTCATACATGGTTTGGCATGATATATTACCTATGCATGCATGGGCATTAAAATGTTTTCTTATGCGGCTGTACATATTTTATTCATATTTTCTTTAAATCCCCATCAAAATAATTTTTTAGTTTAATAAACTTAAGTATTTTATTGAAACTAGGTAAATGTTTTTCTTAACTCTCAAGTAAATACTAAACACTAAGCAAGTGGCTATGATTTACATGGTAAATCTTGGCAAAAAGATCCTAGAAATGATGAAAAATTTTAGCCTAATTAAGAGTTTGAATTAGGCAATAGAATGATCTAGCCTAATTAAAGTACTAATTAGGCATTTATTGGGATGGTTCCTCACACCGTGCTGAGGCCAAGGTGGCATGCATTTCTCGAAACATTGAACCACGCATTGAGTAGTTCAAGGGATTGCCACATAACGGAGTTAATTGGTGGCCTTTGGCACCACACAAAGATGACATCCTATGTCAAGCAACATATTGTATGGTTTCAGGAGCCAAACAAATGCAGCAGAATTTAATCAAAACTGTCCAGGATCCAAGTGAAACGAGGTAAACAGGGTGTTCAAAATTTTCATACCTAATTTCAGTTGGGATCTTTCACCTAACTGTAGATTCGAATCACAAAACTTGAATAGTTGAAGTGCCTCTTGGGATCACCACGCCTCCAACACATCCTGGTAGATCTGTTTTTCTTGTGCTGGCAGTGCTAGCTTGCGTCCTCCAAGGAATTGCAAAAAAAAAAGTGCAGCTGTCCTTTTTGGGAGGCCAGGGCAAAGCAGCGAATTTCTCACTAAAAGTTGTATTTATAGTGAGACTCAACTTCCAGGCCTAATGGGTTTCAAAGCCCTAATCCAATTAGGCTTTAATTTCGGGCTTAATAATGGCTTAACTTTTGGGCCAATTATTAACACGAAATTATCATGAAACCATAACCCAAATAATTAGTCTATGCACTATAATAATCCAAATAGCTCTATGTGTTCAACCCAATAAGGTCTTACTACATTGGCAATGATCATAAATCACATTTATGATCATAAGCAATGAGCGGTGTCTAGCAACACATCATTGCTACCCAAGTGACAAGATTATCGGTGATTCGACTAAACCTTTATGATCATTACCCATATATGCCATTGTCCCTTTGTCCTAGATATCAAGACTACGCACGAGACATAGAATGTGTCATTCTCGTATAGCCCAATCTTTGGTTTCTAAATTACCGAGTAGACTAACTTAAATTGATTACATTGATATTGTATATCAACTCATCCGAGCATGGCCATGCATTTTCTAAGTCTCATTTTATCAATGGGCCCGAAGATATCACTCCCATTACATAAGAGGGACAAATCCCATCTTGATCATACAAATCCTTCCTCATGATATGTGATATACCCAATGAGTTCCTTTAAGTTCACTCAGTTACGAGTAACAAAGGGAGAATCAAAGTATATGACTCATATGTAGGAAACCTTGATGACCTTAGGTCAAAGAACTACATATACCATGATCACTATAAGAATAACTTATGACACTCATATAACGATCCATGTAGCGTTCTCATGGTGGGTCGGTCCAGTATACAAGTTCTCCAACTTGTACCCATATATAGACTACATATCTCATATGAGTCTCTACATATGCTAGTTGTTATGTATTATTGAAACCCGGTCCACAATAATACTAGACTAGGGACATTTGAGAATATCATTATTCTAGGGTTACAATTATGTTTATTACGTTACACAGAAACAAAACAACAAACATAGTTGCTGGATTAATGCCTTAATAAAATATCATGGCTCAATGCGCAAAAATACAATCATCTCATGATTGGCTTTTGGGCACTATACTAACAATCTCCCATTTGCACTAAAGCCAATCATCCATGTATCTAATACCGATGGACCTAGAATGGCTATCATGCTTCTGCTGTGTAAGGGGCTTTGTCAGCGGATCAGCAATGTTGCTCTCTGTCGAAGTCCTACATATCCTCACATCACCCATCTCAATAATCTCCCTGATGAGATGATAGCGTCGGAGTATGTGTTTGGGTCACTGGTGAGATCGAGGTTCCTTAGCCTGTGTGATTGCTCCATTGTTGTCAAAATAGAGCTCTATCGGGTCGGCAATGCTTGGAACCATTCCAAGTTCAATGATGAACTTCTTGATCCAAATTGCTTCCTTCACAACATCGGAGGTGGCAATGTACTTAGATTTTGTTATAGAGTTGGCTACTGTCTCTTACTTTAAACTCTTTTAGCTCACAGCACCACCACCAATACAAAACACATAACTAGATTGCGATCTAAAATAATCCTTATTGGATTGGAAGCTAGCATCGGTGTAACCCATTACAACGAGCTCATCTTCATCTCCAAACACCAAGAATGCATCCTTAGTTCTTCGTAAGAACTTAATGATGTTTTTAACAGCTGTCTAGTGATTTTCACCAAGGTTTGATTGGTACCTGCTCATCATGCTCAAGGTATACGAGACATCGGGACAAGTACATATCACGGCATACGTGATAGATTCAATTGCTGAGGCATATGGAATCTTACTCATGCGCTCTCTCTCCTCAGGTGTACTCGGACACTGAGATCTAGAAAGAGTTATACTATGTGACATGGGAAAGAATCCTTTATTGCAATCTTGCATGCTAAACCTCTTTAGCACCTTGTCAATGTATGTACTTTGGCTTAGGCCAAGAAGCTTTCTAGATCTATCTCTATAGATCATGATGCCTAACGCATAGGCTGCTTCGCCCAAGTCCTTTATAGAGAAACATTTCCTTAGCCAAATGTTTACAGACTATAGCTCGAAAATGTCATTCTCGATGAGTAGTATGTCATCTACATATAACACCAAGAAGACAATAGTGCTCCTACTAACCTTCTTATAGACACAAGGTTCATCTTCATTTTTGATAAAACCAAACTCTTTGATTGCTTCATCAAAATGAAGATTCCAACTTTGAGAAGCTTGCTTCAGTCCATAAATGGACCTTTGCAACTTGCACACTTTATTGGCATTCCCAAGAGTGATAAAAGCCTTAGGCTGTGTCATGTACACATCCTCAAGTAAGTTTCCATTTAGGAATGTAGCATCCATTTGCCATATCTCCTAATCATAGTGTGCAGCAATAGCCAACAAAATTCGGATGGATTTAAGCATGAGAACTGGTGAAAAAGTTTTATCATAGTCAATACCATGAATTTGCTTGAAACCTTTTATAACCAATTGTACCTTAAAGGTTATCACATTACCATCCATGTCAGTTTTCTTCTTAAAAACCCATTTGCACCTTATAGGTTTGACCCCTTCAGGTGGATCAACCAAAGTCCATACTTTGGCTTTCATACATGGATTCCATCTTGGATTTCATGGCCACTAGTTACTTTTCAGAGTTAGGCCCCGACATAGCTTGTTGGTAGGTTGTGGGCTCATCCTGATCCATGAGCATCACATCGCTAGTGTGAGTCACAAGAAATCCATATCTCTTGGGCTCACGCCAAATCCTACCAGACCTATGTGGGCTCTGTGCTACAGGAACAGACTCTTGAACCATAACATCTTGTGGTGTCTGTTCAAGTTCCATTTCAGGTTTGATGAACCCTTGTTATTCTTGAATTTCTTCAAATTCTACTTTCTTCCCACTAGTTCCTTTAGAGATAAACTCTTTCTTTAGAAAGACACTAGTTCGAGCAGCAAACACTTTTTGCTCAAAAGGATTGTAGAAATAGTAACCTTTTGTTTCTTTGGAATACCCAACAAAGGGCCATTTATGAGATTTGGGCCCTAGTTTGTCAGACGATTAACGTTTCATATAAGCGTCACAACCCCAAATCATTATAAAAGACAAACTCGGATGCCTCCCACTCTATATCTCATATGATGTCTTTTGAACTGATTTAGATGGAACTCGATTTAGTGTAAATGTAGCTGTCTCTAGAGCATGTCCCCAACAGGAGTTTGGATGGTCAGCTTGACTCATCATAGATCAAACCATGTCTAATAGAGTTCGATTTCTCCTTTTAGATACACCATTCCATTGACGTGTACTTGGTGGAGTGAGTTGTGATACTATACCACACTCTTTTCAATAGTCAAGGAATTCTCGATCCAAGTACTCTCCATCTCAATCTGATCGAAGTACTTTGATACTCTTCCCGAGTTGATTCTCTACTTCATTCTTGAATTCTTTAAACTTTTCAAAGGATTCTGACTTGTGTTTCATGAGATACACATAGCCATATCTACTGAAGTCATCAGTAAAGGTAATGAAGTATTGGAAGCCACCTCTAGCATGTGTAGACATAGAGCCACATACATCACTATGTATGAGTCCTAGTAAGTCATTAACCCTTTCACTTTGCCCTATGAATGGGGCTTTGGTCATCTTGCCCAATAAACATGACTCATATGTCTCATATAATTCAAAATCAAATAAGTCCAAGAGTCCATCCTTATGGAGCTTGGATATGCAGGTCTCATTTATATGGCCCAACCGACAGTGCCAAACATAGGTCGGATTTGAACCATTCAATCTGAACTTCTTGGTATTCACATTATAGATTGGATTTTCGAGTTCTAGAACATACAACCTATTGCTAAGTTAAGCACTAATATAAAAGATTATATTCAAAGAAATCAAATTTCTACTAATAGTAGGCATAAAGTAGTAGTTGTCTAATTCTAAAACTAATCCACTAGGTAAAGTGAGAACATAAGTCCTTACAGTTAAGGTAGCAACCCTTGCTCCATTTCTAACACATAGGTCCACTTCACCTCAGGCCAATCTTTTACTCCTACTTAAATTCTGCACATTTGCACAAATATGAGATCCATATCCAGTATCCAATACCCAAGATAAGGAAGTAGAAAAGTTAGCCTCTATAATAAGAACACCTGAAGTGGAAGTCTTACTTCCCTTCCTCTTAGCAAGTTCTTCAAGATAGAGCTTGCAGTTGCGCTTCCAGTTTCCAGGTTGCTTACAATGGAAGCACTCCTCTTTCTTTGCCACACCACCCTTTGGTTTCAGTGCAGCTGAAAAAGAATTAGCATTGGACTTTCCTTTAGCTTTATCCTTCTTTTTGTTGGATTTTCCCTTTTCTTTTTCCTTTTTAAACCATCAAAATGGGCTTAGCCTTCTTAAGGTTTTGCTCAACAGTTCTCAACATGTTGAGTAATTCAGGGAGGGACTTGTCAAAGTCGTTCATGTTATAGTTTATGACGAACTGACTATAGCTTTCAGGCAACGATTGCAAGACTACATCAACAGCCAACTCTTTCTGAAGAGCAAATCCTAAACTCTCAAGATTCTCAATGTACCCAATCATCTTGAGCACATGAGGACCCATGGGACTTCCTTTAGACATTTTGTACTAAACAATGTGTTACAAGTCTCAAACCTCTCATGCCTAGCTTGCTCTTAGAAAAGCATTTTGAGTTGTTCGATCATATCAAAAGCCCCCATGTTTTCATGTTGCTTCTGAAGCTCAGATTCCATGGTGATAAGCATGAGGCAAGCAACAGCCAAAACATCATCAAAATGCCTCTTGTGAGCATCCTTTTCAGCTTTTGGAGTAGTGGCAGCAGGCTCATTCAGAATGGGCTGCTCGAGGACATAGGCCTTTCTTTCTTATTTAAGGACTATCTTCAAGTTTCGGTACCATTTGAGAAAGTTGGTCCCATTAAGTTTTTCCTTCTCAAGGATCGATCGCAATGAAAGTGTTGATGTGTTTTGTGCCATGGTTATCTACAATAGTAAATATGTAGTGTAAAAGTCATGCATTTTAGTTCATTTAATAAGGACTTTTATTAAATGATGCTCCCATTATTTTACTCAAAATAATAACCCTCGATATTATTTTGGAACACCTCGGCACTAAGGTATTCTAATGGGCCAAGATCCATATTTTACCACAACCTGAGTTAGGTTTGGCTTTTCTCTCAAGTTATAGTTATTTAGGTAAGCAACTTCTTGCCAATTGCATCTCATGCAACTTTTGGATAGTTGGTTCAACAATACTTGTCCAAGCTCATCTCATGAACTTAAGCCCAACTCTATGCCTTTAAGTCCCCAATCCTATTAGGATGACTTAGTTAAGTCAAACCCAAAGTTAGCAATTTGGATATCAGTATTATCCCATCACGCCTTATCAAGATGAACATAGGTGCTTTGCTTTCACAAACCCACCTAATGTTGATCAAAGTCTTGACGAGTGCCAACATTTAGAAGGCATCACATTTAATGACTTAATATTTGTTTGAGGGATTTTTCCTTTTTGATCTCACTAATTTGTTATCTCTGATTGTCTTATACATGAATCACATATAAATATAAAACATGCATCTCATTCTAACGAGAAAATAAACATGACATGGTTATAGCCCAAACTATGCGATATTCTCAAGCCAATGAGAACATCATAAAAGCCTAAGAAAAGAAAAGGGTCTTCACAAGCCCCTTCTGCTTCTTTCTTGGTTGCCTTTTTGTTGTCACCTCCTTGGACAATCCCATAATGTACCGTTAGATCAATTATAGAAACCTTGAGTTACATTCAAGGGGAGTAAGGTGAGAAGAGAATGTACATTGAGACTAACAAGAAAAGGCATGACTCGCAGGTCGTATTTACAAGTACAACCAATCAAGGGCTATAACCATGCACCATGCTTCAAACACCAATCAGCATAACATGTCAAATCTCATTCAACAAAAATGCATGCCAATTAACACACGTTGATTAACCAATTTTTATTTATGTAGCACTTCGCATACGGTGGTCTCGTTGGCGGTCAACCGGTGGGGTCAAAGGGAGCCGCCCTTGTGGGGGGTTACGAGGGGCCAGCACCCTTCTGGTGCAAAAAATTGTCTTACAATTGTATTGCCCAAGATCTTCTATTTTAAGCAAGTAGGCACCTGAGACACCTCCATTCGAGCCACCAAAAGTCTCTACTTTCGGTGCCCGAACAGGTTGAATCCGATCCATGCTAGGGTTTGGCAACCATTGCAAGAGTCCTAATCCATATAGGTATCTCATACCAATCAATGTCAGGTTAATCTCATTAACCAATTTGTGTCGTTTCTTCATATATCTTATTTATTCATTACGAGTTTCGATTTCATGCACCATGAATAAATCTAATTAATCATGGCCGAAAGCAACCGAACACACAATATCATGCGATTCAACATTAAACCCGATTTAGGGTTTCACTAGTAGCTCTGATACCACTGTAGGGTTTCGGGAGCCAAAGAAGCGCAGTGAAATTTAATCGAAATCCTCCAGGATCCAAGTGAAATGAGGTAAACCAAGTGTTCAAAATTTTCATACCTAATTTTGGTTAAGATCTCTCACCCAATTGTAGAGTCGAATCACAAAACTTGAACAGTTGACGTGTTCAAGCTCTCTATGGTATCCACATGAGCCTCTTAGGATCACCACACCTCCACCACATCCCGGCAGATGTGTTTCTCTTGCGCGCGCAGTGCTAGCTTGCGTCCCCCAAGGAATTGTAAGAGAAGAGTGCAGCTGTTCTTTTTGGGAAGCTAGGGCAAAGCAATAAATTTCTCACTAAAAGTTGTATTTATAGTGAGAATCAACTTCTAAGCCTAATAGGTTTCAAAGTCAAATTAGGTTTTAATTTCGGGCTTAATAATGGCTCAACTTTTGGGCCAATTATTAACACAAAATTATCATGAAATCATAACCCAAATAATTAGCCCATGCACTCTAATAATCCAAATAGCTTTATGTGTGCGACCTAATAGGCTC
The DNA here is from genome assembly GCA_039654915.1 of Aquilaria yunnanensis. NCBI lineage: Eukaryota > Viridiplantae > Streptophyta > Magnoliopsida > Malvales > Thymelaeaceae > Aquilaria > Aquilaria yunnanensis. The sequence continues at coordinate 41,807,876 of CM077599.1, read as the reverse complement.
TTACCACGTTGGCAATGATCATAAATCACATTTATGATCATAAGCAATGAGCGGTGTCTAGCAACACATCATTGCTACCCAAGTGACAAGATTGTCAGTGATTCAACTAAACCTTTATGATCATTACCCATATATGGCATTGTCCTTTTGTCCAAGATATCAAGACTAGGCACAAGACATAGAATGTGTCACTCTCGTATAGCCCAATCTTTGGCTTCTTGATTACTGAGTAGACTAACTTAAATTGATGACATTGATGTCATATATCAACTCATCCGAGTATGGCCATGCATTTGTTAAGTCTCACTCTATCAAGGGGCCCGAAGATATTGCTCTCGTTACATAGGAGGGACAAATCCCATCTTGATCATACAAATCCCTCTGCATGATATGTGACATACCTAATGACCTCAAGTTCACTTAGTTACGAGTAACAAAGGGAAGTATCAAAGTATGTGACTTATATGCAGGGAACCTTGATCACCTTAGGTCAGAGGACTACATATACCATGATCACTATGAGAATCATTTATGACACTAATATAACAATCCATGTAGCGTTCTCATGGTGGGTCGGTCTAGTACACAAGTTCTCTAACTTGTACCCATATGTAGACTACATATCTCATATTAGTCTCCACATATGCTAGTCGTTATGTATTATTGTAACCCGCTCCACAATAATACTATACTAGGGACATTTGAGAATATGATTATTCTAGGGTTACAATTATGTTTATTACGTTACGTAGAAACAAAACAACACTAACACATGATTGGCTTTTAGGCACAACACTAACACATATCACCCCTCGAGGAGAATGTTTTTACTTGAGAGTCCATGTGGTCAATTATGGCACCTTGTGGAGAAGGTAATTAGGCAACATATTAGTTATCGCCTACGTTACCATGCTTTTATGTCGTATCTTCACTTTGCTTCCATGTTCAATATTAAATGGCATCGAAGGGAACTAGATGCCACGGTTAAGGGGTTGACTTGGGACAAACATGTTTAGAATTTAGACTCTTTTTCTTACAATATTTAGTGGCAAGAATGCAGAAGGAACTAAAGTGGCTTATGAAAAAAGGTGATCATCCAACTCCAATTTCTAGATTCGCTGGGTTATTTGCTTCAAAGACACCATCTTCTAACATGCAAAAATTTTGGATATGATATATAGTTGTCATTTATTACTGTTTTGTTCCCATATGTAGGGGAGGAAGATTTTAAACTCATTGACATCCCTTACCTAGATGATGAAGGGTTTGATAATCTATTGCTCTATTCATCAATCAAAACTGTGAGCATGCTACAGTACTTCTTAAATATGTCTTTGGTAAATATATAGTTATGCTCTTCAATTATAATATTTAAATAGGTGATGAGAGAGATAGCTAAGCAGTTACCAAGGTTGGTGATAGGGCTTAACAAGGCTGTGACTAACAAAATATGGAAGGGGACTAAAAAGTTTTCACTGAAACAATGTGCAAGTGTTTTAGGGCTTCAATAAAAATAGTCTCCTTAATAAATTGTGCCCATGCATGGTGTGTTGGTGCTAATCTCTTGTAGAGGTCATGCATAGCCGTTAGGTAGTGAAAGTCGCCCTCATAGGTCTTAGAAAGAATTGGTACAAGAATGAGGTAATGAAAGCAATGTCGATAACTCAAACAAGAACAATGATGCAAAAGGAAAATAGGAGGATGATTTTGATGAAGCTGGTTAGATTCAAACAAGCATTTGGAGGGTCAATTAGGTCAGGTCATAGATAACTACACAAATGTGCCAAAGATCGATTACAAAGATGTTGAAGACCAGCCAGCCCAAAAAAATAGAAGAAGGTGAAGCGGTAACAACTTATGTTACTAATGAGTTCCATAATTTTTTTTATGTAGGAATATGTTTGTGTAAATTTTTGGGACTTGAAAGGCTGTAATGAACTAGGATATTATGTTATATGTTAGGCACTCCAATAGTAGCTTATTATGTACCATCCTATCACTTTTATGATATTAACACAATTAGAATTTACTATGCTACTTTTCATCTAATTTTTTGTGGAAATTTCATTCAGTATAAAGTCATATTTTGAACTTGGATGTAGTGTTATCTATGATGTTTTTGTTTCCAAGAAAAAGATCCTCTTTTAACAAAATTGTTTTTTCATCATTTAAAATGCTACCGTGTTACTAGAAACATTTTTAACTTATAATTAAACATTTTTTTTCATCTCATTAATGCCTTTTCACCTGCTACAATTTTTTTTCACCAACGCAAATGCTTCTTTATTTTATACATCACTTTTGGTTCCTATTTAATGCTTCTATTCCTAAAATTCTTTTTTTTTCTAGCCGTAATAACTCAAACTTCCCTACATTTAATTCCTACACGTAAATTATCATACATAGCATAAATATCAAAGGACTATACCATAACATAAGCTAACATATATCAAGTTCATAAAAGGTCTTCATAACCTAACATACATCGATTAAAAAATACATAATAAACTAACACAACATTAACTCTTTGAACATAAGGCAACCATAACAATTACATATCCTACATGCACAATTATATGGTTCTCATTACTTGGCATAAAGGTCCCACACGTTAACGAAACTGCTGGCAAATTGATGGTCATCTCCAGCTCGGGCAATCCTAACGCTTGTTGTCTGAAATACTACTCTAACCCATATGTTAAGATTGTAACAAGCTTTGAAATGAAATACCTTAACTTTATAAAGTTTGTCAAACTTTGAGGTGCTTTCCTCCATACTTGACACTGCAAGATTTTGACACCCACTATTATTGCTAATTGGGTCCTCCATGAAGAAACTACCAGATGGATCTTGGGTTCATGCAGAGACATCCTCCTGCATGAATTCCCCTATATTGAGTTGATTTTCCTCTTCTGACTTTTTCATACATGTCTGTGTCATGTGATCAATTCTACCATATTTTTTTCACCTTATTTATGTTTTTCTAACATGTCCTACCACTAATGAAAACAAAAGAATAAACTACATTTGCATTGAAATTTATGACTTTACTATCTATTCTCTACTTTGTTTCTATGCTTCGATTGTATAGTTCTTTAACCCTAATAGTGAACTTGCTTAGTTTTACTCTTACTTCATTAAACCTCTATGTCACAACTAACAACAAAACAAGATATTTTTCATCCATATTCAATATCTAAGGTTGCCTACCATTGTACAACTCCAAACTATCATCAACATCTATTCTAGTCATTAACCATCATTTCTTGTCTTTTTTTCCCACTTTTTATAATCAGTCTACCTTGGATCCTCTTCATTTTACCCAACTTCAACATGAAGAATATGTGTCAGCTTGGAATTCATAAAAACTTATTAAAAATAAATAATAGTGAAAGTCTACATAAAATGTAAAGCCCTTTTCATTGTTTTATATAATTAAATTTTAACTTCTAAATTTATGCATGTATGTAGGTATTTGGCATGAACACCAATAATTCACAATTTTGTAAATCATAAAACATCACAAATGTGCTACACTGCTATATCAATGAATGTGATAGTCTTTCATCACCATTGACACCTTCTAGCATAGATGAATCTTCCATGATCTCAATTTGAAACCTCTAAAACATTGCTAGTGTGTATACTTGCCGGCACACTTTTCAAGCTTTCTGAGATATGTAGTGAATTGAGGACTTGTTTGTCCGCTTTTAAAATTATATAAAACCTTGACCTAAAATAATCTTGCCAATGCTATATCAACTCATCACAAAAAATTCATATAACTTCAACTTTCTTCTAAGAAACCTTTTTGGAATAAGTGTATGTCTATCAATCATTGGTTACGTCTGTAACCCACAAAAAACCGTTCTTTTATATATGACTAAAGATTGCACCTCTCATATGTTTCTTGTATCCACTCATTCTCCTCAAACTTAAATATGGCAACAATATCTACCCATTACTTTTCAAACTCATCCATATCTTCTACACCATTCATCATCCATGCAAACTTATTTGTGAGTTCAACAATCTTTATATTTTTTTACAATTACTTGTAAAAGCTAGGAGTATAATTGATGTTTTACATCTAGGAATACACTCCCAAATGCTAACTTGTTGCCTTGCCTCCATCTATTACGACTACTAAGTTACCTTACCCCCAAGCAATCCAGCAACCTTCCAAGAAACCAAGTAAAAGCTCTCTCTAATTGATCAAGCACATTTTGCTATTGTAATGGTGGTTGACAACTATGAACACAATAGATAGAAACCTATATTCATTCATATTGCATTTCACATCAAACCTAATAACATGACCAAAGTAAGCATAACCCATATACATTACACTTTTAGCATGAAAAGAAACTTCAAATTATTTTTTATCAATTGCATATCAAGTGCAAAACACTGAATCCCCACAAGCATGACAAGTTTTGCATGCAATTGCTGCACCTACATCACTATCTAATATTTCCTTCTGCTTGTCGCTATTTAGGTTATTGTGTAGGTCTTTTTTTTGTAAAACCGACATGTTTATACCCTCTAGCAACATACACTATGTAATACATAATCTAACTTATTCTAAACCAGCATTCCTTATTGATTTTTTTTAACTTTTTATCAGGCTAATTTATGTGCCTTTAAGATAAGCAAATGCGCATTTCTTGTTATTCTATCAAGGGATGGTTGTGAGAGACATTCAACTCTTTCCTTTGATATATTTTTATGTTGCATGATTATAATTCACACTAAATAATGCTAGATAGTTGTATATACCAACCCCTTTAGGTTCTTTATCTCTATGCAATGCTTGCAATTTTGGGACACTATATCTATCATTTCCACTATCTGGTGATATGCAATGTTGTTGATATCAATATTTATGTCTTTCTTCCTTGTTGAAAGCCCTACACATGACTATGTTTGTTGTAGAATTTGTTAGCTATTTTAATGGGCTCAAACTTTATTCCATGAAAATCATCACCTATTCCACCATTGGTTTATCTTCAATACTATTATGTTTCACTTATTTTAACTATCTTCGAACATTGCATCTGGGTCATTTTTGGCTTCTTCACCAAAACACAATTCACTGTAATTTTCACACTATTTAAATGAATCAGCTTACTTTCTAATATTCTTACTCTCATTTGGCTTGGTCTTCCTTTAGACAATACTGTTGTGTTTCCAAGAGTTTTTACCTCTCCATATGACACTACTCACAAATTGGTTTATTACTGTCCATTTATAGACTTGTTAGCATAAGACTTAATATTAGTGTGTTGCCTACCATAGACAAGTGTACGCAGACAAGAAAAAATGATCATTTTCCATAAATAAGTATTACATTCACAAAACAAATTATCATTATCATTTTTCTCCTTAAACGTTTTCATACAAGATTTATCATTTTTTTCCTAAATTCTTTTTCTCCAAATAAAACACTTATACATTTTTTTTAATAATCTTTCTTTTTTTTTAATCATTTTTCTTAGTGTTTATGCATTTTTTCCTAAACTTGAATGCTTTTTTGACTTCTTAAAACATGATGATAGACACTAGGGTAGCACCAGTTGAGACCCCTTAAAGATCACTAATGGCCCTATCACTAGAAGGGGAGCTAAGGAGCTTAGGGAAGCATTGTAAGGATTTGTGGTGGAACATTTTCATGAAGAAAAGAGATGTGAAGCTAAAGCAGCAAGGCTCATGTGCTTTTTGGAAGCAAATAGGAAATGCATAATTGAGGAGCCATCGTGTGCATCCCAAGCGCACATGTACTTGAAAGCCTTTGTATGCATCCCACTGTGCACCTTAATGCCCTAGTTTGTACCTATAGGACTTGTAAGGCCATTATGGCTTATTTTGATGTGTTAAGAGTTCATATTTTGGACATGGTTGTCCTTGTTTTTTAGTGAGCCATGTACGTGGACCCTGGCCACACCTAAGAGTCCTAATTCAATAAGGCTTACGTTTGTTAAGGTCTTCTTATACTTAGGTTGTATTTATGTAAGCAAAGGACTCTTGTACGTTCAAGACTGACTTTGATTAATAATGTTTGCAATTGCTTTGAGCATCTATCCTTGAGGTTTTTTTGAACTTGGCTTAGCACCTAAGGTTTCACTCTTGAGCAAGACACCCTTAATACTTCTAATTTTTATTCATATTATTTCTTAAGGGTGGGGCTCCTAATTCATTGATGAAGGTTCCTTAGAGCTTGGAAACTCTTACGAATGAGTTCTTTGGTCATACAAAAAATAGGTTTTGATGTCCTTTGACCTCCCCATTAAATGAGGTTGACAGGGATAATGTAGTCACAGTGAGTGTCTGACAAGAGTGGCTTGAAACAATAAGTAAAGAAGCTAAGGGGGTTCTCAGAGTTTTCTGAGGGGGAACCTCATATGCTCAATTCAAGCAAAGTGTTGAGGAGTTTAAGAGGAGCAAAGGCAAATAATAGGTGAAAGAACTAGGTTATTGATACCACAGGGTCCAAAATGGAGCCATTATATGGGCTCAAAATGAAATAATTAGGCCATCCCATCCTTGGATATGTAAAGGGCCCAAGATGAAATAGATAAAGAAGAAACCCTAATAAAGAAGGTAATGAGATCCCCTTATCACAAGATCCTTCCTAATCTAGAGCAATTCTGCCGGCCTCCTCCACCCTTATAAAAAGGGACTTCCCTCACCAATCCCTAAGTTCAAGTCTACTACCATTACTTTTTGCTGAAAACTGACTTGATCATTCGAGAGTTTCCTTTAGGAAAACATTCTAGGGCTTTAATGTTGTCTTTGAGTGCAGGTACTTTGGTTCACCACCCGGATATGTTGATACTACTTCGGCTATCAATTTGGTGCCATCTAAAGGAAAAATGGTGAACACCAAGAAGTATAATATAGATCAGGATAAACCTAGAAAAAACCATGATAACTAGATGAGGGATTTGCTTAATCCTCAAAGAGGGTCTGCTAATCCTTAGGGTGGGGGAGCGACTCAAGGGGTCGAAAAGGATGAACCCCAGCTACCATTGCTAAACCCTTAAAAAGGGAAAGGTCTTGCTCCTTTCGACGATGACCAATTCCAAGCCCTCTAGCACGCTCTTTTTGAACAACTAAAGGCAACTACACAACAAGAGATATGGAGCACCTTACTGAAGGCACTTGAGGAAGCCGTTGAGAGCCATTTGGCACCTAATGAGCCCCGATGAGCCTCACCTTAGAATCCTCTAGCTCGGATCCCAATTGGGGAACCCTAAGCATCACAAACGTGATTTGATGGGCCTACTGGTTATGATATCAGCACCATCCTATAGATATTAGACCAAATAGAGTAGAGTATCAGAATACCAGAGCCCTCTATGGCTAGTTTTGGCCCCATTATAGACATCGAATACATGTGGCTCTAGCCATTTATTGAAGAAATCATCAGTGCCCCTACCCTGATGGCTTCAGGATGCCTAAGGTCGACCTTTATGATGGCCTTATAGACCCAGTTAACCACCTACAATGGATTATCATTTCCATGAAACTTGAAAGAACATCTAATGTTATCGTGTGTCGGGCATTCAGCTCAACCTTAACAGTAGCAGCAACAGCTTCGTGGTTCAAAACCAATAGAGAGCATCATTTTAAGTTTTTCAAAGATCTCTCCTAAGCATTCCTTCACCATTTCTTAGGAAGCAAACCAACGCCTAAGCCGGTGGCCCAACTGCTAAAGATACAACAAGGTAAAGACAAGTCACTAAGGGACTTTGTGCGGAGATTCAATGTTGGAGGTCATATAGGGGCAGGATTTATCTCCACAATTGCACTTAGTCACCATAACCGAAGGAGTACTAAAGGATTTTATAGACCTATGACCTACATAAAATCCTTTAAGGAACATTAAAGAGTTTTTCAACCAAGCCACCTAGCATATGCATCGAAAAGACCTTAATCGGCCAGCTGTATAGAAGGAATAACAGAGGCCAATAAAAGGTGGGTCCTTCCCTAGGAAGAGGAGTAATAGTGCCAGGCTATTGCGATCGGATCTAGTATTGGCCCCATTGAGGGAGGCAGGGCAAACATCTTATACACCCTAGAAAGAGAGAACCAGCTGCCTAAATGACCTTTGTCAATGGGCCCCATAAATAAAAGAGGCTTGAAGAAGTTCTGCCGGTGTTGCAAGGACAAAGGGCATGACTGTTACCACCTATGAAAATGGGAAAATTATAGTATATATGCATAATAGTTATAATCCATTATATAGCATAATTTTCAACATAGTGAATGAAATGTGAGGGGTAAAGTGTATAATCTACACCTTTTTAAAAGATCCACATAATGGTTACTTGGCCTTCAAGAAAATCATAAAGGATTGCTTGGTTTACAAGTAACCTATGGACTTTATTGTAAGGTTACATGACTTGGGTACTAAATTGTACAACTTTTTAAAAGAGAACTTTTGGAAGGTTTTGAATGGCATGGAAGAAATTGTTGGGGGCTAAATTTCATAAAGGAAGCAAAGGCCAATTGTTCAAGAACTTAGGACAATTAGGTTCACAAATGTTCACAAAATAACTTAAGGATGGGATGATCTTTGACAAAGGTCAAATGGGATCATTTTCATCATTATCCCACCTTTCATGGCCGGTTATTAAGGTAAAAAAAGTGGGTTAAAGATTAGCGAAAAATTTGTTGCTTAAGACATACTTCTAGTGACCTAAGTGAGGGTTAAGGTTAAGCTAAACAAGTCAAGAAATATCTAGACTTTTACTCATTTCCTTGCCATTTTGGCCTCAACTAGGAACCATCTTTTCCTTAGGTCCTCCATAATTTTTCATAGCCACCATAGCTCAAGCTCCCATGAGAAAGAAAGAGAAGGCAATCAGATTCAATAAGAAAAAGAAAAACCCTAGTTTTCGAGTTTATTTAGTTCTCTTGGAATTTTTAGCCTTCACAGCCTTGGTAAGGGTTTTATCTTCATGTTTCATAGTTGTTTATTATCTTAAGATGATGATCAAGCATCCATAAAGCGAAGACTAAGCTTCAAAGAGAGTTTATAGCTTGATGAACCAAGTTTAGGTTAAGGGGGAAAGTGTGCCTAAGGTTTCGGCCTTACTATTTTTGTGCACAAAGATGGTAGTGTTTATAAGGGTTTCTAGAGCCCAATTTAGTACTAACTAAAACTAATTAACCTTATAATATGAAGCATTACCTTGAGGAGGGCTGCCATAATGATTACATATTGTTTATTTGACTATTTATGAACTAACCCTAGTAATGTATTGCTGCCAGCATTACATTTGTTTGTTGCTGTGATGTGCATTTTATGGATATATTCATGTATATGTTCTGTGTCTTTGTGTTTTAGTGTCTTTTAATTTCAAGTTTGTAGCTAGAAATGTAAGCTTCTAATGATAAGCCCTTACTAAGTTTCTTCAAATAGACTGAGAAAGAGCATTCAAACTAATAGTTAGGTTTTGAATTTCTTTGTGAAATTTTAGTTACATTAACTTCAATATGTTTAGTTATGAACTAGAATGTTTCATGATTTTTTGAGCACATTAACTATTTTTAGTAATGGTACTTTCTGCCTTATGCAATAGCTGGTTCCTTCAAGTTTCTAAAGTGCTTAGTTCTTTTAAAGCCCCCCAAGAGACTTAGTGTACGTATCAAATAATTTCTTCACATGTATGTAGTGCATGAATGCATGTAAAAGAACTGGGTTTGTTGTATATGTAGTGTCAAAATGATATATGGATCAATCTTGTGTAGTTTGAATTGTTTGTGTAATTCTGTCCATATTAGTTCTTATGGGCTGTTTTGAAGAGTATGGTGTTTGATGCTTATGTAATGACTTAAAATCTAGAGGAATGGCTTCCCCATGTGTCTAAGACATGTATTGAACTGCCATGTTGGTGTTGTACCTGGAAATGAAGTGTATAAATTTTAAGAAATTTTGTATGGGCATTATGGTCACTAGTTGATCAAATTTTGGTACCCGGTACTCCAATAAGCATAAATTTTTGTAATTTTTGAGTTTGGCTATGAAATTTTGACCACATTTAGAAAACTTCAAGATGAAGAATTTGACATTTGAATCACTGGATTTGGTGCCATATGGCCACAGTTATAGCCTATCAAAATTGGCTGATTTTGTTGTATACTATTCATATGGTAATTTCTATCCGGTTAATTGTAAAATCCATAATTGAAAACTTAAATGGATTTAACACCTCAAAAATATTTTCCTATGAATTTTTAAGTATATTAAAGGGTTTAAAACCTTAAGGGCACAGGAGGACATGGGTAGATTTTAAGTTGGACACGGCATGAAAGTTTAGGCATATGAAAAAGGTCACCAAGTGTGCATGTAATTGTACAAGGGTATGGAATTTTACATGAATGGCATATTAACATGAGATGAGGTTTTAAGTATTGGCTACACTACCAAATGAGTTTGTATGTGAATATATGTATGATTGTTAGACTATTACCCACTCTAGGGTAGTCCAATTATGGTGCCAAAATTGTGCATTTAGACTCCCAGGATTGGTAATGTTCTATAGGCCATCAGAACACTACCCTTAGTGTGCATACCCAGGTGGTCCTCTCGGGCACTATGTAAACACATGCATATTGGTCTAACCATCACACATATATTCACATTTCATGTATACCATGGCAGCAAAGAATGAAAACACTAGCATAAGTCTTAATCTTGGCTACCACACATTAGGCAATCTTCTTAAGTTCTAGTGACCAGCCACTACACCTGTAACTTCAACTAATAAATTGTATCATTCTAGCCATTTACCCCCTATTTTCTTTGCTCCATTATCAAGTAGGGACTTAGATAAAACCAATGAATTTTTTTTTACATCAATAGCCCACCTATGGACCAAGTTATGGATTTTTTAAGTTGGTTACAAAATTTTGACCAAATGAATAGTAACTTAGCCAAATTTGCAATGTCATAGCTTTGGCTACAGGACTCGAAATTTAGAAATTCCAAATCCCAATTCAACCTCTAGATGTTCTCTAGGTATGTTCAAAATTTTATGCAAATATTCATTCTACACAAGGAGATATAGAAGTTTAAGTTCAGAGTCAAAATTTTAGTCACTTTATGACCATTTTGCCCATACAAAATTTCATAAGTGTGCAAACACTTCATTCATAAGGGGAAAACCCTCCAAAGTTATCCCATATATTTCCATTACATATAGGAAATACATTCCCTTGCATTTAACCACCCTAGGTGGCTAAAACAAAATTTACAAGTAAGCAGCCCATCATTCACACTTAGGCAACTCTGCACCATATCACTTACATAGCCAAAACATTACTCAAATGTTCACATACTTGTCTCATTTTACATACACTACATTTACATGCATACATGCATTAAAAAATGGTCTTAACTCAGCTAAATACGCACCCTAGGTTATAGGAGTGCCTGAGACACAATGGACTCCAGAACAGGATGCTGGACAGCTGCTGCACAACACAATAAGTACCATCACTAAAAGTACCAAATGTGCTCCTAAAATCACCAAACTTTCTAGATCATAACTAGACATATGGAAGTTCATTTACCTAAAATTTCAGATCAAAACTCAAACCACAAATGTCAGTTTGAATGAGATCTTTCTGCTGGACCTAAAATGATAGAATTGAGGGGAGTAAGTTTCATTGAGAAACTTAGCAAGGGTAGCACTTGGATTCAATAGGCAATGTAACCATCATTTAAACCTGCATCCAAAGACACTAAAACACAAAAACCATAATGCATATATACAAGATATAGCAACCAAATGCAGCAGTCATTCACAACCAACAAACACATGAAATGCGGCAATAACAATTACCATAGATTAGTCCACAAAACACATAATAAACATAACCAAATCACTATGGCAGCCCTCCTCAAGCTAATGCTTGGTCTTAGGAGGATTTTAGCACTAATTAGTTCTAACTTTAGGCACTAGAACCCTCATTTCACTACCATCTTTGTGCACTTCACACTAGGTCACAAAACCTTCAATAAGTACACTCCCCTCACTACGCTTGGTTCATCAAGCTCGTGGCTCTCTTCCAAGCTTAGCCTTTGCTCTATGGTTGCTTGAAAATATAGAAAAAAACCCATGAGAGCAATAAAACCCTTACCAAGGTGGGTAGGCCGAAAATCAAGCTTGATCCTTGAAGTATCCAAGCAATAGCTCTAGTTTACTTCCAATTGCTTCCTTTTGCCTTCAATTTCAATAAATTGTAAGTTTGAAAGTATGGTGGGTATAGAGGAAGTGTGTCTATGTTCTTGGGCTGGAGGAGGCCAAAAATGGGAGAGAAATAAGTGAATTGGCCACTTAAATGGCCTTAAATGAGCTTAAGGGAACAAAACACACTTAAACTTGCTTTATGTCATTTTCCTTCTTACTAATTATGGTTTCTGTCTTAAACTCACTAGTACAAATGTGCCCAACATTTTTGACCCATTTACAAGCCATAGCCACCCCTCCCTAGTGGGAAAACTCCAAATTGCTCCATTTGACTTAAGTCAAAGACATACACATCTTAAGGCCTACATTAGAACACTTAGGTCCTTTATGCCTTTTTTGTGTTTTCTTTATCCGTATTTGTCTTCCATGAGCAATTTGGTCCTCCAATAGCACTTTTATACCATTCATATCCTTTCCATAACTCTCCAAAGCTCTTTTGTGAAAGTTTTGCAATTGAGTGCCCAAATTTCCAAAACCTTACAAAAAAGTCCATAGGTTGCTTGACAAACAAGCAACCTTTAAGGCTTTTCTTGGGGGCCAAGTTACCAACTTGGAATACTTTTAAGGAAATGTTTATTATACCTTTTACCCCTTACACTTCCATCACTATGAAGAGAATTACACAATATAATGGATTTTTGACTATTATGCCACACTTGTAATTCTCTCATTTTTATGTGATGGTAACATAGACCAATATACACATCTTTGCATGAGGACCAAGAATGCCACTTGGATAAATATAGTGTATATATTCTGATGGCCTACAGAACATGCATTACCCTAGGACTCGGGCACACTAAAGATGGTCACTGTATTTAAGTACACAGAGTGGTAACAATGACATGGAAAGCTACTGGCAAATGAATCAACTTCTGGAGGATGTGGTCCAAACTAGAAAGTTGAAAGAATCTTTTTTCAGTGTTGCATCTACCTGTTAGAAACAAGAAGAGAGAACCTGAAAAAGGGACAAGAAAGATGATTACGGTAGGGGCCTCAGCAACATAGGGCTTGTTCTTCCCCCAGGGACAATTACAGGAATTCAAGCTCGCCTATAGGGGTTGTTCATATGATTATAAAGGGGGAGTCTTCCACAGTTCAAAAATGCCAAGAACGTGAGATCACGTAGTTTGGGGTAACCAGTGGCAGCAATGTCCTAACAATACTTGGTAGATCCTACATATTGGTCCCTCATGTGGACCCCATTATTATCACTACAAGGATTAACAACTTTGATGTTAAGAGAGTTTACTTGGACATAGAGGCCAACTTTAATGTCCTCTTTCCTAATGGGCATCGGGAAGCTGGAAGAACTATATGTGACTCTTAAACATTTGAGTTCTTGGTACTGAATGTGCCATCATTGTATAATGCCATCACTAGGAAGATGGCTCAGGTATAATTTCATGTTTGACCTGATATTAAATGGCTAATGATGGTCTTTGCAACCCCCTTAAGAGACACAACTGTGTATGTAGACTAGGAGTCGATACGACGGAGATATGTGGCAAGTTTGTAAAGCCCTTAAGAGCATAAACAGGAGCTGCTAGAATCAAATAAGAGGAAGTAAGAACCCTATGATAACGAACTAGGCATACCATTGTCCAAGGACTTGGAAAAGGTAGAAATAGCCCTTAGTAGAGTTGTAAAGATCTGAAAAACCTCTTTCCTAAGGTAAAGAGTTTGTTTACCAAATTTTTATGCGCTAATATGGATATCTTTGCATGGTCCCCTAGCAATATGCCTGGTGATGGCCAGGGGCCTCATCGTTTATAGTCATGGTGACTGGTGGAGAGACTTCTAGGATGAAGAAGGCCTGGTGGAGTGGACCGCCCCAAGGAAAGTGCCTGAAAGCTCAGAAACAAAAGGTTAGGAGGCCCCCGGAATGTTTTTCCGGGGGGGAGCCTCCGATGCCCAAGTCAGTGGTGGCTGAGAGAAAGGCAGAGAAAATAACACAAAGGGCTGAGGAGTTTTGCCTGGTAATGGGAGCCGTATTTTTCCAGCCAACCGTCCTCCTGTCTGGTGTTAACTCCTAGTATTTATAAGAGTGCTTAGCCCGTTCAGATCACGACACGTGTTCGGTCGGATGTTCCTGACTTTCTGGGCATAGGAGACAGATAGTAGGTTACCTTGAGCCATGTGCTGAGGTGGGCCATGATGTGATTTTGATGGCGTCAGCGTGGCAGAGCGCCTTTTGAGGCGAATTGTGGCGTCTGTGATTGGATGTGTCAGAGGCCTCCTTAAATGCTTCCGTAAATCTCCTGCCGTACTCCCGAGGTCCCTGGGTGAGGTCGTCCTTTGGTTCAGACAGAGCCTCTTCGGGAAACAAGCCCCGAGTTCGGGGGTTCCCAGCTTCAGGGAGTTCCGCCTTCGGGGATATCATGTTCGGCTCGCTATGTCTGCTGCCACTTTTCCGAAGGTGATTTGCTCACGACCCTGGGGGGGCGAGTAGTGTCCTGGCGTGCCGGGCTCGGAGCTCTTCGGCTATCTCCCGAGGTGCTTGATCACACCTTTTCCCGGGTAGCGCCAGCTTCTTCTGGCCATTCTTGTGGCAGGGAGTTCGGCCAGATAGAGGCGATAGCGTTTGGCTATCACATGCCCCCCTTTGGAAAGCCGAAGGAAGACTTCGGTTTTGCATCTCTTTCCTAGGTCGTCTATGGGAGTCTCTTTTGGAAGCATAACCTGTTCCGAGGATGTGCCTTTTGCCCGAAAATCACGGGCTCTTCGGCCTTGGCCCGTTCTTTGGTGCCTTCGAGGCGGAGCCTGTGCCGAAGATACACCTCTTGCCTGAAGGTCCTGGGCTGTTCGGCCATAGCCTGTCTCTTGGCGTCCTCAAGGTGGCCTGCTCTTTGTTTCTGCAGGTCTGTTTGGCCAAGCGTGTCAGTCTGAGCGGTGCGCCCCAGTTTTCTAGGGATATCAGAAGACGTGTCCCAATCAGGGGACGTGTCCCGGATTTCAAGGGACGCTTGGAGGACGTGTGCCCCATTTTTACGCAGCGGTTGACATGTGGCGCTTTGCCATTGGAGGAGAGTCGCGTCTGATATAGAGGGCGCGCCTTTTCAGGTGTAGAGAGCAGTTGCGGCGACGGTTCACCTCCAAAGGGCACTTATGATGATGTTTCGGTTACCCACTTCTGACATATAAATAGCCCATTCCATCATAAGTTCCTTTCGCTCTCTGCTTTGCCTTTATTCTTGCATTTTTTCTTGCTTTCTGTGGCGGAGCTTCCGTAATCAGAGCCTTTTTCCAGCCAAGTTTCACGACGGCGTCCTCAGATTTTGGCAAATCTTTCGGTGGGTTTTTGTTTGCCAGTGCGTTTTGATCCCTGTGTTCTTCTGAGTTTTTCTCTGGAAACTGTTTTCTTCCGTTTTCAAACTCATTTTTATGTTGAAAATGCCCATTCCTGAGAGCTGGCAGCCTCTTTTAGCCCATCCTTGTTGCAGCACCCCTGAGAAGTTAGAGAGGTGGAAGAAAAAATTCTTTCTTCCCTCTTACGCCATTACTAGGCTGCCTCGTTCTAGCCATTATGCTTTTTCAAACCATAGAAAGGAGGTTACCGTTTTCCGAGCCCAACTGAAGGCCGGTCTTCGGTATCCCCCCCCGAAGATGGTGTGCGAGTTCTGCCAATTTCATGGCATTGCGGTGAACCAGCTTCCCCCGAACTCGTACTGCTATTTCAACGCCTTCCTGTGCATGTGTGGCGTCTTCGGGATAGAACCCCATTTCAGGATTTTTATGCAGTACTACAAGCTCTCTGTGGTCCCGAAGGGTGGCTTCTATTTCATGCTACCTCGGGGATCCGGGAGCAAGAAATTCATGTTCACCTTCGCCACTAAGGATAGCTGGCGGGGGTGGCAACAGAAGTTCTTCTTCATGAAGAAGGCTGAGGCCTGGTCGTACGTTCCGACCGAATGGGCTCAGGGCACACTGGATGCGGACGTTGCTGATCCGAGGATGCTGCTGACCCCAGAGTTGGCTCCCGTGTTCGCGGATTTCGACGCCCGCATTCGGGCTGTTTCTGACTGGGATCCCGAGGTCTCTCCGCGCGCCCTTTACCCTTTTCCAATCAACTGGAAGTTGATGACCGAAGAGGTCCTTCGGGAACTAAAGGTGGTAAAGGAGCACGAGACTGACCTCGGGATGCCAGCTCCTGCCATCGCCGGGAAAGATTCCTGGTTGGTCAAGCTTCTTAAGGAGGAGATTTCTTTTGAGACGCTTGCCGAAAGTGAGTTATCTTCTACTCCTTTGCTGCTTTTTCCTCGGACTTACGCTGATGTTTCTCTCCTGTTTCAGAGATGGGCGACGACACTGCCGCCTATTACAAGTCCCTTTTCTCCGGCCAAGGGGAGAAGGACGATCAGACGAAGAAGGCGGCTTCCCGAAGGCGGAAGTCTACTGGCGCGGGTCCTTTGGGGAAACGGGCAAAGAGAGCTGCTCAGGTTCCTCTAGAAGAAATTTCCGAGGAGACTGCCGAGGAGCCTGGGACAGCCGAAATTCCGGCGCCTGAGGCTGCTGCTTCCGAGGTCCCTCAACCCGACGTCCTTCCTCAAAGTCCTACTGCGTCGCAGGCCCTCCTTGATGTAGTGGTAGAAGTACCTTCTGCCGAGGAGCGACGCAAGCAGAAGGGCAAGGGCATTTCGGCCGAGGAGGCCGAGGACGTTGTTGTCGAGGTCCTGCCAGGTTTGTTTCTAAGCAAAGTGTTTTTCCTTTGTTTTTTCTGGAACGACCTTCGTTTCTGACCTGCTTCTCTTTTTCGCCCTGCAGGGGAGCTACTTACCCCGAACTGGGCTTCCGAACACGCGGAGGCGAGGGCCCGCCGTGATGCCAAAGTCCCGCAAGGGAAGATACCGAAGGAGCCTTTCTGGACATTCACGGAGGATATGAACTTGTACTCCGGGGACTGTCCTGAAATGGCCAAGCAGATTGCGAAGGGGGTGCTCACCGAGGCCTCCTTCAAGGCTATAGCGGCGGCGCATCCGGAGGATAACACCGTTGCTGCGAAGATCACCGAGCATGCTGCTCAGGTATATCCTTCACAGCTCTTCCCCTTCAATTTTATCCTAAGTGTTTGGCTCTTACTGACCTTGCATTTGATCTTCTTTGCAGTTGCTGGGGTATGCCGGCTTTCTCCGAGTTTGGGTAGCCAAGCAGACGGCATTCCGAGCTTCGGCCTTAGAAGCCCTAGAAAAGGCGAAAGCGACGTGCTCGGAATTGACCGCCAAGAACCAGCAGCTGGCAAATGCTGCGAAGGAGGAAGCTGCCACCATTCGGGAGGGGTTCCGAAAGGAGAAGGAATTCTTGATGGCGGACTCTTCCCGGAAGATTGCCGACCTCCGTAATGACGTGGCGGGGCTGCTTGCTGCAAACCAAGACCTTCTTCAAGACAAGGCAAGAAAAGAGAATATCATAGTCACGCTCTTGTCTGAGAAGAAAGCCCTTCAAGACGAGGTCCAGTCTTTAAAGAAGGTGCCGAAGGGGGAGGAGCGGATAAAGGTGCTGGAAGAGGAGGTCGAGGATCTGAAGGACGAGCTCGACGACCTTGAGCTTAAGAAGAACAAGTCTGATCAAATGAACAAGGTCGCGTTTCAGGACGGCTTCTGTCTCGCTCGGCACCAAGTTCTCCAGAGGTTCCCAGGTCTGGACCTCTCTTTTCTAGAGGGTCTAAATATTCTTGGGGGACCTCGGTGGAAATGGTCCAAGATCGAACATCTGAAGCTTCCTCCTTCAATTCCAGCGCGGAAGGTGGCGGAAAAGGGTGGACAAACGAGTGGCTCTCAGGACGCCGGGAACCCTTAGGCTTTTTTAGGGCCCCCCTTTTCCTTCCCTTATTCTGTACTCCTTCTTTGGGCACTTCTTTATTGTAAGGCAGCTTTGCTCTTAATGAAGATTTTTTTGGCTAAGTGTTTCTTCAAGTTTCTCTATTTCCATTTCCCCGAACGCGTTCGCTCAAGAGACTTCGGAAGACCTGCAATCAAAGAAACTTTTTTACCTTCCTTTGTCCCGAGTGCGTTTACTCAAGAGACATTTGGGAGATTCTGAAAAAACTTGACTAAGTCTTTTTGCAGACTTCTGTATTTCCAATTTGTCCCGAACATGATCGCTCAAGGGACTCCGGAAAACCTTCAGTCAAATTTTTGCTTTTCCAGATGTCCGAGCATGTTTGCTCAAGGGACTTCGGAAGATTATCTCTGCGTTGGGTATGGCGAGTACTTCTGCGAGATTTTTGTTTTCCATCTTTCCCGAGTGTGATGGCTCAAGGGACTTCGGAAAATTCATATCTACGCTTTATCATGGCGAGCTTCGTTGCGGAACTCTTTCTTGCACAATTTCTGTACACTTAAGTACTTTTCTCAAGGCCATTCTGTGCAATCATAACTCCTCCCCTACGCCTTTGGCGTCGCCAAGCTTGTACACACCTTTTCGTACTTCGGCGAGAACCGGATAGGGTCCTTCCCAGTTTGGGTGGAATACGCCATGGGGTGGCCTGCGGGGTGCGAAGTCAGCCTTTCGGAGAACGAGGTCTCCCTTCTTGACTTCTTTTGGCCTGGCTCGTAAGTTTATAGCCACGACCACTCCTTGCTGGGAAGCTTTTCTTCTCAGTTCGGCATGATGGCCATTTCTCTGTGTTGGGCCACAAGATCGAGATTGGTTCTTAGACCGAGGTCGTTACCACCCTCATCAATCCACCAGTACTGAAGGTTCAACTATCTCTACTGGGATACTGGCCTCTGTTCCGAAGTCGAGTGAGAAAAGAGTCTCTCCTGCGACTTTTTAGGGGGTCGTTCGATATCTCCATAATACACTTTGGAGTTCTGCTGGTCATTTCCCCTTGCCTTCCCCTAGTCTCTTTTTCAGGCCATCTTTTATGGTCCTGCTTGATACTTCCACCTGCCCGTTTGCTTTTGGAGGTGAGCTACTGGGGCGAAGTGCATTTTTACTCCGAGGTCGGCGATGAATTCTTGGAATCCTTTGCCTATGAACTGGGATCTGTTACCAGCTACCGGCATCCTCAGTATGCTGAGTCTGCATACGATGTTCTTCCATACGAACTTCAGCACTTCTTTCGCCGAGATAGTTGCCAGTGGTTCTGCCTCTACCCATTTTGAGAAATAGTCCACCGCCTCCGAGGTCTATGCCCCAGACCGCGAAGGGCCAAGGATAGTCTACCGAAGTTACCGTTTTCGAGGATGTCCTCTGGATTTTTGCATGTCTCTGGCGTAGTAACACTGCTGCGAGGGCATCAGTTCCAGTGTGTGAACCACACATGCCTTTGTGGACCTTTTCGAGGATCGTTTCAGTATCCTTTTCAGCTACGCATCTCTCCAGCGGATTCGCATATCCCTGTTGGTATAACTCTTCGCCAATCAAGGAGAATCTTCCGGGGTGTCTTCGCAGTCTTACAGCATCGCCGGGGTCTTCGGGGAGCAAATTCTCTGCGAGGTATCCTTTTATTGGATCTTTCCACCCCGTTCCCGAGGTCATCCTGCTCTGCTCGGATGGTCTAGCACATTGGTATATTTTTTCGAATTCGCCAAGCAATCCGCCTTACTGTCATTTCGCCGTGGTACATTTCGATCCGTACGGCGTCAGACTCTTGAGTGGGCTTTGCTACTAGCTCATGATATTTTGCCAGGATTGGGTCCTCCGACCCATAATTTCCTGCTGTCTGCCGAACTACCGGCTGGGAATCGCTGTGAGCCTTTAGGTTTCTCACGCCAATCTTTCTCCAGGCCTTCGGGGCCCCTGATAACTACTCCAGCTCCCTGGTGTTCGGAACCCGAGGCTCCGTCTACGTGCAAGGTCCATTCTGGCTCACCCTCCTTTGGATCTGGATAGCTCTCCTCGGTAGTGGGTATTTCAGCGATAAAATCTGCCAGTGCTTGGGCTTTTATGGCCTTCCGAGGCTCACACGTTATTTTGTGCTTGCCCAGCTCTATGCACCACTTGGAGAGCCTTCCCGAATGATCAACTCTCTTCATGACATCCCTTAGTGGCAGACTACTTCGAACGATGACGGGGTGAGCCTGAAAGTATGGTCGCAGCCTTCTCCCTGCAAGCATCAAGGCATATATAGCTTTTTGGAGCAAAGGGTACCTGACTTCGGCGCCGTGCAGGGACTTGCTGTCATAGTAGACCGGCCATTGATTTGGCCCTTCTTCTTTCAGGAGGACCGAGCTCACAGCCTTTTCTGTAACGGCAGGCTGGCCAGGTAGACTTTGAGTTCTTCCCCGGTTTTTTGGCATTCTTTATCCCAAGGATGATCATTCCTTCCGAGATCACCTTCCATTTTTGCTGCCTTAATCTTCTTCGGGGTTTGCGTCAATGCCACTTTCGGGTACCATGTACCCAAGGAACTCTCCCGAGGTCACCTTGAAGATGCAATTTTCAGGTTTTAGGCGGATTTCGAAGGCTCTGAGTTTTTGGAAGGTTTCCTCTAAGTTTGCAACGTGGTAGCCGGGCAGCTCGCTCTTGATTCTCCCCATTCGGTCTTTGAAGACCTTGTTCAGCAACCTCTGGTAGGTGGCTCCTGCATTTTTAAGCCCGAAGGGTGCTTCTCTTCATCTTCGGGGTCCATCCTTATCTGATGGTAGCCACTGGAGGCATCTAGGAAACTTAGCAGCCCGTTTTCAGCAGTTGAATCTACCAGTTGATCAATTGGCGGCAGAGGGTATGAGTCTTTTTGGGTAAGCATCGTTCAAGTTTCTGAAGTCGATGCACATCCAGTGTTTACTGCTACCTTCTTTTGTGGCAATGACCACTTTGTTCAACCATTCGGGGTACTTGACCTCCCTGACCACTTCAGCATCTAGGAGACGCTGGACTTCGGTTTCGACAAGGTTGCTTTTGTGGGGTGGGATGCTTCATTTCTTTTGCCGGGCAGGCCTTGCTTCCGGACTTACTTTGAGGCTGTGATGTACTATGCCAGGGTTCACCCTTGGCATATATTTCGGCGAGTGGGCAAACAGATCTTTATTTTCCAGCAAAAAGGATACAAATTTTTTCCTTGTCACCTTCGGCCAAGCTCTTCCCTATTCGGGCAGATTGTCCAGGGACAAGATCTACTGCTTCCGTTTCTGCTTTGGCGAGATTTTCTTCTTTGCCTTTTTCTGTCGCCTTTGCCTCCATTGTTTGCACCAGGTCGCTTGCCGGAGCTTTTCGTGCTTTCACAAACACCTTTCTTACCTCGGCTTGGTCTATGAAGACCTCTGCATCTCCATCCTTGGTGGCGAATGCGACAGTCAAGTACTTCACATTCGGGCGAATATGCAGGTTCCCCCTTGTCTGTCTTCCAAGGATGACGTTGTACGAGGATGGGACGTTCACGGCGATGAATCTCGCCCTTGTGGATGCGTACAATTCATCTGCTCCGCTTACCGAAGTCCCTTTCATCGTCAACGGGAGATCGATCTATCCGAGGAGGGAAAGTTCGGGTGGTCCATCCCCAAAAGTGGGCGAGGTGGCAGGCTTTAGTTCGCTGCTCGAGATGCCCAAGCTCGGCAGCAGCTGCGAGAATAAGACGTCAGCTTTTAAGCCATCAAGCAACACTCTTTTGTCGCCTCAGTTTCCTATCCTTGCCGTGATCAGCAGCGGATCATCGTGGGGGAAGGCGTCGGTGGGGCCATATTTGCGAGCCAGTTTCTTTGATGGATTTTGATACTCCATGACTGTAACTTCTCTGGCTTTCCGCTTTCTTTCCGAGGATGGTAGCCCCGTGGTAATGGTTTGGATAACCCCTGCTGGAGGTGGAGGGCGACTTTTTTGGACTTCAGCTTCTCACTTGTCGGAGTCATAGTCCTCATCTTCGGCCCTATCTTCCTCCATTTTTCTGTCTTTCGGGGGTGGCATCCTCAGATATTTTCGAAGTTGGCCCTGTTTGATCAGCGACTCTATGTACTTCTTCAGCTGGAAGCAATCTTCGGTGTCATGGCCGTGGTCGCGGTGAAACTGGCCAAACTTCTTGTCATTCTTTCTGTTATCGGCGGCCATGGGAATGTTGGTTCGTGAAGTGCCCAATGCTGTGAAACTTTCAGGTTTCTTTCCTCGCATCCTCCGAAGTCATCCTGCGTGATCGGCTGGATGACGAGCTTGTTGACTGGCCTCTTCGGCGCGGGGTTGATCATGCTTCGGCCCAGCCATTCTTATTTCTTCGGTGGTCATGTGCTGTTCTGCTCTTCGGTAAAATTCTCCGAGGGTCTCCGGGGGGTCCTTTGAGAACTCGTAGAACAGCTGTGAGTCTCGTTGAAGGCCTCGCGTCATGGCGAGCATGCGGATTTCGGGTCTAAAGTCTAGGACGCTCAGAGCTTCCCTGTTGAATCTTTCGACATAGTCTCGGATGGTTTCTCCGTTCCTCTGCTCTACGTCGAACATCTGCACGGGCATCTTCGCCGTAGGTCGGCTCCCGATGAACTGCTGGGTGAAGGCTGTGGACAACTCCTGGAACCTAGTGATGGTTCCGGAAGGCAAAGAATTGTACCATGCCGTGGCTGGCCCTGTGAGGGTGACTTCGAAGCACTTGCACATGGTAGCGTTGTCAGCACCATGCATTATCATGCTGTGTCTGTACTTCGTCAGATGGGCCTGTGGATCAGTACGGCCATCATAAATCTCTAACCGAGGTACTCTGAA
Source organism: Aquilaria yunnanensis (assembly GCA_039654915.1). Classification (NCBI taxonomy): domain Eukaryota; kingdom Viridiplantae; phylum Streptophyta; class Magnoliopsida; order Malvales; family Thymelaeaceae; genus Aquilaria; species Aquilaria yunnanensis. Next base: position 41,784,990 of record CM077599.1, on the reverse strand, counting down.
GTCACCTGGCATGGCTGCCTCAACGACGGCCTGAGTGAAAGGGGAGTCATCTTCGCAGGATGTTGCCAAGGGTCTGGCCCAGACGGATTTTCTGGCCACTTGTTTCTCCACTTTGTCCAGCCGTGCCAGTATCCTCTCCATCAGCCCTGTGGCGCTAGGGCCTTCTTCAGGGAATGGAGATCGCCGGCGCCTCTTTGGGGGGTGAGTTCGGCGCGGAGGGGGCAAGGGCCTCGCCTCAGGCGTCGAACTGCTTCGCTGCGAGACTCTCGGTCGCTTGGACCCGGTTTGTCCCACAGGCCGTTTCCCGAGGGCTATATCTTCTGTGGATGATTCTTCGCGAGGGTCTACACTCCCCGAACTACGATGTCTGGACTTGGGGCTTTTCTCCCGAGGGCGTGCCGATGAGGGGGGTTTCTGGGCCTGTGCTTGCTGTGGCCACCTTCGGTCGATCCGCTGGGTCATTTCAGACACGACCGAACGCTGAAAGTCTCTCAAGAAGCTCATGGTGATTACCAGGGGGCGGTCTTCCTCAGGCGCAGAAGTCCCTGGGAGTGTTTGCTCAGCAGCCGGTCGTGTCTCAGGCGCGGACGGGGACTTCGGGAGCCCCTTGTCCTTAGAACGCCGAGTCTCAACGACAGCGATCTCAGAGTGGATTCCCACAGACGGCGCCAAATGATGGCTAGGGGCCTCATCGTTTATAGTCATGGTGACTGGTGGAGAGACTTCTAGGATGAAGAAGGCCTGGTGGAGTGGACCGCCCCAAGGAAAGTGCCTGAAAGCTCAGAAACAAAAGGTTAGGAGGCCCCCGGAATGTTTTTCCGGGGGGGAGCCTCCGATGCCCAAGTCAGTGGTGGCTGAGAGAAAGGCAGAGAAAATAGCACAAAGGGCTGAGGAGTTTTGCCTGGTAATGGGAGCCGTATTTTTCCAGCCAACCGTCCTCCTGTCTGGTGTTAACTCCTAGTATTTATAGGAGTGCTTAGCCCGTTCAGATCACGACACGTGTTCGGTCGGATGTTCCTGACTTTCTGGGCATAGGAGACAGATAGTAGGTTACCTTGAGCCATGTGCTGAGGCGGGCCATGATGTGATTTTGATGGCGTCAGCGTGGCAGAGCGCCTTTTGAGGCGGATTGTGGCGTCTGTGATTGGATGTGTCAGAGGCCTCCTTAAATGCTTCCGTAAATCTCCTGCCGTACTCCCGAGGTCCCTGGGTGAGGTCGTCCTTTGGTTCGGACAGAGCCTCTTCGGGAAACAAGCCCCGAGTTCGGGGGTTCCCAGCTTCAGGGAGTTCCGCCTTCGGGGATATCATGTTCGGCTCGCTATGTCTGCTGCCACTTTTCCGAAGGCGATTTGCTCACGACCCTGGGGGGGCGAGTAATGTCCTGGCGTGCCGGGCTCGGAGCTCTTCGGCTATCTCCCGAGGTGCTTGATCACACCTTTTCCCGGGTAGCGCCAGCTTCTTCTGGCCATTCTTGTGGCAGGGAGTTCGGCCAGATAGAGGCGATAGCGTTTGGCTATCACCTGGCATAGACCATGAAGTCATCTAAAATAAATTACAAGTTAACCCCTCTACTCAACTAGTTTAGATGAAGAAATGGAATATGGCGTTGGAAAAAAAAAACTTCATTTGAACCAAAGTTGAAAAATTGTTACAAGCTAGAATTATTCAAGAGAAATATGGTTGGGCAAATGGCTTTGGAGAAGTGGGAGATGAAGTTAGAAATAATGAAGTGAAGGTTGGAGATGGACGAGAGTCTATGAGAGAGGATGTTGAAAAAATAGCTGATGCTGTTAGAATAGTCATGGGATAAGATGTTAGAGAGCCTATTAAAGTTGAAGATGTTAGAATAAAGGTGGTAGAAGAGGTTAAAGAGTCTAGAAAAAAGTAGAAGGAGAAGCATAAGATTATGGTGTCTTGCTTGATAAGAGTGAAAATAGTGAGGATGTAAATTATGAAGATGAAGAAGAGTCTGACTCTCAAAATTGTGAAATTGAGTTTGAAGAGTCTAACAAAGAAATATTCCACTAAGAAGATTATATTAATGTTAGTGTGAGGTTTGGTGATGGAATTGATTATATATAGAGGAGAAATGGTCAGAATAGGTATGAGAATAATAATGGTCCTTCAAAAATAGCATAATGCACTTAAAGAAGCTCATGGAGGACTAGCTAACAAGCATCGAGGTTACACACTTAAAGAGAAAGACTTGGACTAGTTATCCTGAAATGATGGATTAGATAGCATGCAGGTAAAGAGTGATGATGAAGAGGCAAGTGTTCCCATTAATCCTAAGACAAACATGAAGGACCCAAATTTTTTTCCTGACGATGGTTTTTCCCTTGTTTGATAAACTCAAGAAAGTTGTTAGGTAGTGCTCTATCAAGAACATAAATGGTGTATAATTTTTATTAGAATGATAAAAAAAAGCTAAGAGTCTTCAATAAAAAAGGACGTAATTTTTTTCTTGCTTTAAGGAAGTAGACAAATGGACTAAAGGTCTACATATAAAGACTTCATACTGTGCATTTATATGCAAAGGTTGTCAAAAACAAGTTGGAAACTATGAGTAAATTACATATAAGTATTTTGAATTTATAAGGTCACACCCTAACTTACCATTATGAGCCTTTGTTGACCAAATAAAGAGAGATTTCAATATAAGAGTTCATAGGCTAAATGTAAGGAAGGGTAAGAACCTTGCATCAAGCAGACTGAGAAGGAATGAGATTGAACTGTATACAAAACATTTTGATTATAAAGGTAAATTGAGGAGGACAAACCCTGAGACTGTTATAATGCTAGGGCTTTATAATTTGTTTTCTAGAGGGCTTGATAATTCAATTATAAGAAAGGAATAACATTCGTGATAGAATCAATACAACCTTTATTTTATTGATCGATCTCATCGATGTTTCCCATTTTCCTCTTCAATTTCTCTTTCCCCAGTAAGCCTATTGACTTCTACTTCTATTTTTTCCATTCTTTTAATCTACCACTTCACTTCCTTTTTTGCTTTTTTTGCCCTTGACTGCCATCTTTTAACCTCTTTCTCCTACTCATCCAATAGCAGTCCAAGTATCAGAACCTTTGATTTGTCTAGTGTGGGCTTAGCATGCCATCTACTAAACCAACAATACTTTAGAGTTTATAGTAAAATGAGAAATTATTCATATTGGATCCATACACTAGATCAGCAAAACCTTGCCACACACACATACCCCATAAGTCTCACATCCAAAAAATCTCTATTTCATGTTTTGCTTAGTCCATGCTATCTTTAGCTGAACAACTATGCCATATTTGCAATTTGGACACACAATTTGTTTTTCTTCAGCACCAAAGGAGTAACACCTAGAAATTGTTATTCCAAGTGATGGCTGAAGGGGCAATCACCCTAGCCGAACTACCAAACTCCCCTCAAAGCCAAAAAGATCTAAGGTAGTCTCCTAGGTAGAAGTAGGTTTCTTCAGCAGTACCATAGAGACCTCAGGTAATGCTTGCCCAAGGTCCAACCAATCCAATCTTAGGGCCACTTCGGCATCTCTATATTCAGGACTTTGGCTAGCCTCAAGTAGTGGTAACCTAGAGACCACCGATAAAGCCTTTACCAATGTACCCTAGTGGTGTGTCAAAATGAGCCTCTACTAACACCAAGGAGCTAGCTAGCACGGTTGCTTTGTAGGGTATGAACTTCAAATTTTCGGATCTAGCTAGCCATGTAGCCAACATCAACCTTGATAGGCCCAACAGGCCCAACCTCTTATCACTCTATAAATACCTAAGGTTATCCATAGGTTAAGGTAACATTACTCTGGTTATTCTCCTTGGTGCTTGTACCCCTTATTCTTTCACATATTTAACTTAAAGATTGGATGTCCCCTCCCCAGAAACACTTTAAGGACCCTCTCTATTCCCCTCTTCTATGCTATAGGAATGCTCTCAGTAGGCTCCATGTACATGTTCGTGTATGGTGCCAATGTCATACAGTAAAGATAAAGGGGCCCACCACTTGGGGCCGTCTATGTGAACCCAGCCATAGGTCACCATCATTAAAACATGCCGTTAAAAGGATAAAGGGGTCCTAAAATCCCAACTAGGGCAAGGTCGCATCAACCTCAAGGGAAATTCATCCCTAAAGAAGAACAGACTGTGATAATCACTATGGGTTTCCTTCAAGACCTTTAACACTTAGTAGTGGCTAAAATGACTCAATAGCCAGGCCAATGTCTAGCGCATATGAAGTCTGCTGGAAGAACTATGTTGTCAGAGAGATCTACTGAGCATGAGAATAGGTCAACTCAAAAAAATGACTCAGGCAAGAGTGCTTGAAATGAATCCTTTACAAAAGACTTGCCCACCAAAGAACAGAAGGAAATATGCTCCTATTCAAAGGAATGCTGGTCTTTAGATTGAAAAATTGATTCCCTATGCCAGAGAAGATATTATCCTTACTGAAGAAGTTACTCACCAAAAAGATAACATTATTCCCCACAAATAAATGATCATCGACAGGGAGAAGAGGGGTCTACTTTGGCCCTTATGGAAAAACTCCTGGAAAGGTTGAATTGAGTAGAAAAACAAGTCTAAAAAAAGTTGTTTAGTTTTGCCCTTCAAAAGTCCCAGCTTGTGATGAATCCCCATTTGTTTGTGCCATAGTTGAATCATTGATACAAAATGATTTCAGGGTACTTCACTTGGAGACTTATGATGGCCGATGTGATCCACAGGCTCACCTAACCAGTTATAGGAAGAGCATGATGCTATATAAAGCCGATGAAGATACTCTATACAAGTTTTCTAAGGTCACCTTATTTGAACCGGCTACAGTGTAGTACAACTCACTCGTGCTGAGGTTTCTTTTGGATTTCAAGCACTCTCTATAGCTTTTACTCAATAGTTCATCGAAAGGCATCCAACGGTGAAAATGGTTGTGCAGATGTTCGACATCATACAAAGAAACAATGAAACAATATGAGATTATGTTAAAGAATTCAATCGAGACGCTCTAAACTTCCCAGACTTCCATACTAAGATTTGAAACCTAGCATTGATCCAGGGACTTCGGAGAGATTTACAATTGCTTTATGAATCCCCAAAGGACTCTTTAGACACTTTGGGAGAGTTCTACTAAAGGCAAAATAGCACATCACTACCGAGGAGCTCAGGATGGGATGAGCAAAATATGAAAGTTAGGCATCTGAAGCACCAATGAACCAACCTTGATATGAAGGGAAAGGCAGTGAGTGACCATAATGTGATAAGCAATCTTTCTTACTTTCAAATAAAGATTTATTTGTCTACTCATCGAATGTAATACTTGGCATAGGCCTAGACATAATACAACATAGTCTTGGGATAGATCCTGATGCATTACCATTTCAAAGAAAAAATGCAACCTCAACCTGAATAAGATAGAATTCATACAAAAAAAACAATGGCTCTTAAAGGCAAGGGTGATAAGGGAAGTGAAATATCCAAACTGGATAATTAACATTGTTATTTCCATAATGGAAGGCAATAACAAACTTTGGATGTGCATTAATTTTATTAGAGTAAATGATACTTTGCCAAAAGATTCATACCCCTTGCCTTCCATTGATCGACTAGTGGACTCCATAATCAAATATAGGTTGTTAAATTTTCTAGATGCCCCTTAGTGGATATCAACAAATCCATAAGGACCCTACTCATGAAGACAAAACATCCTTCATAACTGATGAAGGTACTTTTTATTGCGTGCAAATGTTCAGACTAAAGATCACTAGGGCAACATACCAATGCCTGAAGGAAAGGTTTTTCTGAACAAATTTGAAAACACATGAAAGTCTACATTGATGACATGATCATCAAGAGTAAGCACCCAAGTGATCACCTTAGAGACCTATAGGAGACCTTCCAATAGTTGAGGAACTTCAGAATATGCCTTAACCACAAAAAATGTGTATTTGGAGTAAAGGCAAGAAAGTTACTTAGGTTTATGGTCTCTAAAAGAGGTATAGATGTGAATCCAGGAAAAATTAAAGCCCTTTTTAATTCAAGAGCACACAAAGCCATCAAGGACATATAAAAGCTCACTGGCAGAATGACAACATTAACTCACTTTATATTACAATATATGGACCGATGCCTCCAATTCTTCAAAATATTGACTACAGTGGCTAAGGAAAATGCTAAGGTCAGTGAAGAACAATCATGTTGCAACAATGAATTCCAAGATGCCTGGGATAAGTTAAAGAATTGTTTAACAAGATTGCCAACACTTTGGCAGCTAACAAAAAGGAAACCCCTTATACTATACCTTGTTATAAGCAAAAAGGTTGTGAGCTCAATTCTAGTATGAGAGGAAGATAATGAACAATGATCGCCAGTCTACTATGTCAGCAAGTCTTTGCATGGTGCCAAAGTAGGATACCCGATCCTACAAAAAGCAATTTATGCTTTGGTACTATTAGGAAGGTGGCTCTAGCCATACTTTCAAGGGTGCACCATTATTATTCGAAATAGCCTTCTTCAAAGAGATGTTATGAAAAGGGTTGATTACTAGGCCTATTTGTTCAAATGGTGTATAGAGCTTAGGGAATGCAAGATTTTGTATGAGCCAAGAAAGGCCATAAAGGCATAAGCACTTATCGATTTCATTGCTGAATTACCCAAGGATGTAGAAGTAGTTGATTCCACTACGGGAATAAAGGAGCCAAAGTGGTTGTTTTTCATAGACGGAGCTTTGGGTGCTGAACACCGAGGCACCAGGATAATTCTCGAAGGTCTAAAAGGCATTGATATAGCTATGTCGATCAAGTTTGATTTCCATGTGACAAACGACATTGTTGAATACAAGGCACTTATAGCTAGGCTTGAGCTAGCAAAGCAAATTGTTATTTGATCTATTTGAGATTGTAGCGATTCTCAAGTGCTAGTTTGGCAATTGAAAACAGAATACAAAGTCAAAGAACCAAGATTAAGAAAATTTTTTGACGTAATGAATGAACTAATCTAGAAATTTAAGCAAGTTCAAATTGAGAAGATACCACGAAAAGAGAATGCCGAATTGGATGCATTAGCAAAATCCTCCAAACATACCAAAGTTTTAATCTCCCTAAATATCACCAACCTAATAGTCTTAGGTATAGACAAAAGTTGGAGAGTGCCATTGAGAGATTACTTAGCTGAGGGAGAGATACCTCCGAACCTTAGGGATGCAATAGTAGTATGAAAATGGTTAAGAAGGTACTTTTTGATTAGAGAATAGTTGTATAGAAAAGGACACTCAAATCCACTTCAAAGGTGCATGGGGGAGGAAAACATAGAAGCAGTTCTAAAAGAAGTCCCTAAACGAATGCATGGTTTCCATATCAAAACAGACGTCCTGCCTAAAGTACTACTATGCCAATGATATTTCTGGCCTTCTCTCAGCCATGGTTCCCAAAAAATATATAAGTATTGTGACAAGTGCCAGTAGCACTCCTTAGTACAAAGAGTCCTATCCGAGGTCAACATATCAGTAACCTATTCCTATCGCTTTGCCATTTAGGGAATCAACCTAATTGGCCCCCTACTCATAGCCCCTGGTGAAGTGAAACATTGTGTGATTACAGTAGATTACTTCATAAAGTGGACAGAGGCTGAACCCTTAGTCACCATATTGACAAAATAAGTCTAAAAATTTGTCTAGAAGAATATCATATGCCAGTTTGGATGCTCAAAGGTGCTAGTAGTGGACAATGGAACTCAATTTGTTGATAAGGGTTTTTAGGTATTGGCAGCCAACCTTGGCATAAAAATACACTTCATCCTAGTAGTTCACCCCTAAAGCATTGGCCAAGTGGAAGTGTCAAATTGAACCTTGAAAGATGGTCTAAAGAAGAGGTTAGGGAAAGCTAAATGGAATGGCTAGGAGAATTGCTAGTGCATTATTAGTGCCATTGAACAGCACTAAGAGAAGCCACAAAAGAGACTCCATTTTCCTTGGCATTCAGAACTAAAGCACTAATACCAGTCAAAGTAATACACCCTTCAGTATGATTTCAAATTTCGATCAGAAGGAAAATGATCTTAGCCTTATAGCTAAATTGGATATTCTTGAAGAACACAAGGAAATGGCAAAGCTACGAAGAACAGCCTTTTAGTAAAAAGTGACTGCTGTAGCAAATCAAAAAGTAAACCTAAAAGAATAAAAGTCGATGACCTAGTACTTTAGAGCATCAAAGTAGAACCTCGACGACCCTTCCATGGCATACTTCAGGAAAATTAAGAAGACTCCTACCTTGTCATCAAAGAAGTAAGCCCGGGGGTCTACAAACTGCAAGATAGCTATATAGTTGAGTTAAAAAATACTTGGTATACAGATACATTGAAAAAAATACTATGCGTAGAAAGACCACAAAAATCATGTTGTTCTAAAATTTTGACAAAATGGTCGATATGAAAAAGACAAATGTACTCATTACCGAATGAAAGTGATAACTTTTTTGTGAACATAGAATCTTATTCAAGGCCAAGTATGGTTGAAGAAAGAAAGAGGGGAGGCCAAACCCCACTCCAAAAAAGAAATGAAGTCAATCAAGCACTTAAAAAACAAGGATGTCAGCTAACAATAATTACCACAGTGATTCAATACTTAGAATTTCTAAATAAGAGCTCAATATTAAGGAATATGAGTGTATTCAGACATAATACGAATCAAATAAATGATCCAACAGTATGCTAATTTTGATTAAGGTCAAAAATAAAATAGGGAAACATAAGCCAATGAAGAAAAACTAAACTTTCATTATGGCAAAGAAAGTTACAAGATGAGGATAAAAAATAAAATAAAATAAAATTGAGAAAAGAGAAAAAAGAAAGGAGCAACCTAGGACTCCTCATCTTGGTAATCTTCCTCTGCCTGAAGAACTTCTTCCTCCTAGTCCTTGGCTTCTTCCTGCTTTGCTTGTTCCATTTATTCTTCTTGCTCCTCATCTTCATCTTCATCATCATCATATTTATCTTCTTCATTTTGGCCTACTTCGAGAGTACTAAGGTATTTATCCCAAGATCACTTTCAAGCAGGAACTTTAGGCCTCCTGAAAGCATTTAGGAAAGAAAGGTCAAGGTGAGGATGTTCTTGTAAAACTTAATACCTCGCCAAAAAAATCCATCCTAAAGGCTAGAGATAACTATGTTTATCACCTTGTAAGTCTCCTTGGCCATGCCCTTTTTTTCCTTCTCTAAGGCTTTAATCTTTTTCTTGGCCTTCTAAAGGCCCTGATGAAGCTCCTTCGTATCCTTGGATAACTTTTTTTTCTTTTTAAACAAAGATGTGAGCTTCTTGCTGAAGTGCTCATTGGCAATGGCTTCATTGTCTTGTTCTAGGGATAGCACAGTGAGTCTTTAGCTGAGGTCTTCAATATTTGACCAACATCATCGGCAAGGTCCTTCATGCTCATAGACTTCCTTCTTGAAAAAGGAGAAATGTTCCTTTGCCAGCTTCTTTAGGTGGCAAGAGTGCTTCTGGCCTTCACCAAATTTTGCTCAGTACGAAATTAAGCCTAAGACTACTTCGTGACCCAGTCATGAAGATACCTTGTAAGGGTATATAGCTGAAGAAAAATAAGGAGAGAAAAATGTTAGTCATTAGTTGTTGTTAAAATAATTCAGATATGTGACCAAGAAGTAAAGTACTACCTTGGTAAAAAAATCTAAAAAAGCAACAGTGACAATCTTATTATTTGAAAATAGCTCCATCAGACTGTCAAAAGTGGCATTTATTGTGATCCCTAGGTAAAGCAAAAGGAACAATCATCGGAGCATCATCACGAAGGAGATCACATCCTCAGTGACTTCTTAAATGGGTGACCTCAAAACCTTACACTTCCAAAGGAGCATGTTCCAAAGTCACAGACGACATTCATGATCAGCCTCCTAGTTTGCCTCTAAAGTCTTACCTGCACTATCACAGTGTAGTTCATTTACAGAATTAGTCCCCAACCAATCCTCAATCAATAAATAAATATCAAACAAAGGTACACTAAAAGAGGGAAAGTTAAGGACTGAACTTAGAGGAACCTCAATTACTAGAGAATAAGTGACACCAAATTGAAGCCTCCTAGATTGAGACCACTTAAATGGGTGAAACAACCTTCTCCTTGACCTTCTTCTTCTTCTTCTTCTTTTTGGCTTTTTCAACAACCTCGAATGAGGAAGGGTCAATGTCGACGTCGAAAAGCGGAGGGCATCTTGAACAACTACATCTATAAATTCCATCACCATCTACAAACTTAAGGAAGAGAGGGCACATCCTTATTACCTTCTTCAGGGAGTGAAAGGGGGCATCTTCCTTATCAAACCCCTCAGGTGGGGGAATAGTGGCATCTTTTTCCACTTCTGGAGTTAAAGAGGGACTCTACTTCATCTCTGAAGTTAGGGGTAGATCAACGTGAGCCTTATTTAGAGCCAAAGCCTCCAAAGGCTTCTTGACCTTCTTTCTTTTTAAGGGTTTTTTACCTTCTTCCTTATTTTTCTTCATCTTCTCAAGAAAAGCATTCTTGTAGAAGTTTGCAGAATCATCACCCATCTTTACAAAATAAAAGAACATCAATATAAGTACCTAAAAAAAATAGAACTAGAAATAAAGAGACTTATTTTCAACAACTTTAGAATAAGAAAGTTGTTTCTGAAGAAGCTTAACCAAAAAAGTCTTCTGCCCAATTTCTGAAGAACCGAGCAACCCAACATTGGTTAAGTGTTCAAAAACCACATTAACTTCTTAAAGCTCCCTTTGGCCATCATATCTTCTTTAATGGGAAAGGCTTTTGGCTCCACCTTATCCTTTGGCTCACCCCAGTCGATGACACTCTGAATATAAGAGTCAAAATCTTCAAACTCCTTTTGAAGTTCCTCTGATAAAAGCTCAAGATACTTATCCACATCCATGTTTAGAAGGCCCAAAGTCCATTTTCTTGAAATCTTCCATGACTCAGGGATGGTCATGAAAAAGTACTTCCTCTGCTAGTTCGTCCAATTTTCCTTGGCCACAAAGTAGAAAGAGAATTTCATAATGGCTGAACCTTCAGGAAGGACATAATAAAAGGACCCCATTATGAATCGATGTAATTTGTAGTATTGCATGAAGATCAAGAAGCATGGCTTAATCCCATAGATGCTGCCTGTGCACAAGAACAAGTTGAAGTGTGCATATGAGTTTTGTGGCATCTGATTGACGGTGATGCCATGGAAATCACGGAAGTTGCAAACCAACTTCAGTGGAGGAAACTGAAGTCCAACCTTCATCTAAGTTATGAAGATGATGATTTCGCCCTCCTAAGGACGGTAACTCGATTCACCCTTATTAGGCAAACAGACCTTGATGTAGGAGGGAAGAAATTATTTTTTTCCTGCAATTCCCTACCTTTTTCCAAAGTAGCACAATTGGGGTGAACGTCCAATGAACTCTACAGGTGTTCGGCTTGAGGGGATGAGGGAACCTTAGAATGAACTGGAGAAGACATTACACCTACTTCAGGAAAAGGAAGTCAAGTTTGGCAAAGGATAAGGAAATGATGAATATGCACCAGAGAAATTGTTAAACCATTATTAAAACAACAGACGAGAGACTAAACTACCCCAAAAATTACTTCATTGAGAGAATAAAGAACAAGAGAGCTTGGATGCAATAGAGAATGAGCGAGAGCAAATGGGAAAAGTGTAGGACTTTTCCAAAGAGTGAGAATATATATAGCCTAAAAAGAGAACCCCAAGTACGCCACATTGAAAACCAAAACTTCCCTTATGAACTAAAGTAAACGTTGACCATTCATGAGTTGCCATACGTTTGTACTTGAAATTAAGGCACACCCAGAAATTGAATGATTAAAGAAATGATTAAGAGAGCCCAAAAAGTGGTGCCTAACGAAAATAAACACATTGAAGTCCTGAAAAAATAGGAAAGATATTATAGAAAACGGGAAAAAAACCCAAGAAATTTGGGATAAAACACTAAGCTAAAGGATGGACGCTATAGGACCATTCATCAGAATAGTGACCTCAGAGGTAACTCTATGGGATTCCTAACTTAACAAATTATAGGTTTGTTCAGGGGCATGTGATGGCTAATGGGCAATCACCTTAGCCATACTACCAAAAACTCCTTGATGCCAGGAGAACTAAGGTAGTCTTTTAGGTAAAAGTAAGGTTCCTTGGCCATAGCATAGGGACCTTAGGTAACATTTCCCCAAGGTCCAACCAGTCTAATCTTAAGGCCCCTTCAGCATATCTATAGCTAGGACTTCAGCTTGCCTCAAGTAAAGGTAACCTAAGGGACTATAAATAAAGCTGTTATCAGCATAACCTGGTAGCTTGTCAGATGGAGCCTCTGTCGGCACCTAGGGGCCACCTGGTAGCACTATTCTACAAGGTTTGATCTCTAGATTTCCAGATCTAGCTGGCCATATTGCCAACCTTATCCTTGATAGACCCAACAGGACCAGCCTATCCTCACTCTATAAATACCCAAGGGTATCCATATGTTGAAGTAACACTACTCTAGCTATTCTCTTTAATGCTCCTGCCCCTTTCTCATTCACATACCTAACATGAGTGTCGAATATCCCTTCCCTGAAAACACTCTGAGGACCCCCTCTAGCCCTCTTCTTCTATGTTATAGGAATACTCCTATAGGCTCTAGGTGTATCTCCGTCTACGGTGGCAATGATGTACAGTGAAGATGAAAGGGACCACTACCAAGTAAACTTAGTTGATTTGTTTCCCTCTTTGCAAACTTTCCTTCCATTTACCTTCCTCTTAACTAGATTCTCAACAATTGTAGAACAATTTTCCCAGCATTTTTTGGTAGCCATTTCCTAAACTTTAGTTGCTAATTTAATAGGATAATTTGCACTTAGCCTCTAAACTTGTATTGATACTACAATTACAACTTTGATGCCTGAAAATCTACAGTTTTCTTTTATTTTTTTACACTGATAAAAACTTATAAAATCTTAACCTAAACTATCCAGTAACTATCTATCAGTAATTTCAATCTACCCAAGATTTTTGTTTACAATTAATGGACATTTTAAACTATTAGCTTTTCTTTCTATAAATGCAAACAATATATCTTTTAAATTTCAAATAGCAATAAAAAATACCAAACAACTTGAAATATCTAGAACCTAATTGTTTTAAAATTCAAATTTTAAAAGTTGTTTTTTGACAGTATAAAAAATCAGGTTAGAGGGTAGATGTCTAAACCTCATTAAAATAACTATAATATCAACCTAAGTTCAACGGGCAACTATAAAATACAAACTTTTTCATAAGTATTATACTACTCTTTCATCTTAAAAAGTTTGTCACATTTTAGGGATGATGAGACAATAAGTATATTATGTAGCATTCTTTTCAAAGTCACCATTGGTAAAAAAACTAAAATTATTTTGAATCATTCTAAAAATTTAAACACGATTGATCTAATTTTGGATGAAAATTAAAAAACATGCGTAATAATGCATATTTTACAAGCAATTTTTAATCAACTCAAAAACTTGAAATTGGGTCCAATTTTAGAAGATTTTTTTTTTTGCTTTCTTCATAAAACTATCACAAATATGAGCTCCTTAAGGGAAAAAAAACAAGAGAAAAAATTTGGATAAGGTTATTTAAATAGGTAAAAGTTGTTATGGCCTTCTAAGCAGTTCACCTTCAATGATCAAGTAAAACTTATTCAATAAGTCAAAATCGTAAGCAAAATGGGTCATTTCCTTTCAATTAGCAAGTCAAGCAAGTGATTAGAGAGTGTGATGGTTCTTAAGTCATTTTGGCACCTAACTGTTACCGTGGGCAAAATGTTCATTTTGCACCTTGAAATGGTAGGTTTGGTTTTAAAGTTCATAAGTTGTTCTTTAGACCCATAATAAGCAGGAACAAAAGTGTGGAACTAAATTGGCTAACGCTCTTAGTATTATATGGGCATGGGGTTTACTTGCAAAAAATGAGAAAGTTGAGGGAAGTTTGGAAGGAGGTTGGTTTTAAGCCATTTTGTAGGGTTTTGAAGCTATTATTCATCATATTCTCTGTCTCATTTTCCTAGCTCTCCTCGTCCTCCATAATTTCTTGCCAAATCTCTCTCATTTCATAAATTCCTCATGAAAATAAAAGCCTTACGAGGTATCTAAGTAAGAGAAAGCTTGCTCTTGCTTAGTTTTCGTGTGGTAAACTTTGGAAGTCCATTTTTTATGTTAGAAGAATAAGTACACTTTGTCCTCATTGTTTCTTAATTATTCTTGGTTTCTTGAGGTTGCTTAAGCTTAGGTAGAGTTAGAATGTGCTTGTTTTGGTGCCAATTATGATAAATTTGTGTTGGAACCATAGGAACACACCAGTGTAGCCCTTTTTTGCTTAGATGTGCTTGATGCTTGCTTGTTCTCTTTAATTGAGGTAAGGGATTTAATTATTGCATTCATTTGATGCTTACCTTAATATCTTGCTTGATGGTTACAAGTAGTTTGAGAGATATGCATTAATTATAGTAAGGATGGCTTATGGGGGACTAGTGTAACACAAGGCTTACTAATGGTGTGTATGTTTGTTTAAATCTTGGAAACATTAGTATGGTAATGACCTATGTTAGTCCTAAAAGCTATCTGGAGTTTGTGGAGCCAAGCCATGAACATTTTGGCGGGCTTTGAAAAGCCTCAAACAGGATACAAAAGTGTTTCTAAGGGGCTAGGCATGAGGGATTGGCACTACAACTCCACCCCTAGCATTGCAGCACCAGCCCCTCAAAGTGCTACCTGAGGTAATATTACTAGGGCATTGTAGTGCACCAGTGGTGCTGCTGTATAAGTAGGGGTCACTTTGCTTCAAATAGAGGGTTTTAAGGGAGAGGAATGGGTCTTAGGGGTGTCTACAGGTGAAGGAAGCCTAATGGTGTCTTGGGACTCCCCATTTTCTCCTCAAAGCTAGGCAACATTATCAAGTTTTCAAGGACATGAACTAGATGGGCGATTGAGCCGTAAGTACTACAATATATGCCATTCGACATGCTTAGGGGGTTTAGTGACCACTACTGGCCTAGATGAGCCTTAGACCTTAAGGTGCTAAAGTGAAACCCTTGAGTATTAAGGAGTTCTTTGAAACCTAGTGAGTTAAGTGTATTAATTGCAACTATTGCCATAATAGGGTGAATCAAGTAAATGTAGGAGCACCTCTGTTGAAGGCTTAGTGTGCATGTGTCCTAGCTAAGTTGTGACTCAAGACACAAATGAAGGTATAGTTAACCCTTGGTAGGTAGGTTGGGCAATGGTTAATACCTTAGTGACCTAGGCGAGGTCAATAGTTTGAGGAACTAAACAGAGCCTAGTATGCCAAGTGTGTGTGAAGGATTAGTACCTTAGTGATCTGTGCAATCTTAATAGCTTAAGGCACTAACCCAATACACCTACTTTGAGTAGAGGCCATGTAGCAGCCTAGTACACCTAGTGAGTTCCATGGAACTCAAGGAACTCAAGGAAGGAGCATCCACCATATTCACCTATGCAACAACAAAGTGTACAAAATCAGTGAGCTATACTCACTAATGGCTAGTAAACTATATTTACTAGTAAACAAGGCTAAGCTTTAAAGTGAGGACTAGGTTGAGGAAGAAGTGCCAAAGGACTAGAATTATGTACACATGTTTAACCTTAGGCTGCAAGTATGCGTAGTAGATTTCATATATATTATATATATGTTTGTCCTTAGTGCTTTCTTTGCAAGTATCCAAATCCCTTACTAGGAATCTTCAGATCCTCACTCTTTTTAGTGTTATTGGTAAATTTGTGTCTGTAAGGACCGGCAACCATAAGGATTATTGTGCTAGTGCATTAGAGTAGGTAACCACCTAGTGAATCTCTGTTGATTCTAATTATATTGCTTAAGTTGTTGATTGCTAACTATAGTTGTTTTATAGCCTTACATAGGCTAGTGGAACAAGGAAGGACATAAAATAGCTTGGATTTCAGCAGTTGGATTATCGATATATGTATATATGTTAGTTTGCCTCTAATAATCCTAGGTCTAGTAATGTATATAAGGTGCTTTTGGGCATGTACATAGACCATAATCTATAATGATGCATGTGTATTGTCATTACTTGTAGTTAAACACATTATGTTTTATGCTTTAACTTGTGTTTTAGTTATGTTTTATAAATGCCTACAATTTTTTTGGTTTATTTTCTTAAAGTGAAATTCAAAGTCAAAGTAAGCTTATGCATTGTGCATAGACAGTTAATAATTAAAAACATGAAAATTTTTAATAAATGAACAAGTATTTAACTAGTCAATTGTAACTAGTATAAAATTTGGTTCTATAGGCTTCCTAGAAGGATACCATTTGGTGTATGGTCACTACAATAAGTATTAGAGTAAGGCTTTGGACTTAATTAGATATTGTTAAAGGCTTACAACTAAGATCAAGATCTTGTCCTAGTGCAAGGATAGTTTGCACTAGCCATTAGTTTGTGCATTCTATGTGAACTCTCTAGCTTTGGTTGCAAGTTGTAACTGTGAAACTAGGTCAGATGCATTTTTCAAATGTTGAGGGTCTATGGGCGGATCTTAGTAGCCCAATTTTGTGGCAATGATAGGGAAGGAGCTTGGCTTGCTTTTAGGTTACGCTAATACCTTGGTGCAATTAGTTGGGATATGACCACCATCCTTGGGGAAAGAGTTTCAAAACCTAGGATACAAGGTAGGTGACATGATTCATAAGACCAGAAAGGCGTTGATGCTCCAAGGTGGCGAGTAACCCACAATTTTGTAAGATAACCCCACCAACTTTGGGTAGGTTAGGCAACACCGAAAGATATGATGATGCATTAACCAAGATAAGGAACTCTTGGCTATGCAGGCTACAAAGAAAGTGAAGAAGCACTCTCATTTTTACTTCATCAAGAATAGGAGCATAGTCTTGAGACAACCAAGGCCTTTAAGGAGATACTTGACAATCATTGATGTTTAAGCTACGAATGAGTAGTTTAGGAGTCAATGGTTTTCAAAATAGGGTCAAGGCGGTGATTAGCTCACCTAACCTAGGAAGGAAGCATGGGTGAATTGCCAATAGTGCAAAAGTTAGCCAAAGGCCAAGAACTGATCAAGAGAAAAAAGGGCTTATGTCCAGGGTGAAAGGAGTTCGTGGCTTTAGGCCTTACAGCTAGTCGATATCAGTGGTTACGGTGGTCATTGGGGTAGTGATTGCCTATGGCCTTGGTTAAGACAAATCAACCTAGGAATAAGTCCTCAATGGTAGTTGCCATAAGGAGTTGACCTAGTACACCTATGTAGCAGTTTGAATTCTTACCTCGGTCAAGCTAGTGGTCACAAAGCAGTCACCATACAGGTACCGAACTTGACAGGTAGCCATAGTGAACTTATGGGCAGGAAGTGGCTAGTGTAAGGTAAGTCCTTAACCTTCACTTGTAGTTGGTTTCTTTGTTGGTAGTTTCTATCATTAGATTACTGGCATAGTTTGTTTAGTTGTTGGGTAGTACGCTTGAACAAGGCTAAGTGGACACAACTATATTAGGTCCTAAGGACGCACTAATTGTTAAGGTGATACCCAAAACCTTAGAAGCCATTTTCTAGTCCATGGAACCACATAAGTTAAGGCTAGAATTCCTTAGATTGGTAGTGCCCTATGGCTCCACAGGCTACATTATTTTCTTTAGTTGGTTTTGGTTGGCTTAGTTGGAAAAAAATAGTTGGCTAAGTATGTAGATAAGTTCCTTAAAGTAACAAAGCAGCAACATAGTTTAGATAGATGCAAAAAAGGTAAGTAGGTAAGTTTTGAATTTTGTTCCTAACTATAAAATGCGTGTGGAGATTGCAAAGGAAGTATGGAGTAAGGAACTTATCTAGGGGGTAGACAGATGGATTATCCATTCATTAGTTGCATACTTCAGGGTAAAGCTAGCAGGAGTAGAGTCATTGCTAGGGGTTCGAATTGATTATCAAGTGGTGGTAAAAGAACCCGAACAATAAGAATGATTGCCATGGACAAAGGAATAGTTGGTGACTCGAGGTTAAGTGGAATCGGAGGCCAACAAAATGATTTATGGAAAAAGAGGACTCAACTAGTAAGACCGGTTAAGTAAGTAGAGGACTAAGTCCTAAATGGAATTGAAGGAGTTTTGGGAATGCTTATTGTTTGAGTCAATGACAATAAGTTAGGGGAAAGTTGAGACAATGGTAAAAAATGATAGAATGATCTCAGGAAATGGGAGGTTGTCCCTAGACCCTTAAGGGTAGAGTATGAGGAATGTCTGTGAGGAAGAATTCAGTATGACTAGTCAAGAGATGACTTTAAATGGTTGTTGTATAAGTAATCTCCCACCTTACTAAGTGATTCACTTAGTATTTGAAAGTGACAAGTTAAGTTTATATACAACTAACTGTGTTGCCCCGTGTAATGCAGAAGGTCTCCTTGTTAATTGTAAGCTTTTTTGTGTTGTATTATTTATTTTAGCTCATTTTATATTAGTTATAATACTTTTGTTTTATTTGATATGGTTGTTGAAAGAAAATACTTACAAAATAAAGAAATTGGAGATGTAATGGCATGAGGTTAAGAGAAAGATTTGAGTGCATGATGATAAAAAATAAAATATATAAAGGGGGCCTATTACTTAATTCCTGGTGATTATATGTAGCCTTCATAACAAAATGATAATAACAAATTATTTTAACACTAATAATAATAAAAAGATGATGATGATAATGCTACTGATGATGATAACAATAATAATAATCATGTTGATAATAATAATAATAATAATAATAATAATAACAACGTTATCATTGAAAAGATTAAAAAATTGATGATGATGATAATGATAAACATGTTTATCCTTATGATGATATTGAGCAATAAAACCCAAAAAAATAAAGGTGAGAAAAAGAGATAGATTTGTTCTTAAAAGAAACAACAGTTTGGGACACTGTTTCTATAGAATTGTGACAATAAGTCACTTCATTGTTGTTGAAATCTTCTTTGTCAGCTTCATTGTATAGCTACTATTGGCTGAATATCTTTTTCAAGCAAATTTTATTAGATTGAGAATCATGTGCTCATTGAAAGCAAAGTAGAATTGGCAGGGAATAAATTTTTGTTTTTACACTCATTCAAACACAAAATCCTCATTTTCTTCTAGGTTAGTTATAATAAAAATGGGTAGTTATTTTCAAATAGGAAAAATACAATTTATACAATATAATATGGAAAATTTTAATCACGGGAATAAATAGCAATTTTCACAATTTTAAAAGCATTAATATATATGGAGTACATAGTTTGACTGTAAAAGTAAATATGAGAAAATGGTAGATCAAGATTCAATTACCAGCTTATACTATAGTAATTGTAAGGCTCATGTCAAAAATGCTAATTTGCATCAATATATTGGATACCCAAATTATAAAAGCAAAAGAGGAATGGGAAAATAATTATTGTAATATATTGACTGAGCTAAAAAATATGAGTCTCATTTGGATAAAGAATATAAATAGCCAAGAAATCAAGTTACCTAGAAAGAAACAAATGGTAATCTAGTTTGGAATCTTTAAAATGCAAAGTGAATATATAGTCAGAATAATACAGAGTTTGGAAAATGAATCAATGCAATTTATGATTCAATTGAATACTAATTAAGAAAAAAATTAAAAAATTAAGAGCAAAAATTGTATTAATGATTTAATTAAGATCTAATTAAGAAAAAAACTAAAATTTATTCATTATTCTTCAACTTGTCTTGTTGCTAATTTTAAAGTCTTTAGTTCTTCCATTTCTAAGTCATATAGTTATTCAATTTATTATTTTGTGTGTGCAACTTGAGTGTAATTTGAAGCCTTAAATTGATACAAAGTTTGGATTTAAAGTATAAAGAGATAAATATATTAAACCCAAAAGATTGCTAGCTATGTATTAGCTTATATGCAGAAGAAACATAGTTAGTACTCAAACATCACAGTAATCATATTAAGATATTTTGCATCAAAACCTAAAAAAATTACATTTTAGTTCTTGAATAAATGTCAAGAAAGATGTTATCAATTAATTTATAGCATTCAAAGCATTTAGGTGTCGTTCCAATGAAGTAAAAGAAGATATAAAAGTCAAACCTTGAAACCGTATAGGTCTAAAGTGGTAACACAATTTTTGTTTATCCAATATTATAGTTAAGTTAAAAATAAGTGCCTAGTTATGCAAATTCTAACAGAATAAATTATTAAACTAAAAATTTTAAAAGACCCTTTAACATTACATTCGAGTCCATCAAGATCATAAAGTGTTTGTCAATTTAGAAAGGTCTATAATTTAATGCATATTCACTCTTGTTCTGGTTGTAATGAAACAATCCAAGTGACCTTGATATCAATTAAAACATACATGCCCAGAACATAAGGCCATATAAATTAGAAACAATTAATATTATGAATTGATTAGCAATAAGATCATAAAAGGAACAGACCATTAATATGTTTAAATAACATTCCAATGAGAGTTACAAATTTATAGTATGAGTTATTGTTCACCAATTGGTGTTACAATGGGTATTAAAAAAAAGAAATTAAGATGTAATGACTTGAATGTGTAAAATGTAAAAGATTGAGATATCTTTGTCAAAACAAATGGAGTCAAACTAAAAATTATTCCTTTAACCTTGAATTTTCAAGATATGTATATAGCATTGTAGTGCTATGTGGTGACTCTAATAGTTGTTGGTGCTCACTAGAGTAAAGAGAGGTCGATAATTGAGACCTTAATCAGAGAAGGTTGGGTTAAGCTAGTTGAGGCCCTACAATCAGTGTAAGACCTACTAGACCAGTGCCTTGTAAAGGAAGAGTCATAACTTGTAAGATTGGATATGGCTAGAAAGTAAAGCTTACAAATCTAGGGGATAGTATACATCTTGAAGTGCACATGGGATGTTGTACTGCAACTAAGTGGAGTTTTAGTGGACAAGCTACCTGAGAGGTTTTCATGGCCAACCACCTCCTGGTAGTGGACTGAATAAGTGATGAAGTTGATTCCTTCATTGAGACAAATTAGGCTATATTCGTGATAGATCACAACCACACATTGTCTCAACAAGAAGTTGGTACGATGTAATTAAGGGTATGATAGTTGAGCATAGAGGTGAAGGTGGTCCTTCTAAAATTATAGTCAGAACAAGTAATTAATGATTACTAGAAGGCATCAAGCTACTTGGTAGTAGTGAGAGGCAAAGAGGCCTAAGGAGG
This sequence comes from Aquilaria yunnanensis, assembly GCA_039654915.1. Lineage (NCBI taxonomy): Eukaryota > Viridiplantae > Streptophyta > Magnoliopsida > Malvales > Thymelaeaceae > Aquilaria > Aquilaria yunnanensis. The sequence goes on along the minus strand of CM077599.1, from coordinate 41,763,736 downwards.
AATTCGAGACTGAAGACACATCAGGGTCTTGTGAAACTAGCTGAGGTGTCAAATTGGCTATTGAGCCAAGGATACCTAGGTCAGCCCAGGATGGAGTGTCACATGGTGGCTTGACTAAAAAGCCTATTCTTGCTTTAGAAATGCTGTAAGTATGGTGGGTAGTAGATGTACTAGACACATCTCAGAACTTAATTTGGCATGTGTTCGTACTAGGGCTCCGAGTATATGGTAGCAAGAATACTTAGTGTGCAAGTGTTGTGCAAAAAGGATAATCCAAGTAGAGCTGTTAAATCATTAAGACATTTGGTTTTGGGTAGCTATTGTGAAGTTTTAAAACCTTAATCTGCATACACATGAGACATGTCTAGATAGAATGAGTAAGATATCATTCCCACAAGGATTTTACACTACGGGCACATAAAAATTTTGACTCTCAAGACCCACTCGAGGCATTAAACACCTAGAACATGCTTTTGCCTAGCCTCCAAGTAGCTTCCTATACAACTCTACATGCATAATTTTAACAAAATATTTGAGTGAACTTCAAGCACTACAATGAAGCACTTTCTCTTTCCCTATTTTTTTATTCAATTCACTTCTTCTTCTTCTTCTCCTTTTTTATTTTTTCATTTTTTTTAAAAGGGCTTTTTCATGATGTGCTTGTTTTAGCCTTTTTCTAGATGGAAAAGTGATTTTCAACAAAACTAAAAAAAAATTCACTCAACCTTTTAAAGTATTCAAAATGCTCAAGCCACAACTATATATTTTTTACCATTAGTACAAGAACCCAACATTCGCCCCAAACTTATTCATTGCTCACACATATATGAAAAAGGATCCTTACACCTCACTGAGCCCACAAGCAAAATGCTCAACTCATTTCAAGGACCAAGAAAGGGTGAATGAAATTGGATATGTCTTAACATGTAAGTTTAAACAACGAATATGGCTTAATGGCTCAAAGGAGGTTAACTAAGAATTATAATGAAGGGTCAGTCATTTGGATATGTAGTTAGCCCTAAGTTTTCATTTTCATCCTTTATTTGCAAGCAATAATTTAGATATGAAAGGGTCCATAAGCAAATTAAAGATTCTACACATAAAGCAAGCACCACTCAAAAGAAAGAAAATATTCATGATGCCCAAGTATCATCTAAGGCCCAACTGTCTCTCCGAGTGTTGTTTCCACCATTAATGACAAATGAAGATATTTCTTTACTTAACAAAACTTACAAGTAATTTGATTTTGAAAAGAACACAAACAACCATGATAAAAGTGCACATTGGATTCCTAAATGCACACAATATAAAAATGAAACTATATGCTCCTACATTCATCCACTATATGCAACACATGATAGGGAAAATAAATATGATATGCATGTAATGTCACGAGAAAAAATTCATCAAACAGTAGTCTGAAAGAAAAAGCATATAACTAAATGTCAAGTCCTATAAAAGCACTCAAACAAGTATCATCCAAAAACATGTCTTTCCCCCAAGCTTAAAACCAACATTGTCCATAATATTGATAAAAAAAGCAAGAAGATTATGTTTCAAGAATCATACCCATGAGGCAAATGTTCCCGCCTCCAGCTACTCCTGCTTAAACTCTTAATGATGGTGATACTTTATCTTTTCATGTTTGCTCTTGATCTTTCCACCATGCACCTACAATAAGAACAAAGAGCAATTAAGAGACATTTTTCCCAAAACTCAACTTATTCAAAAGAAAATTAAAAACACGAAGGAAGGAAGAAATGTTGGGGTACCTCTTTCCAAGCACTTGATTTATTGTCTCTAGATAGACACCAACTCTTTTTGTTTTAGGCACTATGGTGGATGATGTGGCTCTACACCCTCTTGCGAGCATTCTTCCAATGCTTAGAGAGTCTAATATGCATCCAAAAAGATGTGCTCCTCTCCATGCATGAGTTTTCATCTATTTCAATCTTAAGAATTTTAGGCTTATTTACATTTCTATCTCTTGTCACTTCCCATTTCTTCTTCATTGTTTTCATCTTCTTTTCTTCCATCAATGAGTGTCTTGCCTTACCTTTTGCTTTTTCCTTGAGATTTGGGGGCTCAAATTCATTGATTTCTCTTCGGTCACCGCCCATAACAAAAGTAAGATGATTTGTTTGGCTAGATTCTATGACCACATCAACCATGTACACCTTTATCTTAGAAGGAGTAGTGCTAGAATCAAACATGTTGAACTCCATTTTTTCGTCCACAACATTGAATATGAGCTTGCCTCCCTTCACATCTATAGTTGCTCCGGCGGTGGCCAAGAATGGTTTTCTAAAGATGGGAGGAACTTGGTTGTCTTTTTCCATGTCAAGAATCACAAAATCCATGGGGAACATAAATTTTTCAATTTTCACCAAAACAATTTCTATTACTCCCCATGGCTACTTGATAGACTTATCCACATTTTTTAATTGTATTATGGAGGGCTAACCTTAATTTGTTGGTAATAGGCAAATGCATCAAGTTTACACTTGCACCAAGGTCACACAATACCTTCTTGAACTCGAATTCCCCAATTGTGCATGGAATAGTGAAGCTCCTAAGGTCCTTCAATTTTTGTAAAAGCTTTTGTTTGATAATCACACTACATTCTTCCATAAGACATATGGTCTCAAACTCTTCAAATTTCTTTTTCTTTGCAATGATTTCCTTCAAGAATTTTCCCCAAGTTGGCATTTGAGTTAAAGCCTCCAATAATGGGATGTTGACATGAAGCTTCTTAAAAATGTCCAAGAACTTACCATATTGGTCATCAAGCTTCTTCTTTTGGAACCTTTGTGGTAAAGGTAAGGATGGGGTGGATAGGATTTTTTGTATTCTTGGGGGTTGCTCCTTTAGTAACTCCACCACTTTGTCCTCTTCCTGAACTTGCACTTCATCTTTCAAGATTGGTTTCTCTTAAGTGAATGTCCTAATGTAGGAATCTTCAAGCCTCTTTCCTCCTCTAAGTGTGATTACATAACATTATTCCACTAGGTTCAACTTAGTGTCATAAGGAAATTTTCCTTTTTGAAGAGTCTTCATAGAGTTTACCAATTGTCCCACTTGGTGCCAAGATTTTTAATGCTTGCACTTGTATTAGCCTCCATATTTGCCAAGTTGGCACCCAAGTTTGCTATTTTGCCTCATTCTTCTTCATTTTATCCCTTGTTTTTTTTTTATGAAAGACATCATTATCTCCTCCAAGATAGGCTTCTTCTCCCTTGGTATTGGCTAAATCTGGCATGAGGTGGTTGTTGAATATTATTTGTGTTTCCATAGGAAATATTCTCATGATTACTCCAATTGGGGTTGTATTAGTTCCCATGTTGACTACTTCTATAACCAAAATTATGGTTGTCCATGAAATTTTCTTGCTCATACTCCATCTCCATAGGTGCTCCGTACATGTTGGAAGTAGAAGCAGTAGCTTGCTTAATGGTTAGTTAACTTGGATACTTTGTTCATAAGAGATGTCATTTGTGCCGACAGAGTGGTCAATTGATCCACCTTAAGTAAACCTCCTCTTGGTGGTGCTCTTTCACTTGGCCATTGTTCTCCGTTAAGTGCTAATTGCTTAAGTATTTAGAAGGCATCATCGGCCATTTTAGACATCAAGGATTTATCAGCTGAAACATCAATCATAAATTGTGAGGTGGGTACCAAGCCTTTGTAGAAAAGTTGGATTTGTTACCAATCCAAAAATTCCATGTTGTGGGATTTCCTAAGCAACTCCTAAAACCTCTCCCATGCTTTCGAAATGGACTCTCATCTCATGTTGCTTGAATGTCATAATTGAAGCTTAAGAACTTCTTAGCCATTTTATTCAATATGGTGATGCTTCTTAGTTAAAGTGATTGATACCATTCTTTAGCTTTGTCTTAGAGTGAAAAAGGAAATAACCAGATCCTAATAGAATTAGTAGAGACTCCAATGCCTTTGAAAATGTCACAAGCCTTCAAGAATTCCGTTATATGTGTGTTGGGATCCTTCAAATCTCACCCTCCAAATTGATTTTGTTGGATGAGAGAAATCAAGGTCAGCTTAACTAAAAGTTGTTAGCTTACATTGGTGGCTTCACAATGCCCGAATAATTCTTCTTCACCAAAGGTTAGACATACTCTCTAATAGGCCTTTGTGGATTCCTTGGATAGACTCCATCTTGATGATCTAAATCACTATTGTACCCATTGTTGCCTCCATTATCATTAAGATTATCTCCTCCACCCTCAATGGACGTAAGAGTGGAGCTAGATTCACCTAACTGTGATGTAGCACAAAGCTCTCTAAGATGTCTCTCTATCTTTGGTATCAATGGCAACAAGGTAGAATGTTGGGAATGGGGTCATACACCAATGACACCTACTAAAGAAAAACTCAAGCACAAAGGAACAAATAAGTAAAGAAATAAAGGTTTAGTCTATAGTTAATCTCCCAACAATAATATTACTCAATTCAATATAATTAATCCCTGGCAACGGTGCCAAAAACTTATTGTAAAGTTTAAAACCTCAATCCGTAAATGCACAGGATGCGTGTAGATAGGGTGAGTAAGATATCGTTTCCACGAGGATTGTTTTGTATTGCTTCAAAATTACCACTGCCTTAAGATTAACTTTAGCTGAAAAAACAACAATTGATGATTTACTTACTATAAAACTAAGTTATGCAACACTACTTAAATTACCACTAAAACAAGAATAACAAACACAATGTAAATTAGGGGGTTTCTAATGAATTAATTAAGGTACACTTTCTATGGTTTTTACTACTTAACTTGGTTAACTATTGAATTATGGCTAATATCTTAATTTTTCTACTTGTTGATCAAGTGATTTAGTTGAGCCCTTACTTTCACAAGTTAAAGGTCACTCTCCCAAGTTTAAACTACAATGGACTCCCATCTAAATTCCTAGTTCAAGGGAGACATTACAAGGTTAATTTACCTTCACCTAATGTCCTAAACTAGTCTCCCAACAATCCCATGGTCACTACACTCTTCTCCTAATTCCAATTCCTTTTAATTTTTTTCAAGAGTTTAAAAGAAATCTAAGGTGCAATTGACTAGGGCCGTAATCATTCAACACAATACTAAGCTCAAGGAAATGAGTAAACAAGCATTTGAAAGAAAACCAAAGCCAAATATCCATTAATCCAACCAACATAACCAATTCAAGTAGCTACAACCACAGAAAGTGTAGCGAAAATTACTCCATAATCAAGTTAAACATAAACATGACAATACACAAAATAACATCCATGTCTAGCTACAAGGAAGAGGAAAGAATGAACCAAAATGGACTAAATGAGCTTGAATCCTCAACTTTTTAAGAAATCTTCAAAAGCTCCAAGCCTCTTCCAAGCAACTCTCCATAAATGCATCCACAAGATGAGAAAAATTAAGAAAAAAAAAAAAAGAACAAAACCTAGCTCACTTAGATTGTGTGAATATGAAGTTTGGGACCTAGATTTTTTATCTCTTAGAGGGGTCTTTGTTACCCACCTTACTATTTGGATAGAATCCTCTAGCCAATAGTATGCTTAAATTCAAATTAGAGGTGTGAGACCATTTTTCTCTGGGTGCAAGGGTGCCTAGGCACCAAAGAGGGTCAAAATTGATGCTATAGGGCCCAGGCTCAAAATTCCTAGAGCTTAAGAGCCGCCTAGAGCGTAGGTGCTAGAGAGTGCTTTTTCAAGTAGGGGAGATTTGAACAAGGGCTTGAAAGTTACTTTTTTTCTTAGTTTTCTTTGTTGTCAAGTTTTCTAATTTTTGCTCCAATTGGCTTTATTCCTTTCCCATGCCTTCAATAGCTTTCAACACCTATAAAATGAAAAATAAAAGCAAGAAACTGGCAAAATAATGATGAATTAAGTCCAATTTTTTAGATCAAAGTTCACATAAAAAGTCAACACCTCAACAACACGTTAGTAGCCTTATTGTCGAGTACTATAAGACCTGAGCTGATGGACAACAGACAGAGCCTAGAGGCTGCTAGCTACTTGGAGGTTCTGACACCTATGTTGGAGAAATTTTATCTGGTAAGTATGCAAGTGTAAAGGATGTCAGAGAAGTAAGGGCAGTAGGATCGTGATGCTGGTGTAGTACATATATATATTTCACTTACTGCACTGTGATGCCTGATGCACGGGGGCCGTTTGAGAAAAGTGTCACAGACTTATATTCTAGGGTGCATTAAGACTTATAACTCTTAGTAAAACACCTATTCAAAAGAACCTAGAGTATAGTGGAGCATGAAATAGAGTCTGCCTTCGGGTGCTATGGGTGTATTGTGGCAAAGCCAAAGTGCACTATTAACGCACTTAGTCTAGTGGCTAATGGGAGTTGCCAAGTAGCAAACCTACAATAAGACACTGCAAGTGTGAGAGTTAGAGGTCAAGTTTTGCACTTGTTAAGCTAATCTTTTATTGAAGGGTTTTAGTATAGAGAGGTCGGGTGTTGAGCCTATGGTAAAATATTTTGGATGTAAGTGTTAATGGATAAGTTTCAAGCTGTAAGCTAGCTTGCACTAGAAGGTTCTAGAACCCAAGGTAGCCTGAGAAGTTATTGGTCACTAAGTTTACTGGGACAAGTTTGAGTTATTAGATATCCTTTAATAACGTCTGTATAATGAGGATAGTGGAGCCACTATACCATAGTCTTCAAAAAGGACACACAGTAAGGTATATCAGACCGAGTAATGTCAGGCTAAGGTGGGAAAAACAGTAAACAGGGGTTGTTGCTATGCCATTGGGCATAAGTACAAGGTATATCGTTGGTTATAGTGGCTATGTAGCAAGTTGGGTAGGTGTGGTGGGTTGTTGCAGAGTTGACATTTCTTGGTAAGGTTGGTTAGGATATGTGGCAACATATCCTAGGTTTCATCTCAAGGTTAGGAGATTCAATTTGGAAGACCAAATTCTCCGAGATGGGGAGAATGTTACAGTGCTCTAGGTGGCAGACCTTCGATAGATAGATAAGACTTATTTAACAAGTTGAAAACCCTAGCTTAATGCCTCATTTAGTTTGAATTAGAAAGCCAAGCAAGTGATTAGAGGGTGTGATGGTTCCTAGGTCATTTTTGCTCCTAAGTGTCATTAGGGATAAAATGGTTATTTTGCATCTCGGGGTGATAGGCTTAGTTTTAAAGCTCATAAGCTGTTCTTTGGATCCAAAGCAACTAGAAACCAAAGTGTTGGACTAAATTGAGGGAAGTCTGCTCCTCATACTATTTAGACATAGGGTTTAATTGCAAACAATGAGAAAGTTGAGGAAGTTTTGAGGAAGGATAGTTTTAAACCATCTTTGGGGGTTTTAAAGCTATTATTCATAATCCTCTCCATCTTCTTTTCATAACTTTCCTTCTCCTCCATGATTTCTTGGCTAAATGTCCTCTATTTCACAAATTCCTTATGAAAATCAATGCTTGATGGGGTAGCCAAGTGAGCGTTAGCTTGCTCTTGCTGAGTTTTGGTATGGTAAGCTTTGGTGGGGTCTTTTCCATGCTTGGGAGCTTAGGTGCCCTTGTAGTTTTTTTATTTTTCTTGGTTTCTTAAGGTTGCTTAAGTTATGGCCTAGTTAGAATAAGCATGTTTTGGTCCCAATTGTGATGAATTTATGTTGGAACCATAATAATACACTAATGGAGCCCTTTTTCTTGGATGTGCTTGATGCTTGCTTGTTTTCTTCAATTGAGGTAAGGGATTTAGTTATTTCATTCATTTAATGCATATCTTATTTGCTTACTTAATGATTACAAATAGTTTGAAAGATATGTATTAGTTTTGGTGAGGATGGCTTATGGTGGACTAGCATAATCCAAGGCTTAGTGTGGTGTATTTGTGCATCTAATAGTTGAAAAGATTTGCATGATAATGCCCTATTGTAGCCCTAGAACTGATCTAGAGCTTGTGGAGGCAAGACCTAAACTTTTTGGAGGCTTCGAAAGGCCCCTTGAAGGTGTTTTGTGGGGTTGGGCACAAGGGACTGAAGTTGCTATAGCCTGCTCGTGTTGCAATGCCCACCCCCCAAAATGCTACACGTGGTAATATTTCTGGGGCACAGTAGGACAGCCAGCAGTGTCCTGGCACGATAGTGTAGGTGGGGGTTCATTTAGTAAATCAAGGAAGGGTTCTTGAGGAGAGGGCAAAGGGTAAAGAATGCCTAAAGGTATGGGAAGCCTAATAGGGCCTTAGGACTCTGCATTCTTTCCTTTGAGCTAGGTAACTTCATTAAGTTTCCAAGAACGCAAAAGGGAACTCTTAAGTAGCATGCTTGATTACTTGGCTGATTGAGCCATAAGGATTACAGTACGTGCCATTAGAAGTGTAAAGGCCCTCAAAAAAATTCCCTTAGCTCAGATGCCAAGGCAAGTAAACCCTAAGTTATTTTCCTCAAATAAGTTTTATTAAACAAGAAAAACAAGCTAAGTAAGGTTAAGCAAGTTTAAGCTTTGTTCCAAAGTGTTAAATGGCACCAAAGTAGCAAAAAGGGCAAAATGGTAATTTTGGTCTGAGTTAGTGAAATTAGGTTCATGTAAGTCTTTTGGAAAAAATAATTTGTGTCCATAAGTAATTCTAACTATTCAGACCAAAAGTGGAAGTGGAACAGCTAAAATGCACTAAGTCTAAAAATTGAGTTATTCTATCTTAAAAGGCAAAAAATAGCTTAAGGAAGCTAGGGGCTAACTATAAAAGAATGAAAAATATTTCTTGCAACTAATAGGGGTATTTTAATGGAGGTTTAAGTGGCCCAAGTTCAATAAAAGCATGATTTAGGGCCAAAATGACAAGAAGAGTAAAAATGGGCTTAGTAAGAGTAGTTAGATGGAGATGGAACTATTCATCATCTCCTTCATCCACCATTTTCGTGGCTCCTTCTCCTCCATAGCTCTCCATTTTCAAACCTCCAAAATTTTCCAAAATTTCATTAAAATTGAAGGTTACAAAGCCATCCCAATAAGCCCCTAGCTCACCTTTGGTGGATTGAGTGCATTTGAGCTTATTTTTGTAAGTTTTGGGCCTAAACCCTAAGGTAAGCTCCCTCCATGGCTATGAGTTGGTTCTAAGCTTGAATAATGGTTAGAAATGGCCTTAATTTGGTGTCCATGATGCCCAATTTCATGGAATTAGGGCTGGAACTCAAAGGAACTTCAGTGAGCTACATGGTGTTTGCTTGTTGTGTTTTGCTTCCTTCTTGCTTTGTGGATGATTTGAGATAAAATTTTTAATTTTTGCCATGTTAAAAAGATGCATAAAAAGTGATAAAAATAGCTAGATTATTCTTTCTTTAAGGCATAAGAAGGTTTGCCCATAGGTAATCAAAATGGGCCAAAGATTGGGCATGAAATGAACATGCTTCTTGCTCTAGGAAAGCTGTTGGCACCGCAGCACCATTAAAAATGACTAAAATAGAGCCAAAATTCTTATGGTGTGACCCTTGATGTTGCAACACCACCATCCATTTCACCCTAAACTAGAAGGCTCTATGGAGGCCCTAAATGCATCGGTTTTAATCCTAAAACCATTCCTAAGACCTATGAAACTTTAAATTAGGCCTTAATCCTACTTTAAAAACTAATTTAATGTATTTTTAGTGGGTAATAAGTAGGTGGTTAAGAGGTCAAAGTGCCAATGGATAAGTTTGATACCTAAAGACATAAGTAAGGTATTAAGGAATGATCAAGTATAGTGTGATTCCTCTAATGGCCAAGGGATAAGATTGTGAACCTTTGGCATTAGAGAAGGACCCAAGAAGGGTTTAAGACCCTCAATGACCCAAGGGTAGAGGTCAAGTACCTCCAGGTATTAAGGTAGTGCCTAAGAGGTCTTAACCAAGTCAATGGACTTGGCAAGTAATCCACTAAGTTGTCTGAGTTGAATTCAAAAGAACTTAGTGAAGTGTGGCCACTAAGTTCATTACCTTAGAAGTAAGGAAGAGGAATAGATGAGTAAGAGGTAAGTAACTAACGACTTACTCTAGGTAGCCCATCAGACATGGGTAAGATTTTAGTAGGTGATAGCTTACTCTAAGACATCCGTAAGAGGATGTCATGGGGTTTGGTTAAGTGCTAGTATTAGATTCGAGGGATAAAATCCAAGTACCCCAGTTGTATGAGCTCACTATAATTAAAAGCACTTCGGATGTAAGAAAGTTCTAAGTGTTGGGTTTTGAGAGCCAAACAGCGCAGCGGAATTTAACTGAAACCTTCCAGGATCCAAGTGAAATGCGGTAAACCGGGTGTTCGAAAATTTTCATACCTAATTTTTGGTTGATATCACTCACTCAACTGTAGAGTCTCTATGGTATCCACACGAGCCTCTCGGGATCACCACGCTTCCACCACGTCCTGGCAGATGCGTTTCTTTTGCGCTCGCAATGCTAGCTTGCGTCCTCCGAGAAATTGTAAGAGAATAGTGCGGCTGTCCTTTTGAGAGGCTAGGGCAAGAAGCTCGAATTTCTTACTAAAAGTTATATTTATAGTGAGACTCAACTTCTAAGCCTAATGGGTTTCAAAGCCCTAATCCAATTAAGCTTCAATTTCGGGCTTAATAATGGCTCAACTCTTTGGCGCATTATTAATACGAAATTATTGTGAAACCATAACCCAAATAATTAGCCCACCCACTCAAATGATCCAAATAGCTCTATGTGTGTGACCCAATAGGCTCTTACCACGTTGGCAATGATCATAAATCACATTTATGATCATAAGCAATGAACGGTGTCTAGCAACACATCATTGCTACCCAAGTGACAAGATTGTCAGTGATTCGACTAAACCTTTATGTTCATCACCGATATATGCCATTGTCCCTTTGTCTAAGATATAAAGACTAAGCACGAGACATGGAATGTGTCACCCTCGTATAGCCCAATCTTTTGTTTCTTGATTACCGAGTAGACCAACTTAAACTGATGGCATTGATATCGTATATTAACTCATCTGAGCATGGCCATGCATTTTTCTAAGTCTCATTCTATCAAAGGGCCCAAAGATATCACTCCCGTTACATAGGATGGACAAATCCAATCTTGATCATACAAATCCCTCCGCATGATATGTGACATACCCAATGACCTCCTTAAAGTTCACTCAGTTATGAGCAACAACGGGAAGCATCAAAGTATGTGACTCACATGTAGGGAACCTTGATGATCTTAGGTCGAAGGACTACATATACCATGATCACTATGAGAATCACTTATGACACTCATATAACGATCCATGTAGTGTTCTCATGGTGGGTCAATCCAGTACACAAGTTCTCCAACTTGTTCCCATATGTAGACTACATATCTCATATTAGTCTCCACATATGCTAGTCATTATGTATTATTGCAACCCGCTCCATAATAATACTAGACCAGGGACGTTTGAGAATATCATTATTCTAGGGTTACAATTATGTTTATTACGTTACGCCGAAAAAAAACAACAAACATAATTGCTAGATTAATGCCTTAATAAAATATCATGACTCAATGTGCAAAAAATACAATCATCTCATGATTGGCTTTTGGGCACAACACTAACACTAAGTGCATATGCTTGTGCATCTTTCACCCATCCATCCATCATTGGAATTATTTGTTTTTATTATTATGTTGTTTGTTTGTTGTGTTGCATGTGTTGTATGTTTATGTGTATGTATATATTGTTTTGTACGCTTGCATATGTTTTCCCTTATAGGTGCCCAAATCCATTACTGGGTACTTTAAAATACTCATCCTTTAAGTGTTGTATAGGTACATAGAAGACTAGTCAAGCCTAATAGTTCACAAGGGGCAGTTGTTAAGGCTGAGTTTTACTGGTTCTAAAGGTACTCTCTAAGTGTGACTTTTATGATTCAAAGTTATTTCTTGCATAAGTTTGTACTGACCAAAGTGTTTGCTTTTTAGTTTGAGGCTAAGTCAGTATACGAAAAGTGTAGCTCATCACTTAAAGCTAGCCTGCTTGGGTGAAGTGCTAAGGATGGATCTTAGTAGATATAAATTGTCTCTTGTTTCTGTATGGTACTTTTATACTAAGTGTTGTCTCTACTAGTGTCTGTTGGTGTATTTAACACTAGTGTTACATTTGGGTATATATAAGCTTAAGACAGATTCACACAGTTATTACTTGAAGTTAAAACAACTAAAGCTTTTACATTTTGGCTTATTTTAATTTTGTGTTTTTGTTAACTGCCATGACACTGATGACACTGATTTCAATGTTTTTTTTCTTTATTGTTAGCCAGAATCACACATGCATTCTTCTATAGAGAGCAGGCTAAGTAACTAGTTGCACGTAATAGTTTTAAGATAGTTCACGAGTAATAACTAGCCAATTATAACCTAATTGGGATCACTGTTCCCTAAAAGCTGCTTTGACTCATGTTTTAGTTATGCTTTATAAATACCGACAACATTTTTTATTTATTTATTTTCTTAAAAAAAAATTCAAAGTCAAAGCAAGCTCATGTATAGTGTATAGTAGGTTAATAACAAGATGAATAAAAAAGTTTTAATAAATGGACATGCATCTATGTAGCCAAGCTAATATTGTATATTAAAGTAGGATCATTTTCATGTCTAGAAATGTCTTTTCCTTAACTCTTGCTTATGTGTTTTTACTCTCACGCTACCACCTTTCATCTTTTGCACCAATGTTTCAATTTTGTCCTTCCATTAGATATAAATTACATTTTTTTTTAATTACCAAGATATTTAAAAGAAAAGTCAACTATGTATTAATTTTAAAATTTATGCATATCAATTGAATTTGAAAACTCAATCTTTTAAAAGTATAACTACCATAAATAAATACTTTATTTATTTCATTAGTCATATGTTATGTAACCTATTTTGGAAAATTGATGTCTTTCCTTTCATATTTTTCTCTATATATATTAACACATCATAATCTTGCAAAACCTATACAAACATAAGCATCTCTTCTATTTTCATTTTGAAAAATCATATTTTTCAAGATTGAAATTATGCATGATTCTTTGTCATTGATACCTTGAATTTAGGCTTATTATTCTTCTTCTTCTATCTATATATGTATGTATGTATTATTTTATTTTAGGGATCTATTTTGATTGACACAATATTTATTGTATAGTGATATATTTCAGTCTTATGAAATTTTTATTTTGTGTGTTTTCAAGATTTAAATTATGATATTTTGTCTTTTGGATTGCAATTTCAACCAAAATTTATCTATATTGTTGGATCTTCTTTTAAAAATATTAAGTTTTCATCATTTCCATTTTCAGGGATATACTTAGAAGCTATGTCTTAGAAGATGCAAAAATGAGATAGAGACATAGGGAAGAGTTGATAGGTGACAAGAAAAAAGAAAAAAAATCTATGTTATATAATATATGTTAATTTTTTATATATATTTGATAATATGTTATTTTTTTCATTTTTTACACCTTTTAGGTGTATCATTTTCATTATGTAAAACCAATAAATTCTTATTATTTTAATTACACTATTTAATAAGTTTAACCTATGATAAATATAATTATATAAAGCCCATATATGTATGATGGTTATGTTATCATCGTAAAAAGCATTTTTCTTGCATACTTAAGATTTTATAATTTTGGTACCAAAAATATCCATCTTAATACTTTTGGGACAAAATTTTCAATATTCCTTTGTCTTCCTTGTGATCTCTCACACATTAACATATTTAAAATTAATTTTATAGCATATTTTCTCACATAAATTCACACATTAACTTCACACAACAAAGGAAGCTCTTTAAAATCTTGTACATATAATGCAATTAGTAAGAAAACATTAATTTTGGCAACAATATCATAACCTTTAATTTATAGAAATAATTCTAAAACCTCCATACCACTTCTCTATTATAGAAATATAATAAGTAAGATATTTTATATAACGAGAATAATTGGTTCATGGAGAAACATTTTATTATCGAAAATCAAAAGATCACACTAATTAGCACCTATTTTCATAAAAAGGGAACAATTAATTTCTCAAATAATTATAAATTTGAATCACTTTATAAAATAAATGGGAATGTCAACATTAATTGTTTCCAAAACATTATTAAATTGACATTTATTAACATTTAATTCATTTTAGGAAAATATAGAAAATACATTAACACTTTCCAAAAATAGTTTTACTATTCTCAATGGTAAAATACTTTAGTTTTTATTCAATTTTAAAGGCTTGAATTCAATATAGAATTCTTTTATGATTTTCAAAATTGTACTTATTTTTGTTGAACCAGTGCATCAAACTAATACCAGCATTTTCTTTGTTTTAAATTGATTTGGTCAACTATGCATTATACAAAAAAGGTAAATTGAATTATCATGTGTGTTAATGTTATTACCGTTATTACACTTGCACTTTCCTCATCCCTATTTTAAATTTTCCCATATATATGAGTAAATGTTGAAAATAAAATATAAACTAATAGACAATAGTGGACATGTTCTTTGTTCTATTCTTTCTTTTTATTCAATATTTTTATTTTTTTGTGGTGTAGTCAGTTATTATTAAATATTTTTCTTATCATTTATTTTGTTAATTACTATTGTATGTTTCATTTTTAATTTATAAATATATTTTACAATAGATGGTAGTATTACTATTTTCACCACTCAATCATGTTTATTTACTAAAAATATGTGACACTTGATTGGAGCTATCATTTGTTAGCTTCAAATTATAACTTTCTTCCATTACATTTAGTATTTTTTCTTTAAAAGTGTTTAAAAAATTAATAATTAAATAAATAAGCTAGCACTAAGCACTACATTAAGGATTAATTAATATAGGATAATACTATATTAAGAAGATAGCCGAACATGAAATATAATAAAAAAAATTAACATCAGGTTAAATTTTTTAGATTAAGTCATTTTCTTTGGTGAATAGGTTGAATTCTTTTATTTTTATTTATTAATTATAATGTTCTTTATTAGATTAATTTTACTCTTTTTTGAAATAAAAGTTGCCCAATATTTGGGATTCATCTAATATATAATTGTTATCAAGTGATGATTTTGATGAAAAGTTTCAGTCGAGCTTGAGCGAAGGATGTTCGGGCTTGACTTAGCTTAATTAGAACCCCAACTTATATAACAAATAATTGGTTTTTCAAACAATCATCTTGAAAAGTAATGAAAATTTTTTCTTTGCAAAAAAAAAAAATAACAACATTTTTATTAGAGTACAAATCTTTTGATATAAAGTATGTATTTATTTTAATAGAAAGTTTTTTTTAAGTGTTCATTGAGGGGGTAGGTTACACAGATCATGGCTCATGAGCCTTCCTTGATAGATAAAGATGTGAAGAAAGATGTTTAGGTCAGATATTGCTAAATCCAAACCCTTTTAACATGTAAATGAGTTCGTACCTGGCTCCCATGGGTAGACAAGTAACACACTCTTACCCATTTGGCATGTATGTGCGTGCGTGTGCACACACACACACACACACATAAAATTTATTTTTCTATATATTTTATGTATGTTTTAAAATAATATGTATGTCTACAAATAATTAATAAATAAAAATTTATAAAATCAGGTAACATAGAAAAATTTACACTAAATTATAACTTTATTTTGGGATAAAATTAAAATTTTTAGAAATAAATATACTAATTTATAAGGTGTAGGATGTAGTAGAATTAGTTAAACCCATAAACTTCGCAAAGCTTTGTGAGTAGGGTCGAGCTAGAGTAGCCTGCTTTGGGAAGGGTAAAGACAATAAAGTAATTCTATCATCCCTATTAATAGGGGTCAATCTCGGCCAATTATACTTAACCTTATATTTGATTTATCTTATGTCAAAGCCTACCATTTGAATATCTTGATGTAGCTATGTTTCTTTTCTTAATAAGTTGTTGTAAAGTATAACGGATAACTTATCGTTATCTCAAAACTTAAAAGGCATATGAGACAAAATCTGCAATTCAAGGATATGGTAGTCAAGTTCATGTCACTTGACAGTAGCTATGCTAGAAAACTAAGACTATGTTCCAGGAACTAATATGTAAAATACTCATGCCCATCCTTTTATTTTTCTTATTATTATTATACATGTTTTAGTAGCTTGATACTCCACAATAAATCTATTTTCTTGCATTTAGGTAAATTTAGTTAAAATCATAACAAGCTTTACGAGTAACATCGAGTTTGGGTGGCAGAGCTTGGGTACAGTAGGGGTAGTAGAGTTATTTTTATCATCTTCATTGGTAGGGGCAAGTTAGGCCAATTGTATTTAGTCTTATATCTGATTTAGATTGTATCAAAACCTACCATTTGAACACTTTGATGTAGCTATTTCCTCCTTTTAATAAGTTGTTGTAAAGTATGTGAGCCAATTTGCATGTTTCTCAAAACCTATAGGTATATGAGATAGAATTGATAGTTTAAGGAGTACAGCTAGGGTCAGTGTTATGAGAACCCTTATTTTATCAATTAATTACTTTATTTTATTTACATAATCCTTGATAAGATTATACTTGCAAGCTAGGTTTAATTCAAGTTAATGAGTTAATTTGTCCTTGGAGTTCATAGGATTAAAAATCTAAGGTAAATTGACCACAAGGGCAACTAGGGACATTTTAATAATTTGGCATGTCAAAGGTCAAAATGTGACCAAGAGATATATAATTGAGCTGGTAGAGGTGAAATGAACATCTCGATGAAATTTGAATGAAATTTGACCAAAGATTGGCCTTTTCTTACTAAGGAAGCGAGGAAGGGAAAAATAGTAATTTTGGGTCAAATATGGTCAAAAAGTATCTAGGAAGGTGAGAAATGGTATTTGAAACCATTTGGTGGAAGTTGGTGAAGTTTGAAGTTAAATTGACTAAGTTTGAGACTTTTCTTATAAGTGAAGCAAAAAAGAGCATTTTGATAATTTTGGTTAATTAAACTTGGTAAAACAGAGTCAACCCTGGTCAAGGGTAGGAAAATACATGGTTGGAAGTGGAGGAAAGAAAATCTATGAATTTAAGTGCAAATGGAGACATATTAGAACATTTTATGGAGGTAACTTCCTTTTAACCAAAGGTTATAAGGCCTAAAAGGCACTTTCACCCCAAGCACCTCTTGGAAACTTTAGGGAATGAGGTAACCTGGTTTTGAGGTAGGAAATAAGCTTCCAAAAATGTGAAAAAGCCTCTATGTCCCTTGGTTAAAAATCCTAAACCATTACTAACCATGTAAAGGCCTTAATCATCTACCATTTTAACCCTTTCACCCATTTTCCATCTTTATTCATCCCCAAACACTCCAACTCACTTTCTTCTCTTCCTTTTCCCATTTAGCACGTCCTAAACCCTCAAAACACAGAAACTCACCAAAAGAATGAAACAAAAATAAGAGAAAAAGAGCTTATAAGTGAGAAATCAAGGAGAGAGTGTGTTTGTTATAAGGGAGGGCTTAGGAGTTTGGTTTCTTTCTTCTCCAAGAGGTGGCTATAGTTTTGGGCTGTTTATTTTGAGGTGAGAAACTATATTTTACTAGACCTCGGTTTCCTCTTCTTTAAACAACAACCTTTTTGCTCTAAAAAACCCTTGGTTGTTGAGGTTAAATTTGGTGAGAAGGAAGAGAATTGTGGAGCTTTGAAAAGGAGTTTTTGTTTTGAAATTTTTTACCAAGGTGAGGAGGTCATTCTGGTTTGTTTATGTGTAGTAAAAAATATTGCCCCTGGGCTAAAAAATGTTGATTGGTCAAGTGGTTATTTTACTATATAGTTAAGAGACTCCAAGGAGACTAGGAAAGGATTCTTGGTGCTTAAAACTTGAGCTTGTAAGGTGGTGACCTACACAAGGGTAAGGTATTCTGGCCCTTCTCTCTTTGGAAACCTTTGGCCATGTTTTAGTTTTTTAAAAGCTAGGACAAATGGTAAGGCAAGAAGGGCACGAGGTGACTAATAGAGCCAAAGAGGGCTCATATGGCACTAAGGTCGAACCCAGCTCCTAGTTTTGGGCAATAGGTGGTGTCCTTGGTGTGTGGGGTATAAAAATGATGTGTGGATCAAGTATTGGATACTTGGTAGATGAGTGTGGTTGAACCTTCAAGGTTTGGCAAGCACAAGAAAAGTGTGCCTCAGTTTGGGTGTGTAGGTGTTGTGATCGAGCTCAAGGGCTCGTACATGGTTGTGCATGTGTGGCATGGGGTCCTAGGTGCATGTGTGGCATGGGGTCCTAGGTGCATGAGTATTTTAGGTGCCTAGGGGCATGGTGAGTTAGGTGTGACAAGGAGCACATGTGTGCGCCCAAGGGGTCACGCAACCATGTGTGCCCAAAGGGCTATTGATGGCACACCTAGAGGTGCATGTGTGCATATGCCTACAAGCTCATGGCTGTGCACACCTAGGAGGTTGTATGGGCATGCCTCATGGGCTTGGTTTCATGTAGGCCTTGCGTTATGCTTTGGGCATGACCCATGAGAGGGAGCCCACAGTAGAAACCCTAGGGCCGAAATGGCACTCAAGCCTACTAAATGACTTGGGCCACAAATAAGCACACACATCGGCCCAATGGGGCATAGGTCCCAAGATGGGGCAAAATACATTCAAGGGCACTAAGACACACATCAAATTGGGTCAAACCTTACTGTATACAATAAAAGAGTTTTTGAGCTAGCGAAATCTGGCAAGCTTAAGTGCAAATGCAAGGATGCATGCTCAAGGGCAAAAATGGAGCAATGGTTATTTTGTTTGTTTATTTGCTTGTGTGAGAAGTATGAGGAGTCATGCACCCAAAGGGGCATGATATGATCATTATTATATAATACTCCATGCGATATGAGCTCATGGCACGTTCATATAGTTTATGGGCAAAGTCTATGCATGCATGGTAATGTGTACATATGGTCCATTATGTGTGATGTTGTTATGTATTGTTTATTTTAGAATGCCTTACTAAGTATTTTATATACTTACCCTTATTGTTAATATGCAAATACCATCATACAGAAGACAGATAATCCACAGTGATTATTTGATACTTGTTTGTTAGTTTCTCATAGGTACATTTTGCATACACTACATGTTCTTGGGTCTCTCCTAGCTTGGGTTTCTCTCTCTCAAACAAAGGTAGGCCTACCGATCATTTAGGTCATGACTATTTTGTAGCACGATGGTAGTAGCTAGTAAAAGGTTTATTGGTATTGACTTTGACTTAGCATAACCGTGGCATGTATTATTATTAATTCATGTTAGGCTTATCAACCCATGACATTACTTGCTTAGGTTGATAGGCAAAATGCTTAGATATTGTGTTGCCGTAGTATTTACTTGCTATAAGTGTAGTTTTCACCCATGGTTTGGCATGATATATAATTTGTGTATGCATGAGCATTAAAAATGTTTTTCTTACACAGCCGCACATATTTATTTCATGTTTTCTTTAAATCTCACCAAACCACTTTCTTAGTTTAATAAACTTAAGTGTTTTATTAGAACTAAGTAAATGTTTTTCTTAACTCTCAAGTAAATACTAAACGCTAGGCAAGTTGCTAGGATTTACATAGTAAATCTTGGCAAAAGATCCTGGAAACAAGGAACGATTATGACCTAATTAAGAGTTTGGATTAGGCAACAGAATAATTTAGCGTAATTAAAAAATTAATTAGATATTTATTAGGACGGTTCCTCACAGGTGTCCTTTGGCGATACAAGGAAACTGGGACTATGTTCGTAGAACTAATACTTAAAATACTCATACTCATTTTTTATTTTTTTTATTTTTCTCATACGTATTTTAATGGTTTGACACACCATATTAAATCTGTTTTTTTTCTTGCATATATATTCTTCTCACTTTCCAATCCAAAAATTTATAAATAGTGTATAATAATAAAATTTTATATCGTCTCATGCTAACATTTAAAGTATACTCAAAGATTTGTTAATTGTTAAATTTTTTTTGCAATGCCTTACTCACTCTCCAATCTAAAATTTTATAAACAGTGTATAAAGATAAAATTTTTATTACCTCAAGCTAACGTCTAAAATATACTTAATGATTTGTTAATTGTTAAATTTTTTTTTGTAATATCTTACATAATTATTTTAATCTAAATATTCTATAATTGACTATCTAATCTATGTTCTATTACTACTATGAATTATAAAAAAAATTAAAATAATATGTAGTATTACTAGAATATTGCATTCATTTTGAATATGATTTCTTACTAATTCACCTGATAACATATGATCATTATTTATATAATCATGTATTTTTATTTAAACTGTTGTGTATAACATCAAGGCACATATTATTGCCACTTTACTTTACTTGTAAAGTGTTCATGTTGGTGAATAACATTTTTACTTATTAGTTTATTTAAAATTTTTTATTGCATTATTTAGTATTTCTACCTTTTTTGTTCTCATGGCAATACTGAGTATTTAAATTTTTTTACATCCATATACTTTGTATTTTAAATTCAACCATATTTTCTCCATAATTTGAATATAAGGCAACACCAGATATTAAAACTAGTTACAGCAACTATGGAATTTGGTTACATAGGCTTCCTGAGAAGTCCTCACTAGGGGTAGGGTTGCTCTAAATATAACAAATATTTTAGCACACAAAAAAATTAGAAAAAGTGAAAAATGATAAAAGTACCCATAGTATGTGTTTCCTTCGGGCTTTCATGCATAAGCCGTGTGTTTAGGGATGCCCAAGCCCAACATGTACCCCCATCCGCAAGGTGAACAGAAGTAGTCCATCCAATTCCATCTCCAAAATCGTTTTTTGACTTCAAAATTTGGAAGTCAACCCAAGTTAATTCCACGCACGCGCTATCCTGACCGAGTAGTCAAAAAACGTGCAGGAAGAGAGCAAGAAGGCGCACCGATTCTTTAGGTGGAGTATTACCAAATCTGAACTCAAGAAGGACTCGATCTAAAGTTTGTTTATATAAAGATTCTGATTGTATTAACCAACTGTGCTCAAACTATTGTTGCCCTGCATGGTCATCTAGTCCTCTACCAAGCTTTGGTGGTTCAACAAATGCATATGAACTTGGAGATATTTGACCAATATATATTCATTATTGTTTTTTAGGATCGGGTTTCTATAGTACATTCCCTCACCACTCAGGCACATCTTCATACCATTACTAGCTAATTCTCTCATTTTCCTTGTTTCTTGCTTTTGAGTAACAAAATAAAAATAATAATAATAATAAAGTTTGTTTATACAGTTCCTTATATCATTTTAAAATTAAATTTGAAAAGTAGATTTATCGCAGGCTTGAGTTCTAAAGAACTTAGTGTTAAATTGCATAATTATTCATACTTTTTTTAAAACTTCACGGAATATATCGCTACATGAATGATTATAATTGCATGTATGAACATTTTATTTGTAAAAATATGAATAATTATTTGATTTCGACAGTAACGTAGAAGTGAAATTAGAAATTGTGTACCGGTTTGTATGAATAATTATATATGATTGTACGATAATCTCGCTATAATAATATGAACTTATAATATGTGTCAGTATGAACGTATGTAATTTTAATAAATAAATAACAAAAGGATATAAGAGCAATTTACGTGACTAGGTCCCTGAAGACTCATGTCATTTAAGAATATTAAATAAATCCTAAACCTAAAATTTGGAACAAATTACTAGATTTATGGTGTGTTTCAATAACGATTTTTAAAAATGAGCTGTTTGTGATTATTTTGATATATAGTAATTATTCACTTAATTTGTATATCAATTAAAAATTTTGCAATGATTAGAGTTGTTAGACTAATGGTGTGAATGCCTGGAGGAAAATGTCAACAGGAAGGTTTCCAACATATTCTGAATTTTTTAAGAGCAAATTTGCCCCAAACAGATGGTTCATTGTACTTAAAGAAGTCTAAGAAGTACTTCTGAAACAATTTTTTTGAATCATTTATATATATATTTTTATCGATTTTTCTCTTTCTTTGCATTATTTAAATTTTTTACTTAGTTTGACTTAAATTTATTTATATTAGTATTTGTTCAAAAAAATTAAAAAACATATATATTTAGAAACTATATGTCTTAATTTATCATTTTTATATAAAAATTCTTCATTTATATACTAAAATGTTGAAAATAAAAAATCATAGATTAATTGTTAAAAAGTGAATTGTACAAAAAATAAGGGACGAAGGGAGTTAAAAATAATTAATTTCTAAAAAATTATTATTCAAATGATTATTAATTAGATAGAGTATTAGTTTTCAAATATCTATAGTTCTAAACAAAAGAAATGCAAAAAATGAAAATAATTAATTATTTTTAATGGGTAAAAACATAACCTTAATATTAATTTCAAGTTGAGCTTGAATTTCTCATTGCTCAGCTCGACTCGTTTGGTTTCAACTAAACAAGAATTCAAGTTTGACTCAATTTAAAATTTTTTTGTGATTTATTTATACCATCTTAAATCCAAACTTGAATAGGCCCTAAAACCTAATTTAAAACAAATTATCAAACTGATATTTATTTCAAGCTAAGCTTAGGTTACTTACTACTTTGCTTGGCTCAGTTTTAGCCTTTACACAATGTTTCTTTTCCTTCAGTTAAAGGTCGTTATGAATTGTTCATATTTTTTCTAATATAAACTTGAATGAAATATCAAACTTGTTACATGTTTTGAGCCAAATTTAATTTACTATTTAACTCGGTTTGGGTTGACTCGGTTCCTTCCCTATCTTCAAAGAAGAAGGGATCGAAATATAAAGAAGTGAAACTTGTAGGGGCAGGAGTGCAAAACAAAAAAGGGCAAAAGGAGTGGATAACATAACATGATATCGTAATCTCCGAGCGTGTTAAAAAAAAAGAGGGGGTCATGGCGTTGATTCTACGCAAAATAAATTGATGGGAAATTTCTAGAATCCAACCCAGCCAGCAACCCTCACCCCGCTCCTCCCTCACGTCCCCCGTCTCTATAAATTCCAATCTCTTTCTCTATCGTTCTTGTTGGTTCCTCTTCCGTTGTATTCTTAGTCCGCGAGCCCGGAGCTTCGATTCTTCTCCTGGTATCGAAGTAAGCTTCCCGGTTCCTTCACGTTTCAGGAATTCGATTTCTAGATCTGCTTTTTCTTGTGTCGTGTGTTTGGATTTTGAGGATTTACTGAAAGTTGCGTCGATCTGGTTTGTGGTTTGTCAGGTGGTGAATCTGGTTTAGGTCTGGGATGGCTTCGAAACGTATCTTGAAGGAGCTCAAGGATCTGCAGAAGGATCCTCCTACTTCTTGCAGCGCTGGTAATTCTTGATTCCCAAACCCTAATCGACCCGATCTGGAATTTCGTATGCTTCTTGAGCTTGCCCAATCTGTAAGACTTGGCAATGGTTGAGAATTTGTTTGGGATTGTCTGATGTAGGTCCTGTTGCTGAAGACATGTTTCACTGGCAAGCCACCATCATGGGGCCAGCTGATAGCCCATATGCTGGAGGCGTCTTTCTAGTCTCAATTCATTTTCCGCCCGATTACCCTTTCAAGCCCCCGAAGGTAGACCATCGTCCCCTCCCCTAATGGTGCCGGTATGTTGTATCATTTTTATCAGACTGTTTGAAACAATCTTGGGCTTTTTTGGTGGCCGTCCTATGGTTTTGTTTCTTTGGTTCTGCTAGATGTTATCAATCTTTACTGAAAATCGTATGTGGTAGGGACATTAATGAAAGATTAGGCGCATGACACAAGATTCTTGATACTGTTGTACATCGTGTGATTACTCATCTGGAGCGCTTGTCTGATGGTTGAGCGGGTTCTGTTGTGTTACTTTTTCATGCTGCTTCTTTCCTTCGAGGCTGCTTGGTTTGCTTCGGTACAAGTCCTGGGTCATGTGTAGTATGAATTTAAAATGTTTTGTCATATCCTATGGTCTTTGGATTTCAGGTTGCATTTAGGACTAAGGTCTTCCATCCGAATATTAATAGCAACGGCAGTATCTGTCTGGACATTTTGAAGGAACAGTGGAGCCCGGCTCTAACAATTTCAAAGGTGGGCTTCGACCTTTAAGTTGATCTCCCAGTTTGGCCAGTTCATTGTTGAATTACCGGTTGCTGGGATTTCTGCAAATTTTTGTGTCATTTTATTTGAATGATAAACTTGATATCTGGTCTGCCACTGCCCTTTGACTTGAATGAATCCTGTTTTTTCACCTGGGACAAGATTGTGTGCATACACCAGTGGTAAGATACATTAGCTGCAGATACTCGTGGTGTGACTGATATTTAGGACTCTTTGTCTCTGGTTTCCATTTTGTTCTTGTTGGAGAAAAGGTTTACTGTTGTAAGGAAACGTGATATTTTAAGAGATTCTATATGCCCTGGGCATAAGTTTTATGAATATTTCAGTTGGCCTATTCAACTGTTTTCATCATGTGCAGGTTCTTCTCTCCATTTGCTCCCTGTTGACGGACCCTAATCCTGATGATCCTCTCGTTCCCGAGATTGCTCACATGTACAAGACAGACCGTCCTAAATATGAAGCGACTGCCCGTAGCTGGACCCAGAAGTATGCCATGGGTTGAAACATGGTTGCAACTGATGGGAAAGCCCAACCGCAGAGGGGCTAACAAGGCAATCTGCTTCTAATTTCTTTAAGCTGAACTAAAGGAATTGGTGTAACATTGTGTTTTGTTTTATCAAGCAAGAAAAGGTTGCTGAAGAACTAGCGTTTTTCATGAGCTTGTGGATGTTCATTTAATGACCTTATATTGGGGAAACCTGTAGTGTAACGTCGCTGCCGTCGTGTCTTGTCAGAGGAAATGGTGATCCTTTGTCTAAGTCGCTTTATATAGTATTTGACGTCCTTTGTAATAAACTACTAGTAACTACGATCAAGTAGCGACCACTGGAAACGGGTTAGGGACTACTAGAGATAACCCACCAGGGTGGGGTGGTCAACTTCTCGAAGGATGAAGGATGGGCATTAGTTGGTTTTGTAGCCATTACATGGTCCTGAGTACTTAGAGGTGCAGCAGTTTCTATAGGGTTTTCATTGGGGTTGCCATGGATCACTTGAGCATAGAATTGAAAACTATTTAGCGGGTGTATTTTTATTTTAGTTTATTAATTTAAATGAACGAATTGAAATAATTTTTTATTTGTTTATTTAAATTGACAAATATAAACAAATTTATTTAAACAAAATGAACATAGACTTTGTTTATTATCCTTTTGTTTATTTATTAATTTGTTATTTATACTAATGTATGTGCCTATATTTATGTGTACATCGGCTATGTCATGGGATCCCTGTGTTTTTCAAGTTTAGGTTTTAGTTGATCACTTAGATTAAAGTGTGTTTGTATTTATGTATGTGTTCATTTGTTTAAGTTTATTTGTTTGATTAAGTTTATCTGTTTATGCTTGTTTACGATCATTTAAATTGTTTATGAATTTATTTATATACGTCATCTGCAAATACATTCACTTATTTTTGTTCATGAATATGTTCATTCATTTGGTTTGTCTATCGTTGGTCATAAATGAACACAAATGAACACAAATGCTTTCTCACAAATGAGCAATGGAAAATGACTTGTGATCATATTTGAGTTAGGTTAAAACCTAAACGAACGAATATAAATAAAACACATTCTAGCCCTATTTCCAAAATGTACGAGATTAATAGGAATGGATGACAAATCTTTCCAATCACTCTGGTTTGTTACCAGAAAGCAACATCATTAAATTGGATGATTGTTGATGGCTAAAATCCAGTATGCTCGTTAATTGCGGAAGTCTGACGTGCTCCTTGGTGCAATTGCACCCAGTTAACTGGCATTAGACTTCGTTTGTTTTTAATTTAAATAAGGTAAGTTTGGGTTGACAGCTATGGGATCTTGCGTAATTGACTAAAATGTATCAGCTTACTATAATAATGGTAAAAAGCAATCAGAGTAACGTAATTGCAGTTCTTTCTTAATTGACTTCAATTTTTGTGTGTTGTTTTTTTATCTCCACTGTCAATTTGCATCTTCTTTCAGATTTTGTATATTCTAGAAGAAGTGCTTGCTTACGGGTTTAATTGGGGAGACAACAAAATCGGAAGAGCATGTTGGTTGATTTGAATGAAACACCATGTGATGAAGGCAACATCGAGGAATTAGAACAATACGTTGACAGAGCGGAAGGGGATGACGATTGTAGTGGTGAAGGTTTTGGTGTTGGTGCCGGGACTGTTGTGCTGACTAATGAGTTGGAAGGTTTTTTGGAACTGTTATGTTATGTATCAAACTGTTGTATGATTGTATTATTTTGGAACTCATATCAATTGTTATAATCAAAATGGTATGATGGCATGGAGGAAGGGAATGGTGACAGTAATGGTGGAAATCTGGGTGATGGTGATCGGGTTGATGTTTTTGCCAATGGAGGTAGTTGTCAATTTTGTTTTTATGTGTTTTTTGTTTATGATGTTACGTATCAATTTGTTATTTGTTTGTATTATTATGGAACCGATATTGTATTTGCTTAGTACATGTATGGTTATGATGAATAAATGTATTTTTTTGATGTTTTCAGTGTTCAACTTGCTAACACTTCACACAATTATACAATGTTTACTCAGAACAATACATTACTGTCTAACAAACACATATTAGAACGTCACATTCAATCGTTCAGTAGAAACATACAAACCATTAATTGAATCACACAAGTCGTCCACAACTAAAATACAATCATTATAATAATATCCCTGTCAACTAAAATACCCCCATAATAAACCACACAACATCATTATAATACAAACATCAACCAGAACCATACACAACTGGCCACAACTTACATCATTTTGTCACCAAAACAATACATCAATATCTCAAAAACACACAACGGAATGCACTTTCACCTAACCTAGTAACTAACACTTCTTACTCCTATATACCAAATACATCCAAACCATATAAAATGCTAACAGAATAGCACAACTACCCAACAAACATACCAAGTATCGAACCACACAAAATGTTGACAGAATAACTCATGACTGACAAATACAAACTCACCCTTGCAACCCAAAACATACAAAACATTTACAGTAGAACACAAACGACTTCCGGGATCAAACTACATTAGAACAATACAACCTTCTATCCAAACCATACAAACTGTTACTACTACCATACATTGACACAACCATACATTTCTACCTCAATCACACACACCTGCTACCCACTTTCACACAACTCAGTTACTGCCACTACCAATCCACAACTAAAATACTTACAATAAAACTAGAATTATACAATCGGCATACACAACCATTCATTCACATACACATTTTACAAACATACATAACTATGTCAAGGACACACAACCAAACTCCACATCCACCTAACTTAGTAATTAACAATACCACACAGACAACAAAAACACATCAACACCAGATTAATACAATTCCCATACATAAACATACATTCTTCTTTCATACCCAGTCATCACTACACCATCGGTTACACACAACCAGACTCCAGATTCACACAATAAAATTCCTAACACACGGACCCTTAAAAAATAAACCATCACCCAACGAATCCGAACCATACAACCCACAGAATAACAATCCTCACTGAAAACAACAACCCCATGTTTCCAGAAATCGAACACACCTTCTTCTTCTCTGGTGAACCGTCTAGTTCTCTTTCCTCTTCCGACAATGCTGATTAAACGTGTCTGCCTGCTTCGCGTTCCTATTCGCCCTGATCGATGCCTCCCCCGACTGTTCATGCCTTCAAACAGGGTCGATTTTGTGTGTTTCTAGTAAGAATCCTCCACTTTTGGGTTTTCGAATCGATAAACAAGCGACGAATGTGGGTAGTTCCCAGAAACCCTTGATTTCACCTTGACTTTGGCTTGTGGCTTTTTGGAAGGTTTTTGTATGGAAAACGGATTCTAAAAGAGTAACTATTGTGTTTACCCCTTAATATTCGTGCTTACCTTGCTAATTTGAATACGTGTTAAAGGCTTGGGGCCGTTAGTAACACTAACAGTGTTACTTGGTGTATTTACACCAGGGAGGACAGTCTCCAGTCTCCGTTAATTGACAAGGCCATTTATCTAAAATGTAGACATTACGCAGGATGATAAAAATTATCATTTAAAATGGATAACACGATATACAACTAGGCATTGGTTGATGCCACTAGTTAACCCTTTGATCTAATCAATTTGCCCGATTTCCTTAACAATAATTGGGCATTCAACAATTTATTTTGTTCCAACATCATCATAGTGATTAATCATTATGATTTCTCCACATTTTTTCAATCATATCAATTTTTCTACCTTTGTATTTTCTCACTTGTAAACAGTGAACTGCATGATTTTGATAGGAAAAGCGTACTGACAAGTTACAAACATGGCAATCTGATCTGGGCTGACACTTTTGTATTCTAGCATGTAATTACGGTAAATTCCAGTGTTGTTACCATAGGATATGATGTATCATAGCTATTTGAATGAAATACAAATGGCATGTAAATGTTCTCATGGGATGAAACAATTTTAACCGATGTGAAAGCTTGTGAAATTCTTGATTTTATATGGTCAGAAAGTTTGAACTTTTCGTTTTGTATTTTCAGAAATTGTTTATTTCTATTTATTTTTTCACTAGAACAAAACAATAGCTTGTGCATATTATAATCACTTGAATAGAATTTATTTATAATTAGATTATTTCTGTTAAATTTTTTTATGTGACTTAATAAAAATAAATATTGACGAAAAATGTTTACTTTTCATACAAAATGGTTCTTTGAATGCAAATAAAGAAGTCGGCCCAAATTTAAGAGCCCATGGTTGCCCAAACTTAAGTTTCAAGTCCGTAAGCTATAGTATCAATTCATTTTAATTTAAGTCAACTGACTTATTTTTAATTTTACATCTTTTTTGCCTGAAACCAATTTTATCTGAAAGCCAATTTTATATAGATGCAATAATCCATTTAAAAGTAAATTTTCATGATGTTGTTAAATTTTTATGAAATTTTCTTTTTTAAGTATTTAAACTAGAAAAATTCATAAAAATTTAGTAAGATTATAAAAATTATATTTTTAATGGATTATTGCAGCTACACAATATTGAATTTTAATTAAAATTAGTTTTGAGTAAAAAAATGTAAAAATAAAAGTAAGTCACTTTATAATCAATTGACTTAAGTTAAAAAATGAATTGGGTATAAATGGCTGCAGACAACCCAAACCTAGGCCACACCCACATTCAAAGCATATGAATGATACAACAAAAAAATTAACACTTTTGCATCTATTTTCTATTTTTATAATTATTCAGAGGAGCATTTATTCTTTCAGTTCGCGGCTCTGATTACCATTGCAATTTGAATTAATGCATTTTCTATCTTCTGTAGTTTTTGAATAAAGCCTAATTGGGTGTAAATGTTTGTTTATATTCGTTTATTAAATTAAACAAACGAACACAAACAAATTGTTTTGTTCAATTATTTAAATAAGCGAACATGAATAAGGTCTCATTTTTTCATTTACATTTACGAATAGTTTGGTTATTATTTATTTATATTTATTTATTTATTTGTTAATTTATGTATGTATGTTTGTTTGTTTGTTTATATATTAGTTATAAATTTATTATTATATATGTTTTATATATCATATATAGTCCTTCCATCCCATAAAGGATGAAATGTATTCCTTTTTTATCTGTCCAAAAAAGGATGCAACATTTCACATTTCCCTTTTTAGTAAACTTTTGGGATCAATTTCCTATATTGCCCTTGACCACCAAAATCCACGCAATTGATCAATTCCTTTTATAGAATTTAGCGCCTTCTTTCTATTGCTCAAATAGCATTTGAGCTTTTCTTTTGTTGCTTGATTGGCTCCGACAAAAAATAATCAGGTTGATAGAGATTGAAAGAAGGTTCAATTAATTAAAGAATTGAGAACCTGCTTAGCTTGGGAAGAAAGGCGATGGTGAGTCCAAGGCCGCTTGTGGTTCAGATTGCTTGATCTGCCAAGTTAGGTTCACTTATTATGCTATAGTTGGAGGGCGGAGATGGAAGTGCCACCATGACAAAGCAAAGGGTCACAAAGAAGCAAGGTTGTGGTGGTAGGTGAAGTGGGAAATGGTGGTTATTGTGGGCTATGATGATAGAAAATGGAGTGGTGAGGAAACCAAGGTCAAATCAATGATGAAGATTGATTGGGCGGTGAAGATCGATTGGACGGCGAAAATCGATTCGATGGTGAAGATCTATTTGGCAGCAAAGATCGATTCGGCGGCGAAGATCGATTAGCCGGGTTTTCTTGCATATGTGAAGATTAAGGTCAGCGAAAGCTGCAGCATTAAAATGAAGGTGAAGGAACAGAGCTTGTTGTCAAGGTGGAAGGAGAGAGATAGTTGGTCAAAGCAATGATAGTTTGAGAGAAAGAGGGATGAGCAGATGGAATAACAAGGGAAAAATTGGAAGAATGGAGCAAAATCCTTAGTACCTAAATATGCATGCCAACAAAAACATTTCAACATTTCTAGGATGAAGGACATATTTATTAGTATCTACCTACTTCACACACACATGATTAGGCCCCAATCTCCTCCAAATTAATATATTATCTTTGTTTCCCTAAACCTAATTGGTCATTCCCCTCATAGCTTGAACCTACTACTGCACGAAACTAAGCCCCATAGCCATACCCATAATCTCTTTCACTATCATCTATTGGCCCATCGGCTATTGATAGACTTACTCTGAGTCAGATTGGCGGCAACCATCAGCTCCAATTCTTCCTGCCGCTAGCCTTCCTTTTCTTACCTTTTATTAGTGTCTGGGCTCAATTCACAGTTGGTGAGAGTGAGCAGAAATTTGGTTAAATCATCATGACCTGCTCTAGTTCTAAGCTTTGGTATGATATTTGCTTGTTTATGTTCAGTTTGTTTAGTGTTCACGAACGTATTCATTTGTTTGTGTTCGTATGAGTCACGTTAATACTATTATAAATGCACGAACATTGAATACAAAACACATTTAGTAATAACAGAATGAGCATGAATAGAGAAATTGTGTTTGTTTATTACTCATATTTGTTAAAAGTTAAACGAACGAATGCAAACATGTCCTGTTTGTGTCTGTTCGGTTCATTTAAAGCCCTAAAGCCTAAGAGTTATTTTTGAACTTTGTTATAAGTCCATGTTAGTTACAATGTTAAAATTTGTATTATTTTTAGTTTTAGTAATTATTCACTCAACATGTATTCTAAGTATTGTTTATTAATTTTTTATTGTGATATATAAGAATTTTTAAAAAAAAAAAATCAATCACTTTCTAAAAAGATATTATCAAAGTGATTATTAAGAAGATAGAGTATTAGTTTTAAATTATATTGATTCTAACTAAAGAATTAATAAAAATAAGAAGGCAAAAGGGGTAAATTGTTCACCCATGTGTGCACTGTAGTGCAAATCACCTATTATTGTTTTTAGCAATTAAATTGATCATTAACATTTTTTAGCAAAAATCTGTGATTGCCATTAAATTTTTCAGTTGTATGGTGATATGGAACATTTTGATGATGTGGCCATAGATGTGGTATGTAAGGTATTAAATGTCATCACAGCTAGGTCCTAGGTGGCTCAATATGTGACATTTATGTCCTAGCTTGTTTTACAAAAGTAACATATTCATTGCATGTCATGGAATTTTGATTTTGAGTCAAAAAATTCTCCATTATCATTGTGATCGCCATCGCCATCATCGTCATCCTCATTGTTGTTATTATTATCATTATCACTTATAACAACATTGGAATAGAGAGCAAACCCTGATGGATAAGATGGAAAGGCATTCGTAGTTTCCTTAGAAGATTCAGATAAACCAATCTCTTCATTCATTATACGATCAATATCAATACTCATTTCTTAAGCATGTTTTATAACTCATGAATCTAGATTTCCTTCATTATCATCCAAATGTGTTAAACGTATCTGTTAAAAAAATAGATATTCATCTTCATCACTAAGCTTAACCAATATATCAAGAAGATTTAATGAATCATCCTCGCTATCTTTTTCTTCCATGGTTGTCATATCTGTAGGATAAAGTTTTATGTTGTAATAAAACAAGACAAGATTTTGTAGACTTGTATGAGCTAATTGATTTCATTGATTGGAATGAATTAATGCAAAAGTGCTCCAATTTCACTCGCAAGCCAAAGATGATGCCGTTTGAGATAATATAAGCAGAGCCATATTTCTCAAAGGAGGTGTACTTGTCCCATATAATTCCCGCCTATCAACTACAATCATAGAATAAAAAATTTATTTGTACAATCTATCAAATTCAAATTGAAAAAGTAAAGTAAAATATGGTTTACTTTTATAAATAAAAATGTCACTAATTTAAATTAATTTGGTCTCAGCTTTTTGTCTTGATGATATTGCATATATAGCTCTAAATGATTTTTTCGCTTCTCTAAATATCATTATCTGTTAATGGAAAGAATCCTTAACAAAAAGAATCTAAAAAATAAATAACATATTATATAAAATAAGCTTTCATGGTACTTCATTTCCAAATTCACTAGTTTTTGAAGAATGTGGATCTAAAATTGAAAAAATTTATGTATACCATTTAGGAAATATAGATTGCCTATGACACCCTTCTGGTAATGAAACTTAGGATTCAAGAAATGAGCTAAAATGACATTTAAAAAATTATATTAGTTAGTATTACATGATAGTACAATTACAATTATTAGCTCTAAAAAATACGAAGTAATATAAGTGTTACCTGCTAAATGAAGTGGGTGTTCTAATGTTTTCTCCCATTGTTCCACAATAATTTTCAACACCTAATTTGTAGATCAAATAAGGCTTATATGATTTTTCATAAGCCGAATTGATTCAAACAAACTATTCATGGTTGGCCATGCTTCATTACCAACACTTTGGAGTACTCTATGTAGTGGTTTATAAATTTGACAAACTATTTCAATTTTCCCAAAAAAAGAGTGAGTCAAAATTAAAGTCTAGCTATACATTCTAATTTGCGTTCGAATTAGTTGGTGAATATTCCATTGATTTGATATAAAAAGTTATTTTTATCACACCCTTTTCTTCAACAAGCAATTATATGCTATATAATTCGTAACAAATCTAGTGGCACTAAGATTGATGATATCACTTTTGCAAAATTTTCTCATTTGTGAATGGAGCGAAGCATGATTGTATATAAAATTTGTAATTTTTATCCCATCCTCAATGACTTTTGCCATAACTTTTTTTCTTACAATTGCTTCAAACACCAAATCAATATGGTGTGTTGCACATAGAATCCAATATAGACTATATTTTTTCATCAATTTGTTTCCAATTTTAACATATGCACTTTCATTATCTGTTATCACTTGCACAACCTTTTCTTTGACAACTTCTTTAACTCCCTTCATCAAATCATAAATATATTTGTGATCTTTGTTTCTATCAAAAGCATCAACTAATCTAAAAACATATAGTGATTCACTTAGAATATACTATGAACTTGATGATGGATAATTTTGTTGGCCGAGTCCAACCTTCACACCTAATGGTGCTACAATATGTCTTCCATTTTTGTTTTACCTCCTTCATGTATGTATGCATCTTAGCAACCTCCATTTCAAGATATTTTTTTTTGATTTCATAAGATGGCGGAGGTAAAACTCTTTTTCTAGCCATTTAAATTCCCATCACCACTTTTTTAAAATGATGTGACTTTGCTTTTTCTAGTGGTACTTTATCATATATAAAAAATTTTTAATCATTTGACCCATGCTTTCTTTCAATGACTTCCCCTTGAAATTTTCTCCAACATTTTTTTTTGCTTTGCTCTTGAAAAATTGTAATGAGAAGAAACTGGTGGAGCATGAGCTAATGATCCGTTAACGCTTTGACTATGTCTGAGCATATAAGAAAATTTAGAGCTTTGTTTACTACTACTTCTAGGATCACTTTGATATCTTTTATTTTGTTCTCTCACATTCGCATCTATTTGATTCATGAATTGCTTGCCGGTTTGTAACTTTTTAATTATATGGAATATCATGAGGATATATAAATTTATTATCATCATTACTATTATCATCATTTGTGTCAACTAATTTTCACCCAATGAGACTTGATCTCAACTCTGCTATAGTGTTTTCCATTTGTTAGGATTTTGCTATTTTATTGCTAGCATACGAAGCAAAAACAGCTCTCATTTCTTCTTTAACCTTTAGAAGGACTTGCTCACATGATTTGCAAGTTCTAGATGTATCAATACCAACTAATTGTTTCTTCAAACATATAATTTCACCACCTTCATGATGTGTCCATAATAATTGCAAATAATGCCATTTGTTGTATCAGGAATATGATCTCCATGTTCTCATTCAGTATCTTTTGTTCCTCTTGGTGTTGTATAATATGAAAAAAAAAATATTTCCTACAAATTAAACAACAATACGAACTTTAAGTGGGAAAAGAATATAAATAAAAAATAAGTGAAGATTAAAGTATCCACATACCTTTCAACTTGAGAATGAATACCTTATTCTAAGCTAAGTAATATTGTTGGATTGTCCAACAACAAGCTCTAGAAATCAAACAAATCAAATATTTTATTTGCTAAGGCATGTTAAGACTTGAGAGACTTCATAAGTCTTATATTGTGTTCAGATTGTTTAACTCTCTAGCCTTTTATTCTGCATTTAACAAAGAAAAAATGAAAAAAAAAGTTAGAAAAGAAATAAAGATACAAATGAAACTGAAAATATAAGAACCAAACACATGAAAACTAAAAAGTAAGAGAAAAAGTAATTAAAAAAAAGAAAAAAAATGGAAGGTTGATTAGAAATAAGAAAACAAAAGTTAGAAAAGAAATAAAGTTGGTTTGTCAACTGAAAACCTAGAAGAAAAAAGCATGAGAACTTAAAAAAGTTAAACAATTTTTTTTTCAAAGGAGAGAGCAAAAGAGAACAAAACAAATGTGGTAACTAGGCTCCACTTTTCTCAAGTGAATTGATAAAGAGAATAGAACAAACAAAGTAACATGTGAACTGAAAAGCAAAAGCTGCCTCCACGGTTAGTAACTAATATCATGCAGTCAAGACTTAAAAATTAGAAGACTACCTTAAAAAAAAAAAAGCAAAAGCAAAAGCAAAAGAAAAAATAACAAAAAAATAAAAGTAAATATTTTTGTTAAAATGTGTATATTAATTATATTATACTATTTTACATATTTATGTATGATATTTTGATATAAAATGACCAAAAAAATATCTCACACATGCCTCATTAAAAATATGATGTCATTGTACGTGCCTTATGGTATTTTGTGGTATACTAAGGTATTATGATAAAATATACATATAAGGTGATTGGTACGCAAAATTCCAAAAATATCATAATATATTATAGCATTTCACATGAAAAATGGCAAAATGTGAAAATTTTTGTACCATTTACCTGGTATATGTAGTATATTGCATGGTATATTGTGGTATAAAGGCTCTGGTCACATATACATATGGCAAGCTTGTCTATAAAAAAAACACAAAATGCCTTTTACCTTTTGTCAAAGTCGTTGGCTTGAGTTTCTTTTTCTTTTTTCAAATAATCTTTTTACACTTATAACCCTAGACAGAACATTCTATTTTTGTTGAAGTCATGTATAGCATAAATTAATCTATATCAAACATTCCTAATTGCAGCATTTTGATCCTTCAATTCCCAAATTTGCAAAATTAGCTTAAATCGTAATGTTGCTCGTTCTCTAGCTGTAAAGTCATTTGAAAACATTATCATCAAAAGGCTCCACCAACTACACACTCACTCCTTTCTTTCCCATCCACAACTGTTTTGATTTCTTCAATGCCCACAAGCTCTTCATAATCACCAACATCACCATGATCTTTTGCGGCTTCGACACCAAACACCACTCCCTCACCATGAAATAGAAATCATTTTCCTATTAGACGTCTGCACTCTCAACCTTATTTGCAACTTCCATTTTCTTCTTTTAATTATCGAGTTGTGTTAGTGGATTGATGGAAAATTTGTGTCAATTGGTTGTCCTTTGTTGCCCTTTTACTACATCCTAACATGACCTATTCTTGTAACATTCATGTCTCTTATGTTCTGGTTTCATTGAAATTGTCTTTTGGATTTGATGATATCTTAATGCTATATTTGACTGTGTTTTTTTCTATTTATGATTTTTTTGTCTAATGATTTGAGCTGAATAAGAAGAAATTGTACTTCTGCAAACTCTATAATTGCTGTGTTTTCAAATCTCCTTATTGTAACCATTTCATCATGCCCTGGTAAAAAAGGAAAAAAAGGAGATTGATTGTGGAAAAAAGATGGTTCTTATGCTTTATTTTTTAGTTTAGAGATTGGTGTGCATAAGAGTATAAAGTTCAAGGATGAATCATATAATTTTTCATTGTAATTAGTCATGTCATCAATACATTTGACAGAATGTTCGTTAGCTTCAAGGTATATTTCAATGGTTAACACCAAAAATCGCTAGTTTGTTCTGCATTGCAATTATTAGTGGCAAATATTCTTACCAACAAAAACATTAATGGGCCTTTTAACTTTAAAAGATAATGGTTGTTGAAGTTCGTTATTGTGAAAAGTTTAGTGGGGGATTTGCCCTTTTTGCCAAAATAAAAATAATATAATAAATGCTAGGGAAGAATAAGATACCTAGCATTATTGGATGAAGGTTGTCATCTAAGTCCAAGTTGGTTTCAGTTGGGCACATTTGATTCTACCAAGAAGAAGAAGAAGGAGGAAAAGGAAGAATAAGAAGTGGTTGTCTTATATAAATGCTCCTGAGTATTCTATTGACAATCTTACGGAGAAAACTAATTTCTTGTTAAGTACTTGCACATTTTTTGATACCCTAATATTTTTTTGGTTCATTCATTTGCTTGTTACTTGTGAATAATGAGTTAATCATAAAGATAAGTTTGTTTGAAGAGGTATTTAGAAAAATGGTAAATGTTTTCTTTTCATGAAAGATCAAGGAACTATAAATTATGTGTTTTCGTGTGATTATACTAAGAAAGCTAGGAAAAAATTATGTGATTGGCTAAAATCATGTTATAAAATGTTAATACGAGTTGCATGAACTAGTGTAAAACATGTTTGACCTTAAGATAAAATAAGAAGTTTCAATCTAGAAATTTAAAATTTAGAGAGAAAATATTAATAATTCTATTGATAAAAAGTTTGCATTTTAAGGCACATATATAGGGCCTTTATATAAGGCTCCATAAATAAGGTGGCTATATACATATATGTCCAATTAGACAAAATAATGAATTTCCAAATTTACCCTTTGCTATCCTAGTTAATTTCCATCGTGCCCCTACCTAGATCATGCTTAATCTTCTTAAGTCATTGGCAACGATGTTTTCCAGGCCACAAAACTTCATCTACCCCAACCATTGCCACCATAAAATGACAGTGCGACATCTCCATCATCACATGACCATTGAGGCCTGATAGAAGTTGGCAATCATCTCACAATACTACCTTCGTGTGCTCAAACCCTAATCGAGTGGCAATGATGACAATGAGATCCCAGAGGCAAGCAATGATGATGACATCTCAAAGGCGAGCAATGATCAACATAATGTGAAGATAAGCTAGTGTGATGCAGAGGTAAACAATGGTGGCGATGAGATCTGGAAATTAATAAGGAGATCACATCGTCATGATCTATTATACCCATAAAATGAGTTTCATAAATTTTTTGACATGTTTCTATGTTGCTTTAGGTACTTTTAGATATTTATTTAAACCTGTTTACTTATTGATTCATACACTTTATATATAAGGAAAAACAAATTATCCACATATTTCGTTAGACACTTTTACTTATTTGTTTAGACACATTTACATATTTTTTGTAGACACTTTTATAGTTTATTCAAACACTTATTGTTTTTAGATAATCAGATACCAATTAGCTTGGACCCAAAGCTTTAAGGACACCTTGGGACACCTTGAGGATCACTTCGGGTCCTTCTATAAGGGCATTTGCAAAGTAACTTAAAATTGCTTTGCAAGGGCTTATTGAAGAGAATTTTATGGAAAATAAGGCATATCAACCTTTTACAAGCCCATGCCTGAGGAGCCTAAGTGCATCCTAAGAGCCCCCATGCACACTTGAGGCACCTTGGTTACCTTAGCGTGAAACGTTATTGTTCCTTGTTGGGTTTCTAAGACCTTTCAGGGCCTAAATGAGATTATTTTAGCATGTGATTTTTTATACACACATTGAACACATTTT
This sequence comes from Aquilaria yunnanensis, assembly GCA_039654915.1. Classification (NCBI taxonomy): domain Eukaryota; kingdom Viridiplantae; phylum Streptophyta; class Magnoliopsida; order Malvales; family Thymelaeaceae; genus Aquilaria; species Aquilaria yunnanensis. Next base: position 41,725,413 of record CM077599.1, on the reverse strand, counting down.
TAGGATATTTGCATATTTAATAAGTGCACCCTTATTCAAACCCTTGTTGAACTAGGTTTATTAAGTATTTAGGATTCTTACTTTTTTTAAACTTAGGGTTTTACTTTAGTTTAAGGCTGGATCATTATATGGAATCCTCATGTACCCTTATTTTAACATAGACTTGAATAATACAATTCCTTTCAAATCATGCTAATATTGTCTTTCAGGTTCATTTGCATTGTCTTTAAATTTACTTTATTCAGTTGTTTGGTGTCAAAGTCGAAGCACCACCAAGTAGTGTTGTTTCATTTTTTAAGAATTCATTTTTTTCTAATTACATTAATTTTTTCTTCAAAAATTAAAAAAAATCAAGTTTCCAAAGTGTTTCTTTCAAAACAAGTTTGAGACATTTCTTGCTATTTAGTCAAAAATGTGCAACAAACATTCTTGTTCTTGCAATCATTAATTATTGGAACAACTTTTTACCCATTCTTTTTTATTTCACCCAAAAGTTTAGCTTTCCATTCAAAATCTTTTCTTTGCTAAAGAGTTTGGAATTCTAGTGTGCTTAGAGTCTTAGTTCGCGTAAAATTTTTAATATTGAGTCTCATATAGCAATTACATCACTTACAAAAGAGTGAGGGTACCATCCTTTAAGTGAGACATGTAAAAAGGGTATGTGAGGATCTTTGGATTTCAGCAACTATGTCTAGGGAGCCCGAGCAAGAAGAGCACCCAATGGATCTCAAGTTGATGGTACAAGCTATGCAATCCTACTTTAAACACATCTTAGCCAAGTTGGAGGAGTAGGATAAGATGTGGGAGTAGTAAGGGAAGATATAGGAACAGGTTAGCTCATAATTGATACCTAGAGAGGTGTCTTGGACTAAGAGCAATCAAGGAGAAAGCTTGCCCACGGCTATGACCCCGTATGAGTCTAAGGAGAAAGCAGAGCATTCGAGTGCCAATCAACACCCTCCAAGGAGAATGCCCTGAGAGCAACTAAGGGTGGACCAGAGTCTTAAATCCATCAAGCTTTTAGTATCATCATTCCAAGGGAAGAATGGCTCCGAAGCTTAATTAAAGTGGGAGGCAAATATTGATAAAATCTTTGATTGCCACAACTGTTAAGAAGAAGAGATTAAAATTGACTATTGTTGAGTTTACTAACTTGGCTCTTATTTGGTGGGATCATATGGTGCTTAATAGGCAAAGGATTGAGAGAGACCAATTGAAACAATGGAGCAATTGAAAGTTGTCATGGAAAGGTTTGCCCTAAGCTACTACTATAAAAAGTTTCTCCAAAAAGCTTAAAAGGATGTCCCAAGGATCTAAGTCAGTGGAGGTTTATTTCAAGGAGATGGAGATGGCCTTGAATAGAGCCAACATTGAGGAGGATCAAAAGACTACCATGGCTAGAATCTTGCATGGTCTAAACTTAAAGATTGCAAACTTTGAGGAGTTCTAACCTTATGTGGAGTTAGAGGACATGATGCATATGACCATTAAGGTAGATAAAATACTTAAGAGAAATGTTGCAACTAGTGCTAATTAGAAGCCAACTTGGAGCAAGAAGGCAAAAAAAAAAGCTCCCTAATACCAAGGAAGCACCTTCATGCAAAGAAAGCATAGTGCACTCTAAGGAAAGTTCCCCTACAGCTAACCCCATTATTAGAAATAGAGATATGTTTCAAGTATGAGGGGAAGGTCAAATTGCTTCTCAATGTGCAAACAAGAGTCTCATTGTGCAAACAAGAGGACTATGGTCATTAATGACAAAGGCAGGATTAAGACCGAGAGTGAAATTGATATTGAAGAGATGCCACCATTGGAGGATTGCAATGATGAAGAATATCCAACAGAGGAAGAGTTATTGGTTGTTAGGAAAGCTTTAAATGTGCAAGTCAATGAGGAGGTAAATCAGATGGAGAACATCTTTCACATAAGGTGCCATATTGGAGGCCAAGTATGTAGTTTACTTATTGATATTGGAAGTTGTACTAATGTTCCCAGTACTACCTTGGTACAAATGTTACAGTTACCAACACTCAAGCATCTAAGCCCTACTGTTTGCAATGGCTAAATAATGCTGGAGAAGTCAAGGTGATAAAACAAGTTATTGTCTCTTTTGAGATTGATAAGTACAAGGATGAGGTAAAGTGTGATGTAGGACCCATGTAAATTGGTCATGTGTTGTTGGAAATGCATGACAATTTGATAGAAGAGTCATACGTGATGGGTTCAAAAACAGGTATTCCTGTATGTACAATGATTGGTCGATTAAACTCATTCCACTCACACCTTAACAAGCTTTGGAAAATCATAGGGAACTTCATAGTGAGGATGAGAGAAAGCAAAGAGAACAAAAAAAGAGAGAAAAAGAAAAAGGGAAAACAAGATGAAAGAAAAAAGAACCTGAGGTAAAAACAAAATGAGAAGTTGAGAAAAGAAAAGAGAGCTACTTAGCTAAGATGAGTGATGTGAGAAAAGACTTAAAAGCACAAAGGCCTGTGCTACTTTTGCTTTATAAGGAGTCTTTCTTTACTTTTAATGAACTATCTAAATCTTTTCAAAATATTGTTGTGCCTTTGTTGTAGGAGTTTGACGATATCTTCCTTAAGGAGCCAAGTGGTTTGCCACCATCTGAGGTATAAAGCACCAAATAAATTTTATGCCAAGAGCTTCTATGCCCAATAGGCCAACCCATAGGAGCAACCTTGAGAAGACTAAGAAGATTCAAAGGCAAGCTGGAGACTTGTTAAAAAAAGGCTATGTGAGAGAAAGAGCATAAGTCCATGTGTTGTCCTTATCCTTTTGGTGCCTAAGGAGGATGGATCATGAAAGATATGTAGGGTTTCAAGAGCCAAACAAGTGCAGCAGAATTTAACTGAAATCCTCTAGGATCCAAGTGAAATGGGGTAAACTAGGTGTTCAAAAATTTTCATACCTAATTTCGGTTGAGATCTCTCACCAATTGCAGAGTTAAATCACAAAACCTAAATAGTTGATGTGTTCGAGCTCTCTATGGTATCTACATGAGCCTCTCGAGATCACCACACTTCCACCACATCTCGACAGATGCGTTTCACTTACACTCGCAGTGCTAGCTTGCATCATTCAAGGAATAGCAAGAGAAAAGTGTGACTGTCCTTTTTGGGAGGCTAGGGCAAGGCTGCGAATTTCTCACTAAAAGTTGTATTTATAGTAAGACTCAACTTCTAGGCCTAATGGGTTTCAAAGCCCTAATCCAATTAGGCTTTAATTTCGGGCTTAATAATGGCTCAACTTTTGGGACCATTATTAATACAAAATTATTATGAAACCATAACCCAAATAATTAGCCCATGCACTCCAATAATCCAAATACCTCTATGTGTGCAACCCAATAGGCTCTTACCACATTGGCAATGATCATAAATCACATTTATGATCATAAGCAATGAACGGTGTCTAACAACACATCATTGCTACTCAAGTGACAAGATTGTCGGTGATTCGATTAAACCTTTATGACCATTACCCATATATGTAATTGTACCTTTGTCCAAGATATCAAGACTAAGCACGAGACATGGAATGTGTCACTCTCGTATAGCCAAATCTTTGGTTTCTTAATTGCCAAGTAGACTAACTTAAACTGATGACATTGATATCATATATCAACTCATTTGAGCATGGCCATGCATTTTCTAAGTCTCACTCTATCAAGGGGCCCGAAGATATCACTCCCGTTACATAGGAGGGACAAATCCCATCTTGATCATATAAATCCCTCCGCATGATATGTGACATACCCAATAACCTCCTTCAAGTTTACTCAGTTACGAGCAACAAAGGGAAGTATCAAAGTATATGACTCACATGTAGGGAACCTTGATGACCTTAAGTCAAAGGACTACATATACCATGATCACTATGAGAATCACTTTTGACACTCATATAACGATCCATGTTAGAGTTCTCATGGTAGGTCGGTCTAGTACACAAATTCTCCAACTTGTACCCATATGTAGACTATATATCTCATATTAGTCTTCACATATGCTAGTCGTTATGTATTATTGTAACTCATTCCAAAATAATACTAGACCAGGGACATTTGAGAATATCATTATTCTAGGGTTACAATTATGTTCATCATGTTATGCACAAACAAAACAACAAACGTAATTATTGGATTAATGCCTTAATAAAATATCATGATTTAATGTGCAAAAATACAATCATCTCATGATTGGTTGAGCACAACACTAACAAGATATGCATGGATTGTAGGCCAACCAACAAAAATAAAATGAAATATCGCTACCCTATCCTTAGATTAGGTGATATGCTTGATGAGTTACATGGTACTAGTATTTTTTTTCTAATATTGACTTAAAGGGGGATGAATGGAAAATTGCCTTTAAAACTAAATTTGGTTTATATCAATGGTTAGTCATGCCTTTTAGGTTAACTAACACACCTAGAACTTTCATGAGATTAATAAATCATGTTTTGTATGATTTCATAGGTAGATTGTTGTTAGTATATTTTGATGACTTTCTTGTTTATAGTAAAGGTCTAGAAGATGATGTGGAACATCTTAAACAAGTTCTGAGTACATTAAGGGAACATAAGCTTTATGGCCTTTTGAGAAAGTTTTATTTTTATACTGATTGAGTTATCTTTCTTAGATATGTTGTAAGCTCAAAAGGGGTTGCAGTGGACTAACAGAAAGTAAGAGCCATACAAGAATGACCTACACCTAAGTCCGTGACTAAAGTAAATGCAAGGTCTGATTCAAGGATGAATCATCTTGAGGAAGGGGGAGATGACGAGAACCTAGCTAGGTTAGACCCCAAGGCTTTGAGAACACCTTAGGACCCTTTGAGGATCACCTTAGGTCCCCTCACAGGGGCATGTGCAAAGAAGCTTAAAGTTGCATTTGCAAGGGCTGATTGAAGAGCATTTTAAGGAGAACAAGGCTTGTCCACCTTTTACATGCCCAAACTCCTTGGAGGTGCACTTAAGAGCCCTAGTGCACCCGAGAGGCCTCGTGCACACTTGAGGCACCATGGGGCCCTTGGCGTGACACCCTATTGTACCTAGTTGAATTTTGAAGACCTTTTAAGGCCTAAGTGGGATTATTTTTGCATGTGGCTGTTTATACATGCATTTAACGTGCTTCTAGGATATTTGCGTGTCTAAAAGTGTAGTCACATTCAAACCCTTGTCAAATTAGGTTTATTAAGTGTTTATGATTCCTACTTCTTTTAAACTTAGGGTTTACTTTAGTTTAAGGATGGATTGTTATATAATGCCTCATGTATGCTTATTTCAACATAGAATTGAATAATAAAATTGTTTTGAGCATTGTTATCTTGTGTTCTCTTGGAACTTCGCTTGGCATCTAGGGTTTTCAACTCTTATGCTAGTTTGTTCATACTTCTTGTTCCAACTCACATCTGTTGTGTTGGGATAAGGGTTTCATCATTCCGGAAGGTTCTTTTGGACTTTAGAAACATTTAGGGAAATGATTTCCTAGATTATATATATATGAGGTTCATATCATCAGACACTTATTTTTGAACAAAACAAAAAGTTTGCACATTGGTTTTTTTTAGACATTTTTTAATATTCATTTAGACAATTTTACTTATTATTTTAGACACTTTACTTATTGCTTTAAACACTTTTTTTCTCTCAAGATAATAAATTGTCTGCCTATTACTCCACATAATTTTACATATCATATTAGAAACTTTTACATATTATTTCAAACATTCTTACATATTAATTTAGACATTTTTACTTATTGCTTTAGACCCTTTTATTTTTAAAAGGGTAAATTATATGTAGTTTGCTTCATACAATTTAACATATTATTTTAGACTCTTTTATATCTTGCTTTATACATATTTACATATCATTTAAGACACTCCTACATTGTCTTACACACTTTTGTGAAATGTTTCTTTGCATAATCTGGTGGTAGAGACAATGGAGGCGAGTGACGACTGATGCAATCTAAGGCTAATGACCGTGCTCTAGAGTAGCGCAACAACCAATGCAGTTTGTTACCAGCTTCACAAAATGGAAAAATTACAGCATAAGGACCTAAACTTGTATGCTTTAATTTTCACTATAGTGTATGAATTGTGAAGTGTAAAGTATTCAACATACACTCCCCTAAGTGGCACAAACAATGATAGTTTGGTCCTTAAGAAAACATTGGCATATTGCCTAATTTTCAAGTAACCTATAGACTAAATTGTAAGGTTACAAAAGTTGGGTACTCAATTTGCACAAATTTCCAAAGATGGCTATGGAAAGGACATGGATGGAACTATAAAGAAAGGACATGAATGGAATTAAGGATATTGTTGGGGACCAAAGAGCTTAAGAAGGCAAAGTAGATCATTTATGGCATAATGCCAACTAAGGATCCAAGTGTCCACCTTTTTTTCTAAAGGGTATAATGACCTTCGACATGGTTAAAGGTCCAGCCAAAATAGCAGGATATAATAGCCAAAATAGCAGGATATAATCTGTCCAAGTGTTGGCCAGTTTAAAAAATTTGCATATATGCCACCAAGGTCAAAGATAAAATAAATAAGGAAAAAACTAAAGAAAAATCATTATTTCTTTCATTTCTTCCTCCTTATTTCGACCCCCAGTAGCTAGGGTTCTTCCTTAAGCTTCTCCACCATCTACCATAGCCACCTTACTACAAACAATCAAGAGAAGGCAGGAAAAGACAACCAAAGCATCAAGGAAGACCATAAACCCTAGTTTTCGGGTTTATCTAAGGCTTATTGGATTTCTAGCAAAAGGTAAGGAGTTCTCTTACTCTCATGGATTGCTTACTGTAATATTCAAGTATCCATAGAGCTAGCACTAAGTTTGGAAGAGAGCTAAGTGCTTGATGAACCAAGCCTAGTGAGGGAGTGCACTTAGTGAAGGTTTTGTGTCCTACTGTGAAATGTACAGTGATGGTAGCGAATTTAAAGGTTTTTAAAGCCCAAAATTAGTACTAACTAGTTTTAAAAATCTCCTAAGACCAAGCTTATGCTTGAGGAGGGCTTCCATAGTGATCTACTTATGTTTATTACATGTTTTATGGACTAACCAATACATATTGTTGCTGCCGCATACATGTGTTTGTTGTTTGTGTTTGATTGCTGCATTTGGATGCTCTATATTGGATATTTGCATTGTGTTTCTTATGTTTTAGTGTCTTTGGATGTAGGTGATTACTAAAGGTTACATTACCTTAGTGTTAAAGTGTTCTCCTTGATAAGTTTCTCCATGAAACTTACCTCCCCTCAAATCTGCCCATTTCAGGTCTAGTAGAAAGATCACATTCAAACTGACCTTTGTCGTTTGAGTTCTAATCTGAAATTCTAGGTACTTGAACGTCCCTATATCTAGTTGTGATCTGGAAATTTTAGTGATTTTAGGAACATATTTGGTATTTTTAGTGATGGTGCTTATTGTGTTACGCAGCAGTTGTCCAGCATCTTGTTTTGGAGTGAATTGTGTCTCAAGCATCTCCTGTGACTTGGGTGCGTGTCTTTAGCTGAATTAAGGTCATGATTGTTAGTTATGTGCATAAAATCCAATCATGAGATGATTGTAGTTTTGCACATTAAGTCATGATATTTTATTAGGGCATTAATCCAGTAATTATGTTTGTTGTTTTGTTTCTACATAACATAATAAACATAATTATAACCCTTGAATAATGATATTCTTGAATGTCCTTGGTCTAGTATTATTATGGAGCGGGTTACAATAATACACAACGACTGGCATATGTGGAGACTAATATGATATATGTAGTCTACATATGGGTACAAGTTGAAGAACTTGTGTACTGGACCGACCCACCACATGGATCGTTATATGAGTGTCATAAGTGATTCTCATAGTGATCATGGTATATGTAGTCCTTTGACCTAAGGTCATCAAGGTTCCCCACATGTGAGTCACATACTTCGATACTTCCCTTTGTTGTTCGTAACTGAGTGAACTTGAAGGAGGTCATTGGGTATGTCACATATTATGCAGATCATTTTGTATGATCAAGATGAGATTTGTCCCTCCTATGTAATGGGAGTGATATCTTTGGGTCCTTTGATAGAGTGAGACTTAGAAAATGCATGGCCATACTTGGATGAGTTGATATACGATATCAATGTCACCAGTTTAAGTTAGTCTACTCAGTAATCAAGAAGCCAAAGATTGGGCTATACGAGAATGACACATTCCACGTCTCGTGCTTAGTCTTGATATCTTGGACAAAGGGAGAATGACATATACGGATAATGATCATAAAGGTTTAGTTGAATCACCGATAATCTTATCACTTGAGTAGCAATGATGTGTTGCTAGACACCGCTCATTGCTTATGATCATAAATGTGATTTATGATCATTGCCAACATGGTAAAAGCCTATTGGGTCGCACACATAAAGCCTATTTGGATTATTTGAGTGCATGGGCTAATTCATTTGGGTTATGGTTTCATAATAATTTGATATTAATAATAGGCCCAAAAGTTGAGCCATTATTAAGCCCAAAATTAAAGCCTCATTGGATTAGGGCTTTGAAACCCATTAGGCTTGGAAGCTGAGTTTCACTATAAATACATCATATAGTGAGAAATTCGTAGCTTTTGCCCTAGGCTCCCAAAAGTTCAAGTCGCACTCTTCTCTTGCCATTTCTTGGAGGATGCAAGCTAGCACTACGGACGCAAGAGAAATGCATCTACTAGGATGTGGTGGAGGCATGGTGATCCTGAGAAGCTCGTGTGGATACCGTAGAGAGCTTGAACACATAAACTGTTCAGGTTTTTGTGATTCGACTCAATAATTGGGTGAAATATCTCAACCAAATTAGGTATGAAAATTTTTGAATACCTGGTTTACCCCGTTTCACTTGGATCTTGGAGGGTTTTGGTTGTATTCCACTGTGCTTGTTTGGCTCCCATAACCCTACAATGATGTAGTGCATAGATGCATGTAGAGTAAGGCATGTAAAATTGGAACAGGTATGTGAACATTTAAGGATGGTTTTGCTATGTATGTGAATGTGGTGCACAAGCTGTTTAAGTGTGAATGATGGGCTGCTTGTTTGTAAATTTTGTTTTGACCACATAAAGTTGCTATATGCAAGAGCATGTAATTCCTATGTGCATTGGACATGTATAGGGCTTACCCCTTGTGAATGAAGTGTTTGCACACTTATGAAATTTTGTATGGGCATAGCAGTCATAAAGTTGACAGAATTTTGACCCTGCACTCAAAGTTCTATATCTCCCTGTGTGGAATGAATCTTGATATGAAATTTTGACCACATCTAGAGCACATCTAAAGGTTTAACTAGTATTTAGAATTCTTTCATTTGGAGCCCTGTAGCCAAAGATATGATGTTACAAATTTGGCTAATTTACTGTTCATTTGGTCAGAATTTTGTAACCAACTTAAAAAATCCATAACTTGGTCCATATGTGGGCTATTGATGTAAAAAAAAAAATTCCTTGGTTTGGCCTAAGTTTCTACTTGATAATGGAGCAAATAAAATAGGGGGTACATGGCTAGATTAATACAGTTTTTTTAGATAAATTCGGATGTAGTGGTTGGAAACATGAACTTAACAAGATTGCCTAATTTATGGTAGCCCAGATTAATACTTGTGCTAGTGTTTTTCTTCCTTGCTGCCATGATGTGCATAAAATGTGAATATGTGTGTAATGGTTGGACCAATATGCATGTATTCACATAGTGCCTAAGAAGGCCACTTGGGTATGCACATTAAGGGTATTGTTCTGATGGCCTATAGGACATACCAATCCTGAGATTTTAAATGCACAATCTTGGCACAATAACTAGACTACCCCAGAGTGGGTAACACAATTTCTAGGTATTGATAGTGGGATCTACAAGTGATTGATGACAATGAGATCTAAAGACAATCGTTGGCCAAAGCAATCTAAAGGTAAGTAATTATAGTGAAAAACTAAAGGCATTTGGAGATGTTGATGATCCAATTCAATAAGGGATAATGGGATGATTTAGAGGTGTGCAGCAAGGGCACAATCCAGAGATGAGCGATGATGTTGCAATCTAGAAGTGGCCAAGGATGACACAATTAAAGTTGACAATAGGTGGACAAGTTTCGATCTAGAGGTGACAATCAACTAGAGAAGGCCTAATGTGAAGGTTATAACCAGTGGAGTGAGAAAAACGGGTGATGAGAAGCGGTGGAAATGGTAAAGGGGCTAGGGTTTCTAAAAAGAGGGAAGATTTATCTAAGGTAATTTTTTCAATTTTTTAAGATGGCTGGTGGGTTATGCATGGAGGATTATGTATAGGTGAATCGGTCTAATTAGACATGTGTATAATATAATAACTACTGCATAAAAAAGCTATTAAGATCGAATAAAATAGCTAAAGTATCCTAGTTACTTCTAACTAGGAAATCTAATCCTCATTTATATCTTTTCACAATGAAAGTTCTCTAGAAAAATCCTACTTAGTTCCATAATTAATAATGACTATAATAAAAGTAATAAAAGCCAAAAAAGAACTCTTAAACTAAGTAAATAAAATACCCTTAAAATTAATTATGAAAATCATGGTAAAATAATAAAGTGCAAAAATTTGCTACCTGCATTATTCTCCTTCCTTTGGAGAAAAAAACTCTTCCATAAGTTCCTTAATTGAAATAGAGTTCTTCCATGCGACACAAACAGATACTTGGAACACAACAAACTCTCTTCATGTTTCTTGAATATCAAGCCATGTTGCTGTTCTTTTCCTCCTAAAATTTAACCGAGCAAAAATAATATTATTTCAACTTGCGAGAAATTTTTCTTCATCAAGAAATTCAATAAAAAAAAGTTCTAGGTTGGAAAGATTTTCCTCAGCCAATAATTCAATTGCCTTTACTCCTCTTAAAATCAAAGGTGATTCTTGCACGGCCTCTTCTACTTCAAACGCAACTTCTTCCTTCTCATCTCCCTTTTCACGACTTGATTTTCACAAGTTGTAAGTTCTTTGACATCCTTTTCATGAACAACATGCTCATGTTTCTCCATGCTTTCTTCATACTCTTCATCACCTCCATTCGGCTCACACATAATCTCGTCCTTATTCTCTTTACACTGACCACTATATCTAAAGCCATTAGGAACTAAATTGCTCTTGTCACCATAGACATCATATATTTCCCTACTGTATTTCCTATGATGATACCTCGTAGCCTGTAATCTCTCCCACAAAGAAAGTAACTAATTGCACCTTTTTTTCTTCAAGCACTTCCATATACTTGAAAAAATATTTAACTTCAGCAATCCATTCTAGAAAATTTTCAACATAAAAAAGTCATCATAAAAAAAAGGATGTGCCTACCTTCAATAAGCACATTCTAGCTTGCCGCCTATGTCTAGCATGCTGTCTACATTTAATGAGATTGCAAGACTTAAAAAAAAATACATGCCAAAAAAAGTTTATATCACAATCTTAATTCAATTCTTCAACCCAACATAACGCACCAAGGCAAAATGAAAAAAAAAAAAAAGAGAAAAGAATAGAAGATGCTGCCTATTTTAGTAGCCTCCACTAGCCGCCTCTTTAAACGTCTGCTTTTTCTGTGGTAGATTTTGTGTGTGCAAACAACTCGAGCAAGATTAGACACAACAATAGTACTTTCCATGTCACACCATTGCCAACTCGCAGTGAGGCACTTTTTTTTTTTGTACCGAACTCTTTATGGTTATCATGTGGTAACCTCCCCAGAGCTTCATCAGAGACAAAATCTATCATGAAAGAAAAGGATCCCATGGTTTTCGATATGAATCATGTCATAGCTTTGTTGCAGAGTCCTATTCTCAATTGCCACAAATTGTTTCTTGTTCAATTGCTGAAGCATTGATGAGATGAATAAAAGGACACAACAGGAATTCTCAACTTTTAATAAAGGTAATTTTGAAATTTTAGCTATATGACACATAAAAGGTAAGGCACATGTGAGATTTTCTTTCTTTTTTTTTTGTCCTAAAATGATGAAATATTTTCCTAAAGAAATAATAGGGCTTCATTCAGTTTCAATATTATCCTAAAAAATTTGATATTTCATATATAATAAATGCTTTTGTGAGGGTAAAGTTGGAAATGCATTAAAAAGCCAAAAGTTACTTACAACTATGTGAAAAAATAAATGGGTCATAAAAATTGGCAAAGAGGAAGTAATATTCTTTTAATAGTGTTGAAATCCTTTAACAATCCCAAGACATTAGCTTTTGATGATAAGATGAGGGCTTGGCACTTTGCTTTCCCTAATAGATCCTACCTAAGTGGTAATGCTAATGAAAATGCTAATTGTATATTTTTTTATATGTGAATTTTCTTCTTATGTGTAGACAACTACTAAGACATGGTTATCCTTTTCATACCTTCATTCTACACTAAGAGATATGATGGGAATGCTATTGGGACCCAAGACATACTTCAAGCACTTAAAACACCTAAAGAGCCCTTAATGATTAACTTGGATCCTATGATGTGGAAGGATGCCAAGGAAGTTTAAGTTCCATTATAAGATCTGGTTCTAGACCACTTTGGACACTTGGTGGCTATACAAGATGAGCATGCACCAGGGCAAACCTAAGAGCAACCCAGGTGCACTACCGAGAGCACCACCAAACCCCATGTGACTCTCCTAAGAAATTTTGGTGCATCAAAGTCCAACACTCCTAGAATGTCTTCTATAATGTTTTATACACCTAAAGAAGCATCCCCATAGTCCAATGCAACTAATTTAAGGAGTTAGTATGTGAAACCCTAAGACGAGCCATACTGTGTTAGGGGCACACCTAGACGCGCCAGAGAAACCCTAAATGGGATAAAGGACTTGAGTTTTTCACCTTATTCATTCATATTTTAGTCATGTGACTTATTTTCACACATGTTTTAGCTAAGATGGCTGGACCTAGTCATTTTTGTGTGGAAAGTGTGTGCAAACTGTGTTTGGGGCTATTTGTGTTAGTTTAGGAGTTCTAGCTACAAACTACTTTTATTTCATTTTGGTTTGGTAGAATAAAAACTCTTAGACCTAAGAACACTATATAAGGCTGAACCTATGTGTGTTTTATTCATTGTAATCATTAATAAAGTTATTGCTTGATAGTTTCCCTCAATTTTTCATATTGGACTTATTTTTGACACATAGAGGATTTACAAGTTCTTTGTGTGTTTTGGTATACCTCTCATTTCTATTCACAAGTTGAGTAAGGGTAGGGGTTTATTCAGCTCTTAGACATTGTTTGTCAAGCTAGTTAGCATCTTGGGGAAGTTCTTGGTCCTTTATTCCAATGGGGTTCTTATTAAGTCGTATCAAAGTCACAAGTTTCATCCAAGAACATATCTAATTGTTCATCATTGCTTTTCTTTGCTCCCTTCATTAATTCATTGTTTGATTTTTGTTCTTGTCATATTTCATTCATATTAATCCTTTCCTTCATGTTTTAGGTCCATTTAATCTTATTTTTTTCTCAGTTTGCATTACTTTCTTTCCAATAGTATCTCTTGTGTCTTTCTTCCTTCAAGTACCTTATTTTTGCTTGTTATTCCATCATACTTAGCCATTCTAATTTTTTTCTTTTTTATTCCAGCAAGTGTACTTCATGTTTTTGCATCCAAAAACATCTAGAAAAACACCAAAAAGAAGGCTTAAATCATGTTGCTTCATTCTCACTCAATCATTCAATCAAATACAAAAAATTCTTTCAATTGTTTGATGCCAACAACTAATTTTTTTGTTCTTTTTTGTGCACTAAGAAAAGGTCCTTGGGAAAATTTTGTGAAACATAAATCTAGCAATGAATCAAAAGAAAATTTCCTCTTTGAGAAAAAAAATCCAAAAAGTCTCAGTTTACATTTTCCTTTTACAAATTAGCATTTTCATGTCCAAACCCTAGTTTTCTTGAGATCTTACAACCTTTTGTTGTTAGAACCACTTGAATGTATCTTTGTTTCATTTTCCAAACTTCTTGTTTTTCAAAGACTTGGGTTTCTTTTGTGTGCCTTGAAACCTAGTTCATCTAAAACATAGGAGATGACTCTTTTGGGCTATATTTCACTAACAAACTTGGGTGAGTGTTCTGAGAAGACTTTGATTTTAGGCACTATGTTTGGGAGTACAAGGAAGGATATAAATTCCATGCAATCTCAATTCAAGAAGCTCTTTAAGGATATGTGATAGCCAAAGGCTATCGCCTCAATCTGGCCGAACACCCTGCCACAACAATGGCCAGAAGAACTGGCGCTTCCCGGGAACAGGTGGAATCATGCACCTCGGGGGATAGCCGGAGAGCTCCGAGCCTCGGCACGCCAGTAAAACTTGAGGACTCTATTCGCCCCCCAAGGTTGTGAACAACGCGCCTTCGGAAAAGTGGCACCAGACATTGCTGCCCGAACATGATATCCCCGAAGGCGGAACCCCCTGGAACTGGGAACCCTCGAACTGAGGGTATGCTTCTCGAAGAGGCTCTGTCCGAACTAGAGGACGACCTCGCCCAGGGACCTCGGGAGTACGGCAGGACCATTTAAGGAAGCATTTAAGGAAGCCTCTGACACGTCCCACCACAGACGTAAAAAGTCGCCCTGACGCGCAGACACCATCAGAATCACATCATGGCCCGTCTCAGAACAAGGCTCGAGGCCATCTGGTTACCAACTATCTGTCCCCTACGCCCAGAAGTTCAGGAGCATCCGACCGCACACGTGTCATGATCTGAACGGGCTAAGTATTCCTATATATATACAGGAAATAAATACTTGACAAGAGGTTGGTTGGCCGGAGATACAGCTCCCACACTCTGAGAAAATACCAGGCGAGACTTTTCTGCCTTTCTCTTTGAGCTAGTGACTTTCTCCTTTTTCCGGCCACCACTGACTTGGGCGTCGGAGGCTCCCCCCCCGGAAAAACACTCCGGGGGCCTCCTAACCCTGTTTACCAGCTTTTCAGGTACTCTCCTTGGGGCGATCCACCTTCCAGGCGTCCTTCCTCCTAGAAGTCTCTTCAACAGTCATCATGACTCACAACGATGAGGCCCAGGCCATCATTTGGCGCCGTCTGTGGGAACCCGCTCGCAAATCGCCGTCGTTGAGACTCGGCGTTCTAAGGACAAGGGACTCCCAAGGTCCTCGTCCGCGCCTGAGATACAACCGGCCGCTGAGCAGACACTCCCAGAGACTTCTACGCCCGAGGAAGACCGCCCTCTGGTAATCACCATGAGCTTCTTGAGGGACTTTCAGCGCTCGGTCGTTGCTGAAATGACTCAGCAGATCGACCGAAGATGGCCACAGCAGTCACAGGCCCAGAAACCCTCCTCATCAGCACGCCCTCGGGAGAGAAGCCCCAAGTCTACATACCGCAGTTCAGGAAGTGGAGAGCCTCGCGGAGAATCATCCACAGAAGATATAGCCCTCGGGAAACGGCCTGTGGGACAAACCGGGTCCAAGCGACCGAGAGTCTCACAGCGAAGCAGTTCGTCGCCCGTGGCGAGGTCCCTGACCCCTCCGCGCCGAACTCGCTCCCCGAAAAGGCGCTGTCGATCTCCCTCCCGTGAAAATGGTCCTAGCGCCACTGCGCTTATGGAAAGGATATTGGCACGGCTGGACAGAGTGGAGAAGCAAGTGGCCAGAAAACCCGTTTGGGACAGGCTGTCGGGGGCATTATGCGAAGATGACTCCCCGTTTATTCGCGCCGTCGTTGAGGCAGCTATGCCAGGCGACTTCAGAGTGCCTAGGCTGGAGATCTATGATGGCCGGACTGATCCACAGGCCTATCTGACGAAGTACAGACGGAGCACGATAATGCACGGAGCTGATGACGCTACCATGTGCAAATGCTTCGAAGTCACCCTCACGGGCCCAGCAACAGCATGGTACAATTCCTTGCCCCCAGGGACTATCACTGAGTTCCAGGAGTTGTCCACAGCCTTCACCCAGCAGTTCATTGGGAGCAGGCCGACGGCCAAAATGCCTGTGCAGATGTTCGACATAGAGCAGAGAAACGGAGAGACAGTCCGAGACTATGTCAAACGATTCAACAGGGAAGCACTCAGCGTCCCGGACTTCCGGCCCGAAATCCGCATCCTCGCTATGACACGGGGCCTTCGGCGTGACTCACAGCTATTCTACGAGTTCTCAAAGGACCCCCCGGAGACCCTCGGAGAATTTTACCGAAGGGCAGAGCAGCACATGACAGCCGAGGAATTGAGGATGGCGGGGCCGAAGTCTGATCATCACCGCGCCGAAGGGTCCAGTCAGCAAGCTCGGCATCTTTCTGAACACACAGGCCGACCACGACGAATGCGAGGAAGGAAACCTCAGAGTTTCACGCCCTTGAGCACGACACGGACCAACATTCTCATGGCGTTGGAAAGGCAAGGGACGCAGATTCGGCGGCCAAAGGCCATGGCTGCCGATAATAAGAAGAATGCCAAGAAGTTCTGCCAGTTTCATCGCGACCACGGTCATGACACCGAAGACTGCTTCCAGCTGAAGAAGTACATAGAGTCGCTGATCAAACAGGGCCAACTTCGCAAATACCTGCGGATGCCCTCCCCAAAAGGCAGAAAAGAGGAGGAAGAGAGGGCCGAAAACGAGGACTATGACTCCGACAGGCGGAGAAACAGAAGTCCAAAAAGGCGCCTTCCACCTCCAGTAGGGGTCATCCAAACCATCACCACGGGGCTCCCATCCTCGGAAAGAAAGCGGAAGGCCAGAGAAATTGCAGTTATGAAGTATCAAAGTCCATCAAAGAAACTGGCTCGCAAAGATGGCTCCACCGTCGTCTTCCCCCACGACGACCCGCTGCTGATAATGGCGAGAATAGGGAACTGGGATGTCAAGAGAGTGTTGCTTGATGATGGCTCAAATGCTGACGTCCTATTCTCGCACTTACTGCCGAGCTTGGGCTTCTCCAGCAGCGAGCTTAAACCTGTCACCACGCCCACCTTCGGCGTTGGGCCATCCGAACTACCCGTCCTCGGATGGGTCGACCTCCCCTTGATGATGAAAGGCACTTCGGTAGACGGAGCAGCTGAGTTGTACGCGTCCACAATGGCAAGATTTATCGTCATGGACGTCCCGTCTTCGTACAACGCCATCCTTGGAAGGCAGACTCAGGGGAACCTACACATTCACCCCGATGTGAAGTACTTGACTGTCACATTCGCCACCAAGGATGGAGATGCAGAGGTCTTCATCGACCAAGCCGAGGTAAGAAAAGTGTTTGTAAAAGCACGAAAGGCTCCGGCAAACAACTCTACACAAATGGTGGAGGCAAAGGCACAGGAGAAAGGCAAAGAAGGAGATCCCGCAGAAGCAGAAACGGAAGCAGTAGATCTTGTCCCAGGACAATCTACCCGAATAGGGAAGAGCTTGGCCAAAGTGATAAGGAAAATCTTGTATCCTTTCTGCTGAAAAATAAAGATCTGTTTGCCTACTCGCCGAAAGACATGCCAGGAGTGAACCCTGGCATAATACAGCACAGCCTCAAAGTAAGCCCGGAAGCAAAACCTATCAGGCAAAAGAAACGAAGCATCTCAGCCCACAAAAGCAACTTCGTGAAAACCGAAGTCCAGCGCCTATTGGATGCTGAAGTTATCAGGGAGGTAAAATACCCCGAATGGTTAAGCAACGTGGTCATCGCCACAAAAGAAGGCAGCAGCAAACTCCGGATGTGCATTGATTTCAGAAACTTGAACGATGCTTGCCCGAAAGACTCATTTCCCCTCCCGCCAATAGATCAACTGGTAGATTCAACGGCCGAATACGAGCTCCTGAGCTTCCTAGATGCCTTCAGCGGCTACCATCAGATAAGGATGGACCCCGAAGATGAAGAGAAAACTGCCTTCATCATCGAGGGGGGAACGTACTGCTATGACAGAATGCCCTTCGGGCTCAAAAATGCAGGAGCCACCTACCAGAGACTGATGAACAAGGTCTTCAAGGACCAAATGGGGAGAAACATGGAGGTATATGTTGATGATATGATAGTCAAAAGCAAGCTGCCCGGCTAACACGTTGCAGATTTGGAGGAAACCTTCCAAAAGCTCAGAGCCTTCGGGATTCGCCTTAATCCCGAGAAGTGTATCTTCGGCGTGACCTCGGGAAAATTCCTTGGGTACATGGTATCCGAAAGAGGCATCGACGCCAATCCTAAGAAGATTAAGGCTCTTCTTGAGTTCCGAACTCCTGCCACAGTCAAAGACGTGCAGAGACTAACCGGAAGAATAACCTCTCTGAGCAGGTTTATTTCCAGGTACGGAGATAGGTGTAGACCTTTCTTCAAAGTCCTCACAAAGTCAGCAAAGATGGAAGGCAACCTCGGAAGAAATGATCGTCCTTGGGATGAAGATTGCCAAAAGGCCTGGGAAGAACTCAAAGTCTACCTGGCCAGCCTGCCGACTCTGCGACAACCTCGGGAGGGAGAACCCCTCGTACTGTACCTCGCCATCACAAAAAAGGCCGTGAGCTCGGTCCTGGTGAAAGAAGAAGGGCCAAAACAATGGCCGGTCTACTACGTCAGCAAGTCCCTGCATGGCGCCGAAGTCAGGTACCCTTTGCTTCAAAAAGCTATATACGCCTTGGTGCTTGCAGGAAGAAGACTGCGACCATATTTCCAGGCTCACCCCATCATCGTCCGAAGTAGTCTACCACTACGGGATGTTATGAAGAGAGTGGATCATTCGGGAAGGCTCTCCAAGTGGTGCATAGAGCTTGGCGAACACGAAATCACGTATGAGCCTCGGAAGGCCATAAAAGCCCAAGCATTGGCAGATTTTATCGCCGAAATACCCACCACTGAGGAGAACCACTCAGGTCCGAAAGAAGGTGAGCCAGAATGGACCTTGCATGTTGACGGAGGCTCGGGGTCCGAACACCAGGGAGCTGGAATAGTTATCAGAGGACCCGAAGGCCTAGAGGTGATGAAGGCTATCAAGTTCAGCTTCAACGTCACCAATAATGTGGCTGAGTATGATGCCCTCATAGCGGGATTACGCTTGGCCAGAAAGATTGGCGTGAGAAACTTAAGGGCTCACAGCGATTCCCAGCTGGTAGTTCGGCAGACGGCAGGAGATTATGGGGCGAAGGACCCAATCTTGGCAAAATACCACGAGCTGGTAACAAAACTCATCCAAGAGTTTGACGCCGTGCGGATCGAAAATGTACCCCGGCGGAATAACACTGAGGCAGATTGCTTAGCGAAGTCCAAAACATACACCGAGGTGCTAGACCATCCAAGCATCTCCGTGCTAAGCGTAACGACCTCGGGAACAGGGTGGAAGGACCCCATAAAGAGATACCTCACAGAGAATGAGCTTCCCGAAGACGCCGGCAATGCTGCAAGATTACGAAGACGCGCCGAAAGATTCTTCCTGATTGGTGAAGAGTTATATCGGCAAGGATATGCAAATCCGCTGCAGAGATGTGTGGGCGAAGAGGATACTGAGATGGTCCTCGAAGAAGTTCACGAAGGCATGTGTGGCTCGCACATCGGAACTGATGCCCTTGCAGCAGTGATACTCCGCCAAGGATACTTCTGGCCTACCCTGAGAAAGGACGTAAGGCAGTTCGTCCAGAAGTGCGGTAGTTGCCAGAGACATGCAAAAATCCAGAGGATACCCTCGGAAATGGTAATGTCGGCAGACTATCCTTGGCCCTTCGCAGTCTGGGGTATAGACCTCATTGGGCCACTCCCCACAGCGCCCGGAGGCATGAAATTCTGCGTGGTAGCAGTGGACTATTTCTCAAAGTGGGTAGAGGCAGAACCACTAGCAACTATCTCGGCAAAAGAAGTGCAGAAGTTCGTATGGAAGAACATCGTATGCAGATTTGGCATACCGAGGATACTAGTAGCTGATAATGGATCCCAGTTCATAGACAAAGGATTCCAGGAATTCATCAACGACCTCGGAATAAAGATGCACTCGCCCCAGTAGCTCACCCCCAAAGCAATGGGCAGGTGGAAGTATCAAACAGGACCATAAAAGATGGCCTGAAAAAGAGACTTGGGGAAGCCAAGGGGAAATGGCCAGGAGAACTCCAAAGTGTATTGTGGAGCTACCGAACGACGCCATGAAGAGCCACAGGGGAAACTCCCTTCTCACTCGTCTTCGGAACAGAGGCCATTATCCCAATAGAGATAGTTCAGCCTTCAATACGGGTGCAAGTATTTGATGAAGGCGGAAACGACCTCGGTCTGAGAACTAAGCTCGACCTTGTTGCCGAACACAGAGAAATAGCCGAGCTGAGAAGAAAAGCTTTCCAGCAAAGAGTGGCCGCGGCTATCAACTTAAAAGCCAGGCCAAAAGAAATCAAAAAAGGAGACCTCGTTCTCCGAAAGGCCGACTTTGCACCCCGAAGGCCATCTCACGGAGTACTTCGCGCAAATTGGGAAGGACCTTATTTGGTTCTCGCCGAAGTGCGAAAAGGCGTGTACAAGCTTGGCGACGCCGAAGGCGTAGAATTGAAAAACACTTGGCATTCAGATGCCTTGAAAAAATTCTACGCCTAAGGTTGAGCGGAAGAGATATCTTGTACAAGAAATATTCTAAGTACAGAATGGTCTGGAGAAGAATGGTCTTGAGAAAATTTTTAAGTATACCAAATTGTCCAAGATAGAATTCCGCGAAGGTGCTCGCCACGAAAAAAGCAGATGTGACTTCCCGAAGTCCCTTGAGCCACTATGCTCGGGAAAAATGGGAAACAAGAATCTTGCAAAAGTACTCGGCATAATCAGTGCAGAGAAAATTTTCTGAACACCCTTGAGCGAACATGCTCGGGAAAAAGGGAAAGCAAGAATCTCGCAAAACTACACGCCAAAACAAAAGCAGAGGTAATTTCCAAACACCCTTGAGCGAACGTGCTCGGGAAAAAGGGAAATGGGCAATCTCGTGAAAATTTTCCTAAGTCCCTTGAGCAAATATGCTCGGGACAATAGGAAGACAGAAAAATTTGGCTGAAGGTTTTCCGAAGTCCCTTGAGCGAACATGTTCGGGATAAAAGGGAACAAAAAGCCTGCAAAAGACTTAGCCAAATTTTTACAAACTTTCCAGAAAGTCTCTTGAGCGAGCACACTCGGGACAAAGGAAGGTAAAAAGTTTCTTTGGTTGCAGGTTTTCCGAAAGTCTCTTGAGCAAACGTGTTCGGGACAGCGGAAATGAAGAAACTTGCAAGAAAGGACTTAGCCAAAAGATTGTTCATTTAGAGCAAACGCTGCCTTACAAAAGAAGTGCCCAAATAAGGAGCACAAAGGAGAAAAATGAGAGGAGCCCTAAAGCAAACTAGGGAGAGCCGGGCGGACGAAGAGCAGGAAGCTTCAGATGCTCGACCTTGGACCACTGCCACCGAGGTCCCTCAGGAATATTTAGGCCCTCCAGAAAAGAGAAGTCCAAATCTAGGAACCTCTGCAGGACTTGGTGCCGAACAAGGCAGAAGCCGTCCTGAAAGGCGACCTTGGCCATTTGATCAGAAATATGTTTTTGAACGCCAAGGTCGTTGAGATCGTCCCTCAGCTCAGCAATCTCCTCCTCCAGCTCGCTTATCCCCAGCGTCCCTCCGGACTCTTTCTTCAGAGCCTCGACCTCGGCTCGGAGAGCATTGTTCTCATCCGTCAACCTCGCCGCAAGACTGTCAGAAACAGCCTTGTCCTTGACAAGATCTCCGTTGGCGGCGAGCAGCCCCTTTACTTGGTCGCCGAGGTCGGCAATCTTCCGGGAGGAGTCCTTTTCAAGTTCTTCTCTCTTCTTCGAGAACTCCTCCCGAACGGCGGCGATTTGCTGAGAACAATCCGCTGCCAGCTGCTGGTTGCTGGCGACCAGGTTCGCAAGCGAAGCCTTCGCTTCACTGAGTTTCCGCGAAGTCACATCCTTGGAGGCAGCCTCTCTGGCCACCCGAACCCGGAGGTAACCAGCGTACTCCAGCAGCTACGGCAAGCCAAAAGTCCAGGTTAGTACAAGTCTAAACACTTAGAAAATTGAGGAAAAAGAGTGTAAAGACTATACCTGAGCAGCATGCTCGGTGACTTTTGCGGCGAGGTATTATCCCTCGGGTGAGCCGCCGCAATGGCCCGGAAGGAGGCGTCAGTGGTCATCCCCTTCCAAATCTCCTTTGTCATTTTCGGACAATCGTCGGAGAACAAATTCATATCCTCCGTGATTGTCCAAAAGGGCTCCAAGGGGATCTTCCCCTCAGGGATTTTTGCATCGCGGAGGGCCCGTTTCCTCTCATGAATGGCCCTCCAGCCAGCAGTAAGAGGCTCCTCTGAAAGTGAGAAGGAAGTTAGGAGTAGAAGAAAAATTCGCGAAAAGCAAAGGAGCTGAACTTCGCCTGAAGGCGTACCTGGAGGAACCTCGGAGATAGTGTCCTCGGGATCCTCGGGCCCCTCGGTAGAAAGACCCTTACCCTTCTGCCGGTACCGCTCCTCGGCAGTAGGTACTTCTACCACTACAGTGTTTCTGGGGCCTCGAGGTCGAGAGGAGGCACCTCGGCGGAAGTAGCGGGGACCTCGGCCGGTGAAATTTCAACAAGACCAGCCTCTTCGCCAGCTTCTTCTTCCGAAAGCTCTGGCTGAGGAGGTTGGATAGCCTTCCTAGCTCGCTTCACCGAGGGCCCCGCCCCTGTCAACTTCCTTCTTCGGGAAGCCGCCTTCTTTGTCTGCTCCCCCTTCTCCACTTGGCCAGAAAAGAGGGCCTTGTAGTAGGCGGCAGCCCCATCGCCCATCTCTGAAAAAGAGAAGAAATATCAGCGTAAGTCCGAGGAAAAAGTATAAAGGGGTGGAAGATTACTCACTTTCGGCAAAAGATTCGAAAGAAGTCTCCCCCTTAAGGAGCTTGACCAGCCAGGAGTCCTTCCCGGCGATGGCGGGAGCGGGCATATTGAGGTCAGTCACGTGCTCCTTAACCACTTTCAGCTCCCGAAGGACTTCTTCGGTCATCAACCTCCAGTTGATAGGAAAGGGGTAAAGAGCACGAGGAGAGACCTCGGGAGCCCAGTCAGCGACTGCCCGAATGCGGGCGTCGAAATCCGCGAACACGGAAGCCAACGGTGGGGTCAGCAGCATCCTCGGATCAACGACGTCTGCGTTCAGCACTCCCTGAGCCCATCTGGTCGGGACACCAGACCAGTTCTTATCCACCTTCACGAAAAAGAACTTAGGCTGCCACCCCCGCCAGCTATCCTTCATGTCGAAGGTGAAGGTGAATTTTTTGCTCCCGGATCCCCGAGGCAGCAGGAAATAGAAGCCACCCTTCGGGACCACGTAGAGCTTGTAGTACTGCATGAAAATGATGAAGTGGGGCTCTATCCCGAACACGCCACACATGCAGAGGTAGGTGTTAAAGTAGCAGTACGCGTTCGGGGGAAGCTGGTTCACAGCAATGCCATGGAATTGGCAGAACTCGCAAACCACCTTCGGGGGAGGATACCGAAGTCCGGCCTTCAGTTGGGCTCGGAAGACGGTAACCTCATCGCCGCGGTTTGAAAAAGCAAAATGGCTAGAACGAGGCAGCCTGGTCACAGCGTAAGAGGGAAGAAAGAATTTTTTCTTCCACCTCTCTAGTTTTTCAGGGGTGGTACAGCAAGGATGGGCCAGAAGAGGTTTCCAGCTCTCGGGAACAGGCATCGTAGACATGAAAAAGAGTTTGAGATGGAAAAGAAAATAGTTTCCAGAAAAAACTCAGAAGACGAGTTTGGAAAAAAACAACAGTTTTCCAGAAAAACTCAGAAAAATAGAGGAATCAGAGTACTCTGGAAATCAAAACCCACCAAAAGATTTGCCTGAGGACGCCGTCGTGAAAGTTGGTAGGAAAAGCTCTGATTAAAGAAGCTCCGCCACAGAAAGCAAGATAAGAACAGAGGGCAAAGCAAAAAGAGAGCAGAAAAACAGTAAGTGGGACTTATGATAGGATGGGCTATTTATAGGCCAAAGGTGGGTAGCCGAAAAGAGATCATAAGTACCCATTGGAGGCGAACCGTCGCCGTAACTGCCCACTGCACCCGAAAAGGTGCGCCCTCTGAAAATGACGCGTCTCTCTTCCAATGGCAAGAAGCCGCGTGTCAACCGCTGCGCAGAAATAGGGGACATGCCTCCCCAAACGTCCCTGAAAAACCGGGACACACCTCCTGATTGGGACACGTCGTTTGACATTCCTGAAAAGTGGAGACGCGCGCTCAGTCTGACACGCTTGGCCATCAGACCTGCAGAAATAAAAAGCAGGCCACCTCGAGGACACCAAGAGACAGGCTATGGCTGAACAGCCCATGACTTTTGGGCAAGAGATGTATCTTCGGTACAGGCTTTGCCTCGGAGACACCAAAGAATAGGCCAAGGCCGAACAGCCCAGACCCTCGGGCAAAAGGTGCGACCTCGGAACAGGTTATGCTTCCCAACAAGACTCCCAACGACAACCTCGGAAAGAGATGCAAACCGAAGTCTTCACTTCGGCTTTCCAGAGGGGGGCATGTGATAGCCAAAGGCTATCGCCTCAATCTGGCCGAACACCCTGCCACAACAATGGCCAGAAGAACTGGCGTTTCCCGGGAACAGGTGGAATCATGCACCTCGGGGGATAGCCGGAGAGCTCCGAGCCTCGGCACGCCAGTAAAACTTGAGGACTCTATTCGCCCCCCAAGGTTGTGAACAGCGCGCCTTCGGAAAAGTGGCACCAGACATTGCTGCCCGAACATGATATCCCCGAAGGCGGAACCCCCTGGAACTGGGAACCCCCGAACTGAGGGTATGCTTCCCGAAGAGGCTCTGTCCGAACTAGAGGACGACCTCGTCCAGGGACCTCGGGAGTACGGCAGGAGCATTTAAGGAAGCATTTAAGGAAGCCTCTGACACGTCCCACCACAGACGTAAAAAGTCGCCCTGACGCGCAGACGCCATCAGAATCACATCATGGCCCGTCTCAGCACAAGGCTCGAGGCCATCTGGTTACCAACTATCTGTCCCCTACGCCCAGAAGTTCAGGAGCATCCGACCGCACACGTGTCATGATCTGAACGGGCTAAGTATTCCTATATATATACAGGAAATAAATACTTGACAAGAGGTTGGTTGGCCGGAGATACAGCTCCCACACTCTGAGAAAATACCAGGCGAGACTTTTCTGCCTTTCTCTTTGAGCTAGTGACTTTCTCCTTTTTTCGGCCACCACTGACTTGGGCGTCGGAGGCTCCCCCCCGGAAAAACACTCCGGGGGCCTCCTAACCCTGTTTACCAGCTTTTCAGGTACTCTCCTTGGGGCGATCCACCTTCCAGGCGTCCTTCCTCCTAGAAGTCTCTTCAACAGTCATCATGACTCACAACGATGAGGCCCCAGGCCATCAATATGGATTCCATGTAATCTCAATTTGGGAGTACAGGGAAGGATCTTTTTTAGTGTTCTAGTGCTAATATTAATTAGATAATAACAAAATTAGGTTTCATTAAACGAACAAAAGAACTTACAATGTAAAGGTAAAAATGTTGTTCAACATTTGTGCAGATTTGTAGATTTTATATATTAAAGGTATGTGTGTGTGTGTGGAGTGTTACATGAGGGAGGAAAACACTGGGAGATATGAACTCAATGCCTACAAGATTAAGGAGTTGCAAACACAAGCCTCCTTGAGCCAAGGAGTGAGGTGTGACTCCTTTAAGGTTAGACAAAACAAGAGATACAAAAGCGAGGAAAAATCTAAAGTAGAGGAAGATATATGGAGTATGACTCAATGCCCAAACTTGTTGCCAAGAAGGGAACCACTTAAAGTTGATGATAATTTGAGCTCCATAAAGCTTAATATCCCACCTTCTTAAGACAAAAGTGATCCAGAAGCTTATTAGGAATGGGAGTAGCACATTAATATGGTTTTTTATTGCCACAACTATTTGGATGAGAAGAAAGTAAAATTAGATATTGTTGAGTTTATTGATTATGCTTTTGTATGGTGGAATCAAGTGGCAATCTCAAGACATAAATTTGGAGAGGTGCTAATTTGGACTTGGGAGGAGCTTAGAAGCTTAATGAGGAAGAGATTGGTTTCTACATACTATTATAGAGACCAATATCAAAAGTTTCAAAGCTTAATGCAAGGAAGCAAATCTGTTGAGGACTATCACAAGAAAATGGAGATGACCTTGATCCGAGCCAACATTGTTAAAGGTGAAGAGGCTATAATAGTAAGCTTCACAGGAGGGCTTAATGTGGAGATAACCAAAAAAATATAGATAGTTCACAATATAGACTTAGTAGGTTTAGTGTACTATGCCATCAAGGCTAAAAGAATAATCCAAATGGGGAAGGTAGTAAGAATGGAACATAGAAGGAGCTTTAATTCGAGAAGCAATTTGAGCAAAGAGGTTAAGAATGAGCCACCAAAACAAGAGTAAATGAACCTACTAAGTCTTTGTCTTGGCCCTATGAGAAAGGTACTTCTTCTTTTTCTAAAGATAACATTAAAGCTAGAGACAAAGTGTGTTTTAAGTGCCAGGGAAAGAGGCATTATATGAAGGTTGCCTAAACAAGAAGGTCATGATTATGAAACAAACTGGTGAGGTCACTTGTGAAGATGAAGATGCCTTAGAAGAAGATTATAATGATATGCCATCCTTAAAAGACATCCCACAAAGAGAGGAGCCCACGGTAGGAGACTATGCTTTTGTTCTAAGCAGGGCTCTAAGTGTGCAAGCCAAGAAGGAAATCAATCAAAGAGAGTGCATCTTCTATACTAGGTGCCGAATCAATGATCAAGTATGAAATCTCATTATTGATGGAGGAATTTGCACTAATGTGGCTAGCACAACCTTGGTGGAGAAGTTACAACTACCTACACATAAGCATCCACCTCCTTATAAGTTACAATGGTTGAATGATGCTAGTAAGGTAAGGGTTGTAAAATAGGCTTTTATTTCTTTCAAAATTGGTTCTTACCATGATAAGGTTTTTTGTGATATTATTCCTATGCAAGCATTCCATACACTACTTGGTAGACCATGGAAATTTTATAAAAAGTGACTTATGATGGTTTTTGGAACTTGTATTCATTTGTCCACCAAGATAGGCAGGTTACACTTCTTCTTCTTTCTCCACAACATGTTTTGGAAGATGAATGCAAACTTCAAAGTAAGGTTGAGATAAAAGTCAATGAGGGAAAAGTTTAGGGCAGGAGAAAAAATCATGAAAGGAAAGCTGGGAGAACAACCAAAATGAAAGGTAGGGAGAGTGGAATTGAGAGCTCCTAAAAAAAAAAAACAAGAGGGCAAGTTAAGAGAAAAGATAGAGTGCTTAATTGTAAAAATGAGAGACGTGAGGCAAGCACTTGAAGCATAAAGACTAGCGCTTCTTTTACTTTACAAGATTCTTATGTTGTTATAAATGAGCTAACTTCTCTTCTAGTTTCTTTGTGTCTTTGTTGTAGGAGTTTGAAGATGTATTGCTGGAGAAGCTAAAGGGGTTACCACCAATTAGAGGATTAGAACATCAAATTAACTTGATTCTTGGAGCTCTTATTTTATATAGACCTACATATAGCATTAACCCTAAGAAGACCAAGGAAATTCAAAGACAAATGGAGAATTTATTCAAAAAAGGCTATCGAGAAAACATAAGCCTATGTGTTGTACCTATGTTTTTGGTGCCAAAAGAGGATAGTTCATAGCACATGTGCATGGATTGCAGGCCTGTCAATAAGATCACTGTAAATAATAGATGCCATATCCCTAGACTTGAAGATATGCTTAATGAATTGCATGGTCAACTATATTTATGAAGATTGATTTAAAGATCTTATGCCATCAAATTTGCATGAGAGAGGAGGATGAATGGAAAATAGCTTTTAAAACCAAATTTAGGCTATATGAGTGGTTGGTAATGTCATTTGGTTTGACTAATGCACCTAGCACTTTCATGAGACCTATGAACTATGTTTTGCGTGATTACATAAGAAAATATTTTGTTGTTTAGTTTGATGATATTTTGGTGTATAGCAAGTGCTTTAAAGATCATGTGGAACACTTAAGACAAGTGTTGGGTACATTGAGAGAAGAAAAGCTTTATGCAAATCCTAAGAAGTGCTCTTTTTGTCCTAATTGTTCTATCTTTCTTGGATTTGTTGTGAGTTCTGAAGGAGTTGAAGTTATTGAAAAAATGGTGAGAGCCATTCAAGAATGGCTTATTCCCACATTCATTTTTATGGTAAGGTCTTTCCATGGGTTACCTAGTTTTTATAAGAGGTTTATCAGAAACTTTTCTACAATTAAAACACCTCTTACTAAAATTGTTAAAAAAATGTTGGATTTAAGTAGGAAAAGGCTCAAAATGATGCATTTTTGTTGCTAAAGAAAAGTTGTGTGATGCACCATTGTTAGCCCTACCGAACTTCTCTAAAACCTTTGAAATTGAGTGTAATGCCTCAAGTTTGGGCATTGGAGCTGAATTTATGCAAGATGGGTGGCCTATTGCTTATTTTATTTAAAAGCTTAATGATGCAATCCTTAATTACCTAGTTTGTGACAAAGAATTGTATGCTCTAGTGAGAGTATTGTAGACATGGCAACATTACTTGTGGCCCAAAGAGTCTACCATACACGGTGATCATCAATCTTTCAAACACCTTAAGGGCCAAGGTAAGTTAAATAGAAGACATGGTAGATGGATAGAATTCATTGAGTCTTTCCCTATGTGATCAAATATAAGTAAGTCAAAGAAAACATAGTAGCAGATACACTTTCTACAAAGTATGCTTTACTTTTTACCTTAGAAGCTGAGTTGCTTGGATTTAAGCATTTAAAGGAATTGTATGCTAATGATTTTAATTTTGGTGAGATCTTTACTAAGTGTTCAAAAGTTACTTTTATCAAGTTTTATCAACAAGATGGATTTCTTTGTAGAGGGAATAGGTTGTGTATACCTCAAGTATTATTTAGAGAGTTGCTTATCAAGGAAACTCATATTAGTGGCCTCATAGAACATTTAGTGTGCCTAAGACTTTGGAAATGCTAAAGGAACATTTTTCTGGCTACACATGAAAAAGGGTGTTAAGAGGTTTTATAGGCACTACATTGCTTGCAAAAGAGCTAAGTCAAAGCAAACTACTCATGGCTTATATCCTTCTTTACCCATGCCTTCACATCCTTGGACTGGCATATCTATAGATATTGTTGTAGGGCTTTCTAAAACTAAAAAAGGTAGAGATTCCATTTTCATTGTTGTAGATAGATTTTTAAAGATGGCACCCTTTATCCTATGCAACAAAATGGATGATGCTTTAAATGTGGAAAAATTATTCTTTAAGGAGGTGGTGCACTTACATGGAATTCCTAGGGCTATTGTGCCTGATAGAGATGCCAAATTGCTAAGTCACTTCTAGAGGACTTAGTAGGGTAAGCTTGATACAAAGTCTCTATTTTCACTTCATGCCACCCACAATTTGATGGCCAAAATAAGGTAATAAATATAACCTTGACTACTTTACTAAAATCCATTATTAGAAAGAATTTGAAGTCTTAAGAAGATTTTCTACCTCATGTTGAATTTGCATAGAATAGGGTTATACATAAGACAACTGAATACTCACCCTTGAAATTATGTATAGCTTTAATCTATTGACACCTCTAGATCTTTTTTTATTTTTTTTCTTACTAATCAGTTTCCAAGCTTAGATTGCGCTAAGAAGGCAGATTTGGTGAGTACTATGCATGAGAAGGTTAAGCCATAAATTTATAGGAAGAAGAAACAAAGGTTCTTAGCTGAAAGGGGAACAAAATTACATCCAAGAGAAGAATGACCTTTTCAAGTTGTCAAGAAGATCAATGACAATGCTTATCAACTTGATTTACTAGGTGAGTACAATATTAGTACCACTTTTAATGTTTTTGATCTTTCTTTGTTTAATAATGCAAATTCAAAGGCCAATCCTTTTACAGAATAGGGAGATGATAGGAATGCAACTAGGACCAAAGACATTCTTTAAGAACTAGGACACCTAAAAACCACTTGGTGATTAACTCGGGTCCTATAACGAGAAAACATGCTAAGGACATTCAAGTAGCATTGCAAGGTTTGGTTCTGAAGCACTTTGGATATTTGGTGGTTGTACAAAAGGAGCATGCACAAAGGCATACCTAAGAGCCACCCGGGTGCACTACCGAGAGCACCACTATACCCCATGTTACTTTCCTGAGCAAGTTGGGTTCATGGATGTCTAACATTCTTGGAACATCTTTCTATAATGTTTTATACACCTAAGGAAGCAACCATGCAACTAGTTCAAGGAGTTAGCATGTGAAATCCCAAGGGAGCCCTAAGCCAAGCACTATCGTGTCAAAGGAGCACACGTAGGTGCACCCAAGAAGCCATTAATGGGAACAACTATGAAGAACTTGAGTTTTGCACCTTATCCATTCATGTTTCGGTCATGTGACTTATTTTTACACATGTTTTAGCCAAGATTGTCAGACCTTGTCATATTTGTATGGAAAATGTTTACAAAGTGTGTATGAGGGTGTTTGTATTAGTTTAGAAGTTCAAGCTACATGCTACTTCAATTTCATTTTGGTTTAGTAGAATCATAACTTTAAGGCCTATGAACACTATATAAGTTGAACCTATGTGTGTTTATTCATAGGTAATCATTAATAAAGTTATTGTTTAAGAGTTTCTCTCCCTTGTTCTTATTGAACTTATTTTCGGCACATAGAAGATTTACAAGTTCTTTGGGTGTTCTGCTATGCTTCTCATTTTTATTCATATGTTAAGTTGGGGTGGGGGTTTTTTCTAGCTATTGGGCATTGATTGTGGAGCTTGTTAGCATCATAGAAGAGTTTTTAGGACCTTTATACCAATGGCATTCTTATCAAGATATTCGTTAGGTGGTATATTGACTATGTCAAGGGTAAACTTTAGGGTGGAAAAAGGCCACTTCTTACCAGTTACTTATTACCATTAGACTAAAGAATCTATGTTGCTTCAAGCAGAAACAAAGCACAATTGAGCTTTATGTTAGAATTTTAAAATTTTATGCATATATCATTTTATTTCTCTTAATTGTAGATGAAAAATAGTTTTTGTCAAGTTTTGGAATACTCAGTCTATGTTTTAAGAGGTGATCTTTTCATAAGTCAATGCATTCCTTCCTTTTGCAATAAAAATAATTATTATAAAGGTTCTCCAAGTACTTCCCCTAGTTCAGAGCTGAGGTAAGAAAATTCCAAGTTATTTTTCATCAAATAAGTTTTGGTATGCAAGAAAAGCAAGCTAATTAAGGTTAAGTTGAGTTCTAAAGTTAAATTGGCACCTAAAGGGAAAAAGGGTAAAATGGTAATTTTAGCCCAAGTCAATGGCATGGCCATAATTTCAGTGAAATTAAGTTTATACAAGTGTTTTGAGATAAATAAGTTAAGACAATAATTGTTTCTAGCTGTTTGAACCAAAAGTAAAATTTAAGGGTGAAAAATGCACTAAGTGAGAAATTGAGCTATTATGTCTCAAGAGGCAAAAGATAGCTTAAGAAAGCTAAGGGGCTAAGTGTACAAGCATGAAAAATATTTATTAGGACTAAGAGGGATGGTTTAGTGAAGGCTTAAGGGTAAAGTGTATGGATAATAAAAACCTTTCTATGGGAGCAAGGAGAGATGGAGTAGTAAGAGTTTAAGTGGCCTAAGTGAACTAAAACTAAGTTTGAGTGCTAAAGTGTCAAGTAGAGGAGAAATGGGCTAAGTGGAGTAGTTCAGATATTTTTAGGAAGAAGGATGATACTATTCATCATCTCCTTCATTTGAAAAATTCATGGCTCCCTCTCCTGCATATCTCTCCATCTCCAAACCTCTCATTCTACCCAAAGTTTCATGAAAATTGAAGGTCCCAAAGCCATTCCAACAAGGCCCTAGCTCATCTTTAATGTATTCAGTGTATTTGAAGTTGTTCTTGCAAGTTCTTGGTTCAAACCCTATGGTAGGCTTCTATGATCCTTGTGGGTTAGTTCTAAGTTTTTTAAATGATTAGAAATGGTCTTAATTTCATGCCCTTGGTGTCCAATTAGGTTGAACTCAAGCATGGAACTCAAAGGAACTCCATTGAGCTCATGTGTGCTTGTTGTTTGCTTCTTGCTTTGAGGGTGATTTGAGGTAAGAGATTCAAGTTAATTTAGCTCAAATAATGCATATAAATGTTGTATTAATGTTGGAATGAAGTAGAGCCAAAATCCATGTGAATTGGCTTTGAGGATTGAAAGATTAAGCAAGTTGTGTGCAAGATAGCACATGGTCGCAAAATGATGGAAAGGCATTGGTGACACGTCACCAATGTTAAGGATGCATCACCAATGGTGCTTGAGGCAACCAAGAAGTTGTTGCCTTGGGTTACGCATTTTAGACGATGTCACGAAGGCCTAAGCCCCTTATGCTCGGGGCACCCTAAGAATGCTTCAATCTCTCAATTATCATCCTTAGGTTAATTTAAGTTGTTTCGTAGCCTCGGTTGCATCTAGAAATCATTCCTAAGTTAGGAATGATGCATTATTTAGGTGGTAGCTAATTGGCGTGGTTAAGGTAGGATTAGGAATGGTGGCTCAGGGGCTTAAAGTGCTCAAGTTGTTAAAGGAGCAAGAAGGGGATTAAGATGGGTTTTTGATTCTTTATTGGCCTACGTAGGAGGTATTAGACCTTCAGACAATGGAATGGAAACCTAAGAGAATCCTAACCAAACCTAGTGGTTCAGTAAGTAAGCCACTAAGGAGTCCTAAGCTAAGTTCCAAGAGCTTGGCAAGTTAAACTACATAAGGCAGCTACCCTGCACAATAAGTTAAGGGGAAAATACGGGTAAGAGGGGAGTAAGTGATGACTTACTTTAAGTAGCTTGTCAAAGGTGGGCAAGGGTTGAGTAAGCTTTTACTTACTCTAAGGCACCCGTAAAAGGACTTTATGGGGTTGGTTAAGTGATACCATACGATATGAGGACCCATATTCAAAAACCCCGCCATAAAAGCGCGCTGCAAGTCTAGCAGCTATGAGTGTAAGGAAGTCCTAAGTGCATTTGTGTGTGCATATTTCATCCATCCACCCATTATTTGCATTGTTTGTTATTCTTACTCTTGTTTCTGGTTGTGTTGTTGGTTGCTTGATTTGTCTATATGTTATATATATGCTTGTTGTGCTTTGCATGCTTGCATTTGTTTCCCCTTGTGGTGTCGAATCTCTTACTGAGTGCTTTCAAGTACTCACCCTTTAAGTGTTGTACAGGTTTTAAGTGGGCTAATCAGGCTTAATAATTGGTAAGGGGTAGCTGTTAAGGCTATGTTTTATTAGTTTGAAGGTACTATCTCTAAGTAGGAAACATTAAGTTTCTAAGCCACTTGTACCAAAAGCTAATACTGACCATAGTGTTTGCCTTACAGTTTTAAGCTAAATGAGTACAAGGAAAGTGTGGCCCATCACTTGAAGCTAGCTTGCTTAAGTAAAGAGCTAAGGATGGATCTTAGTATATATTTGCTGCTTCCTTTTTATGTATGGTAATTTCATACATATAGATTGCCTCTACTAGTGTCCATTGGTGTGTATAACACTAGGGTTACATTTGGGTGCATATAAGATTGAGATGTATGCATATAGTTGTTACTTGAAGTTAAAGCAAGTAAAGTTTTATGTCTTAGCTCATTTTGAATTGTGTTTTCGTTAATTGCCACGACACTATTTTTCAATGTTGCTTTAATTTATTGTTATCATATAGCTAGGATGGCGTATGCATTTTTTCTATGTAGGGTAAGCTAAGTAACTAGTTGTACATAATGATTTAAGATGCTTCACAAGTAATAACTAGTTAATTGTAACCTAAATGAGATCATAGTTCCCTAAAAGCATATTAATGGTAGTAAATTCAGTGCCTTGGGACCCTGTTTCATCACAACTGGTATCAGAGCAAGTCAATGGTCCTAGTAGAGACAATAGGTGACCAAGATCCAAGTGTGACCTTGTGCTAAGTGTGGTTAGTACTACTTATAAGTGTTCTTGGAGTTGTCATCTAGCTTTGGTTGCAGGTATATCAGTGTGGAACCCTGTAAGGTTTTGGTATTGAGGCAAGGGACCGAGCAAAGGTCCAAGTGGCTCTATGGTGTTAACCATAGGAAAGCTGGCGGTCTTGTTGTATATTCCCAATAGCCCTATGACATGAGTACCCTAAAGAGCATACCCAACCCTAGAAGGAGGGAAAACCATGGTTGATGCCTAACAGGTATGGGTTGAAGTATGTTAAGGCCTACTAGTACATTAAGACCAAGAGAGGAATCCCCACCCTAAAGGCAAGACCAAGGTTAAGGAAGTGCTTACGGTCATGTAGATAAGGATAGGATTCAAGGAGTAGTCGAAGAGCGCAAGGGTAAGGGCCAAGCGGCACTAAGTTCTAAAGGTGCACCGAGGCCAAGTGAACCATCATTACCCATGGACAACGGCAACATGGATACCAAAAGAGCTAAAGACCATGGGGTAAGGGCTAAGGTGCACTAGAACAATAGGTACACCCGGAAAAAGAGAATAACATCTCCATCCTGAGGTAAGTTAAGGCCGGAAGCAAGAGCTCGGATAAGGACCATTTAATTTGAAGTGCATGAAACCCAATGAAGAACTAAGGAAGAACAACACGAACCAATAAACAAAGGGGGACTATATGCCAGGTGGTTGGAAACCTGTAAGGTAAAGGACTAAGGGCATGAATATGCTCGAGGTCAAGGCCTGATCAAGGCTAAGGTCAAGAACGCCTCAATCACTGGGGAAATGCCGGCAGCATTCAAAGAGAACCAAGAAGACTTACTTGGACCAATTGATTGGTCAAGGAGCCAACAACAAAAAAAGGTACCTTTAAGTTTACAGCATAGTAGTAAGTAGTTTTCTTGTTAAATTACTATGTCTGTGGTTGTGACTAGCCTACCTAAAAAGCTAGGATTGTGAAGAAAGTGTAGGTATGTGGATCCACAAGAGCCCCGAAAAGGGTAAGTCTTGATTAAACCCTTAGAGTGGTTAAGGTTTTGCCTAGGAGCTTAGGCATAGCAGGTATACAGTGACCTATGGTTGTGGTTTATTGAATGGTACAGCAATGCTTAGGAAGAGGATTGGTTAAAGGGCATAAGAGCTTACTTAACCATGTTGGTCATAAGTGACCCCTGGAAGTGTCCCAAGGGTAAGTGTAACTTGTACAGAAGAGTTGGTAAGTCATGCCATGAGTCAATCCTTAACTTGATCGAACTTGTACCTATAGCGTAAGAAATGCTTTATGCACTATAGGAAAAGTTTAAGGAAGGATAGCTCTAAGACAATTATGATCGGTCCAATTTTGAGAAGTGTTGCACACTAGTTGATAAGGGTTACCAAGTAAGGCAGGATTGAATTCTGCAAGCACCCACAACTAGGGTAAAAGGGCTTATAAAGCTGAGGGTTAACTTTAGGAACTTGAAGTTGCTAGTGAAGAAAAAGTAAATGATACCCTAAGGACTCACAATAATTGCGAGAAGTTGGTTAAGTGAACGTTAAGAACCATAACCCATAAGTCTAAAAAACTGTGAAGTTGTCTTTAAAGGTGTGGTTCTTTAAGGGAGGGTGTCCATTGATTTTGGTAAGTTAGTCAAGGTTCAACAGTTAACCTAAGCCCTAAAGACCAAAAGGGTAATATCGGGATCCCTAGGGAATTACAACCTAGAATGGGAGTGTAAAGGGGGACCATGAAAGCACCATTAGCCGGGTGGCTTTAAGGACAACTTAAGTGAGTTAAAAAGGAGTCATCCTAAATAGTATTAAAATCAGGACCTAATAGCTTATAAGAACACCTATGGAGATAGAATGAATCCAAGTATTAGACTTATGCCTAGTATTTTTGTTATGGTCTGTGTTGACCTAAGGCTGTTAATGAAGAGTGAAAGTGAATTGAACATTGTTCTCAAATGTTAAGAGTTCAATCATTTTAGATAGTGGGGTTCATTATCAGGTTGAATGAGCTAAGAAAGCTTTAAACCAAAAGGCTAAGAGTATGGACCTAGGTTAACCAAAAGGTTCATAAGAAAGATGACCCTAAGGTCCAAAGTGTACTCCATTATCCGGATAAATCAGAAAGAATTGGCAAAGGTACAGATCGGTGTAAATGCCGAGTTAAAGTCTTAAATATAGAAAAGCTTAAGATGGAGCTAAGTGTAAGTAGAGGTAATATCCTCACTAATGGGATTCAAGGCAATTGAAAGTTGAGGTTTATTGCAAAATTTAGTAAGCTTGCTAAGCCTAAGAAGTTTATAGGACTCTTGTTTCCTCAAGGGGTAAGAAATTATCTTGGTAGTTTAATGGTCTAAGTGTGGTCAGCTGATGACTAAGAAAGACTCTTGGACAAGTGGGTGGCCAAGAAAAGAATTAAACCTTTAGGGTAAGTTTGTTGAAGCTAAGGTAGCTGGAACTACCTAGTGAGTCTTAGAAATTAAGTTGCTAAATGATGGCCTTGAATCATTAAGAGCCCATAAGAATGACTCATAATAAAGGCTTTAGGAAATCTTAGTGTGAGAAGAAACTTTAAGTGCCTAAGTGAAATGTTGGCCACAAAAGTGCAAAGTAAGACTTCCTCGGGCATAAAAAGGTTGTAGGACTTAGTCGAGCCTAAGGGTGCACACATTGTGGGCTATGGGTGTGTAAATCACACTAAGTAACCACAGTGTTTAGTGCATCAGGATGGGCTAATGAGGTGACAATATAAGAATATCCCTAAGTATCGGGAAGCAAGGTATAAGTACCAAAGCGGCCTTAAATAGGGCATAAGATTTGTAAGTCTCATTTAAACACAATTGTATGTTGGGAGCACTCATGGGCAACAATCGAGTTGTGTAAACCCAATAGGTTTGGGATATTAAGAAAGACTCCTACAGATTCCATGAGAAGGCAAGATAAGTATGAAGGCCCTAAATATTGAGTGCTGAGTTAAAATAATGTAAACCAAAATTCCTAAGGCCAAGGGTGTGCCATGAGTCGTGGCACACAAAGTATACCCAAGTGTGGGAGCTAAAGGAGGATCGTGAAAGGCTAAACACCAAGGGTCCTAAGGGCTTCCTAAGGAAAGTTAAGAAAGGCCATGAAGCCTAAGAAAACTCAATAATAAGTATACACCCAAGGTAGCCAAGTAATCAAGCTAAGGCCTCAAGGTCACAATAGTGACATGTTGGGCAGTGTAGGGTTTTTAAAGCACTAAAGCAAGTTGATTAATGGCGCTAACGATTGGTCTTCAGAAATTCAAGAAACCTAAGAAAAGGCTATAATGGCCTAGAATAGCCCACCGTTAGCGGAGGTGAAGCTAATTAAGAAATAACTCCTAGGTCATAAAAAAAGAAGTAAGGGAGCATGCTAAGGGTGCCTTAAGAATTAAGGGCTAAGAAATGGCTAAGTGACTAAAGAGTAGTTGAAGACCCCAAGCATGTTAAGTGATTACCTAGATGAGTCAAATATTGGAGAATTGGGCAATCTATGGTACACCTAAGGACACTTAAAAGATGAAACATCTATGTGAATAAAGGCGCCCGTATCATGCTCAAGGGTGTCAAGCTTGTGAATGTCCTAAAGTGGCTAAAAAACCCTAAGGTAGTAAGTGTGAATAGCTACCTAAGAAAGCTAAGGGTACGTAACCACAAAAATGGTACCATGCTTAGGGCACTAAAGTGCAACAATGTAAAGGATAACTTATCATGAGAAGTATGTGCCCATGGTATTAAAGAGCAACAAGATTATAGATGCACATAAGAATTGGCTTGAGAACCTAAGACAGGTGTAAGAGTTGTTAAGTAAAAAATGTGTCTTGAGTACTAAGGGGTACTAAGTGATAATAAAATGGTGATGTAGCCAAGGTGGCTTAAATGCATAAGATGGGTGCAAGTGTTGCCAAGTTGAATTTTGCCAAGAATGCTAAGGTGTTGGTAACTAAAAAACACCTAAGTAGGGCTAGAAAGCCTAAGTGAGGTGTAAAATTGTGATAAGTCCTACCAAAGGTAAAGGCTCAAGTAGGAGACTAAATACTCCCGAAGGTACCCCAGCGTGGAGAATGGCGAAAAGGGAGCAGGTTAGCTCCAAGTTACATAGGCTTAAGTGAAAATTGGGAGTATAATGATGTGCCTTGTGAACCAAGGCAAGTTGTCCACCCCATAAGTAATGTCTTCAAGGAAAGGTCTCCTAAGGAGTACCTTAAGAAGTTTCTTGACCCGTAAGGGAAAAAGCTAAGAATATGAAATAAGCTCCTGATTAAGGGGCTATGGGCAACCATAGTAAAAGAAAGACTATGAGTAAAAAAAGTGAGTAGGATGTAAGAACATTGCCATCCAAGTGTTGTGCTCGGCTAAGAATCAAAATTTGGAGGACCAAATTTCTTAAGGTGGGGAGAATGTAAAGGTTCTCCAAGTACTTCCCTTAGTTTCGAGCCAAGTTAAGTAAATTCCAAGTTATTTTTCATCAAATAAGTTTTATTATGCAAGAAAAGCAAGTTAAGTAAGGTTAAGTTGAGTTCCAAAGTGTAACTGGCACTTAAAGGGCAAAAAAGGTTTTATAGTAATTTTGGCCTAAGTCAGTGGCATGACCATAATTTCAGTGGAATTAGGTTTATGTAAGTGTTTTGAGGTAAATAAGTTAAGACCATAAGTGTTTCAAACCATTGAACCAAAACTAAAAGTAAAAGGTGAAAAATGCACTAAGTGAGAAATTGAGCTATTATGTCTCAACAGCCAAAAGATAGCTTAAGAAACCTAAGAGGCTAAGAGTACAAGCTTGAAAAACATTTCTTGGGACTAAGAGTGACAGTTTAGTGAAGGGTTAAGGGCAAAGTGTGTGGGTAAGAAAAACCTTTCTATGGGATCAAGGAGAGATGGAGTAGGAAAAGTTTAGGTGAACTAAATGAACCAAAACTAAGTTTAAGCACCAAAGTGACAAGTAGAGGAGAAATGGGCTAAGTGGAGTAGTTGAAATATTTTTATGAAGGAGGATGATACTATTCATCATCTCCATCATTTGGCAAATTCATGGCTCCTTGTTACCCACTTTGGGGTAGTCCAATTATGGTGCCAAAATTGTGCATTTAGATTCCCAGGATTAGTAATGTTCTGTAGGCCATCAGAACACTACCCTTAGTGTGCATACCCAAGTGGCCCTCTTGGGCACTATGTAAACACATGCATATTGGTCCAACCATCACATACATATTCACATTTCATGTAAACCATGGCAGCAAAGAAGGAAAACACTAGCACAAGTATTAATCTTGGTTACCACACATTAGGCAATCTTGTTAAGTTCTAGTAACCAGCCATTGCACCTATAACTCACACTAATAAACTGTATCATTCTAGCCATGTACCTCTATTTTCTTTACTCCATTATCAAGTAGAGACTTAGCGCGAACCAAGGAATTTTTTTTAACATCAATAGTCCACCTATGGACCAAGTTATGGATTTTTTAAGTTGGTTACAAAATTCTGACCAAATGAACAGTAACTTAGCCAAATTTGCAACATCATATCTTTGGCTACAGGGCTCCTTAATCTTTTTTTTTCATGGCCTCTTTCTAATGTTTATGCTCTGTTGCCTGGTAAGACATTTTTGGCTCTTCAGGTGAAGTGATGGCTACCAAAAGGACCCTATGTGATTGTAAAAACTTATCATAAGAGACAAAGTGTGATAAAGGATATCCCATGGAGTTCCTAGATGGAGAATTAGGCTATGACTATACAATAAAAGGTAGGAAATTGACCTTGAACTCCTTAAGGTGTTTCAGCTATTGCGTAATTTGCTAGTGCATTTTGTTTTAATCTTAACTATTTCGTCAATTTGTACTCCTTCTCTATCCATATGGTTGGCTGGTTCCATGTTGGTTGGTTCTAGAATTTCACTCTCATTTTCTACCTTTATTGACTTTACTTTCCTTTTTTCTTGTGCGTCTGCTTGTGAATCCAAGCTTCCTCATGACTTCTTCGTAATTTCACAAGACTTTGTACAAGTCCTTTTCTCTTTAAATATATTTTTTTTCAAAAAATATAATGTCTCTTAAGGTATACATGTTTCTATTTTCAACAACATAGACTTTGTATCTATTTGCCTAGCCGAATATCCAAAGAACACGCAAGGCCTCCCCCTTTCACTAAGCTTACTTTCTCTCTACTTCTCATGAACATTCACAAGGTGTCCTAATACCTTTAAATGGACATAGCTTAGTTTTCTTCCAACGGGCTTATTTTGGAGGGCAACTTATTAATAATGTATATGGTAGTGGTCATACACTCCCTCTAAAAATTTAATTGGCAACACTACATTAAACCTCAAGCCTCATGCCATTTTCAACATATGTCCATGCTTTCTCTCCACCACTGAATTTTGTTGAGGGGTATAAACACATGTTATTTGAATAACTATGCCTCATTCTTTATAGTAACTTTGCATGAAATTTTATTGAAATTCCATACCATTGTTTACCCTTATTTGTTTGACTTTTTCCTAAATTGTGTTTCAACCATATTTAGGAACATAGGCATTTCACATCCAACTTGTACTTCATTAAATATACCCAAACACCTATACTAATTCATCCACAATTGTGAGAAAATAATGTACCCTAGACAGAAAAAGCCATTTTGGTGACCCTCCAACACATATTACAATGTATCAAATTTAAGCATACAACTGCTTTTACTGTAGTTTCAAAAAAAGGTTAACCGAGTTTGCTTAGGCCAAATGCAAGATCATAATGTTCAACTTCACTACATTTAACAACAGTAGAGTTCAACTGAATTCGCTTGATTTCTGCATCTAATGTGTGACTAATTTCTTGGGCCAAAGTTCAGCATTGTTTGATCCATAGACTACCATTGACACACCTATCCCTCATATTGATTCAAATAGGTGTAAAATATCACAGTGCCTACCCATTCCAATCAGGTTCATTGTAGGTAAGTCCTGCATCACACAAAAAATCCACCATAGAAGTTAACACAAAATTAAACTATTTCATCCATTTACTCATAAAGAGGAAATTATACTTGAAATTTAGAATATTTAAAACATGGTTAATTTTCAATTCATTTAGCAGGTTCATGCCTTTTACGCCTTGAACATGTATGCTTTCTCCATTTGGAATCTTGATTGGTTGTTGTCCAATATTTCTTTATTTTTCTATAGGTAACTAAACAATCCAATTTATATGTTTTGTTACTACTAAATTGATTACGCAAGGTTTTGCAAAATTAATATTACTAGCCATATTGATAACTAGTGGAGTTTGATTAATTGAATTCAAGTTCTTACCTTTGTGGTCCAACTATTTCAATAGCTGATCATGCTAACCCTATGTCAAACCTAGGATAAGCCTGATGTCCGAGCCAAAACAAGTCACTTTCATTTATTCCATGTTCAAGGTTTCTTGTCATGCACACCTTTGCACTATCCTAGTGGATAGCGGATTATCTCAAAGCATTGATCTATGTAGCCTAATTTTTGGAAATATCCATGATAATCACATGTTGTTTCTATATATTTTACCTTACTTTTGTGCGAAATTTTTGTCTACATTGCTAGATCTTTATGCATTTTTTGTTCTGTAGGTTGCATTTCATTTCTTGATGGCTTGAGTAAACAATGGCACAATTTTAGGGCCATAATGATTGCACAGATGAGCAAATCTAGAAGAGGATTTAAAGAGAAAAATACAAGACACTGAAAAAAGCTTGATGCGATCGCATCTCCTGAAGGAGGCAGTCACATTAAAAAAGTAGCTAGAACAAATAGGAGGTACAGAAATGGAGATGTGATTGAGGGCATTTCTATAAATTATGGCCTAAAAATCTCACCTACCAAGCATGCTATCAAAGTAAGGGAATAGTTGGAAAAGTATAAGGCTATGAATTTGAATTATAAACCCATTCTCTACCTAGGTTTTCATCATATTTTCATTATGCGTCCATATTTTGTAGCAAGAAACAGTTGTTCTTAAGCGTTTATGTTGTTCTTCTTGGATTCTTGCAGGAGGAGCTAGGAGTGCCTTGAAGAACAAGACATTGGTGCTTCAAGGGATTTTTTGTTCCTTCATTCCTTTTTTATCTTGTTTTTGTTGCTTAAGATGATGGATTTTAGCTTATGTTTCTTTCTAGTTTGATTATGGAGTAGATTTTCTTGGCACTTTCTATGGTTGTAGTTACTTGACAAGTTATGTTTGGTTGAATTTATGAATATTTATTTAGATTTTTTCCTTTAATACTTGTTATTTCTTCTCATTATGCTTGTGGTTGCTTGATTAGTTGATGATCATCTTAAATTTTTCCTTTAATACTTGTTCTTTGTTCTCATTATGCTTATGGTTGCTTGATTAGTTGATGGTCATAATTAATTAGCTTCACAAACTCCCTTTTATGTTTGGGAGAGTGAAATAAGAATTGGACCTAGGAGAATAAGATAGTAGTTATGGGCATAGTCGGGAAACATTTCTTAATTAGTAAGGTGATGGAAGATTGATCTATATAAGTAGTAAGAGTCCTTGCTAGTTTAGAAAAGGGAGAGCTTTTTTTAGCTTAGGAGAGCAAGAAACCAAATAGATTCATCACCAACAAGTAAGAAAATCTAAACCCCAGGATTAGTTCACTAAACTAACTTAGTCAATAAATGAAAACAGTAGGAAGTGTGCCTTTCTTAGTTGTCAAGAAAACCCTTAGTTTGTTTGTGTTCTTTACCTTTTCTTATTGCTCCTTTGCTTTACTTTTGTGTTAGTTAGATTTTCTTAGTTAGTTTAGAAAATCTTACTTGAGTTAGTTAAATAAGTTTAGTAGATTTCAACATTTGTTGGTTGTTTAGCTCAGGTTCATTTTGGAAATAATGGTAGTTGG
This sequence comes from Aquilaria yunnanensis, assembly GCA_039654915.1. Classification (NCBI taxonomy): domain Eukaryota; kingdom Viridiplantae; phylum Streptophyta; class Magnoliopsida; order Malvales; family Thymelaeaceae; genus Aquilaria; species Aquilaria yunnanensis. Next base: position 41,682,526 of record CM077599.1, on the reverse strand, counting down.
CATTTTCAATTTACAGAAATCTTCATTGGAACAATACTCACTTGCCTTGTCTACAAAATGGCTTGTGTATTTGCAAATAGAGTGTGATTTTAAAACTCATTACACACAAACAATTTATACTTTGGCTTTTCCTTCATTTCAACCTTTTGATCTCCCCTATTTTTCTTATTTTGAACTTTACAAGCTTGAAAGGTTGTTGTCTCTATTAATGGTTTGTACATGGTTAAGATTTATTTCTATTGCTCATCCTTGGCAAACAGGCTATACATGTTGCCAGGATAAGGGTGGGTTTCATACTAGGAATATGTGTTTTGATTGTTTTGAATCCGTATTCCAATCCCATAAGAAAGTCAAAGACTTGATGCCTATCTTTCATTTCCACTAATCACATTTGCACATCATAGGTGCACCTTGGACACGGCGAAATACATTGCATCTCATCCCTTAAACTTTTAAATTTCATGTAATAGGTTGACACTAACTATTAAGCCTATCTTAGACCAAGCTCAAGAAATGCAAGGTAAGCTTAATTTTTAAGCTTAAGAATTCTGTTTGCACTATAAGTAATTCAATTAGTGAATTAATGTAGTGTAGAGTTAGTGATATGGCCATCTAAGCAACATCTTGACACATAGGCCAAAAGAGTAATTTGGCCAAGAAAACCCCTATTTTAAGACTTGAATGTGTTTGAACCATGGAATTAAAGATTTTTGAAGAATACCCATAGTTCTTAATTCAAATAACATTTATGAAATGGAAGAAGAAGGCCTTGGGACCTAATTAGCACAATTAAGGAATATGGTGGATCTAAGTAGAATATGGAGAAGATAAAAAGCAAGAAAGACATATCTTACTTATTTCTCTTCCTCTTCATATGTAGCAACCAAGCCCTAGGATTCACAAGTACTTTCTTGGTGCTACAAATTGGATTAAGCTTAAAGAGGCAAGTAATCACATTATGCTTCTTGCCAAGTTCAATTATTGGATTTGGATTAAGGTTTAAGTGTTTACCAATTCAATTAATGCCTGGGTGAGTTATATGATTGATCTCTACGCTTAAATTTGGCTTGTGAAAGTTAAATAACAAGCTATAAGTGTAATTGTGGTAAAATGGTTCAAGTGGTGGACTTTGTGTTTCCCTGAAGGGGTAAGGGCGTGTGGATGTGATTTCCATGCATATTGCTCATAATATGATCATATTCTAAGTGTTTTATACTTGAGCAATTCATTTTTCTAGGCTAGAACAAAGGCTACATTTATTTGCAAAGATTTGGTGCAAGTATGCTTGTGTGTGTGTAGGAAGTTTGAAGCTTATGATCTTGTAATTGGTAAGAGATTTTTATATTCCCAAGGATTTAATTGATGCATGTGCATGTGTTCTGACATGTATAAAAGTATGGGAGTTGATTACTAACATGGCCCTCGTGGCCTTGCCCAAGAAACCTATAAGAATATGTCTCATGCTAGTCGCAATTGGCTAATTGATTACATGTGCTCTAGTTAAAAATTTCATCCTTCTAGTTAATTAACCTATTATGCAACCATGCATAAGTTATGCTTTGACTTTATTGACAAAATCATAGCAAAATATAATATAAACCATGAAATGTTGCACGAGTCTTTCATATAAAATTGAGTTGCAAAACAATCAAGCATACAAAATAGTTATGTGATTAATTACATATAATCAACCAAGTGTAAGCATCCATACAAGAAAGACTGTGCTTACACCCAAGAGCGACTCTAGAGTCTACTACTCAACATGAACATTAAAGGCAACTATTGTATGAAAACTATACACTGAAATTATATTACTAAGATTCATAACTAAGCTCCCATCTTAGAGTAAACTCTCTGTGGGAAGCTCCATAAGCCCTCCCTTGTGCTTTACTAGCCTTTGTCAGCTGAATAAGTAACTACAGTTAGCACCACAACTCAACCAACAAGTAAACCACAAACTAGAATCATAGAGATTCAAATAAACAATATACCTTCATGTGAGCCTAACTTAACAACCCTTAATGGTTGTCGGCCTTATAGAACATATCTACACAACAAAGATTGATGGAATGAGAATCAACAATTCTCAGTAAAAAATCCTTCAACCTGCAAGAAAAATCCGAAAGACATACATATATGTAATATATGAAGTCTACTGCACGCGCTTGTAGTCTAAGGGCTAACATATGCGCATATATTCTAGTCCCTTAGGACCTCCCCTCTTCTTAGTCCTCCCAAAAGTGCAACTTCATGCCTAGTGAGTTTTGGCCCCTGACTCGCTCCTAGTAAGCCTTAGCTTACTGACTCAGTAACTTTAACCTCCCCTTGATTGTTGTGTAGGTGAACATGGTGGATGTACCTCGCCTGAGTTCCAAGGAACTCACTAGGTGTACTAAGCTTCCACAAAGTGCCTCAAGTCTCTAGACTTGCCTAGGTCACCTGTGTACCAAGCTTCCACCTCAAAACCTTACCAAGAGTGCACTAGGTTTTCACTTGCACCTCAAGTAATCTAGCTTAGGTCAAAAGTGCACTAAACCTTCACTCAAGGCATATATCTATCCACCATTACTTGGTTCACCCTAATGGAGTGGCAATGATCATTGTTGGACTTATAAATTCTAGGTTCCATTGGACCCTCCAAGGTGGGGTTCCCATATCAGGTCCTCAAACCCAAAGGTCCGACAAGGCACCCAGTGGTACTAAACCCTTCACCTAACTAATGGTTCTCTATTATGGCCAAATATCCCCTCACTTTGAGTGAAAACACCATAAAACTTGGGCTAAACTATGCTCATACAAGGCATGGAAATGGTAGCCCTTCCTCTTAGCTTCACGTGGAATCTTACATTGCCTCAATCGGACACTCGAGCGAAAAGTTATGATGAAAATACTACAGCATATCAATGTTGTTAACGCTAACGCCTAAGCACCAAAATTGATGCTGTAGCACCAGAGGCCATTTTTCTTCAGATTCCAAATGAGGTCTTGGGCACTGCAGCACCACCTAGTGCCATAATAATAGGCCCCCGAGGCCTAAACCTTCTCCTATGTGCCAAAGGCTCTTTGGGGTTTTCCAATGCCTCCCAATGGCCCTAAGAATGTCTCCACTTACCTCAAACCTACATGTACACATGAATCAGGCCACAATGCAACATTTAAGGAAATCCTATGGTATCCATAAACACCACACAAATCATTAAAACCTCACTAGTCCACCATGTTCATCACCATCGACTAACTAACACCATTCACAAAACTACTTGAATTCTACCACATGCAAGATATGAATGACATCAAATATGCATAAATCATAAATTCCTTACCTCAATTGCACAAGAATTAGCTCAATCAAGCAACCATAAACCACACATCCAAGCTTAAGGTTCCAAGCAAAATACAAGGTATATGGCACTAAATTAACATTAACCTAACAAAACCCAACCTTAAAACAACTCGAAAAACATGAAATCAACAAAGAGAAAAGAGTACCTCATGAATTCAACCATGCCCAAGCTTGAAAATGCCCCAACAAGCTCCAAAATGACAAAACAAGAGCAAGGCAAGGTTCCATCCACTTGGGCACCAATAAAAGCTTCCAATTTTGCCAAGAAACCAGGAAGTTAAAGTGGATTGTGCAAGGGATGGAGAGGGGAAGAGAGGTCTGCAAATTTTAGGGCTAAAATGGGTGGATAATGGCACCCTCAACCCCTTCAACAAGTTTATAAACCAATAAACATCCCCCCTCCCCAAACTTTTTAAGTTTTTGCAAAAGAACCCCTTCCCCAAATAGTAACTAGGGTATTAAACCTTAAGCAAAAACTTAATTAACTTGAGTTTTGGGTTTTAAAATATGAAATTTTTACCCATGGGAATTGTCTTGACCTTTCAAGATGTAAAATGACCATTTTGCCCCTAGGCAAACCAAGTGTCATAAACCACTTAGAACCAACTAACCCCTGCATAACTTACTTGATCTTGCTAATTCACCTTTAACTAAGGTACTTAAGCTAGGGATTTATGAATTTACCTCGCTCACTGAGCGTTCCACTATGAGGGCTATAACATTCTCCCCACCTTGGAGAATTTGGTCCTCCGAATTCGATCTGCCCACCTTTAGACACTAACCTAGGATATAATGCCAACGTGCCCCAAACAAACCTACCAAGGGGTGTATGTCATACAATAACCCACTTGGCTCCAAATTACTTGACTTGCTCAGCTAATGCCATCCAGCAGTTAAGTCGGGCCTTGTCTTGTATAAGTACTAAGGCTAATGCCATTTTTTGTGCTCACACCCAAGTATAGTCTAATTACTGTTCACTATTCTCCCCACCTTAGCCTAAACTTATTCAGTATGAACACCATAATGCAATTTTTATTGTTGAAGACTATAGTACGGCCCCTTCCTACCTTCAACACACGGTACTACTAAAGGACATCCGACTACTCCAAGCTCTCCCAATAAATCCAGTGATCGTGAATCCTCCACATGAAACTTCTATGTCGAGTCCTCTAGTGTAAGATAGCTTAACAAGCTTTTAAAAGCCTGTCCACTAACCTTACACTAATAGGATTTTAAAGAAAGCTTGGCACCAACAAAATTCCTTCACCATCTCCTATATGCCAAAACCCACTAGTGTAAGCTAACTTAACAAGTTAAACTTGTTCGTTAAGACTCACAGTAGAAGAGTTGCACTCTAAGTTTGGCACCCATTGATGCGAACCCCGATGGTATAATGACCATGAAACGCGCCCAAGATGTTTTTCAAGCTCCACAAGACATCAAAGAGACTGGGTTTGAAGACCCCCACCCCTAATCAACCTGTGATTAGAAACGAGAAGTATAGAACTCCAAGAACACAAGCACACTCGTGCACCAAGGTAGTCCACAAAGAACCAAAGAGAAAACCTCTCCAAAGAGCAATATTATTTCGAAACTTTTCTGTGTATTTACATCCAGAATATGTGCCTTTATATAGGCCTAAACTAGGGTTAAAAGCTGGGCAAAATTCGCAGCCTAAATCCCTTAGGAATCCTAGATACAAAGACATAGGAAATCCTAGTCAAATTAGGACTCTAATTCCTAGTTTGAACAAGTTTAATGAATGCAGCGTATGCCACTTGTCCAAAACGATTTAAAACTATTCCATAGCCTAAATAACTTCCTAAATAATGTAAATAAATAGGAAAATAAAATAAAATACGTTACAAAATAAGATTGGCCATAAAAACTCCAAAATAGTCTTCTTGGGTGATTCTGGCTTGTGTCTCCAACTTCAAGCTGAAATTCGAACTTGATGCAGCAATGATTTCTCAAAATTCAAAGCATGAGAGTTGTAGATCTATTTCTTAGCTTCGAAACCACACTTGAATCACACAAAATGGACTTCTGAATCGAAAGATATTCCCAAAATACTGCAACTGCTTCTGAACCAGCGATAACTCGTAAATCGCGACTTTGAAGCTAAATTGGACCTCCTTAACGTGAAAACTGGGTTTGATGGTATTCATATTACTTGTAGCTTCAGATGTTATCTTTCCAATGAATCAAGAATTACTCAATTTTGATCTGTTTAGCTCAAGATATGAATTTTCTACCAGAACATCACCAATCTGTCAACATCCGAGCTTGAAGTGCACTAGTGAGCTCCTTAGCCTTTTTCCTTGTCAATGGTCCACTAGAAACCTTCAGTCGGTCCTTGCCTTCCTTGGTTCTGCCTTCTTTGATCATATCAGCTCCCCCCTCCTTAGAAGGATTCGTCCTCGAATCAAAACCTACACTAGAAAAGGGAATTGAATCAATAACAATGAAATAATCAACACATAAGCACTTACCTTTCACATAAGCACCAGTAGCATGGAATGCTTGTGTATGGAGCTTTAATCTTGTGCAAAACCTGAACCAATATCCAAATGCAATGATACCTCCTGGATCAAAGACAAAGCTTGAAACAATTAGCACAAAAAATCTGAATGTTTGCACAATTTCCATCTTAACTCTAGGCATCACTTTCATTGCCTTTACCATCTCGAAAATATTACTCTCACAACAAGGAAAAGTATAGGAAGAATTTACCTTAGGGATGTTGTATGCACTCAAAAGAAAGGGACCTAAACTCACATAAGAGTTATGGTTATGGAAAACACAAGTTATGCATGTCAAGACAATAGTTTGCATAGGCCATTCAAACAAACAAGAATTGAACACAATGTGGCCTAAACTAATAACAAAACAAGGATGCACGAATTTCAAAAAAATCCTATGCATTTTAAATGAAACAAGATCAAACTTATTTTTGTATGTATATGCACCACAATGCATAAAAATTGTGAATATGTATGAAATGTGACACAAAACAAAGGACTCAACATACCTCCTTAAAAGGCTGAATTTAAAACCAGAATTTTCACTCAAAACAAAAACTTTCAAGTTTGGAAATAAAGCAAAAATATCAAGACTCAAAAGTTTGTGTAATGCATGTGTCATGACAAAAAGGTAATTGCTGGAAATTAATGATTGACACACAAAAATGGACTGAACATGAATGTCAATCAAAGAAGTATGTAATGCATGGGTAACAACCAATTTATGCATGAAAAATTCTGAAGAAGTAGATTTAACTTGAGGTAAAACAAAGCAATGTGAGATTGATGCAAAACAAACAAATTCAAAAACAAAAGACACCAAAACAGATTTTTCTTTAGAGAAACTCAAGCAATTCCAAAGATGATTTGACAAAACCAGAGAATTAGAGACTTTAAAACCATATTTTGTCAAAGTTTCATGCTTACTTCCTTCTCTTAATCTAGTTTCATGAAAACCATTTGTCAAAATAACATTGCAAGCAAACACACATTGTTTGAGATTTTCATGCAAAACTACATCAAATCTAGGTGTTAGGAAGAAATACATTACAGTGGTTGGACTTAGTCTCCAAGTATCTTCCTTTGGTGTAGGAATCACAAAATTTTCACCTTTGCACTTAATCACTTTGGGTGGAGTTGCAACAATTTCATCCCCTTGAACCATAGGATAAGAAACAATGTTAGGCAAACTTTTGCAAATGAAATCACTTAGACTTACCTCAAATTGTTCCTTCTCAACCTCCTTTGTTGTTTTAATGCATGGGACATGGCTTAGAAGTTTAGGAACACCAACTTCTTTAATGGGCAGCAACTCACTTGATTCTTGTAGCTCATCTCCACTTAATTCCTGAAAAGAAGACAACACAACACTAGAAAAAGACTTTGTTATGTTAGATGAAAGTATAGCTTTTTTGTAGGTCATTCTCTCTTCACTCGGCTTGGGTTCATTACACTCTTGTCTTCTCTCAACTTCGCACTCAATTTCTTCTCTCGGGAACTCTCCACTCTTCTTCCCCTCATGTTCACTCTTCTCACTTAATCTCTCGGTTGTTCTCTCAACTTTCCCCTCATCACTCTTGCCCTCAACTTTCCCCTCATTTACTTTTCTCTCAACCTCACTTTGAAGTTTTCTTTGATCCTCCAAAACTTCTTGTGGTGAAAGTGGAACAAGTATGATTGACTTTTCTTGTTGCGGCCGAGACAAGTCTCCTTTTGTGGCCTCCATGTTTGGCTTGGGCACTTCTCTCACATCCTTGGTCCATGCTCCTCTCCATGTGGAAATTCCTCCTTGACACATCTTGGATGCCTTTGCTCTCTTGATGCTCCTCTCGGCCTTAATGGCATGATGAAGCAAATCCTCCATGTTGACATATGGCACCATCTCCACTTCGTTGGCAATCTCAAGATTGAGACCATTAATGAATCTAGCAATGGTGGTCTCCTCATCCTCCATGATGTTGGCTCGGGTCAAGGTTATCTCCAAGTCTTTGTGGTAGTCCTCCACACTCCTTTGGCCTTGCACTAGCTTTTGAAGCTTTAAGCGTTGATCTCTATAGTAGGAGCTAGGCACAAATCTCCTCCTCATTAAGGCTTTAAGGGCTCTCCATGTATGTATGGGCTCCTCCTCATTCCTTCTCCTAGAAGTAACATCCTGATTCCACCATACATGAGCATAATTAGTGAACTTTATGGTAGCTAATTTAACCTTCTCTTTCTCAGAGTAATGATGGCAATCAAACACCATCTCAATCTTTTGTTCCCACTCCCAATATGCATCGGGATCACTCCTCCCTTGGAAGGATGGAATGGTAAAGTTGATGGAGTTAAGGTTATGATCTTCTCTTGGCTCCCCCCTCCTTGGAAGCCCATGGTCATGCCAATGCCCTTCTTCCTTCTCGCGTTCTTCTCTCCTTAGGCCTCTCCTTGGTTGCAAGATGGGATTTGGTCTCCTTGGCAACCTCAAATCAATGTCCTCAATCCTCCCCACAAGTCTATTGAGAGTTTCTTGAAATTCTCCCATGGTTGGCTCCTCATTGTGTCTCACTTTCATCCTTCTATCCTCCTGGCCCTCCATACTCCTGAAAATAACAAAGATCCTCACAAACACTCACCTCACGTGTTTCACTCAAAATATGAACACTCAAAACACTCAATTTGTTAGTGAGATATTGCTTATTCAAAGAGTTCTCCAAAGTTCTAAGAAAACTATCCTCAAAGCACACAAGAAAACTTGAATTTTTGAAGAACTATTTTGACTCCAAAAGAGGTGGGCTAAACAAGCTTTAAAAGACTCTAGGAAGCTCTTGCAATTGATGATCACAAGAACCACACAGAAAGCTTTTTGGCTTAAAAACAATGGGATAGGTTTTGGGGCGCAAAACTTTCAACACTTTGAGAAAACTTCTTTTTTTGCAAGCTCTTTTCTTTTCTTTTCTTTGCTCTTTCTTTTTCTTTTCTTTTCCTTCCTTTTTTTCCTCCTTTTTTTTTTTGCTTGCTGTTTTGATGCTAACCAAACGTTCTCCTTGAAACTTCTTGCTGCCAAAGACAAAAAGTTAGAATTGTTTTCGGCCAAGACAATAAAACTAGTGAAATTGGCACAATTTGAAGCAACTTTTTGGTACCGAAAATTCCTGAACTTGGATCCTTATTTTTTTGAAGTTTTCTGGACTCTAAGATGCTGGAAACAGTGAAAACAAAAGAGATTAATATGGCTGGAAATGAAACAGAAAGATAAGAAATAATCAGGAACAAACAATTTGAAACCGAGAAAACTAGACAACACGGATTGACTTCTTTTTGTTGTTTTTGTGATTTTCGGACATGAACAAGGATGGAATAAAAAGTGATAGACCTGAAACAAGATGAAAAAGGATTAAAACAGAGAATTAAAATACGAATTTACCGAACAGAATTGAAAGAAAACCGAAGAGAAACAAGAACACAAAGATATGTCCTTCAATGGAACTTGTGGCTCTGATACCAACTGATGCGAACCCCGATGGTATAATGACCATGAAACACGCCCAAGATGTTTTTCAAGCTCCACAAGACATCAAAGAGATTGGGTTTGAAGACCCCCACCCCTAATCAACCTGTGATTAGAAACGAGAAGTATAGAACTCCAAGAACACAAGCACACTCGTGCACCAAGATAGTCTACAAAGAACCAAAGAGAAAACCTCTCCAAAGAGCAATATTATTTGGAAACTTTTCTGTGTATTTACATCCAGAATATGTGCCTTTATATAGGCCTAAACTAGGGTTAAAAGCTGGGCAAAATTCGCAGCCTAAATCCCTTAGGAATCCTAGATACAAAGACATAGGAAATCCTAGTCAAATTAGGACTCTAATTCCTAGTTTGAACAAGTTTAATGAATGCAGCGTATGCCACTTGTCCAAAACGATTTAAAACTATTCCATAGCCTAAATAACTTCCTAAATAATGTAAATAAATAGGAAAATAAAATAAAATACGTTACAAAATAAGATTGGCCATAAAAACTCCAAAATAGTCTTCTTGGGTGATTCTGGCTTGTGTCTCCAACTTCAAGCTGAAATTCGAACTTGATGCAGCAATGATTTCTCAAAATTCAAAGCATGAGAGTTGTAGATCTATTTCTTAGCTTCGAAACCACACTTGAATCACACAAAATGGACTTCTGAATCGAAAGATATTCCCAAAATACTGCAACTGCTTTTGAACCAGCGATAACTCATAAATCGCGACTTTGAAGCTAAATTGGACCTCCTTAACGTGAAAACTGGGTTTGATGGTATTCATATTACTTGTAGCTTCAGATGTTATCTTTCCAATGAATCAAGAATTACTCAATTCTGATCTGTTTAGCTCAAGATATGAATTTTCTACCAGAACATCACCAATCTGTCAACATCCGAGCTTGAAGTGCACTAGTGAGCTCCTTAGCCTTTTTCCTTGTCAATGGTCCACTAGAAACCTTCAGTCGGTCCTTGCCTTCCTTGGTTCTGCCTTCTTTGATCGTATCACCCATGCTCCTGTACCAAACCCTTAGTGCAAACTAGCTTAACAAGTATAAAACTTGTCCACTAACTTTTACAGAATCAGTTCCTCATTGTGGACTTGGTACCCGACAACTACTAACGATCACTAGATTAAGTGTGTCACTAGTGTACTATGGTGTCGCCACATACACCAATAGCACCCTAAGGCATACTCCGCTCTAAGCTCCACTATACTCTAGGGCTCTTCCAAATGAGTGAACTACCGAGAGTTGTAAGTCTCCGCCCACCTTAGAGTATGAGTCTTCAAACACTCCCCTCGGATGATTCCCATGCATCAAGTATACAGGCGCATTAAGTAAGATACACATGCACCACCTAAGCACCATGATCCCACTATTATTGATACTCTAAAGCCTCTTACACTCGTATGCCTACCAGAGAAAACCTCTTCAGCATGAGTGCCAAGACCTTTAAGTAGATAGCAATCTTTAGGCTTCATCTGTGCCCCTCGGCTCAAGCCACCCAGCACTCAGTAATTAAGCTCCCAAAATGCTACCCAAGTCAAAGATCTTGATGCTTCAGCTGCTCCTCTAGGAGTATCCTAAGTGCCTGAAGCCTACACACTTAGTCTCTTTACTTTCCTGCACATAGAGTCTAACATCCTACATATGTTAGATTAGTATTTCAGGTGTGTCCTTACTACACTTGCTTATCGGCCACCAAACTTGCCCTATGTGTAAAGCACTTATGGAGTCCTTAGCTGAGTTGTAAGGTACCATTAGGTTTTGGGTGAACCTAGGTATCTTTTGCTTGGTAGTTGTCTAGACACCTCATCCCCCCCACTAGACTTTTATATGCCTCCAATCTTACCCGACTTCTTGATCACCTCCTAGGCCTTCTGGCTTCTAACACTATGAAGCATCTTGACAACTACCATTCCTTACTTAAACTATGGTTACAAAGAACCATCCCAACTTCCCTACTCGACAACAATACCATAACTACATCGTGCTGACCTTTAATCGGGATGATGCACTCACGGCTTTGCCAGGTCCACTCAACTTACTTGGTAAGAGAACTAACTTTAGTTAACTATAGGGAAGTTGTTGGCCCTAGAAAATCACTTGGGTGGCTTATCCTTACAACTCCACTTAGTGCCCCAGCTATGCACCTCGAGACTAGTTCTATCCTTTCGAGTTGTTAGCCTACCCACTAGCCTCGACCAATCTCATAGATCACGAGCCCTTCCTTTTAAAAGTGCTAGGGTCAAGTGAAATGCTCTAATTTTGGGCTTTAACTAGCTCAGCCAATATCCTCACCAACTATGCTTCCAATCTTTGACTTCCCTCAACTATGGTGAACTCGATAACTACCGGAGTCACAAATAGATACCTGAGCACAACTGTACCTATAAAAGACTTGGCAATTTTGGCTACTAAGCATAGTACTTAGCTAGGTGGGAGATTGCTTTACCTTATGGCTACTTGTGAGTCAACTCTCGACTGGTCGTAGTGAACTCTCCTTCATGGGTGTTCCTTGAACACTATCTCGTAGGGTTGAGGCAAAACATCCTCTTTCTAGCAACACTTGATCATTTCTAGCCTGACAATTCAATATTCCACTAACTTGCTGGCACTAACATAAAACATCAAGCAATCATGATATGATCAAAGAAGGCACAACCAAGGATGGCAAGGATCCATTGAAGATAGCTAGTGGACCATTGATAAGAAAGGAAGTTAAGGAGCTCACTAGTGCACTTCAAGCTTTTGTTTCAAGCTTTTTCATGGATAATGGCCTTGGAATTTCTCAAGGAGCTGCTGGAACATGCAAGGAATCATATGGAGATGATGGCCAAGCTTGGATGTTGACAGATTGGTGATGTTTTGGTACAAAAATCATATCTTGAGCCAAAAAGATTGGAATTAGGTAATTCTTGATTCATTAGAAATATAACATCTGGATCTACAAATCATATGCAGACCATGAAACCCAGTTTGCACGTTAAGGAGGTCGAATTTAGCTTCAAAGTCGCCATTTGCGAGTTATCGCTGGTTCGGAAGTAGTTGCAGTATTTCAGGCATATCTTTGGCTTTAGATGTCCGTTTTGTGTGATTTAGGTGCCATTTCAAAGATAAGAAAGAGATCTAAAACTTTCATGCTTTGCATTTTGAGAAATCATAGCTGCATAAAGTTCGAATTTTAGCTTGAATTTGAAGACACAAGCAAGAACCACCCGAGAAGACTATTTTGGGGTTTTTATGGCCAATCTTGTGTTGTAACGTATTTTATTTTATTTTCCTATTTGTTTACATTATTTAGGATGTTATTTAGGCCATGCAAGTGATTCAGGTCACTTAGGATAAATGGAATTCGCTGCACACCTTAAACATGTGTTAAAAGGGTGTAGGAATCCTAGTTTGACTAGGTTTTCTTGGGTCCTTTGTAACTAGGTTTCCTAGGTGACTTGGGCTGCGAATTTTGCTGAGTCTTTTACCCTAGTTTAGGCCTATAAATAGGCACATATTTTGGTTGTAAAAGAATAGCCTTGACTTGAAATAATATTGCTACTTTGGAGAGAATTTCTCTTTGGTTCTTTGTGGACTACCTTGGCGCACAAGTCTTCTTGTGTTCATGGTGTTCTTATACTTCTCGTTTCTAGTCACAGGTTAATTAGGGGTGGGGGTCTTCAAACCTAGTCTCTTTGATGTCTTGCGGAGCTTGAAAAATATCTTGGGGGCGTTTCATGGTTTTTATACCATTGGGGTTCGCATTAGTTGGTATCAGAGCCACAAGTTCCATTGAATGACATATCTTTGTGTTCTTGTTTCTCTTTGTTTTTCTTTCAATTTTGTTCAGTAAATTCGTATTTTAATTCTCTGTTTTAATCCTTTTTTGTGTTGTTTCAAGTCCGTGTCCTTTGTTTCCAGCCTTGTTTCCAATCAAACAACCAAAAACAATAAAAAGAAGTCAATTCGTGTCACCTTGTGTTCTCGGTTTCAAATTGTTTGCTCCTGATTATTTCTTATCTTTCTGTTTCGTGTCCAACCCTATTAATCTTTCTTGTTTTCATTGTTTCCAGCACCCTAGATTCATGAAAACACCAAAAAAGGAAGGATCCAAGTTCAGGAAGTTTTGGTATCAAAGAAGTTGTTTCAAATTGTGCATGTTTTCATAGTTTCTTGTCTTGGCCGAATAGAAAACTGACTTTTTGTCTTTGGCAGCAAGCAATTTCAAGGAGAACGTTTGTTTAGCATCAAAACAGCAAGCAAAGAGGAAAAAAAAAAGTGAAGGAAAAGAAAAGAAAAGAAAAGAACAAAGGAAAGAGCTTGCAAAAAAGAAGTTTTCACAAAGTGTTGAAAGTTGTGCGCCCCAAAACCTATCCCATTGTTTTGAGCCAAAAAGCTTTCTTTGTGGTTCTTGTGATCATCAATTGCAAGAGCTTCCTAGAGTCTTTTAAAGCTTGTTTAGCCCACCTCTTTTGGAGTCAAAATAGTTCTTCAAAAATTCAAGTTTTCTTGTGTGTTTGAGGATAGTTTTCTTAGAACTTTTGAGAACTCTTTGAATAGCAATATCTCATTAACAAATTGAGTGCCTGAGTGTTCATCTTTTGAGTGAAAAGACGTGAGGTGAGTGTTTGTGAGGATCTTTGTTATTTTCAGGAGTATGGAGGGCCAGGAGGATAGGAGGATGGAAGTGAGAAACAATGATGAGCCAACCATGAGAGAGCTTCAAGAAACTCTCAATAGACTTGTGGGGAGGATTGAGGACATTGACTTGAGGTTGCCAAGAAGACCAAGTCCCATCTTGCAACCAAGGAGAGGTCTAAGGAGAGAAGAACCCGAGGAGGATGAAGGGCATTGGCATGACCATGGGCTTCCAAGGAGGGGGGAGCCAAGGGAGGACAATAACCTTAACTCCATCAAGTTTACCATTCCATCCTTCCAAGGGAGGAGTGATCCTGATGCATATTAGGAGTTGGAGTAAAAGATTGAGATGGTGTTTGATTGCCATCGTTACTCCGAGGAAAAGAAGGTTAAATTGGCTACCATAAAGTTCACTGATTATGCTCTTGTATGGTGGAATCAGGATGTTACTTCTAGGAGAAGGAATGAGGAGGAGCCCATACACACATGGAGAGCCCTTAAAGCCTTGATAAGGAGGAGATTTGTTCCTAGCTACTACACTAGAGATCAACGCCTTAAGCTTCAAAGGCTAGTGCAAGGCCAAAGAAGTGTGGAGGACTACCATAAAGACTTGGAGATAACCTTGACTTGAGCCAACATCATGGAGGATGAGGAGACCACCATTGTTGTATTCCTTAGGTCTCAATCCTGAGATTGCCAACAAAGTGGAGATGGTGCCTTATGTCAACATGGAGGATTTACTTCATCATGCCATTAAGGCTGAGAGGATCATCAAGAGAGCAAAGGCATCCAAGATGTGTCAAGGAGGAATTTCCACATGAAGAGGAGGATGGAGTAAGGATGTGAGAGAAGTACCCAAGCCAAAAGTGGAGGCCATAAAAGGAGACTTGTCTCGGCCTCAACAAGAAAAGTCAATCATGCTTGTACCACTTTCACCACAAGAAGTCTTCGAGGATCAAAGAAAACTTCAAAGTGAGGTTGAGATAAAAGAAAAAGAGGGGAAAGTTGAGGGCAAGAGTGATGGGGAGAAAGCCGAGAGAACAACCGAGAGATTAAGTGAGAAGAGTGAAGATGAGGGGAAGAAGAGTGAAGAGTTCCCAAGAGAAGAAATTGAGTGCGAAGTTGAGAGAAGACAAGAGTGCAATGAACCTAAGCCGAGTGAAGAGAGAAAGACCTACAGAGAAGCCATACTTTCATCTAACATAACAAAGTCTTTTTCTAGTGTTGTGTTGTCTTCTTTTCAGGAATTAAGTCAATATGAACTACAAGAATCAAGTGAGTTGCTGCCCATTAAAGAAGTTGGTGTTCCTAATATTCTAAGCCATGTCCCATGCATCAAACCAATGAAGGAGGTTAAAAAAGAACAATTTGAGGTAAGTCCAAGTGATTTCATACTCAAAAGTTTGCCTAACATTGTTTCTTATCCTATGTTTCAAGGGGATGAAATTAATGCAACTCCAACCGAAGCCATTGAGTGCAAAGGTGAAAATTTTATGGTTCCAAAGGAAGATACTTGGAGACTAAGTCCAACCACCGTAATGTATTTCTTCCTTACACTTAGATATGATGTGGTTTTGCATGAAAATCTCAAGCAACATGTGTTTGCTTGCAATGTTATTTTGAAGAATGGTTTTCATGAAACTAGATTAAGAGAAGGAAGTAAGCATGAAACTTTGACAAAATATGGTTTAAAATCTTCTAATTCTTTGGTTTTGTCAAATGCTCTTTTGAATTCCATGAGTTTCTCTAGAGGAAAATCTGTTTTGCTATCTTTTGTTTTTGAATTTGTTTGTTTTGTTCCGTCTCAAGTAAAATCTATTTCTTTGGAATTTTTCCTGCATAAATTGGTTGTTACCCATGCATTACATACTTCTTTGATTCACATTCATGTTCAGCCCATTTTTGTGAGTCAATCTTTAATTTCCAGCAAGCATTTCTTTACCTTGACACATGCATTACACAAACTTTTGAGCATTGATCTTTTTGCTTTATGTCCAAATCTGAAAGTTTTTATTTTGAGTGAAAATTCTGGTTTTAAATTCAGTCTTTTAAGGAGGTATGTTGAGTCCTTTGTTTTGTGTCACATCCCATTCACAAATTTCATGCATTATTGTGCATATACATGCAAAAATAAGTTTTCTACTGAATTGGTTTCACTTAATCCTATCTACTCCAATCTTGTTTCATTTAAAATGCTTAGGATTTTTGTGAAATTCATGCATCCTAGTTTTGTTATTAGTTTAGGCCGCATTGTGTTCAATTCTTGTTTGCTTGAATGGCGTATGCAAACTCTTGTTTTGACATGCATAACTTGTGTTTCTCATAACCATAACACTTGTGTGAGTTTAGGTACATTTGTTTTGAGTGCATACAGCATCCCTAAGGTAAATTCTTCCAACACCTTTCCTAGTTTTGGGAATAATGTTTTTGAGATGGCAAAGGCAATGAAAGTATTGCCTAGAGTTAAGATAAAAATTGTGCAAACATTCAGATTTTTTGTGCTAATTGTTTCTAACTTTGTTTTTGACCCTGGAGGTATCAAAATTATCATTGCATTTAGAAATTGGTTCAGGTTTTTTACAAGATTAAAGCTCCATACACAAGCATCCCATGCTATTGGTGCTTATGCGAAAGGTATGTGCTTATGTGTTGATCATTTCATTGTTATTGATTCAATTCCCTTTTCTAATGCAGGTTTTGATTCGAGGACGAATCCTTCTAAGGAGAGGGGAGCTGATACGATCAAAGAAGGCACAACCAAGGATGGCAAGGATCCATTGAAGATAGCTAGTGGACCATTGACAAGAAAGGAAGTTAAGGAGCTCACTAGTGCACTTCAAGCTTTTGTTTCAAGCTTTTTCATGGAGAATGGCCTTGAAATTTCTCAAGGAGCTGCTGGAACATGCAAAGAATCATATGGAGATGATGGCCAAGCTTGGATGTTGACAGATTGGCGATGCTCTGGTAGAAAAATCATATCTTGAGTTAAAAATATCGGAATTGGGTAATTCTTGATTCATTAGAAATATAACATCTGGATCTACAAATCATATCCACACCATAAAACCCAGTTTGCATGTTAAGGAGGTCGAATTTAGCTTCAAAGTCGCGATTTACGAGTTATCGCTGGTTCAGAACAGTTGCAGTATTTTGGGCATATCATTGGCTTTAGATGTCCGTTTTGTTGGATTCAGGTGCCATTTCAAAGACAAGAAAGAGATCTAAAACTTTCATGCTTTGCATTTTGAGAAATCATGACTGCATCAAGTTTGAATTTTAGCTTGAAGTTGAAGACACAAGCAAGAACCACCTGAGAAGACTATTTTGGGGTTTTTATGGCCAATCTTGTGTTGTAACGTATTTTATTTTATTTTCCTATTTATTTACATTATTTAGGATGTTATTTAGGCCATGCAAGTGATTCAGGTCACTTAGGATAAATGGAATTCGCTGCACACCTTAAACATGTGTTAAAAGGGTGTAGGAATCCTAGTTTGACTAGGTTTTCTTGGGTCCTTTGTAACTAGGTTTCCTAGGTGACTTGGGCTGCGAATTTTGCTAAGTCTTTTACCCTAGTTTAGGCCTATAAATAGGCACATATTCTGGTTGTACAAAAATAGCCTTGACATGAAATAATATTGCTACTTTGGAGAGAATTTCTCTTTGGTTCTTTGTGGACTACCTTGGCGCACAAGTCTTCTTGTGTTCTTGGTGTTCTTATACTTCTCGTTTTTAGTCACAGGTTGATTAGGGGTAGGGGTCTTCAAACCCAGTCTCTTTGATGTCTTGTGGAGCTTGAAAAACATCTTGGGCGCGTTTCATGGTCTTTATACCATTGGGGTTCGCATCAAATCACCACAACGTCCTCTGTACCACTTAGGACTTAGTCCTTTGCCTACTCAACTAGTTTTAGTAGTCATGTCTCTCTTCTTTCACAAGTCAACTTAATGGCCCTTGACTCCACTTAACCTCGAGATGATGACCTCAGATCACCAACTATCCCTCGGCCCATGACAATCATTCCTATTGCTCGTGTCCCTTTACTACCTTTCAACAATTAAGCCAAACCCTAACAATGACTTTACTTCTATTGGCCATACCCTGGGGTTTATAACTAGCAGATGAATAAACCTATCCATCTACTTACCCCCAGATGAGTTCTTTACTCCTTACTTCTTCTGTGGTCACACCTATATTCCACGATTAGAAATAAAAATTAAAACTTACCTACTTACCTTTTCAGCGTCTGACTGAACCTCTCCATTGATTAGCTACTCTAAAGAACTCATCCATTCAACTTGCTAGTCTCTACATTACCAACTAGGCCAAGCAAAACTAATCTTGTGAAAGAACATAACCTATGGAACTTTAGGAAAAATCCAATCTAAGGCATTTAGGCCTCCACTTATATGGTTTTACCCACTAACAAGTGGGTCTTAGGGTCCCAAGTATTACCCCAACACTTGGTGCATCGTTAGGTTCTTAATGCATTTAGGTTAACCCTTCACCTTGCTCAAAACTACTACCCAACAAACCAAACAAAACATGCCAGTAAACTAATGCTAGAACTTGCCAACAAAGTAACTAGACTACTAGTGAAAGGTTAAAGACTTACCTCACATTAGCCATTCACCTACCCGTGAGTTCACAACAGCTACCCATCACGTCTAGCAGGCAGCTGCCTACTTTGACCCCTTGACTAGCCGAGCAAAACTAAAATTATTGCCCTGGTGGTACTAGGTTAACTCTTTGTGGTAATTATTGTTGGGGACAACTTTCTAGGCTAGTGTTGACTTAACCAAGCCTAAAAAAAATATATCACCAGTCTAATGACCACTTTGACCATTAACAACATTTCCTAGGTGCAAGTCATGCACTCTTTGCAACCCTAGGCCTTAGCCCTTCTCCTCATGATCCGTTCTTGCTCTTTGGTCTTTAGCCGATTGATGCACTATAACCATATTACCCATGCTCCAACTAGGTTAGGTGAGCCAACCTCAACCTTGTCATTTTATGTCCTCGACTCCTAAAAAAGAGCCAATGCATCTTAGACCGCTTGCTAGTAGCCCACCTCAATGATCATCAAGTGCCTCTGTAAACTAGCCTAAGGCCTTGAAGGTCTTGACCCAAAGCTTCTACTCTCAACCATAAGGGTATGTGAGTACTTCTCTTCATTGCTTTGTAGCCTACATGACCAAGTGTCTATCACTTAGGTCAGTGCATCCTTAACTCTCTTTGGTGTTGCCTAACTCATCCAAGTTGGTGGGTTCAAGTTCTGACACTTTGAGAGTAATCGACTCAGCCTAGTGGTACTTTCCACCTTGGATCCATACCTTCCTAGTTTTACAAATCATGTCACCTACCTCATTCCGAGGTCTAAAAATGATTTCCTAGGATGGTGGTCACATCCTAACTACTTGTACTAAGTTACTCTACCTTGGAACAATCCAAACCAACTGCCCCAACATCACCACACCAGACTGCTAGGATCCACTCCTGGACATGCAAAAGCACACCTGACCTAGTGTTCACCATCGCAGCTTATAACCAAAGCCAGACGACAACTCACAGATGTTGGTTAGTACTAACTACCCTAAAGGACAATCCACTAGATCTAAGTTCCTATCCTTTAATCACCATGACCGAGCTCTGATACCAAACTAACATGGCCCCTCATGGCCTTGCCCAGGAAACCTATGGAAATGTATCCCATGCTAGTCGCAATTGGCTAATTGATTACATGTGCTCTAGTTAAAAATTTTGTGCATCTATTTAATTAACCTACTATGCAATCATGCATGAGTTATGCTTTGACTTCATTGACAAAATCACAACAAAATATAATATAAACCATGAAATGTTGCTCAGGTCCTTCACATAAAATTGAGTTACAAAGCAGTCAAAGCATACAAAATAATTATGTGATTAACTACATATAATCAGCCGTGTGTAAGCATCCATACAAAAAAGACTGTGCTTACACCCAAGAGTGACTCTAGAGTTTACTACTTGACATGAACATTAGAGGTAGCTAGTATATGAAAACTATACACTGAAATTATAGTATTGAGATCTACAACTAAGCTCCCACCTTGGAGCAAACTCTCAGTGGCAAGCTCCATAATCCCTCCATTGTGCTTCACTAGCCTCTGTCGGCTGAATAAACAACTGTAGTTAGCACCATAACTCAACCAACAAGTAAACCATAAAATACAATCATAAAGATTCAAATTAACAATATACCTACTCGTGAGCCTAACTCAACAACCCTTAATGGTTTTCGGCCTTACAGAATATATCTGCACAATAAAGACCAAGGGAGTGAAAATCAACAATTCTCAGTAAGAGATCCTTCAACCTATAAGAAAAAGCCTGAGGACACACACATATATATAATATATAAAGTCTACTACATGCGCATGTAGTCTGAGGGCTAACATATCCTTTTCCTAGTCCTCTCACGGGCGTCACTCCGTGCCTAGTGAGTTCTTGCCCCTAACTTGCTCCTAGGAAGCCTTAGCTTACTGACACAGTAACTTTAACCTTACCTTGATTGTTGGTAGGTGAACATGGTTAACACACCTCACTTGAGTTCCAAGGAACTCGCTAAGTGTATTAAGCCTCTAAAAAGTACCTTAAGTCCTTATACTTGCCTAGGTCACTTGTGTACCAAGCTTCCACCTCAAAACCTTACCTAGAGTGCACTAGGTTTTCACTTGTGCCTTAAGCAATCTTGCCTAGGGCATAAGTGCACTAAACCTTCACTCAAGGCACATACCTATCCACCTTTACTTGGTTCACCCTAATGGAGTGGCAATGATCATGGTTGGATTCATAAATTCTAGGTTCCATTGGACCCTCTTAGGTGGACTAAGGTTTCTGCAATGGGTCCTTAAACCCGAAAGTCCGACAAAGCTCCCAATGGTACTAAACCCTTCACCCGACTAATGGTGCTATATTGTGGCCAAATATCCCATCAATTTGAGCGAAAACACCACAAAACCTAGGCTAAACCATGCTTGGAAAAAGCATGGAAATGGTAGCCCTTCCTCTTAGCTTCGCGTGAAATCTTGAATTGCCTTAATCAGACACCTAAGCGAAAAGTTATGGTGAAAATACTACAGCATATCAATGTTGTCGAGTACTGGTGCCTAGGTGCTAGAACCAGCACTGTAGCGCCAAAAGGCCATTTTTCTTTAGATTCCAAATGGGCTCCTAGGCATTGCAGTGCCACGGTGATAAGCCCCCAAGGCTTGAACCTTCTTCTACGTGCCTAAGGCTCTTTCGGGGCTTCTAATGCCTCCCAATGGCCCTAGGAATGCCTCCACTTACCTCAAACCTATATGTACACATGCATTAGGGCATAATGCACCATTTAAACCAATTCTATGGCATCCATAAACACCACACAAATAATCAAAACCTTACTAGTCCACCATGTTCATCACCATTCACTAACTAACACCATTCACAAAACTACTTGAATTCTACAACAAGCAAGCTATGAATGGCATTAAATATGTATGAATCATAAATCCCTTACCTCAATTGCAAAAGAATTAGCTCAATCAAGCAACCACAAGCTACACATCCAAGCTCAAGGCTACACTAAGGGCCATCCTAGGTTCCAACCAAAATACAAGGTATATGGCACTAAATTAACATTAAGCCAACAAAATCCAAGCTTAAAACAACTGAAAAAACATGAAGTCAACAAAGGGAAAAAGTGTACCTCATGAATTCAACCATGCCCAAGCGTGAAAATGCCCCAACAAGCTCCAAAATCACAAAACAAGAGCAAGGCAAGTTCCAACCACTTAGGCACCAGAAAAGCTTCTAATTTTGCCAAGAAACCAAAAAATTGAAGTGGATTGACCAAGGTATGGAGAGGGGAAGAGAAGGCTGCGAATTTTGGGGCTAAAATGGGTGAATAGTGGCAGCCTCAACCCCTCCAACAAGTTTAAAAACCAATAAACATCCCCCTCCCCAAACTTTTTTACTTTTTACAAAAGAACCCTTTCCCCAAATAGTAACTAGGGCATTAAACCTTAAGCAAAAACTTAATTAACTTGTGTTTTGGGTTTTAAAAAATGATATTTTTACTCCTGGGACTTGTCTCGACCCTCCGAGATACAAAATGACCATTTTGCCCCCAGGAAAACCTAGTGCCATAAACCACTTAGAACCAACTAACCTTTAGATAACTTACTTGGTCTTGCTAATTCACCTCTAACTAAGGTACTTAAACTAGAGATTTATGAATTTACCTCGCTCATCAAGCATTCCGCTAGGAGGGCTGTAACAGTTACTGTGTGAATGGCTTAAGTTTGAATACAAAAGAAAGCAAAACAAGGATTAAAGTGTGAAAATAGGAGAGCTATAAAATGAATGTTGGTGATGTGTCACCAGCATTGGCAATGCGGTGCTAAGCATTTTTTAGAGGATCAGGGAGTTCTGGTCATTGGTGATATGGCACCATCATGCCTTCGTCCCCAAACTAAGGCAACCCTAAGGGTACTCCAATGCATCGGTTTTGAAGCCTGGACCATTCTAAGATGTTTTCAACCTATGTTTGAGCTTTAAAACCACTCCTAAGGCTATAAAAATGCATATGTTATGGAGTTAATAGGTAGTAAAGTGAAAGCTTAAGGTCTAAGAAACTTATTGGGACCTCAAAAGAGCCTAGGGTTCTAAGTACCTAAAAGAGGTTTTAAACCTCAAAGGTACCCTAACTAAGCTACCTAACTTAGTTAGTTAAGCCACCAAGCTACACTAAACACCTGTACAATATGATAAGGGAAATAAAGAGAATACCAAACTTACCAAGACAAGGCTAAAATCTTGTAAGTTAAGACGAGGATAAGGATGGGTTTCCACCATAGGACTCAACTATTGGCCATTAGTTAAGACCTCAGGATGTTTTGTGTTTGTATCAAGAAAAATTATATATTTTTATGTATATAATTGAATGTCCTAAAGATTTATTTGCAGTAATTGATCCTTTTTTTAGAATTACCAAATTCTCACCCTTTTAAGTGTCACATTGTGTAGATTCTGCTAGTATGGATCCTAGCACCCAATAAGAAGGTTGCTAAGGAAGTTTGTTTGCAGGTATTGATTAAATTTGAATCATTAAGATTCTAAGTTATGTGGTTAGCTATTTTTTATGCTAACTAAGTGTTTAATTGCAGCTTTCTCAATTGTAGGCTAAGTATACGATGAGGTTGGATTCTCATCTTTGAAGCTACATTCTTGGGTGGGAATTTCATTTTGAGATCTTAAACTAGGTCTTTATAATAAAAATGTGGTAGTCATGTACTAACTAACTTCTAGTATGGACTATTTTTTAAAAAACTTTGGCATGTACATACACTAGTTTTGCTTTTGGATGTACATAGAAATGGTGAATGTCAATAAAATTGATGATTGAAGTTTAAGCAAACTTATTTTATAATTTTGGTATCTAGTTTCATGTTTGCTTTCTTTACTATGCCATGGCAATTACTTAAAAATTTTGTCTTTTGCGAATTGAAATTGCCAAAGTTGTACTTACATGATACTTTTGCTAGGATAACAAACTAGTAGCACATAAGTTTTAAATCATACAAAGCATTAACTTAGTCATTTGCAACTAAGAGCAAGATCATAAAATCCTGATTAAATTAATGGTCCTAGGCTGGCCCCACACTGGGGTAACAAGAGGACCCTTACACTAACAGCTTCTTTTACCTCAAAAGAGTTGCTACATGCATTAGTTCATAAGTTATTGGTGCGTTTACCTTTCCAAACATCTTTTTGAGATCTTCCTAGATTTCATGAACAATTTTGGATAACGAACACTGCTTTTAACCTTGTTATCCATCGTACTCTTCAGCCATCCCTTGACCATTTGCATAACAACACATCCAGTCGCTAAGTCTAGTAGGTTTACCAGTTTTCTTTCCATTGACGAACCTAATCTTGTTTTTGGCAAACAATGCATTGCCCATTTCATTCACCCACTTTCTATAGTTTCTATTATTAAGAAGTTCAATAAGATAAATCCAGTATGGGCTATCTGAAATGTACTATGGGGGTGTCACATCTAGACCCTTCCATTGGCTGCCAGCTAAAGATGTTTCTTCCAAATTTTCATTATCGGGTTTGACCGTCATTTATGGCAGTTAGGTTATTTTCAAGTACTGAGTTTTGATTCTGATATGATTAAGAAAGGATGATTGAGGTTCGTACTTCAAATTTTATTATTGCTTTCTCACATATATAGATGCAAAAGTAAAAGAACTCACCTAGATACATGGCTCGATAAGTGAAAGAAAAGATAATGACGTGTGTGTGTATTTGTTTACAACAAAGCAAACAAAAAATATATATGAGAGTAGAAAAGATTGTTGTGATCTTCATCCTCATCTCCATCTGTGACCGAAACTAACCATATCCTTCATGAGACAAGAGGACTCTCTCTCCTTGCACTTAGTTTTTATTCCTATGAAGCACACAATGAAACTTTTCTACAACCTAGAAAACAATCAAGGGTTTAACTAATTGTCCTAAATGTGATAGAGTTAACTCACTCCATTTTGTTGATGATCTCCTTTGTCTCTATATAGAAGATAAGACCTCAGTGAGAATTGTATATGATAATTTAATGACCTTCGCTGATGTCTCCGCCCTTAATCCAAATCTTAGCAAGACTAAAGATTTGGTTTGGATGGGCTGTGGAAGAAAAAAGAAAGAAAATTATCAAAATTATCAAGAATTTAAGCAAAGGAAGTGGGTGTTAATAAAAAATTTCATTAGTTTAGAGTTAAAAGATTAGTACTTCTAAGCTTTCAAATAATTTTTGATGAAATGTGAATGAAGTACTTTCTTGTAAATAATTAAAAAAGATGGTTTCGTCGCTGAAAGTTATTTCCTCAATCTCCATACCCATCATATGTTGAAACAAAATGGATCAAGGGAGTAATAGTAATAATAGTAAATAATACTCCCTTTGTTTCACAAAAGCTGTCCTCTTTACTATTCACAGCAATTAATCTATGATTTTATTTCTCTTAAAATTTATCATAAAAATATGAACTTTTTACATGAAAATGAAACTTTAAAGATTCTAGTTTCTAAATATCATTTTTTTAGAATTTTTTTCAATTCATATTAATATAAATATATTTAAGTCAAGCTTTAATAAAAAAAAAAAAAAGGGACAGCTAATATGAAATGGAGGGAGTAATAATAATCCTGAACGAATTGGGCTTTAGAGTTTTGAATAGCTAGCCCATTGTGGCCTAACCCAAAGTTTGGTCGGTAAACTAAACGGCTGCAGTCGGCCCAAACCAATCGGAACCTCAGCTTTCTCCAAAACCTACGTGCTAGCGGCACTGCTCACTCGCACCAGATAAACTTCCGATCGGCGTAGGCATACCGTTCCGGCGACTAGGTCTCTGTGATTTTCTCTTATTCTCTGTTTCTTGGATTGCTTGAAATCATGGTGGACGAAGGACCGGGCGATTTGAAGGATGAGGTCCCAGAAGTAAGTACTTGTTTCTTCCGTATTTCTAATCTTGTTACAGATTCCCGAGTTGGTACAGAAAAGGTCGTGGGATCAACTTACGTTTTTCTTTAGTCGATTTATTACTTGCGTGGGTTAATCTTGATAATTGCCCGATTCGTTTGGTTTCAGTTGGCCCCATTTGATCCTACTAAGAAGAAGAAGAAGAAGAAGGTTGTCTTACAGGACCCCGCTGAGGATTCTGTAGACAAGCTTGCGGAGAAAACTGATTCCTTGTCAGGTACTTTCGCATTTCTCCGTTCCCCGAATGTTGGTTTGATTTCTTTTGTATGTTTCATTGCTTTTTCTGTAATCTCAGTCTCGGATGGAGTCGAGAGCACCTTTTCTGGTCTCAAAAAGAAGAAGAAGAAGCCAGTAAGTTCTTTTTTTTTTTTGTCGGAAATGTTGATGTTGGGCCGTGTGCTTGTACAACTTTGTTTCTGTTCTCCTAGTTCAGAGCTCCTGCTCCTTGTATTGCAGGTAGAAACTAGTATGTTGGATGAGGAAAGCAAGGAAGCAAGAGATGACGGTGATGGTAATTAGCATCATTTGGATCAGTGACTAATAATGTGGTCAAGTTTATTTTATGTAGTCTTGTACTCGGTTCTTGAATTGAGTAATTTTTGTGCTTCCAGGACATGATGAAGTGGATGAAGAAGGAGAAGGGAATGTTCTACAGCAGCATTTCCCGTGGGAAGGAAGTGACCGTGATTATACATATGAAGAGGTGATTTCATGTAGTATTTAGCATGGTTAGCGACTTAGCTTACTACTTGGAATTGCAAAGAATAGTTTTGTGGTTATCTTGATAGTTGCATTGCAAGTATAATTTTTCTTTATTAAGAGCATTGCTTTGGATAGTCATTTAGATGCTCCCTTAAATTTCTCCTTTTCTGGCAATTCTTGCAGCTTCTTGGTCGGGTAGTTAGCTTTCTTCGTGAGAATAATCCAGAGCTTGCAGGAGACAGGCGTAGGACAGTCATGAGACCTCCACAAGTTCTTCGTGAAGGCACAAAGAAAACAGTTTTTGTGAATTTCATGGATCTCTGCAAAACGTATGTTTGTGTCTCTGTGGGTTCTATGTCTAATGGATTCTTTTTGTTATTGGGATTTTGGTTGTTGATTTCTATTTTTAGATCTCAATATGCGTGCTTGCTTTTTTTCTTTCATTCCCTTGCAGTTAGTTTGTTATGACTAACTAGATGATTGGAAAAAACTCAGGATGCACCGACAGCCAGACCATGTTATGGCATTCTTGCTTGCCGAAATGGGAACAAGTGGGTCACTTGATGGCCAGCAAAGGTTGGTTATTAAGGGGAGGTTTGCGCCCAAGAACTTTGAAGGGATCTTGCGACGCTATATAAGTAAGTTGTTGAGATGCTGGCACAGACATTACGGCACAGAAACTTCTCTTGATTGGCAGTTCTGTTTTTCAGCAATACTGCCTTTTGATCTAGTCTGCTTGATTTTGCAGATGAATATGTTATTTGCTTGGGGTGCAAGAGTCCAGATACAATTCTTTCGAAGGAGAATCGTCTCTTCTTTCTTAGATGTGAGAAGGTAACATTTTGGCAACTATGCCCTTTTATATCCTTGTATTTTGTTTCATGCTAGTTATTCTTCCATGGCACTGACATTTTCCTTTTATGAGGTTTCTGATATAATGTTTGCGTGCGTTGTCCAATCCTTATATCTATGTTGGGAGATTCAATAATATCTGAAGCCTCATGAAAGTTTGGCTTGGCTATCTGTTGATTGTTTATGTCATGAATGAGCTGATATGGACATATTCCCTTCCCTTCTTTGCTTAGCTAAATTGGCTGCCCTAATGGTAGAAATGTGTTAGGTATGTCAGTGCATCTTCTAGTCCCTACCTCAAAGAGATGCAGAGAGAGAGAGAGAGAGAGAGAGAGATGTTTATAACCTTATCGCTGTTTAGATTGAGCAACATGTCAGTTTCCAGTGATGATTTTTGGAGATTGCATGCATTCTCAGTGTGCCGTTCTGGTGGTGCAAAGTTTAAGTTACTGAGACATATAAGCAATTCATTTTCTCTGTATGGTCATGACTCATCTTAATTCAAGTTTTTGAAGTAAAACGGGCAAGGAGTTGCTGTTGTGGTTTTCTTTGTCTGCTTCTCTGTTATACCTATTCATTGATTGTTTGCTGTCTAAGTCCCATGTTGCTGTCCTGTCACAAACCTTTCCTTTGGGGAACATGCTAGGGTTAAGATCGTTTTGGCTGTAACAAAGATGGTAGTTCGACTGTTCAAGTAGTTCATTGGATTGACTGTCTGTTAGATGTGTACCGCTTTGTGTGAATCTCTCATGATTGTTTGTTTGTTGCATGGTATGTCAATTCCTGTTTTTTTCTTTTTTTTTTTGTCAATTACTAGGCTTAATCCCATTGTTTAATTGCTACAGTGTGGCTCTGGTCGATCAGTGGCACCAATCAAAGCTGGTTTTGTAGCTCGTGTTGGACGTAGGAATGCTGGCACATAAGCCCTATACATGTATTCTGCACGTAATGGCAGGCTTTCTGGACCTCTTTTTTGTGCGTTTATGTTATTGCTACCATATAGATTCTTAGCGTTTAAGCTGTTTTTGGGATATCTGAAATTGTATGAGATGATGATGATGACATTATCTTGAAGCGATGAAATTTGAGGAAGTACATGAGTACATAATATGGAAATCGCAACAGATAGCTTGGTCACTGACGTGCAAACAAATCAGTGGTAGCAAGATGGTATCTCCATGATAAGCAGAATATTGTTTGCTATCTCTATGATATGCAGAATATTGTTCTCCACAACGAAATAAAGTACAAAAATTTCATCGAAGATATGATTTTATTGCTGTTGGCATGCGCATCGCCAGTAGTCGAAACTTGAAAGGGTTGTCAGAGGTTGAGTAGAATACCAAAGATGGTAGCCGAGAGAAATGGTATTGACCAAGCCGGGAATTTGAGTTTGATGGCGCTGCTGCTGGTATATCCGGCAGTGCTTATGGCTGCTGATGCATGATGATCAGATAACAGAAGAGCATGAGTAAACTATCATGAGTCTGGTTTGGTCAACTTACTGGAATTGGAGGCACAGCCTGTTGAAATGGTGTTGTTGAGCACTGAAACTGTTGCCTTGTTCCCAAACCAAAAGTCCCGTTTGGCTTCATGGACGCATTGGAGGACATCCTTGGTGTAGTCAGCACAGTAACCAGGTTTGCAGTAATCGGCAACATCCGTTTGGTTCACGTCGAGAAAACCATCCATCTTGAGTCTGTATTTGTCCGGGCACGGACTGGGCCGCTGCAGCTCATGTTGCAAGTTGTGAATAGATACAATATGCAGGCAAAGCTACAGGTGAAGGAATGTTTCCGAAAAAAAAGTAGTAAAGCCAACCTTGTAGTGGGTGAGACATTCATAGGCGCTCCTCCACTGCCAGAAGGGGCTCAAGTTGACGTTGGCGATGGGGTTCGACATGTCTGCAATACAATCAAAGATCATCAATCCGGAAAGCTCGAAGTATGAAACAATCGGCAAAGCCAGTAATCAGAAGAACGGACGTACTTTCACTTCGTGCATCTGCGCCCTGAAGAAGAAAGAGAAGAGGAAGAACAAACAGCAGGCGAAGAACGGGCCTGAACTTCTCCATTTGTGGAAGGGAATACCTGGTCTGGTTGGAGGACGAGAAATATATTTGCCTTGGCCATCTGGAGGGGCAGGGTGTGTTTACATACCAATACACCTAGGTGCAAGAATATGCCAGAATTTTTGGGAAGAACAAGAAAAGACGAATTCATCAATGCCTGAGCTTC
The DNA here is from genome assembly GCA_039654915.1 of Aquilaria yunnanensis. NCBI lineage: Eukaryota > Viridiplantae > Streptophyta > Magnoliopsida > Malvales > Thymelaeaceae > Aquilaria > Aquilaria yunnanensis. Next base: position 41,653,172 of record CM077599.1, on the reverse strand, counting down.
GAAGTTTTTGATTTATCCTGGGGGAAATATCAAGAAACAGCTGTGCTGCCTCTCCTCCTTATTCTCTAAATCACCCCCTATTCTCCATCTCCACGCACTTTCGTTCTATATTTTGCCTGCCAGCCTCGTGCCTCTGGGAAGCCCACTGCGCATAAACAGCCGTTCGTCTCTTCTCTACTGCATTCTTCTAGGCAAAAGTCAATTTATTTTAACTTTTCAACTTAATTTAAAATTTTTTTTATTTTTATATATTTTTTGTCAGAACTAATTTTATTTAAAACTTAATATTATGTAAGTGTGATAATTTATTGAAAATAAAATTTTTATAATTTTATTAATTTTTTATAAATATTCTTTTCTTAATATTTAAAAATAAAAAAAAATTTATAAAAAATTAATAACACTATGAAAATTTATTTTCAAATGAATTATTATATATATATATATATATACATTGACTTTCAAATAAAATAAGTTCAAATAAAAAGAATGTAAAAATAAAGACAAACTATTCTTTTGGAGGGGTATGTCCTATGTTTCAATCATCAATCCATCTACTAAAATCTTCAATTTAAACTAGTTGAGGTCTGGCTACATGAATCCGGTGTCTTTTCATTTGGTGACAAACTCCTCATTATATTAACTAAATCAACAAGGTTTGATTTGACACTAGGAACAGTGACTTTTGCCTTTTTTTGCAGTTTGCTGAATTTTGCCTCTTTTTTTCTTTCATTTGTTGTTTGCAGTCCGTAATTCCTACCTCTATTTTTTTTTTCTGTTTTGTCCACCCCGCCTGTTTTCCCTGTAGCAACAGTAACTTTTTCTTATTCTTTTTTCCTTCGCTAAATTTTGCTTTTTTGTTCCCCTTCAATTGTTGTTTCTAGCTCGTGCCTAAAAACAGTGAAATATATGCACCCCACCCCCCCCCCCCCTCTCTTTTTTATTTTGCATTTGGGTTGTTCTTTTACCCCTGTATTATTATTATTATTTTCATTTTGGTTTTTGGGCCTAGAATTGTTACCTTTCTTTGCATTTTGTTTTTTTTTTTGTGTTTGGGCTGTGTTTCCTTGTGTTTTTTTTCGAGCTTTTTGCTGAAAAAGGATAAATGAAAAAATTGGTCTTCTATATTTGTTTACGATGATATCTTCTAGTCCTCAGATTTCAAAAGTAGGTATTTTACTACTCTCATAAACTTTTAATCAGTGTTTTAGGCCTCCCAACTTTCATTAATTACTGATTTCTCCTAAAAGCCTAAATTCATTGCACACCTTTCAATAATTTAAATTGTTTAGCTCTTTTTTATTGATCTTATCTTTTTTTTTTTTTAATTCATATTTTTTTAATATTTTTTCTTATAAATATAATGGATATGAAAAATTGAATATCAATCAGTCCTCCCGCAACAACGCGTGGGTCACAATCTAGTGGAGTCCTAAAACGCATGATCACATTGTACTAATTTTATCTACATTTTGATCTCCTTATATGGTTCACGCATTCTTGTATCTCTCCTTTTGCTCTCGTGCACTTGCACAATTATTAGCTAACATCAGATATACTTGCATCTTCCAAGGACAGCCCTAACTTTTGGCATAATTATCACTACATTATTTCATTTGTCCCAAAAAAGATGAAATATATTTTTTTTTACGTTGTCCCAAAAAGAATGGAGTATTTCACTTTATGGAAAGTTTTTAATTTCCAATTTAACATACTATCTTCATAGGAATCTTTTTAATTATCATTTAAACTTTCTGTACACATAACATAAAAAAAAATCTAATCTAATTATATATATATATATATATATATATACATGACAATTTCTAGGGAGGTTTTAATCTTTTCCTCAATTAATACCCTAAATAATTGTCACGAGTCATTTTTTCGTGTTTTCCTTTTTTTGTACAAATTGTGTATTTGGGGATGAAAAGTGAAAATCTAGATGTACCTCCATTAAAACTAATGGAAACATAAACCACGTTAGTATTTTGTAGTTAATAAATGCTGATTTGGTACAATCGAACCATGATTTAAATATATAGACAGTATCATAAAAGTAAATTGAATTAAGCCTTTAATCAAGGGAAGTAAATGAATAAAATTGTCAAAATGCACAAGGAAAGTAAATAAATAAAATTAAATCATTTTAACACAGAAATACGTTAATACTTCCGTCCATCATGTTTTCAAATTGAAAAGGAAATATTCATTTACATAGTAAATTAAATCCTAAATTGTTGCCGAATTTTTTCATAACAATTAAAAAGGAAATGTTGTGAGCAATTACATACTAATCCATGTTATACTTAATATATATCTGTAAACTAATTGTGACTACATTCCTTATCTAATTACGTTTTTTATGAATTTATTACTTAAAAAATTATTTCATCCATTGACAAAAAAATATACAGGTCAAGTTATTGATTTACGCATTTATTTCTATCCATTGTTAATGGAAATGTTTTGGGTTTCCATTCAATATATTGTGCTATATATACACAAACAAAAATTTAACCCATGAGGGATCCATAATTTGCATGCTTTTGTCGCAGCTTTCTCTAATTTTCTATTTTGAATAATAATTCTTTTCCCTTTCCGCTGTCTTTGGTCAATCTAGCCGGCTAGCAATGTGTTCTTTCCATTGCCATTTGTTTCAAATGTCTCACTAAATTATTGGATTTAGACTAGCAATAGTTGTTCTTGATCGGCACTCTTTCCAACCTATTGCTTTGCCTGTGAGGCGAGTTTCTGAGCAGACAAATTTGCTACAAAAGACTAAGGTAGTGGATTTGGTACTTCAACATAATTTGGGGATATGGTTGTAACTGATGAAAGTTTAGGGTCCTAAAATAAAAAAAAAAACTAAAAGTTTTGAACATTTTTCATGTTTATTGTGGTAGACTTCGAACAGCTAAATCTATCAAAACTAGAGGCAACTTGACGCAACTTCATTATCCAATTGAACCAAATTAGAACGAAACTATTGTAGCCAATTTGATAGATTGAGCTGCTCGAAGTCTACCCCAATAAACATGAAAAATGTTCTAAACTTTTAGTTTTTTTTATTTTAGGACCCTGAACTTTCATCAGTTACAACCATATCCCCAACCATATCCCCAAGTTATGTTGAAGTACCAAATCCACTACCTTAGTCTTTTGTTGTGTATTTTCTATTTACCAAATTGATTAATGACAACTTTGAAACGTTTTAATTTTGGCCTAATCACCTCTAGAGCCCCTTAACTTGACTGATTCGAATGAGCTAGTTCCCTAACTTGGACTCATTATATGCTGGTCCTCTAACCAGGGGCGTAGCCAGGATATAGACTAGGGGTGGGGGCTGGTAGCCGACGGTTGCTGTTGAAAACGAAAAGAGGAGTGAATCACGTCGCACACTGACACGCCGCCGCCGTGTCAGGAGCCTTCACAAATCACAAACTAGGGGGCTCTTTGTCTCTGTGAAACTAACCCCCCTCTAATAAGTCCTAACCTACACTTACCCCCCTCTATATTCCAAAATCTACACTTATCCCCCTTTTAGCTAACTCAGTCACTAGACCCACTTTGATGGTGGGCTCCATAACAACTTAAAATTTGTAAACCAGAAACTACCCCTTAATGCCCTCTTCCATTGCGTTTCACAGCTGTTCAGTTTTCTCTTCTGGCAGTAAAGGTTTCCCTCCCTAGCCCTTGGTCTTCCTTTGCTTCTGCCTCTAGGTTCCACATCAGTCTCTACTTTTGGAGTCTACCATGGCACTTTCAACATCTTCAAATCTGTCTCCCCCAAAGAAATTAAGGCTGCTTATCCGAAATTGGCTCGCCAGGTCCACCTCTTGCTTTTGATAGAGAATGAAAGGGTGAGAAGAGATGATGGATGATCAAGACTTGTTGCCGAAATTCAGCTAAATTAAACCAAAATCGATTCCAATCCCCAAATTCAAGACCTTGGGCAATTGCATCTGTTCCCAAACAAATGGATGATCAAGATATGGTCTAGGAAGTCAAGCATCATACCCATGAGTTTGATTTCCCGAGTAGGATTCCAATGAAGTGAGGTTCTTTTTTCACCAGATTTCGATTTCCCGAGCAGGATTCTGATAAGGCTGTAGAGCTCCTTGGTCCAAATGGGGAGGAATTGCTTCTAAAAGGTTTTTGGATCTAAGTCAAATGTACAGATACTCTCGATATGGATGATCCTGCAATTGTTCGCTTACATACAAAACTTCCCCATTGCCTAGTTCGGTGGTAGCTGTGGCTCTGCACTCGATTTTCAGCTGGCTATTGATACTGGAGCTGGACTGGGAACTGGCGATCAAAGCTATTATGCTTAATGAATCATGGTGGTTCATTGTGGTGGCCCAATTATTGTATTTCATGAGCAGCAGAGTAGGTCTTGGGGCCGCACATGAAATGGCTTCTCCTGGAAAGCATTTTAAGGAATCAGGGTACATATGCTCATGTACGGTCTGGGGATTGGAGCAGATGGGTGACAAATTTGGGTTGATAGAGAAAGACAATCAGCAAGGGGTAGTTTTGGGTTTATAAAAATTGTAAGTTATGATAGGGCCCAACATCAATGTGAACAGTTACAGAGTTAGCAAAGAGGGGGGTATGTGTAGGTTTTGGAATATCCAGGGGGTAAGCGTAGGTTAGGGCTTACCCCAAGGGGATTCCTGCAAACTTCCCAAACTAAAAGAGAAAAAAAGAAATGCACCGAATCCGGATTGATTAAAATCATTTAAACAAGGTTAAAACATATTAAAGTCCTCCATTAATTTTAAAACTTACATATAGATACCTAACTTTAATTTTCCTACAATTATATCACATATTACAACTTGCCCCATAAAATTTTCCAAAATTCTAGGGGGCGGCTGCCACCCCCCGTCCCTATATAAATAAGCCCCTGCCTCTAACTTTGCAACTTTGATCTATATTAGTCCTCTAACTATATAACTTGTCATGGGTAGTCCATCCACCTCATCATCGATAATGTCGTTAGTTTTTTTTCTAAATGTTTAGCAAACTTTAGGACTGAAATACACAAAAACTAAATTAACAAGTATTGAAAAATATTTTTCCCAGACAATAAAAGAGTTTTAAAATTCTTTGTGAATCATTGATTAACCCAAACAATTCCTGATCAGTAATGAAACTGCTATGGATTATTTGATATTATTTGCGACCAAAACTAAAAACTGAGTCTTCCAGTCTTCCTCTCTCCTTGTTTCTATTCTTCCTCTAAATTTTGTCGTGTTTCTTCTTCTTCTTCTTTTCTGCCTCATCCTTCTCGATTTCTTTTTCCTTTCCCTTTAATTTCTGGTTGTGGCTTCCCCCTTGGGTGACTTTGCAGCCACACAACAGTCAATGTTCCTCGCGCCTGAACTTTGGCCTTAGTGGCAGTGTGCATCGAGTTGCCAAGTGATTTGTTCTCCACACCCACCAATTGTTCGACAAAAAGCTCAACAGATCTTGTTGGTTTTAGGATCAACAAATGAAAAATAGATGAACATAGGGCCTTAGTAAGACATAAATGTAGCTTTGGTAAAAGAATCCATCATTTCCGTTTTAGTTCAGTTGCAAGTTTTGAGCTCAATCACTGCAAATAGTTATTGGACTTTCCCTTTTCAGTTTTGAGCTCAATCACTGTGGATTGTTATTGGACTTTTCCTTTTGATCATGCTGGGATTTTTCCTTTTCAGTTTTGAAGTTATTGGACTTTGCAAAAATAGCTTACCCAAGTGTATCAATTACCCTTACTTTCAAATAAGTACTAAATCTTTTCCAATAACAATAAATCTCATACTCTTCTTTTCTTCTTCCGCATTGTGAGGGAGTAGCCAGAGGAGCTTGGCCTATTTTTGGAATGATGATGAACTGGAGAAATGGAATCCAAGGTTTGTTTTGTAAGATTTGTAGTGAACAAGTTTATCTTTCAATTGGCTTTTAGTCATCGGGAAGAGATTCGCACATCTTATTCTCCTTAAAATGAATACGAGTATTAATCAAGTCTTGCTGTCAAATATCCAACATTGAGAAGAAACGATAGTTGGATAAGATTTCGACGGCAACCAAGATAGGTATCAACTATATGCTTAGCTATGTTTTTTTTAATAAAGCCTAGCAGTGATTTTTTTTGTTTTTGGAAGGGTAAAATACCTCCTAGCCCACATTGTTTTTCTTTATTACTATTATTTTAGAGCTGTTATTGTAGATTTCAATGTTGCTAAACGTTCAGAAAAAGGTGACAGCGTTATGGCTAATGGGAGGATTAGACTAACTCGTAATGAGGTACAAAGTTGGAGGACAAACATAGGTTGAGTTTGGGTTAAAGGACTAACTCGTTTGAGTCATACAAGTTAGGGGCCCCTAGGGTCATTAGGCCTTTAATTTTTTAAAACACTTAAATTTGATCATGACTTAGTTTTGAAGTCATAACCTTTTTTTTGACATTTTCTTTTCTATAAACATAATTAGTATAAAAAGTTAATATTTTTGTTGATCTATTTGTAACAAAATGTAGATTCAAATAAAGTTCGGGCCAGTTACTAATTTTTGCTCAATACATTTAGTTTCCATAATTTTTTTTTTTGCTACTTAGAATTCTTTACACTAAAGTTGAGAGTTTTTTAAGGAGAAGGGGCCTAACATGTCTCAAACCCTAACAGTGAACATGACAACTTCGTTTCCATATTTTGATACATCCTTATCAGGTAAATTGTGTCATTAGTTCCAAATAATTACTATTGTAAATCAGTCCTCAACTCCACTCATTGCATGTTTGCATCAAACTTTTACAAAGTCCTGCATATTTGTTTCTAACGCTAAGATGAGACTTGATTAAAATAGAAACTCAATATATAAAAAATGAAAATTAACACTTTTACAAAGTATTGCTTAAATGAAAATTAAACATATCAAATTTCATTACATTCCTTACGAAAAGAACGAATTTCATTTTTATTATGTGTCAAGGTACTAAATCATAAAAAGTCCACCAATGGTGTAATTGAACATGGTTTGACCAGTGAGTGAAATGAAAAATGTTAGTTGCAAGATAAAGGACCATAGGGTTCTCCCATAAAGAACAAACATCTCTCTCCTTGTTCCTAGATCATACGAAGCGTTTGTCATTGTTTCCGGATCTAAAGAATACATGAAAAATCTTCTCTAGTTTCAGAGAAAAACCGTAAATAAGAAAATAAATTAATTATAGCATTAAGGGCAAGCAACAAACATCACGCTGAAGAAAATCTAATTTTTGGACATTTTCAAAAGTTTGAGGCATTTAGGGACATGAATAGGTCGAGAGATAAAGTTTAGGGACTTTTGGCACATCTCACCCAACATGGCAGAAGCAACATTATGGATTTTAGGAGGCACGTGATCATCACAAGGGGGTAAAAGTTGTTAACTACATAATTTGACCAAATTGAGGGGGTGAGCTGCACAAAGTTCATGTTCAGGGAGTAAATTGTCCAAGTATAGTGGCATTTTATCTAATATAGCTACAGTGGCATTCATCCACATACTTGAAATTTAGTCATTGATCTTGTTTAAGATGTCTACAATGAATAATTAAGCCAAAATGCTTGAACTCCAACGAAGTATTTGGAAGTATTTGACCTTAAGCAAAACTAGTGCTGTCAACACTTAATAGGTAGAACCTATAATTAATGGGTTGGCTAAGCTTGAACTCAATTAGAACCTTACTTACCTCAGCCCAAATTAGAGTTCAAATCCTTATCAACCTAAGCGGGTTCAGGATGTACATGCAATTGGACCCCACTGTTCAAAAGAAATGATTACATGTATATGATTTAATAATTCTACATTTCTGCAAAATTTTTAGCGGATCTTTAGTCTTCATAATATTTTTGAAGCAAAAATAGTATATCTTGTCTTGAGAAACAAAAAGTAACTATCATGTTATCGCCACACAACACAAAATTGGGAGAATTACAAGTGTGGCATAATGGTCAAAAAGCCATTATATTGTGTAATTCTCTTCATAGTGATTGAAGTATAAGGGAAAAAAGGTATAATGAACATCTTCTTAAAAGTGTTCCAAGTTGGTAACTTGGCCCCCCAAGAAAAGCCTTAAGGGTTGCTGGTTTGTCAAGCAACCTATGGACTTTTCTGTAAGGTTTTGGAAATTCGGATACTCAATTGCAAAACTCTAAAAAAAAAGCTTTGGAGAGTTACGGGAAGGATATGAATAATATAAAAAGTGCTATTGGAGGACCAAAATGCTTATGGAAGACAACTAAGGGTAGAGAAAACACAAAAAGGCATAAAGGACCAAAGTGTTCTAATGTAGGCCTTAGGATGTGTATGTCTTTGACTTAAGTCAAAGGAAGCAATTTGGAGTTTTCACACCTAGGGAGGGGTGGCTATGGCTTGTAAATGGGTAAAAAATGTTGGGCACATGTGTACCAATGAGTTTAAGACAAAGAAACCATAATAAATGAGAAAGAAAATGACATAAAGTAGGGTTAAGCTTGTTTAAGTGTGTTTTGTGCCCTTAAGCTCATTTAAGGCCATTTAAGTGGCCAATTCACTTATATCTCTCCCATTTTTTGCCTCCTCCAGCCCAAGAACACAGCCACACTTCCTCCATAGCCACCATGCCTTCAAACTCAAAACTACTTGCAATTGAAGTCAATGAAGCACAATTCAAAGCTATTTGGTGCTATTGCTTGAGTGCACTTAGGATTAAGCTTCAATTTCAGCATACCTATCAAGGTAAGGGTTCTCTTGCTCTCATGGATTTTTTTCTATATTTTCAAGCAACCATGGAGCTAAGGCTAAGCTTGGAAGAGAGCCATGAGCTTGATGAACCACGCTTAGTGAGGGGAGTGCACTTATTGAAGGTTTTGTGACCTAGTGTGAAGTGTACAAAGATGGAAGTGAAATGAGGGTTTCTAGAGCCCAAAGTTAGTAATAACTAGTTTTAAATTCCTCCTAAGACCAACAATTAGCTTGAGGAGGGTTGCCATAGTGATTTACTTAAGTTTATTACATGTTTTATGGACTAACCTATGGTAAATGTTGCTGCCACATTTCTTGTGTTTGTTGGTTGTGAATGACTGTTACATTTGGTTACTATATCTTGTATATATGCATTGTGGTTTTTTTGTTTAAGTGTCTTTGGATATAGGTTTTAATGATGGTTACATTACCTATTAAATCCAAGTGCTACCTTTACTAAGTTTCTCAATGAAACTTACTTCTCTCAATTCTATCATTTCAGGTTCAGCAGAAAGATCACATTCAAACTGACATTTTTGGTTTGAGTTTTGATCTGAAATTTCAGGTACATGAACTTCCATATGTCTAGTTATGATCTGGAATGTTTGGTGATTTTAGGAGCACATTTGGTATTTTTAATGGTGGTACTTATTGTGTTATGCAGCAATTGTCCAGCATCCTATTCTGGAGTTCATTATGTCTCAGGAACTTCTGTAACCTAGGGTGCGTATTTAGCTGAGTTAAGACCATTTTTTAGTGCATGTATGCATGTAAATGTAGTGTATATAAAATAAGACAAGTATGTGAACATTTGAATAATGTTTTGGCTATGTAAGTGATGTGGTGCAAAGCTACCTAAGTGTGAATGATGGGCTGCTTACTTGTCAATTCTGTTTTAGCCACATATGGTTGTTAAATGCAAGGGAATGTATATCCTACATGTAATGGACATATATGGGATAGCCTTGGAGGGCTTTCCCCTTGTGAATGAAGTGTTTGCACACTTATGAAATTTTGTATGAGCAAAATGGTCATAAAGTGACTAGAATTTTGACTATGCACTTAAAGTTCTATATCTCCCAGTGTAGAAGGAATCTTGGTATGAAATTTTGAACAATCCTAGATAACATCTATAGGTTGAACTAGGATTTGGAATTTATAAATTTGGAGTCCTGTAGCCAAAGATATGACATTGGAAAGTTGGCTAAATTACTGTTTATTTGGTCAAAATTTTGTAACCAACTTAAAAAATCCATAACTTGGTCCATAGGTGGGCTATTGATGTAAAACAAAATTTCTTCGTTTTCTCTAAGTCTCTACTTGATAATGGAGTAAACAAAACAGCGGGTACAAGGCTATAATGATACATTTTATTGGTGGAAATTACAAATGTAGTGGCTGGTCACTAGAACTTAACAAGATTGCTTAATGTGTGGTAGCCAAGATTAGGACTTGCCCTAGTGTTTTCCTTCTTTACTACCATGGTGTGCACGAAATATGAATATGTGTGTGATGGTTGGACCAATATGCATGTGTCTACATAGTGCCCAAGAGGGCCACTTGGGTATGCACATTAAGGGTAGTGTTCTTGTTAGTGTTGTACCCAAAAGCCAATCATGAGATGATTGTAATTTTGCACATTGAGTCATGATATTTTATTAAGGCATTAATCTAGCAATTATGTTTGTTGTTTTTTTTTCTGCGTAACTTAACAAACATAATTGTAACCCTAGAATAATGATATTCTTAAACATCTCTGGTCTAGTATTATTGTGGAGTGGGTTGCAATAATACATAACGACTAGCATATGTGGAGACTAATATGAGATATGTAGTCTACATATGGGTACAAGTTGGAGAACTTGTGTACTGGACCGACTTGCCACGAGAACACTACATGGATTGTTATATGAGTGTCATAAGTGATTCTCATAGTGATCATGGTATATGTAGTCTTTCGACCTAAGATCATCAAGGTTCCCTACATGTGAGTCACATACTTTGATACTTTCCTTTGTTGCTCGTAACTGAGTGAACTTGAAGGAGGTCATTGGGTATGTCACATATCATGCGGAGGGATTTGTATGATCAAGATGCGATTTGTCCCTCCTATGTAACGGGAGTGATATCTTCGGGGCCCCTTGATAGAGTAAGACTTAGAAAAATGTATGGCCATGCTCGCATGAGTTGATATACGATATCAATGTCATCAGTTTAAGTTGGTCTACTCGGTAATCAAGAAACCAAAGATTGGGCTATACGAGAGTGACACATTCCATGTCTCGTGCTTAGTCTTAATATCTTGGACAAAGGGACAATGGCATATATCGGTGATGATCATAAAGGTTTAGTTGAATCATCGACAATCTTGTCACTTGGGTAGCAATGATGTGTTGTTAGACACCGCTCATTGCTTATGATCATAAATGTGATTTATGATCATTGCCAACGTGGTAAAAGCCTATTGGGTCGCACACATAGAGCTATTTGGATCATTAGAGTGCATGGGCTAATAATTTGGGTTTTTGGTTTCACAATAATTTCGTATTAATAATGGGGCCAATAGTTGAGCCATTATTAAGCCCGAAATTAAAGCCTAATTGGATTAGGGCTTTGAAACCTATTAGGCCTGGAAGTTAAGTCTCACTATAAATACAAATTCTAGTGAGAAATTCGTAGGTCTCCTTGCCCTAGCCTCCCAAAAGGACAGCCGCACTCTTCTCTTGCAATTCCTTGGAGGACGCAAGCTAGCACTGCGAGCGCAAGAGAAACGCTTCTGCCGGGACATGGTGGAAGCGTGGTGATCCCGAGAGGCTCATGTGGATACCATAGAGAGCTTGAACACGTCAACTGTTCAGGTTTTGTGATTTGACTCTATAGTTGAGTGAGAGATCTCAACCAAAAATTAGGTATGAAAATTTTTGAACACCCGGTTTACCCCGTTTCAGTTGGATCCTGGAGGGTTTCGGTTAAATTCTGCTGCGCTGTTTGGCTCCCGAAACCCATCAGTGGTATCAGAGCTACTGGTGAAACCCTAAATCGGGATTGAGTGTTGAATCGCATGATGCTATGTGTTCGGTTGCTTTTCGGCCATGATTAATTAGATTGATTCATGATGCATGAAACCGGAATTTGTAATGAACATATGAGATATATGAAGAAACGACACAAATTGGTTAATGAGATTAACCCAAAATTGATAGGTATGAGATACCTATATGGATTAGGATTCTTGCAATAGTTGCAAAAACCCTAGCTTTGTTCGAATTCGGCCTATTCGGGCACCGAAAGTAAGGTATGTTTGGTGGCTCGAATGGAAGTTGTTTATAGGTCAGCAAACCACCGCCCGCTGACCGGCCAGCGGGACAGCTGTATGCGAAGCACCTCATAAATAAAAACTGGTTAATTAACGCGCGAAAATTGGCATGCATCTTTGTTGAATGAGATTTGACATGATATGCTGATTCGTGTTTGAAGCATGGTGCATGGTTATAGCCCTTGATTGGTTGTACTTGTAAATACGGCCTGCGAGTCGTGCCTTCTCTTATCACTCTCATTGTACATTCTCTTCTCACCTTACTCCCCTCGAATGTAACTTGAGGTTTCTATTATTGATGTAATGGTGCATTATGGGATCATCCAAGGTGGTATGTCTAAGGATCATCCAAAGAGGTATGTCCAAGGAGGTGACAACAAAAGGGCAGCCAAGAAAGGAAGAGAAGGAGCTTGTGAAGACTCATTTTCTTTTCTTAGGCTTTTATGATATTCTCATTGGCTTGACAATATCGCATAGTTTGGGCTATAACCATGTCACGTTTACTTTCTTAAACGCATGAGATGCATGTTTTATATTTGTATGTGATGCATGTATAAGACAATCGGAGATAACAAATTGGTGAGATCAAACGAAAAAATCCCTCAAACAAATATTAAGTCATAAATGTGATGTCTTCCAAATGTTTGCACTCGTCAAGACTTTGATCAACATTAGGTGGGTTTTCCAAAGCAAAGCACCTATGTTCATCTTGGTAAGGCGCGATGGGATAATAGTGATATCCAAATTGCTAACTTTGGGTCTAACTTAACTAAGTCATCCTAATAGGATTAGGGACTTAGAGGCATAGAGTTGGGCTTAAGCTCATGAGATGAGCTTGGACAAGTGTTGTTCACCCAACTATCCAAGAGTTGCATAAGATGCAATTGGCAAAGAGTTGCCTACCTAAATAGCTGTAACTTGAGAGAAAAGCCAAAGCTGACTCAGGTTGTGGTCAAATATGGATCTTGGCCCACTAGAATACCTTAGCGCCGAGGTGTTCCGAAATAATATCGAGGGTTATTATTTTGAGGAAAACAGTGGGAGTATCGTTTAATAAAATTCCTTATTAAATGAATTAAAATACATGACTCTTACACTGTATATTTACTGTTGTAGATAACCATGGCACAAAACATATCGACACTTTCGTTGCGATCGATCCTTGAGAAGGAAAAATTGAATGGGACCAACTTTCTCAAATGGTACCGAAACTTGAGGATAGTCCTCAAGCAAGAGAGAAACGACTATGTCCTAGAGCAGCCCATTCCAAATGAGCCTGCTGCCACTGCTCCAAGAGCTGAAAGGGATGCTCACAAGAGGCATTCTGATAATGCTTTGGATGTTGCATGCCTCATGCTTATTACCATGGAATCTGAGCTTCAAAAGCAACATGAGAACATGGGGGTGTTCGATAAGATCGAACATCTCAAAATGCTTTTCCAAGAGCAAGCTAGGCATGAGAGGTTTGAGACCTCTAAGGCATTGTTTCAGTGCAAGATGTCTGAGGGAAGTCCCGTGGGTCCTCATGTGCTCAAGATGATTGGGTACATTGAGAATCTTGAGAATTTGGGATTTGCCCTTCAGAAAGAGTTGGCTATAGATGTAGTCTTGCAATCGTTGCCTGAAAGCTACAGTTAGTTCGTCACGAACTATAACATGAACGACCTTGACAAGTCCCTTCCTGAATTGCTCAACATGTTGAGAACTGCTGAGCAAAACCTTAAGAAGGCTAAGCCCATTTTGATGGTTCAAAAGGGCAAGGGAAAGGGAAAAGCCAATAAGAAGAAGGATAAAGCTAATGCAAAGTCCAATGCTAGTTCTTCTTCAGCTGCACTGAAACCAAAGGGTGGTGTGGCAAAGGAAGGGGAGTGCTTCCATTGTAAGCAACCTGGACACTGGAAGCGTAACTGCAAGCTCTATCTTAAAGAACTTGCTAAGGAAAAAGGAAGTAAGACTTCCACTTCAGGTATTTTCGTTATAGAGGCTAACTTTTCTACTTCCTCATCTCGGGTATTGGATACTGGATGTGGATCTCACATTTGTGCAAATGTGCAGGATCTAAGTAGAAGTAGAAGATTGGCCCGAGGTGAAGTGGACCTACGTGTTGGAAATGGAGCAAGGGTTGTTGCCTTAGCAGTAGGGACTTATGTTCTCACTTTACCTAGTGGATTAGTTTTAGAATTAGACAACTGCTACTTTGTGCCTACTATTAGTAGAAATTTGATTTCTGTTTCTTGTTTGGACAAGAAAGGTTTTTCATTTATAATAAAGGACAAATGTTGTTCTATTTATTTGAATGAAATCTTTTATCGTAGTGCTCAACTTAGCAATGGGTTGTATGTTCTAGACCTCGAAGATCTAATCTATAATGTGAATACCAAGAAGGTCAGATTAAATGATTCGAACCCGACCTATCTCTGGCACTGTCGCTTGGGCCATATAAATGAGACCCGCATATCCAAGCTCCATAAGGATGGACTCTTGGACTCATTTGATTTTGAATCATATGAGACATGTGAGTCATGTTTGCTGGGCAAGATGACCAAAGCCCCATTCACAGGACAAAGTGAAAGGGCTAATGATTTACTAGGACTCATACATAGTGATGTATGTGGCCCTATGTCTACACAAGCTAGAGGAGGTTTCCAATACTTCATTACTTTGACTGATGACTTTAGCATATATGGCTATGTGTATCTTATGAGACACAAGTCAGAATCCTTTGAAAAGTTCAAAGAATTCAAGAATGAAGTAGAGAATCAACTCAAGAAGAGTATCAAAGTGCTTCGATCAGATCGAGGTGGAGAGTACTTGGATTGAGAATTCCTTGACTATCTGAAGGAGCGTGGTATAGTATCACAACTCACTCCACCAGGTACACCTCAATGGAATGGTGTATCTGAAAGGAGAAATCGAACTCTATTAGACATGGTTCGCTCTATGATGAGTAAAGCTGACCTACCAAACTCCTTTTGGGGACATGCTCTAGAGACAGCTGCTTTTACACTAAACTGAGTTCCATCCAAATCGGTTCAAAAGACACCATATGAGATATGGAGTGGGAGGCGTCCCAATTTGTCTTTTATGAAGATTTGGGGCTGTGACGCTTATGTGAAACGTCAATCCTCTGACAAACTAGGGCCCAAATCTAAAAAATGCCTTTTTGTTGGGTATCCCAAATAAACAAAGGGTTACTATTTCTACAATATTTCTGAGCAAAAAGTGTTTGTTGCTCAAACTGGTGTCTTTTCGGAGAAAGAGTTTATCTCTAAAGGAACTAGTGGGAGGAAAGTAAAACTTGAAGAAATTCAAGAACAACAAGGAGACATCGAACCTAAAATGGAACTTGAACAGACATCACAAGATGTTGTTCAAGAGTCTGTTCCTGTAGCACAAAGCCCACGTAGGACTGGTAAGATTTGGCGTGAGCCTGAGAGATATGGATTTTTCGTGACTCACACCGGTGATGTGATGCTCATGGATCAGGATGAGCCCACAACCTACCAACAAGCTATGTCGGGGCCTGACTCTAAGAAGTGGCTAGTGGCCATGAAATTCGAGATGGAATCCATGTATGAAAACCAAGTATGGACTTTGGTTGACCTACCTGAAGGGGTAAAACCCATAGGGTGCAAATGGGTTTTCAAGAAGAAAGCTGACATGGATGGTAATGTGATTACCTTTAAGGGACGATTAGTTGCAAAAGGTTTCAAGCAAATTCATGGTATTGACTATGATGAAACTTTTTCACCAGTTGATATGCTTAAATCCATCCAAATTTTATTTGCTATTACTGCACACTATGATTATGAGATATGGCAAATGGATGTCAAAACTGCATTCCTAAATGGAAAGCTACTTGAGGATGTGTACATGACACAACCTGAGGGTTTTGTCACTCCTGAGAATGCCAATAAATTGTGCAAGTTGCAAAGGTCAATTTATGGACTGAAGCAAGCTTCTCGAAGTTGGAATCTTCATTTTGATGAAGCAATCAAAGAGTTTGGTTTTATCAAAAATGAAGATGAACCTTGTGTCTACAAGAAGGTTAGTGGGAGCGCTATTGTCTTCTTGGTGTTGTATGTAGATGACATACTACTCATCGGGAATGACATTCCTGAGCTACAGTCTGTGAAGACTTGGCTAGGGAAATGTTTCTCTATGAAGGACTTGGGTGAAGCAGCCTATGTGTTAGGCATCAGGATCTATAGAGATAGATCTAGAAAGCTTCTTGGCCTAAGTCAAAGTACATATATTGACAAGGTGCTAAAGAGGTTTAGCATGCAAGATTCCAAAAAAGGATTCTTGCCCATGTCACATGGTATAACTCCTTCTCGATCTCAATGTCCGAGTACACCCGAGGGGAGAGAGCACATGAGTAAGATTCCATATGCCTCAGCAATTGGATCTATCATGTATGCCATGATATGTACTCGTCCCGATGTCTCATATGCTTTGAGTATGACAAGTAGGTACCAATTGAACCCCGGTGAGAGTCATTGGACAGCTGTTAAGAACATCCTTAAGTACTTATGAAGGACTAAGGATGCATTCTTGGTTTTTTGAGGGGAAGATGAGCTCGTTGTAAGGGGTTACACCGATGCATGCTTCCAATCCGATAAGGATGATTTTAGATCGCAATCTGGTTATGTGTTTTGTATTGGTGGTGGTGCTGTGAGCTAGAAGAGTTCAAAGCAAGAGACAGTAGCTGACTCTACAACAGAATCTGAGTACATTGCCGCCTCTAAGGCTGCAAAGGAGGCAGTTTGGATCAAGAAGTTCATCACTGAACTTGGAGTGGTTCCAAGCATTGCCAACTCGATAGAGCTCTATTATGACAATAATGGAGCAATCGCATAGGCTAAGGAACCTTGATCTCACCAGCGATCCAAACACATACTCCGACGCTATCATCTCATCAGGGAGATCATTGATAGGGGTGATGTAAGGATATGCAGGACTTCGACAGATAGCAACATTGCTGATCCGCTGACAAAGCCCCTTACGCAGCAAAAGCATGATAGCCATTCTAGGTCCATCGGTATTCGATGCATGGATGATTGGCTTTAGTGCAAGTGGGAGATTGTTAGTGTTGTACCCAAAAGCAATCATGAGATGATTGTAATTTTGCACATTGAGTCATGATATTTTATTAAGGCATTAATCTAGCAATTATGTTTGTTGTTTTGTTTCTGCGTAACTTAACGAACATAATTGTAACCCTAGAATAATGATATTCTTAAACGTCCCTGGTCTAGTATTATTGTGGAGTGGGTTGCAATAATACATAACGACTAGCATATGTGGAGACTAATATGAAATATGTGGTCTACATATGGGTACAAGTTGGAGAACTTGTGTACTGGACCAACCCACCATGAGAACACTACATGGATTGTTATATGAGTGTCATAAGTGATTCTCATAGTGATCATGGTATATGTAGTCCTTCGACCTAAGATCATCAAGGTTC
The DNA here is from genome assembly GCA_039654915.1 of Aquilaria yunnanensis. Classification (NCBI taxonomy): domain Eukaryota; kingdom Viridiplantae; phylum Streptophyta; class Magnoliopsida; order Malvales; family Thymelaeaceae; genus Aquilaria; species Aquilaria yunnanensis. Next base: position 41,635,626 of record CM077599.1, on the reverse strand, counting down.
CCTACATGTGAGTCACATACTTTGATACTTTCCTTTGTTGCTCATAACTGAGTGAACTTGAAGGAGGTCATTGGGTATGTCACATATCATGTGGAGGGATTTGTATGATCAAGATGCGATTTGTCCCTCCTATGTAATGGGAGTGATATCTTCGGGCCCCTTGATAGAGTAAGACTTAGAAAAATGCATGGCCATGCTCGAATGAGTTGATATACGATATCAATGTCATCAGTTTAAGTTGGTATACTTGGTAATCAAGAAACCAATGATTGGACTATACGAGAGTGACACATTCCATGTCTCGTGCTTAGTCTTAATATCTTGGACAAAGGGACAATGGCATATATCGGTGATGATCATAAAGGTTTAGTTGAATCATCGACAATCTTGTCACTTGGGTAGCAATGATGTGTTGTTAGACACCGCTCATTGCTTATGATCATAAATGTGATTTATGATTATTGCCAACGTGGTAAGAGCCTATTGGGTCGCACACATAGAGCTATTTGGATCATTAGAGTACATGGGCTAATAATTTGGGTTTTGGTTTCACAATAATTTCGTATTAATAATGGGGCTAATAGTTGAGCCATTATTAAGCCCGAAATTAAAGCCTAATTGGATTAGGGCTTTGAAACCTATTAGGCCTGGAAGTTGAGTCTCACTATAAATACAACTTCTAGTGAGAAATTCGTAGGTCTCTTCGCCCTAGCCTCCCAAAAGGACAGCCGCACTCTTCTCTTGCAATTCCTTGGAGGACGCAAGCTAGTACTGCGAGCGCAAGAGAAACGCATCTGCCGGGACATGGTGGAAGCGTGGTGATCCCGAGAGGCTCGTGTGGATACCATAGAGAGCCTGAAACGTCAACTGTTCAGGTTTTGTGATTCGACTCAACAGTTGAGTGAGAGATCTCAACCGAAAATTAGGTATGAAAATTTTTGAACACCCGGTTTACCCCGTTTCACTTGGATCCTGGAGGGTTTCGGTTAAATTTCACTGCGCTATTTGGCTCCCGAAACCCATCAATTCTGATAGCCTATAGAACATTACCAATTCTAGGAGTCTAAATGTACAATTTTGGCACCATAATTGGACTACCCTGAAATGGATAATGATCATCTCTTCAAACAATATTCTATGGCATTTTAACCCCTGAAGTTTCATACTGCTTTTTACCAAGATCTTAAAACTTTTTTCTTCACTTTATTTTTTCTTCAAACATATGAAAAAAGACAAGAGACCCATTGGGCATAATAAAAAGTTAAAGGGTCAGGTGGCTGGAAAAGTACAACTTTTGGAGCTAAAATGGGCCTTTTGCCTTTTATATTGTTTACAAAGGGAAAAGTACTAAAAAAATCATTGTAGTTATGGTGTTGTGCCGATTGGGTCATAATTGTTATGGGTGGTTCCGATGTCAGCACTAATGTTAGTGTGTGGTTCTAAGTTGCCTACTAGGCCATTAGTTTGCTGACCTATAAACAAAAGTGTAAGTGTGCATGTGACGTGGTGTTTTTCATCCCGCCAAAAGTAGAAGCTAAAGTGTTTAGGTTAGCAGACAACTTGGTGGGTAAGGAAAATCCTTAATCTAGTTTAGCAAGAAATGTTCATTTGGTAAGGGAGAAGCAAACTTGACAAACTCGTTTAAGATCCCCAGCGGGTAGCGATCATGGTGGAATTAGCGAACGAAGGTGAAGAACTCCTCACGTATAAGTCGTACAAAAAGGGAAGTGTTCTTTGTTGTTCGGTTTGAAAAAATTCCCAATAACTAGTTTATATAGATGTAATAAAATAGAAAATTATGCTTTGATATGACAAAAATGGTGGTTATTTTGCCTAAAAATACATGTGCCTTTGATAGGGTTTGATATATGAGTATTTATGTTCATAAGGGTTTTACATTATGAGTTGGTTGTGTCTTGTGAAATGGGTTGTATATGTGTTGTTTTGTTGTTTGATTAGATTGCTTAAGTGTGTTTCTAAGTCTTGAATGAGTGATCATGAAGATGGTAAGCTTACCTAAGTTTTTTATCATCAATGCACGTTGTTTGATGGTGAGCCTAGCATGTTTTTCAAATTTACTCTTCACATTGGTGAAAGATTTCAATGCTTTCCTTTCAAATACGAGGGTGGAAAATAAGAAGTATATGTAGGCATCAATTACTTTTTTTTTCATGGGTTGGTTTTGAGAATTTCATTAGAAGAAAAGGTATTAAAAATGTGAAGTCAATGCACTTCCAAAAGACTTGGGCAGTTATCAAGGTGCATTCAGATGTAAAGCAGATCTATGATGAAGATTCAGGTATTGAAGCGTTAGAGCTTTTGTATAATAGAGAGGCAGTTACACTTGTGTGTACAACATACAGGTTGTTTTAGTTCATTTACCGTTATTGGAGTGGAGAAAAACATAGACATAATGGTTGAAGATGTTGTTGTAGCTAGTTTGAATAAAAATGGAATGGACGTTGGAAGGGAAGATGATAAGAGTGGCATTATTAGTTAAGATGCAAGTGCCTCAATTACAATGGTTTGTGGAAGGCAAGATGCTAACAATGGCTTAAAAAAATATGATGCAAGGGCGAATTATGCAAAACCCTCAAGGAAATATGACCAAAATAAGTTCAACTTTGTAATTAGTAATGAGGGTGAAGAGGATGAGGCAATAGGTAGTGAGTTAGAAGATGAGGATTATGATGTAGAGGGTGAGGAGGTAAGGAAATCTGACAGTAAGATTGAGTTAGATGAAGGTGATAGAGAATGCATAAACAAAAGATGTGGTTCAAAGGGCACTAGCCATTTAGACTTTGATGATCATGAGAATGAGTGTTCAGATAGTGATGATGGAGGGGATGGGACAAAGGCAAACCTGAAAGTGAGGAGGAATAAGTACCCAAAGTACAACCCCAATAGGGAGGTTGTTAAATTTAAGGTTGGCATGAGGTTTAAGGACAACAAGGAGTTTAAAGATGCTGTTATTGAATATATAATACAAAATTGTAGAGATGTATGGTGGAAAGTAAATGATAGCAAAAAGCTTGAGCTTAAGTATACACCAAACTGCCCATGTCATATATGGGTTTCATATAATAAAAATTTGAAGTGTTGGTAGATCAAGAGCCAGAGATTGGAGCATAACTATGAGAAGAAGTTTAAGTTAAGATTGGTAAAAACTAAATGGATTGCTAAGAGGTTTCCTAGAATACCGAGGGATGAGCCTACATTGAGAATAAAACATTTTCAAATGAAAGTAAAGGATGAACTAAAGCTACATATAACTGTGTGAAATGATTAAGAGTCTTACCACTTATGTACCACCGTAGAATTATTTACCACACTTGACCATTTTTAGATGCCCCAAGTCCCAGGTCAATAGCATGTTTTGTAGGCCAATCAAAATAATGCTAGCAAACTTAACCAAGTAGCCTTCTTGGCACAATGTAGAAACATGTATAATGGTCCAACCATAATATACATTTAAATTTAAGCTTGTTTGGCCAGGAGGATACTTGTCAAAGGTTCAAACTTGAATGTTGCATATCAATTTCTGGGTTAACTATGCATTTAAACACAAACACTTGTACTCATAATGCACTTAGTACTATTTTATGTGTCCAAATATTCATGCCATGTCCAACTCAATTTCTACCCATGTCCCCCTGTACCCTAAAGGTTCTAAAACCTTTAACATACTTAAAAATTCATGGGGTAGCAAGTTTGAAACATTAAATCCATCTAGAAATGCAATTATGAATTTTCTAACCATCAGGGTGGAAATGCCCAAATGAACAGTATATAGCCAAATTTGGAAGGGCAGCATATCTTGAACTACAAAAATTTCAATTTAGGTGGTTCAAAATCCCAATTCTTTCTTATTAAGAGTCCTAATTTCTATCTAAATTTTATACTTGAACCCAACTTGTATAGAAAGTTATGACCTTTGGACTGAATGGTACCCAAAATGTGTAACCAATCGCTAAAATACCCTTAAAAAATTTCATAATAAATTACACACTTCACTTGTATGAGCAAACCCAACTTTTTCAGGTCCAAAAATGTATTGGACACTTGGAAAAGTCACTCCGCTGAATTTAGAATAATTCCAAATGTATTTAGCAAAAGTTCTATCAAAACAGCCCATAAACATCACAATGGACAGAATTGCTTCACTCAACATCATACAATATTAATGGTTCATTTACATGTATAGATGCATCATACATTAGCCCTAGATTAGTTTGTTACATATAGTAACTTCTTGGAGGTCTTTGCACTAAATATACACTCCAAATGGCTCAAAAGATAGCAGCTGCATAGGGTAGAAAGTACCAACACTAAAATTAGTAAATCTAATTTAAAAATCATAAAAATATCTAGTTTAATACTAGACATATTAAATATAATATACATAAAATTTCAATAGAAAATTAAACTTATAAGTATTAGACCTAGTGCTCTCTTTCCAAATCCCTTAAAATAAAGACACTAAAAGGTAAGTTCTTTTGTGAAGAACTTAATAAGGGCTTTAAGTTAAAATCTCTAATACCAACATCCAACCTAAAATCCAAAGACACAAAAACACCCAATATGTACAAATATAGCAACCATATACACAAATAAAACACCACAGCAACCATATGTAATATGATGCACACAATTCATTAGGGTTAGTCAATATAACTCAATAAAATGTTAAGAAAACACTATGGCAGCCCTCCTCAAGCTTTTAGTTAGTCTTAAAAGGCTTTAGGTCATAACTAGTACTAACTTGGGTTCCAGAAACCCCTCATTCTTGCTACTATCTTTGCATAGAAAATAATAAAATTGAAACCTTGCATACTACAATCCCTTTAACTCACACTTAGTTCCTTAAGCGTTTTACTCTATTTCAAGCATGGTATTTGCTTTATGGACATTTGATCATTAATAGTGATTAATAAAAAGTCTAAGAACACAATAAAACCCTTAACTTAAATGTAGAAACCAAAGAACCCTAGGAAGAGTCTATGAAACCTTCCTTGCACTCAGTTTAGATTTTCTTCCTCCTCTTGTTCCCAATGCCTCTCCAGTAGGTTTTGCTGATATTAATGGGGTCATAGAAGCTTAGGAAAGAGGTTAGGGTTGCTGGAATGTTTTGATAGCAACCAGAGGTATGGAAAACCCTAGAAAACCTGAAAACTAGGTCTTTGGTGCGTTTGGATAGAGTTTGGCTATTTTTTATTGGCTTTCTCTTGTGCTCTTGAGTGATGGTGGCTATGGAGGTTGGTGAAGGAGCTTTGGGAAAATTTTTTGGCTACTAAGGTTGAATGGAAGGGATGAAATAAAGAAATATGTAGACATTTCTTCCTATTTCCTTTCTTACCTCATCTTTGACTTAACTCCAAGATAATCATGGAGCCAACATGATGTTTTTGTAAGTTTTGGGACATTTTGGACTAGGTATGGCTGGCCATCTAAGGGATGGAAGAATGTAGATATTTTTTTAATTTTTTGACCTTGGTTAAACATCATTATTGATGGGTTTCGGGAGCCAAACAGCACAGCGAAATTTAACCGAAACCCTCCAGGATCCAAGTGAAATGGGGTAAACCGGGTGTTCAAAAATTTTCATACCTAATTTTCAGTTGAGATCCTTCTCTCAATTGTAGAGTTGAATCACAAAACCTGAACAATTAACGTGTTCAGGCTCTCTATGGTATCCACACGAGCCTTTCAGGATCACCACGCTTCCGCCACGTCCCGGCAGATGCGTTTCTCTTGTGCTCGCAGTGCTAGCTTGCGCCCTCCAAGGAATTGCAAGAGAAGAGTGCAGCTGTCCTTTTGAGAGGCTAGGGCAAGGAGACCTACGAATTTCTCACTAGAAGTTGTATTTATAGTGAGACTCAACTTCCAGGCCTAATATGTTTCAAAGCCCTAATCCAATTAGACTTTAATTTCGGGCTTAATAATGGCTCAACTATTGGCCCCATTATTAATACAAAATTATTGTGAAACCAAAACCCAAAATATTAGCCCATGCACTCTAATGATCCAAAGAGCTCTATGTGTGCGACCTAATAGGCTCTTACCACGTTGGCAATGATCATAAATCACATTTATGATCATAAGCAATGAGCGGTGTCTAGCAACACATCATCGCTACCCAAGTGGCAAGATTGTCGATGATTCGACTAACCCTTTATGATCATCACCGATATATGCCATTGTCCCTTTGTCCAAGATATCAAGACTAAGCACGAGACATGGAATGTGTCACTCTCGTATAGCCCAATCTTTGGTTTCTTGATTACCAAGTAGACCAACTTAAACTGATGACATTGATATCGTAAATCAACTCATGCGAGCATGGCCATGCATTTTTCTAAGTCTTACTCTATCAAGGGGCCCGAAGATATCACTCCCGTTACATAGGAGGGACAAATCCCATCTTGATCATACAAATCCCTCCGCATGATATGTGACATACCCAATGACCTCCTTCAAGTTCACTCAGTTACGAGCAACAAAAGAAAGTATCAAAGTATGTGACTCACATGTAGGGAACCTTGATGATCTTAGGTCGAAGGACTACATATACCATGATCACTATGAGAATCACTTATGACACTCATATAACGATCCATGTAGTGTTTTCATGGTAGGTAGGTCCAGTACACAAGTTCTCCAACTTGTACCCATATGTAGACTACATATCTCATATTAGTCTCCACATATGCTAGTCATTATGTATTATTGCAACGCGCTGCACAATAATACTAGGCCAGGGACGTTTAAGAATATCATTATTCTAGGGTTACAATTATGTTTGTTAAGTTACGCAGAAACAAAACAACAAACATAATTGCTGGATTAATGCCTTAATAAAATATCATGACTCAATGTGCAAAAATACAATCATCTCATTATTAGCTTTTGGGCACAACACTAACAATTATAACCTAAAGGTAAAGTATGGACACTTTGGTACCTTAGTTGTCCATTGTCTTAAATATAGGTCTTTGTCTTTCTTTGCATTTTGGCCCCTAATAATACTCTTAATACCTTCAATGTCCTTACTTTCCATGTCCCTCCATAAGCCTCTTTTATAATTTTGTGCAATTGAGTACCCAACCTTTGTAACCTTATAATTTAGTCCATATGTTACTTTCAAAATAAGCAATCCATTAAGGCCTTCTTAAGGACGAAGTTATCACTATGCGCACCACTTAAAGGTGTTTGTATTGAATACTTTATACTTCACAATACATACACTATGATGAAAATTAAAGCATATAACTTTAGGTCCTTATATTGTAATTTTTCCATTTTGTGAAGGTGTTAACAAATAGGGTTAAGGAACTAGTGAGACATGAGCTGAAAGGAAATTATAAGCATGAGTATGGTCTATTGAGTGGCTATTCAGGTGAAATAAAGAGGTCAAATCCTAGGATTGCTGTTCAGTTTGATTTAATTCCAACAAGGGATATTTCTTATGCCATTTTTAAGTGGTTGTATATATGTTTTCAAGTGTGCAAACAGGGTTTTCTCTCTGGATGTAGGTGTCTGATTAGGGTTAATGGTTTTTTTTAATGGATTTGTGAATAAGGGTTATTGGCTGCAACTGGGAAGGATGCAAAAGATGAAATGTTTCCAATTGCATAGGCAGTTATAAAGGTTGAAAACAGAGATTCTTGGGCATGGTTCTTAGATTGTTTGATTTCAGATTTAAATATTGGAGATGGATATGGATGGACAATAATTTCTAACCAGTTGAAGGTATTATATTATTTAAGAAATTTTAGTCATTTAAGTCATTATTATGTTATCTAATTTCATGTTTATTTGCAAGGACTTCTTCAAGCGGTTGAATCATTACTTCCAAATGTAGAGCATAAAAGATTTGCAAGGCACATATGTGCTACCTTGGGCTATAAGCATCCTAGAGATATCTTTAAGGCACGATTTTAGGCTACTGCAAATAGCACTTGCATGACTCAATTTCAAGATAGTTTGGAAGCACTTAAAGAATATGCACCTAATGCAAAACAGGATGCGCTTAAAGTAAATCCAAAGCATTTGGTGCAAAGCCTTTTTCAGGAAGGATATAAAAGGTGATATTAACCAAAATAATATATGTGAGGCTTTTAATGGAGTTAGGCATGTGATCACAGTAAAGCATAAGCCTATATATTCTATGCTAGAGGACATATGTAGATATATCATGAGAAGGTTTGTAAAAAAATGTAGGGAAGCCCAAAGATGGACTGGACAATATGGAAAAACCGTGTTAAAAAAGTTTTGAAAGTAAGTGAAAGACCATCATCACTAGGACATAGTCTGCAATAAGGAGGATGATTTTGAAGTTAGCTCAAGAATGGAAAAATATGCTATGAAATTAATGAGAGAAGCTGTTCTTGTGAAAGTTAGGAATGGACATATATTGACTCAGGCTTCACCATATAGAATGTATATGCTCCTGAGGCATGAATAACCTATAATATTACTTCATGTTAGTTAGTTATTATTGTTTTTTTTTTCATGTATACAGCCTAGAAGACAATAACAGAAGATACTGAACTATGGAAGGCATGGCAGGAGTGCTAAAGGCAACATGAGCTATCCATAGACAAAATGGCATATATGTTATGTCTTTTGTAACAAACTAGAGCTAGTTTAGATGGGGAGTATAGTCTTACTTTTAAATGGTTGATTATTTTATAACTAGCATTTTGGGGCAGTAGGGTGAAAATGATTGTGTTATGTAAAAGACCCAATTCTTTTGCCCAATACATTGATATATGAATATTCTAGAGTAATTATGAATGACCAATAAAATGGCCCTGACTTTTGAATGAGGAAGAGTTATTATGTCACAATGACAATCCAACATACTTTTGCTATTAAACATTTACAACTAAACAAAACAGAGTGCAACTGCATACATAAATGCTTGATCATTCATTAAAGATCTCTTAGTCAAAGAACCAAAATACAATCTTTTGGTAGTATAACAAAATACATATTGTAGGGGGTAAAACATTAACAAAAGAATACATATATTCGAAGAGCCCCAAAACATACAACATGTCCAATACAAACTGCCATCACCTATCGCTACATTACTGACTTCACCTAGGCTACTCAAGCAATACTATAACCACAATCCTATAGGGTTTTGCGAGCCAAACAAGTGTAGTAAAATATAACCAAAACCCTCCAGAATCGAAGTGAATCGGGGTAAACCGGGTGTTCGAAATTTGCATACCTAATTCGGTTGAGATCTTTCACCCAATTGTTGAGTCAAATCATAAAAATTGAACCGTTGACATGTTCAAGCTCTCTATGGTATCCATATGAGCCTCTCGGGATCACCACGCTTCCACCACGTCCCGGTAGATGCGTTTCTCTTGCGCTTGCAAGGTTAGCTTGCGTCCTCCAAGGAATAGTAAAAGAAGAGTACGGCTGGAACCTTTGGAAGGCTAGGGCAAAAAGCTATGAATTTCTCACTATATGATGCATTTATAGTGAAACTCAACTTTCAAGCCTAATGGGTTTCAAAAGCCCTAATCCAATTAGGCTTTAATTTCGGGCTTAATAATGGCTCAACTTTTGGGCCAATTATTAATATGAAATTGTCATGAAACCATAACCCAAATAAATTAGCCCATGCACTTAAATAATCCAAATAGGCTTTATGTGTGCGACCCAATAGGCTCTTACCATGTTGGTAATGATCATAAATCACATTTATGATCATAAGCAATGAGCGGTGTCTAGCAATACATCATTGCTACCCAAGTGACAAAATAGCCGGTGATTCGACTAGACCTTTATGATTATTATTCGTATATGACATTGTATTTTTTTCTAAGATACAAGACCAAGCATGAGAAATGGAATGTGTCAGTCTCGTATAGCCTGATCTATGGTTTTTTTATTACCGAGTGGACTAACTTAAACTGATGACATTGATATCGTATATCAACTCATCCAAGCATGGCCATGCATTTTCTTAGTCTCACTTTATTAAGGACCCTGAAGATATCACTCCCATTCCATAAGAGCGACAAATCCTATCTTGATCATACAAAACCCTCCGCATGATATGTTACATATCCAATTACCTCCTTCAAGTTCACTCAGTTATAAGTAACAAAGGGAAGTATCAAAGTATGTGACTCATATGTAGGGAACCTTGATGACCTTAGGTCAAAGGACTACATATACCATGATTACAATGAGAATCACTTATGACACTCATATAACGATCCATGTAGTATTCTCATTGTGTGTCAGTCCAGTACACAAGTTCTCCAACTTGTACCCATATGTAGACTACTTCTAAGATACAAGACCAAGCATGAGAAATGGAATGTGTCAGTCTCGTATAGCCTGATCTATGGTTTTTTTATTACCGAGTGGACTAACTTAAACTGATGACATTGATATCGTATATCAACTCATCCAAGCATGGCCATGCATTTTCTTAATCTCACTTTATTAAGGACCCTGAAGATATCACTCCCATTCCATAAGAGCGACAAATCCTATCTTGATCATACAAAACCCTCCGCATGATATGTTACATATCCAATTACCTCCTTCAAGTTCACTCAGTTATGAGTAACAAAGGGAAGTATCAAAGTATGTGACTCATATGTAGGGAACCTTGATGACCTTAGGTCAAAGGACTACATATACCATGATTACAATGAGAATCACTTATGACACTCATATAACGATCCATGTAGTATTCTCATTGTGTGTCAGTCCAGTACACAAGTTCTCCAACTTGTACCCATATGTAGACTACATATCTCATATTAGTCTCTACATATGCTAGTCGTTATGTATTATTGTAACCCCCTCCACGAAAATACTAGATCAAGAACATTTAAGAATTTCATTATTCTAGGGTTATAATTATGTTTATTATGTTACGCAGAAACAAAACAACAAACATAATTACTAGATTAATGCCTTAATAAAATATCATGACTCAATGTGTAAAAATACAATCATCTCATGATTAGCCTTTGGGCACAACACTAACAATCTCCCACTTGCACTAATGCCAACCATCATGTATATAATACCAATGGACCTAAAATGGCTATCATGCTATTGCTGCATAAGGGGTTTATCAACGGATCAGCAATGTTGCTGTCTATTGAAGTCTTGCGTATCCTCACATCACCCTTCTCGATGATCTTCTTGATGAAATGATAGTGTTAGAATATGTGTTTGGATCGCTAGTGAGATCGAGGTTCCTTAGCCTGTGTGATTACTCCATTGTTGTCACAATAGAGCTCTATCAGGTCAGCAATGCTTGGAACCACTCCAAGTTCTGTGATAAACTTCTTGATCCAAACAGCTTCCTTCATAGCATCAGAGGTGACAATGTACTCAGATTCTATTGTAGAGTCGGCTACTATCTCTTGCTTTGAACTCTTCCAACTCATAGCACCACCACCAATACAAAACACATAACGGGATTGTGATCTGAAATCATCTTTATCAGATTGGAAGCTAGCATCTGTGTAACCCTTTACAACGAGCTCATCTTCATCTCCAAAGATCAAGAATGCATCCTTAGTCCTTCATAAGTAGTTAAGGATGTTTTTAACAGTTGTCCAGTGACTCTAAATGGGATTCGATTGGTACCTGCTCGTCATACTCAAGGCATATGAGACATCAGGATGAGTACATATCATGGTATACATGATAGATCTATTTGCTGAGGCATATGGAATATTACTTATGCGCTTTCTCTCCTCGGGTGTACTCGGATACTGAGATCTGAAAAGAGTTATATCATATGACATGGGCAAGAATCCTTTCTTGGAATCTTGAATGCTAAACCTTTTTAGCACTTTGTCAATGTATGTACTTTGACTTAGGCCGAGTAACCTTCAAGATCTATCTCTATAGATCCTAATGCCTAACACATAGGCTGCTTCACCCAAGTTCTTCATAGAGAAACATTTCCCTAGCCAAGTCTTCACAACCTGTAGCTTAGGAATGTTATTCCCGATGAGTAGTATGTCATCTACATATAACACCAAGAAGATAATAGCGTTCCCACTAACCTTATTATAGACACAAGGTTCATCTTCATTTCTGATGAAACCAAACTCTTTGATTGCTTCATCAAAATAAAGATTCCAACTTTGAGAAGCTTGCTTCAATCCATAAATGGACCTTTGCAACTTGCACACTTTATTGGCATTCTCAAGAGTGAAAAAACCCTCAGGCTGTATCATGTACATATCTTCAAGTAACTTTCTATTTAGGAACGCAGTTTTGACATTCATTTGCCATATCTCATAATCATAGTGTGCAGCAGTAGCCAACAAAATTCAGATGGATTTAAGCATGGCAACTGGTGAAAAAGTTTCATCATAGTCAGTACCATGAATTTTCTTGAAACCTTTTGCAACCAATCATCCCTTAAAGGTAATCACATTACCATCCATGTCAGTTTTCTTCTTGAAAATCCATTTGCACCCTATAGGTTTTACCCCTTCAGGTGGGCCAACCAAAGTCCATACTTGGTTTTCATGCATGGATTCCATCTCGAACTTCATGGCCTCTAGCCACTTCTCAGAGTCATGACCTGATATAGCTTGTTGTTAGGTTGTGGGCTCATCTTGATCCATGAACATCACATCACCAGTGTAAGCCATGAGAAATCATATCTATCGGGCTCACGCCGAATCCTACTAGACCTACGTGGGCTCTGTGCTACAAGAATATACTCTTGAACCACAGCATCTTGTGGTGTCTGTTTAGGTTCCATTTTAGGTTCGATATCCCTTTATTGTTCTTGAATTTCTTCAAGTTCTACTTTCCTCCCACTGGTTTCTTTAAAGATAAACTCTTTCTCTATAAAGACACCAGTTCAAGCAACAAACACTTTTTGTTCAGAAGGATTGTAGAAATAGTAACCCTTTGTTTCTTTATGATACACAACAAAAAGGCATTTATGAGATTTGGGCTTTAGCTTGTTAAAGGATTGATGTTTCACATAAGTGTCACAATTCCAAATCTTCATAAAAAATAAAATGCGATGCCTCCCACTTCATATCTTATATGGTGTATTTTGAACTGATTTAGATGGAACTCAGTTTAGTGTAAAAACGGTTGTCTCTAGAGCATGTCCCTAAAAGGAGTCTGGAAGGTCAGCTTAACTCATTATAGATCGAACCATGTCTAACAGAGTTCGATTTTTCCTTTCAAATACACCATTCCATTGAAGTGTACGAGGTGGAATGAGTTATGATACTATACCACACTCTTTTAGGTAGTCAAGGAATTCTCGGTCCAAGTATTCTCCACCTTAATCTAATCGAACTACTTTGATACTCTTCCTAAGTTGATTCTTTACTTCATTCTTGAATCTTTGAACTTTTCAAAGGATTCTAACTTGTGTCTCATGAGATACATATGGTCAGATCTACTAAAGGCATCAGTAGACATAGGGCCACATACATCACTATGTATGAGTCCTAGTAAGTTATTAGCCCTTTCACTTGGCCCTGTGAATAGGGCTTTGGTCATCTTACCCAATGAACATGACTCATATGTCTCATATGATTCAAAATTAAATGAGTCCAAGAATCCATTATTATGGAGCTTGGATATGCAAGCCTCATTTATATGGCACAAATGACAGTGCCAGAGATAGGTCGGGTTCGAATCATTCAATCTGACCTTCTTGGTATTCACATTATAGATTGGATTTTGGAGTTCTAGAACATACAACCCATTACTAAGTTCAGCACTACCATAAAAGATTTCATTCAAATAAATAGAACAACATTTGTCCTTTATTATAAATAAAAACCTTTCTTGTCCAAACAAGAAATAGAAATCAAATTTCTACTAATAGTAGGCACAAAGTAGCAGTTGTCTAATTCTAAAACCAATCTACTAGGCAAAGTGAGAACATAAGTCCCTATGGTTAAGACAACAACTCTTGCTCCATTTCCAACACGTAGGTCCACTTCACTTCGGGCCAATCTTCTACTTCTACTTAGATCCTGCACATTTGCATAAATGTAAGATCCACATCCAATATCCAATACCCAAGATGAGAAAGTGGAAAGGTTACCCTCTATAACAAAAATACCTAAATTGGAAGTCTAGATTCCCTTCTCCTTAGCAAGTTCTTCAAAATTGAGCTTGAAGTTGCGCTTCCAGTGTCCAGGTTGCTTATAATGAAAGCACTCCCCTTCCTTTGCCTTACCACCAGATGGTTTCAGTGCAACTAAAGAAGAATTAGCATTGGACTTTTCTTTAGCTTTATCCTTCTTCTTGTTGGCTTTTCCCTTTCCCTTGCCCTTTTGAACCATCAAAATGGGCTTAGTCTTTTTAAGGTTTTGCTTAGCAGTTTTCAACATGTTGAGCAATTTAGGGAGGGACTTGTCAAGGTCGTTCATGTTATAGTTCATGACGAACTGACTGTAGCTTTCGGGCAATGATTGCAAGACTACATCAACAGCCAACTCTTTCTGAAAAGCAAATCCTAAACTCTCAAGATTTTTAATATACCCAATCATCTTGAGCACATGAGGACCTATGGGTCTTCCTTAAGACATTTTGTACTAAAACAATGTCGTAGAAGTCTCAAACCTCTCATACCTGGCTTGCTCTTGGAAGAGCATTTTGAGATGTTCGATTATATCAAACGCCCCCATGTTTTCATGTTGCTTCTGAAGCTCAAATTCCATGGTAATAAGCATGAGACAAGCAACATCTAAAGCATCATCAGAAAGCCTCTTATAAGTATCCCTTTCAGCTCTTGGAGCAATGACAGTAGGCTCATTCCGAATTGGCTGCTCTAGGACATAAGCCTTTCTCTCTTATTTGAGGATTATCTTCAAGTTTCGGTACCATTTGAGAAAGTTGGTCCCATTTAGTTTTTCCTTCTTAAGGATTGTTAGCAATAAAAGTATCAATATTTTTTGTGTCATGGTTATCTACAACAGTAAATATGCAGTATAAGAGTCATGGATTTTAATTCATTTAATAAGGACTTTTATTAAACGATACTCCCACTATTTTACTCAAAATAATAACCCTCGATATTATTTCGGAACACCTCGACACTAAGGTATTCTTGTAGGCCAAGATTCATATTTCACCACAACCTGACTTAGTTTTGGCTTTTCTCTCAAGTTACAGTTATTTAGGTAGGCAACTTTTTGCCAATTGCATCTCATGCAACTCTTAGATAGTTTGGTGAACAACACTTGTCAAAGCTCATCTCATGAACTTAAGCCCAACCCTATACCTCTAAGTCCTCAATCTTATTAGGATGACTTAGTTGAGTCAGACCCAAAGTTAGCAATTTGGATATCACTATTATCCCATCACGCCTTACTAAGATAAACATAGGTGCTTTACTTTGGCAAACCCACCCAATGTTGATTAAAGTCTTGACAAGTGCCAACATTTGGAAAACATCACATTTAATGACTTAATATTTTGTTTGAGGGATTTTTCCTTTTGATCCCACCAATTATTATCTCCGGTTGTCTTATACATGCATCACATACAAATATAAAACATGCATCTCATGCTAATAATAAAGTAAACGTGACATGGTTATAGCCCAAACTATGCAATATTCTCAAGCCAATGAGAATATCATAAAAGCCTAAGAAGAGAAAAGGGTCTTCACAAGCTCCTTCCCCTTCTTGCTTGGCTGCCCTTTTGTTGTCACCTCCTTGGACACACCACCTTGGATGATCTCATAATGTACAATTACATCAATAATATAGACCTCGAGTTACATTCAAGGGGAGTAAAGTGAGAATATAATGTACAACCAACAAGGGCTATAACCATGCACCATGCTTCAACCACCAATCAGCATAACATGTCAAATCTCATTCAAAAAAAATGCATGCCAATTAACGCGTGTTGATTAACCAGTTTTTAATTTTTTATTAATGTAGTGCTTTGCATACAGTGGTCCCACTAGCTAGTCAGCGGGCGGTGGTCCCACTGATCGGTCAGTTGGTGAGGTGAAGGGGAGTCGGCCTTATGAAGGGTTGTGCTACCCCCCGATGCAAAAAAATTGTCTTACAATTATGTTGCCTGAGATCTTCTATTTCGACCAACTAGGCACTCGAGACCACCTCCATTCGAGCCACCAAAAGTTCTCTACTCTCGGTGCCCGAACAGCCTTAATCTAATCCATGATAGGCTTTTACAACCATTGCAAAAATCCTAATCCGTATAGCTATCTCATACCAATCAATCTAGGGTTAATCATATTAACCAATTTGTGTCATTTCTTTATATATCTCATATATTTATTATGAGTTTCGGTTTCATGCATCATGAATCAATTTAATCAATCATGATCGAAAGCACCGAACACACAATATATCATGAGATTCAACATTCAATCCCGATTTAAGGTTTCACTAGTAGTTTTGATACCATTATAGGGTTTTAGGATCCAAACAAACACAGCAAAAATATAATTGAAACCTTCTAGGATACAAGTGAAACGGGGTAAATCAGGTGTTCGAAATTTGCATACCTAATTCGGTTAAGATCTTTCACCCAACTATTGAGTCAAATCATAAAACCTGAACAGTTGACATGTTCAAGCTCTTTACGATATGCACATGAGCCTCTTGGGATCACTACACTTTCACCACATCCCGGCAGATGTGTTTCTCTTACGCTCACAGTGCTAGCTTGCGTTCTCCAAGAAATGGCAAAAGAAGAGTGCGTCTGGAAACTTTAAGAAGCTAGGGCAAAAAGCTACGAATTTTTCACTATATGATGTATTTATAATAAAACTCAACTTCCAAGCCTAATGGGTTTCAAAAGCCCTAATCCAATTAAGTTTTAATTTCGGACTTAATAATGGCTCAACTTTTGGGCCAATTATTAATATGAAATTGTCATGAAACCATAACCCAAATAAATTAGCTCATGCACTCAAATAATCCAAATAGGCTTTATGTGTGCAACCCAATATGCTTTGATCACGTTGGTAATGATCATAAATCACATTTATGATCATAAGCAATATGCGGTGTCTAGCAACACATCATTGTTACCCAAGTGATAAAATAGTTAGTGATTTGACTAGACCTTTATGATCATTATTCGTATATGACATTGTCCATTTGTCCAAGATATCAGGACTAAGCACGAGACATGGAATGTGTCACTCTCGTATAGCCTGATCTATGGTTTCTTGATTACCGACTAGATTAACTTAAACTGATGACATTGATATCGTATATCAACTCATCCGAGCGTGGCCATACATTTTCTTAGCCTCACTCTATCAAGGGGCCCGAAGATATCACTCTCGTTCCATAGGAGAGACCAATCCCATCTTGATCATACAAACCTTCCGCATGATATGTGACATACCTAATGATCTCCTTCAAGTTCACTCAGTTACGAGCAACAAAGGGAAGTATCAAAGTATGTGACATGTACGAAACTTTGATGACCTTAGGTCAAAGGACTACATATACCATGAACACAATGAGAATCACTTATGACACTCATAACGATCCATGTAGCATTCTCATGGTGGATTGGTCCAGTAAACAAGTTTTCCAACTTGTACTCATATGTAGACTACATGTCTCATATTAGTCTCCACATATACTAGTCGTTATATATTATTGTAACTCGCTCCACAATAATACTAGACTGGGACATTTAAGAATATCATTATTCTAGGGTTATAATTATGTTTATTACGCTACATAAAAACAAAACAATAAACATAATTACTGAATTAATGCCTTAATGAAATATCATGACTCAATGTGCAAAAATTCAATCATCTCATGATTGGCTTTTGGGCATAACACTAACAAGTCCAACCCACAATGACAACATAACCATAATGACAATAGCCCATATAACCACATCTCATTTACCATAGAGATTCCTTTCTTGCACTATAAGCTTTTCCTCCAGCCTCATCATCTCTACCTCCAGAATCACCCTCCCTTCCTCTAGCTTATCTTTTCTGACTCTAGCTTCACCTTCTCATTCTTCAGCTATTTATTCTTCTTAATGAGTTTAAAATTCTCTTCTTTTATTTTGACAAATCCATTCTTTTGTTCCTCTAACATGTCTTGCACTACACCAACCTCTTTAGCAAGGGTGCAATAGAGGAATTGCAAATACCTCCTCTGATCAATCAAATCATTGATTGCTTCATTTGCTTGGCATGAAAACTTGTTATCCACCCACTACAAAAACCTACATGCACTAGCCTTCTACATAAATTCCAAGCAAGAAATAAACACATAAGAAAATCATAGACATAAAAATCAAGCCATCACACAACAACAGAAGAATAATACAACGTACACCATGATTAGGACAAGTAATAAAGCTTCGACTAGGGTTCCTATGCGTCCATGATGTTTTCCTTGCCACTCTTAGTCCGCACTGACATAGCAAGTCCATTCCCTCTGCATCTACTACACTAGATAAGAAAATAGAAGATGTACTCGATGCCGACAAAGAACTCATCTCCAATCACCACTCTAATTACTCTCGATTGCCTAATTCACGCTTGTTCACAAAAATGCCCAATTTCAACCCTAAATCCCTAAATTGCCTTAAATCCCTAAATCAAATTCCATCCCTGATTTCTAATTTACCATATTATTTCTATGTTTTGTAGACTTGGCATGTCGTTTCGTCCATACAATCATATTTTGACAGAATATTCTTCCATTTGATGGAAAATTCTAACCGTCATTTTCATTGGTATGTAAACTGGTACTTATTCAAAAGTTCAACCATCAATTTGGAACCAAACCTTGACTTCAGTAATGACATCGAAACCACCCACAACAAATGTGGCCTAATCGGTACAATGCCATAACTATTGTGACCTTTTTGGTACTTTTCCCTTTACAAAAATATGCATCTATATCCTTGTTTGTCTCTACAAGCCATAATTTTCTAAAGGCAAAGGGGTAAGATGGGCGAAATGTAACTTAGGCCAAATCATAGAGGGTTATTGTAGGTTTCCCTAGACATGTAAGTCTAATGAGCTTATGTCCCAAGCTCAAGCCTAAATTTTGCAGCCCGTCACTAGCACAAGGTTGGATCATTCATCATTGAGTTGAGCTTGAGTCTATAGTGTTTAGCCTTAACCTGACTCAAATGAATAAACCTCACATCTTAAAATGGTGAGACTAGCATTGATACCATAAACATGTTACATATCTTAAAATTATTAGTAATGTATAAATTGTAAATGTAACTTCTTTTTAAGAAACTGCACTTTAGTTTTCGCAAATTCTTTACACTAATTACTATAGCAATATGTTTGTATTTACTAACTTCTTTTTATAGTCAATTTATCATACTACTCTCATTTTAGTATTCATTTTAAAATTTTAATATTGTTATTATATTTTACGAAATAGCAATTTAGCCCCTATGCTTTTGAAAAATTTCCATTAGTCATTATAGGTTTCAATATGAAAAATAACAATAGTCACTAACTTGTTCATAAGCTAGCGCGAAAATGGAAAAACAAAAAGACAAAATTTCACAAGCTCATATATGCACCTCAACAAATTATTCCAAGAATTAATTAATTATTTGTAAATATAGCAGAAAAAATAAGGATAAAACCAGAGGTTTTACCTCTGCAAACCACCTGTGAGTCAACTCAAGGTTGGGAGCGCAAGAGTTGTTGGAGGGTTTTCACAAGTTCCCCATTTGCAACGTATTGCTTGCTTCTCCCTCTCTTTCAATTTCTACTCATGATATAACATACCACCCCTCGACATAATAGTTAAACTCTTAAGGGGTCCAAAGTTTAACTTGGTCTCCCCACTTCCTACATAATACTATAAACAAACTAGCTCGGTTATCGTAGGTGTCCTAAGAAAACGAACAATCTCTTTCTCATTATTTATCTATACTATATATGAAAAGGGAAATAATTTAGGAGTGTGCAACACATAGATTTTGTCTTGGGAGAGAATGCCTATTTTTGTCCTCCCTTTTGCTATTTTGGTTCATTTTGAACCATGGTATTTTGCATGATTCAGGTTGCACATAGTTGGAGTTGTGACACTTGGCATACATTACATCCTCTAATACCTACGGCAGGCATCTATTGCTTGGTTGAGTGCGTTTAGGTACCTAAGTATTCACTGAAGACATTTATAAACTTGAACAAAAAGGTTTGTTTTTTAGATTTTTCTTTGTCATGTTTTTGTTTTTTAGAATTTTCTTTCTGATGTTCTCTGCTGCTTTAACCATTATATATAGATGTTAACTTTAACTTTCTGGTGGGTTTGGCATATTTGATTGTGTTTAGATTGGAAAGATTATGTAGTCTAATATGAATGGTTGGAAAAGTTGGGGGTGAAAGGAGCTTAAAATTTTTATTATTGGGTAAACTCCATTAGTATCCTTCTCCAATTTTTTTTTCATTGTCTATGAGTCATGGATTGTTTTGTAGGTGCTAATTTGTTCCATAGCATTGAACTATTTGCAAATGGGGACACATGATTTGCTGGCTAAGAGTAGGAGTGCCTGGGTGAAACTAATGGGGGCTAGAAAGATTTAGGCCCTCTAAAATTGTAAAATACCTATAATTTTCTTTAAAATTTAAATATAATTGCATTTTGGGACCTTCTTAAAATTGGTCAAATTCTTTTATTAGGACTGTAGTTTAGGAAAATTTTATTTTGGTTTCCCCTTTATAAAAAAAACCTGGGTCTGCCCCAAAAGTATATTTTTCTAGATTTGTTTTACCTTTTACTTCTAGATTATCTCAAGTGGGCATGCTAGCTCTGTGGAAATGTTTTAGTTGGAGTTAAACCTTTATAATTTATTGAATATTGGTCTCTAACCCTATGCAAAACATAAAAACTTGATTTACATGGTTAATAAATGAGATTTAAGTTTATTAATTTGGTTAATAAATGTGGCATGTGGGGAGGACAAGGCATATACGTGTTTTCACGCATGATCATTAGAAAGAATGCCCTCATGCTAGCTCCATGGGAAATGGTTTAGTTGGAGTTAAACCTTTATAATTTATTGAGTATTTGTCTTTAACCTTATGCTGGCATAAAAAATTGATTTATAAATAAGAAAAAATTGATATTTTAGATTATCCATTAATTATTAGAAAATTATGGCTTTGTTTGAATTTATGAAAAAAAAATTAGTTACTAAATAGCTTAAATTAAAATTTAAAAAGCTATTGTCAAATAATTCGTGAGATTTAATAAATTTAAACTATTCGGTAATTGTCTTTTAATAAACTCAAACTATGTCAAAATTTTTTAACAGTTAATGGATAATTTAAACGATCAGTTTTTTTTTTCTATAAATCAAGTTTCGATGTCTGCCTAAAGCTTTAGAGTAACATGTAATGAATTATAAAACTTTGAGACCACTTTAAAATAAAATAAAAATTAGGGATTGTAGACATCAAAATTTAATTGGGTTAAAAAATATTAAACCCAATTTAAATTGTCTAGCCCATTTCCAAAATGATGCCCAAAATTCAAAAGTCCACCAATTTTGGAGGCTATGAATTCAAGAACTCAATTTTCAGGAGCCCAAAAGCACACAACTGGAGGCCCTGAATGAAGACTCATTATGCCATTTTGGCCAAAGTTCACTTTTGGCAAATTGGGCCTTAAAATCCAAAAAGATTAAAGCCTCTGATTTTGCTCAAATATTCTAGAACATTCTAGAATGCTCCATTAATTATCCTTTTAAATTAAATGAATTGGATAATTAATGAGAGATAATTATCATACTTATTTTCTCTTAAGAAAAATACAAGAGATAAATATATGATAATTGTCACATGTGATTCTCTTGAACCAAACCACTTCTTTTCTACACCTATAAATAGGGCCTTAAAGCCAAAGAAGAAGGGGAGAAAAAAGAGGGAGAAGAAATTGGAGAGGCAAAAACTTAGAGAGGAAGAAAAATCTCTCAACAAGAAGTTTTCTCCTGTTCTTCAAGCCAATCAAGCACAAACGCCCGGCGAAAGAAGAAATCAACTCTAACGAAGATCAAATCCCAGTTTTGAGGCCAGATTTGAAGAACGCGGCAAGGAACGCGAAGAACACGGGACAGCGCTGCATCAAGTTCAAGTCCAGATCCGGCGGAAGCGGTGAGGAACGTGAAAGATTCGTTTCTGTGCTGCATCAAGTCAAACTCCAAGGAAAGCGGAAAGAAAGCAGCGGACATTGGCCGAAGTCCCCAAGTCCAAGGAGTACAACAGAAATCTCACACTGAAAGAAGCGGCAAGGACCTCGGTTCGTGTTCGTGTAAGACAAATCCGGAGTCCGTGTTCATTAAGAGGCCGTTCGTGTCTCCACCAAAAGCTCAAAGTGTTAATCAGAGGATTGTGCACGTGAGAAGCACGTTGGAGAGTTGATCCCCCAAAATCTCTGTTCTAAATTTTAATATTATAATTTTTTCTACAATTAATTTCAGGGTGTAATTTTTTACACGCGAAATTTGTGCGTACAAATTTCTGGCGACTCCACTGGGGACATTCTCTACCTCTCATCTCTTGCATCGAGAAAGCTTTGAAGAAACTCAAGTACAGATCATGGAAGCAAAAAGTGCTGTTGTCAACACTGAGAAATCTGCAGCAAAGGAAAAGGAAGTCGCACTGGTCACTCGTGCAAAAGCTCGTGCTGAAGGATCTCAATTGGCGTCTCCGTTAAAGCAATTTTCTCGCAAAAGCAAGAAAGAAGGAGTTGCTGTAGAAAAGCAAGAAGTTCAACCAACAAAAGGGAGATCCAATCCTTCAAGCCACTCCAACCACTCAAGTAGGAACAAGGAAGTGGAGGTTTCTGCCGAGAAGATAAGGGCTCACTCATCTTCCAAGATATCAATGAAAAAGGCCACCACAAGTGAAGAATCTAAAACTGGATTTGTGACTTTCCCAAAAAAAAGGTGGGCAGATTACTCTTCATCCTCGGAGTCGAAGTTACTAGCCTTGGTAGTAGATTCTGGAAATCCTGAGGATCATCTTGAGCAAATGACATTTTCCATTGAAAGGATGATGACAAAACTTGAAGAGAAAGATGCCCAGATTGCGTTGTTGATGAGTAAATTATAAGCTCAACATTTACCGGGGGCAGCAACTACAAGTGGCACTAAGAAAGCTGTTGATCCTACTGCTAAAAAGCTCGAGAACATGGAAAAGCAGCAAAAGCAAAGTCAATATGATCGTACGGTCCTGCAAAGTGCCCTAAATGACACAGCCCAAAGGTCTGTGGCCTCATTGTCTGTGCAGCAACTTCAACACATGATCATGGATACCATTCGAGCTCAATCTGGAGTGGCTCCACAATCGTCCCTAGTGTATGCAAAGCCATACTCAAGGAGGATCGATGAGCTAAGGATGCCGTTAAGCTATCGACCACCAAAATTCCAACAATTTGATGGCAAAGGCAATCCGAAGCAACATGTGGCTCACTTCATTGAAACCTACAACAATGCCGGGACCTATAGTGATCTTAGGGTGAAGCAATTTGTGCGGTCATTGAAATGAGCTGCTTTTGACTGGTATACGGATACTCCTACAGGATCTATTGATGGATGGGACCAACTTGAAAGAGAGTTTTTGTCACGTTTCTACAGCATGAGAAGGACGGTCAGCCTCCCGGAGCTGGCAGCGATCAAACAAAGGAATGATGAGCCAATGACAGAATACATAGAGCGATGGAGAACCAACGTCTTCAACTGCAAGGAGCGGATAAGTGAAGCATCTTCCATTGATATGTGTGTGCAAGGGATGCACTGGGGAATACTCTATAGCTGGAAGGGAAACATGCCACATTCATTTAAGGAACTCGCAACAAGGGCTCATGACTTGGAGATCCAGATTGCAAGGCATGGGAGCTATGTTCCAAGCAATTCCTCTCAAAAAAGAGATGGCAAAAAAGACAAAGAAGAAAAGGTTGTGAAGACAAAAGAAACCATGGCTGTAGCTGCTACTCCAGCAAAGATCTCCAAATAGAGCTCAAGTCGTGATACTAAATTTGTGAAGGGCCAACCGGATGTAAAGAAAAGATTGACACTCAAGGAACTTGAAGCAAAACAATACCCATTTGTAGATTTAGATGTACCGGCAATCTTGGACCAGTTGCTAGAAAGGAACTTGATAGAACTGCCAAATCCAAAGAGACCGGAGGAGGTTGGAAGGGTAGATGACCCTAAGTATTGCCGATTTCACCGTATCATTGGCCACCCCGTCGAGAAATGCTTTGTGTTGAAGGATCTTATAGTCCGCATGGAAAAGGAAGGGCATATCAAATTCGATGATTTGGAAGAACCATTGGTTTCCAATGTTGCCGAGATATGCCTTGAAGGGACTTCCCCAAAGTTCGTAGAAAAACTTGAGGATGAAGTCAAGGTCTCTACTCAAGACTTCGCAGGGAAGGAAAATACACTTGAAGTACTCACATGTGGCCCAAAAGATGTTGTCCCAGTGAAATTTGAAGTCAATGGTGAGGTAACAACCATTTATGCATACCCTGGTATGCCAAAATACTCTAAAAACCCAAATGCCCCAAGCTTATATGATGTCATGGTCGATGACTTAGATACATGGGAGTCCTCATCTGAGTCGGAAGATGAAGTCAATGATGGATGGTCAACGTTCATAAGTAAGAAAGAAAAGTATGCTTGGAAAAAAAGGGTAAGCATCCCAAGTCCTTCAAGAGTGTTCGATCTGATGAGCTACCGAGCAGAAAAGTAAACTGGGTGGGGAGATTTAACAAGTTCCAATTCATCAAAAGAGCAAGATAGTGAATGGACAATGGTGAGAGACCGAAGATGAAGAAGGAACCAATCATCATACTATCCCTTGCTAGAAGCTCCGAAAGACAAAAAACTGGAAGGGTGTAACCCCGCAAGAGTGTATCCTCAAACGCCAAGGAAAGTCCGGAAACCACTACATCCAACAGGTGCAAAATCACCACAGGTGGTTAGGAGGTCTGTGACACTGCTTGACTATTTCCCAAAGTCATATTTTATAAAACACAATGTGGAGGTAAACGCTACAGGCGTTCATGGAGATAGTGAATCAAGGCGTAGCAAAAAGGGACCCGGCAAAGTAAGCATTGGAGATAAGGTTGATGTAGTAAAGGCTGGCATCATCTCCAAACTCAAAGATCTCCCTGCAACCATGACCATGAATGAGGTCCTCAAGCTACCACAAGAAGTTCGGCTAGCCATACTTCAAGTGCTCATTGACCCAAGAGCTTATGAAGGAAAGGTGTTTCACAAAAAGGCAAATGATAAGTGTGTCACCTGCATGGCTACAATATCTTTTGATGACAAAGATTTGTAGTTGGGCCGTCATTTGCATAATCGACCTCTTTATGTAATCAGATATATTTGCGAACACCGGATTGGGAGGATCCTAATTTATGGTGGCTCCGCTGTGAATATCATGCCTATTCGAACATCGAATAAGGTCGGGCTATCCATAAAGGATCTTTCAAGTAGCAAGTTGACCATCCAAGGTTTCAACCAAAAAGGGCAATACTCTGGAAGTAGAATTCAGCTCATAATGGAGATTGAAGAGTTGAAGACCTCTTTTTTGTTCCATGTTATTAACGCAAATACTTCATATGACTTGCTGCTCGGCCATACTTGGATGCATGAAAATGGAGTTGTACCATCAACTTGGCACCAATGCTTCAAGTATGTTGGCAATGATGGAAGCATCAAGCGTGTCGTGGCAGAAACCGACCCTTTTGACATCGAGGAAACCCATTTTGCCAACGCCAAGTTCTACCTAGAAGACTGCCAAGATACGAAGCCCAAGGCTTTCTCTATAATGCTCCCTAAAGCAAAAAGCACCAAAGGGAACATCCCTGCCTCGACCAGCAAACTTCGCTTTTCTAAAGAAGATGCTAAAGTGCTAAAAGAAGACATGGTCCTATCAATCTCCTCGTTCTCTAAATTAACTGTGTCTGATGAACCTGCAAAGAAAATGAAGGAATTTCAAAGCTTGAAAGCAAATGCATGGTTTGGCCCTAAGGTCGAGAAATTGTTTCAAAAAGTAGGATTTGGTAAAGGTGAACCCCGGCAACTTGGTGATTTGGATGCAATCCTTGGAAAAAAGCAGCTTGGAGAAAAGCATGGTTTAGGATATCAACCATCTAACCTCGTAAAGAATGCATCATGCAACCCGGTGATGATTCAGATTTATGAGTATAATGAAGACCAAGTAAAGTTGCAGGTTAACTAGGAGGAAAAAGAAACCCGTGAGAATGTTCAAGTCTCCGTATTTAAACGCTTGGGACCAAAAGCCCCTACTAATAATATACAAAGGACTTCAATTTTTGCACGGCTCTGGCCAAATGGAGCTCATTCGAAAGCACAAGCAAAAGCCAAACGCCAGAGGCAAAGGAGACAAAGGCGTCACCACCAAACATCTCACGAAGATGATAATCCTCAAGAGGAAGTAGCCTCCTGCAATAATGTCGCACTTGAAGGACGAGATCAAGATGAGCCAAGCATGGAAGAAGTAGTCTAGGAAACTGAAACAAGCCCTACGCCTGAAGCTTTTGAGGAAGGAGGGCAAGCAACTGTTGATGTCTTAAAGGAACTAAATTTAAGGATGCCGGATCATCCAAAGCTGGTGTTTGTGAGCACCCTGCTGGGTCCTGAAGAGGAGGCGAGGTACTTCGAGCTACTGAAAAAATATGAAGATGTCTTTGCATGGTCCTATGGGGAGATGCCTGGATTGGATCCAAAGATCGTTGTCCATCACCTTGCCGTGAAGCATGGATCCCGCCCCGTCAAACAGGCTCAACGAAGATTTAGGCCAGAACTTATTCCACAAATTGAGGCTGAAGTAGATAAACTTATTGATGCGGGCTTCATTCGAGAAGTTAAGTATCCCACCTGGATTTCAAACATTGTGGTCGTGAGGAAGAAGAATGGCCAAATCAGAATCTGCATAGACTTCCGAGATTTGAATCTAGCCTGCCCAAAGGATGACTTCCCCTTGTCAATAACAGAGGGCATGAAGCTTTGTCCTTCATGGATGGGTTCTCTATTTACAACCAAATTCGCATGGATCTGAGAGATGAGGAATTTACAGCCTTCCGTACTCCAAAGGGGATCTATTGCTACAAGGTTATGCCATTTGGACTTAAGAATGCCGGTGCAACTTACCAACGAGCGATGCAAAGAATCTTTGATGACATGTTGCATAAGAAAGTAGAATGCTATGTCGATGACTTGGTGGTGAAGACGAAAAACAAGTCAGACCACCTAAAGGACTTGCGTGGCGTCTTTGACCGACTCCGCAAATACCAACTAAAGATGAATCCTCTCAAATGTGCTTTCGGTGTTACTTTTGGAAAGTTCTTAGGATTCATTGTCCGTCATTGTGGCATCGAGGTGGACCGATCAAAGATAGACGCAATCCTGAAAATGCCTGAGCCAAGTAACACTCGTGAGCTTAAAAGCCTGCAAGGAAGATTAGCATACATAAGGCAGTTTATCTCCAACCTAGCAGGATGATGCCACCCGTTTTGTAGGCTCCTAAAAAAGGATATGCCTTTTATCTAGGATGACGTTTGCAAAAATGCATTTCAAAGTATAAAGGACTACCTACTCCATCCACCCGTCCTTGTTGCTCCAATTCAAGGAAAGCATTTAATATTGTACATAGCTGCCCAAGAACACTCATTGGGGGCACTTCTTGCTCAACAAAATGATGAGGGGAAAGAAAATGCACTCTACTACTTGAGTCGAAGGCTAGTGGGGGAAGGTTGGCTAAATGGGCTATTCTTCTGTCTGAATTTGACATAGTGTTTGTCTCGCAAAAGGCAATCAAAGGGCAAGCATTGGCAGATTTTCTTGCTGATCACCCTATACCAGCAGAATGGGAACTCCCAGGAGACCTACTAGATGAGGAAGTCTTCCTTGCACAAATCATCCCGACCTAAAAGATGTTCTTTGATGGTGCATCTCAAGAATATGGAGCGGGGGCAGGTGTGGTGTTCGTCTCTCCCTACAATGAAGTTTTTCCATACTCTTTCAGCTTGCTCGAGAAGTGCTCGAATAATGTAGCGGAGTACCAAGCCTTGCTAATTGGATTGGAAGCAGCCATGGACATGCAAATCCAAGAACTGGAGATCTTTGAAGATTCTAAGCTGGTGGTCAACCAACTTCTCCAAGAATACGATGTTCGCAAACCTGAACTACTCCATTTATTTGAATATGCAAGGCATTTACTGGACCAATTAGAGCAAGTAAGCATCCATCATGTTGCCCGAGGGCACAATCGACATGCCGATGCTTTAGCCAACCTGGCAGCTGTTCTAGCAAATTCAACTGAGCAAGAAGCCTTGATCCAAGTACACAAGAGATGGGTGGTGCCACAAATATTAGTCGAGAAATATGGGTGCAGTCATACTATCTCCATCATTGAACCAAAGGAGGATTGGCGACAACCGTTTATTAGTTACTTGGAACATGGTAACCTACCTAAAGACCCTCATCGTCGAGCTGATATTCGCCGAAGAGTACCAAGGTTCGTCCACTTCAAGGAGGTTTTCTATCGCCGCTCTATCAAAGGAGTCCTCCTTAGATGCCTAAGTGATGAAGAAGCGGGGCAAGTTGTAGAAAAAACTCATTCTGGAATCTGTGGAGCTCATCAGTCTAGACCAAAACTTTACCATCGTTTCAAAAGGATGAGGTATTATTAGCCAACTATGGTGAAGGATTGCATCAGCTACGCCAGGAGATGTCAAGCCTGCCAATTCCATGCCAACCTCATTCATCAACCTCCGGAGCTGTTACATCCCACAGTGGCTTCTGGGGGCTTAACATTGTAGGGCCAATCACTCCTAAGTCATCCGCTAGGCACTCATTCATCTTGGCTGCCACTGATTATTTCTCAAAATGGGCAGAAGCTATCCCATTGAAGGAAGTCAAGAAAGAGAATGTAGTGGAATTCATCAAAATAAACATCATTTACCGATATGGGATTCCCCGCTACATCATCACTGACAATGGAAAGCCGTTCTACAATAAATTGATGGACAAACTTTGTGGCAAGTTCAAGTTTGTCCAACATAACTCATCTATGTACAACGCTGCAGCAAACGGTTTGGCCGAAGCCTTCAACAAAACGCTGTGCAACCTTTTGAAAAAGGTTGTCTCAGGATCAAAGAGAGATAGGCATGAGAAAGTTGGAGAAGCCCTTTGGGCATATCGAACAACACACAGGACCCCTACTCAAGCAACTCCATATTCCTTGGTCTATGGCATAGAAGCAGTCCTCCCATTGGAATGCCAAATTCCTTCTTTAAGGATAGCTCTGCAAGAAAGATTGACCAATGAGGAAAATGCCGAGTTACGGCTAGAGGAGCTGGACGCTTTAGACGAGAAAAGACTTGAAGCTCAACAACGCTTAGAGTGCTATCAAGCTCGCATGGTAAAAGCTTTCAACAAGAAGGTGTGCCCGAGGATTTTTCAAGTTGGAGACCTGGTGTTAGCCATTAGAAGACTGATCATCATGACAAAGTGCGCCAGAGGAAAGTTTGTGTCAAAGTGGGATGGCCCGTACGTGGTGACCGAAGTCTACACCAACGGTGCTTACAAGATAGTAGACAAGGACGGTTTAAGGATAGGCCCCATCAATGGGAAATTCTTAAAGAAGTTTTATGCATGAAGACTCGGGGGCATGCTCCTCGTCATAAGAGCCTAAACTGTATGACAAAATAAAAAAATAAAAAAATAAAACAAAAAAGAACTGGCCCGCACGAGTATAAACTGTGTACGGCAAAATCTTCAAAACAAAACTGTAATACTCCTGGTCTGCACGAGTATAAACTGTGTTTGGCAAAATCTTCAAAACAAAAATGTACTACTCTTAGCCCGCACGAGTATAAACTGTGTACGACAAAATCTTCAAAACAAAAATGTACTACTCCTGGCCCGCACAAGTATAAACTGTGTACGGTAAAATCTTCAAAAAAAAAATTGTAATACTCTTGGCCCACATGAGTATACACTGTGAATGGCTAAATCAAATAAAAATTTTCCCTTTTGAGCTATGTTTTGCTCGTCACTTAGTTCAAGTACATCCTTATTATTAAGGTTGGGATGTTATTTAAAGATTGGGAATAAGTAAGACGATGAGATTCAAAAAAAATAAAAGAGATATCTTCTTTGCATTCCGGAATCTTGCTACAGCCTACCTAATCCTAAAAAAGGGAAAGGAAAGTAAAGCTACATGGAAATGTTGGCCCAATGCCCAGAAAAAATGTCTAAAAGCTCTTTCTCAAGTTCTTGCCTCCGTCGATTTACTGCTTCAATCCTAGATCCCCCTGCAGCTAAGCGATCTTTGATTTCTTCGCGCCTTGCATCCAAGGAACTAAGTGCTTCAAGAGATTTATGACTCTTATCGCGGAACATATCAATGGCAGTTGATGAATCGGCTACTTGCTGTTGAAGCTTCTCTATCTAGGCATTAGCATTCTTTATGATATTAACATGTGAATCTATCTTCTCAGCAAAAGTTGCCACTCGTGAAGTATGAATGCTAGATTCTGCTTCAATAGAAGCAAGCTCCCTCTAATTCACCTCTGCGTCCAATGACTGCATGGCTTCCTACCTCTGTGAAAGGTACACCTCAGTTCCTTTAAGTAGAGAATCCATCTTTTCAAGTAAAGGGGAGCAATCCACAAAGAAACATTTTGTCAGAAGATTGGGAATTTCATCCCTCTTGCAATACCACCAATCTCGTAGTGAAGAAAATCCATTTTGTAAAGCAGCATCACCTTCCTTCTTCAAGTAGTCTATGAGGCCACGGTAAATAATATCTGTAATGAGATCCACTGAAGCAAAAGACTACTTTGGCATGCTAGAAGCACAAGAGAATATTGGCACAATTTGTGAGTTTCCCTTTAGAGAAGCAAGCGTCGGGACTGCATCGATGGTAGGTGTCTTGCATGGAGAAGCTATGACTTGGCCATTCGACACAACTTCCACTTCATCTTTCTCATTTGAATTATCTTCTATGGGGCGATCAGATAAACCATCTAGAGCTCTAATCGTGTCAATTCCATGCCCCAGGTCCTCTTCAGAGAGAAGGTTTTTTTATTCTGATACATCAGGGAAGACTGCAACAAGGAGAAGATTAGACCAAGAAACAATTTTTTTTTAATCAAAACAGAGGGGAGATACTTGCCCTTATTAAGAGACTTCGGGGACATGCCAAGGCTGTTCCCTAAGCTTCGACAAGAAGAAGAATATTTGTTACTTGAAGCTTGAACGCTAGGTTCCGGCAAAAGCTGCTCACGAGCTTTCAACTTGATCCTCTTTCCCATATGAGCCACTAATGCTTCTGTCACTAGACGCTTCTTTGGATCTAGGCTCTACTCCTTAATTAAGGATGGTGGAACTTTGACAAGAGATAACTCGAAGCTTGGTTTCTCGCTCTCCAACAATACAGAAATTGGAATTTTCTCCAAAGTAGGAAGTACCTCACTTTTCCACCAATTTGTATAACTCAGGTCAACTTGCAAGCCGATGGTAGAAGAAAACTTGGGGATGTGGAATTTAGCACCTGTAACAATCCGAGTCAAAGACAACCACGCTTCATATAAAGAGTCAAGCTAAGAAGGAAGAGTAGTGAGCTTTGGGTTGCCAGGAAGCCTCTGAAGAAAGCCATGCTGCCGAGCAAACCGATGAGGATTATAGTACTCCAAGATAAATGTATTGTTCCAACGATATGTCAAATACCCGGGACGGAGGCCCATCATGAACTCTGCGGTATCTTGCCCTCTTTTCCCATCATCAGCATGCTCCCCTGGATTTATTGAAGCCGGCACAGGATTCCATGAGAAATCACGAGATGAAAGTCCATCACATAGCAAAGACCTACAGTCAGCAGCAGAATCTTCCCAATGTTGATAGGCATTTAAGGTTCCACGGATCTTCTGGATCAGAGGACGAGGCAAATTTTTGCTCATGGTGTCATAAACTCCCCGTGGAAAATGCAAGCCAGCCCAAGCATAAAGAAAATGACCAGGAAATGCTACTTTCACCCTGCCAAGATCACGAGACTCTCCTTCAAGCTGCCCAGTCTTAGAGAGCCCTCTATAAATGCATGCCAGGATAGGAGGTACCAAACTAAAGGTGACTCCCTGTGCCATCTTTGATGCAACTTTGAAAGTTCCAAGTCGTAAGTCATCATTGAAAGGGAGAACGTAGCGGCAAAGCCATAAAGCCAAGTAAGCATCAATTTTGAGCTCATCACGAAATTTTGAAGAAGTAGGGCACCCAAGCTTAAGGAAAACCGGCGAATCAAATGGAAAATCAGAGTTTTGGGAAGCCATCATAAATAGTCTCTTGATTTGCGGATTTTTAGTGCGTCGGCCGCTACGATCATACTTCACTTGACTCGCCACCTGGTATTGCTTAGAGGCACGAGGATTGGGCATAGGATCCTTCACTTTAAACCAAAAATCAATCCAATCAGCATGCGAAAGGCTATCTTTGTTCTTGCTAGAAGCAATCTCTGAGAAAGCCTTGAAGAGGTACATACAAGTCTCCGGCAAGCCACCTGTAGTATGATCCATGAGCTCAGTGTAGCTTGGCACAACTTCTTCGTAATACTTTCCCTGAATGGAAAGGCTGCTAATCTCACGCAACTCCCAGAGTGACATGCCGATTTCACCTTCTGAAGTGATGAAAGTATTTCTGCCAGGAGACCAAGCCTCAACCAAAGCACGATACATCCCATTTGGCCTATGGTAGTCAAAACGCGCAGCTCCGACGGCAGAAGCTAAGTCAGTAAGCCCGTTCACCCACAGCAAACCACAAGTATCGACAGTCCATTCCCTGAAACCACGCAAATACTGAATCTCACCTCTTGAATCAAGGGAAGAGCCCCACTTCAGTTGATGACAGGAAATGAGCTCAGCCACATGCGGCCTTGGAACATCATGAACATTCACATGAGACAAGGGAAAACACAAGGATGGTCGACGATCTGGCAAGACAACATCTCCAGGAACCATATCCTTCTCCAAAGGATACTCACTAAGCCTCGGCATGCTCGATTCTTCAACGCGGTGTAGGTACTCCACGGTATAAGAACTGACAGAAGGATAGCGAACGACAAGCTTAATTGGGCCAACATCACCTCCAGAACGTGGCTTCACGGTGGCCTTTGAAAGTATCAAATACTTGCCATCATTAGACTTAGCAATCCAATCAATCTTCATCGACCTGGAAGCTGGTACAACTTCTGAACGCACCTTTGGGGTAGCCATCTTGCAACAAAATATCTGACTTGGAGAAGAAACTTGACGTGGCAACAATAGCAACGATGATCGCTTCACAGCAAAAGGGACTTAGGCTGTTCGTGATCCAAAAAGAGGCACAAAGACAAGGCTGAAGGGATTCACCTTAAAACCTAAAAGATTCGTCTACACCTTCAGGATAAAAAAAGATCGAGGAATCCAAAATCAAAGTTTGGAGACGATCTATACCTCAACCCTCAGTTCGCCATGGTAATTGGGAATCACAAACTCAAGCAAACCAAGGAGTCCTGAAAAAAAAATCAGTTACAGCAATTTTTGCCTATAGGAAAACTCAAAAAAAAATGGGGGGCCGAACTCCAGCAAAAAAAAAAAAAGGAGCTCCAACGAAGGTGGAAAAAAAAAGTGAGGAATCAAACATAGCTTGTCCTGGCAGCATGTATAGGCATGGAAAAGTCAAAATACATGCTAAAAGCACATAGACAAGACAAATATACATGTAGAAGAAAACACACAAGCAACAGCAACCAATGGACATGTATATATATATATATATATATATATATATATATATATATATATATATATATATATATATATATATATACACATGCCTAAAATCCTTCCCGGAGGAAAAAGACAAATTCTTGGAAAGTGCTTGTATGCGCCAAGGTCCAACACTCTTGCACATGAAGACAAAGATCAGAAAAAATGGGGGCTAAAGCAAGAGTACATACGGCAGAAGCAGTTACATGAAGAAAGAAAAAAAAATCCAACGTGCCCAAGGTCTGTAGGGTTGGAAAATTAGAACCAAAAGAAACAAAGATGCTTCGGTCAGGCAATGAACAAATTCGAGCCCCTTTGATGGATACTTAGGTGGAAAATCCATTCAAAAGTGATACCAAATTTATAATAGTGGGTGGTTCAATTCAATTGGATTTTAAACCCAATTGATTTTGGAGTTAAATCCTATTAGAATTGAAGATCTACTCTTAATTCATGAATCTGTCATAAAGGTGAAGGCAAATTCAACTCCTAGATCAAGTCAAGTTCATTTGATGTTGGAACTCAAATCAAATATTATTTCCTACTCAAATTGGAAATATATCTCATGGAGGAAACCAAAGTTGGTGCAACCAAGGACATGCCTGTTAGTGTTGTGCCCAAAAAGCCAATCATGAAATGATTGTATTTTTGCACATTGAGTCATGATATTTTATTAAAGCATTAATCCAGCAATTATGTT
Organism: Aquilaria yunnanensis; assembly: GCA_039654915.1. Taxonomy (NCBI): domain Eukaryota; kingdom Viridiplantae; phylum Streptophyta; class Magnoliopsida; order Malvales; family Thymelaeaceae; genus Aquilaria; species Aquilaria yunnanensis. Next base: position 41,601,099 of record CM077599.1, on the reverse strand, counting down.
TGTTGTTTTGTTTCTGCGTAACTTAACAAACATAATTGTAACCCTAGAATAATGATATTCTTAAACGTCCCTGGTCTAGTATTATTGTGGAGCGGGTTGCAATAATACGTAACGACTAGCATATGTGGAGACTAATATGAGATATGTAGTCTACATATGGGTACAAGTTGGAGAACTTGTGTACTGGACCGACCCACCATGAGAACAATACATGGATCGTTATATGAGTGTCATAAGTGATTCTCATAGTGATCATGGTATATGTAGTCCTTCGACCTAAGATCATCAAGGTTCCCTACATGTGAGTCACATACTTTGATACTTTCCTTTGTTGCTCGTAACTGAGTGAACTTGAAGGAGGTCATTGGGTATGTCACATATCATGCGGAGGGATTTGTATGATCAAGATGAGATTTGTCCCTCCTATGTAACGGGAGTGATATCTTCAGGCCCCTTGATAGAGTAAGACTTAGAAAAATGCATGAACATGCTCAGATGAGTTGATATACGATATCAATGTCATCAGTTTAATTGGTCTACTCGGTAATCAAGAAACCAAAAATTGGGCTATACGAGAGTGACACATTCCATGTCTCGTGCTTAGTCTTGATATCTTGGACAAATGGGCAATGGCATATATAAGTGATGATCATAAAGGTTTAGTCGAATCATCGACAATCTTGTCACTTGGGTAGCAATGATGTGTTGCTAGACACCGCTCATTGCTTATGATCATAAATGTGATTTATGATCATTGCCAACGTGATAAGAGCCTATTGGGTCGCACACATAGAGCTATTTGGATCATTAGAGTGCATGGGCTAATTATTTGGGTTATGGTTTCATTTTAATTTTGTATTAATAATGGGCCCAAGAGTTGAGCCATTATTAAGCCCGAAATTAAATCCTAATTGGATTAGGGCTTTGAGGCCCATTAGGCCTGGAAGTTGAGTCTCACTATAAATACAACTTTTAGTGAGAAATTCGCAAGTCTCCTTGCCCTAGCCTCCCAAAAGGACAGCCGTACTCTTCTCTTGCAATTCCTTGGAGGACGCAAGCTAGCACTGCGAGCGCAAGAGAAACGCATCTGCCGAGACATGGTGGAAGCGTGGTGATCCCAAGAGGCTCGTGTGGATACCATAGAGAGCTTGAACACGTCAACTGTTCAGTTTTGTGATTCGACTCTACAGTTGAGTGAGAGATCTTAACCGAAAATTAGGTATGAAAATTTTCAAACACCCGGTTTACCCCGTTTGACTTGGATCCTGGAGGGTTTCGGTTAAATTCCGCTGCGCTGTTTGGCTCCCGAAACCCAACAGTGGTATTAAAGCTACTGGTGAAACCCTAAATCAGGATTGAGTGTTGAATCGCTTGATGCTATGTGTTCGGTTGCTTTTCGGCCATGATTAATTAGATTGATTCATGATGCATGAAACCGAAATTCGTAATGAACATATGAGATATATGAAGAAATGACACAAACTGGTTAATGTGATTAACCCAAAATTGATAGGTATGAGATACCTATATGGATTAGGATTCTTGCAATAGTTGCAAAAACCCTAGCTTTGTTCGGATTCGGTCTGTTCGGGCACCGAAAGTAAGGTATTTTTGGTGGCCCGAATGGAGGAGTCTCGGGTGCCTACTTGCTCGAAATAGAAGATTTCGGGCTAAGCAATTGTAAGACAATTTTTTGCGCCAGGGGGCGTTGCCCCCTACGCCCCCCGCAAGGGCGGCTCCCCTTGACCCCGTCCGCTGACCGGTCAACGGAACCACCGCCCGCTAACCAGCCAGCGGGACCGCCGTATGCGAAGCGCCACATAAATAAAAACTGGTTAATCAACGCACGAAAATTGGCATGCATCTTTGTTGAATGAGATTTGACATGATATGTTGATTGGTGTTTGAAGCATGGTGCATGGTTATAGCCCTTGATTGGTTGTACTTGTAAATATGGCCTGCGAGTCGTGCCTTTTCTTATCACTCTCATTGTACATTCTCTTCTCACCTTACTCCCCTCGAATGTAACTCGAGGTTTCTATTATTGATGTAATGGTGCATTATGGGATCATCCAAAGTGATATGTCCAAGGATCATCCAAGGTGGTATGTCCAAGGAGGTGACAACAAAAGGGCAGCCAAGAATGGAAGAGAATGAGCTTGTGAAGACTATTTTCTTTTCTTAGGCTTTTATGATATTCTCATTGGCTTGAAAATATCACATAGTTTAGCCAATAACCATGTCACGTTTACTTTCTTGAACGCATGAGATGCATGTTTTATATTTGTATGTGATGTATGTATAAGACAACCGGAGATAACAAATTGGTGAGATCAAAAGAAAAAATCCCTCAAACAAATATTAAGTCATTAAATGTGATGCCTTCCAAATGTTGGCACTCATCAAGACTTTGATCAACATTAGGTGGGTTTGCCAAAGCAAAGCACCTATGTTCATCTTGGCAAGGCGCCATGGGATAACAGTGATATCCAAACTGCTAACTTTGGGTTTGACTTAACTAAGTCATCCTAATAGGATTAGGGACTTAGAGGCATAGAGTTGGGCTTAAGTTCATGAGATGAGCTTGGACAAACGTTGTTCACCCAACTATCTAAGAGTTGCATAAGATGCAATTGGCAAGGAGTTGCCTACCTAAATAGCTGTAACTTGATAGAAAAGCCAAAGCTGACTTAGGTTGTGGTCAAATATGGATCTTGGCCCACTAGAATACCTTAGCGCTGAGGTGTTCCGAAATAATATCGAGGGTTATTATTTTGAGGAAAATAGTGGGAGTATCGTTTAATAAAAGTCCTTATTAAATGAATTAAAATACATGACTCTTACACTGCATGTTTACTATTGTAGATAACCATGGCACAAAACACATTGACACTTTCGTTGCGATCGATCCTTGAGAAGGAAAAACTGAATGGGACCAACTTTCTCAAATGATACCAAAACTTGAGGATAGTCCTCAAACAAGAAAGAAAGGCTTATGTCCTAGAGCCGCCCATTCCGAATAAGCCTGCTACCACTACTCCAAGAGCTGAAAGGGATGCTCACAAGAAGCATTCTGATGATGCTTTGGATGTTGCATGCCTCATGCTTATTACCATGGAATCTGAGCTTCAGAAGCAACATGAGAACATGGGGGCGTTCAATATGATCGAACATCTCAAAATGCTTTTCCAAGAGCAAGCTAAGCATGAGAGGTTTGAGACCTCTAAGGCATTGTTTCAGTGCAAGATGTCTGAGGGAAGCCCCGTGGGTCCTCATGTGCTCAAGATGATTGGTTACATTGAGAATCTTGAGAATTTGGGATTTGCTCTTTAAAAAGAGTTGGCTATTGATGTAGCCTTGCAATCGTTGCCTGAAAGCTACAGTCAGTTCGTCATGAACTATAACATGAATGACCTTGACAAGTCCCTTCCTGAATTACTCAACATGCTGAGAACTGCTGAGCAAAACCTTAAGAAGGCTAAGCCCATTTTGATGGTTCAAAAGGGCAAGGGAAAGGGAAAAGCCAACAAGAAGAAGGATAAAGCTAATGGAAAGTCTAATGCTAATTCTTCTTCACCTGCACTAAAACCAAAGGGTGGTGTGGCAAAGGAAGGGGAGTGCTTCCATTGTAAGCAACCTGGACACTGGAAGCGCAACTGCAAGCTCTATCTTGAAGAACTTGCTAAGGAAAAGGGAAGTAAGACTTCCACTTCAGGTATTCTTGTTATAGAGGCTAACTTTTCTACTTCCTCATCTTGGGTATTGGATACTGGATGTGGATCTCACATTTGTGCAAATGTGCAGGATCTAAATAGAAGTAAAAGATTGGCCCGTGGTGAAGTGGACCTACGTGTTGGAAATGGAGCAAGGGTTGCTGCCTTAGCCGTAAGGACTTATTTTCTCACTTTACCTAGTGGATTAGTTTTAGAATTAGACAACTGCTACTTTGTGCCTACTATTAGTAGAAATTTGATTTCTGTTTCTTGTTTGGACAAGAAAAGTTTTTCATTTATAATAAAGGACAAATGTTGTTCTATTTATTTGAATGAAATCTTTTATGGTAGTGCTCAACTTAGCAATAGGTTGTATGTTCTAAACCTCGAGGATCCAATCTACAATGTGATATACCAAGAAGGTCAGATTAAATGATTCGAACCCGACCTATCTCTGGCACTGTCGCTTAGGCCATATAAATGAGACCCGCATATCCAAGCTCCATAAGGATGGACTCTTGGACTCATTTGATTTTGAATCATATGAGACATGTGAGTCATGTTTGTTGGGCAAGATGACCAAAGCCCCATTCACAGGGCAAAGTGAAAGGGCTAATGACTTACTAGGACTCATACATAGTGATGTATGTAGCCCTATGTCTACACAAGCTAGAGGAGGTTTCCAATACTTCATTACTTTCACTGATGACTTCAGCAGATATGGCTATATGTATCTCATGAGACACAAGTCAGAATCCTTTGAAAAGTTCAAAGAATTCAAGAATGAAGTAGAGAATCAACTCGGGAAGAGTATTAAAGTGCTTTGATCAGATCGAGGTGGAGAGTACTTGGATCGAGAATTCCTTGACTATCTGAAGGAGTGTGGTATAGTATCACAACTCACTCCACCAGGTACACCTCAATGGAATGGTGTATCTGAAAGGAGAAATCGAACTCTGTTAGACATGGTTCGCTCCATGATGAGTCAAGCTGACCTTCCAAACTCCTTTTGGGGACATGCTCTAGAGACAGCTGCTTTTACACTAAACCGAGTTCTATCTAAATCGGTTCAAAAGACACCATATGAGATATGGAGTGGGAGGCGTCCCAATTTGTCTTTTATGAAGATTTGAGGCTGTGACATTTATGTGAAACGTCAATCCTCTAACAAACTAGGGCCCAAATCTCAAAAATGCCTTTTTGTTGGGTATCCCAAAGAAACAAAGGGTTATTATTTCTACAATCTTTCTGAGCAAAAAGTGTTTGTTGCTCGAATTGGTGTCTTTTTGGAGAAAGAGTTTATCTCTAAATGAGCTAGTGGGAGGAAAGTAGAAGTTGAAGAAATTCTAGAACAACAAGGAGACATCGAACCTGAAATGGAACCTGAACAGACACCGCAAGATGTTGTTCAAGAGTCTGTTCCTATAGCATAGAGCCAATGTAGGTCTGGTAGGATTCGGTATGAGCCCAAGAGATATGGATTTCTCGTGACTCACACCGGTGATGTGATGCTCATGGATCAGGATGAGCCCACAACCTACCAACAAGCTATGTCGGGGCCTGACTCTGAGAAGTGGCTAATGGCCATGAAATCCGAGATGGAATCCATGTATGAAAACCAAGTATGGACTTTGGTTGACCCACCTGAAGGGGTAAAACCCATAGGGTGCAAATGGGTTTTCAAGAAAAAAACTGACATGAATGGTAATGTGATTACCTTTAAGGGACGATTGGTTGCAAAAGGTTTCAAGCAAATTCATGGTATTGACTATGATGAAACTTTTTCACCAGTTGCTATGCTTAAATCCATCCGAATTTTGTTTGCTATTGCTGCACACTATGATTATGAGATATGGCAAATGGATGTCAAAACTGCATTCCTAAATGGAAAGCTACTTGAGGATGTGTACATGACACAACCTGAGGGTTTTGTCACTCCTGAGAATGCCAATAAAGTGTGCAAATTGCAAAGGTCCATTTATGGACTGAAGCAAGCTTCTCGAAGTTGGAATCTTCGTTTTGATGATGCAATCAAAGAGTTTGGTTTTATCAAATATGAAGATGAACCTTGTGTCTACAAGAAGGTTAGTGGGAGCGCTATTGTCTTCTTGGTGTTGTATGTAGATGACAAACTACTCATCGGGAATGACATTCCTGAGCTACAGTCTGTGAAGACTTGGCTAGGGAAATGTTTCTCTATGAAGGACTTGGGTAAAGCAGCCTATGTGTTAGGCATCAGGATCTATAGAGATAGATCTAGAAAGCTTCTTGGCCTAAGTCAAAGATATATTGACAAGGTGCTAAAGAGGTTTAGCATGCAAGATTCCAAGAAAGGATTCTTGCCCATGTCACACGGTATCACTCTTTTTAGATCTCAATGTCCGAGTACAACCGAGGAGAGAGAACGCATGAGTAAGATTCAATATGCCTCAGCAATTGGATCTATCATGTATGCCATGATTTGTACTCGTCCCGATGTCTCATATGCTTTGAGCATGACGAGTAGGTACCAATCAAACCCCGATGAGAGTCACTGGATAGCTGTTAAGAACATCCTTAAGTACTTACGAAGGACTAAGGATGCATTCTTGGTCTTTGGAGGTGAAGATGAGCTCGTTGTAAGAGGTTACACCGATGCAAGCTTCCAATCCGATAAGGATGATCTTAGATCGCAATCTGGTTATGTGTTTTGTATTGGTGGTGGTGCTGTCAACTGGAAGAGTTCAAAGCAAGAGACAGCAGCTGACTCTACAACAGAATCTGAGTACATTGCCGCCTCTGATGCTGCGAAGGAGGTAGTTTGGATCAAGAAGTTCATCACTGAACTTGGAGTGGTTCCAAGCATTGTCGACCTGATAGAGCTCTATTGTGACAACAATGGAGCAATCGCACAGGCTAAGGAACATCGATCTCACCAACGATCCAAACATATACTCTGACGCTATCATCTCATCAGGGAGATCATCGAGAGGGGTGATGTAAGGATATGCAGGACTTCGACAGACAGCAACATTGCTGATCCACTGACAAAGCCCCTTACGCAGCAAAAGTACGATAGCCATTCTAGGTCCATCAGTATTAGATACATGGACGATTGGCTTTTAGTGCAAGTGAGAGATTGTTAGTGTTGTGCCCAAAACGCCAATCATGAGATGATTGTATTTTTGCACATTGAGTCATAATATTTTATTAAGGCATTAATCTAGCAATTATGTTTGTTGTTTTGTTTCTGCGTAACTTAACAAACATAATTGTAACCCTAGAATAATGATATTCTTAAACATCCCTGGTCTAGTATTATTGTGGAGCAGGTTGCAATAATACATAATGACTAGCATATGTGGAGACTAATATGAGATATGTAGTCTACATATGGGTACAAGTTGGAGAACTTATGTACTGGACCGACCCACCATGAGAACACTACATGGATCGTTATATGAGTGTCATAAGTGATTCTCATAGTGATCATGGTATATGTAGTCCTTCGACCTAAGATCATCAAGGTTCCCTACATATGAATCACATACTTTGATACTTTCCTTTGTTGCTCGTAACTGAGTGAACTTGAAGGAGGTCATTGGGTATGTCACATATCATGCGGAGGGATTTGTATGATCAAGAAAGGATTTGTCCCTCCTATGTAACGGGAGTGATATCTTCGGGCCCCTTGATAGAGTAAGACTTAGAAAAATGCATGGCCATGCTCGGATGAGTTGATATACGATATCAATGTTATCAGTTTAAGTTGGTCTACTCGGTAATCAAGAAACCGAAGATTGGGCTATACGAGAGTGACACATTCCATGTCTCGTGCTTAGTCTTGATATCTTGGACAAAGGGGCAATGGCATATATCGGTGATGATCATAAAGGTTTAGTCGAATCATCGACAATCTTGTCACTTGGGTAGCAATGATGTGTTGCTAGACACCGCTCATTGCTTATGATCATAAATGTGATTTATGATCATTGCCAACGTGATAAGAGCCTATTGGGTCGCACACATATAGCTATTTGGATCATTAGAGTGCATGGGCTAATTATTTGGGTTATGGTTTCACTTTAATTTCGTATTAATAATGGGCCCAAGAGTTGAGCCATTATTAAGCCCGAAATTAAATCCTAATTGGATTAGGGCTTTGAAACCCATTAGGCCTGGAAGTTGAGTCTCACTATAAATACAACTTCTAGTGAGAAATTCGTAGGTCTCCTTGCTCTAGCCTCCTAAAAGGACAGCCGCACTCTTCTCTTGCAATTCCTTGGAAGACGCAAGCTAGCACTGCGAGCGCAAAAGAAATGCATCTGCCGGGACATGGTGGAAGCGTGGTGATCCCAAGAGGCTCGTGTGGATACCATAGAGAGCTTGAACACGTCAACTATTCAGGTTTTGTGATTCGACTCTACAGTTGAGTGAGAGATCGCAACCGAAAATTAGGTATGAAAATTTTCAAACACCCGGTTTACCCCGTTTCACTTGGATCTTGGAGGGTTTCGGTTAAATTCCGCTGCGTTGTTTGGCTCCCGAAACCCAACAATGCCCCATGGTAAAATTCTTCTCACATCTTGAAAGACACAACAAATTTTCTCATAAAAAAAAATAGATTATTTTATTTATTACACACAAAAAAAAGTGTATAAATAAATAATCTTGAGGGGGCATTTGTAGACATCAAAATTTAATTGGGTTAAAAAATATTAAACCCAATTTAAATTGTCTAGCCCATTTCCAAAATGATGCCCAAAATTCAAAAGTCCACCAATTTTGGAGGCTATGAATTCAAGAAACTCAATTTTCAGGAGCCCAAAAGCACACAATTGGAGGCCCTGAATGAATACTCATTATGCCATTTTGGCCAAAGTTCACTTTTGGCAAATTGGGCCTTAAAATCCAAAATAATTAAAGCCTATGATTTTGCTCAAATATTCTAGAACATTCTAGAATGCTCCATTAATTATCCTTTTAAATTAAATGAATTGGATAATTAATGAGAGATAATTATCATACTTATTTTCTCTTAAGAAAAATACAAGAGATAAATATATGATAATTGTCACATGTGATTCTCTTGAACCAAACCACTTCCTTTCTACACCTATAAATAGAGCCCCAAAGCCAAAGAAGAAGGGGAGAAAAAAGAGGGAGAAGAAATTGGAGAGGCAAAAACTTAGAGAAGAAGAAAAATCTCTCAACAAGAAGTTTTTTCCTGTTCTTCAAGCCGATCAAGCACAAACACCCGGCGAAAGAAGAAATCAAGTCTAACGAAGATCAAATCCCAGTTTTGAGGCCAGATTTGAAGAACGCAGCAAGGAACGCGAAGAACGTGGGACAATACTGCATCAAGTTCAAGTCCAGATCCGACGGAAGCGGTAAGGAATGTGAAAGATTCGTTTCTGTGCTGCATCAAGTCAAACTCCAAGGAAAGCGGCAAGAAAGTGACGGACATTGTCCGAAGCCCCGAAGTCCAAGGAATACAACAGAAATCTCACACCGAAAGAAGCGGCAAGGACCTCGGTTCATGTTCGTGCAAGACAAATCTGGAGTCCGTGTTCGTTAAGAGGTCTTTCGTGTCTCCACCAAAAGCTCGAAATGTTAATCAGAGGATTGTGTACGCGAGAAGCACGCTGGAGAGTTGATCCCCCAAAATCTCTGTTCTAAATTTTAATATTATAATTTGTGCTACAATTAATTTCAGAGTGTAATTTTTTACATGCGAAATTTGTGCGTACAAGGATCAATTTACAACGAGAATTAAAAGTTTGGTCCCCATCTAACTTCAATTACGCATGTAATGTATCCGAACTATGTGTAAACTCCAAAATACAAACAATATATGTATAATAAAAATCTCTAGGAGAAAAGATCTCTACTACACTCCTAATTCTCTCCTCATGGTCGCCATTAGCAGCGTTATTATGCGCATCTAAGCGCGCTTAATGCATTCAACAATAATAGGTTATCTTTCCCTTATAAACTTGTAATGATGCTTCTTTTTTACCGATGAAAAAGATGAAAAAGAAGAAAGCGAAAGAGAGGATGCAAAATGACCAGTTGAGGGGTAGATAGGGTAGGAGATGCAAGTAGGCAATGCGAGCCGGAGGGGCCATTAGCGTTAAAGGGACGTGAAGGGAAGGCGATGGATCGGAACAGAGCACCTGCAAAGATGTGTTCAAAAATTGAATTGAATTTACAGTGGGAAAAGCCAAAAACGGGGAAGACGTAGCTACCAACCTGGTCCACCAGCGCACGCCATCCATTTGACCAAACTAAGGACAAGGTATGGTGAGAAATGCAAGGGCAAAGCGGTCAATTTAGGTGCCTCTATTTTATGGCCTAATAACATGGAGCAATTTATTGGGTTCTTTTATTTTTTGGTAAACTTGCGTCAATCGTCCTTAAATTATTTTCTTTATTGCGTTTTGGCCCCTCATTGGTACTTAACATTTCATGACTAGTCATGAACTATATTGGTGATGTTCTATATCTGCATCCTCCATGGACTCACCATATTCTATATGTCGTTGTGGTGGAAACTATGAGGTAGCAAGACTTGAGGACACTATTAGGTGAAAGCTCTGATCTATAAAGACATAATTGGAAGTGATATTGGAGCGTTAAAAAGGTTTAGACGGCAATTTGTGACTATGTCTATAGCTAAGCGAATTCGAGTTTGGCCATCGAATACTGAACATTGTTTTTGTCAGCTATTAAGTATTACCCGCAAAAGTTAGTAGAAGATGCAAAAGTGCAACTTCACCAATAATTTACAGCCAAGAGCACAATGCTACCTATGACCAAGCACGTAACATTTAGTAGTTGAGGATGTGGATTACTACATTACCAACAGCTTAAAACAAATCACGCAACATTTTTTAGTTGAGGGATAAAAAAGAAACTTAGGTCATAGTTTTAGGACTATTAGTGCAATTTATATATTTGCTTTTCATGTCTCCATCTTCTCTCTCTCTCTGGGTGGAGGGAGGCTCTGTGTGCGTCTGTCCCGCGTTGCGGCCAGTTCATTTCTTTTGACTTGGTTGAACTTAAGAAATCGATGGAAAATTTCTTATGATTTTTTATTCCTCTTTTTTTTTTTTTTCTCATTCCCAAATCTCCAAAAAGGCTCTCTGAGCTTGTTTCTGACAAGGCTGCTGCCAAAATAACTTTCGATTCCAACTAGGAAGAAGCAGCTGGGTAAGCCAGTTTTCTATTTTCTTCTTCTACTTCTTCTCTTGGCCTTTTCTGGGTTGTATTGATCTTTATTTGTACCTGGATCCCAATACCATGGTTGTTCAATTAATTCCTTAATCTTTCTTTAAGATCTTTCTAGTTTCTTTTATCATCTCCTCACTCTAGCTTCTTCCCCTTTTGATTGGAAGTACCAACCAGGTAACCATCTGATATCTTTCAGATTTGCATTTCTTGATTCTCTCTGTCTCTCTACAGAGTAGCAGTTTGGGACCTTTGGTTGAATGTTTGTTGCGGGGTGGGACGGGGTTCCCCTGTCCTGTCCTATCCTGACTTCTCGATATATGTGCAGATAGATACTAATGGCGCTGCCAGAGTAGAGCTTATCTGTTTTGTTTGCAATTGCATGGATTTTTGTCACAACTGACACCTGCTTCTCTCCTATCCACCTTGGTATAATTCATAAACCGATAGGATAGTTTTAGGTTTATTCCCTTGAGGGTTGTGTATGGAAAGGCGCTCAGAATAAATCTTTGGCCACTTTGCTATGGGTTGAACTTGTAGGTTTAATTGAGTTTAACTAGTTAATTGATGCCATGAACTTCATGCTACGTTTGGATTAAGATGCAGTCTGAGGATAGTTCTTAGGTACACCGTCAGTCTATTGCACAAGCAGGTTTAGATGATCCATGGGTGTTCGTAGTTTCTCTCCTTCCACCTTAATGTGGGTACATGTCATTGATTTGAAGATGCTTTGTACTGTAGAAAAACTACACCTACAGTATACTTGTGATAAATCTTTGGTATGTTGTCTACATAGCTTATAAGCACACTGATGATCTTTGTTTCTGTTTCTGACTGGACCAGGTTCTCTTGAATCCTGCTTCTACTTTCACAACCGTTGCTCGCACAACCATCGGTAAGAACTATAGGCATGTTTACTTGATTGCATTGCTCTGGATTTATCAAACTAGATTTAATCATAAAACTCAATTCAATAAGTTCAGTGCAATGTGACCAAGTAACTAAGCAAGATGAGTGAATTACTTTCAACATTCTGCCATTATATATTATCCCATAGCAGTTTGAATTGCTTCCTTGGTTTCAGGTACATTCTGCTGAACATATGAAGAGGTTAGAGTCCAGAAAGTCACACTCCTGGTGGTGGGATAGCCATATCAGTCCCAAAAATTCCAGATGGCTCGCGGACAATCTCAACGGTGAATTTCTCTCTCTTTGGCACTACCATACCTCTACATTCATTTTTGCCCAAAATTTAGCTTCTAACTCAATTTGGGTCCTTAAATAGAATGGTGGGTGAGGTGTTCTGTTTGAATGCTCCAGGAATTGTTCTTCTCACCTTTGTTTTTGCCTCTGAGTAATACATATATGCATTTCAAACAACTCACTTTTTGAAAAACTTCATCAAACTGGCCTGGTTTTTTCTCATTTTTTTTTCAAAAGTCGGCTGTATAATTTTCAATAATTTAAATGTGGATGGATATACTTGTATTCCCATTGGGGCTATGCTCTAAAACAGGCAAGGCTAATATTGGGTGGACAGAGCAATCTTCATTAATTTTTAACACATAAAGCCTTGTTTCATTTTAGCCATCATCTTGTGGTTTATGATTTCCGAAACCCAACTGCAAGGAACTGCCTTTGCAGTCGGAGGCAGGATTATGCAGTCAACCTTTTGCATTCAGATTTCAAAAAACAAGGATCACTTTCTGCATTCTTTCCCATCATCATCACCAAAATGATGCCTAAAAGAATCATAACAAAACGGTCCTTGACCTCAGAGATGGACCAGAGCGTCAAACGGATGTTGAAGCTGGTTGAAGAAGATGGGGATTCATTCGTGAAGAAGGCCGAGATGTATTACCATAAAAGGCCTGAATTGATCTCTCTTGTTGAGCAGTTCTATCGCATGTACCGGTCTCTAGCAGAGCGCTACGATCATCTCACAGGAGAATTGAAGAAGAACATCCCATCAGACCTCCAATCCCAGGGCTCTGCCGTTTCTGACTTCAGCTATGAAGCAGCTTCTGCGCCCCTCTCTCCTGTTCATAGGCTAGCTCATCGTAAATCTGGCCCAAGGGCTGCTGGTTTCGAAGTCTTCCTTGGTTTGGGTGGAGGCAGCTCTGATCAGAAAGAAGGAGAAGAGTCATCTTCATTGACAGATTCAGATGCAGAGTCTGATGAATCCTCTGTCAACAATTATTCGGTTACATCTGGGAATGGAGGTGACCAAGGGATGAATAGAAAACTAATGGAGTTGGAGATTGAGCTGCGTGAAGCAAAAGAGAAGCTACGAATGCAACAACTGGATGAAAATGGAGGATCCTTCTCGCCATATATTGCCAGGTATGACAATGTGGATGAACTTCATGCTAAAGTTTCAAGATATGAGAAAGAACTGGAATATGCAAATGAACAGATGCGAGTTTCAGAATTTGAGATTGCTAGGCTAAGAAGTGAATTGGAAACAGCTACAGTTGGATCATCGGATGAGAGAAACTTGAAAACAGGAGACATTAAAGCCAATATGGAGATTGATCAGACCTCAAAGGTGATGACAGAAAACTCAGATGACCAGTATTCGTCTCTGGTGGAAGAGCTCAGGAGCACAAAAGAGAAGCTGCAGGATTCGGAGAACGAAATTGCTAGTTTGCGGCAAGAAAATGGTAAACTTTCTCAAGGAGTAAAAAGTTTGCAGGGCCAGCTTGAATCAGCTCAAAAAGACTTCGCAACATGGAAATCCAAGCAGAGTGCAGAGAAAAGAGAGTCCGCCAAGCTGCAGGAAAAAATTGCTAGGTTAAAGACCAGTTTATCAGACCGTGATCATGAGATCAGAGATTTGAAAATAGCTGTGTCAGATGCTGAGCAGAAGATCTTTCCGGAGAAGGCACAGATAAAGGCTGAAATATCCAAGTTGTTGGAGGAGCGGAAAGGTTTGGAGGAGGAGGTTAGAGAATGGGAGTCACGCGAACGATCCTTAGAAGACGAGATCAGAAGAATCACAAATGAGAAAACAGATTCAGAGGCAAGGCTGTGCGATGAAATAAGTAGGCAGAAGGAAGAGATTGCTGGGAGAGACGACCGTATAGAAAATTTGGAAGGCAAGGTTGATGCTTTGAAGTCGGAAAGGGAGAAACTCATTGCAGAAATGGAAAAAGTGAAAGTGGAGTTGAGTGTGAGAGATGATAAGATTGAGGAAATGAAGAGGCAAGAGGAGAGGTTACTTGGGGAACAAGCAAGGCTAACAAAGGACATTGAAGAGGCACAGAAAATGGTGGATGAGTTCAAGGTGAGAGTGAAAGAAGCAGAGGAGGAAGTGGAGACGCAGAGAAGAGTAATAGAAGAGTGTGGGGAAGAGAAGAGGGAGGCCATACGACAGCTGTGCTTTTCATTAGAGCATTACAAAAGTGGGTATGAGATGCTTAGGCAAGCATGGTTGGGGCACAAGAGAGTGGCAGTTATAGCAAGATGACAAGTAGGTTGATTACTACTATCTTCTTGCAAAGGCATTTAAACTTTGCTATTTGCTACCTAGTGCTTTCATTCGCCGTTTACTGTTGTTTTGGCCGCGTTTACTTGATTGCGTTGCAGTCGTTGTAGTTCAATTTTTTTATGCTTCTTTTTGGAGCCAAAATGGAATCAAGTAAACTTAGCCTTTGTTGATGTGCCTGGTTCTTTTTCCAGGAATGCAGAAGCAGTGGCTATTCAAATTTTGGTTTAGAAGTGGTTTGAGTTTGTATGGGATTGGAAGGAATGGATTTGAGGCTATGCAACTAATTGGTATAGGCAATCAAACGAAGCCATTGATTTATTTTCATGTGGTTGTGGCTTTTGTTGATTGTATGTCTGCAGTAGCTTCAAGACATCTGACTGGGGTAACTGCAGTTTGCCCCGGAGACACGAGTGAAATTGAATCTTATCCCTTAAGGTTTCAGAAATATACATTTTATCCCCTAAGCTGGGTGGAAAAATACTATTTGATATTTAGATGGATAAAAAAATTAATAATTTAAATTGTTAACTAACTACCAATTATTGTTGAACATTTTTAGTTTACTGAAGAATAGGTACTAGGTTTAAATTGAAATTTGAAAAGTTGATAGTAGACATTATAGAGATCAATGTCATATTTAGGGGGTAAAATGTAGGTTTTAAAAAAAAAATTGGTAGAAACTTTAATTTCACCAAAAAATTGGTGGTAAAGTAATATTTGCAAAAAAAAACTGTCTCCTACAAATTTTTATGTTAGGCTGCTTATTGACACTCGCCCAATAATGTCAGGCTGCTTATTGACACTCGCCCAATAATGTCAGCACGTCTTGTCAATTATCTAAGTAGAAACCAGTAACCGGTTGAATACGTTCTGAAAGGAGATGCATTTTTTTTTTCGAGAAATTGAAAGGGAAAAACTTTTATTCAAGCAATGTCAATGTTTGTTTTTCAATTCTATAATCTTTTCATATTTTATTAATTTGGCTCCATCGTCTATACTACCATCTCTGTGGATTTCTCGAGAAAACGCCACCCAATTTTCTATCTTAATTTTTTCTTTTAATTTTCAGGTGGGAAATTAAAAACTAAGGAAAATATAACAAATAAGTGGCTAGCTAGAAATTCTTCAAAAAATAAAGATGGAAAAGGGGCTGAAACTTAAGTAGCAATATCAATGAGGAGAGCTTAGCTGAAAATCGTTGGGCAGACTTTATAGATATTAGGAGAGATGGAAGAATACTTTCAGGGGTGAACAAAAGAAAAAAAAAAAGATTATTGCTCCAAAATACTTAATTCTTCAGAGGGAGAGAGAAAGGCTCGTCAAAGTTTCTAGTATTTTAATGAGAGAAAATAACCATTCTTAAAAAATTTTAATTGGTTTTACATGAAATCTAATATAGTAGATAGGATGAAAGAAAATTACTAAAAGAGTTTGAGCAATTTGGAAATCAAAGACTCATGAGCTAAAATAATACTCCTTCAATTCTATATTATTTGTACTATTTACTTTTTAGTAATTAATTTATAATTTTTTATTTTTAAAATTTTAACATATAAATAAAAAAAATTATATAAAAATAATAAATTAAAATATATAATTTTTAAATATATTTTTTTTAATTTTTTTAACAAATACTAATATAAATAAATTGAAGTCAAAATAACAAGTCACACCTGACAGCGCAAGACGAGCAACTATTCACGATTATTTGGGTGGCTGTCGCTAGCACTCTCCTGCTCTGCATAACACTCTACATTTTTTACTGTGTGCCGTGTCATATTTGTATAATCACTACCGTAAAAGTTTGAAATTTTTAGCATTATCTTTGTGGAAATAGCGGGAACAGCAAAAGAAAAACTGGAGTGGGTTTGGTGGTAAAAGGTGCAGCGATATATGCGGCCTCTAGTTGTACTTACCCTGTGATTGATTCAGCAATTTAACTTTTTCTTTAATTTAAATCTGATTGAATTTATTTATATGATTCTTTTATCCAAAAATAAAAATAATATTTAAAAACTATAATTTTTTATATTTGTAAATATAAATTTTGTGTATATATACCAAAATATTCACAATAAAACATTATAAATTAATTACTATGGATATTATATGTGTTAGGGGAATGAGGATAAAGGTAGTATTATTGAATGATAAGTTCCATGGGTAAACATCATCCGTCATCTTTAAACTAAGACCCATGTTTTGGATTCATCCTGAAACTGCAAAACATTACATAATTTATTATTTAACTATGAAAAATGTTACACCAATCATCCTACTGTTAATTGCAACCGTTAAAATTGATAGAAAAAAACGTAAAAAACTAGTTTTAACCCTAAAAAACCTTTCATTTGTCATAGAAACATCAAAAATTTTATATCTTACAATAAAACCACCGTCCCGTCATGACTTTCACCTCTGCTTCTCTGCCCCTCATGACCTTCACCTCTACTATAGCTAGCACTGATCTGCCACCATCACGTCCCTATCCCACCACCGACATCCATGTCGCAGCCACCACTGATAATTAATCACGGGACAAAGGGGAACAAAAGGCTAACACCCTTGATGCAATAATGCTGCCTTTTCCCTTATCGATCATTATCGATCGTCATGGTCTTCTGTCGTCACTATGGAATTAAATACCGCGATATACCGCTTACCACGGGTAAGCAGTATGCGTTACAAATGTTTTCATATTTTATCATTTTTTTCACATGCAATACACATTATATTACAGTATTTCACGATATTTTACAAACCGGTAACTTTTTATGTACATTTTATCTAAAAATCGCAGTATACCGCAAATACCATAAAGTGCATATTGCGGTAATCTATTTTTTTACGGACATGTACGAGATTTTTTTTGGTCATTTTAAATCAAAATATCATACATAAATATATAAAATAGTAAAATATAATTAATACACATATTTTAACATAAATATTTACTTTTATCTTTTTGTTACTTTTACTTTTGCTTTTGCTGTCTTTTTTCAAGGTATTAGAAAATGTATTGTTATTATTAAAGTATTATTTATTTATTTTTTCTCTTCTATCAATAAATTATTTTTTTTTTTTGCTGAATAATATTTATTTTTGCTCTATATATAATTTTTTTTATGTTTTTTGTATAACAAATATCCTTTATCGTATATATTTTATTTATATTTGATAAATTATGATGAGAAAAATTAGAATACATATAAAGATGTGCAAAAAAATTTATTTAATTTCTTTCATCTTAAAATAATATTCTAACATTTTTTTTTCCAAACAGGTAATGATATGCGGTACAGTATACCTTAAAAATATGATATGTGGTATATCTAATGGTAATGATATTTAACACCTTGCTCGTCACACTTTCCCGTCAATTAAGCGTCATCTTCTGTAGTGTTCTCCAGTCACACTCCGATCTTACCCATCGTCGTCCTCTATTTTCACTTCCCTTAGATCCCACTTGGACATCTCCCTTCAATCGTGCTCCAACATCTTCATTTTTCTTCATTTGCACACTTTTGAAGGAAGATGACAATTTACAATCACTTTCCACCAGAAAAAGATGATCATGTACCGCTGGAGGAAGACGACCATCGATAGTCTGGTAGGAAAAGAGGGAAGGTGGGCTCACAAATGGAGAGGCTGGCTTTGAATCAAGGACAGAGGACGTGAAAACTGAATGGGTGAAGCAAAGGATGGCGGCAGTCATCGAGGAAGAAGGGCAGTTAGGAGAAGGTAGTTTTATTATAAGATGTAAAATTTTTAAGGTTTCTATGACAGATGAAAGGTTTTCAGGAGTTAAAATTAGTTTTTACGTTTTTTTCCATCCATTTTAACAGTTGCAATTAACGGTAAGATAATTGATGTAACATTGTCATAATTAAAGAATAAATGGTGTAACGTTTTGTAGTTCCAGAATGAATCCAAAACATGGGTTTTAATTCAGGGATGACGGGTGCTTTTTACCCTAAGTT
Source organism: Aquilaria yunnanensis (assembly GCA_039654915.1). Taxonomy (NCBI): domain Eukaryota; kingdom Viridiplantae; phylum Streptophyta; class Magnoliopsida; order Malvales; family Thymelaeaceae; genus Aquilaria; species Aquilaria yunnanensis. The sequence continues at coordinate 41,582,707 of CM077599.1, read as the reverse complement.
CCATAAATCCCTAAAGATTTTAGTGAAAATACACTTTCTCTCATTCTTTAAAAAAAATCTATACTTAACTCAGTGAATATATAACACTCCTAAACTACTTGAAGGTCAAATTGTCAATCTTTCTTAATTCAGGATCTATGCTTCCTATTTTTTATTTTATTTTTGTGCTTTTAAAATAATAAAATGTGTTTAAATTGTTGTTATTTGTTCTTTTTTATTGAAAATATGTGAATTTTGGAAAACCCTACCTAGGCTCTCAAGAAAATTGAAAGACTGAAGAAGCTGTGGCTGCAACTCGATCTTTCTCCAAATGGAACACAATTTCAATTGCTACTGTTAGTGGCTTCCTATTATTCTGAAAAATCAGCTTATTTATGCTTTGCCACAAGTTCCACATGACAACAACAAACAACCTTGCCCTACTAAAATGGTCATTAAAATGATAGGAAGCTAAACAATTAGTCTTGAGCCAAATATCAAAGCATGATGAGAAAAACTGCAAAAGCTCTCCGATGGCAACAACTTGGACCATGCCTCATCTATATAAGGACATCTACAAAAGAGGTGATTAGCATCCTCCACTCCATTATGAATGTCGACTTTGGTTCAGGCCATGCATCATTTGGTAGAGCGAAACCAACTAGATGAAACAGCTAATTTTTCCTAGAGTTTGAAACTTGCACACCTAAGTAGGTTTATTAACTAAGTTTGTCAAGGATAGTAATGTTCATGTCATGAGCTCTTTGAAGCCCCAACCCTACAAAATTTTTAGGAGAACAAACAGTCTCCCAATTCATAAGATGAGACTGGCACTCTTGAGCCGAAGTACCCTTACTAAAAATCTCGACTCATATGATCTATTTAGTGACATGTAACTACTGGAATCTTAGTCAATTGTATAGTATAAGCTGGAATGGCTTGAAGGACATCTTTTGTAAGGGTAAGTATGCCTACAAAACTTGAACATTTTCTTGTTCCAACCCTCGAGCTTTTTACCCATTTTCTCAAAGACACCGCCATATGTGACACGACCATAAAGTACAAGAACTCCAAGATATCTCCCCAAATAAGGGCAAGTGGATCTCCTTGACAAAGACCTCACCACGGTTGAAAGAATCTAACTGCTTGCCTTTCAATCCAAATGCAATCTTAATATAAAAACAACAAAACATAACCATATTAACAAATTCAGTTGCAAAGTAAAAACCCAAAAGCATAATCTCTTTCAACAATATCATACACTTTCCTCTTATCAATTTTAGCAATGAAAGCCCTAATGTGGCACTTTATAGATTTCATCATATACACTACCTCCAGTAGAATAAAAATGTTATCATGATTATTGTGCTTAGAAATGAAGCTAGCCTGGAATGAACTAGCAAGCTCCTCCAATAGGGGGATGATTGCAATCTGAAAAATTGAAATTGCAATATTTATGGAAAAGTGTTTTTAAAATTGAAAAAAACAATAATGTTTTGTCCTAAAAAGATAAACCATATTTCTTTCTTAACCGTCTTAAAAATGTTGAACCATTTTTTTTATGGTAAATTTTTAATATCCAATTTATTAAATTACCTATAAATTATCTTCAATCAAGAAAGGTTTTTATCACTCTTTCTCTTCAGGAATTAATCCTCAATTTGTGATGATGAGGATGTGAAATCAGAGTTGGTGATGTGATTGGCTTTGCTAAAATCAGAATTAGTCAACATATTTTCATCCCTCCTCTCCTTTGTTTCTGATCTCCTCTCCTTCAAGTACTCATACATTTCCTGTGGTTGTTTTCTTGTGAAGTTGTTGTGCTAGTGTTTTGACGTTGTTGAATCAAAAGAATCTATCCCACTTCAGACTAACCTAACTGCTCTGACCTCATCTCCTCTCCTTCGATCTCTAGTTAGTCTCCTCCCACTTCAGACTAACCAAAGCATATTCCTAACTTCCTTTGTCAGATAATGTACACAATATTGATACATTTTTTGCATTGTATTCATTTAACCAAGGTCATACGAATTTGGATGTAGCTTTGACCATTTTCCCTACAATGAAAAGGACTCTTGCCAACATTTTTTATTTATACAAGTAGGACCAGTAATCATCTTTCCTCCTTCATTACTCCTTAATTAATTTTCCATGAATAAAAATTGAAAAGAAATCTTATCTTCCTGTGTAGTCATTTGACACATATCAAAATATAAGTCATTTGACACATATCAAAATATAATGGATCTCCAGATAAAAGTCTAATTACCCCTCGCACTACCTTATAGCTAATGGACTTGTTCTTCACAAACAATCCTAGTCCAAGAGCTATCCTAATGGTTATCTTTAGATTGGACATCTCCTTTAGTTTTTTGTGACAATTCTTCCCCATTTTTTTGTACTTTTGTTACTTGAATTAGTTGTTGAAATGTATTCCCCTTTACACCGAAGTTCTCATTCAACCAACGCTCATCAGGTAAACTTTCAGTTGATGACTTTTGCAATAAAGCATGCTTCAAATTAAAATGTGTCATTCCTTGATCCATGGAAAAATTAAGTAAGGAAGAAGAAAAAAAATCATAGTAGGCTCAAGTATGTTCAACTTTCCTACATTGCTTGCATATTTTGAATAGTCTTTCATATTTAAAAGAAAATCTTATGCAGCATCCCTTGATGATCTTGTATAAAACAACCTAACATTAATGGTTCTATAATTTCTACAAATACTTTGACATAGATAAATTTCCAATGATGAGGAGCATCGGGGGGAAAAATCGATATCCTCTACCACCCCTAATTTTCCTGCAATAAACTTTATTGTAGCAATTGATAAAAACACAGTAGGCAATTGGTGTATTTGGACCCAATAGAAACATGGTTGAAAATATGAACATTATATGGGATTTCTGGATTAAATTGCTGCAATAGCCTTAAAGCTCCATCAATATGCAAAGGCCCTTGTTTACTAAGAATGGAGAGCCATCATGGCCTTTTGAAAATTTTAGTAGAGACTTGTTAATACCAACCTCAACTAACACTATTACTTTTTCTGCTAGCTGCCAAGCTATGTTGATATATCATTAAACAAAGATAGAAGTAAATCTACGTCTATCCATTACCATGAGCAAGATGCAATTCTGTAAATATGTACCATTACTTCTATAAAATTCTAGACCAAGAGGTATAGTTTGATCAACCATTGACATTTGAGCAACAGCAGAAGCAGTTAAAGAAATGAGTGAAAGTTGTCAAAGATGAGAAAAGCTACTACTGTAGAACTAGAGAAACATTCCCAACCAAGCGATTTTGAAAAACCCTCCATTTAGTAATGATAGGTAAAATGATTAAGTAAGCTAGGCCCAAGAGCTTGGTGAGCAGCAGATCAAAATTTTGTATACAAAGACAGTGTTAAAGCCCCAGGATATGTTCCCAGGGGAAACTTTTAGATGCTTAAGTTAGCTTTTCGATAAGAAGTAGCAAGGAAAAAAAGAGGAGAGCTCGTTTCCCTTACGTCTATATTGGTGCGGGGTTTATATAGCCAAGGCGTGCTCTAGATAACTCATTCTTGGGATATAAATCCTGTAGCTTATCCTGTATTTGTGGGATATAGTTCCCTTCTTGGAGGGAATTCCTTATAGGGTCTATCTAGGCCTCTAGGGATAGCCTAGCCCCTAGACATCTGGATTTAGGCCCTTAGGGCAGTCTCCTACTAATGGGTCCCCTCCAATGAGGGAATTTGGTTTAAGGGCTCCACGTTCCTAGGTATGTTGTCGTGCTTCTTCTGGAGAGGAGGTGCGATCCCCCTTGTTCCCGTGTTGTTTCATGAGTGTATCTAAGCCACATCGTTTAAGGTAAGGGTGTGATCCCCCCATCTGTTGGCTTTCTAGGGAAATTGGGAGAATGTTATCATTTTGAGTTTCTTCCCTGCTATTCCTATGCGATTATAACATGTGTCAAGTATGTTAGTTGAAAGGAATATAAGGAGATGTTCATTAAATGCTCTTTAGGAAAGTTACTGGGTGTGGCTATTTTGGCGGCTACTAGTGGCCACACGTCCTTCAGTAATTGACCTATTATTTGTAATGGTGGTTTATGAGGGGAAACCCAATGGTCACTGGTTTCCCTATATATACCGCAAAGGTTTTTACCCTGCCTTTTTCACTATTTGTCTTATTCTGCTACTTTTCTTGTGATTCTTTGTTTCCTGCTTACTGTTAACACCATAGTTCTCTGGAATTTTTTTTCTTCCAAAGTTTCTCTTCTTCTTGCAATGTCCATCCTTCTTCAGTATATTCAAGTAGTAGGTTCTTCATCTTTTCTTCTATCTTATGTTTTTATTTTTGCTTCTCTAGGTGTTCTTGGGCTTTAGGGTTTTTTTGGGTTTCCGCCTTTCCACCATCTAATTGTGTTAATGGAAGCCCTGACATGTTATCGCCAGTTTTTCTAGATGTCTTCTACAAAATCATCATCCGGGGTTGCCACCAACGTGGGTGATTCTTCCAAGGTGCTCTTCTTCCCAAACATTGGGGTAATGAAGGGGGTTGTGACTCAGCATAATGAAGGCACATAGGTGATGAATCTTGCCAAATATTTTTGGCCCAACGACATTGTTGCCACTCTTTCACGTGTGTAGGCTCTCAAGGATGGGGGCCTAAAAGGGGGAAGTAAAAAAGAAGATGTGCTTTCTGTGTTGACGGACCAGCTCCAGGCGAGGCTTCACCTCCCCATTTTCCCGCTAGTAGAACAAATTTGCGAGCACTATCAGATTCTGCCGTTGTTGCTGATGCCAAACTCATTTATCCATATCAACAGCTTCATATTCTACTGTAACCTGGCAGGGGTGCCTCCCTTGTTTGAGGTCTTCTTCTAATTTTATATGCTAGACCTGGAGAAAGACACCAGCCTCTTCCGTATTGCCCCTATTAACTGTGGCGAGAATAAATCATTTACCTTTATTTCCTGCAAGGACTCGTGGTCGTGGTGGAAAAAGTGCTTCTTCTTCACAGTAAGGGAGCAAGCATGAAGGTTTCTTTGTTATTTTGTGGACACCCCTCAATATGCTTTGGTTGGGACGCTGCCCATATATGAGGGCTTGAAGGGCCATCACTTGGTTCTCAAGTTGGTCTATAGGCTTAAGATAGTAGCAGGGAACAACAATTTTTTGGAGTTGTTCCCCAGTCATTACATAGATATAAATAAGAGTAACCTTAGGTGGGCGGGGACAACAGGGCCCACCAGTTGTATCTAGGAGTAAGGGACCCTTATAATTAGAAGGAAGGTCAGGAAAAGAGCTTAGTTGAAGCCTACGGAGTTGCCACTAAGGCCTTTCGCCAATGAGTTGTGCTCTAGATGCTATATTTATTTTACTCCTTTTGTGCATGGTTATGATGTCTAACCAAGTTCTTTTTTCTGCAGAAATGAGTAGTAGTGCCAAGGAGTTTTTGTAGAAGCGTAAGAGGGTCGTTGACGCCCTACTAAACATTCGTAAAGCCAACATTCTCCCTGCTAGTATGGCTTATGCTATAGGGGCCCTGACGTCCAAGCTGCCATCTGAAGTGGTAGAACTTCTTGAGTCTCCATTGGAGGCTCATATAGTTCGTAAGAGGATGAGGCCTACTAGCCATCTTAAGGATGGTGTTTCTTATGACAGAGGTAGTGGTAGGGCATCATTTGAGTATTTTTTCCAAGCTGGCTTTATAAACTTAGGCATTTTCTGTTGATTGTGGGTGTTTCCATCTAATAGCTTTAGCGAAGCATGCGAGGTCGTTTGAGAATCCTCATATTGAAGGCCTATGGGCCTCTCAGAAGCAAAATGTGGCATTGAGGCCTTCGAAGGATGTGTCTTCTGCTTCACCTCCTCTCCCCACTCAAGTCCTAACAGGAGTTGTCCCTAATAAGACTTCATCTACTCAAGGGGGGCACCAAAACTGAAGCTGGATGAGCACTTCTTGCCACGCAACTTGATCCCTGTGTGGAGTCAAGCGTAGAAGAGGGATTTCATGTTAAAAAGGATTATGCTTGACCAGGACTTTGATCCCTTATGGGCAGTGGGCCAATTGATCCTTGAGGATCGATCTGATATCTACTACCACATCCTAGAATGGTTGAGGACCCTTAGGGATCATCAGTTTCTGACCCACCCCCTTAGTCGGAAAGGGGCCAGTTGATAAGCATGGGTTGCAACATTCTCCAAGTATATTCATTTACTTGTTATTTGTGTTTGTGGTGTTATTTTCTTGTTGACGAGTCTAAGTTTTGGTAAGAGGCCATCATTGCCTATGGTTTGGGGGAACGATAAGCAGCTCGGGAGAAGGACCTTTGTTTTGAACTTAAGGCCTTATGCAAGAATGGTAACTTTCTTCAACTGGAACTGAGCAGTTAGTGAAACACCAATAAGGCACTTGAGAAGGACCTCAAGCTGGAGAAGGAGGCTAAAAAGGCAAAGGAAGGTGTCACCAATGAGCTAAATTTGAAGGTGGGAGAGCTGAAGAAGGCTCTGAAGCAATCTCTGAAAAAAGAAGCTAAGGCCCAAAAAGAGGCCAATCGCCTGAGGACTTTGCTGAAAGTGACAAAGTCTAAGATAGGTGCTATCGAGGTCACTTTGCCGACAGATAAGTATGACTAGGCCTGAAAACCGTTGCGGGTGATGTTAACTCCAGCTTGATCGGTTCTATGATGCCCCTTGTAGAGGGAATCAAGTGGGTTGGATTTGTCAAGCGTGAAGGCCACTTATAGTACCTGCGCCTTCGAACAAAGCCAATGCTTGTGTAAAGGAGCTCGGCTCGCTTCTCCTAAAGGTGGATAAAGGGCTAAGGAGAGTTGTCTTCCTGAAATTCAAGGAAGGATTTCTTTCCTACCATTTTCAAGTTGAGCGGGTGAATTCGAGAGTTGATTTTTTGTTTCTTTCAGCTTATAAAGATCTGGGCTCAGATTATGAGTCTTGGCAGAAGGAAGGGAAAACTAGGATTCCTACCTTTGATGAAGATGTGTTGGCGACAGATCTTGATGTAAACCCTTGTCTAGATGAATTTTAAAAGCCTTCATTGTTAGCCCCTGTTCCCCCCTTTTTACTTTTGTTCCTTCAGGATCTTCCTTCACTTGTTATAACAATTCATTTATAAAAAGATTCCTTTAATGATAAGTTTATTTTTGCAATGCTGCTGTTTTTTATATTTTCATATGGTTGCAACATTTAGTGGTTTATTGTGATGTTTCGTGTAAACAGGGGGCCCTCGTAGGAGGGCCTAATCAAGTGTTTTTAAGTGTTCAAAATTTTCATGAAGACTTGTTTTTATGCGATAAGAACGCAGAGTGTTAGAGGAGTTCCTATTTATTTGTAAGTAATTAAAGCACATAAAATAATCATCTTTGCCATAATCTAGCAAAGTAGGCAGACAAGTCATCTGAGTGATAGTTTTTAGGTAGCTTTTTCCCTTTTAAAGTTGTTAACTCATAGACTCATTCTCTAAGCTTTCTTATGACTAAGTAAGGTCTGTCCCAATTTGGCCTTAGTGCCCCGTGCCCTGGGTTCTTGCCAGTTGGTCCAGCTTTGATAAGGGCTAGGCCACCCAGTTGAATATCCTTGCGTTTCATTATTTGATCATAATATAAGGCAGCTAGCTGTCTGAAAGCCTTCATGCAAACCTTCACATCCTCCTTAACTTCTTCCAACAGGTCCAAATTTCCCTCAAGGGCTTTTTCATTTTGAGTAGGATCATAGGCTTAGGTTTGCAATGTAGGGCAAAAAATCTCTATTGGTATGAGGGTGTTGGTTTTGTAAGCCATTACGAAGGGGGATTCTCCTCACAGGCTTTTAAGAAGTCATGCGGTAATCCCACAAGTGCTTGGTAATTCCTATACCCATCTTCCTTTGGCTTTTTCTAGCCTATTTTTGAGGCCTTCTTTTATGGCCCTATTGGTGACTTCTACCTGCCCCATTGAACAGGGGATGATAGATGAGGGCAAAGAAGAGGTGTATGCCCTTGTCCTTGACAAATTGTTGAACCTATTGGTTTTCAAACTGATTTCCATTATCAGTGACGATGGCTCGTAGACATCCAAAGTAGCAAATGACATTCTTTAACAAGAATTCAGTGTCTGGGGGCTTGTGATAGAAGCTAGAGGCTCCACTTATACCTATTTGGTGTACTAATCTACCGCCATAGTACTGTTAGTGTTGTGCCCAAAAAGCCAATCATGAGATGATTGTATTTTTGCACATTGAGTCATGATATTTTATTGAGGCATTAATCCAGCAATTTTGTTTGTTGTTTTGTTTCTGTGTAACGTAATAAACATAATTGTAACCCTAGAATAATGATATTCTTAAACGTCCCTAGTCTAGTATTATTGTGGAGCGGGTTGCAATAATACATAATGACTAGCATATGTGGAGACTAATATGAAATATGTTGTCTACATATGGGTACAAGTTGGAGAACTTATGTACTGGACCGACCCACCATGAGAACACTTCATGGATCGTTATATGAGTGTCATAAGTGATTCTTATAGTGATCATGGTATATGTAGTCCTTCGACCTAAGATCATCAAGGTTCCCTACATGTGAGTTACATACTTTGATACTTTCATTTGTTGCTCGTAACTGAGTGAACTTGAAGGAGGTCATTGGGTATGTCACATATCATGCAGAGGGATTTGTATGATCAAGATGGGATTTGTCCCTCCTATGTAACGGGAGTGATATCTTTGGGCCCCTTGATAGAGTGAGACTTAGAAAATGCATGGCCATGCTCCGATGAGCTGATATATGATATCAATGTCGTCAGTTTAAGTTGGTCTACTCGGTAATCAAGAAACCAAAGATTGGGCTATACGAGAGTGACACATTCCATGTCTCGTGCTTAGTCTTAATATCTTGGACAAAGGGACAATGGCATATATCGGTGATGATCATAAAGGTTTAGTCGATTCACCGACAATCTTGTCACTTGGGTAGCAATGATGTGTTGCTAGACACAGCTCATTGCTTATGATCATAAATGTGATTTATGATCATTGCCAACATGGAAAGAGCCTATTGGGTCGCACACATAGAGCTACTTGGATCATTAGAGTGCATGGGCTAATTATTTGGGTTATGGTTTCACTTTAATTTCGTATTAATAATGAGCCAAGGAGTTGAGCCATTATTAAGCCCGAAATTAAATCCTAATTGGATTAGGGCTTTGAAACCCATTAGGCCTGGAAGTTGAGTCTCACTATAAATACAACTTTTAAGTGAGAAATTCGCAGGTCTCCTTGCCCTAGCCTCCCAAAAGGACAGCCGCACTCTTCTCTTGCAATTCCTTGGAGGATGCAAGCTAGCACTGCGAGCGCAAGAGAAACGCATCTACCGGGACGTGGTGGAAGCGTGGTGATCCCGAGAGGCTCGTGTGGATACCATAGAGAGCCTGAACACGTCAACTGTTCAGGTTTTGTGATTCGACTCTACAGTTGAGTGAGAGATCTCAACCGAAAATTAGGTATGAAATTTTCGAACACCCGGTTTACCCCGTTTCACTTGGATCCTGGAGGGTTTCGGTTAAATTTTGCTGCGCTGTTTGGCTCCCGAAACCCAACAAGTACAATATTTAAGTTGCCTTAGGGCCAGGGGTAGTGCTCCAATCAGATCCAACCCCCCTACATGGCAAACGACAAGGGTCTGATGCTAAAGAGGTACCGAATGAAGGTAGCCTCTATACTCTCAAGTTGAGCTGGTGGTTATGGCATGTACGAACGAACATCTTGGCACCTTTTTGGTTATAGGCTAGAAGTAGCCTTATCTCAAGGCTTTGTGGGCTAAAATATTGGCACTGATGTGTGCCCCGCAGTCACCCTGGTGAATCACTTAAAAAACTCGGTGCCCCTTGAGTAAACTTAGGCATCACTATAGGGGGGAAGCCAACTTCCTTCTGTATAAATCCCCTCCAAAAATAAGGAAACATCTTTCCCGGATCTTGATTTTCCTTTTCTCCTCAGGAGTTCCATTCAACGTACCTCTATCAAGGTAAATTTTGATTACTTCTCTCCTATCATCTTCGGGTGTCGTGGCATGTATTAAGTGGATCAAGGGTTCTATAAGTATTTTTGTTATGGCCTTTTTCTACCCCTTTAAAAGGGTGTCGGCCCTAATATTCTGGTCCCTATGGGTCTTTTGAACTTGCACAAAGTCACACATCTTTATTAGCTCTTTCATCATGTTAAGGGATTTGAAAAAGTAGGCTATTTTGTGTCTACTGTTCCTGTGAATTTGTTTACTATTAATTGTGAGTCACTACATATTTGTATACTTTATACCCCCACCCGACTAGCTATCTACATCCTTATAAAGAGAGCTTCGTATTTTGTGATGTTGTTAGTTATAGGGAAGTGAAATAAGATTCATATCATGCCTCTAAGTTGAGCGGGCCCTTTAGCATGATGCCTGCTCCATAGCATTTAAGGCCTAAAGCCCTATCCATGTTCATTTTCCATGTGGGTGTTTTGGTTTGCCCTTCATTTGTTTCAATGCTTAGCATCATCTCAGCTATGAATCTACTAAGGCTTATGCCTTGACAACTTTTCAGGGTTCATAGTGAATGTTATATTCCCCCAATTCAATGCACCACTTAGCAAGTTTGCCAGATTTTTTTGGTTTTTTGTAGGATGTTTCGTAAGGGTAGCCCTATTTTGATGATTATGTGATGATTCTAGAAATATGGTCATAGTTTTCAAAAGGCCATAATAAGGGCTAGAACCTCTTTGTGATGTGTGGGATGTCTAGGTTTAGCTCCTTGGAGGGTCTGACTGACATAGTATATAGGCCATTGTTCTATTCCACCTTTTTTAATGAGGACTGCACTAATAAAGCCTTTGGTGACGGCCAAGTACAACACAAGGGGTTCATCTGGCATCAGTTGTTTTAACATTGGAAGGTGCCGCAGATAGTCTATTAACTGTTGGAATGCTTTATGGCACTCGTCCGTCCATTTGAAGGTTGTTTCTTTCTTTAATATTTGAAAGAATAGCTTACATCTATCACCAAATGGTAAGACGAACTGTCCTAGTGTGGTTAGCCTCTCGGTGAACTTCTCAGCATCCTTCTTACTTTGAGGATCAGACATCGTGAGAATGGCCCCGATCTTATAGGGGTTGACATCGATTCTCCTTTCAGAGACTATGTAGCCAAGGAATTTGCCACCACCAATACCGAAGGTGCACGTTTTGGGATTCAATTTTATCTTGTGTTGACGTATCCTCTGGAAGGTTTCCCAAAGGTAGTTAAGATGTTGGTTTATGGCTTTGCTTTTGACGATCATGTTGTCTACATAGACCTCAATGTTTCTCCTTATTTGATCCGTGAAGATGAAGTTCATCAGCATTTGGTATTTGGCTCTGACATTTTTCAGGGTAAATGGCATTCACTGGTAGCAATAGATGGCTTCACCTGTTGTAAAAGTCATTTTCCTTATCTTTAAGGCCTATCCAAATTTGGTGGTAGCCACTAAAAACATCCATGAAGGACAATATTTTGAATTTGGATGTCACATCGACCAATTGATCTATGAATGGTAAGGGGTATGGATCTTTTGGGCAAGCGTCATTGAGATTGGTATAAACGACGCACATGCGCCAGTCTCTATTTTCTTTTTTTACCAATACCACATTGGCAAGCCATTCAAGGTATTCCATTTCCCAAATGATTCTGGCTTTCAACAGCCTTTCTACTTTTCCCCTGATGAATTATCGTCTTCTTGGCATCATGTTACTTTTTTTTTTTTTCTGTTGTACTGGTCTTGTGGAAGGATCCACTTGTAGGTTATAGGTAACAATTTTTGGATCTAAATTAATTATGAGACTTGGAATGTGCCATTCTCGTATAGCCCAATCTATGGATTTCTTGTTTCCCAAGTAGACTAACTAAAATCTATGACATTAACATCTCATATCAACTCATCCAAGCATGTCTTTTTATTTTCTCAGTCTCCCTCAATCAAGGGGCCCAAAGATGTCACTCATGTTATATAGAAGGGAAAATTTCCATCTTGTTCATACAAATCTCTTTGTGTGATATGTGACAAATCAATGACCACATTTATGTTCACTCAGTTACAAGCAACAAAGAGTAGTATCTGTTAGTGTTGTGCCCAAAAAGGCCAATCATGAGATGATTGTATTTTTGCACATTGAGTCATGATATTTTATTGAGGCATTAATCCAGCAATTTTGTTTGTTGTTTTGTTTCTGCGTAACGTAATAAACATAATTGTAACCCTAGAATAATGATATTCTTAAACGTCCCTAGTCTAGTATTATTGTGGAGCGGGTTGCAATAATACATAATGACTAGCATATGTGGAGACTAATATGAGATATGTAGTCTACATATGGGTACAAGTTGGAGAACTTGTGTACTGGACCGACCCACCATGACAACACTTCATGGATCGTTATATGAGTGTCATAAGTGATTCTCATAGTGATCATGGTATATGTAGTCCTTCGACCTAAGATCATCAAGGTTCCCTACATGTGAGTCACATACTTTGATACTTTCCTTTGTTGCTCGTAACTGAGTGAACTTGAAGGAGGTCATTGGGTATGTCACATATCATGCGGAGGGATTTGTATGATCAAGATGGGATTTGTCCCTCCTATGTAACGGGAGTGATATCTTTGGGCCCCTTGATAGAGTGAGACTTAGAAAATGCATGGCCATGCTCCGATGAGTTGATATATGATATCAATGTCGTCAGTTTAAGTTGGTCCACTCGGTAATCAAGAAACCAAAGATTGGGCTATACGAGAGTGACACATTCCATGTCTCGTGCTTAGTCTTGATATCTTGGACAAAGGGACAATGGCATATATCGGTGATGATCATAAAGGTTTAGTCGATTCACCGACAATCTATCACTTGGGTAGCAATGATGTGTTGCTAGACACCGCTCATTGCTTATGATCATAAATGTGATTTATGATCATTGCCAACATGGCAAGAGCCTATTGGGTCGCACACATAAAGCTATTTGGATCATTAGAGTGCATGGGCTAATTATTTGGGTTATGGTTTCACTTTAATTTCGTATTAATAATGAGCCAAGGAGTTGAGCCATTATTAAGCCCGAAATTAAATCCTAATTGGATTAGGGCTTTGAAACCCATTAGGCCTGGAAGTTGAGTCTCACTATAAATACAACTTTTAAATGAGAAATTCGCAGGTCTCCTTGCCCTAGCCTCCCAAAAGGACAGCCGCACTCTTCTCTTGCAATTCCTTGGAGGACGCAAGCTAGCACTGCGAGCGCAAGAGAAACGCATCTGCCGGGATGCGGTGGAAGCATGGTGATCCCGAGAGGCTCGTGTGGATACCATAGAAAGCCTGAACACATCAACTGTTCAGGTTTTGTGATTCGACTCTACAGTTGAGTGAGAGATCTCAACCGAAAATTAGGTATGAAATTTTTGAACACCCGGTTTACCCCGTTTCACTTGGATCCTGGAGGGTTTCGGTTCAATTCCGCTGCGCTGTTTGGCTCCCGAAACCCAACAGTATCAAAGTATATGGCTTACATGTAGGAAACTTTGATAACCTTATGTCAAAGGGCTACATATACCATGATCTTTACGAGAACTACTTACGATACTCATATAACAATCCATGTAGCATTCTCATGACGGATTAGTCCATAACAACATATATATCTCATATTAGTTTCAACATATGCTAGTTTTGATGTATTATTGCAACCTACTCCATAATAATACTCAACCAGAAAAATTTAAGAAAACTATTATTCTAGTGTTATAATCATGTTTTTTCATGGTACGCAGAAACAAAAGAGTATATATAATTATGACTCATGTGCAAAATACAATCATCTCATCATTGGCTTTTAGGCAAACACTAACAGGTGCCTCAACTTATATGGATAATGAATTATGAAAAGAATATGAGAGTCTAAGGGAGAGTGAAATGGCTCACCTAAGCTTGCCATAATTGTCAAGAGGAAGAGTTGAAGGGTGGCAGAGCTTGAGCTGAAAACAGCCAGATTCAGAATAGGTTTGAGTATGGTGACTTCAGAAGGAGGAAAATAAAGTGGGTGACCAGTGGGGCGAGTGAGATACGGTCCTACGCACACAGTCACATGGAAGATTCACAAAGTTGAGGAATCATGAAGAACCCAACGAGAGAATAAGAGGGAGATGCTGAGAGAATAAAAGGAAGATGGAGTAAGGTAGTCTTGTTGGACTGAGGAGAGAGAGAGTAGTAGTGAAAAAGAATTAACAGAGTGGCAAAGATGCAATTCTCATGACATCATAGGTGTTAAACAAAACAAGTGGGGCAGCTGGCTTCAATAACGCAAAAAGACAAGGAGTTAAAGTTATGGCCTAAATGCACTAGCGACCCCCAAACTTTGCAAACTCGGTGAAGTTAGTCCTTAAAGTAAAACTTGGATAACAACATCCCTTTAACTTTCTAACTCGCTCCGAGTTGGTCCATGAAAAGCTTGAAGTGTTTAAACATGAATGACAGCATCTGTCCTCTGTATTAAGAGAGAAAAGGAAAGAAAAGGCTGGTATGAATTAAAAAAAAAAAGTGAAGTGCATTGGTGAATCATTTGTTGTCTTGTGTTTATGATGTGTTGTTTGTTTCTTAAGGATCTGAAGTTCCAAAAAGTACCCGAATATTTGCTTCACTAACGTAGTCCAAGAAGAAAAAATTGAGTAAAGGAGAAAGAAAGGAAGTTAGAAACAAAAGCAAGGATGAGAATAAGAATTGCATAAGAAAATTTAAAAGAAAATTGATTGGAAGAGAGGAACTTGGAGCATAAACGCACTAAGGAGTTAAGAAAGAACAAGAGAGAAGAGAATTGCTCAAAGCAACTTCTATTCTTATTAATTTATGTTAAACCATGAATTACAGAACCTATTTAAAGGAAAATAAGCTAGGGCTGCCAGCCATACAAAGTTGTAACGGACTAAAAACCCTAAGCCTAGAAAAAGAACCAAACCTAATCAAACTAGGTTTTGAAAACATGCTTTGAACACTTTTCCCACAAAAATCTATGGCTTTTGCAACATGTGCCACAAATCTATTCCTTAACTAAATAACATGTAAAGACATGAACTAACTAAAACAAACTGGAAAAAACACTTGGACATACTAAAATGGCTGGGAAGGACTCCAAGGTAACTTGTTAAGCTTCATGCATAGGCCTCCTTATTCCAGAAAAAATTTCTTGGTTCCTTTAGTTTGGATCTTCATAATATTGTATGAAATGAGGTGTTGTGGGTCTTCAACATGTAAAGGTTGGCCGCAAGCTAAAATGGTGTAGGAGGGTTCCAAGT
Organism: Aquilaria yunnanensis; assembly: GCA_039654915.1. Lineage (NCBI taxonomy): Eukaryota > Viridiplantae > Streptophyta > Magnoliopsida > Malvales > Thymelaeaceae > Aquilaria > Aquilaria yunnanensis. Next base: position 41,567,397 of record CM077599.1, on the reverse strand, counting down.
AGGCCTCCAAGTACTCTAAGATGAGTGCTTGAAGTGCTTCTTGTGTGTCCCTGGCTCTTTACCTTATAAAAGGTCCTGTACTTATCACCGATGGATCCTTAGGAGTCCTAGAAGCCTCTGAGATTGATGGTCCTCCATCTCCCCCTTCCTCAAAGAGATTTATCCTCAAATCATCACCTACATCAAACAAACATAGGTCAGAAACATTGAAAGTTGCACTAACATTGTACTCACCTCTTAAGTCTAGTTTGTAGGCATTGTCATTTATCTTTTTTAGTACTTTAAAAGATCCATCTTATAGAGGTTGGAGCTTTGAATTTCTTTGGGTAGGAAACCTTTCCTTCCTCATATGAACCCAAACCAAATCTCCTGGCTCAAATGTCACTTTCTTCCTTCCTTTGTTGGCTTGGGTTGCATATTGTTGAGTTTTTTTTTCTCAATTTGTAACCTTACTTGCTCATGCAATGCCTTAACCATCTCATCCTTTTTAGCTCCATCTACACTAACAATATCACTTAGAGACAAAGGCATTATATCCATAGGGGGTTAGTGGGTTAAAGCCATAAACAACTTTGAAAGGTGAAAGTCCTACAGTTTTGTGCATTGCCCTATTATAAGCAAACTCAACATGTGGTAAAAATTCCTCCCAATTTTTCAAATTCTTGTGAATGATTGCCTTAAGTATAGTAATAAAAGTCCTATTAGTTACCTTAACTTGCCCATCAGTTTATGGATGATAAATTGTAGAGAATGTTAGCTTGGTACCTAACTTGCCCACAAAACTCTCCAAAGTTGACTAAGGAACTTCACATCTCAATCACTAACAATGGTTCTTAAAAGTACATGCAATCTTAAAACCTCATTAAAGAATATATTTGAAATGTGCACAGCATCAACAGTCTTATGACATGAAACAAAGTAAGCCATCTTTGAGAATCTATTCATAATCACAAAAATAGAGTTTTTCCCATTCTTTGTTTTAGGAAATCCTACAACAAAGTCCATATAAAGGTCGGTCCAATGATGAGAAGGGATAGGAAATGGAGGGTGAAGACCTTAAGGATTTTGCCTAGACTTAGCCCTTTTACACTCAAGATAACTAGAACAAACTTTCTCCATATCTCTTTCCATCCTCGGCCAAAAGAACATTTCTTTGAGTAGACTTAGTGTTTTCTCAACACCAAAGTGTCCAATTAAGCCTCTTCTATAATCTAACTACACCAAAGTTCTCAAAGAAAACTTAGGTACGCATAACTTATCTTACTTAGATAGAAAGCCATCAACTCTATAATACTTTTCAAAACCCAAATGTGCACACTTTGCAGCATCTAAAGAAGAAAAAAGAATATACTTCCTTGACAATACATCAGCTAAAATATTTTTCTCACCTTGCTTATACTTTATGTGGTATGGAAAGGTCTCAATGAACTTTACCCACCTTGCATGACTTATATTGAGCTGTCCTTGGCCTTTCAAGTTTTTCAATGATTGGTGATCTATATGGATAATGAATTCCTTTAGCCACAAGTAGTGTAGCCAAGTTTCAAGTGCTCTCACCAAGACATACAACTCCTTGTTATAGATTGGGTAGTTTAAGGTTGCTCTACTTAGCTCCTCATTAAAGTAAACTATAAGCCACTCATCTTGCATCAACACAGCTCCAATACCATGTCTACATGTATCACACTCAATCTCAATGGTCTTGGAAAAATTAGGCAAAGCTAAAATAAGTGTATTGCTCAATTTGTGCTTAAGTGTTCTAAATGCATCTTTTAGTTCTTTTTCCCATTTAAAGCCTTAGCAATTCTTGAGAAATCTTTCACAAATCTCTTATAAAAATCAAGGCCATGGAAAAATCTTACCTTAGAAATAGACTTAGGAGTTTGTCATTCTTATATGGCCTTTACATTTTCTTGATCAACCTCCACACCTTCTGAACTCACAAAAAAACCAAGAAATATAACACAGTCAGTACAAAAAGAACATTTTTTAAGGTTGGTATACAACTATTTTGCTCTTAATGTTTCTAACACATGCTCTTGATGCTCAACATGCTCATGCAAGCTCCTATTATACACTAGAATGTCATCAAAGTAAACCATTACGATCTTACCAATGAAATCCCTTAAAACATAATTCATAAGCCTCATAAAAGTTCTATGAGTATTAGATAACAAAAATGGCATGGCTAACCACTCATAAAGCCCAAATTTAGTTTTGAATGCAATCTTTCATTCATCCTCCCCTCTCATCCTAATTTGATGGTACCCACTGTTAAAATCAACTTTAGAAAAGGCAGTAGAACCATGCAACTCATCAAGCATATTATCAAGTCTAGGAATAGGATGTATACACTTTACAGTGATTTTATTGACAAGCCTATAATCCATGTACATCCTCCAAGTACCATCTTCCTTAGGCACCAAGATCACAGGCACAACATAATGACTTAAGTTTTTCCTCACATAGACCTTGGACGTCGAGCCTTCTACTTGCCATTGAATTTCTTTGGTCTCCTCGGGGTTACTTCTATAAGCATGTTTGTTTAGAATGGGAGCCCCAGTAATGAGATCAATTTGATGCTTAATGACCCTTATAGGTGGTAGTCCACTTGGCTTCTCAGGAAACACATCTTCAAAGTCATTCAAAAAAAAAAATAATAACACTAGGAAGCTTTTTAGCTAGGTCAGTAAAGAGAAAGAAAGATTTTTTGTAAAGTAAAAAAAGCACTGGCTTTTCTACTTTAAGGGTTTTCCTCACATCACTCATTTTTGTTATCAGGCTATTTTTTCTTCTCCAAAATCTCCTCTCTTTGTTTTTAATTAGAACTTCCAACACTCTTCATCCCGTCAAGGTCACTCATCTCACATCTTTTTTTAATCTCTCAACTTTCCTCTTTTCACTCAAGCAATCATTTATCTTTTTTTCTCTCATTAATTCTTTTCTTAGCCTCACCATGCGTCATTCTTTGATACTCCATCACTTTTATGGTGTAAGTGTAATGCCGGTCAGCATCTTCGTGGAATGACATTGAGACTTGTAGAGGGACTTCTTGAGAGGGAGACCGCCCGAATGCCAGATTGCCCAGGGGAGCGTGCCTGAAAAGCTCAGAAGAGGGGGTCAGAAGGTCCCCGGGCTGTGTTTCTGGGGAGGAGCCTCCGACGCCCAAGTCAGTGTCCTGAAAGAAAATAAAGGGGGAGCACTGAAAAGTAGAAAGGCCTTGCCTGTTTGTGTTTTCTCAAGGAAAGGAGTCTGCTCAAGGTTCGATCCTTTGCCCAGGTTAATTTCCTGGTATTTATAGGAGTATTCAGCCCGTTCAGATCATGACACGTGTTCGGTCAGATCTTTCCTGAATTTCTGGGCGTAGGGGACAAGTAGCCGGTGGCAGGTTTCTTGAGCCTTGAACCGAGACAGGTCATGATGGGACCTGGATGGCGTCGGTGTGTCAGACCGCCGTTTGGGGCGGCCTGTAACGTCTGTGGGCGACATGTCAGAGGCTCCTTAAATGCTCATGCCGTACTCCTGAAGTCCCTGGACGAGGTCGTCCTCTGGCGCGGACAATGCCCCTTCGGGAAATATGCCCGTAGCTCGGGGAGTTCCCTGATTCAGGATTTCACCTTCGGGGAGATCCTTTTTGGCTTGCAATAGCTGATTCTCCATCTCCGAAGGCAATCTGTTTAGTACCTCGGGGGGGCTAATAGTATCCTCGCGTTCCCTGACGCTCCGAGTTCGGGTCAGATAGAGGCGATAGCCCTTCGGCTATCACATGCCCCCCTTTGGAAAGCCGAAGTGGAGACTTCGGTTTGTAGTCTTTCCGAGGATGCTCTTTGGGAGTTTTTAGGGAGTAAAACCTGTGCCGAAGGTACACCTTTTGCCCGAAGATATGGGTTGTGATGGCCAGGGGCCTCATCGTTTATAGTCATGGTGACTGGTGGAGAGACTTCTGGGATGAAGAACGCCTGGTGGACTGGACCGCCCCGAGGAGAGTGCCTGAAAGCTCAGAAACAAAAGGTTAGGAGGCCCCCGGAATGTTTTTCCGGGGGGGGAGCCTCCGATGCCCAAGTCAATGGTGGCTGAGAGAAAGGCAGAGAAAATAGCACAAAGGGCTGAGGAGTTTTGCCTGGTAATGGGAGCCGTATTTTGCCAGCCAACCGTCCTCCTGTCTGGTGTTAACTCCTAGTATTTATAGGAGTGCCTAGCCCGTTCAGATCACGACACGTGTTCGGTCGGATGTTCCTGACTTTCTCGGCATAGGAGACAGATAGTAGGTTACCTTGAGCCATGTGCTGAGGCGGGCCATGATGTGATTTTGATGGCGTCAGCGTGGCAGAGCGCCTTTTGAGGCGGATTGTGGCGTCTGTGATTGGATGTGTCAGAGGCCTCCTTAAATGCTTCCGTAAATCTTCTGCCGTACTCCCGAGGTCCCTGGGCGAGGTCGTCCTTTGGTACGGACAGAGCCTCTTCGGGAAACAAGCCCTGAGTTCGGGGGTTCCCAGCTTCAGGGAGTTCCGCCTTCGGGGATATCATGTTCGGCTCGCTATGTCTGCTGCCACTTTTCCGAAGGCGATTTGCTCACGACCCTGGGGGGGCGAGTAGTGTCCTGGTGTGCCGGGCTCGGAGCTCTTCGGCTATCTCCCGAGGTGCTTGATCACACATTTTCCTGGGTAGCGCCAGCTTCTTTTGGCCATTCTTGTGGCAGGGAGTTCGGCCAGATAGAGGCAATAGCGTTTGGCTATCAGGTTGTTCGGCCATAGCCTGTCTTTTGGTGTCTGTACAACGTCGCGTCTCATGACCTGGCGTGTCAGTCTAGAGCGGCGCGTCCCAATTTTTTAGGGGTGTCAGAAGGCGTGTCCCCTATTTTGGCGCGGTGGCTAACACGTGGCACACTGTCATTGGAGGAGAGTCGCATCGGTTATAGAGGGTTCGTCTTTTCGGGCGCAGAGAGCAGTTATGGCGACTGTTTGCCTTCAAGGGGTACTTATGACGCCGGTTCGTCTACCCACCGTCGGCCTATATATAGCCCATTCCATCATAAGTTCCTTTTTTGGTTTTGCTTCTGCTCTTTTCCCTGCTTGCAACTGTTTTGGCAAACCCAGATTTTCCGGCGATCTTTCACGACGGCGACTTCAAACCCAGATTTTGGCAAGTCATTTGGTGGGTTTTTGATTTCTAGAATCCTCTGATTTTTAGAGTTTTTCTGGAAGTTGCATTCTTTCCTTTTTCCGAACTCATTTTTCAGCCAACATGCCTGTTCCCGAGAGCTGGGAACCCCTTTTGTCTCACCCTTGCTGCACCACCCCCAAAAAACTAGAAAAATGGAAGAAAAAGTTCTTTCTTCCTTCGTATGCCGTTACGAGGTTGCCACGTTCTGACCAATTTTGCTTTTTGAACCGTAGTAATGAGGTTACCATTTTCCGAGCCCAACTGAAGGCCGGACTTCGGTACCCTCCTCCAAAGATGATTTGCGACTTCTGCCAATTCCATGGCATTGCCATAAATCAACTTCTGCCGAACTCGTACTGCTATTTTAATGCCTTCATCTGCATGTGTGGCGTCTTCGGGATAGAACCCCACTTTGTTATTTTTATGCAGTACTACAAGCTTTTCGTGGTCCCGAAGGGTGGCTTTTATTTTATGCTACCTCGGGGATCCGGGAGCAAAAAATATATGTTCACCTTTTCCACTAAGGAAAGCTGGCGAGGGTGGCAACAAAAATTTTTCTTTCTGAAGATGGAGGAGGCCTGGTCGCATGTTCTGACCAAGTGGGCTTGGGGAAAGCTGGAGATGGACGTCGTCGATCCGAAGATAATGCTAACTCCAGAGTTGGCTCCTATCTTTGTGGACTTCGACGGACGTATCCGCGCTGTCTCGGACTGGGGTCCCGAGGTCTCCTCGCGCTCTCTCTACCCCTTCCCCATTAATTGGAGGTTAATGACCGAGGAGGTTCTTCGGGAGCTAGGGGTAGTGAAGGAGCACAAGACTGACCTCTAGATGCCAGCTCCTGCCATCGCCGGGAAGGATTCTTGGTTGGTGAAAGTCCTTCGGGGGAAGTTACTTTCAAAACTTTCTTTGAGAGTAAGTTATCTCTGGCTCCCTTTGTTATGGTTTTCATCTTGGACTCACGCTGATATCTTCTTTCTTTTCCAGAAATGGGCGACGGCACTGCTGCCTTCTACAAATCCCTTTTCACTGGCCAAGTTGAGAAGGGTGAGCAGACAAAGAAGGCTGCTTCCCGAAGGCGGAAAGCGACTAGGGCGGGGCCTTCGGCCAAACGGGGGAAGAAGACTATTCCCCCTCCTCATTCGGAAATTCTTGAGGAGGTAAGCAAGGAGCCCGAGGTTGCTGCCATTCCGCCGCCCGAGGTCGATGCCGACGTCCCCCCGACCGACGTCCCTCCTCGGAGCCCTACCTCGTAGCAGGCCCTTCTGGATGCCGTGGTAGAGGTTCTTTCTGCCGAGGAGCGGCGTAAACGCAAAGGCAAGGGGATCCCCACCGAGGAGGCCTCGGACTCTGACGATGACGTCGTCGAGGTGCCGCCAGGTTCGCTTTCTCAGGCAAAGTGTGATGTCTTTACTTTTTGAATTTTGGGATGTACTTGTCTTGACCAACTTCTTGTTTTTGCCGTGCAGGGGAGTCACTTACTCCGAGTTGGGCGGCCGAACACGCCCGGAAGTGAGCCCTCCGTGATGCTAAAGTCCCGCAATGGAAGATCCCGAAGGAGCCTTTCTGGTCGTTTACGGAGGACATGAATTTGTACTCCGGAGACTGCCAGCAAATGGCCAAAGAGATCTCGAAGGGGATGCTTACTGAGGCCTCCTTTAGGGCCATTGCGGAAGCTCATCCGGGCGATGACTCCCTCGCCGCGAAGGTTTCTGAGCACGCTGCCCAGGTATGCTTTATGCCTATCTTTTTTCCCTTCAATTTTTTCTAAGTGTTTGGCTTTCTCTTTGTCTTACTGACCTCACCTTTATCCCTTTGCAACTGTTGGGGTACGCCGGCTACCTCAGAGTTCGGGTAGCCAGGCAGACGGCATTCCGAGCCTCGGTCTTAGAGGTTATTGAAAAAACTAAGGCCATGTGTTCGGAATTGGCTACCAAGAACCTGCAGCTGGCTGATGCCGAAGAGAAGGAGGTTGCTGCCCTTCGGGGGGAAAAGGAAGAACTTTTGAAGGACTCCTCCCAGAAGATTTCTGACCTCGGCTCCCAGGTGGCGGAGCTGATTTCGGCAAACGAGGCGCATCTAAAGAAGAAGTCAGAATTTGAAGCTCTCCTGGTGAAGGCACTTGCTGAGAAGGCCGAGCTCCAAGCCGAGGTCGATTCTTTGAAGAAGGAGCCGAAAAAGAAGAAGAATATGAAGGCACTGAAGAAGGAGGTCGCGAATCTGCAAAATGATCTTGAGGAACTTGAGGTCGAGAAGGACAAGTCCGACCAGATGGCCAAGGTCACTTTCCAGGACGGGTTTTGCTTCGCTCGGCACCAAGTTCTTCAGAGGTCCCCAGATCTGGACCTCTCTTTCTTGGAGGCTCTAAACATTCCCGAGGGGCCTCGGTGGTCCTGGTCCAAGATTGAGCACCTGAACTTGCCTTCTTTTATCTCGGCGCCAAAGGCGGTGGACAAGGACATAGGGGCTGGTGGCTCTCGGGACGCCGTGATTCCTTAGTTTGTTCTAGGACTCCTTGCCTTTTTCTTCTTCTTTTGGTACTTCTCCTTCTCTGTAAGCCGATTCACCTTAATGAAGATTTTTTTTTTTTGCTAAGTCTTTTTTGCGAGATGTTTCGTTCTCCCCTTTGTCCCGAACATGATCGCTCAAGGGACTTCGAAAAATCATACCTGTGCTTATTTTGGTGAGCACCTTCATGAGATTTTTCGTTTCCCATTTTTCCCGTACGTGATCGCTCAAGGGACTTCGGGAAATCGTATCTGCATTTATTATGGCGAACGCCTTCGCGGAATTCTGGCTTGTAAACTTTTTATACTTGAGAATTTTTCTAAGAAACTTCTGTACTTGGCATATTTTCCAAATTTGTACAACACAATTGTTCCGCGAAACCTTAAGCATAGAATTTTTTCAAGGCATCTGAATGCCAGGTATTTTTTAATTCAACGCCTTCGGTGTCGCCGAGTCTGTAAACGCCTTCTCGTACTTCGACAAGAACCAAATAAGGTCCTTCCCAATTTGCGCGAAGTACTCCGTGGGAGGGCCTTCGAGGTGCAAAGTCAACCTTTCGGAGAACGAGGTCTCCTTTCTTGATTTCCTTTGGCCTGGCTCGTAAGTTTATAGCCGCGGCCACTCTTTGCTGAAAAGCTTTTCTTCTCAGCTCAGCTATTTCTCTGTGTTCGCTGACAAGGTCAAGCTTGGTTCTTAAGTCGAGGTCATTTCCACTTTCATCAAATACTTGTACCCGTATTGATGGTCGAACGACTTCAACTGGGATGATGGCCTCTATACCGAAGACGAGTGAAAATGGGGTCTCCCCTGTGGCTCTTCGGGGTGTTGTTCGGTAACTCCATAACACACTTTGGAGCTCTCCCGGCCATTTCCCTTTTGCTTCCCCTAGTCTCTTTTTCAGACCATCTTTTATGGTCCTGTTAGATACTTCTACCTGCCCATTGCTTTGGGGGTGAGCTACTGGGGCGAAGTGCGTTTTTGTTCCGAGGTCACTGATGAATTTCTGGAATCCTTTATCTGTGAACTGGGACCCATTATCAGCTACAAGTACCCTTGGTATGCCGAATCTGCATACAATGTTTTTCCATACGAACTTCTGCACTTCTTTTGCCGAGATAGTCGCTAGGGGTTCTGCCTCGACCCATTTGGAGAAATAGTCTACTGCTACCACGCAGAATTTTACGCCCCCAGGGGCTGTTGGGAGCGGCCCAATGAGGTCTATGCCCCAGACTGCGAAGGGCAAAGGATAATCAGCCGAAGTCACCAATTCCGAGGGTGCCCTCTGGATATTTGCGTGTCTTTGGAAATTACCGCATTTCCAGACGAACTACCTAGCGTCCTTTCTCAGGGTAGGCCAAAAGTATCCTTCGCGAAGTATTACTGCTGCAAGGGCGTCGGTTCCGATGTGCGAACCACAAGCGCCTTCGTGTACTTCTTCGAGGATCATTTCAGTATCCTCTTTGCCAACACACCTCTGCAGTGGGTTTGCATATTCCTGCCGATATAATTCTTCGCCAATTAGGAAGAATCGGCCGGAGTGTCTTCAAATTTTGGCACTTCACTGGGGTCTTTGGTGAGCGTATTGCCAGCAAGATATTTTTTTATCGGGTCTTTCCAGCCTTTTCCCGAAGTTGATATACCCAGCACTGTGATGCTCGGGTGGTTTAGCACCTCGGTGCATGCGTTTGATTTTTCCAAGCAATCTGCCTCGGCATTATCTCGCCGAGGCACGTTTTTTATTCGTACAGTGTCGAACTCCCGGATGAGTTTTGCCACCAATTCATGGTATTTTGCCGAGGTTGGGTCCTTTGCCCCGTAGTCTCCTGCCGTTTGTTGCACTACCAGCTGAGAATCACTGTGGGCTTTCAGGTTTCTTGTGCCAATTTTTCTGGCTAGGCGCAATCCTGCTATGAGGGCTTCATACTCCACCATATTGTTGGTGACATCAAAGACGAACTTGATAGCCTTCATCACTTCTAGGCCTTCAGGACCCCTAATGATCACGCCAGCTCCCTGGTGTTCGGACCCCGAGCCTCCGTCGACATGCAAAGTCCATTCGGGCTCACCTTCGCCAGGATCCGGATGGCTGTCTTCGGCGGGGGGTACTTCGGCGATGAAGTCTGCCAGTGCTTGGGCTTTTATGGCTTTCCGAGGTTCATAAGCGATGTCGTGTTCGCCAAGCTCTATACACCACTTGGATAGCCTTCCAAAATGATCAACCTTCCTCATGACATCCCGAAGTGGTAGACTACTTCGGACGATGATAGGGTGAGCCTGAAAGTATGGTCGTAGCCTTCTCCCTGCCAGCACCAAGGCGTATATAGCTTTTTGCAACAAAGGATACCTGATTTCGGCGCCATGCAGGGATTTGCTTACGTAGTAGACCGGTCATTGCTTCGGCCCCTCTTATTTCACAAGGACCGAGCTCACAGCCTTTTCTGTGACGGCGAGGTATAGCACAAGGGGCTCTCCCTCGCGAGGTTGTCGAAGAGTGGGTAGGCTGGCTAAGTAGATTTTGAGTTCTTCCCAGGCCTTTTGGCAGTCTTCATTCCAAGGATGATCATTATTTCCGAGGTTGTTTTCCTCTTTTGTTGCCTTAGTGAGGACCTTGAAGAACGGTCGACACCTGTCTCCATACCTAGAAATAAACCTGCTAAGAGAGGTTTTCCTTCCGGTGAGTCTCTACACATCCTTTATTGTGGCAGGAGTTCAGAACTCGAGCAGAGCCTTGATTTTTTCTGGGTTAGCATCAATGCCTCTTTCTGATACCATGTACCTAAGGAATTTTCCCGAGGTCACTCTGAAGATGCACTTTTCGGGATTGAGCCGAATCCCGAAGGCTCTGAGCTGGTGGAAATTTTCCTTTAGATCTGCGACGTGGTCATCAGGCAGCTTGCTTTTGACTATCATATCGTCGACATACACTTCCATGTTTCTCCCTATTTGGTCGTTAAAGACCTTGCTCATCAACCTCTGGTAGGTGGCTCCTGCGTTTTTAAGCCCGAAGGGCATTCTGACGTAGCAGTATGTTCCTCCCTCGGTGATGAAGGCAGTTTTTTCCTCATCTTCGGGGTCCATCCTTATTTGATGATACCCACTGAAGGCGTCTAAGAAACTTAGGAGCCCGTATTCGGCAATTGAGTCTACCAATCGGTCTATCGGTGGGAGGGGGTATGAGTCTTTTAGGCAAGCATCGTTCAAGTTTCTGAAGTCGATGCACATCCGGAGCTTACTGCTTCCTTCTTTTGTGGCAATAACCACGTTGCTCAACCATTCAGGGTATTTGACCTCCCTGACGACACCAGCATCTAACAAGCGCTGCACTTCGGTTTTGACAAAGTTACTTTTATGGACCAAGATGCTCCGTTTCTTTTGCCGGACAAGTTTTGCCTCGGGATTAACTTTAAGGCTATGCTGTATTACGCTAGGGTTTATCCCTGGCATGTCCTTCGTCGAGTAGGCAAATAGATCTTTATTTTCCAGTAGAAAAGATACAAGTTTTTTCTTGTCACCTTCGGCCAAGCTCTTCCCTATTCGGGTAGATTGACCTGGGACAAGCTCTACTGTTTCCATTTCCGCCTTCGCGGGATCTTTTTCCTTGCCCTTCTCTGGTGCCTTTTCCTCCATCATTTGTGTGAAGTTGTTTGCCGGAGCTTTTCGTGCCTTTACGAACACCTTTCTTACTTCGCCTTGATCTATGAAGATCTCTGCATCTCCATCCTTGGTGGCGAAAGTGACAGTCAAGTACTTCACATCAGGGCGAATGTGTAGATTTCCCTGTTTCTGTCTCCCAAGGATGGTGTCGTATGATGAAGGGACATCCATGACAATAAACTTCGCCATTGTGGAGGCGTAGAGTTCAGCAGTCCCTTCTACTGAAGTTCCTTTCATCATCAAGGGGAGGTCGATCCATCTGAGGACAGGCAGTTCGGACAGTCCTACCCCGAAAGTAGGCGAGGTGACGGTCTTGAGGTCGCTGCTAGTTATGCCCAAGTTCGGCAGTAAGTGCGAGAACAGGACGTCGGCGTTCGATCCGTCGTCGAGCAGCACTCTCTTGACGTCCCAGTTCCCTATCCTCGCCATGATCAGCAGCAGATCGTCATGGGGAAAGATGATAGTGGATCCATCCCTGCGGGCCAGTTTCTTTGTCGGATTCTGATATTCCATGACTGCTATTTCTCTGGCCTTCCTCTTTCTTTCCGAGGATGGGAGCCCCGTCGTGATTGTTTGTATTACTCCTGCCGGAGGTGGAGGGCGTTTCTTCGGACTTCGGTTTCTTCGCCTGTCAGAGTCATAGTCCTCATCTTCGACCTTTTCTTCCTCATCTTTTCTTTCCTTCGGGGAAGGTATCCGCAGATATCGTCGAAGTTGGCCCAGTTTTATTAGCGACTCTATGTACTTCTTCAGTTGGAAGCAATCTTCGGTGTCATGGCCGTGGTCGCGGTGAAACTGGCAGAACTTCTTTATGTTTTTCTTGTTATCAGCGGTCATGGCCCTTGGCCGCCGAATCTGCGTCCCCTGCCTTTCCATCGTCATGAGGATGTTTGTCCGTGTAGTGTTCAGGGGTGTGAAAGCTGGGAGTTTCCTTCCCCGCATTCTCTGAGGTCGGCCCGCCTGTTCGGTTGGATGCTGAGTTTGCTAGTTGGACCCTTCGGCGCGGGCGTGATCGGGCTTCGGCCCACCCATTCTCAGCTCCTCGGCGGTCATGTGCTGTTCGGCCCTTCGATAAAATTCACCGAGGGTGTCCAGGGGGTCCTTAGAGAACTCTTAAAACAACTGCGAGTCCCTCCGAAGGCCCCGTGTCATGGCGAGAATGCGTATTTCGGGCCGAAAATCCGGGACGCTCAAAGCTTCCCTGTTAAACCTTTCGACATAGTCACGGATGGTTTCTTCATTTCTTTGCTCTATGTCAAACATCTGTACAGGCATTTTCGCCGTTGGCCGACTTTCAATAAATTACTGTGTGAAGGCCGTGGATAACTCCTGGAACCCCGTGATGGTTCCTGGAGCCAATGAGTTATACCATGCAGTTGCTGGTCCTGTGAGGGTGACCTCAAAACATTTGCACAAGGTAGCATCATCGGCTCCGTGCATTATCATGCTACGTCTGTACTTTGTCAGATGAGCCTGTGGGTCAGTGCGGCCATCATAGATCTCCAGCCGAGGTACCCTGAAGTCGCCCAACATGGCTGCCTCAACTACAGTTTGGGTGAATGGGGACTCATCCTCGCAGAAGGTTCCCGATAGCCTAGCCCAGACGGGTTTGCGGGCTACCTATTTCTCCACCCTGTCTAGTCTCGCTAGTATCCTCTCCATAAGGATCGTGGCGTTAGGCTCTTCTTCTGGGAAGGGAGATTGTCGGCGCCTCTTCGGGGAGCGAGCTCGGCGTCTAGGGGACAGGGACCTCGCCTCAGGCAACGAACTCCTTCGTTGTGAGACTTTGGGTCGCTTGGACCTTGTTTGTCCCGCAGGCCGTTTCCCGAGGGGTATGTTTTCCGTAGAGGACTCTTCACGTGGGTCCCCGCTTCCCGAACTATGATGGGTCGATTTAGGGCTTTTCTCCCGAGGGCGTCCTAGTGAGGGAGGCCTTTGGGCCTGAGCTTGTTGTGGCCACCTTCGGTCTATCTGCTGTGTCATCTCAGCCACGACAGAACGCTGAAAGTCCCGTAGAAAGCTCATAGTAATGACTAGAGGGCGGTCTTCCTCGGGCGCAGAAGTCCCTGGGAATGTTTGCTCAGCGGCCGGTTGATCCTCAGGCGCGGATGGGGACCTCGGGAGTCCCTTGTCCTTACAACGCCGAGTTTCAACGACGGCGACCTCAGAGCGGGTTCCCACAGACGGCGCCAAATGATGCCGGTCAACATCTTCGTGGAGTGACATTGAGACTTGTAGAGGGACTTCTTGAGAGGGAGACCGCCCGAATGCCAGATTGCCCAGGGGAGCGTGCCTAAAAAGCTCAGAAGAGGGGGTCAGAAGGTCCCCAGGGTGTGTTTCCGGGGATGAGCCTCCGACGCCCAAGTCAATGTCCTGAAAGAAAATAAAGGGGGAGCACTAAAAAGTAGAAAGGCCTTGCCTGTTTGTGTTTTCTCAAGGAAAGGAGTCTGCTCAAGGATCGATCCTTTGCCCAGGTTTATTTCCTGGTATTTATAGGAGTATTCAGCCCCTTCAGATCATGACACGTGTTCGGTCAAATCTTTCCTGAATTTCTAGGCGTAGGGGACAAGTAGTCGGTGGCAGGTTTCTTGAGCCTTGAACCGACGTCTGTGGGCGACATGTCAGAGGCTCCTTAAATGCTCATGCCGTACTCCCGAAGTCCCTTGACGAGGTCGTCCTCTGGCGCGGACGATGCCTCTTCGGTAAATATGCCCGTAGTTCGGGGAGTTCCCTGATTCAGGATTCCGCCTTCGGGGAGATCTTCTTCAGCTTGCAATAGCTGATTCTCCATCTCTGAAGGCGATCTGTTTAGTACCTCGGGGGGGCTAATAGTATCCTCGCGTTCCCTGACGCTCCGAGTTCGGGTCAGATAGAGGCGATAGCCCTTCGGCTATCAAAGTGGCACCAATGTGATGGTTCTCTCCTTGAACTTAAATGAGTACCAGGTGTGTTGCTTGTTGCCCAAGGATCCTAAGTTTCAAAGAGTACTCGAACACTTACTTTGCAAACTTGGTCTAAGAATGAAGAAATTGAATAAGGGAGAAAGAAAGGAAGTTAGAAACAAAATCAAAGGTGAGAAGAAGAAATGAAAAAGGAAAAATAGAAGAAAATTGATTAGAAGAGAAGAACTTAGAAGTACAAGTGCACTAAAAAGTTCAGAAAGAACAAGAGATAAGAGAATTGCTCAAAGCAACTTGTATTCTTATTACTCTATGTGTAAAATTGAAATTACAAGTCCTACTTAAAGGGAAATAAACGAGTGTTGCTAGCCATACAAAGTTTTATTGGGCTAGAAAACCTAAACCTTGCAAAAAAAGTAAACCTAGTCAACCTAGGTTTCGAGAACATGCTTTGAACACTCACCCCACAAAAATCTATGTGGCATGTGTCCCATGTGCCACAAATATGTTCCTTAACTAAATAACATGTCTAAAAGGAAAACTAACTAAGAAACACTAACAAAAACACTTGGGCATACTAAAATGGCTAAGAAGGGCTCCAATGTGGCTCTTAGGGTGCTCCCTTGGAGCTCTTTAGGGTTCATGCTTGGGCCTCCATGTTCCAGCCAATAGTTTTTTTGTTCCTTTAACTTGGTTCTTCATAATATTGAATAAATTGAAGAGTTTTGGGTCCTGGCTATGTAGAAGTTGGTTGCAAGTTGAAATGGTGTGGGAGGGCTCCAAGTAGGCCTCCAAGTGCTCCATAATGAGTGCTTGAAGGACTTCTTATGTCTCATTGGCTCTTTTCCTTTTGTGAGGTCTTGTGTTTGTCTTCAATGGATTCTTAGAAGTCCTGAAAGCCTCTAAGCTTAATGGTCTCCATCAGTATTTATTCTTGAAACCATCATGGATCACTTTCTTATCATATCGCCATGCCCGCCCCAAAAAGATGTGACTAGCTTTCATGGGCACAACATCACACAAGACTTCATCCTCATTTCTTCTAATCTTGAAAGCCACATGACTTGCCTTGTCATGTTGACTTCATCTTCACTGTTGAGTAATTGAAGCTTGTAGGGTCTCGAGTACTTTGTGATAAAGAGCTAGAATTTCTCAACCAAAGTGGCACTAGCAATATTAGTGCAACTTCCACCATCTATAATTATGCTATATACCTTACCTCCAATATGGCATTTAGTGTGAAAGATATTCTCTCATTAATCATCCTTCTCTTTGATTTGAACATCCAAGGCTCTTTTTTCCACAAGGGTGACTCATTCCTCCATATACTCCACATTTGTATCATCTTCTAAAGGTGAAGTCATGCTTGAAGCAACACTTTGATCCTCTTGTTCACTCTCATTTGTGACAACTTCACCAATGTCATTCAACACCATGGTCCTTTAGTTGACATATTCCTTTGCCAAATACCCCTATCCAAAATTCTTGTCCCAATTTCAAACGCCATACTTGGAATCAAAATTACCTTTTTGAAGCCTTTGGGGTTGGCCTTTGAAGGGTGTCTCAACCTTGCCCCTTGAAAGGTCTTTTTCGTTAGGGTGGTGGTAGGGGTGGCAAGCTTTCAATGTCCTTTTCTTTATAGGCAAAGACTTCATGACTTATGGAGGTGCTACTCCCATTTGCTACCTTTGGAATTCGGCCTAGAATGCCCCTTTGTGGTGCTTTTGAAGCACCATGTTCCAGTCTTACAACCTTTTGTGAGTCTCCTCCAACCTATCCAACATCACCTTAAATTTTGAGCATTAGTCTTACATTGTAGGGCTCTTTACTTCCTTAAACATGGCTCCTGAAATCAAAAGTTCCTCACAACACTCTTTTCTCTTAAATTTGTTGAGGGAAAGTTACTTAAATAACCAAAACTCTCAAGTTCTAAAGCAACTCATTCAACGCACACAAGTACTTTTAAAATCTTTTAAATCTGTTCAAAATACTTCTTGAAAGAAAGAAAATATATTAGAAAACATTTTTAAAAACGGTAGGAAAATATAAGATTAAGATGGTCTTCCAATAAAAGATTGAAAGAACAATAGAAAGAAAATTAGGGTTTTGACCAATCTAGGGTTTGAAGATTTTCCAGCAATTGGATGATTTATGTTTGTTTGTTTTCATGATGGGCTTGCCTTTTCAAACTTCAAAACAACTTCTTGCTATTAAAAAAAAAAATAAAAGCAATCAATACTTGCAACAAGAGAGAGATTGTAACCTGTTTTGAAAGAAAGTAACTTGATGAACAAGGAAAAATGAATGATAGCAACACTTGGTTGAACTTGAATGATGAAGAATAAATGAGGCTTTGGTTTGAAGGAACTTGAATACAAATGAGGGAAATCTGAAAAAGGCAAGAACAAAAGGATTAGAATGGATCAAATAATGCAAGAACACATTGAAGTAAGGCTAAATAAACAAAAAAGAAGGATGGATAGGTCCTGCTTCTGGAACCTAGCTTTAATACCACTTGATGTGTTACTTATTGCTCAAGGATCCTAAATTCCAAAGAGTACCCGAATATTTGCTTCACCAACTTGGTTCAAGAAGAAGAAATTAAGTGAGGGAGAAAGAAAGGAATTTAGAAACAGAATCAAGGATGAGAAGAAGAATTGTATAAGGGAATTCAAAAGAAAATTAATTGGAAAAGAAGGACCTAGAGCACAAGTACACCAAGAAGTTGTGAAAGAATAAGAGAGAAGATAATTGCTCAAAGCAACTTGTATTCTTATTAATCTATGTTCAAACTACAAATTACAAGTTCTTTTTAAAGCAAAATAAGCTAAGGCTTCTAGCCTTACAAAATTGTAATGGACTAGAAACCTTGAACCTAGCCAAAAAACCAACCCTAGTCAAACAAGGTTTTGAAAACATGCTTTGAACACTTTTCCCACAAAAATATGTGTGGCTTATGTAACATGTGCCACAAATCTATTCTCTAATTAAATAACATGTAGAAAACACAAACTAAAAAAACTGGCAAAAATATTTGGGCATACCAAAATGGCTGAAAATGACTCCAAGGTAGCTTTCAGGTGCATCCTTGAGGCTCTTTAGGGTTCATGCTTGGGCCTCCTTATTCCGGCCAAAATTTCTTTGTTCCTTCAGCTTGGATCCTCATAATGTATTATGAAAGGAAATGTTTTAGGTCCCGGACATATAGAGGTTGTCCGCAAGTCGAAATGGCGTGGAATGGTTTTAAGTAGGCCTTCAAGTGCTCCAAGATGAGTGGTTAAATGCCCTTTTTTTTTCCCAAAACTATTTTCCTTGTGAGAGGTCCTATGCTTATCACCAATGGATCCTTAAGATTCCTATAAGCCTCTGCGCCTGATCGTCCTCCATCGGTTTGTGGGTTAGGGAAAAAGTTTACCATTTTGTTCTTTCCAGTACAAATGGAGGAAATGATTCAGTATGAAGAAAAAACAGAAGGCAAAGAGTGAAAATTGCCGATCATCCAAAAGAACCTATGTAATTGGTCCTTAACAGGTATAAGGGTGACTGAATTGAAGGAAAAAATTAGTGCTAGCTACTAGGTTTTTAATATTATTTCAATGAAAAGAAAAAAAAATATTCAGGTAGCCAAATTGTTTATGTGCAAGTGAATGTGTTAATGGAATCATATTAAACACAACAAAAAGCACCAACATGTGTTTCTTTGTGTTAAGTTAGCATTGGTGGAATTGTTTATATGTATATATGTTGGTTAGTGGAGTCATATTCTTATTGTAAATTATTTATATGCATCTATATTTGTACATGATCAGAGGATATATTATATTTATGTTAGATTTTATACTTTTTATTTGTAGACAAATCTAAAGATGGTGGGGTTTACTATTTTTATGAATCATAAGGTTAACTTTTATGAAGAATTCAAGAATCATTATGTCAATTGTAAGATATATTCACAAGACTTTGATGATGAGGATTTAGTTTCATATTGGTGTGTGCAAGAAATTTTGAAGGATTTAGGATATCAAAAAAAAAAATGTAAAGAATATTTATTACAAACTTCCTGAATTACCTCTTAGCTAAGGGTTAAAACTGTTAAATGATAATGCCACAACAAGGGACATGCTTGAACATGGCAGTAAACATGGGACAATTGAAGTCTATATTGAACACAAAAAGGTTGGGGAAACGGTACTAAGTGGCAGGAATCATGAGACATAAGGTGATAATGTACACCATGTGAGTGTTGGTGTAGTACATAAGGTCGAGATGGGTGAAAAGCCATCAGGGTATGCATATAGACAAATGGTTATCAAACAATGAAATTGGTTAGGCATTTAAGCAGGTGCTAAAACAGTTAAAGTTTCCAGTTGGTGAGCATATTAATGTTGGCAGCAAAGAAAGATTGACCAAGTAAAGACCTCAATTGCGCACATACTGAAGATGAGGGAGAATTTGATGGTGATCAAAGTTCTGAAAGTAAAAGTGAAGAACCTAATCGACTTGATGTTGCTTTAAAATCAAACAAGGACAAAGAACTAAATGATGCTATACAATAAATAGTCAAATACTCAAGAGGTTGTAATACAAGGCTGGATATTGAACATGAAGTGAATATCAATGAAGAAGCTCTTGTTGCTCTAACATTGTTGAATGGAATAGATTTGGTAAATGAAAGGTAGTATATATTTGAGAATGATGATGTTCAATATATTGCTGACTCTAATCCAATAAGCTTTTGTACAGACACCAAAGATGAAGATAATAATGGAGAAAGAATTGCTTTAAGGAAAAAAAAGAAAGCCGAGGCGGCCAATAGATAACAACAAGGCTAAAATATATTATATTGAGGCTAGAATGGTTTTTAATGATCATAAATAGTTTAGAAGGGCTTTAATCAAATACTCCATTAAAAAAATGTGACTTTTTCTATGTGAAGAATGAATCAACATGAATAAGGGCACGTTGCAAAGGAAAAGGCTGCCTATGGGAGATATTTGCATCAATAGAAAGGAAAAATAACTATTTTCAATGCAAGCTATTCAACAACATTCATGATTCCTATGTGGTGAATCATATTAGGAGAGCGACATCAATTTGGATGGCAGGTGAATATACTGATTTAGTTGCTTATCACATGGGAATTAAACCTGGTTATATTCAAGACACAATTAGTAAACAGTTAAAGATTGAGTTGTCAGTCAACCAGTGTAAGAAAACGAAGCTAAGAATTGTTAAAGGACTTAAGAAAGATGTGTCACGTGAATATGCCAAACTTGGGTATTATGCTTCAGCATTAAAGGCAGCAAACCTAGGCAACCATATTAATATTGAGGTGATACCTGCTGCACTAGGATGTGAGTCATATTTTAGAATATATGTATTTTGAAGCATTAAAGAAAGGTTTTTTAGAAGGTTGCAAACCATAGTTAGGCCTGGACGGGTGTTTTCTCAAAGGAGTTATAAATGGGCAATTCTTGACAGCTGTAGGAAAAGAAAGAAATAATCAAATGTATCCCTTGGCATGGGTTGTAGTAGAATTAGAATGCACAAAATCGTGGTAATGGTTTTGGAGCACCTTAAGATTGATATCCAAACAATAGATGGATGTGCCTTCACATTCATTCAAGCCAGTAAAAGATTAATGCTCACTAATTTTTAAAGACTTTGTCTCTTAATTTTTGTAATGTTTCACTAATCTGTTTATTGTATTTCTTTTGCAGGGGCTAATTAATGCGATTGCAACTACATTTCCAACAGTGGATCATAGGTTTTGTGCATGGCATGTATGCACAAACTAGTACCCAAATCATAGTGGTGATGCTTTTAGAGACACTTCCTATGCATATGCAAAAAGCACCAATAAGCAAGCATTTAGGAAAAACCTCAAGAAGTTAGACAAATTGAAGGAAGGTGATGCAGCTGTAGCTATAAGAGTTGATCCCAAAAGCTGGTGTAAGGCATTCTTTCCATGCACTTCTCAATGTGACTTCGTTGATAATAATTGTTATGAAGAATTTAATTTTGTATTAGTCAAAGCAAGGAGCGAGCCAATTATTTCAATGTTAGAGGAAATTAGGGAAACGGTGATGGATAGGCAAGTACTAAAAAGGCTTTTATGTAGTAAATGGACGAGGGAATATGGGGAAAATGGTGCTAGACAAATTGCAAGAAAACATTAATGCAAGTTATAGGTGGCATTCAAAATAGAATGAGAATGATGGATATGAGGTGAAGTGTGGTACATATGTTTATGCTGTGTTTATCCTGTCCATCTTCCATAAAGGCATACATCTATAAAGCATGGCAATTATCTAGAATAACTTTGTGCATGCTTGTCATGTCCTGATATCAAAAAATGAGAAACCTAAGGACTATTTGGCCAATCGATAAACCACTCTTAGCCGCCATCAGCAATGGCACAAGTTGGAGGACAAAGAAGCCAACAACCCATCCCTCTGATGCTTTCAATTTCGAATTGTTTCGTCATTCCCCAATTGAAAATCACAAACCCTAGCCTCTACCCCAAAACAAATGGAACCCAACACCATTCAGATAGGTTCGACGCCTTTCAGGTTTATAATGGCTTCAGTTAACGTCATTTGCCCTTATTTAACGATTGCAGCTACTTGATCTCATGTTGAAAGTTTAAGGGCTACCACGGTTCAAGTTAAACTTAGAGGACTAACTCATCGAGTTTGCAAGTTCAAGGGCTTCCAGTTCAAAAATTATGTTATTTTCCCTTTTACCTCTTAACTTTTTACACATAATTTGAAAAAAAATTAAAACAATTAATATTGAAATTGAAGAGTAGTATTGTAAAGTAATTAACTAAATGTGACAATGTTATAAAAGTTCGAAACTACTCAAAATAAAACTTGGTGGGGTATATAGAAGTTCTCTTAGCATGAATTAGCATTGTGATCGATTCTTTTGGTTATTCACACGCCAGTGTCGAGCTAACAGCTTGCCGGTAAAGACAGCAGGAGAAACAACCAAGTGTCTGTGCTCAGGTGATAAACGGCAGAATGGATCAAACAACAAACGGAACAGAAAATTCACCTAATGGAGATAAGAATTTTGACGCTCTACTTCCTAAAAGAATGGAACTGCTGCACAAACTCACACTTGCCTGACCTGCATTCACCAAATATACAAATTTGATCTTGCTACTGGAACACTTGACAGCAGCAACAGCTTCAGTTTTTTTGATTATGGGGTCTGCACATTTGAATCTTTTGATTTGTTCTCTTCAGAAGATGGCCGGTTTTCTGATTCAGACTGCCGGACTTCTTCAATCATTCTGACAACTTCATCTATGCTCGGTCTCATGTCTGGTATTCTTGCCACACAAGCCATGCCGATCTGCAACATCTGCACCATTTCTTCTTCTATGTTTTGGAACCTCATCAACTCAACATCAAACACCTCGGCTGTCCACTCCTCTCTGACAACAGACTGAACCCATCTGGGTAGATCAACCATGTCATCACGTCCCGGTGACTGAAGTGGAGCTTTTCCAGTCAACATCTCGAGGAGGAGCACGCCAAAGCTGTACACATCTGATTTATGAGTGTGCTTGCGGGTTTCGATTACCTCAGGAGCACGATAACCTGCGCTACGTGATGGAGTAGCCGGAACATTCATAAGTGGTGTCAAACCTAGATCAGAGATGCACCCGTCGAGGTCTTGGCTGAGAAGAACATTGGAGGATTTTATATTTCCGTGAGTAAATCTTGGACCACCCACTGAATGAATGTGGGCAATTCCTCTTGCAGCTCCAATGGCAATTTTCACTCTTGACTCCCAGTCTAGTGGGTTTCTTCCACCTTCCCTGTTGCCTGTCATTAACCAAAAATTAAATTTGAACTCAAAGAAAAACCAAAGCAGTATGACCTGCGAATGTACATGTACATAAACATGTTCTATCTATATCTGTAAACACACATACATATATACACAGAAAAATACACACAAATATGTACATAGAAAACATCAACTCCAAGAATATTGATCACATTCTCCTAATCAGTTGTTAAAAGGATGAATCTAGGACTGAGGTCACCTATTCTGGAGGACTTCTCACCAAAACTAAATCCCGGTAAAAGAATTGGCATTGCAGCTAAACTAAGTACTGATTAGTAGACTCCTTTGTCATGAGTCTGACAGTTTAAGCTGTACATTAGACAACAAGCACCGCCTGGTTCTGGAATTTCTCAGGATGAGTAAATGCAACTCAATAACCAACATCCATTGTTACAATGACTATGTAAAGAAAAAGACATCCATTTCTACTGCACAAGATAAAGTAAGCTCTTTTCGGGATTAGGGAGGGAACATCATACGTCTTTTTGCATGTTCACATATATACATACACTTCCCAGTTACAGCATAACACGGGGGGACCACTTTGAGGGTAGAACATTCAGAAAACAATTATAATAAATAAAAATAAATAAATAAATAAGAAAACAATCAAAGAAGAAAAATAAAGAAAATAGACCCATACCATGCAAACGTGTAGCTAAGCTGCCACCAACAATATAGTCATAAACCAAGAGCTTCTCATCCTTTGAGTAATAATAAGCACGCAGTGGCACCACATTTTGGTGCTGGCCAACCCTTCCTATGAGCTCCATCTGCTGTTCGAAATCCTTCTTCCCAACCACCACTTCTTTCAACCTTTTCACTACCACAGTTGTTGACTCCTCCAAGACAGCTTTATATGCTGTGCCATAACTACCTTTTCCCAGAACTTCAGCAGAAGCCCTCAACAAATCTTCAAGATCAAAATTATAAGAACAACCTTCAAAGAAGACAAGCTTATTCTTTTCGGGCTCTTGCACCCCACTTCCAAAATCCTCCTTTGGCTTCTCACCCCTCCCAACACCAGGAGCTTTCCCTTTCAATACACTACTGCCTCCATTATCCTTTTTCTTCAAACAGCAGCATAAGATGACAAATGCTAACAGCAACAGCACTGCAGCTCCTCCAGCCGCAATAGCAATGATAATTCCTAAACTCAGCTTTTTCTTGGAGCTCCGTCTATGTGGTAATGGTGACGGGTATGTAGGAGATGGAGCAGGGGGAAAGACGTTAGGTATACAAGCTTTCAGTGGTGGTCCACACAAAAGTGAGTTTCCCAAAAAGGATGAATTTGGAAACCGTTGAAGGGGCAAAGGAATTGAACCATTGAGCTGGTTGTCACTTAGATTGAGACGCCTTAGGCTAGGCAGGTCAATATTTGGTATTGGTCCAGAAAGGTTATTACTCTGGAGGCTTAATCCAGTGAGCCGTGTCAAATTTTGTAATGTTTGAGGAATCACGCCCGTGAAGGCATTAAATGAAAGATCCAGTACATTGAGCTGATTGGAGATGAGAACAGGAATATTTCCAGAAAGGTTATTGTGTTGTAGGTAAAGATAGCGAAGAGATGGGAGAGAGGTGATATCAGAAGGAAGATCACCACTAAGGCGATTGGACCGAAGGCTGAGAACCCTAAGCTCACTTAGCTTACCAAGGGTTTCAGCTGGGATACGGCCAATGAGCCCAACTCCAGGGAGGCGGAGGGTAAGTACACCTGTCCTATCTTGAGTACAATTGACACCAATCCAAGAAGTGCATACGGGACTGGTTGAACTCCAGTTAAGATATCTGCGATGGGGGACAACAGCTGCAAAGTCAAGAAGGGCTTGCTTATCTGAGTCCAAGTCAGCAATCACCTCAGGAAGAAATATGAACAGGATTGCGCAAGTAGCCAACTGCCAAATTGTGTGGGATTTCATGGGGTATTGTCTAATGCCAGGAACATACGTGCAAGCCCTGTAGTGATGATGAAACCTCTGCCGTCCCTGTTGTTTCCTGGATTGAAACAGAAGAACATGGAACATCAGGCAGTTGGAAACTAGAGAAACAAAGACAATCTATTCAATTCATTTTAAGGCTCAAAAATCAAAACAGCTACTCCACCCCCCCCCCCCCTCTCTCTCTCTCTCTCTCTCTCTTCTCTCCTTCCTTTTTCCTCCTGGGACATAAAGGAAAACTTTAAATTTGTAGCACATAACTATACATGAAAAGCAACAAATTTGGAAGTAAAATAGAACAAACAGTAATTTCTGGCCAAAGCCCAAATTGGTGACAATCATGGCATACTGATGCTGGAATATCATTGAAAAGTAACTATATGAGCTATGAGCACTGGCCTTGATGCAGAAATTTCTTTTTCCCACAGAACAAACAAAAAACTACTGCCCCCGGAATGCAGCTATTAGAACAGTTAAATTACCATCTGGACGACCAGATCATCAAGCAAGTTTGTCCCAAACTTGAACCGGATAAGCAGAAAGGGCAGCGTTTCTCAAACTTCCACAGAAATAAGAAGGGAACTATGAGGGCTCCCTATCTGCTACACTCTATACGAACCAAAATTATAGTAGCATTTGGATCTGATTTCAAAAAAAATTTCAATTTGTATGATAAATGTATCTGCAATTACTTACTAATGAAGAAAGTAAAAGTCCTTTTACCAATTCAATAAATTTATTAAGTGCCCAGCATAATGGATGCTTTTTGGTGAAAAGAAAAGAAAGAAGGATAAGCATTTTGCAAAAGCAAGGGCAACGGGATGTGAGAAAGAATTATTAGTAAAGTGGGATTCTTCTTTATATCCCATTTTCAAATCCCAGAAAAGCTCCAATTAAACCAAACAAAACTAATGCCTTCACCAGATGAACTGACAATGAAACCATGAGCAGCAATAAAAGTGTGTTTATTGAATAAAAAGATACGCAATTTCCAACTAAACATTAAAGCTGAGAGGCAAAAATGAAAAATCTGGAGGAAAAGTAGAGAGTAAGTAGAGTGGTTGAACAACCAAAGTGTTAAAACTTGTAATGGAGGGGTGAAATCCAACTAAAAATTACTACAATCAGGTTTGCCTGGAGGACAGAGAAGAAAAACCAAACCCAACCCAGAAATCAGCAAAATATGTAGGGTGGTAAAAGGAAAAACAAATGCACAAAGACGAAGGAAACGAAGGAAGAGATCTACGAGGTTAGAAGAAAAAGGGGAAGGAACGACCCTGGGAAAATGGCAGGGAAGAGGAAGAGCGGGTGTCAGGGGCTCATGGCCACGGAAGTAGAGAGCACTCGACGAGTAGGCGTTACCGTTGCCGGAAGTGACGAAACCGGAGGATGTGAAGCTCTACGAGCACCGATTGCTGAAATGATGAAGATTCAGGGGGTAGAAATGGCTCTGGGTTTCTGGGTCTGGTAGAATAAAAGAAGAAAAGGAGAGTAGGGGACTGAGGAAAGTGAGCAACAACTAGAACTAGTAGCGAACTAGCTACCAAGACAAAGACCAACAGTACAAAAAGCAAAGTTCTACCAAAACTTAAACCCTTTTTTAATGTTTAAAACTTAATCCCCTATTTTTTGCTTTGCTTAACTTGAACTTGAATGTTACAAAAGATAATAGTTTTGCTTTGCTTAACTTGAACTTGAATACTAAACCTGTCTTTTGGTTTTTTTTTCTCTCATTTTTCACATGAAAGTTTGTGTTAACTATAATACATTTAGCTACTACCAATTGCTAAAGCAAAACTAGTTAATTTAATCCAAAATTACTTAGTTTTGTTTTTAAAATTTTTTTACAAGCAATTAATTTTATTTGAAAGTCAATATTATACATGTGTAATTATTCATTAAAAATAAATTTTTTTTAGTATTATTAAACTTTATGAATTTCACTTTTAATGAATTATTATACCTATCTATATTTAATTTTAAATAAAATTCATCTCGGAAATAAATGTAAAAAATAAAAGTAACCATTTTAAATTATGTTAAATTTTTTGTCAAAATAAATTGGGACGAAATATATAATTTTTTATGCATAAAATCCTAAATTGAATTTAAGACCATTGCTTATGTCATCTTTGTAGAATCATATTATAAAATCATTTGTAATTTTAGCTTTTTGGAATATATGTTGACCTAGCTCTAGCTCATTTTCACATCTGCATCTAACAAAGAGCCTTCATGTGATCGGTGCTTGGCATTATAAATAGGGCCCTACGCTTTCTCATAATTACAGTTTTGCCATACTTCCGCTGCGGGGTCCGAGGGATGGCTAGCTGGGGCCTGCGACTTCAGGGGTTATGGTCATTCTGGACTCTCTGTCCTCTCCAGCTAAGTTTACATTATTACATGCTTTTTTTTAGGGAAAGTTACAAAAACCCCCCTGTGGTTTGGTCAAACCTACAGTTTGCCCCCTCTATTTTGAGAAACCTACACTTTGCCCCCTAATTTTTTTATACTGCCTGATAATAATTTCTGAAACTGTATTTAAACTATATGGTAATAATGCTCTAGTAATTTCAATATTTTTGATATTTTTTTCACATCTAACCGACCTTTAAAAAATACTGATATATAATTACATCTGGGAAAGTACATTTACAGAAAAGAAAAACTGATAGTTTAAAATGTCTATTAATTATAAAAAAAATACTGAACAGATTGAAATTATTGGAAGATGATTATCGTATAGTTTAAATACAGTTTCAGAAGTTATTATCAGGTAGTATAAAAAACATGGGGGGCAAAGTGTAGGTTTCTCAAAATAGAGGGGGCAAACTGTAGGTTTGACCAAACCACAGGGGGGTTTTTGTAAGTTTTCCTTTTTTTTATGGAAATTAAATGTTTCTTTTATGTAGGGCAAATGTTTAAAAAAGTAAATATCACAAGTTGTTCATAAATTATGTTTATATTGCTTAATTATCCTGAAATTATCAAGTATTATACCAATTATTCTTAAACTATTTAATTATTACACTTTCGTCCTACCGTCAACTAAACCGTTAAATATGGATGGAAAAATGATGTGGTTACTGATGTGACAATGAAAAATGATATGGCTACTACTGTGGCACCAATTTTCTGTCCATCTTTAATGGTTTAAGGGACGGCTAGGCGAAAGTACAACACTTAAATAGTTTAAAGACAATTTGTGCAATATTTGATAGTTTTGGGATGATTAAGCAATATGGACATAGTTTAGGAACAACTGGCGATATTTACCCTATTTAGAAAGGTTAATTACAAATTATAAGGTAACAAAAAAGGTAAAGTATATATTTCTAAAATATAAAGAGATAAAGTATAATATTATTTAAATCTCAAGAGTCAAATTGTAATTAAACCTATTCAAAATAGATTTTATCACACTTATCAGTTGATTTGGTTAAATTATTTTCTGATGACTTCAAAACCTACTCTTTTTTGCTTTTATTTCTGATGGAGTTAGTTAATCTAAGTAAAGAAAATAATTAAAATATTAAATAAATTCAAACTTTCTAATAATTAATTGAGACCAGTTTAAACTACTAATTTTTCTCCACTAAGGTGAAAATAATTTTTTTTTATTGTTGGCCAATGTGTTGGTAAAACAGGATAAAAAGTGTAAATCTTAAGGCCACATGAAAATAATACTAATAATAATAATATAATTATAGAAAGTATAAGAGTTCATTTGTGTGAGATTTTTTGTGGAAGTGTTTACTACTATATATAAGTTTTTTTGCCAAAATCTATACCCACTTGAAAACTGCCATTTTAAGAAATCTGAAAAATGCATCTAGAATTTTTTTTTCCAAAATTAAAAAAAATAATGGGTTGTTTTATAAGTTAGGGATGGAAACAAATTATTAAAACGAAATTATCTTCTTTAAAAAATAATTCAAGTAATTATAAGGTGAATAAAATATTAAATTTTTGCATTTCATTAGTTTCAAACAAAAAAAATAATCAAAGGTAATAATCAAATTTGAATAATTTAGCATCAATGCGGTGGCAGAGAATAGAAAAATGTACTTAGGTTTCTGCTAAATCTTGTTGTCTGTAATTAATAAAAACAGCTTGGTAACGCAGGGCCTAAGAATTAATTATTGCCTGGAATGGCGGATGGGGTAACCGGGTAAGAGGCAGAGCAGCTTTTCATTTGTTTTAGTTAGTGGATCCTTTTCGTATATATATCTTTTTCTAATTATTAAAACAACGAATTTAATTAATTCAAAGTCATAAATATACAGGGACTGCGAGAGGCGGGGGGCAGCCTTTTCTGAAATTGAATTTACAAATTACAAGGGTAAACTCTTAAGGTTTGGTAAACATTATAATTTACCAGTCATATTTGAAAAACCCTACACCTTTACCTCATCCCGTAAATATTAATCCTCTGTCTCTCCCACATTTATTGCATAATTTGCTACTCGGCCGTGCCATGTTTTTTGTGTCATTTCTATATTTGTTAAGGTTTTTATATTCAATTTACCATACAGTACTTCCATCATTTTCATCTCCTCATTTCAAAATTATAATATTAGTCTCTATTTTTTTATTAAAAATATAATTTACTCCTTATATTTTAAAAATTTCACTTTTTAGCCAATAGATTTTTCAAATTGACCGCAAAAATTTGATAAAACTTTCACGTATATCACCTTCAAACTGACACTGAAATTTTCATAGTGGTGAAATTAAAAAACAGTAACAAAATTATCACACATTAATTTGCACGGCAAATTTCAGATGTTTCAAATGACATGATGGATTGAGTAATTTTTTTTGTGACAGCAACTATGTTGCTATCAACTTTCAAATACTAACAGAAATTTCCCAGTACATAGCTTCTAATAAATTTAAAATGTCTAAAAAATATATTAACAGCTAGATGATAGTTTAAATTATCCATATTTCCTTTTTTAAATACAAAATCTTTTGCCTCTTTATTGGTACAAAAGATGGTAAAATTTTGGAGATAAATTGTAGGTTTCTAGAACAGAAGAGGGCAACCTATATTCTCGCCGAAACCTCATTGTTTTTGTTTGTAATTTACCCCCATTTTACAATTGGACTGGTATATATGGCATAATATGCCTTGATTTTGGGTTTTGGAGTGAAATGGTTTAGCATTTTCCCAACTGCAAGGTGTAGAGGAATTTGTTCAGAGGCAGAGCAGATAAAGGGTCACACTCACGTGGGAAGGGACCAAAACATGACCAATCTTCTCTTCTTACCCGTATGAATCAAATTAAAGATCCAACGACCCTCGCCTTTTTCAATTTCTCCCAACAACTCCACATGTTCCTTTATAAATGCTTCCTCTTCTTCAGGTTCTTTTACAACTCCCATAGGACCATAATTCCCTTGCAACCTTAATCTTCAAATACTAATTAATAGGACTAGCATTCTTAATCGTGGGAAAATATTGAATATGATGCTTATATCACGTCATCTGCACAAGACCCAATTAATAATGGACGCTCAATAGAGTTTATTCAGGTTTAAGAACTAGCGCACAGGTCAGTAAAAATAACAACTAAATCACTAATGTTTTGTGTTGACTTAATTAATATTGGTAGCTCAATAAAGTCTATTCAAGTTTAATAACATTTCTGAGTTTGTTCAAATGAGTTACTATCATAATTTTTACCATTAAATCTAACAAAATCTTAGAGTAAAATATCAAGTTTGGGCACAAATCAACACATCCGCTAATATTAGAATCAATTCATTGTTTACCAACATAAAATACCAAGCTTAGTCCTTTTGTTTTCTTCTTTTGTTCCTAGTGTCTCTGAAGTTTGTGAATCTAACATTGCAACCATCTTCTCGACTCTATTATCCTCCTTTGAGAACCTTCGCCTAGTACCACTAGGAAGAAAGAACAAGGAGAAGTAGAAGAAAGGAGAATTTGCATTCTCTATCCTTCATCTAATGTTGATCAAGATTTGAACTTATTTAAGGCAAATAAACGCATAGTTTGTCTCTAGGAGAAATATCTGTCTACGATGCCGCGTTTGTGAACTCAAAGCTCTCCAAGCCCATTGATCTTCAGCCTCTGTTTGTAGGTAATCATTGGGATCCTCTTAGGCTCATTGATAGTGTTCACATTGTTCCTCTTCTCACTCTGCCTCATCTTAGTCGGCAATCTCAGCAGCCTTAACCCCATCTTGACTACTAATATAAACTAGATATCATTTGGGAGTATCAACTTAGGGCTAAAGGTATCCCATATTGGGCAAGGGACTTAGTACACACTTTGAGGGTGGTGGAAGTGAAGATTAATGGACTATGCATGGATCATGTAATTGGGAAAGGTGGTTACAAAATCGTATAATTAGGGAAGCAGACCAATTTGAATTTAAACCAAGTAGATCTATTTTGTCAATTTCAAAAAGATAGTGAGGGAGTTTTGTAATATTCCAAATGCCAAGTAAGTAAGTTGGATCATTTAAAAAATATTAGTAGTTTATTCGACTATTCTGAATGACATTAATAATTTATTAGGCTAAAAAAAAAGTTTGTGGCCAATTGGAACCAATTCCAAAACATTAGTAATTTATTTATTATCTTTTGCCAGCATAGACCCATGAAATCAAACATACTGATATTTATAAAAGGAATATCTCTTACTTTTCCTTGGGTTGATACTGCTACTACTACTCACTTGAGTACCGAAATTGCCTCCACAAGTTACCACCCAAGAAATCCTTTTAACACTTATCTTCTGTTCTTTGTATGTAGGTGACTAGAGCTGAATGTCCCTTCATACATATCTTCCACTTGCCAGATCTAATAGTTCTTCAAGTATCACAATGTACTTCTAAAGGTCTATTCAATCTTTCCTTTACAAGATAATATTTTCATAGATAATGGTTGAATATCATTTGAAAAAATAATCTAAGAATTGTTTAAATATTATTTGATGAAAAAAAATAGTACTACTAAAATTTTGATGCGTCTATTCTAAAAGTACAAAACTAGGAGTGTATATAGGTTTGACGGCCACAAAACTAGGAGATAGGAGCTCATATAGGTTTGACCTCAAGAATCGATTAATTGTCATCTATAGTAGTATTGGAAAAATGAAAAAGTAAAAGAGCTGATCTGTATCTGTTGTTTCAATTTGAAGCTTGTCTCCTCATTTCCCCACGAAAAGATTGTCATTGATGGTAAAGTTTGAACACTAGCCATTGAGTTGACCTGGGTAATCACCATCACCGCCCTTCTCTCTAAGAATTACTTTCATATTTTTTAACTAGGCTTCTATCAAATGTTTGATAAAGGATCCGTACCTGACGTTTTGAATCAATTATAAATTTAGAATTTAGAAATACATACAATTTAGATACTCCTAGAACTTGGGTTTGAGGGCTTGTAAAAGATAAATCTATAAACTTTCGTAATGCGAATGTAAGTATTAGAAAATAATAATAAGGTCCTAAGTCACAAATCCTCAATTGGCCCTTGAACTATCATGACTGTGACGTTTTCACTCCAAAACTAAAATCAGCTCCCATACAATCCTTAAAATTTGAAAATTGTGTCCAATTGGCCCTTGGGTGGCTGGCAGTGTAGGCACCTCGAACGGGCTCTCACCTTGAAGTTTGCTCAATCCTAGCCTCATCATTTTTTTCCTCCAATTCACGTTCAATGTCTTCAATTTGATCAATTTGATCCATTTACCTCCTTAAATTCATAGAACTTAAGCTAATTCGATTTATAATAGAGTAACATTTATATTATGAAACAATTGAGCGTTTTATCCCTTACCCCAAGCTGCTTAAGAGATACCCATTAAGAATGGTGAGAATTTGGTTGGTTTGATTTAAAATTGATTCAAATACAACTATTTGACCAGTTTTCAAGTTTTATAAAATAGGTCCAAACCATCCAAATTGCATATTAAAGCCAATCCAAATTATCTAAATTATATTTCAATCCATTTGATTTGGTATATTCAATTCTTCTTCTTGAGACCTAAACATGTAATAGATGAAAAAATAAGATAAATTCAAAATTTTACATCTCATACCCAAAATTAAAGGATGATCAACAACATATAGTCCAAAATTAATGTGAATAACTTTATATAGTTCGGCTTAATATAGATAATAGTATAATATTTATTACTATTCTATCTATTTGGTTTATCAAGTTTTCAATTTAGAAACCAACAATTGATCCTATAGCTGAACAAGAAATTTGATTTTGGCTAAATTACACGATCTACCCTTAAAATATACTTTATTTCACATATCTACTCCTAAACTATAGAATATTGCAAAAAAGTATGACTAAAGTAGCATTTTGTAGCAAAACTATCCCTCTTCCATCTACGATTCTTCGTTAGTGTTGATGAAAGTTTGAGTCTAAATCTAAAATGAGCCCTTGGACTCGAGTAAAAATGATATAAAATCCCCTAATCATAAACTCGGACAAATAGCCCCTTAAATAGCCAAAAAGAACCCCAAAACAGCAAAATAAATGGAAAAAAATAACTGCCATCAATTTTACATATCCATCTCAAATTAAACCATTCAATTCCTTCAAATAATTATGAAGAATAATATAGATGCCAAAATAATATGATTTTATACCCTTACCTATTTTTTTTCAACTTAAACCATAAAATAGCAAAGAAAAACTGAAAAATAAAATGAAAGAATAAAAAAATACCACCAATGCATTAATCCAATCCTTTTAAATAATTGTGGAGAATATTATAGACGTAAAAAAAAATAGAATTTGATGTCTTAACTAGTTTTTCAACTTAAACTCTAAAATAGCAAAAAAAAAAAAAAAACACTAACAAATAGAATAGGATAGCTTCAAAGCTTGCCACCCTTTCCAGAATGAGTTTTATGGCTCCCCTAGTGGGAAGCATGTTTGAGGAAGGTAAAATACTCTAAATTAAGTTTAGAACCTTAATTCAAGTTTACATAGCAAGAATAGGAAAGTTTAGCAAAGTTCACTAAGTTTCAAGAAGGTTAAGGCACAAAATGAGGTTCAAGGGCAAAATGGTAATTTGAATCCTAAATAGCCGGGCTAGGTCTCAAATGGTTAAAATTGAGTTTTTATAACCTAGATTTTAGCTTTAACCCAAACTTGAAGAAATAAACAAGGATTAATCAAGAATAGCTAAGGTTACCAAGAGATGGGGACTTAAGTGTATTATGTCTAATACTTTGGTGGCTTAAGTATTAAACATGGTTTATAAGATGGTAAAGTGGGGGGGTGGCCACCATAACCCAAGTTCATCCTCTCCACCCTCATTTTTCCACCCAATTAAGGTTGAAATCAAAGTTTCTTGGTGGAAAGAAAAGCCACCATAAGTATATAGGTCATTAGGAACTCATTTCAAGCATAAAACCATGGTTTTGGAGCTTGGAAGCATGTTTTCTCCCATCCCCTGTTTTTAGTACGAGGTAACCAATGTGTTCTTGATTGATTTTATGTTTATTGGTTAGTTAGGAACTTGGGTTTTGGTTAGAAGGCAAGAATTTGATATTTGGTGCCTATGTTTTGCTTGGAACTTAGGTGGTGCTTTGGTGAGCTTAGTGGATTAAAAGAGTGCTTGATTCTTCCTTTTTACTTGGAGTTGAGGTAAGGGAGTTATGCTTTTTAGTTCAATTAATGCTATTAGAATTAGTTTACTTGAAGAATTCGAGTAGTTCTAGCAATAGCATTAGTTAGTGGGCAATGTTGAATTATGGTGGTCTATGAGGTTTGTGACGATTGGGATGATGTTATAATGCATCATAGATTGGCTTGTGATGGTTGGTTGTGATCTATGCAACATGTTTTACATGTATGTGAAGTTGGGAGGCTAACCAAGCATGTTCGATATGTTTGGTAAGTGTCCAAAGTGCATAGTAGCAAAATCTGGAAAAATTCTACAGTTTCGCAGATTAGCGACACGTCGCTAGTTTTGTACTATTGCCCACAATGCATCGCCAATGCTAGAAAGTTGGTATAATGTTACCAACTGTGGCAATGCATCACCACAGGCATGTTGGCTAAATTTTCCAAGTTTTGCTAGGAAGGTCGAGGGGAGACCTAAAGGGGGTCTTAGGGTACCTTAGGGTTTGAGCATTCCGGGGGTACTCCGAGACTTTCAAAAGTCCTTCAAGACCTAGGAGTTTTCTTGAGTTTTGTAAAACTTTGTGGTTACTTGTACCATAAGCAAGAAAACTAGTTTACAAAGGATCACAACTAAGTACCACTAGCTTGGGTGAGAGGTTTAAAACCCTTGGCGACCTAGCCGTGCTATTAGCCACGAGGTTGCAAGGTGAAACTTTAGTGCATCTAGTCTACAAGGTCTTTATGGCCCAGTCTACAATAGTCTCACCATAATGCCCCTGTACAACATAAACGGGAGAGGTTCAACTGGTGATTTATCACTAGTTAGACTGGCAAGCTAAGCTTGCTAGAGGACAAGGCAATGCCTTGTAGTTCAAGGACCAAGATGAGGAGAGGTTTCAAGGGACCTAGGTGTATGCATATACTAGACCCTCAAGCTGTATGAGCTCACAGCAAGTTACATATGTTATCATATGTGGAGTTCTTAGTAATTTTCTTACAGGTACAATGAAAACCCTTATTGAGAATTTCTGAATTCTCACTCCCTAGTTATGTTGTGCAGATTCTAAAGTTGTTAGGCCGGGTAACCGCTGAGGGTTATTGTAGTAGTGGCTTTTGTTGCAGGTATTCACTTGAGAATCCTTATGATTCTAGTCTACTTGGGTAACTTGTTGGTTAAGTAACAGTGCTAACTATAGTTTTCCTTTAGCTGTAGAGCCTAGCACCACGTGTACAAAGACTTTTGTGACTCGCCACTAGGACTTGCATCCAAGGTGGGAGTTAGTTCAAGAAGATCTTAGTTGAGGCTTGTATATATAGTATTTTTAGCTGCCTCCATTGTCTATATTTTGAGGACTCCTAGACTCTAGGGTTGTTCTTGGGTGAGGGCATTAGTCTACTTTATGTATGAATGCTCCCACACAGTTATTATTTGTAGTAAACTCACATAAATGTTGATTTTGTATGCTTTGACTATTTGAACTTATTTTCTTTGGAAATGTTTTGGCCAAGTCAATGTCTTATGAAATTTTATTAATCCAAGTCAAAGCATGAAGAGCATGCATTTTGTATATTCTAGGTTAATCAACTAGTATCACGGGATTTTAATCCACGCACATATACAACTAGCCAATTGCAACCACTGTGAGACCAGTTCTCATAGGCTTCCTAGGCAGGGGCCAAGGACGATCATGTTAGGGAGGCTTCCTAAAAAATACAAAGTTTTAGCAAGCAACTAGATTTATTGAAGCAAGACTGGCAAGGCTTCAATTGGCGATAGAAGAAGGCCCAAGCTTAGGCAGTTGAGAAGGAGAAGGAGCCGGTTGCCCACGACAATGAGATTACCCACCTTCAGGTTCAGAACACTCAACTCTAGGGAGATCTATCCCAGGTTTGAGATAAAAGCTTATCGGCAGCTCATCTAGAAACTCTTTGATGGGTTTGCTCGATGCCCCCATCAAATGGAGCACGTGGCCCTCGAGGAGGTTGATGCTTTGAAGGAAGCCCTAGACGACCAAAACCTTTGGTATTTTGAATAGAAGCCTGGCACTAAGGCAATTGCCTTCATTTAGGGTGATGGTTTTGAGGCCCTTCTTCTAGGACACAAACCTCTTTAGTAATTTTATTTTTCCTATAGTTTTAGGAAATTGCACAGTTTGTAAACAATATGGATCATTTTGATTATAGATGACTTGTTTATTTTCACGTGTACATCCTCATTTTTGCTAGCTTTTCTAAATTAAACTAACATTCTAGAGGTTGAGCCTTAGTCCGGAGAGCATTCTGTCCATCAAAGTGGTCATTCAAAGGTCTTAGCCTTATTACCCCAAACCTTAGTCCTGTTAGGATGCCATATTGAGGCTCCAACCTTAGTGCAGAACTTTTTCAACTTCCTTGCAACTGTTACCTAGAGCTCCCTAGCTTTAATCCAGGAGACCCTAGCTTCAATGAGGGAAACCCTAGTATTAATGTAGTTTTAACCTAGTGGCCCACTTTCTGAGGTCCTATGGGTTCTAGTGATTTGACTATTACTACAAGTTAAATAGGCAAAACTCAGGAATTTCATTAAGTATCATAACTGGGCATCAAGTACATAGGTGATATTCAATCCAACATAAGTACACAAAAGGTAACAAATCATACTAATAATAATAGGTCCATTGTTCCTCCAAATGGTAGAGCTTGGGGAGGATTTTTTTGGAGACCTCCTTAAGCTTGGATACTCCCTCCTAAAGCTCCCCTGATGACTACATATGACCCCTCCAAGTTTGTCCTAAAGGTGCAATGGCCCGAGTCCCATCTAGAATTTATATTACCTCTTGAATGTTACATATTTTTTAAGAGGCCAAAATCACTTTTGGTCCTTAAACTATATTGACTCATTCAAACAAGTCCTAATAGTTTGGCATGGTCAGACCCGGTCTGTCGTGCCCACACTTGCCCCTGGCCCATTCGGGCCCGATTACTTAAACAATACAGCGGAAGTCTTATTTCACAAAAGGGGCATTTAAAAATATTATTATTATTATTGCAACTTAAGGGCACGAACCCCAGGATACTTACCGGTACTAGCTCGTTAACTATTTACTTTTAGGGTTTTATTGCTCTCAGAAACAAGCTAGCACACCTATGTGGAATTTAGTGTTCATTTCATGATCTTTATCATGCTTAGCCAAGTACATGCATGGCAACCAAAACACCATATTCATATTTACAAGTCATAAAAAATGGTGTTATACTGAAAATAAACATAATCACTTAAATAGCCAGGATACCCAAAAGCATGATACATGGCAAATAATTCATAAGTCCATAGAACACATTCCACCTTAATAGACCTTGTTCCAACAAATTTCTAGACTCCTCAAGCCTGCACAAGGAAGTCCACAACATTAGCTTGTTTCACAAGCAATCCATAACACTTAAGACACTTAGAATATTGAGCAACATATGTACAAACCTCTACTATGTGAAAGAGTATTTATTACTCTTGACCGTAATGCTTTTCTATAGCTCCTTTACCTACAAAAGTAGAGTAGGGCGGGTGAGTTATAAAACTCAATAAGGAATCCAATGGCATCCAATGCCTAACTTAGTGAGGTATTTTCTTATGGCTTTCAAAGCCAACTTATGGCCTCCAAGGCCTAACATATGGCTTCCAAAGCCTAACTTATGCCAAGAACGTAATGGCAATTATTCCATAAACCTGCAAAGAAAACACTAAGACAAAGAAAACACAAAGCATGTAGAAATAACAATAATAATAATAATTGGGGTCAGCATGCACAATCAATTCATAGAAGCACACAACACAACACACCACATAACATAATTCTGTATGGGCAAAGCAAGCATTAGCATATTCCATATCACACAATATCGGTCAACCATTTCTTATACCATACTGAGTACTCCTTAGCTTGGGAATCGAGTTGGCCAAACTCGATGCCAAGACCTAAATGCTTGCACTTAACTCATGAGTAACCATAGTTGCCGAAACAACGATACTTAGCCCACTATGCACTATGTGCCCGAATACTCACAAAGTGAGTATGAGAAAATCCTCACACAGAGTTGCCGAAGCAACAAAACAACTTAGCCCTGCATGCACACCTAGGATCACATGGTTCTTTGACCATCACCTAAGGGCACTAATACTCACAAACAAGATCATGGAGATACACCATGCAATAAAGTGAGTATAGGAATCCTTACCATAATTTTTATAACCGCGTAATGCTTAATTCCTTTGCCTTTCCTTGCTTGTTGTTGGTAGAACTTGTCTTTTCCTCAATGGACCTCAACTTAAGGAGGTAAGGCCCATTTTAGCCTTTCTTTGACTTAGGCCCAATTTTCTGTGAACTCAGACCTACATTGGCCTTTTTCCTGGAAATGCAGGCCCAACTTAATCCTTTCCAGAATTCAGGCCCACTTGGCCTGTTCTGGAATTCTGGCCCAACTTGGCCTCTTAATAACTTAGGCCTATTTGGCCTTTTAATAACTTAGGCCCAACTTAGCTTTCTTAGTACTTAGGCCCAAAATGAACTTAGGAGCCACATAAGCCCAAATTAACTTTTTATAATCTTAGGCCCATATTAACCTTTTCAGGATTTAGCCCATTTGCCAATAATGCCATTGTGGCCCATTTGGCCAAAAATTACCCAAAACTTTGGGTTTTCACTTAAGAACCTAAAGAACAATTGTTGACAGAATTGTCCTTGATTTCTTCTTTGCCATTTTAGTCCCATATTTCCATTATGAACACATTTGCCACCAAGAACACTTGGTTAACACACATCCACCAAAATGGCACTTATGGCCGAATATGCTTTCCATTTCTTCTTTATGATTTTTTGCTTCACAAGTCTTCTAGGAGCTCAAAATATGCCAAGAACACTTGGCTCCACATGGCTAACATGCCAAGGCATCAAAACAACAACAAGGCCGAAAATTCCATTGCTTTCAAAACTCTTCTTTTTACATCCATCTTTTGGAACTTGTCTTAAACATACATAAGAGCTTGTTTAGTACCAAGAACACTTGGTTTAAGCTCAAACATGCCAAGATACCAACATGGCCGAATTTTCATCTTTGTTTTTCTTGCATCTTTCACTTGTTTTTCTTGCTTAAAATGACCACAAAAGCTCACAAGTACCAAGAACACTTGGTTTAGAGCTTTGAAATGCCAAGAATGTTCATGGCCGAAACTTTCTTCATGCTTGAAGCCTTCATTTGATCTTTGCTTTGTTGGCTTCCAACACCTCATAAACACCAAGAACACTTGGTTAAACATCCATAAAGCTCAAGATATGAACAGGGCCGAATATTCAAGAAACATGATTTTTCTTCAATCTTTGCTTGATTTCTTGCTTTCCATGGCTTAAAATCTCCATGCATGCCGTGAAATCCTTGTGTAAAGCTCAAGAACACCAAGAACACAAGATGGCCGAATATATTAGTGAGCAAGATCTTACTTTTCTAAGCTCAAAAATACATCAAAACACCAAGAAAGCTTGGATTACTTACAACATTCAATTGGCCGAAATTTAAGCTTGTTCTTCCTTGATTTTCTTGCTTCTCATGGCTTAGAAATGCCATGCTTGTAAGGAGCTCTTGAATGAAGCTCAAGAACACCATTTTCTCACCAAGGCCGAAACTTCACAAGCATTTCTTCATGGGTTTTCTTTGATTTCTCACTTGGTTCGTGGTCTAGATGTGTTTAGGAGCTTGAAAGCTTCAAGAAAATGTGTTTACATGTGTAAGGGAGTGTGATTTTAGCCATGGCCGAAAGTTAGAAGGGAGGAAGAAGATGATGAGCTTGAAGAAATGCCATGGCCGAATGGTTTGTGTTCTAGAGAGAAGGGAGAGCATTTTGGCTTTAGAGAGAGAGAAAGATATGTGTGAAATGAAAATGAAATGAAATGGAGAGCATATGGCCGGTTATGCCTTGCTAAATGAGGGGAAATGGCATTCAAATGCCATCCAAATGCATGTCAAATGCATTTCCATGATGTGGCAGCCAATTGCTCATAAATGAAGGGGAAATGAAATCAAAATGCATATCAAATGCATATTTTAGGAGGATGGCCGGCCTTTGATTTCAAAATGGGGGAGAAATAGTCAAATTGCCATATAAAATAGTCCATGGACAAAAGCTAGTGGGGGAATAATTTATTCATAGTGGAAAGTGTAGTGGGAGACATAGTAAAGGTAAAGGAATAGTGGAAGGGGTAAGGTGGGGGACAAGGTTGAGTGGGGGATGTAGGAGGGTTTTAAAATAGTGTGAGTAGAGATAAGCATGGGCCTAAATAATGTATTTTATGCAAGTGGGAGACATGTAGTAGTGGAGGGTAATAAAATAGTGTGAGTGGAGGATGTAGGAGAATTTAAATTGGTGAGTGGAGGGATGATGTGGCATTTTTTTTTTTTTTGCCAATATGCAAGGGTGGCAGCCATGGCTTGTATTGCCATGAAAAGTGGTCAAATTCCACTCTTAGTCCTCCATCTTTCTTCAATCCTTTCAATTGAGTCCTCCCACAAATTTTTCCTTTGTGCAATTGAGTCCCTCAACTTTATATTCCACAATTTTCATCACTAACACTCTTGGTCTAAACCAAGCATAATTCTCAGAGTGTCCAACACTCATTAATGCCCATTCCATAAATAAATTCCAAGTCTCCACGATTAAATTTCCAAGTTTCCAGATTAGGAAACTTTTTCTGTCACTAATCCGCTTAACCCGGGAATTAATCTTTTATGATTTTCCGGGTATAACAATACTCCCCACCTTAAGAAATTAGGTCCTCCAATTATTTGAATTTAGGCAATTGAGCCCAACCTACAAAAATTCCCTTATTCAATTGAGTCCCTCACTTTTGAAGTACTTCATTTTCACCACTAATTTTCTTGGCCAAGGCCAAGCTTAATTTTTATGAATGTCCAACACTTAATTTAATGTCCCCTCACATTAATTACACTTAATTCCCAAATAATAAAAAAAAAATTTCTTTGCTCCAATTCACTTACCTCGGGACCTAATCACTTCGGATAGTCCGGGCATTACACGGTCCCTCAATTATGAATTGTGAAACACCTTAACCCTTTGACTTAGTAACTTGGTCAAATTGACATTAAGACCGTTATATTTTTACCAGTTTAGTAACTTGATTGAAATGTTTAAAATTTTAGCCACTAAATCACAAAAATATGTAACTTGAAACACTTAATAATAATTAGACCTAAGCCTAAACCTACATCTGTTCACCAGCACCTCTACTGTGTGCTTCTCCACCGTTATCCCCAACCCTGTCCTTACCTTTGTTCTCCAAATCCCCCCTTATTCTTCGATGATTTCACACTCCACCATTGGCTGCATCGTTGGCCTTCTTCCACTTTGTTACCGCCACCTCCACTGTGTTCCACTTTCACTCGATCTTTGCCTCTCCAATCGACAAGGTGGACTTTTCCCTTCCAAGACAATCCAACTGCCTAACCCTCTTCGACCTCTTTCATCCAGCTGTCTGACCCTCTTTGGCCACTTTTGCTATTTCTCTGAAACCACCTGCTCCCTTATTGACCTCAATCTCACCAACCTCCACCTCTTTGAGCCCATCAATTTTGACGTTGTACTTCAGACTCCTAACCCATCTCATTGAATCGAAATGTTGAAGAAGATTCTTGGTGGACGAAACCCAGGTTCCATCAAGGAACACAAAGCCTCCAGTGTACTCAATGTAGCATTTGTTGGTGGCATTCTAGGCAGTGATGGACCTGAGGCAGTGGGAATTTAGCATCGACG
Organism: Aquilaria yunnanensis; assembly: GCA_039654915.1. Lineage (NCBI taxonomy): Eukaryota > Viridiplantae > Streptophyta > Magnoliopsida > Malvales > Thymelaeaceae > Aquilaria > Aquilaria yunnanensis. The sequence continues at coordinate 41,525,956 of CM077599.1, read as the reverse complement.
AAGAGGTGGGGTGATCTGGGAGTGGCTATAGTGATGGTGAGGTCCATTGGCTGCATAGTCCACCTTCTTCAACTTGGTTACTGTTGCCTCCATCGTCTTCTATTTCCACTTGATATTTGCCATCTTTTCATTCTTTACCCACCGTCGTGCTTCTTCTCTAATCAATAAGGTGGACTCTTCCATCCCAAGACAACCTAACCGTCTGACCCTCTCCAACCTCTTTCACCTAGCCATCCGACCCTATCTGGCCACTTTTGCTATTTCGCTAAAGCACCTACCCCCTTATCGACCTCAATCTCACCAACCTTCACCTCTTTCAGCCTATCAATGTCAACGTTGTACTTCAGACTCCTAACCCATCTTATCGAATCGAAATGCCGTAGAGGATTCTTGGTGGACAAAACTTAGGTTATGTCAATGAATGTGAAGCCTCTAGCAGACTCGATGTAGCGTTTGTTGGTTGTTTTCTCAAGGGCGATGTACCTAAGGCGACAAGGATTTAGCATTGGTGAAGAGGTGGAGCGATCTGGGAATGGCTATGGTGAGGTCACAATTGGGGACAAGATTGACTAATTAGGGACGAAGCTTGGAGTATTAGATGGTAAAGTATAGACTAAAAAAAAGATAAATTGAGAAGCTGAATAACTAAACATGTAATTTTCCCTTTTTTATGGCTTAGTCAAGTAATGGACAGCTGGTCAAAGGGGCAAAGTGCTCCACAGTTCATAGTTGGGGGCCCGACGACTTTTTTGAATGGGTTAATATAGTTTGAGGGACCAAATGTGATTTTGGTCTTTTTAAGATATCCAACCTTAATTTTTTTAGTTTTTAACTTATTATAGGATACCTATCTTTCAAGTATATTTGAATTGTCTAGCAATATTTGATAAATAGTTAATAATTAATGTCATTAATTTTCTTTTGTTGATCTCAATATGAAATCATCATTTCTTTTCCTTTGTTTGTAACAAGAAAGTGTATATTTTTTAAACAATAGGGGCAAATTGCAATTTTCTGTAAACCAAAGGAGTTTACATAATTAGCATTTCTATATTGCACCTTTTATTTCTAAACTATCCTCAAGTTACTCGATCGTTTCCCAAAAAAATGTATATGACAACTCTATCTTTTAACTTACCATTTGTTACAAGATTGTCATTCAGTGGACTTTCATTAGACATCTAATTGAAACATGTAAAATTATATTTTTGACATTTAACAAATTTTTTTTCCAAAAAATATTAAATTAAAATATCTTTTATTGAAGATTTATTTTATATAAAGAGCTATATATTATTATCAGATTAAATCACGAACAAGCCCAGGCATAGTTCACAAAAATGCACATAATTGTTGATTGTTTGTGTGTTTTTTCTAATACCAATTATTTGAAGTTAATTGTATTTGTGGTCTCTAACTTTTTATTATTGTACTATTTTAGACCCTAACATTTATTTTTTTTGTATAAAAAATCTCTAATCTCGTTTAAGTATTTTGTTTTAGACCTTTTTATAGATTGAAGCGGTTACTATTGACAAAAAATGTCATGGTGGTGGTACAGCAACAAGGTGATTGGCCATGGTGACACAATTACAGTAAATCCACCTATCAACATTGTCATTGACAGCCTTGGATCGGTCAGCATGATCCTTTAATAACCTCCACCTCCCCCCACCACGTACGCCACTAATATTTCCTGAACCAGCCTAATCCTTGGATCATCAGCTTCACTGCTATCACCTTCAACTCCACTTGGCGATAAGATGCCTTCTACATCTCTACCTCATTCTCTTGCAATGGTCTCTCCACTATGAGAAGAAGAACAAGGCAATGCCGTTATCTCTTCTCTACAAAAGCATGCTGCAACTACTCCTACTATAGCCAAAATAAAGGAAAGCTTTCAAAGTGGGAATATTTTCATCACAAAAGCCAACAAATTGTGAAATTGTTAAAAACGCATCTGGTCAAGTAAAAAAAAGGTACATAGAGATAATGGTCGAGTTCTTCTTTGTATTGTTTGTTTTGATTGGTGAAATCTTCCAATAAAAGAGATGGCATAAGAGATTTGTGGGGGACAAGATTAACCTAATGTTGATTCTGCATTTTCTGAAGTTGTTGAAAATGATGATTTTGATTTATTAGCAATTGTTGTTGGTCACTGGAAGATAATCGGAGGCCGGTTGAGACAGTACTTATGTGGTGAAGTTAGAGCTGAGCTTAAGAAAGGTCTATCAGTTAAGAGGCCTATGTCTAAATTGGGTTCATCATTGTCAAGACTTCTCTTCCTCTTTTTCATTACCTCTTTCATTTCAATTTGATTTTTATTCCCTCTATTTTTTTCTTAGACACATTAGAGTAAGTCCCTCCATATAGTCATTCCATAAAATAATTAAAAATAGAAATTTGATTTAGCATTTTTTTTATTTATAGTATTCTAGTTCTAACTAATTATTCTATTTATTTCTAGTTTTAAGTATGACATCTAGGTTCAAATCTTATTGAGAGGTTTACTAGAGATGAACCTCTATTATTGAAAAACATGTGAGAAAGAGAATGGGATGAATCGAGAAATGGTCTTGTTTAAGGCTGAAACAAATTTCTAGAATCAATCCTTTCTTGGCAGGTCTTATTAGGGGCATTTAAAAGTACATTTGAAGGGTGCTGAGCTTGAACGGCCATTAATGGTAGAACAAAAACTAGAAATTATCTTCCTTGAGTTCTTCAAAATCCACTCCACCTCTGCCAATTCAATGATGAATCTTAAGCTCTTCATTGTTGGATTTAGATAAATGGTTTAACCTAGTAGGTGATTGAGATCTTGGGAAGTGGATAGTTTTGGGAAGTAGGGAAGAAGGACAAAGCAAGCCAAAGGTGATCTTGGATATCTTGCCAAGTGTGATGTGAGTAGGAGGATTTAATCATGATTGTGCTACCATGGTCAATCACCTATCTCAGTGTGCCACCATGGTGTTTTCCATCCATATTAACAACTTCCATCCACAAAAGGTCCAAAGTGAAACACTTAAATGAGGTTAAGGACTTTTTATGCAAGAAATTAAGGTTGGGGTTCAAAATAGTATGATAATAAAAGATTAAGGGCGATGGATGTAATTAACCTCCAATTATTTGATTTTGTTAGGGTATTAATACAAACTAGATCCCTGGGTCTGGGGCCTTAATTTCTTTTCATTGTTTTTAGATCCAAGCAACCACTACCGTCAGAATTAATCTTCAAATCTTATTAAACATTCTTAACTATCGATATATAATCTAATAACATCCATCAATAATATGATTACATAACAAGAGCTATAAAAAAAATACACCAATAATGACTCTTGCTCTGTTGAGCCTTTTTCCTAGGGTTTTTGGGGTCCCATCTAGTTTTGCCAATTTGCATATCTACTTCTCTATGTTTTGATTGTGCTGAGACTCTTACTGGCTGTGGGTCCTTTTTTACCATAGGTTTATGCATTCTGGCGATGTTATTCCTTGCTTCTTTTGGTCTTTAGTGTCTTTTTGTATAGATGAAATCATTCTCTTCACCTTTAGGTGGTCTGAGTTTGACGATAGAGGAGTAAGAAACTATCACAATTGGTGTTGATGTCATCAAGGAGCATCGGACAAATCTAGATTTGCTACTTGGACTAAAAGTGCTATCATCGCGGGTCGTCAAACTAGATTTCTTGTAGGATTCTTTTCTTCCTTCTTGGGGAGCTAACATTGATTTCTTTCTTCAACCAGCGTCTTTGGACAAAAGGGCCAACATCTTTGTCATAAAATTATCATCGACTAATGTTATTACATAGGTGCTTAAAAATGAACCATAGAACTTTAATAACAAAATCATAGTGCTTCATTGTATTCATCCAGGCGATTGCCCGTCATTCTTACTCTTGAAAAATATTGCATTCTAGATCCATATTATGGACGTACCATATTCATGGATGAGTACCAAGATGGGTGAAACTCTTAGGGATCTGATTGGGGCTATCTCACAAGTTGATCTTTTTGGGCCCACACTCGAAGTTCGGGCAGTAGTAGACATGGCCAAGCCTATCCATCATGGCATTCTAATTGATACAAGGAATGGTTGGGAGTGGTTTCAACTACAGTATAAGTGTCTACCTGGCTTTTGTTACAAGTGTGGCTTGTTTGATCATATCGAGAAGGATTATATGGATGGTGCCGCTAGTAGTGAAGGAGGTGTACAACAATATGGTACTTGGTTAAGGTTTAGTTTTTTTTTTCTTGATAGTGTTCATCACAAGCATCAAGTGTTCACTCTGGTCATTGCCTGCGAAATCCAACTTTGTCACCCTAGCAGTTGAGTGAGACAGTTCACTCATCTCATAGTGTACGACCTTCACAGCAGAGATCTTTTAGGAGGCTTAGTGATTTGAAAGGGGCAAGATGTTGGTGGCACCCAGGATGGATTTGTTGGCATGGACCTTGTCACGATTCTAGTTATGACTGAGCCTTTGGTACAAAGACCTATCATGACCTTGGCTCCTACAGACTTGTCAAACGGGATGGACTTCAGTGTGGCACAAAACGGAGTTTGTTATTGGCTAGGGCAGTTTTGGCAAAGGCCGCCATTAAAGTAGTAGGGGATGGGTCTCCTCTTTGAGAGGGATGGCACAAAAATTAAGGGGAGGAACCTCACTGACCTCTTAGTGATTGGGCAAAAACAACAAAGGGGGTTATGCCTCTTTAGTCTCAGCTAAGAAATAGAAATCATCAGATAAGTTTCAGTTGTTAAGGTTGGGCGATAAGCTACCTTGCTTGCTTTAATGAGGATCATTAGTTTGAAATGTTAAGGCATGGGGACGACCTAGGTGGTTCAGGCCCTTTAGAGGGCTGTCAATTGATGTTCCTTGTTAGCCCTCTCTTTTACTTAAGACATGAAAGAGTTTTAATGAAATGGCTAGGTTTTCTCTTGGTTTTTCATTTTTTTTTGTTGTCTCGAGTATTGGTCAAAGTGGTGTGTTGGCAATCTTATGGCACTTATACATGATTCTTTGGGTTCTTTCTTCTTCACTTTCACATATTGATTGTTGGTTGAAGACTCAGTGGGGCTCTTGCTGAATTATGGGGTTTTATGAAGATTTGAATATAGATCATCGAGTAGCTTCATGGGCTCTCTGCGTTCTCTTGCTCAGGGTCTTCAAGAGCCATGGTTGGTGATGGGTGTTTTCAATGAGTTGTGAGGAAAAAGGAGGCAATCCTCATCAAGATGTACAACTGTTAACTTTCAGGAAGGTGTTGTTTGACTGTCAGTTGGAGGATTTGGGTTATAGGGGAGCTACCTTTACTTGGAACAAAGTGTGCCATGGGAGCGTTCATGTTCATGAGCACATAGACCAAGAAATAGCCAATCTTTCTTGGAGGACTATATTTCCTGTGACTGTAATGACACTTTTTCCATTCCTATTTTTAGATCATATGGGTTTGGAGATTGCATGCATGACCTCAACCTTGCCTCCTTCTCCAAATTTGTGGTAATTTGAATCTATGTGGACCAGGGATCCTAAGTGTGATAAGTGATTACTGTAGCTTGGCAACCGGAGTGGGGCTTGCTTATGGAGGAACATATTCACGACTATGGACGTTTGTTATCCGTTTAGCATGCTAAGACTTTCTTCCAATTAAAGATTAAAATTTCCAAGAAAGAGAAGCATCTTGATTATTTGTACAAACAACCTCTGTTGGATAAGTGCTGCATTTTAATAGTTGTAACCCAAGTGTAGGTTGCCACAACTAGTAAAATTTTGGGAGTCAGAGTAACGTACCACAGGGAAGTGAATTAAGAAATACAAATTACAAATTTTTTCACAAAGAAAGTTTGGGTGCGAAGTACAAACAAGTGTAGATTGAAACTCAAATTCAAATAAATAGCTTTGGTTATATGTTCCACTTTTGGTATATCAATTATAATTAATTTTAGCCCATCTTGGTACTCAATTTTGATCCACACATAAAAAAGGTCCCAATCAGGGAATTTAATAATCAAATTCCAAAAATATTAGACTTGAGTTAGCATTAGCTTTCATTGATCTCATAATGCCAACACTTGCAAATGAGTTCAAGTATCCATCATGCCAATCTTTGTTTATAATAACTCAAGATTCCAACATAGCCAGTAGAGCCATACTCTGTAGAAAGAATTAATTAGCTTTTGTGCCAATGATCAATTATAATGAATAAAAAATCCCACTTAACAAGGAGGGTAGCTAAATTGATTAAGAAAATGAATATGAATATTGTTAAGATCCATTTAAATTAGTTAGAGATGATAAAAGTAAACAATATGAATAAAAAGAAAATAAATATAGATTGGAAGATCAAATGAAAACAAGAAGAAAACACATTGAATAGAGCTTTGAGATTGAAAGATAAGAACAATATCAAAGAAGGAAGACTAGTTTTGTTACCATTTCACAAAAATGAGAGAATTACAAAGTGTGGCATAATGATAAAAAACCATTATATTGTGTAATTCTTACCATAGTAATTGAAGTGTGAAGGGTAAAGAGCATAATCAACACTTCCTTAAAAGTGTTTTAAGTTAGTAACTTGGCCCCCCAAGAAAAGCCTTAAGGATTGCTTATTTATCAAGTAACCTATGGACTTTTTTTGTAAGGTTTTGGAAATTCGGGTACTTGATTGAAAAAATATCAATAAAGAGCTTTGGAGAGTTATGGAAAGGTTATGAATGGTATGAATGTGCTATTGGAGGACCAAATTGCTTATGGAAGACAAGTTTGGACAAAGAAAACATAAAAGGGCTTTAAGGACTTAAGTGTCTTAGTGTAAGCCTTTCAATGTTTATGTTTATAACTTAAGTCAAATATAATCATTTTGGAGTTATCTCACTCAAGAAAAGGTAGCCAAAGCAAGATAAGGATATTCAAATGTGGGCCACAAGTTTAAGGCAAAGAAACTATGATCTTGTAGCAAGGAAAATTACATAAAGCATGGTTAAGGCTATTAAGGGTGTTTAGTGCACTAAAGCTTGCTTAAGCCTCTTAAAGTAGCCAATTTCTTCTTTGCTTCTCCCATATTCGACCCACACCAGCCACCTGCACCTCCATAGCCACCATATCTCTAAGCTTGAAGCTAAAAGCAATTGAAAGCAAGAAAGGGCAATCGGAAGTTATTTGGTGCTAAGACTTGAGTGTACCTAGGATTAAGCTCCAATTTTGGCATACACTCAAGGTAAGGAGTTCTCTTTCTCTCATGGAATGTTTACTATATTTTCAAGCATCGATGGAGCCATGGCTAGGCTTGGAAGAGAGCCATGAGCTTGATGAAACAAGCTTAGTGAGTGGAGTGCACTTAATGAAGGTTTTGTAACCTAATGTGAAGTGTACAGTGATGACAGCAAATTTAAGGGTGTCTAGAGCCCAAAGTTAGTACTAATTAGTGTTAAAACTCTCCTAAGACCAGGCTTATGCTTGAGGAGGGTTGCCATAGTGATCTACTTATATTTATTGCATGTTTTATGGACTAACCAATATTAATTGTTGCTGCCGCATACATGTTTGTTGTTTGTGTTTGGCTGCTGCATTTGATTGCTATATGTTGGATATATGCATTGTGTTTCTTGTGTTTTAGTGTCTTTGGATGCAAGTGATACCAAGGGTTATATTACCATATGAGTATAAGTATTCTCCTTACTAAGTTTCATAATGAAACTTACTCCCCTAAAATCTGCTCATTTCAGGTCTAGCAAAAACATCACGTTCAAACTGACATTTGTGGTTTGATTTTTGATCTGAAATTTTAGGTGTTTGAACTTCCATGTATCTAGTTGTGATATGGAAAGTTCGGTGATTTTAGGAGCACATTTGGTATTTTTAGTGATGGTGCTTATTGTGTTACACAGCAGCTGTCCAACATCCTATTTCTGGAGTGCATTATGTGTAAAGCTCTCCTGTAACTTGGATGTGTGTTTTAGCTGAGTTAAGACCATTATGTAGTGCATGGATGCATGTACATGTAAGAAATATAAAGTTGAAACAAGTATTTGAACATTTGAGAACTATTTTGGTATGTATGTGAATGTGGTGCACAAGCTATCTAAGTGTGAATGATAGACTGCTTGTTTTTAAATTCTGTTTTGGCCACATAAAGATGCTAGCTATAAGGGAATATAATTCCCAGGTGTCTTGGACATGTATGGAATAGCCTTGAGGGGCTTACCCCTTGTGAATGAAGTGTTTGCATACTTATGAAATTTTGCATGGGCACAATGGTCAGAAAGTGGACAGAATTTTGACCCTACACTCAAAGTGCTATATCTCCCTATGTAGAATTAATCTTGGTATGATATTTTGACCACACCTAGAACACATCTAGATGTTTAACTGGGATTTTGAATTTCTATATTTGGAGCCCTATAGCCAAATTTATGATATTGCAAATTTGTCTAAGTTACTGTTTATTTGGTTATAATTTTGTAACAAACTTAAAAAATCCATAACTTGGTCCATAGGTGGGCTATTGATGTAAAACCAATTTACCTGGTTTGTGTAAAGACTTTACTTGGTAATGGGATCAATAAAACATAGGGTTACATGGCTATATTAATAAATTTTTTTGGAGGAAGATTCAGGTGTAGTGGCTGGACATATTAATCTAGTAAGATTGCATAATGTGTAGTAGCCAAGATTAAGACTTGTGCTAGTGTTTTCCTTCCTTGCTGTCAAGGTCTGCATAAAATGTGAGTATGCTTGTAATGGTTGGACCAATATGTATGCATTCACATAGTGCCCAAGAGGGCCACTTGGGTATGCACACTAAGGGTATTGTTTTGATGGCCTACAGAACATACCAACCCTGGAAGTTTTAAACGCACAATTTTGGCACCATGATTGGATTACCCTAGAGTGGGTAACAAGATTTGATACAAGACCTTTAAATTTTTCTAGGAACTAGATTAATTTCATCCTCCCCCACTGCTTATTTATAGAGCCTTGGGGGTGGGGTAGGTGAAATATAAATCAACGGAGGCAACTCAAACTTCTTTTAAATTTTTTACCATATTATACATTGATTAAGCTCTTCCTTAAAGCATGAGACTTGTAGATCTCTTGTTTTATCTTCAAAATGATAGCTTGATCATTCAAAATTAATATCTGTAGCTCAAGTTATGATTTTTCTACTAAAACTGCTCATCAGCAAGCGGCAAAATAGATGGCCTCAACCATAACCAGATTTTGACAATGGAAACAATCAAATTGATTCTCGACATATAAAGTAGAGTTGAAGATCTATATGTTGACTTTTAGATGGATTTGGAATCACTGAATTTTGACACTTACAGCTCCAGATATGATTTTTCTTGTTAAGAATCATGAATCACTTAAATGCTAGAACTGGTTCTATTTATGATCCAAATTTGGCCTTCTTTATCTCTTAACTGGGTTGGACCATGAATTGAAGATTGTAGATGATTGATGCCCTGATCATTGGTCCAAGAATTATGAGATGTCGTGATTTTATCCACCTGTATAAAACATAATTATTTAGTATATTTTGTAAATATGGATGAATAGTAACCTACGTATGAACAATCGCCATTGTATGAACAGTGAAATGCAATGAATGGTAGCCTATGTATGAATAGTAAATATGAGTGAATAGTAAATGGTGGAATAACTGCTCATATTAGAAAAATTAATCATACTCAAAGTGTACAATGATTATTTAAACCCTTAATAACTATACATTTATAAGTATTCATCACATCCCCTTTAACTAGGTTCTTGTTAGTCCCTAGCAAGTAAAACGATGTACAAAATTAATACTCAAGTTTCATCCAATATTTTTCACAATCAATATCTATACCATAGATAAAAAAAAGGTTGAAGTAACGAGCATCAGAATTATAGTACTAAAAAAATAAAAATTTCATAATGATTTATGCACTTCTCAACCACTTAAACAAGGGAAAAGTGTGAAAGATTATGAATTATTATGCGCAGTAAGCGTGTGACTGACTATCAGAAATGTTTAGAAGATTTTAGTAAATCATATCAACATCTATGGCTTATGAGAACAAATCAAATTCAAAACCATCGCCTTTGTGGCATTCACATTATTACACTTCAAAAGTGTCATTTGTTTTTTTTTTTTAAACTTGGGCTCAAGGCTTATTTGGAGAATCCTAGTAATAGGTAGCCTTTTCCAAGAGTGACCATCATTTGTTGTTTTGTTTTTTTTCTTCTTCTTTCATTTTTTTCTTCTTTTTTTTTTCAACACTTCTTGGTGTCGTTTGTTTTTTTTTTTTTTTCAAATCAAGCTAAGATATGGTTCATTAAAAGCCACATAGTTTGAGTATTCTTTGAAATCTAAAAGATAATTCAACATGTATAATGATAACAACAATTCATGACTTAAACATCCTAATCCATTATCAAAGTGAATGAAATTTGACTATACCATTATGTCAAACAAAAGTTTAAGCATATAAGATTTAATGTAGCTCATCACCTCAACAAATTCATCACTAAACATAGAAATTTTCAAGATAGAAAATATAGATTACTTATGATTATGTCATCTCATATGGATTCAAAAACCTACTAAAAAGAAAATGTTATGATTAGCATACCTACTAGGAACTACCTAATAGTTCTGCTATTAGCATACCTACTAGAAAATATATATGCATGTTTTATAGATCATCCTAAACTAGTGGCTCTACCTAATAGTTCTGATATTAGCATGAGAAAAACTACATAAAAAAAATATCTATGTGTCAACTATCCCTCTCCCTAATCAGATTTAAACATTGTCCTTAATATCAAAATATAGATAGCAAAAGTGAAGAAAAAGTTACCTGAGATGGTACTTACTAAAATGAAAACTTGAAATAACTTAAACCAAAATAAATGCAATAACAAGATAATGCTAATAGCAAAACGAAGAGCCAAGATACTACAAACAAATCCACATGTCTAGGTTGCTATCTTCAACTTGTTAAGATTAAGATCCTATAAAGGAAAAAAAATAACAAAATAAAATGACTAATAGGGTAAAGGATACTTATGGGATGAAGCTTGTTTGCAAGGACTTTCATGCCCAGTTTATCCAATTTACTATTGGATTTGGTTCAGAAATGAAAGCTTTCATTTTGTTGAGCAATTTTTCAACAGTTGATGCAAATATTAGGATCTTTCTCACTGATTATGAAAGAAATTTCTCCTGCACTGCTTGATGTTTGAAAGATAATAAACCGGCAAAGACATTGTTAACATTCAATAGTCTAATGGGTTTCTGAGGTACATTAAGTTTTGTCATGGAAGTAATGTGAAATATTTTTCCCAATGTACCAAAACCTCCTAGTAAGGCAATAAAAGCATCGGAATTACAAAGAATTTGCAACAAGCACTCTTGCATGTTTAGAACCACTTCAAAGGTGCAGGAATGATACCTAAAACTTGGCTACCCCCTACATACGTGTTGAGTTTCGGGTGCCAAACAGCGCAGCGGAATTTAACCGAAACCCTCCAGGATCCAAGTGAAACGGGGTAAACCGGGTGTTCGAAAATTTCATACCTAATTTTCGGTTGAGATCTCTCACTCAACTGTAGAGTCGAATCACAAAACCTGAACAGTTGACGTGTTCAGGCTCTCTATGGTATCCACACGAGCCTCTCGGGATCACCACGCTTCCACCACGTCCCGGCAGATGCGTTTCTCTTGCACTCGCAGTGCTAGCTTGCGTCCTCCAAGGAACTGCAAGAGAAGAGTGCGGCTGTCCTTTTTGGGAGGCTAGGGCAAGGAGACCTACGAATTTCTCACTTAAAAGTTGTATTTATAGTGAGACTCAACTTCCAGGCCTAATGGGTTTCAAAGCCCTAATCCAATTAGGATTTAATTTCGGGCTTAATAATGGCTCAACTCCTTGGCCCATTATTAATACGAAATTAAAGTGAAACCATAACCCAAATAATTAGCCCATGCACTCTAATGATCCAAATAGCTCTATGTGTGCGACCCAATAGGCTCTTGCCATGTTGGCAATGATCATAAATCACATTTATGATCATAAGCAATGAGCGGTGTCTAGCAACACATCATTGCTACCCAAGTGACAAGATTGTCGGTGAATCGACTAAACCTTTATGATCATCACCGATATATGCCATTGTCCCTTTGTCCAAGATATCAAGACTAAGCACAAGACATGGAATGTGTCACTCTCGTATAGCCCAATCTTCGGTTTCTTGATTACCGAGTAGACCAAATTAAACTGACGACATTGATATCATATATCAACTCATCGGAGCATGGCCATGCATTTTCTAAGTCTTACTCTATCAAGGGGCCCAAAGATATCACTCCCGTTACATAGGAGGGACAAATCCCATCTTGATCATACAAATCCCTCCGCATGATATGTGACATACCCAATGACCTCCTTCAAGTTCACTCAGTTACGAGCAACAAAGGAAAGTATCAAAGTATGTGACTCACATGTGGGGAACCTTGATGATCTTAGGTTGAAGGACTACATATACCATGATCACTATGAGAATCACTTATGACACTCATATAACGATCCATGAAGTGTTCTCATGGTGGGTCGGTCCAGTACACAAGTTCTCCAACTTGTACCCATATGTAGACTACATATCTCATATTAGTCTCCACATATGCTAGTCATTATGTATTATTGCAACCCGCTCCACAATAATACTAGACTAGGGACGTTTAAGAATATCATTATTCTAGGGTTACAATTATGTTTATTATGTTACGCAGAAACAAAACAACAAACAAAATTGCTGGATTAATGCCTCAATAAAATATCATGACTCAATGTGCAAAAATACAATCATCTCATGATTGGCCTTTTGGGCACAATACTAACAATACGTTGCTGTTGCTACACCTCTTATCAACCCAATGCTACCTCCCCTATATAACAAATATATTTTTTGCTCAGGTAGGACTTTACCCAAATGGTTTGCTGCTTTCAGGAACTCATAATCCTTTCCAAGGAAAGATCTATAAAACATGCATATATTTCAAAATCTACAAGTTAAGGTTCCTTCTATTTATATCTTTAACTCTATGGAAAATGAAAAAAAGAACTTGCATTTATAGAAATGAAAAGAAAATGCAATGATAACACCTACATGAGTAGTTAGATTATTGTCAGAAGAAAATAAAAATTTTAAAAATAACAGGATGCATGTATAGTAATTGTGATAATGGCTTACATCATCCTCTGGTTTTACGTTTAGTAACGCCTTCAACACCTTCTATGGGTCGAGTATTTGCTTCCCATAAATTTTTCTTACAAACTAGCAAACAGGGTCTTTTAAAGTCAGATTCCCAAGACTATAATTGACATGGCTGCTTTTGGTCATGTTCAGGAAACCTGTGAGAGCTAGTCTCGTGGTGGTTGCAATTGGCTAGCTGTATATGTGCGTGAATTAAAACTTCATGATATTAGTTGATTAGCCTAGAATATACAAGATGCATACTTTTTATGCTTCGACTAGAGTAAATAGAAACCATAAAAACATTATGCAAGATGCATGCTTTTTATGCTTTGACTAGAGTAAATAGAAACCATAAAAACATTCACTTAGCCAAGAGATTTTCATAGAAAATGAGTTTAAATAGCCAAAGCATACAAAATCAACATTTGTATGATTAATACTATACATAACAACCATGTGAGGGCATTCAACAAGAAGTAGACTAATGCACCTCACTTAAGAGCAATCCTAGAGTCTAAGACTCAAACATAGTTAAGGGAGGCAACTAGGTGTACATTATATACAAGCCTTGATTGAGATCCCTTCAAACTAACTCCCACCTTGGAGCTAAGTCCCAGTCATGAGCCACAAAAGTCCTGTCCACATGCCATTAGGTTTTGTAGCCAAGAAAAGACTATAGTTAGTACTGTTACTTAACCAACAAGTAACCATGTAGACTACAATCATAGAGATTCTTAGAGCATAATACCTATAACAACATACTACCATGACAACCTTTAGTGGTTACCGGGCCCAACAACATCAGAATTTACACGACATAACTAGGGAGTGAGAATTCCAAAATTCTCAGTAAAGGGTTTTCACTTGTAAGAAAGATATTAAGGACAACACATATGTGAACATATGCAATCTGTTGTGAGCTGTTACAGCCTAAGGCTAAACTTATGCGCATAGGTTTTAGTCCCTTGGGACTTGTCCTCAACCTAGTCCTTGAACTACAAGGTAGAGCCTTGCCTACTAACAAGCATAGCTTACTAGCCTAACCAGTGAAAACTCACTAGTTAAAACTTCCTTATGTTATATAGGGGTGCTATGGTGGGACTATTGTAAACTAGACCTTAAAAACCGACTAGGTGCACTGAGGTTGCACATTGAAACCTCACACCTGATGACACAGCTAGGTCACCAATGGTACTAAACCTTTCACCCAAGCTAGTGATACTTCATTGTTGCCCTTTAATAACTAGTTTTCTTGTTTATGGTAGAAGTTTCCATAAAACTCAAGAAAACTCTTAGGTCTCAGAGGAGTTTTGGAAGCCTTAAAGTACCATTGAAATACTTAAACCCCTAGGTACACTAAGCACCCTTTCGGGCCTCCCTTTGAACCCTTGAGCAAATTTGGAAAATTTTAACCAACAAAACTGTGGTGACGCGTCACCACAGTTATCAACTTGTTATGAACTTTTATGGCACTAGCGACGCATTGCCAATACCTACAATGCCCAAAATTTTCTAGTTTTGCTACTACAACTTTGGAAGACTTACCAAACATGTCAAACATGCTTGGATGGCCTTCTAACTTCACATACCTATAAAACATGTTGGAAAGAGCACAACCAACTATAACGAGCCTACCTATTATGCATTGTAACATCATTCCAAGCTCCACAAAAACAAATAGTCTACCATAATCAATTTTACCCATTAACTAATGTTATTGTCAAAACTACTTGAATTCATCAAGCAACAACACTCCAATAACATTAATCAAGCTTGAAAACATAACTCCCTTACCTTAACTTCAACTCACAAGCAAGAACTAAACAATTCTTCCACAAAACCAAAGTTCCATAAAGTTCTACCTAAGCTCCAAGCAAACAAAGGCACAAAATACCAAATTACTAACTTCTAACCAAAATCCAAGCTCCCAATCATCAAATAAACAAGAATTCACCATTGATACAAAAGTTACCTCAAATTAGAAATAGGGGATGGCTTGAAATGTGATTCCAAGCTTCAAAAATTTGAGATTCCACTTCAAACAAGCTTCCTAATGCATAAATACCCTTGGTAGCTTTAAATTTCACCAAAACCTTTTGATTTTGAGCTAGAATTCTTGATGAAATCAAGAAAGGAAAGATGAACTTGGGCTTAGAGTGAAAATGACAGCCTCTCTTTTCTTTACCAACATTTATACCCATTTTAAAACCAAGCCACCAAAAGTTTATATAAAGTTACAAAAAGCCCCCTTCCTTAAATGATAACTAGTCAAACATTGGTCAAATCTTGTTTATTTAAGTTAAGTCCGAGTCTAAAGTAAAAGTTAGGTTTTCAAAACTCATTTTTAACTCCCAAGACTCAGCCCGACACTTCAGGATATGAAATTACCATTTTACCCCCAAACTCTATTTGGTGCCCTCAACTACTTGGAACATAGTAAACTTTGCCTAACTTACCTATTATTACTATATGAACTTGAAATAGGGTTCCACATTAGGTTTTAAATACTTTACCTTCTCAAACGAGCCTCCAGCTAGGAGGGCATAACATTCTCCCCTTCTTTTTGAATTCAGTCCCCTAAATTCCCTTGTAACTGAGGAAAAACACTTGGATACCTTTTCAGCATATCCCTCCATCTCTCAAGTAGCCTCCTCCTCACTGTGGTTCAACCAAAGGATTTTAACCATTGGAATCCACTTGGCTCGGAGTTTCTTAATTTCCTTATCATTAATCTGAAAAGGCTTTTCTTTATAGGTCAAGTCCTCCTGAACGGGTACTGCCGAAGGGTTGACTACTTATGCCGGATCCATTATGCATTTCCTTCGAAGTCAAACATGAAACACGTTATGCACTTGGGACAAGGTAGGCGGTAATTCCAACCAATAAGCAGTCTTGCCTATTTTCTCCAAAATTTCATAGGGTCCAATAAACCTAGGGGCTAACTTACCTCTCTACCTAAACCGAGTAAGTCCTTTCATAGGAGACACTTTGAGAAATACCTTATCTCCAACTCCAAAACTCAATTCTCATCCCCTCAAATTTGCATACTTAGTCTATCAGTCATTGGCTGCTCCAATTTGTTTTGGATCAACTTAATCTTAGCTGTAGTGTTAGCTATAATCTCAGGACCGACAACTACCTTATAAGAAAGGTTAGCCCAACAATGGGGCATTATGCATTGCTTGCCATACAACGCCTCGTGGCGCCATACCTATAATAGCTTGGTGACTGTTACTATAAGCAAACTTAATGAGTGGCAAATGCTGATCCTAATCTCCTCAGAAGTCAATGGCACACATACATGACATATCCTCCAAAGCTAAATCACCTTCTCAGACTATCCATTAGTCTAAGGATGGAAGGCAGTACTAAGACTAACCTTGCTTTCCAACGCTTCTTGGAAAGCATTCCAAAACCTTGATACAAATCGAAGATCCCTTTGAAATATGATTTGATCCGGTATACCATGCAACCCTATAATCTCCTTAACATATAACTGAGCTAACTGCTCTACCACTCTAAAGTATAAGTAATCTTTATGGGTATAAAGTGCACCAATTTGGTCAGCCTATCAACCACCACTTATATGACATCATGCTGACTACGGGCATTCGGTAACCTTACTAGGAAGTCAATCATAATGGATCCCCCACTTTCTTTTTAAAAGAGGTAAACTCTGAAGTGTGCTTGCCAGTTTCTGATGTTCGGCCATAACAATTTGGCAAGTCAAACACTTAGCCACATGTCCTGCTACATCCCTTTTAAGTCCCGGCCACCAAAAGTGCATTTTCAGATCATGATACATCTTACTAACACCAGGATGAACACGTAACTTAATACTATGTGTCTCATATAGGACTTGTTGCTTAAGTCCCTTCACATTCTGCACATAGAATCGATCTTCATGGTGTAGTATCCCATCCTTGTAGTGGAATTCCTTCTTCATAATACCAAGCTTTTCTTTTCCAAAAATTTTCTTCAGTAACAGATCTTTACTCTGAGTATCCCTGACTTTAGCCAACCAGGCTGACTATATCTCCAAAGCACAGACTAGGGACATTTCTTGGTTTTGCCAAAACTCATGCAAAACTAAGAAACAATCCACCAATACTCTTCTTGAGGAACTCGTAGCCTAATCCTTAGATAGGATCACTCCCGTGTACTTTTGGCTTAATGCATCTGCTACTACATTCAATTTGCCTACACAGTACTCAATCGAGCAATTAGAATCTTTTATGTACTCGATCAACTGTCGATCCTTCATATTTAGATTTTTCTGTGTGAACAAATATTTCAAAATCTTATGATTGTAAAAATCCTGAACAATCTCCCCATCAAATAGTGCCTCCATAGCTTAAGAGTGAAGACTACTGCTACTAGCTCTCGAGGTCATGAACTAGATAGTTTAGCTTAGTAGGCCTTAACTGCCTTAAGCCATAGGCGATCACCTGACTTTCCTACATCAATACACACCCCAGACCGAAACTTCATGCATCTGTGTACACCATGAAAGCTTTGTTCGGATCTGGCAAAATAAGTATCGGTGCACTTGTGAATCTTTTCTTCAACTCCAAATAAGCCTCCTCACACTTCATTGTCCAATCAAACTTATAAACTTTCTTGGGCAAGGTTGTCAATGGTGCTACTATCACAGAAAACTTCTCTATGAACCTCCTATAGTAGCCCGCCATGCCCAAGAAACTCCTGACCTCTATAGCTGTAGGTGATCTCTTCTACTCAACCACTAGTTGAAGCTTTTCAGAATCAACTGACAAATCCTGAGCAATTATGATATGCCTTAGAAACTGTATTCTTTCGAACCAAAACTCACACTTAGATAGCTTTGCATAACATTAATTATCCTTTAGGACTTGCAAAACCATTCTAAGGTGTTCTTCATGCTCTTGGGTAGACTGCAAGTATAATAAGATATCATTGATGAAGACTTCAACAAACCGATCCAAGAATGACCTGAAGCTTATATTCAGGGCTTCCATGAACACTGCCGGCATGTTAATCACACCAAACAACATAACTGTATACTCTTAGTGCCTAAATTTTATCTTGAAGGTAGTTTTCGGGATGTCTTCCTCTTTAACCCTAATCTAGAAGTATCCAGATTGGAGGTCAATCCTAGAAAACACCTTCACTCCCCTGAGCTTATCAACCAGGTCATCAATTTTAGGAGGCAGATACTTGCTCTTGACAATTATTGCATTCAACTTTCTATAGTCGATGCACAGTCTCAAAGTTTCATCTTTTTTTTTACAAACAATATTAAGGCTCTCCATAATGATACACTAGGCCTTATAAAGCCTTTCTTTAGTAATTCTTTTCACTATTTCTTTAACTTGTCCATCTCAAGAATGAACATTCGATAAGGTGGTATTGAAATAGGTTCTACTTCAGGCCAAAGATGGATAGAAAACTCGGTGTCCCTCTTGGGTGGTAACCCAAGCAATTCCATTGGAAACACTTGGGAAATTGATTGGCTACAAGAATCTTCTTAAGTTCTTCCTCTATGGCCACTTTATTCAAAGAATAACATTCCTTTTCATTAGTGATGGGGAAGGTGTCCACAAGTCTAAGGTGCAAACTCTTAGCACTGGTTGCTAACCCTCCTATGCAAGTCACTCTACCTCCTTAAGAATCAGTAATGTTGACTGACTGATTAGCACAGCTAATTTGCACATTGTCTTTGCTTAGCCAATCCATTCCTAACACTAGGTCATATGACCTCAAGCCTGTAACCCACAACTCATAAGAGAAATCATGCTTGCTTAACTACAAGGGATACCTAGTAACAAGCTTATTTTCATAATAAAACTCCTCCCTATAGTCCTAATGAGTTTCAACTCATCTAAGATTTGTCGTTGTAACTTAAGTCTATCTACCAAGGTAGATGAGATCATAGAAAGAGTAGCTCCAATATTGAAAAACACTCTAACATTGCCATTTTGAAAAGAAAAGTTACATCAAATGGCAACTGGCCCTTTGGTCACTTGACCAAACAAGGCGAAGACCCTTGGCTCAACTACTGTTGTGGCTACACCAGGTCAATTTGTTATGGCAAAAGGTGTAAGGGTGGAGTCCTATGTAGACTTAGCAAGGGTTGAGCCTATGGGCATTCCTTCGCCGAATGACCTCTTCGGCCACAAATGTTGCAAACGTCAATTCCTAAGGTACATGGCTTTGTGCCGTGGAACTGTCTACACGTAGGGCATAAGCCTTATTTTCTCTTCTTGAAGGGACCTTGACTTTTGATCGTCCTTCCTACCATTGGATGTTTTTTGGCACTCTTTCCTAGGTTGGATGGTCTAACTTTTACCTTCTTACTTAGTGTCATCGTGTCCTCAATCTCTTTTTCGAAGGCCAACACCTTCTGGACCACTTGACGATAGCTTCGGATATCTACCATCAGCATATACCTTCAAAGCGCGAGCTTAAGACCTTGAAAGAACTTATTGGCCTTCAACTTATCATTACCGGCCATAAAAAGAGCATACTGAATGAGCAAATTATAGCGCGCTCATACTCCCTCACAGACATCTTTCCTTGTACAAGGTTTTCAAATTGAATCCTCTTAAGATTTTGTACCGCTTCACCGATGTATTCCTGTCAGAACTTTCTCTTGAAGTTTGACCACTTGAGCACCTTTTTATTGCATTCTGGTTGAGTGCCATTGCTCTCTTTCAACATCTCCATAACATCATCCCATCATAAGCTAGCCCTCCCTCTAAAAAAGAAAGGTACTAAAGCCATCATCTACTCTGATTCATAGCTTGAACAAGTGAAATGTCGATTCATCCTGCATAATCAATCCTCTGCTTGATCAGGGTCACCTAACCCATCAAAATTTGGTAGGTCAATAGCCTTTAATTTCTCAAGCAACCTCATCTGATGCGGGGTTTCTCCCCTCCTTGGAGCCTCCATAACCTTTAGCTCCTCTTCATGCTCATAACCATGGTTTCACCTCTCATGAACCCTAGGCACTGATCATTACTTGGCATGCTTCTTCTGACCTTGGGATGGTTCATTCCCTTGGTCATTTTCCTCTTGGACAACTTCTATGTCCTCTTGGCCTTGAAACAACTCATTCATGATAATAGTCATCCCTTGTGCCACTTGCATAAAAGTCTGTGTCATCCCTTGCAGTACCCTAGATATCTCATCCAGCCTTCCTATAACTGGGTCACTAGAACCTTCACCAGGTTCCCTACCTTATCTAGAAGCTCTGCACCTAATGGCAACCATAGTAACCTACAATATTTATAAACTGAGCTCTGATGTTGGTCAGTACTAACTTTGAACTAGATCTCAATTTTAGCCTCCAACTTCTATAAACTAAGCTCTGATACCAAAAACTGATGAGGCCGCTCTTGGCCCTGCCCAGGAAGCCTGTGAGAGCTAGTCTCACGGTGGTTGCAATTGGCTAGCTATATATGTGTTAAATTAAAACTTCATGATACTACTTGATTAACCTAGAATATGCAAGATGCATGCTCTTTATGCTTTGATTAAAGTAAATAGAAACCATAAAAACATTCACTTGTCTAAGACATTTTAATAGAAAATAAGTTCAAATAGCCAAAGCATACAAAATCAACATTTGTATGATTAATACTCTATATAACAATTGTGTGAGGGCATTCAACAAGAAGTAGACTAATGTACCTCACCCAAGAGCAACCCTAAAGTCTAAGACTCAAACATAGATAAGGGAGGCAACTAGTGTACAATTTATGCAAGCCTTGACTGAGATCCCTTCAAACAAACTCCCACCTTGGAATTAAGTCCTAGTGGTAAGTCACAAAAGTCCTATCCCCGTGCTGCTAGGCTCTGCGGCCAAGAAAACACTATAGTTACACTATTACTTAACCAACAAGTAACCATGTAGACTACAATCATAAAGATTCTCATAGCATAATACCTGTAACAACAGACTACCACGACAACCCTTAACGGTTATCAGGCCCAACAATATCAGAATCTGCACAACATAACTATGAAGTGAGAATTATAGAATTCTCAATAAGAGATCTTTACTTGTAAGAAATATACTAAGAACAAAAAATATGTGAATATATGTGATTTGCTGTGGGCTCTTATAGCTTGAGGCTAAACTTATGCGCATAGGTTTCAGTCCCTTAGGACTTGTCCATAACCTAGTCCTTTAACTACAAGGCAGAGCCTTACCTACTAGCAAGCACAGCTTAGTAGCCTAACTAGTGAAAAATCACTAGTTAAAACTCCCTTATGTTGTACAGGGGCACTATGGTAGGACTGTTGTAGACTAGGCCTTAAACACCCACCAAGTGCACTAAGGTTCCATAATGAAACCTCGTGCTCGATGGCACAGCTAGGTCACCGATGGTACTAAACCTTTCACCTAAGCTAGTGACACTTCATTGTGGCCCTTTAATAACTAGTTTTCTTGTTTATGATAAAAATCTCTATAAAACTCAAGAAAACTCCTAGGTCTTGAAGAAGTTTTGGAAGCTTTAGAGTACCCCAGAATACTTTAACCCCTATGTACCCTATGCACCCCCTTGGGCCTCCCATTGAACTCTTGAGCAAAATTGGAAAATTTTCACCAATGTAACTGTGGCAACATGTTGCCACAGTTATCAACCTGCTGTGAACTTTCATGGCATTGGCGACGCGTCGCGGGTATTGGTGACGTGTTGCCAATACCTGCGATGCCTAGAATTTTATAGTTTTGCTACTATGACATTGGAAGACTTACCAAACATGTCAAACATCCTTGGATGGCCTTTGAACTTCACATACCTATAAAACATGTTGGAAAGAGCACAACCAACTATAACGAGCCTACCTATTATGCATTGTAACATCATTCCAAGCTCCACAAAAACAAATAGTCTACCATAATCAATTTTACCCATTAACTAATGTTATTGTCAAAACTACTTGAATTCATCAAGCAACAACACTCCAATAACATTAATCAAGCTTGAAAACATAACTCCCTTACCTTAACTTCAACTCACAAGCAAGAACCAAGCAATTCTTCCATAAAACCAAAATTCCACAATGTTTTACCTAAGTTCCAAGCAAATAAAGGCACAAAACACCAAATTACTAAGTTCTAACAAAAACCCAAGCACCTAATCATTAAATAAACAAGAATTCACCACTAATATACAAGTTACCTTACATTAAAAATAGGGGATGGTTGGAAATGTGATTCCAAGCTTTAAAAACTTAAAATTCCATTTAAAACAAGCTTCCTAATGCATGAGTACCATTTGTAGCTTCAAATTTCACCAAAACCTTTTGATTTTGAGCTAGAATTATTGATGAAATCAAGAGAGGAAGGATGAACTCGGGTTTAGAGTGAAAATGGTAGCCTCCCTTGAATTTACCAACATTTGTACCCATTTTAAAACCAAGCCACCAAAGTTTATGCAAAGTTATAAAAAGCACCGTTCTGTAAATGGTAACCAGTGAAGCCTTGGTCAAATCTTGCTTATTTGAGTTAAGTTTGTGTCTAAAGCAAAATTTATGTTTTCAAAACTCATTTTTAACTCCCGGGACTTACCCCGACACTTTTGGATGTGAAATTACCATTTTACCCCTGAACTCTATTTGTGGTGCCTTAAACTCCTTGGAACTTAGTGAACTTTATCTAACTTACCTATTATTGCTAAGTGAACTTGAAGTGAGGTTCCAAATCAGGTTTCAAATACTTTACCTTCCTCGAACAAGCCTCTAGCTAGGAGAGTCATAACATTCTCCCCTCCTTCTGAAATTTGGTTCTCCAAATTCCACTGTAATTGAGGAAAAATAATAAGAAACCTTTTCAGCATATCATGCTCTATCGCTCAAGTAGCCTCCTCCTCACTATGGTTCGGCCAAAGGATCTTAACCATTAGAATCCACTTGGTTCGGAGTTTCTTAACTTGCCTGTCAAGAATCTAAACGAACTTTTCTTCATAGGTCAAGTCCTCCTGAATGGGTACCACCAAAGGGTTGACTACTTGTCCTTGATCCACTATGCATTTCCTTAGAAGTCTAACGTAAAACACGTTATGCACTTGGGAAAAGATAGGCGGTAATACCAATCGAAAAGCAACCTTCCTAATTTTCTCCAAAATTTCATAGGGTCCAATAAACCTAGAGGCTAACTTACCCCTCTGCCCAAACTGGGTAACTTTTTTCATAGGAGATACTTTTGGGAAGTGCCTTGTCTCCAACTTCAAAACTCAATTCCCATCTCCTCAAATTCACATACTTACTTTGTTGGTCGTTGGTTGTTTTAATCCGTTTTTGGATCAACTTAATCTTAGATGTAGTGTCCACTATAACCTCAAGACCAACGACTGCCCTATTTGAAGGGTTAGCCCAACAATGAGGCGTCATGTGTCGCCTACCATACAATTCCTCGTATGGTGCCATACTTGCAACAGTTTGTTGACTATTATTATAAGTAAACTCAAAGAGCGGCAAATGCTGATCCCAATCTCCTCAAAAGTCAATGGCATATACGTAACATATCCTCCAAAGTCTGAATCACCCTCTTAGACTATCCATCAGTCTAAGGATGGAAGGTAGTACTAAGACTAACCTTACTTCCTAACACTTCTTGGAAAGCATTCCAAAACCTTGATACAAACCAAGGATCCCTATCAGATATGATCTGATCTGGTATACCGTGCAACCTCATAATCTCTTTAACATACAACTGAGCTAACTGCTTCAAAGTATAAGTAATCCTTATGGGTATAAAGTGCGCCAATTTTGTTAGCCTATCAACCACCACCTATATGGCATCATGCTGACTTCAGGTGTTCAGTAACCTTACTAAGAAGTCCATCGTAATGGATCCTTACCTTCTTTCTGGAAGAGGTAAACTCTGAAGTGTGCCTGCTAGTTTCTGATGTTTGGCCTTAACCATTTGGTAAGTCAAACACTTAGCCACATGTTTTGCTATATCCCCTTTAAGTCTTGGCCACCAAAAGTGTGTCTTCAAATCATTATATATCTTACTAATGCCGAGATGAACACTTAACTTACTACTATGTGCTTCCCGTAGGACTCTGTAGGACTTATTGCCTAAGTCCCTCAACATTAGGCATATAGAGTTGATCTCCATGGTGTAGTATCCCATCCTTGTACTGGAATTCCTTCTTCACAGTACCAAGCTTCTTATCTCCAGAAATTTTCTTCAATAGCAGATCTTTACTTTGAGCATCCCTCACTTTAGCCAACCAAGATGACTATATATCCAAAGCGTAGATTAAAGACCTTTTTCCTGTAGCTTGATCTTTAGATAGTGATGCCCCAAAGCATCTTCGTTTGCTGTCATGTTGACAGGTGGAGAGACTTCCTAAGGAGGCGAGCGCCTGGAGCTCTGGTTTCCCAGCTGAGTGTGCCTGAAAAGCTCAAAGAAGAGGTTAGGAGGTCCCCGGTTTGCTTTTCCGGGGAGGACCCTCCGACGCCCAAGTCAGTTTTCTGAGTGAAAGTGGAGGAAGAACACTAAAGGATCAAGTGTCTTGCCTGTTTTGTGTTTTCTCAGAGGGAGGAAAATGCCCCATCCTTTGCCCAGTCCCCTTTCCTAGTATTTATAGGAGTAGATGGTCCGTTCAGATCATGACACGTGTTCGGTCGGATTTGATCTGTGCTTTTGGACCTAGGGGACAGGCAACCGTTTGCAGCCTCCTTTAGCCCTGGACCCGGACAGGTTGTGTCAGGACTGGGGCGGCTACGGCGTGTCAGTTCGCCGTTCTGATGTGACGTGTAGGGCTTGTGGGTGACACGTCAGAGGCTCCTTAAATGCTCATACCGTACTCCCGAGGTCCCCTGGGCGAAGTCGCCCTTCGGTGCGTGCACCCTCTTCGGATTCTATCCGCCCTTCGGTGCGAGCACCTCCTTCGGGATCTATCCCATAGTTCTGGGAGTTCCCTTGATGAACACCTTCTTCGGGACTCACACCTATAGTTAGGGGATTCCCTTGTTCAGGTGTTTCTTGTTCGGGGAAGATCCTCTTCGGGGCCTCTGCCTTCGGGGAGATTCTTCCTTGCTTCAGAGAGATGGCTCTCTTACCCGAAGACGGTCAGTTTGGCCCCTCGGTGGAGACGGTGTTGTCCTCGGAATTCCTGACGAGCTAACCAAAGTCTCGAGCTCATAGTGTTTGACTTCGCACCTTCCGAGGTCAGTGAAAAGATCCTCTCTTGGGTGACGTCAGACTCCTCGGCCAATATTCTGGCAAGGAGTTACTACCGAGGAGGCAATAGCCTTTGGCTATCACAGGCCCCCCTCCGAAAAGCCGAAGTGAGAAACTTCGGTTCATCGGTTTTCGGGTCCTGTGGTTGTGATATCTGTGCCGAAGATGCCTTCTTCTGCCTGAAGCGATGGGCAGCCCTTTTTGCATCCTCGAGGCGCGAGAAGATAGGCTATCCCTGTGCCGAAGATACACCTTCTGCCCGAAGTCATAGGCTGTCTCTTGGTGTCCTCGTGGCGAGGGAAAATAGGATAACCTTGTACCGAAGATAGACCTTTTGCCCGAAGTCACAGGCTGTCTTTTGGTGTCTTCGAGGTAACCTACTTTTTGGCCTTTATAGGTCTGCTCATGCGTCGCGTCCTATGTCCAGCAGAGTCAGTCTAGGGCGGCGCCTCTAGGCCAAATGGTGTCAGAGGGTGTGCTCGACGTGATGGACGACACGTGGCATGTTTACTGCGCGATGACCGACACATGGCACACTATTATTGGGTGGGAATGCACTGAGTACGGCAGGCGTGACTTTTCAGGCGCATTTAGCAGTTATGGCGACGCTTCGCCTTCCGAGGGGTACTAATGACGACGGTTCACCTGGCCTTCTCGGCCTATATATACCAGCCCTGTCATAACCCTCTTTTTGCTTCTGCTTTTGCTTTCTTCTGCCTTCTAATTCTCTCCCGATTTTTCGCGGCGGTTCTCCTTTTTCAGGCGTTTTTCCGACCACTTTTCACGACGGCTTCCATAAATCCAGATTCCGGCAAGACCATTGGTGGGTTTTAGTCCTTTTGCCTTTTTCAAAGCTTCTTCTTTGTTTTTCCCGAACTCGGTTTCCTTGTTTTCCCTGAATTCATTTTCCTTGTTTTTCCTGAACTCGTTTTCATCATGCCTGTTCCCGAGAGTTGGCAACCTCTTCTTTCTCACCCCTGTTGCACTACTCCGGCAAAACTAGCGAAGTGGAAGAAAAATTTTTTCTTACCCTCTTACTCTGTGACGAGGTTGCCCCGTCCTGACCAATTTCCTTTCTCCAACCGAAGTGATGAAATCACCGTTTTCTGAGCCCAACTGAAGGCCGGACTTCGGTATCCCCCCCCGGAGATGGTTAGCGCGTTCTGCAACTTCCATGGCATTACCGTTAACCAACTCCCACCGAACTCGTACTGCTATTTCAACGCCTTCCTCTGTATGTGCGGTGTTTTCAAAATAAAACCTCACTTTGTAGTTTTTCTCCAGTACTACAAGCTCTTCGTGGTCCCGAAGGGTGGCTTCTACTTTATGCTACCTCGAGGATCCGGGAGCAAAAAGTATACGTTCACCTTCGCCACCAAAGACAGCTGGCGAGGGTGGCAACAAAAATTCTTTTTCCTGAAGAAGTCGGAGACTTGGTCGCACGTCCCGACCAAGTGGGCTCAGGGGAGGCTCAAGATGGATGTTGTTGACCCGAAGATACTGCTAGACGTCGACGTAGCACCTATCTTTGAGGACTTCGACAGGCGCATCCGGGCCGTCTCTGACTGGGCTGCCGAGGTCTCTCCTCGTGCCCTTTACCCCTTTCCGATCAACTGGAGGCTCATGACCGAAGAGGTCCTTCGGGAACTCAAGGTGGTAAAGGAGCATGAGACAGACCTCAACATGCCGAAACCGACTTCTTCGGGGAAGGACTCCTGGCTCGTGAAACTCCTTCGGGGGAATGAGACTTATGAGTCTTTTTATGAGAGTAAGTTACTTTCTCATTTTTCCCTTCATAACTTCATCTTGGACTTACACTGATCTTCTTTTTCTTTTTTCAGAGATGGGCGACGACGCGGCTGCCTTCTACAAGGCTCTTTTAACCGGGCAGGCCGAGAGGGGCGAACAGACAAAGAAGGCCGCCTCTAGGAGGCGGGAGCAGACTTCGGCCGGCCCTCCTTCCAAACGGGCAAAGAAAGCCGCTCCTTCCTCTCTTCCACAAATTCCGGAGGAGGTAGGCGAGGAGCCCGAAGACCCTGCTGCCCCTTTGCCCGAGGTTCCTTCTGTCGACGTTCTTTCTTCCGACGTCGTTCCTCAAAGCCCCACGCCTTCGCATGCTCTTCTGGAGGGCGATGGGGAGGAGACCCCTTCTGCCGAGGAACGGCGCCAAATAAAAGGCAAGGGGATCTCTACTGAGGCGACGTCGATTCTTGATGACGACGTTACCGAGGTGCCAGCAGGTTTGTACTTTGTCGAAGAACCTTTTTTTTTCTTGTAAATCCTTAAGGGTTTTCTGGCCTTAACCAATTTTTCTGCCTTGTTGTGCAGCGGAGGTGGCCGCTCCTGACTGGGTTGCCGAACACGCCAGCAAGAGGGCCCTTCGGGATGCCAAAGTCCCAGCAGGGAAAGTTCCGAAGGAGCCCTTCTGGACGTTCACGGAGGACATGAATATGTACTCCGAGGACTGTCCCGAGATGGCCAGGGAGATGTGCAAAGGGGTGCTTACTGAGGCCTCTTACAAGGCCCTTACGGCGGCTTACCCAGGCGACATCTCTTTGGCCGCCAAACTCACTGAACATGCCGCCCAGGTACGCTTCACTGTTTTCTCAGTGCCAATTTCGCCTTTGCTTTTTACTTAGCATCTTTTTCCCTTTGTTTGCTTTTTTGTAGCTGATGGGGTATACCGGGTTGCTCTGTGTTCGGGTGGCGCGAGAGTCAGAAAGGAGGGCGTCACTCTGGGACCTTTACACCAAGACGAAGGCCCAGTGTTCGGCGTTGGCTGCTGACAATGCTCAGCTGAAGCAATCTTCAGAGAAGGAAATTGCTGAACTTCGGGAGGGATTCATAAAAGAGAAAGAGGAACTTGAGAAAGGCACCTCCCAGAAACTTTCTGACATCGGCTCTCGGATGGCGGAGCTGACTTCGATCGTAGAAACGATTCAAAAGGATAAGTCAGAAAGTGACGCAATCCTTGCGAAGACGCTCGAGGAAAAGGCCCAGCTCGAAGCCAAGGTCGCATCTCTGAAGAAGCCTTCAGAAGAGAAGAAGAAGATGAAGGCATTGAAGAGAAAGCTCAAGGATTTGGAGAAGGATTACGCGGATCTGGAGAAGGACTATGCAGATTTGGCGGTCAAGAAGCGGGAGTCCGATGATATGACGAAGTTGGGCTTTCAAGACGGCTTCTGTCTTGTTCGGCACCAAATTCTGCAGAAGTTCCCAGATTTTGACCTCTCCTTCCTGGAAGGCATGAACCTTCCCAAGGAGCCTCGGTGGACTTGGTCCAAGATCGAGCACTTGAAACTGCCTCCTTCTCTCCTGGTGCCTAAGGCTACCGACAAAAGCACAGAGGCTGGCAGTTCTCAAGACGCCGAGGTTCCTTAGTTTGTACTAGGGCTTTTTGTCTTCATTTTCTTCTTCTTTTTTGTAGTCTTTCAGCAACTTTCTTCTCTGTAAGCACTCTTTGGCTCAATAGATAAAAATTTGGCTAAGTATTTTTTGCCAGATTCCTTTGTTTCCCTTTGTCCCGAACGTAATTCGCTCGAGAGACTTCGGAAAACCACACTTTTGCTTTCCTTTGTCCCGAACATATTTGCTCAAGAGACTTCGGAAAACCACACTCCTGCTTTCCTCGGTGATTGCTTTCGTGAGACTCTTGTTTTGTACTTCCTCAGAATTTTTTACTTAGACAAATTTGTCCAACTTGTGCAATACAACTTTCCCACTAAACTTTTTAGGCATAGAATTTTTTCAAGGCCTCTGAGTGCCAAGTGTTTTTTAATTCTATGCCTTCGGCATCGCCGAGCTTATAAACTCCTTTTCGTACTTCGGCAAGTACCAGGTAGGGTCCTTCCCAATTTGCGCGAAGTACCCCGTGGGACGGCTTTCGGGGTGCAAATTCAGCCTTTCGGAGAACGAGGTCTCCCTGCTTTATTCCCTTTGGCCTGGCGCGTAGGTTTATGGCTGCTGCTACTCTTTGCTGGAAAGCTTTTCTTCTCAGCTCGGCTACTTCTCTGTGTTCGCCGACGAGGTCGAGCTTGGTTCTTAGGCCGAGGTCATTTCCTTTTTCATCGAACACTTGGACTCGTATTGACGGTTGTACTACCTCGATAGGGATGATGGCCTCTGTACCGAAGACGAGTGAAAAGGGCGTTTCCCCTGTGGCTCTTCGGGGTGTTGTTCGGTAACTCCATAACACGCTTTGGAGTTCTCCTGGCCATTTCCCTTTTGCTTCCCTCAGTCTCTTTTTCAGACCATCTTTTATGGTCCTGTTAGATACTTCCACCTGCCCATTACTTTGGGGGTGAGCTACTGGGGCGAAGTGCATTTTTGTCCCGAGGTCGCTAATGAACTCTTGGAATCCTTTGTCTATGAACTGGGATCCGTTGTCCGCTACGAGTACCCTCGGTATGCCAAATCTGCATACGATGTTTTCCATACGAACTTCTGCACTTCTTTTGCCGAGATAGTTGTCAGAGGTTCTGCCTCGACCCACTTAGAGAAATAGTCTACTGCTACTACGCAGAACTTTACGCCTCTAGGCGCCGTTGGGAGTGGCCCAATGAGATCTATGCCCCAAACTGCGAAGGGCCAAGGATAGTCTGCCGAAGTCACGAACTCTGAGGGTGTTCTTTGGATGTTCGCATGTCTCTGGCAACTACCACATTTCTGGACGAACTGCTTGGCGTCCTTTCTCAGGGTAAGCCAGAAGTATCCTTGGCGAAGTATCACTGCTGCCAGGGCGTCGGTTCCGATGTGCGAACCACAGGCACCTTCGTGAACTTCTTCGAGGATCATTTCAGTATCCTCTTCACTAACACACCTCTGTAGTGGATTTGCATATCCTTGCCGATATAGTTCTTCTCCAATTAAGAAGAAACGTCCGTAGCGCCTTCGCACTTTTACGGCTTCGCTGGGGTCTTCGGGGACTGTGTTGGTTGCGAGATACGTTTTGATTGGTTCTTTCCATCCTTTCCCCGAGGTCTCTATGCTTAACACCGCGATGCTGGGGTGGCTTAGCACTTCGGTGCAAGTTTTGGACTTCGCCAAACAGTCTGCCTCAGCATTTTCTCGTCGGGGTACGTTCTCGATTTTCACAACGTCGAACTCCCGAATAAGCTTTGTTACCAACTCATGGTATTTCGCCAAGGTCGGGTCTTTCGCGCCATAGTCCCCTGCCATTTGCCGGACCACCAGCTGGGAATCACTATGGGCTTTCAAGTTTCTCACGCCAATTTTTCTGGCCAGGCGTAATCCTGCTATGAGGGCCTCATACTCGGCCATATTGTTGGTGGCGTTGAAACTGAACTTGATGGCCTTCATTACTTCTAGGCCTTCGGGGCCTCTGATAATCACTCCAGCTCCCTGGTGTTCGGATCCTGAGGCCCCGTCAACATATAACGTCCATTCTGGCTCGTCTTAGCCCGAAAACGAATGTCCCTCCTCGGTGTTTGGTACTTCGGCGATGAAGTCTGCCAAAGCTTGAGCTTTTATAGCTTTCCGGGGTTCATACGTGATGTCGTGTTCGCCAAGCTCTATACACCACTTGGAAATCCTTCCCGAGTGATCAACTTTCCTCATAACATCCCGTAGAGGCAGGGTACTTCGGACGATAATGGGGTGAGCCTGAAAGTATGGCCGCAGCCTTCTCCCTGCAAGCACTAAGGCATATATAGCTTTTTGAAGCGAAGGGTACCTGACTTTGGCGCCATGCAGGGACTTGCTGACATAGTAGACCGGCCATTGCTTTGGCCCTTATTCTTTCACGAGGACCGAGCTCACAGCTTTTTTTGTGACGGCGAGGTATAATACGAGGGGCTCTCCCTCCCGAGGTTGCCGCAGAGTCGGCAGGCTGGCCAAGTAGACTTTGAGTTCTTCCCAGGCTTTTTGGCAATCTTCATCCCAAGGATGACCATTCCTTCCGAGGTCGCCTTCCATCTTTGCTGCCTTTGTGAGCACTTTGAAGAAGGGTCGACACCTATCTCCGTATCTGGAAATAAACCTGCTCAGAGAGGTTATTCTTCCGGTGAGTCTTTGCACGTCTTTGACTGTGGCAGGAGTTCAGAATTCAAGCAGACCCTTAATCTTCTCGGGGTTAGCATCGATGCCTCTTTCGGATACCATGTACCCAAGGAACTTTCCCGAGGTCACCCCGAATATGCATTTCTCAGGATTAAGGCGGATCCCGAAGGCTCTGAGTTTTTGGAAGGTTTCCTCTAAATCTGCAACGTGGTAGCCAGGCAGTTTGCTTTTGACTATCATATCATCAACATACACCTCCATGTTCCTCCCCATTTGGTCTTTGAAGACCTTGTTCATCAGCCTCTGGTAGGTGGCTCCTGCATTTTTGAGTCCGAAGGGCATCCTGATATAGCAATATGTTCCTCCCTCAGTGATGAAGGCAGTCTTCTCTTCATCTTCGGGGTCCATCCTTATCTGATGATACCCACTGAAAGCGTCCAGGAAACTTAGGAGCCCGTACTCGGCAGTTGAGTCTACCAGTTGGTCTATTGGCGGAAGAGGATATGAATCTTTCGGGCAAGCATCGTTCAAATTTTTGAAGTCGATGCACATTCGGAGCTTACTACTTCCTTCTTTTGTGGCAATTACCATGTTGCTTAGCCATTTGGGGTAGTTTACCTCCCGGATAACACTAGCGTCTATCAGACGCTGGACTTCGATCTTGACGAAGTCACTTTTGTGAGCTGAGATGCTCCGTTTCTTTTGCCGGACAGGTTTTATTTCCGGACTCGCTTTGAGGCTATGCTGGATTACGCGAGGGTTTACCCCTGGCATGTCCTTCGGCGAGTAGGCGAACAGATCTTTATTTGCAAGCAGAAAAGATACAAGTTTTTCCTTGTCTCCTTCGGCCATGCTTTTCCCTATTCGGGTACTATGGCCTGGGACAAGCTCTACTTCTTCTGTTTCCGCTTTTGTGGGATCTTCTGCCTTGCCCCTTTCCAGCTCTTTTGCTTCTACAGCATGTGCTAAGTTGCTTGCTGGAGCCTTTCGTGCTCTGACGAACACCTTTCTCACCTCACCTTGATCAATGAAGATCTTTGCGTCTCCTTCTTTGGTGGCGAAGGTGACGGTCAAGTACTTTACATCAGGGCGAATGTGCAAATTTCCCTGTGTCTGTCTGCCGAGGATGGCGTTGTATGACAAAGGAACGTCCATGACTATGAATCTTGCCATGGTAGAGGCGAACAACTCAGCAGTTCCTTTCTTCGAAGTTCCTTTCATCATCAAGGGGAGGTCGATCCACCCGAGGACAGGTAGCTCAGATGGTCCTACGCCGAACGTGGGTGAAGTAATAGCCTTGAGGTCACTCCTGGATATGCCCAAGCTTGGCAGCAAATGTGAGAACAAGACGTTTGCGTTTGACCCATCGTCCAGCAGTACCCTCTTGACGTCCCAGTTTCCTATCCTCGCCATTATCAGCAATGGATCGTCATGGGGAAATACGATGGTGGAGCCATCCTCGCGGGCCAATTTTTTCGTTGGGCTCTGATATTCCATCACCGCTATCTCTCTGGCCCTTCTTTTTCTTTCCGAGGATGGAAGTCCGGTTGTGATCGTCTGTATTACTCCTGCCGAAGGTGGAGGACGCCTTCTCGGACTTCGGTTCCTTCGCCTGTCTGAATCGTAATCCTCGTCATCGGGCTTTCTTTCTTCCACTTTTTTCCCCTTCGGGGAAGGCATTCTCAAATAACGCCGAAGCTGGCCCTGCTTTATCAGTGATTCAATGTACTTTTTCAACTGAAAGCAGTCTTCGGTGTCATGACCGTGATCACGGTGGAACTGACAGAACTTCTTCATGTTCCTTCTGTTGTCAGCAGTCATGCCCCTCGGTCGTTGGATTTGAGCCCCCTGTTTTTCCAACGCCATGAGGACGTTAGCCCTCGTGGTGCTCAGAGGTGTAAAGTTTTGGGGCTTCCTTCCTCCTACTCGCATTCTCCGAGGTCGGCCTAACTGTTCCGTTGGACACCGGGCTTGCTGGCTGGACCCTTCGCCACGAGGGTGAATATGGTCAGCCTTCGGTCCAGTCATTCTCAGCTCTTCGGCTGTCATATGTTGTTCAGCCCTTCGGTAGAATTCTCCCAGCGTGTCCGGGGGATCTTTGGAGAATTCATAAAACAAGTGCGAATCCCTCCGGAGGCCCCTCGTCATGGCGAGGATGCGGATTTCGGGATGAAAATCCGGAACACTGAGGGCCTCTCTGTTGAACCTCTCGACATAGTCACGGATGGTCTCCCCGTTTCTTTGTGCTATGTCAAACATCTGGACGGGCATCTTTGCCGTCGGCTTGCTCCCAATGAACTGTTGGGTGAACACTGTTGACAGCTCCTGGAACCCCCTGATGTTTCCGGGAGGCAGGGAATTGTACCAGGCAGTTGCTGGTCCTGCGAGGGTGACTTCAAAGCACTTGCAGAGTGTAGCATCATCAGCCCCGTGTAGCACCATGCTGCATTTGTACTTTGTTAGGTGGGCCTGGGGATCAGTTCGACCCTCATAGGTCTCTAGCCGAGGTAGCCTGAAGTCACTTGGCATGGCCGCCTCGACCACTGTTCGGGCGAAAGGAGTTTCATCTCCAGAGACGGTTTCAGTTAGCCTGGCCCAAATAGGCTTGCGTGCCACCTGCTGTTCCACTCTCTCCAGTCTTGCCAAGACTTTCTCCAGGAGGACCGTAGCACTGGGCTCCTCTTCCTGGTGCTTGGAGGTTCTTCGGTAAAAGGACTGCTGCCGTCTCTTCGGGGAGCGACTTCGGTACCGAGGTGAGGGGGACCTTGCCTCTGGCGACAAACTTCTTCTGGACGGGACTTCGGGTCATTCAGACCTCGCTCTTTCCACCAGCCGTGCCCCGAGGGGCAAGTTATCTGTCGAGGACTCTTCCCGTCGCTCCCCACTTCCCGAGCTATGATGGGTTGCCCTTGGGCTTTTCTCCCGAGGTCGTGCTGGCGAAGTGGGTTTTTGCGCCTGGGCTGGTTGCGGCCACCTTCGGTCTATCTGTTGTGTCATTTCAGCCACAACAGACCTCTGAAAGTCTCGTAAAAAAGCCATGGTGATGACAAGAGGGCGTTCCTCTTCAGGCAAGGAAGTCTCTGGGGGACTTTGTTCGGTAGCTGGTTGGGTCTCAGGCGCGGATGGGGACTTCGGGAGTCCTTTGTCCTTCGAACGCCGAGTTTCGACAACAGCTACCTGGGAGTAGTTTCCCACAGACGGCGCCAAATGATGCCCCAAAGCATCTTCGTTTGCTGTCATGTTGACAGGTGGAGAGACTTCCTAAGGAGGCGAGCGCCTGGAGCTCTGGTTTCCCAGCTGAGTGTGCCTGAAAAGCTCAAAGAAGAGGTTAGGAGGTCCCCGGTTTGCTTTTCCGGGGAGGACCCTCTGACGCCCAAGTCAGTTTTCTGAGTGAAAGTGGAGGAAGAACACTAAGGGATCAAGTGTCTTGCGTGTTTTGTGTTTTCTCAGAGGGAGGAAAATGCCCCATCCTTTGCCCAGTCCCCTTTCCTAGTATTTATAGGAGTAGATGGTCCGTTCAGATCATGACACGTGTTCGGTCGGATTTGATCTGTGCTTTTGGACCTAGGGGACAGGCAGCCGTTTGCAGCCTCCTTTAGCCCTGGACCCGGACAGGTTGTGTCAGGACTGGGGCGGCTGCGGCGTGTCAGTTCACCGTTCTGATGTGACGTGTAGGGCTTGTGGGCGACATGTAAGAGGCTCCTTAAATGCTCATACCGTACTCCCGAGGTCCCCTGGGCGAGGTCGCCCTTCGGTGCGTGCACCCTCTTCGGATTCTGTCCGCCCTTCGATGCGAGGACCTCCTTCGGGATCTATCCCATAGTTCTGGGAGTTCCCTTGATGAACACCTTCTTCGGGACTCACACCCATAGTTAGGGGATTCCCTTGTTCAGGTGTTTCTTGTTCAGGGAAGATCCTCTTCGGGGCCTCTGCCTTCGGGGAGATTCTTCCTTGCTTCAGAGAGATGGCTCTCTTACCCGAAGACGGTCAGTTTGGCCCCTCGATGGAGACGGTGTTGTCCTCGGAATTCCTGACGAGCTAACCAAAGTCTCGAGCTCATAGTGTTTGACTTCGCACCTTCCGAGGTCAGTGAAAAGATCCTCTCTTGGGTGACGTCAGACTCGTCGGCCAATATTCTGGCAGGGAGTTACTACCGAGGAGGCAATAGCCTTTGGCTATCATATAGGATCACTCCCGTGTACTTCCAGCTCAGTGCATCTACTACTACATTCCCTTTGCGTGCAAAGTACTCAATCAACAATCATAATCTTTTATGTACTCGATCTACCATTAATGCCTCATATTCATATTCAAATCCTTATGTGTGAACAAATATTTCAAATTCTTGCAATCCGTGAAAATCTTGAATAATCTCCGCATCAAATTGTGCCTCCATAGCTTAAGAACGAGGACTATGGGTGCTAGCTCAAGGTCATGAACTGGACAGTTTAGCTCATTAGGCCTTAACTGCCTTGGGCCATATATGATCACTTGAACTTCTTACATCAATACACACGCTAGACTAGAACCTAATGCATATGTGTACACCGTGAAAGCTTTGTTCAGATTTGACAAAATGAGTATCGGTGCACTTGTCAATCTTTTCTTCAACTCCAAATAATCCTTCTCACACTTCGGTGTCCAATCAAACTTCTGAGCTTTATTGGCCAAGGTTGTCAATGGTGTTGCTATCACAAAGAAGTTCTTTATGAACCTTCTGTAGTTGCCTGCCAAGCCCAAAAAACTGATGACCTCTATAACTGCAGTTGGCCTCTTCCACTTAACCATTGCTTGAACCTTTTCAAAATCAACTGATAAACCTTGAGCACTTATGATATGCCCCAGAAACTGTATTCTTTCAAACCAAAACTCACACTTAGACAACTTTGCATAATACTAATTATCTTTTAGCATTTGTAAAACCGTTCTCAGGTGTTCCTCATGCTCTTGGGTAAACTATGAGTATACTAAGATATCATCGATGAAGACTTCAACAAACTGATACAAGAATGACCTAAAGATCCTATTCATGGCTTCCATGAACACTACTGGGGCATTAGTCAAATGAAACAGAATAACTGTATACGTCTGTCTCATGCTCCTTTACCATCTTCGGTCATGAGCCTCTAGTTGATCGGAAAGGGGTAAAGGGCACGAGGAGAGACCTCGGCAGCCCAGTCAGAGACGGCCCGGATGCGCCTGTCGAAGTCCTCAAAGATAGGTGCTAAGTCGGCGTCTAGCAGTCTCTTCGGGTCAACAACATCCATCTTGAGCCTCCCCTGAGCCCACTTGGTCGGGACGTGCGACCAAGTCTCCGACTTCTTCAGGAAAAAGAATTTTTGTTACCACCCTCGTCAGCTGTCTTTGGTGGCGAAGGTGAACGTATACTTTTTGCTCCCGGATCCCCG
Source organism: Aquilaria yunnanensis (assembly GCA_039654915.1). Taxonomy (NCBI): domain Eukaryota; kingdom Viridiplantae; phylum Streptophyta; class Magnoliopsida; order Malvales; family Thymelaeaceae; genus Aquilaria; species Aquilaria yunnanensis. The sequence goes on along the minus strand of CM077599.1, from coordinate 41,489,102 downwards.
AGGTAGCATAAAGTAGAAGCCACCCTTCGGGACCACGAAAAGCTTGTAGTACTGGAGAAAAACTACAAAGTGAGGTTTTATTTTGAAAACGCCGCACATACAGAGGAAGGCGTTGAAATAGCAGTACGAGTTCGGTGGGAGTTGGTTAACGGCAATGCCATGGAAGTTGCAGAACGCGCTAACCATCTCCGGGGGGGGGGGGGGGGGATACCGAAGTCCGGCCTTCAGTTGGGCTCGAAAAACGGTGATTTCATCACTTCGGTTGGAGAAAGGAAATTGGTCAGGACGGGGCAACCTCGTCACAGAGTAAGAGGGTAAGAAAAACTTTTTCTTCCACTTCGCTAGTTTTGCCGGAGTAGTGCAGCAGGGGTGAGAAAGAAGAGGTTGCCAACTCTCGGGAACAGGCATGATGAAAACGAGTTCGGGAAAAACAAGGAAAACGAGTTTGGGAAAAACAAAGAAGAATCTTTGAAAAAAGCAGAAGGACTAAAACCCACCAAAGGTCTTGCCGGAATCTGGATTTCTAGAAGCCGTCGTGAAAAGTGGTCGGAAAAACGCCTGAAAAAGGAGAACCGCCGCGGAAAATTGGGAGAGAATTAGAAGGCAGAAGAAAGCAAAAGCAGAAGCAAAAAGAGGGTTATGACAGGGCTGGTATATATAGGCCGAGAAGGCCAGGAGAACCGTCGTCATTAGTACCCCTCAGAAGGCGAAGCGTCGCCATAACTGCTAAATGCGCCTGAAAAGTCGCGCCTGCCGTACTCAGTGCATTCCCACCCAATAATAGTGTGCCATGTGTCGGTCATCGCGCAGCAAACGTGCCACGTGTCGTCCATCACGTCGAGCACGCCCTCTGACACCATTTGGTCTAGAGGCGCCGCCCTAGACTGACTCTGCTGGACACAGGACGCGACGCATGAGCAGACCTATAAAGGCAAAAAAGTAGGTTACCTCGAAGACACCAAAAGATAGCCTGTGACTTCGGGCAAAAGGTCTATCTTCGGTACATGGTTATCCTATTTTCCCTTGCCACGAGGACACCAAGAGACAGCCAGTGACTTCGGGCAGAAGGTGTATCTTCGGCCAGGGACAGCCTATCTTCTCGCGCCTCGAGGACGCAAAAAGGGCTGCCCATCGCTTCAGGCAGAAGAAGGCGTCTTCGGCGCAGATATCACAACCACAGGACCCGAAAACCGATGAACCGAAGTTTCTCACTTCGGCTTTTCGGAGGGGGGCCTGTGATAGACAAAGGCTATTGCCTCCTCGGTAGTAACTCCCTGCCAGAATATTGGCCGAGGAGTCTGACGTCACCGAAGAGAGGATCTTTTTACTGACCTCGGAAGGTGCGAAGTCAAACACCATGAGCTCGAGACTTCGGTTAGCTCGTCAGGAATTTCGAGGACAACACCGTCTTCATCGAGGGGCCAAACTGACCGTCTTCGGGTAAGAGAGCCATCTCTCTGAAGCAAGGAAGAATCTCCCCGAAGGCAGAGGCCCCGAAGAGGATCTTCCCCGAACAAGAAACACCTGAACAAGGGAATCCCCTAATTATGGGTGTGAGTCCCGAAGAAGGTGTTCATCAAGGGAACTCCCAGAACTATGGGATAGATCCCGAAGGAGGTGCTCGCACCGAAGGACGGATAGAATCCGAAGAGGGTGCACGCACCGAAGGGCGACCTCGCCCAGGGGACCTCGGGAGTACGGTATGAGCATTTAAGGAGCCTCTGACATGTCGCCCACAAGCCCTGCACATCACATCAGAACGGCGAACTGACACGCCGCAGCCGCCCCAGTCCTGACACAACCTGTCCGGGTCCAGGGCTAAAGGAGGCTGCAAACGGCTGCCTGTCCCCTAGGTCCAAAAGTACATATCAAATCCGACCGAACACGTGTCATGATCTGAACGGACCAGCTACTCCTATAAATACTAGGAAATGGGACTGGGCAAAGGATGGGCATTTTCCTCCCTCTGAGAAAACACAAAACAGGCAAGACACTTGACCCCTTTGTGTTCTTCCTCCACTTTCACTCAGAAAACTGACTTGGGCGTCGGAGGGTCCTCCCCGGAAAAGCAAACCGGGGACCTCCTAACCTCTTCTTTGAGCTTTTCAGGCACACTCAGCTGGGAAACCAGAGCTCCAGGCGCTCGCCTCCTTAGGAAGTCTCTCCACCTGTCAACATGACAGCAAACGAAGATGCTTTGGGGCATCAGGGGCTTTCCACGATGATACACTAGGCCTTGTAAAGCCTTTTCCTAGTAGTTCTTCCAACTTCTTATTTAACTCGTCCATCTCAGGAGTTGACATTTGGTAAGGTGGTGTTGAAATAGGTTCTACTCCAGGCTAAAGAAGGATAGAAACTCGGTGTCTTTCTTTTGTAGTAACCCAAGCAATTCCACTAGAAGCACATTGGGAAATTGATTGGCTATAGGAATCTCCTAAAATTCTTCCTCTATGGCTAGCCCATTCAAGAATAATATTCATCCTTGTTGACTATGAGGAGCATATCCATAAGTCTAACGTGCAAACTTTTAGCATTAAATGCTAACCTTTCTGTGTAAGTCACTCTAGCTCCCTGAGCATCAGTAATGTCGACTGAGTGATTAGCGTAGTCAATTTGCACCTTGTGCTTCCTTAGCCAATCCATTCCTAACACTTGGTCATAAGACCTCAAGCCTGTAACCCATAACTCACAAAAGAAATCATGAATGCCTAACTGCAAGGGATACCTAGCAGCAAGCTCATTGGTCATAATAAAACTCTTCCTTGCACTCTTGATAAGTCTAAACTCCTTTGATATTTCTCACTACAACTTAAGTCTATCTACCAAGGTAACGATATCATAGAAAGAGTAGCTCCAGTATCAAAAAGTACTATAACACTACCATTTTGAAAAGTAAAGTTAGCTCAAATGACGGCTGGCTCTTTGGTTACTTGACTAACTAAGGTGAAGACCCTTGGCTCAACTGATGCTACGACTACACCAGGTCAATTTCCTATGGTAAGGGGTGTACGGGGTGGATTCCTAGGCAAACCCGGCAAAGGTCGAGCCTATGGGCATTCCCTCACCTAATGAACTCTTCGACCACAAATGTTGCAAACATTAGTTCCCAAGGTACATCGCTTCATGCCATGGAACTATCTACACTTAGGGCACAAGCCCTCTTTCCTTCTCTTGAATGAACCTTGACTTTCGGTCATCCTTCCCACCATTGGATGTTTTCTGGCACTCTTTCTTAGGTTGGATGGTCCAACCTCCACCTTCTTACTTGGTGTCCTCAAGTCCTTAATCTTTCTTTCTAAGGCCAACACCTTCTGGACCACTTAACGATAGCTTTGGATGTCTACCATCACCATATATCTTCGAAGCATGGGCTTAAGACCATGAAAAAACTTTTTGGCCTTCAACTCATCATTATCAGCCATATAAGGAGTATACCGCACAAGCAAATTATAGTGCTGCTCATACTCCTTCACAAACATCTCCTCTTGTACAAGGATTTCAAACTGAATCCTCCTATAATATTATGCAGCTTCACTGATGTATTCCTGTCGGAACTTCCTCTTGAAGTCCAACCACTTGAGTGCCTTCTTCTTGTGCTCTGGTTAAATGCCATTACTCTCTCTCAACATGTCCATAACATCATCCTACCATAAGCTAGCCCTCCCTCTCAAAAAGAAAGGTACTAAAGCCATCATCTGCTTTGATTCATAGCCTCAACAAGTGAAAATTCTATTCATCCAGGATAACCAATCCTCTACTCGATCGGGGTCACCTAACCCATCAAAATTTGGTAGGTCAACCATCTTGAATTTCTCAAGCAACCTCATCTGATGCGGGGTTTCTCTCCTCCCTGGAGCCTCCATAACCTCTGGCTCCTCTTCATGCTCATAACCATGTTCTCACTTCTTATGAGCCCTAGGCACTAGCCAATTCTTGGCATGCCTCTCCCGACCTTGGGTTGGTTCATTCCCTTGGTTATTTTTCTTTCGGACAACTTCTTTGTCCTCTTGGGCTTAAAATAACTCATTCACGATAGTATATCTCCCTTATGCCACTTGCATCAAAGTTTGTGTCATCCTACAACACCTTAGATATCTCATCCAGCCTTGCCACAACTGGGTTACTAGAACCTTCACCAGGTTCCTTAGCTCCTCTCGAAACTCCTGACCTAGTGTCAACCATAGTAACCTGCAACCAAAGTCGGACAACATTTCCCATATGTTGGTCATTACTAACTATCCTAGCACATGGACTTTAAACTAGATCTCAGTCTTAGCCTCCAACATCTATAAACTGAGCTCTAATACTAAAAACTGACATTGCCGCTCTTGGCCCTGCTTAGAAAGCCTATGAGAGCTAGTCTCATAGAGATGTAATTGGCTAGCTGTATATGTGCGTGAATTAAAACTTTGTGACACTAGTTGATTAAATTATAATATGCAAGATGCATGCTCTTTATGCTTTGACTAGAGTAAATAGAAAACATAAAAACATTCACTTGGCCAAGACATTTTCATAGAAAACAAGTTCAAATAACCAAAGCATACAAAATCAACTTTTGTATGATTAATATTGCACATAACAACTGTGTGAGGGCATTCAACAAGAAGTAGACTAATGCTCTTCACCCAAGAGCAACCCTAGAGTCTAAGACTCAAACATAAATAAGGAAGGCAACTAGGTGTACAATATATATAAGCCCTGATTGAGATCCCTTCAAACTAACTACCACTTTGGATGTAAGTCCCAGTGATAAGTCACAAAAGTCCTGTCCACATGCTGCTAGGCTCTGCGACAAAAAAAAAATATAGTTAGCATTGTTACTTAACCAACAAGTAACCATGTAGACTAAAATCACAAAGATTCTCAGGGCATAATACATACAACAACAGACTACCATGACAACCTTCAACGATTGTCCAGCTTAACAACGTCATAATCTACACACTATAACTAGGGCGTGAGAATTCCAGAATTCTCAGTAAGGGGTCTTCACCTGCGAAAAAAAAATACCAAGGACAACATATATGTGAACATATGTAATCTACTGTGAGCTCTTACAACCCTAGGCTAAACTTATGCGCATAGGTTTCAGTCCCTTGGGATTTATTCTCAACCTAGTCCTTGAACTACAAGACAGAGCCTTGCCTATTAGCAAGCATAGGTTACTACCTAACCAATGAAAAATCATTAGTTGAAACTCCCTTATGTTGTACAGAGGTACTATGGTGGGACTATTGTAGACTAGGCCTTAAAGACCAACTAGGTGCATTAAGCTTACACTTCGAAACCTCATGCCTGATGGCACGATTAGGTCATCGATGGCACTAGACCTTTCACCCAAGCTAGTGATACTTCATTGTGGCCCTTTAATAACTAGTTTTCTTGTTTATGGTAAAAATGTCCATAAAACTTAAGAAAACTCTTAGGTCTTGGAGGAGTTTTGGAAGTCCCGGAGTAGCTCCGGAACACTTAAATCCATAGGTACCCTAAGTACCCCCATGGGCCTCCCTTTGAAACCTTAAGCAAAATTGGAAATTTTTAGCCAACATAATTATGGTGACGCGTCGTCAGAGTTATCAGCTTGCTGTGAACTTTCGTGGCACTAGCGTTGTGTTGCGGGTATTGGCGATGCATCGCCAATACCTGTGATGCCTAACGGTTTCCAATTTTGCTACTACGACCTTGGAAGACTTACCCAACTTGTCAAACATACTTGGATGGCCTTCTAACTTCACATACCTGTAAAACATTTTGCTAGGACCATAACCAATTATCACAAGCCTACTTATGATGCATTGTAACATCATTCCAAGCTCCACAAAACTAATAGTCCACCATAATCAACTTTGCCCACTATTTAATGCTATTGTCAAAATTACTTGAATTCATCAAGGAACAACACTGCAATAGCATTAATCAAGCTTGAAAACATAACTCCCTTACTTAACTTTAACTTACAAGCAAGAACCAAACAATTCTTCCACAAAACCAAAGTTCAACCTAAGTTCCAAGCAAACAAAGGCACAAAACGCCAAATTACTAACTTCTAACAAAACCTAAGCTCCCAATCATCAAATAAACAAAAATTCACCATTGATATAGAACTTACCTCATATTAAAAATAGGGGATGGCTGGAAACGTGATTCTAAGCTTCAAAAATTTGAAATTCCACTTGAAACATGCTTCCTAATGCATAAGTACCCTTAGTAGCTTCAAATTTCACCAAATTTTTTTGATTTTGAGCTACAATTCTTGATGAAATCAAGAGTGGAAGGATGAACTCGGGCTTAGAGTGAAAATGGTAGCCTCACTTGACTTTACCAACATTTATACCCATTTTAAAACCAAGGCACCAAATTTTATGCAAAGTTACAAAAAGCCCTTATTCCTTAAATGGTAACCAGTCAAATTTTGTTTATTTGAGTTAAGCTTGGGTCTAAAGAAAAATTAGTTTTCAAAACTCCTGAAACTTAGTTCGACACTTTAGGACTCAAAGTTACCATTTTGGCCCTGAACTCTATTTGGTGCCTTAAACTCCTCGGGACTCAGTGAACTTTGCCTAACTTACCTATTTTTGCCAGATGAACTTGAAATAAGATTCCAAATCAAGATTCAAATACTTTACCTTCCTCGAATGAGCCTCTAACTAGAAGAGTCATAATAGTAACGTTTTCATTCTTTATGAAAAATATTTCATAAACCAAGAAGTTTGAGTTGCACTAATCCCCAAGAATGTGTCTCAAGAGTCCATAAGCTATTATTTAAGGATTCCTTACTTAGGACATTCTTGATGAATTTTATTTTATCTTTCAGTTAGTAGATACCATCCTTAAAAAATGACATCTAGTATTATAAGTCCATTGACCACATTTGTGACAGACTTGTAACTTTTTTGCCCTTTTCTTTTTAGTATAAGAGCTTTTGCCTAACCCAAGCATGTGAGACACAAATGCATTTAGGATTTCACCAGTCAAACAGACCTTAGCTTCAATTAACCAACGGACATCTTTGAGAATGCCTTTCTGCATCGAAACTCTAATTCTTTCACAACTAATTTGGCACATCTTTTTAAGAACATTTATGAGGAGAAAGAGAGTATTTTCACAAAGCAAAAAGAACAAAATCAACTTTTGAGAAGAAATTAAAAGATGGAGAGAGAGAAATCAGTTATTATGAAAAACTAAAATAACTGACTTGAAAACCACAAAGTACTATATTCTCCACTTAACCGGAGAAAGAAGGAAAAAAGAAAATGAAAATGAAAGAAAATAACTTTCTAAGGAAAAGAGAAAAAAAATATTAAGATTTATTTACAATGATCATTTTGAGAATCACTGAGATGAACAACTTCTTCTTGCAAATCATGATTCCCTAAAAATTGTTTGACTCTTTGTACATTGACTTTAAACACATTATCATTGAAACTGATTCTCAATTATAACTATATTTTGGCAATGAAAACAATCAAAGCAGAGTTAAAAATCTATGTATTAGCTTTCAGATAGATTTGGAATCACTCAATTCTAACATCCAATGCTCCAGATATAATTTTTCTTGTGAAGGATCACCAAGCATGCAAATGTTAGAATAGGTTCTATTTGTGATCCAAATTTGGCATCCTCTATCTCTCAATTAGGCTAGACTATGAATTGAAGATTATAGATTATCGATGCCTTAATCATTGGTCCATGAATTATGAGATGTCTTGATTTTTTCTACTTTTATAAAAGCTAATTATTTAGGATATTTTGTAAAAATGGATGAACAGTAACCTGTGTATGAACAGTGAATATGCATATAAATAGTAAATATGCATGAATAGTAACCTAGTGGAATAATTGCTCATGTTAGAGAAATTAATTAAACTCAAAGTGTATAATGATGATTTAAACTCTTAATAATTGTACACTTATTAGTATTCATCAATGAGTTTGTTCAAGCTTGCATTGATTTAGAAAAGGTGTTACAGGCCTTATGTGCAAAGAATGAAGCCAGCTGGCAGCAGATAGCGAAAACTACATGGTTTTAGTTGAAGGACAAAAACTCAAAATTTTTTCATCAACTGGCTTAATGGTATGCAATGATGCAACTTCATTTCTTTTATCAAATTGGCCTCAGGTGTTTCACTCTTTTGTCAAGGTGACATTCAAGGAAAGTCAGTTTGAGTTTCAATGAGTTGTTTACCTCATTCATGGATATGCATGCACTTTCTGATTTTAGTAAAATTCCAACAAGAGTGAGTCATAGTATGAATGAGTCTTTATTACATCCTTTTTGTTTTAACGAGGTGGCTACTACATTATTTGCTATGAACCCCACAAATCCCTAGGGCCTGATGGCTTGGCGCTATTGTTCTTTAAAAAATATTGGCATCTAATGAGTAATGATGTTTCTTAGTATATTCTTAGCATTCTCGATTTTGGGTAGATTTCTTAGGATTTGAACTGCACATATATTGCTCACATCCTGAAGGTACAACATCCTAGGTCCCTTTCAAATTTTAGATCAATCAATTTATATAATGCTTTGTACAAGATAATAGCCAAGATTCTAGTTAATCATCTGAAGCCATTTTGGGGCTCAATTATTTCCTCAACTCAAAGTGATTTTTTTCCAGGCCTGCTTATCACAAATAATGCCATGGTTGCGCTTAAAACATGTTTCCGCATGAATAACATGTTAGGCTCAGGGGAAGGGGTTGAAGGCTTTTAAGTTGGATATGTCTAAGGAATATGATTGTGTGGAATAACCCTTCCAGGTCACACCATGTCTCTCTTGGGGTTTCATGCTAGATGGGTGGATCTTGTAATGAACTGTGTCACCTCAACCTTATTCTCAGTATTGATTAATGGTGCCCCTTCTTGTAGGTTTACTCTATTGTGTGGTATTTCACATGGGTGTCTTTTGTCGCCTTATCTCTTTTTTTTTTTGTGTGGACGGTCTTTCCTGATTACTTTAACAGGCTGAAAGTTTATGAGCTTTGCATGGGGTGGCAATTAGTCAGTTAAGTCCTTGGGTTTCACGTCTTCTCTTTGTAGATGATAATCTCTTCTTCATTCAATCATCAATAGATGAGGTCCAAATTGTACCCAATATACTTGATATTTACCAAGCAGTATCCGGTCAAACGATAAATCTTAATAAGTCTTCTACCTTTTTTAGTCCGAACACTCCTCAAACTATGTAGGCAGCGATCGGCAACCTTCTAAGGACTTATCATACTTTGACTTCCGATAAATATTTGGGTTTCCCATGGCTCCTTGGTAGACAAAAAGTCCCTGAGTATAACTACTTGATTGAATGAGTAACAAATAAATTGTCAACATGGAAGGATTCTCTCTTGTCCCAAGTGGGGTGCCTAGTGCACATTAAGTCTGTTATTTAGGCCATGCCTAATCCATTGATGAACTATTTGATGCCAGGTAGCATCTTCGTCGGGTGACATTATGACTTCAGGAGGGGCTTCCTGTGAAGGAGGACGTCTGGAGCAAAGGTTTCCCAGAGGAACGTGCCTGAAATGCTCAGAAGAAAAGAGGTCAGGAGGTCCCCGGAGTGTTTTTCCGGGGAGGAGCCTCCGACGCCCAAGTCAGTGTTCTGAGAGGAGATAAAGGAAGAGCACTAAGAGGCTAGGTGGTCTTGCCTGTTCATGTTCTCTCAGGGAGAGGGGTCGGATCCTTTGCCTGGGCTTATTTCCTGGTATTTATAGTGGTGCCTAGCCCGTTTAGATCACGACACGTGTTCGGTCAGATGCGATCTGTACTTCCGGGCGTAGGGGACAAGTAGCCGATTATAGGCTCCTCGGGTCTGGGACCGAGACAGGTCGTGACAAGACTTGGACGGCGTTGGCGCGTCAGACCGCTCTTCAAGGCGGCATGTAGCGCATGTGGGCGACATGTCAGAGGCTCCTTAAATGGCCATGCCGTACTCCCGAGGTTCTCCGGCGAGGTCGTCTTTCGGTACAGATGCCCTTTTTCAGGAATTATGCCTGTAGTTCGGGGAGTCCCTTGGTTCGGGGGTTCCGCCTTCGGGGAGATTCTCTCCAGCTTGAAATAGCTGGTTCTCCATCTCTGAAGGCAATCTGTTTGGTCTCCCGAGGGAGCCAGTGGCATCCTTGGAATTCCTGACGTTCTAGCTGAAGTCTCGAGTTCGGGGTATTTTGACTTCGCTCCTTCCAAGGTCCGTGATATCGCCTCTTTCGGGTAACGCCAGGTTTCCTGACCATACTATTGGCAGGATGTATGTACTGAGAGAGGCGATAGACCTTCGGCTATCACATGCCCCCCTCTTGTAGGCTTTTTGAGGGCGCCCTTTGAGGGTCTTGGGTGTAATACTTGTGCCGAAGATGCACCCTTTTGTCCGAAGACATAGGCTGTTCGACCATAGCCTGTCTTTTGGTGCCTTCGAGGTAACCCACTTCTTTCCTTTTGTAGGTCTGCGCAACGTCGCGTCTCATAACTAAGAGCGTCAGTCTGGAGCGGCGCGCCCAGGGTTTAGGGGTGTCAGAAGGCGTGTCCCTTGTCTGGCGCGACGGCTGACACGTTGTCAAACCTCACTCAGGCCCTGGCCTATAAGTTTCTAGTGTAACTCACAAGCCCAACTCTAAACCTAACTCTTTCTGATTCGGCCAAGCAAACAAAGGCAATATTAAGTCTTATTTTCTTAAGTTGAGAGGCCTGGGAATTGGCCAGGTGGCTTTAAAATAAGTCCAACAATTTACTTGCAGCAGAGGCAAGGCCCAATACCACTAACTTGCACAACAAGCAAGGTTTTAACTGAGTACTTGCATAACAAGCAAGGCAACACTTAATGAGATTTTAAGTGCATAAGGTGTGCATTCAAGTGTGCTACCTATATGACAACCAAGAAGCCACATTATTGGTTTTGACCTTGAAATTACAAATTAATATGCATGTGTTCTTTTCGGCCAACATAGGTACACATGGTGGTTCACATAAACATACTCAAGCATGAGTCCATGATCATACTTAAAGGTGCCAAACATTGGCCCATAGCATTCAACATCCATATACAAGCACAAAACCAACCATAAGTCCATACATAACTTGGCATTCAAGTCCAACAAAACCATCACCAATCTAGGCAACCAAGACTACATATATGCACACTCCAAAAGGGTAGTCTACCTAGCACCTAACATGGCTAAATGCCATGAGTCCATAAGTTGTCCATGCCAAGTTAAATACAGACCGAGACCATTAATGGCCAAAAAGGACCTTCAGGATCCCATATAGAAGTACACACTGCAACACCAACCCAATTGCCTGATTCATTGTCATGAATGCAAACACTATGATCAGAGCCAAAGTCCAAGTATCCATAATGCCTTCCTAGACAGGTTCCCAACACACACTACAGCCTGTAAACTTAATCCATAAGTCTCGGCCATTAAGATAAAAGACTTGTAATGAACTAATTTCAATAGGCCAAGCACACATTGGCACATACCTTGGGAAATAAGCAAGCTAGTACAAAGCACAAACACAAAGCAAGTTAGCACTACTCAGGCCGTATGTCATTTCCTGAAACAAATAGGATGGGCAGTGAGTATAAACTCAGTAGGATTCACTTTAATACACAACTCAAATATGAGTCTATTTACTTAAGTTGAGTATTCACTCAAAGCTTAACCTCCCATTAGTTTAGCTCAACCTGCAAAACAAACACAAAGACAAGGAAAACCAAGCATATACATATACATGATAACTATCCATGGCACATAATCCACAATATCATAAATTGGGTTAGCAAGCACAAGGAAAGCACCTAAGCACACAAGAACACACACACACTCCACATATTGTTCTCGGCCAAATAAACCATACATGTACCCATGTGCACTTTGCACACAAAACACCATCAAACATTCCACTTACACTTAGAGCTCCAAAATGCCAAGCAATTAGGCCACACTTGCTAGCATTTCTAGTACACGTACATTAGTTAATTAGCTAATCAACAAATAAACCGAATGTATTCTCAATAGCCCATCAAGCAACTAAGGTCATTTGGCAAATTTTAACCATCACTTAGCCACTCTAAACACTTGAACCATGATAATTCACCAAGCATAATCAAGTGTTAGTGAACCCTACCTCAAATGCTTTCGGCCAAGACACCAACTTTAAATGTCCAAGTGTTCTTCACTCAATTTGCCTACCATAACAACAAATAGGCATCAATATCACTTATTCATGGACTAAATACCATGTACTCAAAGAAGAACACAAAGATACACTAGTTTAAGCTCTCGGCCAATATGCCCAATTCCAACCAACAAGGTTCTTCACCAAATTTAATCCAGCACATAATCATCTAATCATCAATAAACCTTGTTCATGGCATCAATACCATGTAATCAAGTGAAGAACACTAAATTACACTAATTCAAGCTTTCGGCCATAATGCCCAATTTCACACAATAATGTCTTCATCAATCTATCCCATCATATAATCACCTAATCATCAATAAACATTGTTCATGGCACCATTACCATGCAATTAAATGAAGAACATGGAATTACCTCAAATTGCACTTCTCGGCCAAACACCAACTTGCTCACCTTGATGTTCTTCACTCAAACTTGCCTAGCATAAGATCAAATAGGCATTAATACACCTTAATCATGGATTACTTTCCATGGAAACAAGGAAGAACATCAAGCGAAGTCACCCATCATTTTCGGCCAACATTGAACTTGCAACCCAACACAACACATGCTCATTTAACTCAATCCAACAACAATTGAGCATTTAAATCCCTTGATCATGGAAGAAATACCATGGAAATCAAGAGATACAAAGAATACCTTGGAACCCTAGCTTGATTTGGCTCAGCCCTTCACCAAAACTCAAGAACAAAGCTTGATTCCAAGTAGTCTAAAGCCGAAACAAGTCTTCCAAGCTTGAATCCTTCAAGAGTTCTCCAATTTGCTTGAGTTCATGACCAATTCTTGGATGAGCTCTTAAGAACAACTCTCGGCCAAACAAGAACAATGAAACCCAAAATGAATAAATGGTCTTGACTTAGTTTCGGCCGAAAGACATGTAAATTAGTTAGCAAATATGCTAACTTTTGTCTTCCATTTCTTTGCATGAAACAATGTAGCCCTTAACTTCACATGATCACAAGGCCGCCACTAAAACATATGCCTATCTTGACCTTTAAGTCACTTCATGGACTATAATGCCATGCACACATCAAACACAAGTACCAAAGTGCCATAATTCCCATGTATAACCGGCCATGTAACTAGCATAAAAAAACTAGTTAGTTTAACTAGTTAACTAGTGAATAGTTCTTTAGTGGTATACAAGACTTGACTAGCAATCATTGTTGTCCACCAAATTTGGTCTAGTCTTGCACTAGTCACCCATAAATCTTGCATGGCCGAAATCTCCATCTCAAAATTGATAGTTTTAATTGTACCACTCATCTAAGTGTACAATTTGGTCCCCTTTCTCTGTTTTCTGCCTGTTTTTCCCATAGTCCAGTCTTTATGTGCAGTTAAGTCCTGAAAGTTCCCAGTTTTGCACATAGATCACTGTACTAGTTCCCATAGTCCTCACATCATTCTTCTTTGTTCTGTTCGTGCTTCTTGGCCTAAGCCAAGCACTTAGGAGGTGAGCCTAACACACGTGGCACGCTATCATTAGAGGGGACTGCATCGGTTACGGTAGGCGCGCCTTTTTAGACACAGGGAGCAGTTATGGCGACCGTTCGCCTTTGTGGAGTACTTATGACGCCGGTTCGCCTATCCGCCTTCGGCCTATATATGGCCTGTTCCGTCATAAGTTCCTTTTGTTCTGTTTTTGCTCTCAACTGTTTTTGCGTTTTTTGCGGCGGTGCTTTTTCTTAGGTGATTTCCGGCCACCTTTTATGACGGTGACTCCGAACCTAGATTTTGGCAAAGCTTTTGGTGGGTTTTGACTCTCAGAATCCTTTGATTTTCTGTGCTTTTTTCTTTTCTGAAAGCTTTCCCAAAGTCGGTTTGTCGTCCCCCGAAGTCCTTTTTTCTTTGAAAATGTCTTCGCCAACTCCTCTTATGTCTGTTTCCCCCATCCCAGAGAGCTAACTTCCTCTTCTCAATCATACTTGCTGTACTTCTTCAGAAAAATTAGAAAGATGGACCAAAAAGTTTTTTCTTCCTTCTTACGCCATCACCAGACTTCCTGGCCCTCAGGTGGTAAGTTTTATTAACCGCCGAATTGAGGTTACCGTTTTTTGCATCCAACTGAAGGCCAGACTTTGGTTTCCTCCCTCGAGGGTGATTTGAGACTTTTGACAATTTCATGGCATTGCCGTAAATCAATTTCCCCCGAACTCGTACTGCTATTTCAACGCCTTCCTTTGCATGTGCGGCGTTTTCAAAATAGAACCCCATTTCATTTTTTTATGCAGTACTATAACCTCTACGGGGTCTCGAAGGGGGGCTTTTACTTCATGCTGCCTCGAGGATCAGGGAGCAAAAAGTATATGTTCACCTTCGCCACTAAGGACAGCTGGTGAGGGTGGCAAGAAAAATTCTTTTTTCTGAAGATGGAGGAGGCCTGGTCGTACGTTCCGACCGAGTGGGCTTCGGGAAGGCTGGAGACGGATGTTGTAGACCCGAAGAGGCTACTGACTCTTGAGTTGGCGGCCAGATTCACGGACTTCGACAGATGGATCCGGGCAGTCTCCGACTGGGATTCCGAGGTCCTTTCACGCTCCCTCTACCCCTTCCCCATCATGTGGAAACTGATGACCGAGGAGGTCCTTCGGGAGCTAGGGGTAGTGAAGGAGCACGAGACGGACCTCGAGATGTCGGCTCCTGCCATCGCAGGGAAAGACTCCTGGCTAGTAAAACTCCTTCGGGAGGAGGTTACTTATGAGACCTTTTGTGAGCGTAAGTTATCTCAAATTTTTTTTGTTATAGATACATCTTAGACTCACACTGATGTTTTCCTTCTGTTTCAGAGATGGGTGACGAGTCCGTTACTTACTACAAGGCGCTCTTCCTCGGTCAAGCCGAGAAGGGGGAGCAAACAAAGAAGGCCGTCTCCCGAAGGCGGAAATTGTTTGCGGCCGGGCCATCATCGGCAAAACGGGCGAAGAAAGATGTGCCTCTTCCTCACTCGGAAATTCCCGAGGAGGCGCACGAAGAGCCTGACGCTGCTGTTGCCCTACCGACCGAGGTTGCTGCCAACGGCCTTTCTCGGAGTCCCACTTCCTCGACAGCTCTTCTGGACGCCTTGGTGGAAGTCCCTTCTGCCGAGGAGCGCCGGAAGAGAAAAGGCAAGGGAATTCTACCGAGGGGGTCCGGGACGCTAACGATGATGTCACTGAGGTGCCGCCAGGTTCGTTCTTTGGACAAGCTGAAGTATTTTTATTTTTTAAACTTTGAGAATTGCTTGCCTTAACAAGTTTCTTGTCTTGCCGTGCAGAGGAGGTACCATCTTCGGGGTGGGTGGCCGAGCACGCCCGGAAATGGGCCCTTCGGGATTCCCATATCCCGAAGGGGAAGATCCCAAGGGAGCCTTTCTGGTCGTTTACGGAGGACATGAACTTGTTCTCCGGCGACTACCAGCAAATGGCCAACCAAATTTCAAAGGGGATCCTCACCGAGGCCTCTTTCCAGGCTCTTTCCGAGGCTTATCCGGACGAAGAGTCCCTTGCTGCAAAAGTTTCTGAGCACGCTGCCCAAGTATACTTCGCGCCTTGTTTTCCTTTTGATTTCTTCTAAGTGTTTGACTCATTTTTTTTGCCTTACTAACTTTGTTCTTACTTTGCAGCTGTGTACACCGGCCTCCTTAGAGTTTGGGCAGCGAAGCAAGCGGCATTCCGAGCCTAGGCCTTAGACTGTGTGGAGAAATCCAAGGTCATGTGCTCTGACTTGGTCGCAAAGAATTTGGAGACGGCTCAGGCTGCAAAGAAGGAGGTTGCTACCGTTCGGGAGGAGTTGTTGAAGGAAAAAGAGGACCTTCTGAAGGACTCATCCCAAAAGATATCTGACCTCGGTTCCAAGGTGGCGGAGCTGACTTCGGCAAATGAGGCATATCAGAAGGAGAAGTCAGAGTCTGAGGCTTTCCTGGTGAAGGTGCTTGCTGAGAAGGCCGCGCTCCAGGCCGAGGTCGAGTCTTTTAAGAAGGAGCCAAAGAAGAAGAAGATGAAGGCACTGAAAAAGGAGATCGCTGACCTAGAAAAAGAGCTTGAGGACTTAGCTGTTGTGAAGGAGAAGGCCGACCAAGCGACCAAGGTCAGTTTTCAGGACCGTTTTTGCCTCGCTCGTCATCAAGTTCTGTAGAGGTTTCCGGGTCTGGACCTCTCCTTTTTGGCGGCTCTGAACATCCCCGAGGGGCCTTGGTGGTCTTGGTCAAAAATTAAGCACCTCAACTTGCCATTTCCTCTTCCGGCGCCGAAGGCGGTGGACAAGGACGTAGGAGCTGGTGGCTCCCGAGACACCGAGGTCCCTTAGTATCTTTCAGGGCCCTTTGCCTTCTTTTTCTCCTTTTTTGTACTTCTTCTTTTGGCGAGCTTCCTTCTTTGTACTCAGATCCATCTTTGTTAATAAAGACTCCTTCTTTCATGAATTTTTGGCTAAGTCTGTTGCGCAAAATCTTTTATTTCTCATTGTCCCAAACACATTCGCTCAAGAGACTTTGGAAGATCATAGTTAGACTTATCATGCCAATTAGCCTTGGAATCACCCTCGGGAAATTCTCTTAAGTGAATCTCCAATCTTCAGAGAAGGTTGATAACCTTTGTAAATAAGCTTTCTTTCGGCAACGACTATTCTGGTGAAAAGAAGCTTCTGTACTTAGAAAAATTTTCCTAAGAAACTTTTGTACTTAGAAATTTTTCTAACTTGTACAATTTTCCCACCAAAATCCTAAGCATAGAATTTTTTCAAGGCATCCGAATGCCATGTATTTTTTAATTCTATGCCTTCGGCATCGCCGAGCTTGTAGACTCATTTTCGCACTTCTGCAAGTACCAAATAAGGACCTTCCCAATTTGCGCGATGTACTCTGTGGGATGGCCTTCGGGGCCCAAATTCAGCCTTTCGGAGAATGAGGTCTCCTTTCTTTATTCCCTTCGGCTTGGCACGCAAGTTTATAGCCACGGCCACTCTTTGCTGAAAAGCTTTTCTTCTCAGCTCGGCTATTTCTCTGTGTT
Source organism: Aquilaria yunnanensis (assembly GCA_039654915.1). NCBI lineage: Eukaryota > Viridiplantae > Streptophyta > Magnoliopsida > Malvales > Thymelaeaceae > Aquilaria > Aquilaria yunnanensis. Next base: position 41,471,925 of record CM077599.1, on the reverse strand, counting down.
CGCCGACGAGGTCTAGCTTGGCTCTCAGGCCGAGATTATTTCCCCTTTCATCAAACACTTGTACTCGCATCGATGGTTATACTACCTTAATTGGGATGATGGCCTCTATACCGAAAACAAGTGAAAAAGGTGTTTCCCCTGTGGCTTTCCGGGGTGTTGTCTGGTAGCTCCATAACACACTTGGGAGCTCTCCTGTCCATTTCCCTTTTGCTTCCCCCAACATCTTTTTCAGACCATCTTTTATGGTCCTATTAGATACTTCTACTTGCCCATTGCTTTGGGGGTGAGCTACTGGGCCGAAGTGCATTTTTATTCCAAGGTTGTTGATAAATTCTTGGAACCTTTTTTCCGTAAACTGGGATCCATTATCGGCTACTAACACCCTCGGTATGCCGAATCTGCACACAATGTTCTTCCATACGAACTTCTGCACATCTTTTGCAGAGATAGTCCCCAAGGGTTCTGCCTCAACCCATTTGGAGAAATAATCTACTGCGACCACGCAGAACTTCACGCCTCCAGGCGCTGTTGGGAGTGGCCCAATGAGGTCTATGCCCCAAACTACGAAGGGCCAGGGATAGTCAGCTGAAGTTACCAATTCCGAGGGTGCCCTTTGGATACTTGTGTGTCTTTAGCAATTCCCACATTTCTGGACGAACTGCCTAGCGTCTTTTCTTAGGGTAGGCCAAAAGTATCCTTGGCGAAGTATTACTGCTGCCAGGGCGTCAGTTCCAATGTGCGAACCACAAGCGCCCTCGTGAACTTCTTCGAGGATCATTTCGGCATCTTCTTCGCCTACACACCTCTGTAGTGGATTTGCATACCCCTGCCGATATAATTCTTCTCCGATTAGGAAGAAACGACCGGAACGTCTTCACACTTTTGTTGCTTCGCTGGGGTCTTCGGGGAGCTCACTGGTTGCAAGATACCTTTTTATCGGATCTTTCCAGCCTTTTCCCGAGGTTAATATGCTCAGCACTGTGATGCTCGGGTGTTTTAGCACCTCGGTGCATGTTTTCGACTTCGCCAAGCAATCTGCCTCGGCATTATTTTAACGAGGCACATTTTTTATTCGTACGGTGTCGAACTCCCGGATAAGCTTTGCTACCAGTTCATGGTATTTTGCCAAGGTCAGGTCCTTCGCCCCATCGTCCCCTGCTATTTGTCGAACTACCAGCTGGGAATCGCTATGGGCTTTCAAGTTTCTTACACCAATTTTTCTGGCCAAGCGTAACCCTGCTATGAGGGCTTCGTATTTAGCCATATTGTTGGTAACGTTAAAGCCGAACTTGATGGCCTTCATTACTTCTAGACCTTCGGGGCCTCTGATAATTACCCCAGCTCCCTGGTGTTCAGACCCTGAGGCTCAGTCTACGTACAAAGTCCATTCTGGCTCACCTTCTCCAGGATCCAAATGGCTGTCCTTGGTGATGGGTATTTTGGCAATGAAGTCTGCCAGTGCTTGCGCTTTTATGGCTTTCCGAGGTTCATAAGTAATGTCGTACTTGCCCAGCTCTATACACCATTTGGAAAGCCTTCCCGAATGATCAACTTTCCTCATGACGTCCTGTAGAGGTAGACTACTTCGGACGATGATTGGGTGAGCCTGAAAATATGGCCGTAGTCTTCTTCCCGCCAGTACCGGGGCATATATAGCTTTTTGTAGCAAGGGATACCTGACTTTGGCGCTGTGCAAGAACTTGCTTACATAATAAACCGGCCATTGCTTCAGCCCCTCCTCTTTCACAAGGACCAAGCATACTGCTTTTTCTGTGACTGTGAGGTACAACACGAGGGACTCTCCCTCGCGAGGTTGCCGAAGAGTAGGCAGACGGGCCACATAGGCTTTGAGTTCTTCCCAAGCCTTTTGGCAGTCCTTATTCCAAGGATGATCATCACATCCGAGGTCGCCCTCCTTTTTTGCTGCCTTAGTGAGGACTTTGAAGAATGCTCGACACTGGTCTCTATACCTAGAAATGAACCTGCTAAGAGAGGTTATCCTTCCGGTGAGTCTCTACACGTCTTTCACTGTGACGAGAGTTTGGAATTCAAGCAGAGCCTTAACTTTCTCTGGGTTAGCATCAATGCCTCTTTCTGATACCATGTACCCAAGAAACTTTCCCGAGGTTACGCCGAAGATGCATTTTTCGGGATTGAGGTGAATTCCGAAGGTTCTGAGCTGGTGGAAAGTCTCCTTCAGATCTGCGACGTGGTCGCAAGGCAGCTTGCTTTTGACTATCATGTCATCAACGTAAACTTCCATGTTCCTCCCTATTTGGTCCTTAAAGACCTTGCTCATCAACCTCTGGTAGGTAGCTCCTGCATTTTTTAGCTCGAAGGGCATCCTGATGTAACAATAAGTTCCACCCTCGGTGATGAAGGCAGTTTTCTCCTCATCTTCGGGGTCCATCCTTATTTGATGATACCCACTGAAGGCGTCCAGGAAACTCAGGAGCCCATATTCGGTAGTTGAGTCTATCAACTGGTCTATTGGTGGGAGAGGATATGAATCTTTTGGGCAAGCGTCATTCAAGTTTCTGAAGTCGATGCACATTCGGAGCTTACTACTCCCTTCTTTTGTGGCGATAACCACGTTGCTCAACCATTCGGTGTACTTGACTTCCCTGATTACATCTGCGTCTAATAAGCGCTGGACTTCAATTTTACGTAGTTATTTTATGGACTGAGATGCCCCGCTTCTTTTGCCGGACAGGTTTTGCTTCCGGACTTACTTTAAGGCTATGCTGTATTATGCGAGGGTCTACCCCGGCATATCTTTCGGCGACTAGGCAAACAGGTCTTTATTCATCAGTAGAAAGGATACAAGTCTTTTCTTGTCACCTTCGTCCAAGTTTTTCCCTATTCGGGTATTTCGGCCTGGGACAAGTTCTACTTCTTCTATTTCTACCTTCACGGGATCTTCTGCCTCTCCCTCTTTTGGCCTTCCATTTGACAAAACCTCTGCATCCACAGTTTGTACGAGGTTGGTTACTGGGGCCTTTCGTGCTTTGACGAACACTTTCCTTACTTCGCCTTGATCGATAAAGATTTCCGCGTCTCCATCCTTGGTGGTGAAAGTGATGGTTAAGTACTTTACATCCGAGCGAATGTGCAGATTTCCTTGTGTTTGCCTTCCAATGATGGCGTTATATGACGAAGGGACATCCATGACAATGAACCTTGTCATTGTGGAGGCAAATAATTCATCTGTCCCGTTTACCGAACCTCCTCTCATCATTAGGGGGAGGTCGATCCATCCAAGGACAGGCAGTTCGGACGGCCATACCCCGAAAGTTGGCGAAGCGACGGGCTTGAGGTCGGTGTTGGATATTCCCAAGCTCGGCAGCAGATGTGAGAACAGGACGTCGATGTTTGATCCATCGCCAAGTAATACCCTTTTGACGTCCCAATTTCCTATTCTTGCCATGACCAACAGTGGATCGTCATGGGGAAAGATGACGGTGGAACCATCCTTTCGGGTCAGTTTCTTCGACAGATTTTGATATTCCATCATTGATATTTCTCTGGCTTTCCTATTTCTTTCCGAGGATGGCAGTCCCGTCGTGATTGTTTGTATCACTCCCGCCGGGGGCGGGAGACGCCTCTTTGGACTTCGGTTCCTTTGTCTGTCGGAGTCGTACTCCTCGTCATCAGCTTTTCCTTCCTCCTCCTTTCTTCCCTTCGGGGAAGGCATTCGCAGATAACGCCGGAGTTGGCCTTGTTTTATTAGTGACTCAATATACTTTTTCGGTTGGAAGCAATCTTCAGTGTCGTGCCCGTGGTCGCGATGAAACTTGCAAAACATTTTCATATTCTTCTTGTTGTCAACGGTCATAGCCCTTGGCCGCTGAAGCTGGGTTCCCTGCCTCCCATTGTCATGAGGATATTGGTTCTTGTAGTGTTCAGGGGTGTGAAGTTCGGAGGAGGTTTCCTTCCCATAAACCTCCGAGGTTGCCCTGCCTATTCAGCCGGGTACTTTGTTTGCTGGCCGGACCCTTCGGGACGGGTGTGATCATTCTTTGGTCCACCCATTCTTAGCTCTTCGGCTGTCATGTGTTGCTCGGCCCTTTGGTAGAATTCGCCAAGCGTGTCCGGGGGGTCCTTGGAAAACTCGTAGAACAGCTATAACTCCTTCTGAAGGCCCCGTATCATGGCGAGGATGCGTATTTCAGGCCGAAAGTCTAGAACACTTAGGGCCTCTCCATTAAACCTTTCGACATAGTCACGGATGGTTTCTTCGTTCTTCTGCACTATGTCAAACATCTGGACCGACATCTTCGCCGTCGGACGGCTTCTAATGAACTGCTGCGTAAAGGCCGTGGACAGCTCCTGAAACTCCCTGATGGTTCCAGGGGCCAATGAGTTATACCACGCCGTTGCGGGCCCTGTGAGGGTGACCTCAAGACATTTGCACAAAGTAGCATCATCAGCGCCGTGTAACACCATGCTACGTTTGTATTTAGTTAGATGAGCCTGTGGGTCAGTTCGGCCATCATAGGTTTCCAGCCGAGGCACTCGAAAGTCACTTTGCATGGCTGCCTCGACTACTGTTCGGGTGAACGGCGATTCATCCCCACAGAAAGTTTCAGACAACCTGGCCCAGACTGGTTTGCGAGCTACCTGTTTTTCCACTTTCTCTAACCTCGCTAATATTTTCTCCACAAGGATCGTGGCACTGGGCTCTTCTTCTTGGTGCTTGTAGGCTTCTGGCAAAGGAGATTGCTGGTGCCTTTTAAGGGACGGACTTCGCCGCCGAAGGGATGGCGACTTTGCCTCAGGCGATGAACTCTTTTGGCGTGGGGTTTTAGGCCCTACTAGCCCCTTAGGTTGTCCCCCAAGGGGTATGTTTTTCGTTGAGGACTCATCACGCGGATCCCCACTTCCCGAACTCCGTAAACTGATCTCGAGCTTTTCTCCCGAGGGAGTGCTGGCGAGGAAGGCCTTTGGGCCTGCGTTGGTGCGGCCATCTTCGGTCTATTTGCTGCATCATTTCGGCCATAATAGAGCGCTGGAAGTCGCACAGAAAACTCATAGTTATGACTAGAGGACGTTCTTCCTCAGGCGAGGAAGTCCCTGGAAGGGTTTACTCAGTAGCCGGTTGAGCTTCAGGCGCAGACGAGGACTTCGGAAGTCCCTTGTCCTTTGAACGCCGAGTTTCAACAACGGCGACCTAAGGGTGAGTTCCTACAGATGGTGCCAAATGATGCCCGGTTGCATCTTCGTCAGGTGACATTATGACTTCAGGAGGGACTTCCTGTGAGGGAGGGCGTCTGGAACAAAGGTTTCCCAGAGGAACGTGCCTGAAATGCTCAGAAGAAAAGAGGTCAGGAGGTCCCCGGAGTGTTTTTCCGGGGAGGAGCCTCCGACGCCTAAGTCAGTGTTCTGAGATGAGATAAAGGAAGAGCACTAAGAGGCTAGGTGGTCTTGCCTGTTCGTGTTCTCTCAGGGAGAGGGGTCGGATCCTTTGCCAGGGCTTATTTCCTGGTATTTATAGTGGTGCCTAGCCCGTTCAAATCATGACACGTATTCGATCAGATGCGATCTGTACTTCCGGGCGTAGGGGACAGGTAGCCGATTGTAGGCTCCTCGGGTCTGGGACCGAGACAGGTCGTGACAAGACTTGGACGATGTCGGCGCGTCAGACCGCTCTTCAAGGCAGCGTGTAGCGCATGTGGGCGACATGTCAGAGGCTCCTTAAATGGCCATGTCGTACTCTCGAGGTTTTTCGGCGAGGTCGTCTTTCGGTACAGACGCCCTTCTTCGGGAATTATGCCTGTAGTTCGAGGAGTTCCCTGGTTCGGGGTTTCGCCTTCGGGGAGATTCTCTCCAGCTTGAAATAGCTGGTTCTCCATCTCCGAAGGCAATCCGTTGGGTCTCCCAAGAGAGCCGGTGGCATCCTTGGAATTCCTGATGTTCTAGCCGAAGTCTCGAGTTCGGGGTATTTTGACTTCGCTCCTTCCGAGGTCCGTGATATCGCCTCTTTCGGGTAACGCCAGGTTTCCTGACCATACTATTGGCAGGATGTATGTACTGAGAGAGGTGATAAACCTTCGGCTATCACTATTTACTTTTGCCCACTTAGATTTGTGACAGGTTGCGCTAGCTGGTGATTTGCTTTTTTTGGTTTTTCTCTCATAATCGTCGCTTATCTGCAAGGTGTGCTTGGGAGTAGTTGTGCATGTTTAAGGAGGGTGGTGGATTGAGGTTGCGTGATTTTGAGGTTTTCAACCTTGCTTTGCTTTCCAAGCAATGTTGGTGCCTTTTTCATAACCAAGATTCATGGCTCTATCGGGTGTTTTAAGATGAATATTTTCCTATGTCTACTTTCCTGTGTGAAAAAAAGAAAAAATAACCATGCGCCCTCATCTCCCCCTTTTCGAAAGGACTTATGGCTAGGTGGTTTGTGTTGCAAGGCGGTGGGATTTGGTGAGTGGGCCATGGGGTATCCATCAATATGTGGCAAGAAAATTGTCTTCATTTTGGCCAATCCCCATGACCTATTAATGCACCATTCCCGGGGCTTAAAGAGGTGGTGATCTCTTAGTTGATTTTAGATGATGGGAATTTATGGTGTGTCCCCATGCTAGAAGCTCTTTTTCATCCAACGAATATTGCCAGTATTATTCAAATTCCCCTTTCTGTATCTTCTCATTTAGATTTATTTACCTGGGGTATGGCTGCATCTAGTCAGTTTTCCTTCAAGACTGCATACCATGTAGCTTTTGCATTGTTAAAAGGCTATCCCCTATGGGAAAGGCGTGAAAGAGTGGAAGCTATTCTATCAACAACCAGCTTATCCTCAACCATTATAATTTTGGTGGCGAGCTTTAGCAAACGCCCTTCCAACGCATGATAGTTTGTTGGCCCAAGGAATGCATGTTCCTTCATTTTGTCCAGTTTATGGAACCGACAATGAGTCATGTCACACCTCTTGCTCACTTGTCCTTAGGTAATTAAGGTTAGGGATTAATTGAATGTCCAAACATCATATGCTCCTAATTTATCATTTTTTTAGTGGTTTTCTACAGGTGTGGCTTAATATGGCTGCCTATTTATGGCTTTGGGATGGTCTTTCTGGTGGAATCGTAATAGGGTAGTGCATGAGTATTAGTGATATACCCTAAGTAGGCTAACATAAGCTATCAAGGTGTGGCCATTGTGTCGGTAAGAGTTGGGCTCTTCGTTGGCTGCCTCATTTGGACCTCGCTCATCCACTACTTCCCCTGTTCACCAGTCTCCTCCTTTTCTTGGCCACATTAAGATTAATGTGGATGTAGCAACATCTTTATCCCTACTACATAGTTTAGTTGGTATTGTGCTCTAGGACTTTCTGATTTGTCCCATTTTTATTTTCTCTTCATCCTTTGAATAGTGGAATGACTAGCTTGCGTTGGTGAAAGCTTTAGCCATCCTTTACAGACTGCACGAAGCCAAGGTGAAGGGTTACCAATGCATCATCTTTGAGTCTGATGCCGATGACATAACTAGTGAACTGCAGGATTTGATTGGACCATCACTTCGCCCCTTTGGTGTTCTATTGGGTGATATTAGGCTTTTGGCTACTTCCTTTGTTTCTTGTTCTTTTGTTTATGTTCCTTGCACTTTAAACACTACTGCACACTCTGTTGCCCATATAGGGCTTTTAGTTGTTGGTCATCTTTATTGGCCTCAACCATACCTCTAGTGGTTGAACTCTTCCCTTTCAAATTAATTGAATGATCCATGCATGTTTGTTTGATGTTTCTCTGATTCTCCAGTGAACTAAATCATGCAATTAATCAAGGCAAGTTCGTCTAAGTTTAGATACTTTAGATGATAAACTTTGAATCTTATTCAACATTTGTACTTCCTCCATCCCAAATCTATTAAATTGCTTGGTTTAGTATGAAGATTAAGAAAGTAAAGAAAGTTTATATACTGTTTCTATTTTTATCTTTAAATTTTTATACATAAATCAAGAAATATAGAAAAAGTGAATATTGAAATGAGAGTTTGAAGAATAGTATGATAAAATAATTTACTAAATATGAAATATTGAAAAAATTTAGGACTAACAAAATAAAATAAGTTGCAATAATTTTTAGACAGATGGGGTCATAAAGAAAAACAATTATTTGGGGGAAGTCTATGTCGAGGAGATTAGTTTTGGCTTATTGAACGAATGACAATACTTGAGATGAAAAAAAAAAGGAAAAAGAAAAAGAATCACAATTAAAGAGGGAAGAATAACAATAGAATACATGCTAATGGTAAGGACAAAGAAAATTTCAACTCCCCAATCAAACCGATCTTAATGCTTGTCTCATTGTGTTTTAGGAATCTAAAACTATGTATGGTGGCCGAAAGCAACATTCTATCTCCCATCCATCCTAAGTTAATAAATTAATACTAAGTTTTTCTTTTTATATATCATTAGTTCTAACCTAGCACATTCCTAACTATAAGTTAAATGAGCTGTGTCTTATCCATTATCATCATGTCAATTTTTAATTTTGAAGCAGGATGCGTGACAGGTCAAGGATACTTACTGGGCATAGCTTTGGTGCTTTGGACACTGCCTTGGTTAGCTGGATCATATTGGACCTCGAGTATGACTCCAATCTACTTTATTTGTCTCAAAATTTTCTCAACATATTTTGTTTTAGATCGTTTCAAATTTTTATAATGTTTTCATATTTAAGATATTATTTTATTATATTATATTTTTTTATTTATATTCAAAAAAATTATTGGTAAAGAAAACAACATATAAGAATTTTTCTCTTTCTTAATCTGTGTCAAAATAAATGCTTCAAAAATTTTAGGATTGAGGGAGTATTAACATTAGTAGTTGATGCTAAAGTTTTCCAAAAAACTATTATAAAGACTATTTTTCAATGTCATAAATTACGCAAAAATTCAACACTGAGAGACAATTAGTTTTAACTTAAGGTAATTTAATTTAAAAAAACTTATTTTTCTTTTTATATTTTTTTTTCATAGAATTAATTTTATTTAAAATTCAATATTGTATAGGTGTAATAATTCATTGAAAATATAATTTTATATTCTTATTAATTTTTTTGAATTTTTCATTTTTAATGCATAAAAATAGAAAAATTCATAAAAATTTAATAACATTATAAAAATTTATTTTCAAATGGATTATTACATCTACATAATATTAAATTTTAAATAAAATTAATTCTAGATAAAAATTACGTAAACATAAAAATAAATAATTTTAAATTAAATTAACTTAAATTAAAATGAATTAACTCTCAGTTTAAGTACTGTTCCAAACCAGCAGTCAAGAGTTGGATTTGATCCATCTCTGAGTTGGGCTTTTTCTTTAAATACTTCCGCTTCATTTTTCACAATCATTAATTGGGCCAACCCTCTAGGCCTCGTTGCCGGCCTTTCCAGCAAGCATTGTCTATTCGTTAACCAAATGACTCTTTGGACAAGTCAAGCCTAGAGAATTGATGTTACTACAGCACACAATCTATTAAACAAACCAACCCCCCCCCCCCTGGGGCTCTCTCCTCTTTTGTTTCATTTCCTCCAAAAAGTGAATAGAATTTGAACTATAATTCAAATTTTAATTTTGACCAGTCACACGTTACTACCAGCTGTTACAGCACCAGCTTACCATAGTTTTCAAAAATTGGTAGCAAAATATTGAACCAAACAAAGTGCAATTCGTAGCAACTTATGTGGATATAAGCTCTGTTAATGTCTCGACGCTATTTTATACTGTATATGACAATATTGACATATGATCCAATCATATATAATTTTTTTACTCAGAATTATCTATTATTATAAATAAGTGGCCTAAATATATATTTGGCCCTTGAACTTGCATAACTCATGTGAGTTAATCCATAACTTAGTACCTAATAAATATTGACCCCTAAACTTTGCAAAAGCTTGTGATTCACTCCATTTGCTTAGACATGTTGATGGAAAAATTATAAAATCCCTATTCATCTCTTTAATTTATCATAAGAAGTAGATTTGAATGCCCTAGTGGTCCTTGAAGTTTAGTGACTCATATGAGTTAGTCCCTAAAGTATAACTCATAGCCACATAGTCCTTTAAGTTTGTAAATGTTGTGACTTAGTCCTGCAACTTGGAAATTCTATGCGCCTTAGTCCCTTCAACGGTTATAGGCTATCATGTGTTATTGATGATGTTAAGCATGGGGTGATGTGGATAAAACAATGGTGTTGTATGTTGATAATGAGCAGTAGAAGGATCTAAAATCCCAAAAGCTCATTCTGCCCTCATTTTCAATTTGGTTAGGGTTAAAATTGTAGGGTTTTAGGAGTCAAATAATGCAGCGGAAACTAACCGAAACCCTCTAGGACCAAAATGAAACGGAGTATATTGGGTGATCAAAATTTTATACCTAGTTGGTTGGGATCTTTCACTCAATTGTTGAGTCAAATCACAAACTTGAATAGTTGATATATACAACCTCTCTACGGTATCTACATGAACCACTTAGATCACCGTGCATCCATCACGTTTCAGCAAGTGCATTCCTCTTACGCCTGTAGTGCTAGCTTGCGTCTTACAAGGTAAGGCAAGAGGAGAGTGCAGCTGGAACCTTTTAGAATCCTTTTGATTTCATCCTTAGGGAGGCTAGGGCTCGAAATCCTTATTATATGATGTATATATAGTGAGGCTTAACCCCAAGTCTAATAGGCTTCAAAACCCTAATCCAATTAGGTTTAATTTTGGGCTTCATAATGGCTCAACCTTTGCGCCAATTATTAATATAAATTATGATGAAATCAAAACCAAACAATTTCGCCCATGCACCCAAATAATCTGATTAGCTCTAAGTATGCGACACAATAGGCTTCTATCAGATTAGCAATGATCATAAATCATATTTATGATCATAAATAATGAGCAGTGTCTAGCAACATATCATTGCTACCTAAATAACAAGATAGTCAATGATTTAACTTAACCTCTATGATCATTATTTGTATATGTCATTGTCCCTTTGTCCAAGATATCAATACCGAGTATGAGACATGGAATGTGTCACTTTCGTACAACCCAATCTAAGGTTTCTTTATTATTAAGTAGACTGACTAAAACTGATGACATTGATATCCCGTATCAACTCATCCGAGCATGGTCATGCATTTCCTTAATGTCACTCAATCAAGGGCCCCAAAGATATCACTCCTGTTATATAGGAAGGATAAATCTCATCTTGATCATAAAAAACCCTCTACATGATATTTGATATATCCAATGACCATTTTCATGTTCACTCAATTACGAGTAAGAAAGGGAAGTATCAAAGTATGTGACTCATATGTAGGGAACCTTGATAACCTTAGGTCACAGGACTACGTATACCATGATCACTGCGAGAATCACTTATGAAACTCATATAATGATCCATGTAGCATTCTCATGGTGGGTTGGTCTAGTATACAAGTTTTGCAACTTGTACCCATATGTAGACTACGTATCTCATATTAGCTTCCACATATGCTAGTCTTATGTATTATTACAACTTACTCCACAATAATACTAGACCAGGGATGTTTATGAATGCTATTATTCTAGGGTTATAATTATGTTTGACTATATCACACAAAAACAAAACTGGGTTAGTGCTTCAATAAAATATCATGACTTAATATGTAAAACACAATAATCTCATAATTGACTTTTGTGCACAATACTAACAAAAATGCTGCAACAGGAATTCCCCATGTCTAGTTCAACTGCACTTTTGAGTTGGCAATTGTACAATAACCTAGTGGTAAAAGTAGCAGCAGGGACCACATGTACTATAGATTACTAGTGAGGCAATACATGGGGACACAAAAAACTTAGTTCAAAGGTTTTATGGATGTTCACAGTATTGGGTAAGTCGATTCTTTGTTATGCTTAATGGGTGCAATGAGTTTTGTTTCAATTATTGATGTAATGAATTCTTAACTTCTTGATTAAAAGTCTTGCGTGGTCTGTATGATTATGGCCTAGTTAGTGAATCTAAAGTAGATGTAGAGTTTGGCCTATAACTTGAAAAGGGAGTAGCTTGAACAAATGTAGAAGTTTGTAGTTGTTCAATGGCAGTATTCGATCCCCATGGTCAAATTCTATCCTTTTTCCTACTTTGAATTGTTATTTTCTACTTTCAACAACTTTCTTTAGACTAAATAAACTTATTTAACCAGTTCAAAGTGCCTAGGGCCAGATTTCCAACTTTGAACACTTTTTGTTTGGTAACGTAAACTAGTTAATAAACTTTGTTTCATAGGGCAACAGAGAAGGTAAAGTTTTCCTAAAAGTTAGTATGTTGTGGTTCTTATTTAAGATCATAAATGCTAAAGTAGTGATTTTTCTAGCGTTGTTTAAGCTAACTTTTACCCGAAAGAAAGAAAGATCTCATATCTTTATAGATATCAGATAACATAGTTTATTGTTGTTGGTTTTTTAAAACTCATCAAATGACATTTTTTTCATGTGAAATTTTTTATGGACTATATAAGCTTCTTATTTCACCATCATTGTTTTTCAACCCCAAATGAATTGATGTTGATTCCAACCTCACTATTTTTTTTAAAAGTGCAGGGGCATGTTGGTGCTGTTATTGTGTATGGATTTGTCCTACTTAGAAGTTGGTTCTCTTTACCATCTTATATGTGTTAGTCATTATTGCCATTTTTTGGTGAAAATTAGTTTGATTCAACATCTTTAACTTTTCTGTTTGACACTGGAAAACTAAATAAGAGAAAACTCTATTATAAGGACTTTTGTTTTGCTTATGTATGAAGACTTGTGCTAATTTAATAGATCAAGTTTCTTTGCCAACTTAAGGCTTTAGCTTATTTTAGCAGTGATATGCATGTGCAATTGGTGTTATGGGGGAAACTTTGGCTGGCTTCTTTTCAGGTGAATAAGTTTCAAAATACTTGATGAAAATTGTGGAAGAATAGCATATGCTGATAGAAAATAACATGGAACATGCCATTTCTCAAAGCTAATACAACAAGCTTTACTTGGTAGCATAGAAGAACAAATGTTTGTTTTGGATGTGGCAGTTGATACCTCAAGAGCTTGTTACAAAAGAAGAGTTGGAGGTATTGAATTTAGATGGTTGTATTTAGAGTTGATTTTATGTGAAATTCATAACAAACATAGTGATAGTGACCAAGTTCTTTCGGCTTGTAATAACTTGTAAACAATAGATCAACGAATTAGGGTCAGGCTTGCTATGTAAGTTAACGAATATTTGGTATTTGCTTAGTATGGCTCTAACAATAACTTACTTCTTGCACTTTTCATTAATGCATATGTAAGGGCATGCAAGAACTTCAATGTGGATAACTAGAATAATCATGTTTATGTAGAAAGGCATACACAGGTTTGTTAATTTTTCTGGTGTACTCATGTTTGTACCTTAAACATTTCGGCGCCATTATACCTTATTTCTTTATGGCCTTTCCACCTAAGTACAGCCTTACACTAAGCCCCACACCACATTAGCTGGAAAAATAACTCCATCCATCTAGCCATCTAATTAAGGACTAAGTCGCAACATTTATCAAACTTAAAGGACTAAGTCGTAATGAGTTAATCTTTTGGGACAAACTCTCTTAAGTAACCAAACTTAAGGGATCATTGGCGTATTTAGGCTAAGTACTCTTATTTTAGAATCACCCATATAAACCCCCTCCTCATCCTTTCCCTCTACCTTCACAAAATTTGTTTTGACAGCACTTTGACATTAGGGACTAAGCTATTGTATTGATTTTCCTACTCTGCTCTCTACTGTGCCATTGCCTATTTTCCCTCAATTTCCATCTTGGCAAGGGTAGGTTGCCTTCATATTCCAGGCCACATTGCAAGAGATGAACAAAGAAGTCACTCTCAAGGTTATGGCACAATCGCTCAAGGGGAACGTGAATTTTTGAACGAGTCACGATAATGGCTCTCATAGTGGAAAGCTATTTTGAAACCTTATTTCAAGTTCACATAGCAAGAATAGGTATGCTGGGCAAAATTTACTAAATTCTGAGAAATTTAAGGCACCAAATGAGGTTTAGGGGCAAAATGGTAATTTTGCATCCCGAAGAATCAAGCTGAGTCCCAAGAGTTGAAAATGAGTTTTTAAATCCTAAATTCTACTTTTAGCTCAAGTTTATTTCAAGTAAACAAGATTTGACCAAGTTTGATTAAAGTTACCAAAATGAGGGGACTTATGTATAACTTTTTAAATAGTTTGGTGGCTTGGGTTTTAAAATAGTTTATAAGTTGGTAAAGATGAGGGATGGCTACCATTTGCTTCCTAAACCGTACCTCATCCTTCTCTCTACCAATTCTTTATCAATTTAAGCTCAAAACTAAGAGATTTTCATGAAAATGGAAGCCACCAAAGGGTGTTTATACCAAAGGGAGCTTGTTTCAAGTGGAATTTCAAGTTTTTGGAGCTTGGAACCATGTTTTCCACATCCCCTATTTTTTATACGAGGTAACTTGTAATTTCTTGGTTATTTCTTGTTTAGGAAGTGATTAGATGTTTGGGTTTTTGTTAGAAGTTAGTAGTTTTGTGTCTTATGCCTTTGTTTGCCTGGAACTTCGGTAAACTTTGAGAAACTTGGTTTTTGGTGGAAGAGTGGATTGAAACTAAGGTAAGGGAGTTATGTTTTCAAGCTTGATTAATGCTATTGGATAAAGTTTTCTTGATGAAATTAAGTAGTTTTGGCAATATCATTAGTTAGTGATCTGGTTTGATCATGGTGGACTAGTGTATTTGGCTTTATTAGAATGATATTATAATGCATCATAGGAAGGCTTGTGATGGCTAGTTGTGGTCTCTATAATGTGTACTACATGTATGTAAAGTTTGAAGTTTATCCATTTATATTTGATATATTTGGGAAGTGTACAAAGTTCATAGCAGAAAAATTGAAAATTTTCTGGGCGTTTCGTACGATTGGTGATGCGTCGCCAATTGATAAGCTTATATTTATTATATTTATTTATCTCATATTTAGTATGTTTTAATATGTTTTGAACATTAAATATATATTTTGAGTATATTTTGTAGCTTAGAGCATATCTGGACTTAATTGATTGAAAGTGAATTTAATTTGCCATTTTACAAGTTTTAATTTGGTTGTGCTCTTTTAGGATGTTGACAGATTGGTGATGTTCCGGTAGAAAAATCATATCTTCAGCTACAGAGATCGGAATGAAGTGATTCTTGATTCATTGGAAAGATAACATCTGGAGATACAAATCACATTCAGACCATGAAACCCATTTTGCAAGTTAAGAGGGTCAAATTCAGCTTCAAATTCATGATTTTCGAGTCACCACTAGTTCAGAAGCAGTTGTAGTATTTTGGGCATATCTTTGGCTGTAGATGTCTGTTTTATGCGATTCAGGTGTCGTTTTGAAGCTAAGAAATAGATATACAACTTTTATGCTTTTAGTTTTGAGAAATAATGGTTGCATCAAGGTCGAATATCAGCTTGAAGTTGCTATTGCTGTTCTGGAGCATTGCTTGGCTGACAACTTTCAAACCTTATAGTTATTTTGAGTCTTTTTATTTGTTTGGGGTAATTTTGTAACAATGTAGAAAGTTTAGGGAGTTTTTATGAGTTTGGCCATAGGTTTTTGGTCTTTTGGTTTAAAAGGTTGCTGCCACCAGACCCTCTGGGGGGCATCTCTCCTTTTCGGTTTTTAGTTTCTTTTCTGTTATATTATTGTTATTGGTTTTTTTTTCCGATCATAGCTGAGTAATTTTCTGGTTCAGTTCTAGGAATGATTTCCATCGCCAACACTGGTTGTGAGGATTGATTTTTCTTGCTTAAACTTTTTTAAATTCAAGTATTTACTTCTTTGTTGTTCAGATTTATTGCAATTAATTTTCCTGTTCTCGCTTGTTGGACTGGTTATGCGATTGCAAATCTGCTTGATTTTCTTTCAACCGCTTAGGTAAAGAATTCAATTAGAAGCAAGTGAATTGATTGGAGATTACTTTTATTTCTGGTTAATTCATACGGAAAAGTAAGACAGGTTAAATTGTTCAAGCTTTTGGATTATTGCCTTGAATAAACTTTTGTTCATTGATCTTAATGCTGATTTTGAGATAATTAGAAATTGCTTTTCAATATCTAGTTACTCAAAATTGCTTTAAAGAGAGTCCTATTTATTTACTTGGATTGAAGAAATATTTTCTTTCGATAATCAACTGCATGATTGGAATGGATAATCAACCTTGAAATGAGCATTTTTAGTAGTAGTTAATTTCATTTTAATTCTAGCGTTAATTTATTTCAGCATTCGTTTCAAGAAAACACCTTGATCTTTTATTTTAGTTTTCTAACAGGAAGCTTTTGGTTAAAGAAATTTCTCTTGGGATTCGACCTGGTTTTCACTACTAGACTACAAATTTATTTATTCTGAGTTGTTAGGAATACTAGAATTATTTTTGGCAGTTTCAACAATCAACCACCAATCCATACTAGTTCCCATGATACGTTGCCAATACCTCAAAAATAGGCAGCACGTCGATAACTATGGCGACGCCTAGTTTTGTTTTCTTCATAACTTTTCGTTCGGGTGTCTGATTGAGGTGATTCCAGATTCCACACAAAGCTAAGAGGGAGTACTATCACCTCCATCACTTCACAACACCTAGAATGCCCTAGGTTTAAAGGTATTTTAGTTTAAATTGAAGGCATGTTTGGCCACAATAAAGCACCATTAGTTGGGTGTAAGGTTTAGTGCCATCGAAAGCCTAGTTTGGCCTTTGTATTAAGGCTCAATTGCGGGAACCTTAGTGCACCTAGGTGGGTTCCAAAGAACCTAGTAAATGAGTTCATCCATGATCATTGCCACTCCACTAGTGTGAACCAAGTAATGGTGGATAGGGGAGCACTATGGATGAAGGCTTAGTGCACTTGTTGCCTAGCCAAGCTGTGCCTAGAGGTACAAGTGAAAGCCTAATGCATCCTTTGTAGGTTTAATGGGTGAACGCTTAGTACACAAATGACCTAGTCAAGTCTAAGGGCTTGAGGCACTATGTGGAGGCCTAGTACACCTAGTGGATTTCTTACAGCGCAAGCAAGAAGTATCCACCATGTTCACCCACACAACAACCAAGGGAAGGCTACATTATTGCATCAGTCAGTAAGCTAAGGCTTACTAGGAGTGAGTTAGTGGCCAGAACTCGCTAGGCACTGAGTGACGCCCCGCGAGGAGGACTAGGATGGGGAAGGGTCCCAAGGGACCTAGGTATATGTGCATATATTAGACCCTCAAGCTACAAGCACATACAGCAGGTTTCATATCATTGTATATGTAGAGTCCTTAGAATTTTTCCCCTTACTGAGAATCTTTGATTCTCACTCCCTTACTTTTTGTTGTGCAGTTTTGGGCGTCATTGAGCCAGCGATCGTTAAGGATTGTTAAGCTAGGCTTGTGAGCAGGTATTTGAATATTTATGATTCTAGTTTGTGGGTTGCTTGTTGGTTAAGTTATTGTACTAACTACAATCTTCTTTTTAGCCTACAGAGGTTAGTGAAGCACAAGGGAAGGCTTGTGAAGCTTGCCACTAGGAGTTTGCTCTAAGGTGGAAGTTTGGTTATGGATCTCAGTACAGTCGTTCAGTGTATACTTCTCATACACTAGTTTGCCCCCAATGGTTATGTTTGAGTAGTTTACTCTAGAGTCACTCTTGGGTGCGAGCATAGTCTACTATTGTTTGGATGCTTGCACACAATTGATTTCAACTTAATTACTTTGAATGCTTCGAAAGTTTTGATATTTGTTTCTATCAAAATATTCCATGGCGATGTTTCAAGCATCATTTTTTTATTTTATTGATTAAGTCAAAGGATAAACTCATGCATGATTGCGTAGTAGGATTAAATAACTACTAGCATAAAGGTTTTAACTAGTGCGCACTTAATCAATTAGCCAATTATGACTTGTGTGGGACAAGTTCCCATAGGCTTCCTAGGCAAGCCCACGAGAGGTCGTGTTAGTTTTTGGTATTAGAGCTCAGTCATGGTCATTGTAGGCTAGTTACTGAGATCTAGTTGTTTGTCCTTGTGCTAAAGTAGTTAATAATAAAAAACATCTGTGAGTTATGGTCTGCTTTGCCTACAGGTTGCCATGGTGAAACTGGGTCAGGTTTTCTTTTGAATGCTAAGGTCCAAGAATGGATCCTAGCACTCTAGTTTGGCAATGTTGGGGCGGTTGGTTTATCTTGCTCCAAGGTAGGGCAACACCTTTGTGCAAGTAGTCAGGATGTGATCACCATCCTAGGAAATTGTTTTGGACCTCATTCATGAGGTAGGCTATGTAGAAGGATATGGATTCTCCTAAGGTGGGGAGTACCATCGAGCTAGGTAGATTACTCCAGAGGTTCTAGAACTTGAACCCACCAACTTGAATGGGTTAAGCCACGTTGAAAAGACCTAAGCATGCACTAACCAAAGTGGTAAGCAGTTGGTTATGTAGGCTACAAAGCGATAAAGGGTAGCACTCTCATACTTTTCTATCGAGAATATGAGGTTGAGGATAAATTCCCCATGGCCTTAAGCTAGTATATGAGGGCACTTGACAATCTTTGAGGTGAGCACCAGTAAGTGGTGCAGGATTAGTAGCTCTCGAAAAAGAGTTACATGAGTTGAAGACATGAGCAAGGGTAACACACTTATTGTGAAAATTTTGACTTAAGACCAAGGAATAAGAGTGGAATATGAGGTGAAGGGCAAGGCCTAGAGGTGTAAAAAGTTTATCACTCTTAGCTTACACCTAAGAAGTGTTGCCAACAGTCCGAGTAATCATTGGACTAGTTTCATTTTTTGGCTTGGTTAAGTTAAGACCAGCCTAGGAAGTTTATCCCCAATAGTTCTTGCCACAAGGAGTCAACCTAATGCACCAGAGTAATAGTTTGGCCTTTGCTCAACCAATGAAGTGCTCAAAGTAGGCAACCACTAGCCAGATGTGAAAGGTAGCCATAGTGAAGTCACGGGCAGTGCATAGCTAGTGTGAGGTAAGTTTTTAACCTTTCACTATTAGTCTAGTTACATTGTTGGAGTTTTGGCTTAAGTTTACTAGCATAGTTTTATTTTGGCTTGTTTAGTAGTAGTTTTGAGCAGGGCAAGGGCTAACTCAAGTGCATTAAGAACCTAATGATGCACCAAGTATTGGGTTAATCCCCGGCACCCTAGGACCCACTTGCTAGTGTGTGAAACCACATAAATAGAGGCCTAAATGTGTTAGATTGAAAATGTTCCAGAGTTTTATGGGTTGTCTTCTTGCATGAGTTTGTTTAGTGGCCTAGTTGTTAGTAAACGACTGGCTAGTTGAACGGATGAGTTCCTTAGAGTCATCAACCAAAGGAGGAGTTCAATTTGATGCCGCAAAGGTAAGTAGGTAAGTTTTTATTTTGTTTCTAACTAGTAAATGTAGGAAGTGACCATACAAAGAAGAAAGGAACAAGGAATTCATCTAGGGGAAAATAGATGGATAGCCTTGTTTGTTCGTTAACTATATACCTTAGGGTTGAGCTAGTAAGAATAGAACCATTGCTAGGGTTTGGCTTAAGTAGTAGAAGGCAATAAGAGGACCAAAGCAATAGAAAAGACTGCCATGGACCAACGGGATAGTGGATAACTTGAGCTCACCATCCCAAGGTTAAATGGAGTTGAGGGCTCCTAAGTTGACTCACGGAAGAAAAGAGACTCGACTAGTGAAACTAGCTGAGTAGGTAAGGGACTAAGTCCTAAGTGGAACCAAGGACACTATGGTGATCACATGTTAGTGCCAGTAAGCTAGTGGAACATTGGAGTATTAGTTTGGGATGACCAAGTGATGCCAGAAAGGGAATACTTTGCCTTAACCCTATGAGGTAGTGTCCGAGGAGTGCCCGTGAAAAAGAGAGAGTCCACTATGTCTAGTCATGAGGTGACTCATAAGTAGCCATAAGGTGAAGTAATCTCCCACCTAGTGGAGTGTTACACTCAATAATCAAAATGCCAAGTACAATATAGGTACAGTTGTCCTCAGGCATCTATTTTATGGCTTCGATGGTTGTTGTGATTACCAGAGTAGAGAGAAGTTAATGGTTTGAAGCCTAGTCAATGAGGTTATTGGTTGAGCTAGTTAAAGGCTAGAGTTAGAGCATTTCATGTAACCCTAGTGACACGATCGGCTGGTTGAGCTAGTTAAAGGCTAGAGTTAGAGCATTTCATGTAACCCTAGTGACACGATCGGCTTGCCTAGGAAGCCTATGGGAACTTGTCCCATGCTAATCATAATTGCCTATTTGATTATGTGTGCACTAGTTAAAACCTTCATGTTTCTAGTTATTTAGTCCTACTATGTAATCATGCAAGAGTTTATGCTTTGACTTAATCAATAAAATAAAGAAATGGTACTTGAAACATTGCTATGGAATATTTTAATAAAAAAAAATATCAAAACTATCAAAGCATTGAAAGCAATTAGGTGGAATTAATTACACATAATCAATTTGTGTGCAAGCATCCAAACAAGAGTAGACTATACTCGCACCCAAAAGCGACTCTAGAGTAAACTACTCAACACGACCATTGGAGGCAAACTAGTGTATCAAAAATATACACTAAATGACTGTATTGAGATCTAGAACCAAGCTTCCACCTTAGAGCAAACTCCTAGTGGCAAGCTCCGCAAGCCCTCCCTTGTGCTTCACTTGCCTCTGTAGGTCAAAAAGACAACTGTAGTTAGTACCATAACTTAACTAATAAGCAACATATAAACTAGAATCATAAATATTCAAATAAGCCAAATACCTGTTTACAAGCCTAGCTCAACAACCCTCAAAGGTTGCTGGCTCAACGACGCCCAAAACTGCATAACAAAAAGTAAGAGAGTAGGAATCAAAGATTCTCAGTAAGGGTCTTCAACCTACAAGAACAATCCTGAGGACTCCTCATATAAGAACATATGAAACCTGCTATGAGCGCATATAGCCTGAGGGTCTAGTATATGTGCATATACCTAGGTCCCTTAGGACCTTTCCTCATCCTAGTCCTCCTCACGGGGCGTCACTCCATGCCTAGCGAGTTCTGGCCACTAACTCACTCCTAGTAAGACTTAGCTTACTAACTAATGCAATGATGTAGCCTCCCCTTAGTTGTTGTGTAGGTGAACATGGTCGATGCTTTTTTTTTTACGCTGTAAAAAATCTACTAGGTGTACTAAGCCTCCACCCATTTAACCTACCAAGGATGCACTAGGCTTTCACTTGTGCCTCAAGGCATAGCTTGACTAGGCAACAAGTGCACTAAGCCTTCATCCATGGTGCTCCCCTATCCACTATTACTTGGTTCACACTAGTAGAGTGGTAATGATCATGGTTGGACTCATTCATTAAGTTCTTTAGAACACCAACTAGGTGCACTAAGGTTTTCACATTGAAGCCTCAAATCCAAAGTCTCAACTAGGCTTTCAATGGTACTAAACCTTACACCCAACTAATGATGCTCTATTGTGGCCAAACATGCCTTTAAAACTTGCCTTCAATTTGAGTTGAAATAACTTTAAAACTAGGACATTTTAAGTGTAGTGAAGGCATGTAGGTGATAGTACTCCCTCTTAGCTTCTTGTGGAATCTTAAATCACCTCAATTGGACACCCGAGCAAAAAGTTTTAAAGAAAACAAAACCGGGTGTCAATGCTGTCTCAGTGACGCGTTGCCAGTTGTCGATGTGCTGCCAATTTTTGAGGTATTGGCAACACGTCATGAGAACTCGTATTGATTGGCGATGCGTCACCAATGTTGCAAAATGCCTAGAAAGTTTACCATTTTGCTGCTATGAACTTTGGGTGCTTCCTAAACATATCAAACATGCATGGATAGCCTTTAAACTTCACATACATGTAGTACATGTTGCAAAGACCAAAACTAACCATCACAAGCCTTCTTATGATGTATTATAACATCATTCCAATCAAGCCAAACACACTAGTCCACCATGATCAAATCAAACCACTAACTAATGTTATTGCCAAAACTACTTGATTTCATCAAGCAAACTCTATCCAATAGTATTAATGAAGCTTGAAAACATAACTCCCTTACCTTAGTTTCAATCCACAAGTAAGAATCACTCAACTTTTCCACCAAAACTGAGTTCCTCAAAGTCTACCTAAGTTCCAAGCAAACAAAGACATAAAACACCAAATTACTAACTTCTAACCAAAACCCAAGCTTCCAAACATCTACTAAACAAGAATTCACCAAGAACTCAAGTGTTACCTCGCATAAAAAATAGGGGATAGTGGAAAACTCGGCTCCAAGCTCAAAAAACGTGAAGTTTCACTTGGAACAAGCTTCATTTGGCATAAACACCCTTGGTGGCTTCCATTTCTATGAAAGTCTCTTGATTTTAAGCTTGGAATCATAGAAATTTGGTAGATAGAAGGGTGAGCTTGAGTTTGAATGTGAAAATGGTAGCCCTCCCCTCCTTTACTAATTTATACGCTCTTTTAAAACCCCAAGGCACAAAACTATTTAAAAAGTTACAAATAAGTCTCATCATTTTGGTAACTTTAATCAAACTTGGTCAATATTTTTTATTTAAACTAAACTTGAGTTAAAAGTAGAAGTTAGGATTTATAAGCACATTTTCAACTCTCGGGACTTAGCCTGACTCTTCAAGTTATAAAATTACCATTTTGCCCCCGAACCTCATTTGGTGCCTTAAATTTCTCAGAACTTAGTAAACTTTTCCCAACATACCTATTCTTTCTATGTGAACTTGAAATAAGGTTCCAAATTAGCTTTCCACTAGGATAGCCATAACACTTAATGCCTTTAAAAGGAAGGGCTTGTGATTTGTGAGATTGGGTAAGGGCTAGCGGGTGTACTAAGCAAATTTATCATTTCGACACATGGATGACACAGTGTAGTCATGGTATGGTAGTTGAATATTGAGGGTGAAGATGGTTCTTTGTAACCATAGTTAAGTGATCAAGGAGTCGAGTAAGAATGGGATGCACATTGGAGCCTAGTGAATGGGTTGAGGTGTCTAGTCAACTACCAACCCAAGGACATAACTGAAAAGCTGCTCTTGCGTGTGTAGGGTATTTGGCTCTGTGTCCAAGAAAGTAAAAAGACTGAGTGTGTAGGCTTCAGGCACCTAGAATACTCCGAGTGGAGCAGCTAAAGCTTCAAGCCCTTCGACTTGGGTAGCCTCTCAGTAGCTAAATCGCCGAGTGTTAGGTGGTCCTAAACTGAGGGGACAAGGATATGACCTAAGGGCTACTAGTTGCTTGGAGGTCTTGGCACTCATGCTAGATAAGTTTTGTTTTGTAGGCATAAAGATGTAAAAGGCTCCAGAGTATCGAAACCATTAAAATCATGATGCTCGGGTGGTGTATAGGTATCCTACCTAGTGCACCTGTATACCTGATGTGTAAGGGCCATCCAAGGGGAGCATTTGAAGACTCATACTCAAAGATGGGCCGGGACTTGCAACTCTCGATAGTTCACTCATTCGAAAGAGCCCTAGAGTATAGTGGAGCTTGGAGCGGAGTATGTTTTAAGGGTGCTACTGGAATATATGCCAAGGCTATAGAACACTAGTGGCACACTTAGTCTTCTAAAGGTTAGAAGTTGTTGGGTACCAGACCTGGAGCAAGGAATTGACAATGTAAGAGCTAGTGGACAAGTTACATACTTGTTAAGTTAGCTTACACTAAAGGGGTTTGGTATCTGGCATTGGGTGTTGAACCTAAAGTGGAACTTTTTCTAGTGTGAGTGTTAACAAACAAGTTTAACTTGTTAAGTTAGCTTACACTAGTGGGTTCTAGCACAAAGGAGTGAGTGAAAGAGGTTTATTGGTGTTGAACTTTCAATAAGATTCTATTAGTGTAAGGGTAGTGGACAATCTTCTAAAAACTTGTTAAGCTATCTTACACTAGAGAACTCGGGATAAAGTTTAGTTTGGAGAATTCATAATCGCCAGAGTTATCGGGACAACATGAAGTTGTATATTGTCCATTAGCAATACTATGTACCGAAGGTATGGAGAGGCCATGCCATAGTCTTCAAGAGCAACATTGTATTAATATGTTTTAGATTGAGTCAGACTAAGGTGGAGTTGATAGTGAACAACAATCAAACTACAGTTGGGAGTGAGCACAAATAATTGCATTAGCTATAGTACCTATATGAGACAAAGCCCAACCCAAGTGCCCAAAGGGCATTAGCAGAATGGGTCAGCCAGTTCAGTGCCAAGTGGGTTGTTGTGACCGACAACCATTAGTAAATTTGGTTAGGATGCGTTGGCATCGTATCTTAGTATAGTGCTTAAGGTGGGGAGATTGAATTTGGAGGACCAAATTCTCCAAGGTGGGGAGAATGTTATGGCTCTCCTAGTGGAAAGCTATTTTGGAACCTTATTTCAAGTTCACATAGCAAGAATAGGTACGTTGCGCAAAGTTTACTAAGTTCCGAGAAATTTAATGCACCAAATGAGGTTCGGGGGTGGTGTCCGGTGGCAGTTTCGTCATGTAGCATGGTAGGAGCGAGGGGGACTTCCGGTGGAGGAGAGCGCCTGAGGAGAAGGTTTCCCAGGGGAGGGTACCTGAAATGCTTAGAAGACAGAGGTTAGGAGGTCCCCGGGGTATGTTTCCGGGGAGGAGCCTCCGATACCCAAGTCAGTATTTGGGAGATATGGAGGTAATAGATAGCAGAGAAGTATGGTCTCTTGTGTGCCCAAGAC
Source organism: Aquilaria yunnanensis (assembly GCA_039654915.1). Classification (NCBI taxonomy): domain Eukaryota; kingdom Viridiplantae; phylum Streptophyta; class Magnoliopsida; order Malvales; family Thymelaeaceae; genus Aquilaria; species Aquilaria yunnanensis. The sequence goes on along the minus strand of CM077599.1, from coordinate 41,447,170 downwards.
CTCTGTTTACCTGGGGTGTTTTTCGGATGTTTATAGAGGGGCGAACAGTAGTAGTTCTCCTCTTGTGGCCATCCCAGATCATGACACGTGTTTGGTGCGATGCGATCCACGTCTTCGGGGGATGAGGGGACACCCATCCGGTCATAGGCCGCAGGGCTAGGAGCCTAGGTGACCCGAGAGTGGCATGCAAGAGTGTCCCTGCAAGCGGCGTGTCAGAACGTGTCCAGGAGTGGCGTGTTAGAGGCTCCTTAATTGCTTATGTCGTACTGCCGAGGTCCCTTTTGGTAGAAGATACCTCTTCGGAGAAGGACTCGTCTTCCGAGGTTTCCTTAGTATCGCAAAAGTATATTTCCCGAGGGTGACCTTCCTCAGGGACACCCCTACTTCCGAGGATGGCTTAATCATCCCCTCGAGGCTAGCACTGTCGTTTCCTGGAACGGAGAATTGCCGAGGTCAGATTTGGGAGGTCGAACATCCTTTTTTCCGCGGCAGGTGGTTTCTCCTCTGAGGTTGGTGCTTTGTCTGAACCTATGGGTTCGGAGGGTGATGGGCACCTCGGCTATCACTTGCCCCCTCCTGGGAAGTCGAAGCGGAGACTTCGGCTTTATGCTCCCAGGAAGGCTTTTTTGCCGAGCTCGTGGTCAGAGCTCTACTCAAGAAATTGCTTTTCTCCAGAAGACCTTTCATAGCCGAAGTATCCTTCCCTAGTTCTTTGGGCATCCTCGAGGCGCGTGTGGCTTTTGTTTTCATTTTCCTGCTGCGGGTTTGTGAACCGTCGCATCCTTTGGTCAAACATGTCTGTTATGGATAAGCATGCCTGGGTTTTCGCAATGTCAGAGGGGCGTGCCCAAGGTATTCACGTTGGCTGACACGTGGTAGCTAGTGGATGGCAAAATAGTTACGCCGGTCACACTAACTGCATCTCTTCGCCTTCGAGGAGTAATAATGACGACGTTTCATTTACCCTCTTCGGTCCATATAAGCACCTCTCGCCTAATTTTTTGCCTCACTCTTTGCCTTTGCTCTCATCTGCGCTAGAGCTTTCTTTTGTCTTTTTCCTTCTTCCGGCGGCAGTTTCTACAGCGGGGCGATTTCCAGCAACTTTTACGGTGGCATTCAGGAACTTTGACTTTCGGCAAAGCTTTGGGTGGGTGTTCCCTTTTGTAGTGCTTTTCCTTCTAAGGTTGCTTTTCCAAAGTACTTTTGTCCCCTTCTTCCTTCTTTCCCGAAGTCGTCCTTCTTTTCTTCCAAAAAATGTCTAACCCAACCCCGTTGATGACTGTCCGGCCTCTTCCAGAGAGCTTTCTCCCTCTCGAGCCTCATCCTTGCTGCACTACTTCGGAGAAGATGACAAAGTGGATGGCGAAGTATTACCTTCCCTCTTATGTAGTCCCGAGGTTACCTCTTCAGGTTCGTATGGTTTTCATGCCCATTCGGACGAAATCACCGTTTACCGAGCTCAGTTAAAGACCGGTCTTCGGTATCCCCCTCATCGCATGATATGCGAATGCTGTAAGTTCCACGGTATTGCCGTGAATCAACTCCCTCCAAATTCTTATTCTTACTTCAACTCTTTCCTCTGCATGTGTGGGGTATTTAAGATAAACCCCTACTTTCTTTTCTTCATGCAGTATTACAAACTCCACTCGGTCCCGAAGGGCAACTTTTACTTCCTGCTTCCTCGAGGGTCTGGGAGTAAGAAGTTTACCTTTACCTTCGACAACAAGGACAGTTGACGAGGGTGGCAGAAGAAGTTTTTCTTTTTTCAAGTCCCTGAGTCTTGGAGCCACGTGCCGATCAGATGAGCTTCGGGGACCCTGAAGATTGACGTCATCGATCATCAGAAGCTCCTAACTCCAGTGCTGCTTGCCGAGTTCGATAAGTTTGATAGACTTATTCGAGCTGTGGCAGACTGGGACCCCGAGGTTCCTCCGTGTTCATTTTACCCTTTTCCCATCAAGTGGGACCTCATGACCGAGGAGGTCCTTTGGGAACTGGGAGTGGTGAATGCGTATAAGAGTGACCCTCGTATGCCCGTGCCCATTCTTCCGGGGAAGAAGGTTTGGATAGTCATGCTTCTTCGGGGTGAAATTTAATATGAGTTCTTTGCCGAGAGTAAGTCACTTTACAAAGGGTTTGATATCTTATTACCCTTTTGGACTTACACTGATGTTTCTTCCTTTTGTAGAGATGGGCGATCAATCTGCTGACTTCTACAAGTCCCTTTTCCTCGGTCTGGCCGAGAGGGGGGAGTAGACACGCAAGAAAGCGCCTTCCAAGAGGAAGAAGACGACCGGCGGCGGGCCTTCTAAGTCCAAGAAGGTTAAGGCTGCTACTCCTCCTCCCCCCGAAGTCGTTGTCGAGGTGCAGGAGCAATCCCCTACTCTTTCTCCAACCTCTGTGGACCTTCCTTCCAAACTTGCCCTTCTTGGGGCAGCCCTCAGCCCCGTTCTACTCTTTCTCCGACCTCTGTGGACCTTCCTTCCAAACTTTCCCTTCTTGGGGCGGCCCTCAGCCCCGTTCTTACTTCCGAGACTCCGGTTGAGCAAAGGTCTGCTCAGGAGCTCGAAGAAAGCAGAAGGAGGAAGGGAAAGAATGTTCCTGGCGAAGTCCGGGAGGGTGAGTCTGAGGATGACATCGCCGAAGTTCCACCAGGTTGGTTCCTTAGCCATTCCTCTACAAATCTTAGTATTTTTCGCATCTACGATTTTTTGGATGAATGGCTAAGGGATGACGTACTGACGGAACTTCGGCGTGATATTGCAGAGGACCTGCCTACTGCTCCCTGGATGGAGACTCACACCTGTCAGAGGGCTCTTCGGGACAAGCGGATCCCGCAGGATAAGGTGCCGAGGGAGCCTTTTGGACTGTCACAGAGGACATGAATTTGTTCTCTGAGGATAGCCAGCTGATGGCTCCCCAGATGGCGACGGGGATGATGAAAAATGCTACATTCCAGTCCCTCGTCACCGAATTTCCTAACGAAGAGATCCTCGCAACGAGGATGACTAAGCATGCCGCCCACGTAGTCCTTTGTTCCTTTTTACTTAGAAAAATTTTCCTTCTAAGCTTCTATCATTCTTCTGATATTCATTCGAGGCCCCCCTTTTGCAGCTTTTGGTGTACGGCGGGTACTTCCGCGCTTGGGCAGCGAAGCAAATGGAATCCCGCTCTCGGTCCAAAGATTCTTTGCACAAAATGATGGCGATGAAGGCCATCAGTCCACTCTGTGTCGTGGAGAATGCAACAGGAGTTTCCGGAGGTGTAGGCGAGCCTTGAAAGAAGGTGCTCTATGTGGATTGCCCGTGATGGCTGGCAGCATCTTCGCGTGGCAGGCACGGTGAGGCCGAGAAGGACTTCCGGTATGAGAGAGGGGTCCGAAACGGGGATTCCTCAGGAGGACTGGCCTGAAACACTCGGAAAACAGGGGTTAGGAGGTCCCCGGAATGATTTTCCGGGGAGGAGCCTCCGACGCCCAAGTCAGTACTTTGGGAGAGAGGTCGAGAGAGGTCGAGAGAGTCCCTTGCCTGTGACCATTCCCCTAGTATATATAGGAGGGGGTGATCCCTTTAGATGGTAGCACGTGTACGGACGAACACCATCCGTACTTCTGGGCGTGAGGGGCCTCTAGCTGCCTACAGGCTCCTCGAGCCACGAGCTGCGATAATCATAGCCCTACATGACAGGACGTAGGCAGCGGCGACGCGTCAGAGTGTCGGCGAGGACGGCGTGTAGGGTGTACGGGCGTAATGTCAGAGGCTCCTTAATGGCTCTTGCCGTACATCCGAGGTCCCTTTGGTTGATGTCTCACTTCGGAGTGAAGGACATTTTCCCGGAGTCACAGTGGTACTTCGGGGCATTCCCTGGCTCCGAAATTAGCCCTTCGGGGGACTTTCACCTGCAGAAGGTGGCTGGCACTTCTCCCCGAAGTTGACTCGGTCGCTCTCCCGGTGGAGGCGATACGGTAATTTCCCGAGGTAGGTATTGGCAGGCTGCCGAGGTCGCGTGCCTCAGGCGTTTAGCTCCCTCCTTTCCGGGATCCTTAGGTGTTCGGGGGGATAACACTTTGGCTATCACATGCCCCCCTCGGGAAGCCGGAGTGGAGACTTCGGCTAGAGGTCCTTTTGTGGGCGCTTTTCAGGACTTAGCCTGTGCCGTTCGCAGGGGAGGCATTTCGCCACCTGGGGGCATGGTTTGTTCGGACAGGTGTCACCTGTCTTCCCTTTGGTGTCCTCGAGATCCCCAACTTCTTTATTCTTTTCTGCCATAGGTTAGTGGACCGTCATGTTTTGAAACTAGGCGTGTCAGCCTGGGGTGGTGCACCTGAGTTTTCAAGATGTCAGAAAACGTATCCTAGTTTCTCATGACGGGCAACATGTGGCAGGTGCTGGTTGGGATGGGTACGTCTTTTCGCGTGAAGGGCAATTATGGTGACGTTTTGCCTTCACGCAGCAATTATGACGCCTTTTCGGCTTTCCTTCCTTGATCTATATAAGCCTCCTCCTGTCATTCTCCTCATTTGTTTTTCTTTGTTCTTACTTTGCTCTCGTTTGCTCTTGCGTCTTCTCTTGCCTTTTTCCTATTTCCGACGACGATTTTTACGGTGAAGCGATTCCCGGTATTTTGCACGACGGCGTCCTGGAATCCTGATTTCGGCAAGACTTTTGGTGGGTTCTTCCTTCGGTTTCTGCTTTTCTTTTAGCTTTCCGAAGTTGTTTTTCTTCTTTCCAAAGTCTCTCTTTTGGTCAGCCATATCTTCAGCCATTCCCGAGAGCTGGCAGTCTCTTATGTCTCACCCTTGTTGTTCCACTTCTGAAAAATTAGAGAAGTGGACAGCCAAAATTTTTCTTCCCTCCTACGCCACCACGAGGTTACCCCACCTCGGTCATTTCAGCTTTATGAATCGGGACGACGAGGTTACCGTTTTTCGAGCCCAACTGAAGGCCGGACTTCGGTATCCTCCTGCGAGGATGATTTGCGACTTTTTCCAATTTCATGGTATAGCCATAAATCAGCTTCCTCCTAACTCGTATTGCTATTTCAACGCCTTTCTCTGCATGTGCGGGGTCTTCGGGGTAGAACCCCATTTTATCCTGTTCATGCAGTATTATAAGCTCTATCTAGTCCCGAAGGGTAGCTTTTATTTCATGCTACCTCGGGGATCTGGGAGCAAGAAATTTATGTTCACCTTTACTACCAAGGATAGCTGGCGAGGGTGGCAAAGGAAGTTCTTCTTCCTGAAAGTGGCGGAGGCCTGGTCGTATGTTCTGACTAAGTGGGCTCGGGAAAAGCTGGAGACGGATGTCATGGATCCCAAGAAGTTGCTGACTCTCGAGTTGGCGGCGAGGTTTGGGGACTTCGACAGACGTATCCGTGCTGTCGCCGACTGGGATGCCGAGGTCCCTCCGCGCTCCCTCTACCCCTTCCTCATTATGTTGAAACTCATGACTGAGGATGTTCTTCGGGAGTTGGGGGTGGTCAAGGAGCACAAGATGGATCTTGGCATGCCCGCTCCTGCTGCCGAGGGGAAGGACTCTTGGCTAGTGAAGCTCATTCGGAGCGAGCTCACTTATGAAGCCTTTTTTGAAAGTAAGTTTCCTTTCGAAGTTTTCAGCATAAGTGCCTGTCTGGACTTACATTGATGTTTTCCCTCTTTTTCAGAGATGGGCGACGAGTCTGCTACCTACTATAAGTCTCTCTTCCTTGGTCAGGTCGAAAAGGGAGAGCAAACAAAGAGAGGCGTCTCCAAGAGGCGTAAGACTACTGGGAGCGGACTGTCTTCGGCCAAGAAGGCAAAGAAGGATACCCTTCTTCCACCCTCGGAGGATGTGGCGGAGGTCGGAGTTGTCATTGTAACTTCCACGGAGGTTGGTGGTGTCATTGCAACTTCCACCAACGTTGCAATTGTTAGGCACCTCCTAAGTGCTTGGCTTAAGCCAAGAAGGACCAAGAAAAATGAGAGAAAATAGAAAGGGAGAGTAAGAAGAACTATGGAGTCTAGTGCAGTGGTCTATGAGTAAAGCTGGAGACTTTCAGGGCCTAAATGCACATGGGAAGGAACTATGGAAAAACAGGCAGAAATCCAAGAAAGAGGATCAAATTGTACACTGAGATGGGTGGTACAATTAAATCCATAAACTTAAGGTTGGCATTTTCAGCCATGCAAGCTTTTATGGTGGCTAGTGCAAGACTAGACCAAATGTGGGAGACAACAATGATTACTAGTCAAAATCTTGTCTACCACTAAGGTACTATTCACGAGTTAACTAGCTAAACTAACTAGTTTGTTGTCTTGTTCATGGCCGGTTATGCATGGGTGTTTATAACACCTTGGTACTTGTGTTGTTTACTTGCTTGGCATTATGGGCCATGTATGGACTAAAGTGTCATTGGAATCAAGATTTTAGTGGCGGCATTGAGGACATGAGGAGTTAAAGGCTACTTTGTCTCATGCAAATTAATGGAAGCCAAAGTTAGCATTTTAGCTAACTAAAACTCAAGACATTTCGGCCGAAACTAGTCAAAGGCTACTCGCTTCATTTCGGGTTAGCTTGTTCTTCATTTGGCCGAAAGAGTTCTTGTGCTTCTCCTTGGGAAATTTGTTGGGTTTCGGGCGCCAAACGGCGCAGCGGAATTTAACCGAAACCCTCCAGGATCCAAGTGAAACGGGGTAAACCGGGTGTTCAAAAATTTCATACCTAATTTTCGGTTGAGATCTCTCACTCAACTGTAGAGTCGAATCACAAAACCTGAACAGTTGACGTGCTCAGGCTCTCTATGGTATCCACACGAGCCTCTCGGGATCACCACGCTTCCACCGCGTCCCGGCAGATGCGTTTCTCTTGCGCTCGCAGTGCTAGCTTGCGTCCTCCAAGGAATTGCAAGAGAAGAGTGCGGCTGTTCTTTTGGGAGGCTAGGGCAAGGAGACCTGCGAATTTCTCACTTAAAAGTTGTATTTATAGTGAGACTCAACTTCCAGGCCTAATGGGTTTCAAAGCCCTAATCCAATTAGGATTTAATTTCGGGCTTAATAATGGCTCAACTCCTTGGCCCATTACTAATACGAAATTAAAGTGAAACCATAACCCAAATAATTAGCCCATGCACTCTAATGATCCAAATAGCTCTATGTGTGGGACCCAATAGGCTCTTGCCATGTTGGCAATGATCATAAATCACATGTATGATCATAAGCAATGAGCGGTGTCTAGCAACACATCATTGCTACCCAAGTGACAAGATTGTCGGTGAATCGACTAAACCTTTATGATCATCACCGATATATGCCATTGTCCCTTTGTCCAAGATATCAAGACTAAGCACGAGAAATGGAATATGTCACTCTCGTATAGCCCAATCTTTGGTTTCTTGATTACCGAGTAGACCAACTTAAACTGACGACATTGATATCATATATCAACTCATCGGAGCATGGCCATGCATTTTCTAAGTCTTACTCTATCAAGGGGCCCAAAGATATCACTCCCGTTACATAGGAGGGACAAATCCCATCTTCATCATACAAATCCCTCCGCATGATATGTGACATACCCAATGACCTCCTTCAAGTTCACTCAGTTACGAGCAACAAAGGAAAGTATCAAAGTATGTGACTCACATGTAGGGAACCTTGCTGATCTTAGGTCGAAGGACTACATATACCATGATCACTATGAGAATCACTTATGACACTCATATAACGATCCATGAAGTGTTCTCATGGTGGGTCGGTCCAGTACACAAGTTCTCCAACTTGTACCCATATGTAGACTACATATCTCATATTAGTCTCCACATATGCTAGTCATTATGTATTATTGCAACCCGCTCCACAATAATACTAGACTAGGGACATTTAAGAATATCATTATTCTAGGGTTACAATTATGTTTATTACGTTACGCAGAAACAAAACAACAAACAAAATTGCTGGATTAATGCCTCAATAAAATATCATGACTCAATGTGCAAAAATACAATCATCTCATGATTGGCTTTTTGGGCACAATACTAACAAAATTGGTCTTGAATTCAAGAATCTTGAAGACACTTGAAGGATTCAAGCTTGGGAGCTTGATTTCGGTGCTAGACTACTTCAATTTCAAGCTTGGATTTGAAGAATCAAGAAGAGCCGAGCCTATTTTGAGCTAGGGTTCTTGAGGTAACCTTGTTAATTTCCTTGAATTCATGGTAGTTCTTCCATGTACAAGGAACCTAAGTGCTCAATTGAAGTTATATTAAGCTAAATGAGCAAGAAATGTCTCGATTTGGAAGTGGATTGTTGGCCGAATGTGTTGGGTGAATAAACTTGGTGTTCTTCTTCATTTCCATGGAAATTAATCCATGACTAAGTGTTGTTGTTGCCTATTTGTTCTTGTGCTAGGCAAGTTTGAGTGAAGGACATCAAGTTGAGCAAATTTGAGTTTGGCCGAAAGGTTCATCTTTGAGGTAAATCATGTTCTTCTTGTGTTTACATGGCATTGATGCCATGATTATCGATAAATGATGAGTTGGTGAATGTATGTTGGGTTGGAATGACGAGGAACATTGTTATGTGAAGTTAGGCTTTATGGCCGAGGGCTTGAAGTGGCATAATTTGGTGCTCATAACTTGAATACATGGTAATGATACCATGAAACAATAATCATCAATGATTTGATGCTATGTGTTGAGTTGGTTTGATAAAGAACATTGATGTGTGTAGATAGGCACTATGGTCGAGAACTTGGATTAAGGTGGTTGAGTGTCCTTTACTTGGTAACATGAAAATTGTGCCATGAGTAAGCCTTATTGATGGTTGGAAAATCAAGTAGTGAGTAAAATGATAAGTACCACCTATGTATATGAAATTGGACTGTATGGCCGAAAGCTTGAATTAGTATATAATGGTGTACTTTAATGGGTTGCATGGTATTGATGCCATGGATGATGTTCATTGATGATTAGAAGATCATGTTGTGAGCTAGAATGATGGGTAGCACATATATATGGAAATGGTCTATTTGGCCGAGAGCATAAGCTTGTGTATCTTAGTGTTCTGCATGTAAATCATGGTAGTTAGTCCATGAGTGTGTATGTTGATGCCTATGTGATTGTTTTGGTAGGCATTGTGATTGAGGAACACTTGGATACTTGAAGCTTGGTTGTAACCGAGAGCTATTGAGGTAGGGTTCACTAACACTTGATGTTGCTTGGTAATGTGCCATGGTTCAAGTGTTTAGAGTGGCTAAGTGATGGTTAAAATTTGCCAAATGACCTTAGTTTCTTGATGGGCTTTAAAGTTTATACTCGGTTGAATTGTTGATTAGCTAATTGACTAGTGTACATGTACTAGAAATGCAAGTAAATGTGGCCTATTTGCTTGGCATTTTGGGAGCTCCAAGTGGAAATGATATTGGAAAGGTTTGTGTGCAAAAATGCACATGGGTACATGTAAGGCTTATATGGCCGAGAGCACTTTTGTGGAGTGTGTGTGTGTCCTTGTGTGCTTTGGTGATTCCTTGTGCATGCTAAACCCACTTATGGATTAATTGCCATGGTTATCTATCTTGTATATGTAAATGCTTGGTTTTCTTGTCTTTGTGTTTGTTTTGCAGGTTGAACTAGCTAATGGGAGGTTAAGCTTTGAGTGAATACTCAGCTTAACTAAATAGACTCATTTTTGAGTTGAATATATATGAGTGAATCCTACTGAGTTTTTACTCACTGCCCATCCTCTTATTTTCAGGCAAGGACATTCGGCCTGAATAGTGCTAAGCTACTTTGTGTGTGTGCTTAGTGTTTATTTACTTAGTTTCCAAGGTATGTGCCAATGTGTGCTTGGCTTACTACTTTTGGGTTCATTACAAGTCTTATTGTATGTTGGCCGAGACTTATGTTTTAAGTTTGCAGGCTGTAGAGTGGGAACTGTCTAGGAGAGCATGGATACTTGGACTTTAGCTCTGATTGTGGTATTCACCTTTATGACCATGAATATGGCCATAGGCTTGGTGTTGCAGTGTGTACTTCTGTATGGGATTCTCAAGGTTTTATTTGACCATTAGGAGTATGGTCTCGGGTTGTATGTAACTTGGCATGAACTTATGGATGCTTGGCATATATAGCCATGTTAGATGCTAGGTAGACTACCCTTTTGGTTTGTATATATGTGTAGTCTTGGAAACCTAGTTTGATGATGTTTTGTGGATCTTGGATGCCAAGTTATGTATGGGCTTATGGATGGCATTATGCTTGGACTTATGTGCAGAATATTATGGGCCAAAGTTTGGCACTTTTGTGTGAATAGTTATGGGCCTAAACTTATGAAATTGTGGTGCACTATTATATGTATGATTGTTGGCCGAGAGCACCATGCATATTACCTTGTAGTTTTCAAAATCTAAACCAACATTGTGGGCTTCTTGGTTGCCATATAGGTAGTACACTTGATTGCACACCATGTATGCAATTAAAGTTGCATTAAGTGTTGCCTTGCTTGATATGCAAGTAATCAATTTTAACCCTGCTTGTTGTGCAAGTTAGTGGTATTGGGCCTTGCCTTTGCTGCAAGTTGTTTGGAATTGTTTTAAAAGCCACCTGGGCCACCTCCCAGGCCTCTTAACTTAAGAAAATAAGACTGAAAAGTTGCCATTGCTTGCTTGGCCGAGAGCTAGAAACTTGATTTAGAGTTGGGCTTGTAAGTTAGTTTAGAAACTTATAGGCCAGGGCCTGAGTGAGGTGTGATAGCAATTTTCGCCTGCTAGGCTCACCTCCTAAGTGCTTGCCTTAGGCCAAGGAACATAAAGGAATGATGTGAAGGACTATGGAAACTAGTATAGTGATGTACGTGCAAAGATGGAAACTTTTGGGTCCTAATTGCACACAGAAGCCTGACTATGGAAAATGACAGAAAACAAAGAAAGGGGACCAAATTGCACACTTAACTTGGTGGTACAATTAATACTACAAAGTTGAAGTGAGCATTTTCGGCCATGCAAGTTTTTGTGGTGACTAGTGCAATACTAGGTCAAATTATGGTAGACAACAATGATAACTAGTCACATCATGTCTCCCACTAAGGTATTAAACATCATTATTCTAGTTTGCCTAACTAGTACTTATTCTAGTTACTTGGCCGGTTGCACATGGGCTTATTGGGCACAATAGACGCTTTGATTGATCTGCTTGGCATTTTGAGCCATGAAGTAACTAAAGTGCCCAAGTGAAACATGGTTTTAATGGTGCATGTGTAACCGTGAGAAAGTGAGGCCTTCATTGAAGCATGCAAACTTGTTGAAGCCGAAAGCTAGTGTTAATGCCAACTTATGAACATGTGTCTTATGGCCGGTTTTGGTCAAGGCCACTTAAGCCATTCTTGTCTCCATTTCGGGTTCTTTGTTTCCCTTGGCCGAGAGCATATAGCTTGAGTTCTTGAGTGCTCACAAAATTGATCTTGAATTCAAGCAAGTTTGGAGACAATTGAAGAACGCAAGCTAGGACATCTTGGTTTCGGCACTAGACCACTTGAATTCAAGCTTTGGACTTGAAGAATCATGAAGGCCGAGACAATTCCAAGCTAGGGTTTGAGGTAAACGCATGTTCTTCCTTGATTACATGGTCTATGTTCCATGAACAAGGAGTTTTTATGCTTAATTGGTTATATGTTAGGCTAATTGAGCAAAGGAAGTTTCGATTTGGAAACTAAGTCTTGGCCAAGAGCTTGAGTTGAGGTAACTTGGTGTTCTTCCTTGATTACATGGTAGTTAATCCATGAACAAGGTTTATTGATGCCTAATTGTTTATGTACTATGCTAATTTGGTGAAGAATACTTTGGCTTTGAAAGTTGGATTTTGGCTGAGAGCTATTTGAGGTAGGGTTCACTTAACACTTTGATTACTTGGTGAATTACCATGATTCAAGTGTTTAGAGTAGCTAAATGATGGACAAGATTGCCATATGACCTTAGTTGCTTGATGGGCTATTGAGAATTGAGTCGGTTATGGTGTTGATTAGCTAATTAACTATGGACATGTGCTAGAAATGCTAGTAAATGTGGCCTATTTGCTAGGCATTTTGGAGCTCTAGTGGAAGAGGAATGTTTGGTGAAGTTTTGTGTGCAAATGCACATGGGCACATGTTATGGAATATTGGCCGAAAGGACTTTGTGGTGTGTGTGTGGGTTATCGTGTGCTTTGGTGAATTCTGTGTGCTTGCTAACCCAATATATGTTATTGTTGCTTATATGCCTCGGTTACTTTAGCATGTATATGTATATGTTTGGTTTTCCTTGTCTTTGTGTTTGTTTTGCAGGTTATGTTGAGCTATCGGGAGGTTAAGCTTTGAGTTTTATACTCAGCTTAGCTAAATAAACTCTTAAATGAGTGGGTATTTAGAAGTGATCTTTACTGAGTTTTATACTCACTGCCCATCCTATTTATTTTTCATGGAAAGATATTCGGCCTGAATAGTGTTTGCTTGCTTTGTGCTTGTGTTTTGTGCTAGCTTGCTTAATTGTCAAGGTATGTGCCAATGAGTGCATGGCTATTGGTTTTGGTACTTTACAAATCTTATTTTACAAGTTGGCCGAGACTTATGTGCTAAGTTTGCAGGCTTGTAGTGTTGGGACCTGTCTAGGAGAGCAGTATGGATACATGGACACTGGCTCTGATCATAGTCTTCACCTTTATGACTATGAACATGGCTATTGGGTTGGTGTTGTAGTGTGTGTTACTGTATGGGATCCTTAAGGTACTTTTTGACCATTAGTGGTCTCGGGTTGTACTCTAACTTGGTGGTAGACTTTTGGGTTCATGGCATGTGGCCATGTTGGATACTAGGTAGACTACCATTTTTGGTGTATATGTAAGTAGTCTCGGTTACCTAACTTTGTGATGGTTTTGTTGGGCTTATGTGCCAAGTTATGTGTATGATCTTATGGTTGGTTTTGGACATGTATATATGTTGAATGCTTTGGGCCAAGGTTTGGCATATCAATGTGAATAGTTATGGGCTTATGCTTGGTTATGTGAGTATGGAGCATGAAATCTTGTGAACCTCCTTGTGTACCTTTATTGGCCGAGAATATCATGTGCATATCAATATGTGTTTTCCAAACTAAAGTAAATACTGTGGGCTTCTTGGTTGCCATTTAAGTAGCACACTTGAATGCACACCATAGAAGCACTTAATTTTCACTAAGTGTTGCCTTGCTTGTCATGCAAGTAATCTATTAAAGCCTTGCTTGTTTTGCAAGTTAGTGGCATTGGGCCTTACTTCTGCTGCAAGTAAACCATGGAAATTGTGTTAAAGCCTCCTGGGCCACCTCCCAGGCTTATTACCTTAAGAAAATAAGACTTAATGGTAACTTTGGTAGTTTGGCCGAGTTGAAGATGTGGGGTTTTAGTTACAGGTTTGGGAGTTAAACCTAGAACTTATGGGCCAGGGCCTGTGTGAGGTGTGACATCGCCGAACCTGAAACTCCCGCCGAGGTTCCTACCGGGGTGGTCGCTGTTACCGCTTCTCTGAGTCCCGACACGTCGGTGGATCTTTTGGGCTCTTTGGCAGGGAGTCCCTCTGCCGAGGAGTTGGACAAACGCGGAAGGGACAAAGGCAAACATGTCCCTGCTGACATGGAAGAGGTCCGGGACTCTGACGACGATGTTGCTGAGGTTGTGCCAGGTTTGTCTCTTATTTCCTTTCCGATTTTCGCAATCTCATGGCTTTCTTAGTCAAAGAGTTTTTCCTGATGAGACGCATGTTTTCTATTTTGCAGAGGATTTGGTGCCCTCAGCTTGGATGGTTGAGCATGCCCGAAGGCGGGCTCTTCGGGATTCCCACATCCCAAAAGACAAAGTTTCGAGGGAGCCGTTCTGGTCTTTCACAGAGGACATGAATCCGTTTTTCGAGGATTGCCGAGAAATGGCTCCCCAGATGGCGAGGGGTGTACTTACTCAGGCTTCCTTCAAGGCAGTTGCCGAGGAGTGTGCCTTAGAGGATTCCCTTGCCGCTAGAGTTTCCGAGCATGCCGCTCAGGTAATTCTTCAAGCTCCTTCATTTTTCCTCCCACTTTTTGTCTAAGTGTTTTGGCTTTCCTTGTGTGACTTTTACTAAGTACCTTCTCTTTTTTCTTTGCAGCTCCTAGGGTACAGCGGATACCTTCGAGCTTGGGCGGCAAAGCAGTCTTCGGTCTGAGCTTGGGCCGAAGATAAATTGGAGAAGGCCAATGTCTTCTGCGCTAACTCGGTTGTGACAAACACCGAGTTGAGCCGTATAGCCAAGCAGAAGGATGCCCAACTTCGGGAGGAGTTCTTGAAGGGCCAAGAGGATCTCTTAAAGGACTTCTCCAAGAAGATGTCCAACCTTGGTGAGAAGGTTGTGAGCTTATCCCCGGCCAACGAGTCCATTCAGAAGGAGAGAGAAGAAGAAGCTGCTCTTCTGACGAAGGCTCTTGCCGACAAAGCCGAACTTCAAGCCAAGGTCGACTCGCTGAAGAAGGATTCGAAGAAGAAGAAGAAGATAAAGGAGTTGGAGAAGGAGGTTGCCAATCTTCAGAATGAGGCGGACGAATTGGACATAGAAAAGGACAAAGCCGTCCAGGCGACGAAGGTTGCCTTTCAGGACGGCTTCTGCCTAGCTCGCCACCAATTTCTGAAGAAATACCTTGACCTCGATCCTTCCTTCTTGGCTGCCCTGGATATTCCCAAGGGTCCTCGGTGGACTTGGTCAAAAGTTGAGTTCCTCAACCTGCCACTTGCCCCTCCTCCTACATCGAAGGCGGTGGCCAAAGACACAGGAGTTGAAGCTTCCCGTGATGCCGAGGTCCCTTAAATATTCTAGGGCCTTTGCCTTCTTCTTGTTCTTTGTATTTTTCTTCTTGTAACCTTCTCCTTGTATTAAGACCTTCTTCAATGAATTTTCCTTCATAATTTGGTTAAGTTTTTTTAGCAATTTTTCCCTGTTGTCCCGACCACTTTCGATCAAGGGACTTCGGAAAGGTACGAGCGATTTTTGTTTCCCAATTGTCCAGACCTCTTTCAGTCAAGGGACTTCGGAAAGGTACATTTTGCTCGTTTCATCGGCCAACCTTCAGGTAAACTCTCTTTGTTTCCGAAGTTTACTTAGGCAAGTTTTAGCCTATCTTTGTCGGCCGTGCTCGATGGACTTCACCTTTTTTGGGCATATAACCCAATCATCCTTGGAAGGAAGATAGGACTTTTCGGGAGTCAATGGACTTCACCCTTTTTTGGGCATATAACCCAGTCATCCTTGGAAGGAAGATAGGACATTTCGGGAGTCAATGGACTTCACCCTTTTTTGGGCGTATAACCCAGTCATCCTTGGAAGGAAGATAGGACATTTCGGGAGTCAATGGACTTCACCCTTTTTTGGACGTATAACCCAGTCATCCTTGGAAGGAAGATAGGACTTTTCGGGAGTCAATGGACTTCACCCTTTTTTGGGCGTATAACCCAGTGATCCTTGGAAGGAAGATAGGACTTTTCAGGAATCAATGGACTTCACCCTTTTTTGGGCGTATAACCTAGTCATCCTTGGAAGGCCCTAAACCCTAAAACCCAAAGAAAACTTCCGGGAGCGTGTGCTTCAGCTTTGTTCAGCGAGTACTTTCAGATAGGGGAAAACTTCTGTACTTAGAGAAATTTCTTCATCTAAAATTCTAAGTATAGAATTTCTTTAAGGCATCTGAGTGCCATGCATTTTCCAGTTTTCCTCCTTCGGCGTTGCCAAGCTTGTATACTCCCTTTCGAACATCGCCTAGGACCAAATGAGGCCCCTTCCCATTTGGCCGAAGTACCCCATGGGATGATTTTCGGGGTTCAGACTCAGCCTTTCGGAGGATGAGGTCTTCTTCCGTTATTCCTTTTGGCCTATCATGCAGGTTTGCATTTATGGCTACCTTTTGTTGAAAGGCCTTTCTTTTGAGCTCGGCCATTTCTCAATGTTCGTCAGCTAGGTCGAGCTTAGTCATCAACCCGAGGTCGTTTCCTCTTTCGGCGAACACCTGTATTCTAACTGATGGCTGTACTACTCCGATGGGGATGATGGCCTCTGTACTAGAGATAAGTGAAAAAGGTGTCTCCCCCGTGTCCCCTCGTGAAGTTGTCTGAAGACTCCCCAGTTCAGTAGGAAGTTTTCCTAGTCTTTTCCCCTTGCTTCACCCAACCTCTTTTGTAGTCCCTCTTTTATAGCCATGTTGGCTACCTCCACTTGTCTGTTGCTCTGGGGCTGAGCTAATGGGTCGAAGTGCGTTTTTATTCCGAAGTCGGTGACGAATTCTTGGAATCCCTCGTCCATAGGCTGGAAACCATTATCGGCCATTATCACCGTTGGTATGCTGAATCTGCATATCATGTTCTTCTAGACAAACTTTTGTATATTTTTTGCTGGAATAGTTGCCAAAGGCTCTACCTCCACCCACTTAGTGAAGTAGTCTGCTGCTACCACGCAGAATTTCGTTCCTTCGGGTGTTATCGGGAGTGGCCCAGTGAGGTCTATGCCCCATACTGCCAAGGGGCAAGGGTAATCTTCCGGGGTTATCCACTTCGAAGGCAGCCTTTGGGTGCTGGTGTGTCTCTGGCAATTTTCACACTTTCTGGACGAATTGTCCTACACCCTTTTTACCGGTACATCTTTGTAGCGGACTTGCGTACCCCTGCCAGTATAATTCCTCCTTAATTAAGGGACATTGTCCGGAATATCTTCGCATTTTTCGCCACTTCATGAGGATTTTTGGGACTCTTTGGTTGCGAGATACCTCTTTGTAGGGTCTTTCCACCTTTTGTCCGAGGTTGCTATACTCAGCGTTGCCATGCTCAAATGGCCCAGCACTTTGGTAACCACATTTGATTGCTCTGGTGGCCTCTCTGCCCTTGGGCTCCCGAGGGGCTACTCAAGCTCCTTGATGTTCTGCGCTCGGGGTTCCACGGAGTTTCCACTCTAGATCTACGTCTGCTCGGTTTCCCTTGTTGGTTTCAGCATTTTCTACTCTTGGGATTTCGGCAACGAAGTCTCCCAGT
The DNA here is from genome assembly GCA_039654915.1 of Aquilaria yunnanensis. Classification (NCBI taxonomy): domain Eukaryota; kingdom Viridiplantae; phylum Streptophyta; class Magnoliopsida; order Malvales; family Thymelaeaceae; genus Aquilaria; species Aquilaria yunnanensis. The sequence continues at coordinate 41,430,157 of CM077599.1, read as the reverse complement.
GCCTAGGCTTTCATTGCCTTTCTAGGCTCATACGTGCTGCAGTATTCTCCGAGCTCGATGCACCTTTTTGATGATCTTCCCCAAATGCTCTACCCTTTTCATGACGTCGCGCAGAGGCGAGTTACTCCGGACAGTGGTAGCATGACCTTGGAAGTAGAGTCATAGCCCTCTCCCTGCAAATAGCAAGGCGTAGGTGGCTTTTTTGGGTAATGGGCATATGCCCTTGCTGCCGAGGAGACGACAACTTTTGTTTGGGTGCAGAACTCCTTCGACAGGGAGGTCTACGTCATCCTGACCCTGTTTTTCCCGTAGGCCGCGTTTCGAGGGGCATGCTTCCCGTCGAGGACTTATCTTCGCTGATCTCTCCTTCTGAACTTCCGTGAGTTGACGTCGGACCCTTCTCCCGACGAAGCACTGGTCAGGAGGGCCTTCGGCCCGAATTTAGCTACAGCCATCTTTGGTCTAACTGCTGCGTCACTCCCACCATGACATAGCGTGAGAACTCGCACAGGAATCCTATGATAGTAGTCAGAGGACGTTCATCCTCGGGCGTGGAACTCCCTGCTGCAGTCGTTCGATTGTCGATTGAACCTCTGGCGCGGATGGGGACCTCAAAAGTCCTTTGTCCTTAGAACGTCGGGTTTTCAATGACGGCGACCTGGGAGTGATTTCCCACAGACGGCGCCAAATGATGGCGATGAGGGCCATCAGTCCACTGTGTGTCGTGGAGAATGCAGCAGGAGTTTCCGGAGGTGTAGGCGAGCCCTGAAAGAAGGTGGTCTGTGTGGATTGCCTATGATGGCCGGCAGCATCTTCGCGTGGCAGGCACGATGAGGCCGAGAAGGACGTCCGGTTTGAGAGAGGGGTCCGAAATGGGGATTCCTTAGGAGGACTGGCCTGAAACACTCAGAAAACAGGGGTTAGGAGGTCCCCGGAATGATTTTACGGGGAGGAGCCTTCGATGCCCAAGTCAGTGCTTTGGGAGAGAGGTCGAGAGAGGTCCCTTGGCTGTGACCATTCCCCTGGTATATATAGTAGGGGGTGAGCCCTTCAGATGGCAGCACGTGTATGGACGAACACCATCCATACTTCTGGGCGTGAGGGGCCCCTAACTGCCTGCAGGCTCCTCGAGCCACGAGCTGCGATAATCATAGCCCTACATGACAGGACGTAAGCAGCGGCGACGCGTCATAGTGCCGGTGAGGATGGCGTGTAGGGTGTACAGGCGTAATGTCAGAGGCTCCTTGATGGCTCCTGCCGTACATCTGAGGTCCCCTTGGTTGATGTCTCACTTCAGAGTGAGGGACCTTTTCCTGGAGTCGCAATGGTACTTCGAGGCATTCCCTGGCTCCGAAATTAGCCCTTCGAGGGACTTTCACCTACAGAAGGTGGCTGGCACTTCTCCCCGAAGCTGACTCGGTCGCTCTCTCGGTGGAGGTATACGGTAGTTTCCCGAGGTAGGTATTGGCGGGCTGCCGAGGTCGCGTGCCTCAGGCGTTTGGCTCCCTCCTTTCCGGGGTCCTTAGGTATTCGAGGCGATAGCACTTTGGCTATCACAAAACGAAGGAGTTTTGTGCCAGGTACGTCCTCAAATATGGCGAGCTCAACAAGATTGTCAAGGAGGACATTGTGAATCTTCGGGCCAAACTTGCAGCGAGCAAACAGGAACTCCTTCTTGACTTCACAGCCAAGGTTGAGGACATCGGCTCAAAGTGCGCCGTTCTTTCTTCAGAGAACGAGGCCCTTTGGAAGGCGAACGCTCAAGATGGCGAGATCCTGACGAAGGCGCTTGCTTTGAATGCCGAACTTCAGGCCAAGGTCGACTCTTTGAAAAATGAGGCAAAAAGCAAAAAAAAAAAGAAGCTGGAGGGGAAGATTGCTGAGCTTACGGCCGAGTTGTCAGCCATGAGATCCAGGAAGGATCAGTCTGACCAGATGACGAAGGTGTCTTACCAAGACGGCTTTTGCTTGGCGCGTCATCAGGTCCTTCTTCGGTATCCTGAGCTCGACCTCTCCCACCTGCCCGCTCTGGATTTTCCCGAAGAGCCCAGGGGGGCATGGTCTAAGCCGGAGTTTCTCAATCTTCCACCTGCCGAGCTCGTGCCTCCGACTGAGCCAATTGAAGACGATGATGTCGAAGAGACGTCGGATGCACCTGCTCAGCCTTAGGCTTCTTCTTTCTTTTCTGTAGTCCTGCTCCTTTGTACTTTGCCCTGAGATTTTTAATGAAGATTTTTTCTTCAATCTCCATTCTTCCTTCCGAATACGATTCTTCAGAAGTTAGCGTAATTCTAAGTATATATTTTTGGCGAACGTCCGCGCCTATACTTTGGAAAGAGTCATCTTAAACTTTTCCCATATTCTTGCCGAGGTTTTAGACTCCATCAAGGAGTTAGTAAACATTAAGGAACCCTCCTTTAGTAACACGACCATATTCGCCTTGTATTTTTATTGACGACTTCGGGGAGGAGTAGTTACAAGTTTTCCTTCTGAAAAAATGTCTAAGTATAGAATTTTTTCAGAGAGTCAGAATGCCAAGTGTTTTTCAACTCTACTCCCTCGGTATCGCCCAATTTGTAAACCCCAGGGCTGACTTCGTCGAGGACCAAATAAGGTCCACTCCAGTTTGCCCGAAGTACCCCTTGTGATGGTTTTCGCGGCTCAAATTCAGCCTTTCGGAGAACAAGGTCGCCTTTTTTGATTTCTTTTCTTTTTACGCGTATGTTAGCAGCGTGAGCAATTCTTTGTTGGAAAGCTTTCCTCCTTAGTTCAGCCATTTCTCGATGTTCCTCGGCTAGGTCTAGTTTTGTCCTTAAGCCGAGATTATTTCCTCCTTCGTCGAATACTTGTATTCTTATCGAAGGTTGTATGACCTCAATGGGGATAATGGCCTCTGTCCCGTATACGAGCGAGAAAGAGGTTTCCACCGTAGCTCTTTGGGGAGTCGTACGGTAGCTCCACAGCACGCTTGGGAGCTCTCCTGGCCATTTCCCTTTTGCCTCTTTTAGCCTCTTCTTCAAGCCATCTTTTATTGTCCTGTTGGATACTTCGACCTGCCCGTTACTTTGAGGGTGGGCTACTGGAGCAAAATGCATTTTTATGCCAAGGTCGGTCAAGAATTCCTGGAAACCTCTGTCTGTGAACTGAGTTCCATTGTCGGCCACTATTACCCTCGGTATGCCAAATCGGCATATAATGTTCTTCCATACGAACTTTTGGGCATCCTAAGCCGAGATTGATGCTAGTGGCTCCGCTTCAATCCACTTGGTGAAGTAGTCTACTGCGACTATGCAGAATTTTACTCCTCCGGGAGCGTTTGGAAGAGGTCCGATGAGGTCAATGCCCCATACGGCAAAGGGGCAGGGATAATCTGCTGAGTTTATTCTTTCCGAAGGTAACTTTTGGATGTTGGCGTGCCTTTGGCAATTGTCACATCTACAGACGAATTGCCTTGCGTCTTTCCTCAAGGTAGGCCAAAAGTAACCTTGGCGGAGTAGTACCCCAGCAAGGGCGTCTGTTCCTATATGGGAGCCACACGCTCCTTCATGGACTTCTTCAAGTATTGTTCTGACATCATTTTTGCCTACACATTTTTGTAGGGGGCTCGCATACCCTTGCCTGTATAGTTCTTCTCCAATGAGGAAGTACCTTCCCGAGCGCTTCTGTATTTTTGCGGCCTCTTTAAGGTCTTTAGGGAGTTCTGAAGTTGCTACATACTTCCTGATCGGATCTCGCCATCCTTCCCCCGAGGTTGCTATGCACATCAGTTCTGTGCTAGGTTGCTTCAGTACCTTGCTGGGTTCCTTATATTTGGCCAAGGAGTCAGCTTGAGCATTATCACTTCGGGGTACGTTTTCTATTTGTACCGAATCAAACTCGCCAATGAGTTTTTTGACGAGGTCCTAATATTTTGCCAAGGTTGGATCTTTTGCCGTGTATTCCCTCTTCGTCTGCCGAACTACTAGTTGTGAGTCACTGTGGGCCAGGAGTTCTTTTATGCCAACTTTTCTGGCTAGTTTTAGTCCTGCTATAAGGGCATCATATTCGGCGATGTTATTGGTAACATCAAAATCGAATTTGATTGCCTTAGTGGCTTACATGCCTTCGGGTCCCTGAAGGACTATTTCGGCGCCCTGGTGTTCTGCGCCTGATGCTCCATCGACAAATAACTTCCATTCTGGGTTAACCCTTGTTCGGTCTTCCTCAATGGTTTCGGCATTCTCTATTTCTAGGATTTCGACAATGAAGTCCGCCAGGGCCTGAGCTTTTATTGCCCTTCTTGGCTCGTAAGTAATGTCGTACTCTCCAAGTTCGATACACCATTTCGATAATCTCCCCGAATGCTCTACTCTTTTCATCACATCACGTAGAGGCAGATTACTTCGGACAGTGATAGCGTGCCCTTGGAAGTAAGGTCGCAACCTTCTGCCAGCGAGTACTAAGGCGTAGATGGCTTTTTGGAGCAATGGGTACCTGATCTCGGCACCATGTAGGGACTTGCTCACATAGTATACTGGTCATTGCCTCCCACCTTCTTCTTTTACTAGCACTGAACTCACCGTTTTTTCGGTTACTACGAGATAAAGGATGAAGGGCTCTCCTTCCTGGGTTTGTCGGAGTATTGGCAGTTTGGTGAGGTAGTCCTTAAGCTTGTCCTAAGCTTTCTGGCATTCTGAGTTCCATAGATGCTCCCGTGTTCCAGGGGCATCCTCACCTTTGGGGGTTTTGGTGAGTACTTTGAAGAATGGCCGACATCGGTCGCCATACCTGGAGATGAATCTACTGAGGGAAGTGATTTTTCCAGTGAGCCTTTGTATGTCTTTGATGGATGTAGGTGTTCAGAAATTCAGCAGGGTTTTGATTTTCTCAGGGTTGGCATCTATTCCCCTTTCTGATACCACGAAACCAAGAAACTTTCCTGCACTTACCCCGAATACACATTTCTCGAGATTAAGACGTATGCCATACTCCCAAAGTTGTGGAAGGTTTCGGCGAGGTCAGTGATATGATTGCCAGGCATTTTGCTCTTGACTATCATATCATCGATGTATACTTCCATGTTTCTTCCAATCTGGGCATCGAATACCTTGTTCATCAGCCTTTGATAGGTGGCCCTTGCATTTTTAAGCCTAAAAGGCATTCTGACATAGCAGTAGGTGCCTGTCGCTGTGATGAAGGCTGTTTTTTCTTCATCTTCGGGTTTCATCTAAATTTGATGATATCCACTAAAGGCATTAAGGAAGCTCAGAAGCCCGTATTCGGCGGTTGCGTCTACCAGCTGATCTATGGCTGGTAGAGGATAAGAATCCTTTGGGCATGCGTCATTTAAATTTCAGAAGTCGATGCACATTCAGAGCTTCTCGCTTCCTTCCCTTGTGGCGATAACGACGTTGCTAAGCCATTCAGGGTATTTCACTTCTCTTATTACCCCGGCCTCAATGAGGCGATTGACTTCGGCTTTAACGAAGGAATTCTTATGAGTTGATAGACTTCATTTTTTCTACCGAATTAGTCTGGTGTTTGGCCGTACTTTAAGATTGTGGTGAATTATGCCGGGCTCGACCCCGGGCATATCTTTCGGCGAGTAGGCAAATAGATCTTTGTTCATAAACAAGAAGGATACAAGCCTCTTTTTGTCGTCCTCGGCCAATTTTTTCCCGATTCTGGTGTTTCAGCCAGGGATCAATTTTATGTCCTCTGTTTCCACTTTTTCGAGGCTTTCAGTTTCCTCCTCTATTGCTTCCCCGTCCTTCGTGACTGCTTTTTCTTTCGCTGAAGTCTGTACTTGGATTCTTGCTAGGATTTGTCTAGCCCTTCTGAAGACCTTTCTGACTTCGGCTTGGTCAATGAAGATTTCCGCGTCTCCGTCTTTGGTTGCAAAGGTGACCGTTAGGTACTTTACGTCTGGCCAGATGTGGAAGTTGCCCTGAGTCTGCCTTCCGAGGATAGCATTGTAAGCCGACGGCACGTTTATGACAATAAATCTTGTCTTGACGGAGGCAATTAACTCTTCTTGGATATAGGGTGAGACTCCTTTTAGCATCAGAGGCAGGTCAACATATCCGAGGACCAAAAGTTCGGAAGGTTCGACGCCGAAGGTGGGGGAGCTGACTGAGCTGAGATCCTCCTTCGGAATGCCCAACTTAGGCAACAGATGGGAAAAAATGACATCGGTGTTTGAACCGTCATCGAGGAGTACCCTTTTGACATCCCAGTTTCCTATTCTTGTCGTGACAAGGAGTAGGTCGTCATGGGGGAACTTTACCGTAGATCCGTCCCTACAGACGAGCCTTCTTGATGAGTCCCCGCACTCCATTACGGAGATTTCTCTTATCTTCCTCTTCTTTTCGGCCGAGGGTATCCCAGTGGTGATGGTTTGGATAACCCCCACCGATGGTGGTAGGTTCTTTCAAGGACTTCGGTCCCTACGTCAGTCCGAGTCATACTCTTCGTCATCCCCTATCCTTTGTTCTTCTTTCCTTCCTTTTGGGGAAGGCATCCGCAAGAACCGGCGAAGTTGGCCCTATTTGATCAGGGAGTCAATATATTTCTTCAGCTGAAAACAATCCTCAGTGTCATGGCCATGGTCTCGGTGGTACTGACAGAATTTCCTCATGTTCCTCTTGTTTTCCAAGGTCATGGCCTTTGGCCTTGGAACTGTGGTTCCTTTCCTTTCTAGCGCCATGAGGATGCTAGCTCTTGTAGTGTTCAAGGGGGTGAATGTCATCAGCCTTTTCCCCCTCTGTTTTCGAGGCCTTTCTCCCTCATTCTAATGTCGAGTCTGATGGCTGGGCCCTTCGACGCGAGGGTGCTCTCCTTTTGGTCCTCCCATCCTAAGCTCCATGGCCGTCATATGCTATTCGGCCCTTCTGTAAAATTCCCCGAGGGTCTCTGGGGGATCCTTTGAAAACTCATAGAATAGTTGGGAGTCCCTTCGAAGTCCTCTAATCATCGCGGAATGCGAATTTCTAGCCGAAAGTCGGGCACGCTCAGCGCCTCTCGATTGAACCTTTCAACATAGTCGCGGATGGTCTCCCCACCTCACTAGGCTATGTCGAACATTTGTACTGGCATTTTGGCGGTTGGCCTACTGCCGATAAACTGCTGGGTAAAGGCAGTGGATAGCTCTTGAAAGCTCAACAAGCTTCCGTGGGCCAGAGAGTTGTACCATGCCGTTGCTGGACCCGAAAGTGTTACTTCGAAGCACTTGCAGAGTGTAGCGTCATCTGCGCCATGGAGTACCATGCTTCGCTTATACTTTGTCAGGTGCGCCTGAGGGTCACTTCGCCCGTCATAAGTTTCTAGGTGAGGTACCCTGAAATCGCTGGCCATGGGCGCCTCCACCACTTCTCGCACGAAAGGTGACTCTTCTCCGGTGTAAGAGTCTGACAGCCTAGACCAGACTGGCTTTCGAGAGAGTTGCCTCTCAACCTTCTCCAGTCTTCCTAGGATTTTCTCCATGAGGACAGTCGTGCTGACTTCTCCTTACTGCCGTGTGGTCGCCGGTAATGGCGAACTTCTTCTCCTCATTGGGGAGCGACTTCGGCGGTGAGGAGACTGGGACCTTTGATGAGGGGAAGCACTCCGTTGGTAAGAGGCCCTAGTCTCTTTTGGGGCTCCCCTTCTGGTAGGCCGTACCTCAACAATTCGTTTTCTATCAAGGAGGCATCAAGGGAGTCCCCGCTCCCTGAACTTTGGTGGGTGGACCTGGAACCCCTTTCCCAATGAGTAGCTGGGGGGTTGGGGCAACCTCTGATCAAGCTGTTGAGTCAATTCAGCGACGATGGAGCGTTGGAAGTCTTGTAGGAAGCTCATCGTCACTGTTACAGGGCGGTCGTCCTCCAGTATAGAAGTCTCTGCCACAGGCGGGGTGGTCGCCGGCTGAGCCTCGGGCGCAGGGGGGGATCTTGGAATCCCTTTGTCCTTTGAGGGCCGAGTCTCTACGACGGCGACATGGGAAAGAGTTCCCACAGACGGCACTAAATGGTGCCCGGTGGCAGTTTCGTCATGTAGCATGGTAGGAGCGAGGGGGACTTCTGGCGGATGAGGGCGCCTGAGGATAAGGTTTCCCAGGGGAGGGTACCTGAAATGCTTAGAAGACAGAGGTTAGGAGGTCCCCGGGGTGTGTTTCCGGGGATGAGCCTCCGATACCCAAGTCAGTATTTGAGAGATATGGAGGTAATAGATAGCAGAGAAGTATGGTCTCTTACGTGCCCAAGACCTCTGTTTACCTGGGGTGTTGATGGCCAGGGGCCTCATCGTTTATAGTCATGGTGACTGGTGGAGAGACTTCTGGGAGGAAGAATGCCTGGTGGAATGGATAGCCCGAATGAGAGTGCCTGAAAGCTCAGAAACAAAGGGTTAGGAGGCCCCCGGAGTGTTTTTCCGGGGGGGGAGCCTCCGACGCCCAAGTCAGTGGTGGCTGAGAAAAGGCAGAGGAAATAGCACAAAGGGCTGAAGAGTCTCGCCTGGTAGTTTTCTCAGAGTGTGGGAGCAGTGTTTGGCCAACCAACCAGCCTCCTGCCAAGTATTAATTCCTGGTATTTATAGGAGTGCCTAGCCCGTTCAGATCACGACACGTGTTCGGTCGGATGTTCCCTGAATTTCTAGGCGTAGGAGACAGATAACTGGTAGCAGGTTGTGCTGAGCCACGTGCTGAGATGGGCCATGATGTGATTCTGATGGCGTCCGTATGTCAGAGCGCCTATTCAGGCGACTTTATGACGTCTGTGAAAGGACGTGTCAGAGGCTTCCTTAAATGCTTCCATAAATGCTCCTGCCGTACTCCCGAGGTCCCTGGGTGAGGTCGTCCTCTAGTTCGGACAGAGCTTCTTCGGGAAACAAGCCCTCAGTTCGGGGTTTCCCAGTTTCAGGGAGTTCCGCCTTTAGGGATATCATGTTCGGCTCGCTATGTCTGGTGCCGCTTTTTCGAAGGCGATATGTTCACAACCTTGGGGGGCGAGTAGTGTCCTCGGGGTTTCCTGGCGTGCCGGGCTCGGAGCTCTTCGGCTATTTCCCGAGGTGCCTGATCGCACCTTTTCTCAGGTAGCGCCAGGTTCTTCTGGCCATCATTGTGGCAGGGAGTTCGGCCAGATAGAGGCGATAGCGTTTGGCTATCACATGCCCCCCTTTGGAAAGCCGAAGTGAAGACTTCGGTTTTGCATCTCTTTCCGAGGTTGTGTATGGGAGTTTCTTTGGAAGCTTAACATGTTCCGAGGATGCGCCTTTTGCCCGAAGATCATGGGCTCTTTGGCTTTGGCCTGTTCTTTGGTGTCTTCAAGGTGGAGCCTGTGCCGAAGATACACCTCTTGCCCGAAGGTCATGGGCTATTCGGCCATAGCCTGTTTCTTGGCATCCTCGAGGTGGCCTGCTCTTTGTTTCTGCAGGTCTGTTTGGCCAAGCGTGTCAGTCTGAGCGGCGCGTCCCAGTTTCATCCCAGTTTTCCAGGGATGTCAGAAGACGTGTCCAAGCTTTCAAGGGATGTTTGGAGGACGTGTCCCCCATTTTCGCGCAGCGGTTGACACATGGCGCTTTGCCATTGGTGGAGAGTCGCGTCGGTTACAGAGGGCGCGCCTTTTCAGGTGCAGAGAGCAGTTACGGCGACGGTTCACCTCCAAAGGGTACTTATGACGATGTTTCGGTTACCCATCTCTGGCTTATAAATAGCCCACTCCATCATAAGTTCCTTTTGCTTTCTCTTCTGCTCTTCTCTCTGCTTTGCCCCTGTTCTTGCACTTTCTTGCTTTCTGTGGCGGAGCTACCTTAATCAGAGCTTTTTTCCAGCCAGCTTTCACGACGGCGTCCTCAGATTTTGGCAAATCTTTCGGTGGGTTTTTGTTTTTCAGAGCGCTTTGATCCCTGTGTTCTTTTGAGTTTTTCTCTGGGAACTATTTTCTTCCATTTTCAAACTCGTTTTTATGTCGAAAATGCCCATTCCTGAGAGCTGGCAGCCTCTTTTAGCCCATCCTTGTTGCACCACCCCTGAAAAGTTAGAGAGGTGGAAGAAAAAATTCTTTCTTCCCTCTTACGCCATTACTAGGCTGCCTCGTTCTGGCCATTATGCTTTTTCAAACCACAGTAAGGAGGTTACCGTTTTCCGAGCCCAGCTGAAGCCCGGTCTTCGGTATCCTCCCCCGAAGATGGTGTGCGAGTTCTGCAAATTTCATGGCATTGCTGTGAACCAGCTTCCCCCGAACTCGTTCTGCTATTTTAACGCCTACCTCTGCATGTGTGGCGTCTTCGGGATAGAACCCAATTTCAGAATCTTTATGCAGTATTACAAGCTCTCTGTGGTCCCGAAGGGTGGCTTCTATTTCATGCTACCTCGGGGATCCGGGAGCAAGAAATTCATGTTCACCTTCGCCACTAAAGATAGCTGGCGGGGATGGCAACAGAAGTTTTTCTTCATGAAGATTGACGAGGCCTGGTCGTACGTTCCGACCAAATGGGCTCAGGGAACACTGGATGTGGACGTTGCTGATCCGAGGATGCTGCTGACCCCAGAGTTAGCTCCCTTGTTCGCGGATTTCGACGCCCGCATTCGGGCTGTCTCTGACTGGGATCCCGAGGTCGTTCCGCGCGCCCTTTACCCTTTTCCAATCAACTGGAAGTTGATGACCGAAGAGGTCCTTCGGGAGCTAAAGGTGGTAAAGGAGCACGAGACTGACCTCGAGATGCCAGCTCCTGCCATTGCCGGGAAGGATTCCTGGTTGGTCAAGCTTCTTAAGGAGGAAATTTCTTTTGAAGCGCTTGCCGAAAGTGAGTTATCTTCTACTCCTTTACTGTTCTTTCCTCGGACTTACGCTGATGTTTCTCTCCTTTTTCAGAGATGGGCGACGAGACTGCCGCCTATTACAAGTCCCTTTTCACCGGCCAAGTGGAGAAGGGCGATCAGACGAAGAAGGCGTCTTCCCGAAGGCGGAAGTCTACTAGCGCGGGGCCTTCGAGGAAACGGGCAAAGAGAGCTGCCCATGCTCCTCTAGAGGAAATTCCTAAGGAGACTGCCGAGGAGCCTGGGGCAGCCGAGATTCCGGAGTTTGAGGCTGCTGCTTCCGAGGTCCCTTCAACCGACGTCCCTCCTCAGAGTCCTACCGCGTCACAGGCCCTCCTTGATGTAGTGGTAGAAGTACCTTTTTCCAAGGAGCGGCGCAAGCGGAAAGGCAAGGGCATTTCGGCCGAGGACTCCGAGGACGTTGTTGTCGAGGTTCCGCCAGGTTTGTTTCCAGACAAAGTGTACTTCCTTTGTTTTTTCTGGATTGGCTTCTTTGTCTTTAATCTCCTTCTCATTCTTATCATGCAGGGGAGTTGACTACCCCTGGCTGGGTGGCCGAACATGCTCGGAAATGAGCTCTTCGGGATGCCAAAATCCTGCAATGGAAGATACCCAAGGAGCCTTTCTGGACGTTCACGGAGGACATGAATATGTACTCCGAGGACGTTCCTCAAATGGCTAAGGAAATTTCGAAGGGGGTGCTCACCGAGGCCTCCTTCAAGGCTATAGCGGCGGCCCATCCGGGGGATAACACCCTCGCCGCAAAGATCACCGAGCACGCTGAGTTGACTACCCCTGGCTGGGTGGCCGAACATGCTCGGAAACGAGCTCTTCGGGATGCCAAAATCCTGCAATGGAAGATACCCAAGGAGCCTTTCTGGACGTTCACGGAGGACATGAATATGTACTCCGAGGACGTTCCTCAAATGGCTAAGGAAATTTCGAAGGGGGTGCTCACCGAGGCCTCCTTCAAGGCTATAGCGGCGGCCCATTCGGGGGATAACACCCTCGCCGCAAAGATCACCGAGCACGCTGCTCAGGTATATCCTTCACAGCTCTTTCCCTTCAATTTTTTCCTAAGTGTTTGGCTCTTACTGACCTTGCGTTTAATCTTTTTGCAGCTGATGGGGTACGCCGCCTTCCTCCGAGTTCGGGTGGCCAGGGAGGTTGCTTTTTGAACTTTGGCCACTCAAACCATGAATGAGACGAGGACCGCATTCGTGGAGTCGGTCACCAAAAACCAGCAGCTGAAAGAGGCTGCTGAGAAAGAAGTAGCTGCCCTTCGGGAGGAGTTCCGGAAGGAAAAAGAAGAACTTCAAAAGGACTCCTCCAGGAAGATCGCTGACCTCGGTGACCAAATAAAGAGGATGCTCGCCGCCAACGAAGATCTTCTCCAGCACAAGGTTGGTTCTGACGGCCGTATAGTGTCGTTGACGTGTGAGAATAACGCTATCCGGGCCGAGGTCGAGTCGTTGAAGAAGGAGCCGAATGGGGAGGAGCAGATAAAGGCGCTTGAGGAAGAGGTCGCGGATCTGAAGGAGGAGCTTGACGACCTCGAGTTTGAGAAGAACAAGTCTGATCAGATGAGCAAGGTCGCGTTCCAGGACGGCTTCTGCCTTGCTCGGCACCAGGTTCTCCAGAGGTTCCCAGATCTGGACCTCTCTTTTCTAGAGGGTCTAAACATTCCTGGGGGACCTCGGTGGAAATGGTCCAAGGTCGAACATCTGAAACTTCCTCCTTCAATTCCAGCGCCGAAGTTGATGGAAAAGGGCGGGCAGATGAGTGGCTCTCGGGACGCCACGAACCCTTAGCCAATTTTAGGGCCCCTTTTCCTTCCCTTCTATTTTGTAATCCTTCTTCGGGCAGTTCTTTATTTTAAAGCAGCTTTGCTCTTAATGAGGATTTTTTGGCTAAGTCTTTTCTTGCAAGTTTCTTCATTTCCATTGTTCCGAACACGTTCGCTCAAGAGACTTCGGAAAACCTGCGATTAAAGAAACTTTTTTACCTTCCTTTGTCCCGAGTGCGCTTGCTCGTAAGACTTTTTGGAAGGCCTGAAAAAATTTGACTAAGTCCTTTTGCAGGCTTTTGCATTTCCAATTTACCCCGAACATGATTGCTCAAAGGACTTCGGAAACCTTCAGTCAAAATTTTTTGTTTTTCCAGTTGTCCCGAGCATGTTTGCTCAAGGGACTTCGAAAAACCTTTCGCGAGATTTTTCACTTCCCATTTTCCCGAGCATGTTCGCTCAAGGGAGTTCAGAAAATTATCTCTGCGCTGGCTATGGCGAGTACTTCTGTGAGATTTTTGTTTTCCATCTTTCCCGAGCGTGATGGCTTAAGGGACTTCGGAAAGTCATATCTACGCTTTATCATGGCGAGCACCTTTGCGGAATTCTGTTTTGCATAATTTCTGTACACTTAAGAATTTTTCTCAAGGCCATTCTGTACAACATAACTCCTCCGCTCAACCTTAAGCGTAGAATTTTTTCAAGGCGTCTGAGTGCCAAGTGTTCTTCAATTCTACGCCTTCGGCGTCGCCAAGCTTGTACACGCCTTTTCGTACTTCGTCGAGAACCAGATAGGGTCCTTCCCAGTTTGCGCGAAGTACGCCATGGGATGGCCTTCGGGGTGCGAAGTCGGCCTTTCGGAGAACGAGGTCTCCCTTCTTGATTTCTTTTGGCTTGGCCCGTAAGTTTACAGCCGCGGCCACTCTTTGCTGAAAAGCTTTTCTTCTCAGCTCGGCTATTTCTCTGTGTTCGGCCACAAGATCGAGATTGGTTCTCAGGCCGAGGTCATTACCACCTTCATCAAATACTTGCACCCATACTGAAGGTTGAACTACCTCTAGTGGGATAATGGCCTCTGTTCCGAAGACGAGTGAGAAAGGAGTCTCCCCTGTGGCTCTTCGGGGCGTCGTTCGGTAGCTCCATAATACACTTTGGAGTTCTCCTGGCCATTTCCCTTTGGCTTCCCCTAGTCTCTTTTTCAGGCCATCTTTTATGGTCCTGTTCGATACTTCCACCTGCCCGTTGCTTTGGGGGTGAGCTACTGGGGCGAAGTGCATCTTTATTCCGAGGTCGCTGATGAATTCTTGGAAACCTTTGTCTGTGAACTGGGATCCATTATCAGCTACTAGTACCCTCGGTATGCCAAATCTGCATACGATGTTCGTCCATAGGAACTTCTGCACTTCTTTTGCCGAGATAGTTGCTAGTGGTTCTGCCTCCACCCACTTTGAGAAATAGTCCACTGCTACAACGCAGAATTTCACGCCTCCGGGTGCTGTGGGGAGTGGCCCAATAAGGTCTATACCCCAGACTGCGAAGGGCCAAGGATAGTCTGCCGAAGTTACCATTTCCGAGGGTGTCCTCTGGATTTTCGCGTGTCTCTGGCAGCTACCACATTTCCGGGCGAACTGTCTTGCGTCCTTTCTCAGGGTAGGCCAGAAGTATCCTTGGCGGAGTATCACTGCTGCCAGGGCATCAGTTCCAATGTGTGAACCACACATGCCTTCGTGAACTTCTTCAAGGACCATTTCAGTATCCTTTTCATCCACACATCTTTGCAGCGGATTCGCATATCCCTGCCGATATAACTCTTCACCAATCAGGAAGAATCTTTCGGGGCGTCTTCGCAGTCTTGCAGCATCGCCGGGGTCTTCGGGGAGCAAATTCTCTGCGAGGTATCTTTTTATTGGGTCTTTCCATCCTATTCCCGAGGTCGTCATGCTCAGCACTGAGATGCTCGGATGGTCTAGCACCTCGGTATATGTTTTCAACTTCGCCAAGCAATCTGCCTCAGTGTTATTCAGCCGAGGTACATTTTCGATCCGTACGGCGTCAAACTCTTGGATGAGCTTTGCTACTAGCTCATGATATTTTGCCAAAATTGGGTCCTTCGCCCCATAATCTCCTGCCGTCTGCCGAACTACAATCCCGCTATGAGGGCTTCATACTCAGCTACTTTGTTGGTGACGTTGAAGCTGAACTTGATAGCCTTCATTACCTCCAGGCCTTCGGGGCCCCTGATAATACGCCTTGAGCTTTTATGGCCTTCCGAGGCTCATACGTAATTTCGTGTTCGCCCAGCTCTATGCACCACTTGGAGAGCCTTCCCGAATGATCTACTCTCTTCATGACATCCCGTAGTGGCAGACTACTTCGGACGATGATGGGGTGAGCCTGAAAGTATGGTCGCAGCCTTCTCCCTGCAAGCACCAAGGCGTATATAGCTTTTTGAAGCAAAGGGTACGTGACTTCGGCGCCATGTAGGGACTTGCTGACATAGTAGACCGGCCATTGCTTTGACCCTTCTTTTTTCACGAGGACCGAGCTCACAGCTTTTTCTGTGACGGCGAGGTACAGTACGAGGGGCTCTCCCCCCCGAGGTTGTCGCAGAGTCGGCAGGCTGGCCAGGTAGACTTTGAGTTCTTCCCAGGCCTTTTGGCAATCTTCATCCCAAGGATGATCATTTCTTCCGAGGTCGCCTTCCATTTTTGTTGCCTTTGTGAGGACTTTGAAGAAAGGTCTACACCTATCTCCGTACCTGGAAATAAACCTGCTCAGAGAGGTTATTCTTCCGGTGAGTCTCTGCACATCTTTGACTGTGGCAGGAGTTCGGAACTCAAGTAGAGCCTTAATCTTCTCGGGGTTAGCGTCGATGCCTCTTTCGGATACCATGTACCCAAGGAATTTTCCCGAAGTCACCCCGAAGATGCATTTTTCAGGATTAAGGCGGATCCCGAAGGCTCTGAGCTTTTGGAAGGTTTCCTCTAAATCTGCAACGTGGTAGCTAGGCAGCTTGCTCTTGACTATCATATCATCAACATACACCTCCATGTTTCTCCCCATTTGGTCTTTGAAGACCTTGTTCATCAGCCTCTGGTAGGTGGCTCCTGCATTTTTGAGCCCGAATGGTATCCTGATATAGCAGTATGTTCCTCCCTCGGTGATGAAGGCAGTCTTTTCTTCATCTTCGGGGTCCATCCTTATCTGATGGTAGCCACTGAAGGCGTCTAGGAAACTTAGGAGCCCATATTCAGCAGTTGAATCTACCAGTTGATCTATTGGCGGCAGAGGGTATGAGTCTTTCGGGCAAGCATCGTTCAAGTTTCTGAAGTCGATGCACATCCGGAGTTTGCTGCTACCTTCTTTTGTGGCGATGACCACGTTGCTTAACCATTCGGGGTACTTGACCTCCCTGATAACTTCAGCATCTAGGAGACGCTGGACTTCGGTTTTGACACAGTTGCTTTTGTGGGCTGAGATGCTTCATTTCTTTTGCCGGACAGGCCTTGCTTCCGGACTAACTTTGAGGCTGTGCTGTATTATGCCAGGGTTTACCCCCGGCATACCTTTTGGCAAGTAGTCAAACAGATCTTTATTTTCCAGCAGAAAGGATACAAGTTTTTCTTTGTCACCTTCGGCTAAGCTTTTCCCTATTCGGGTATATTGACCTGGGACAAGTTCTATTGTTTCCATTTCTGTTTTGGCGAGATCTTCTTCTTTGCCTTTTTCTGGTGCCCTTGCCTCCATCGTTTGCCCGAGGTTGTTGCCGGAGCTTTTCGCGCTTTCATAAACACCTTTCTTACCTCGGCTTGGTCTATGAACACCTCTGCATCTCCATCCTTGGTGGCGAATGTGATAGTCAAGTACTTCACATCAGGGCGAATATGCAGCTTCCCCATTGTCTGCCTTCCAAGGATGGCGTTGTACGAGGACGGGACGTTCATGACGATGAATCTCGCCATTGTGGAGGCGTACAACTCAGCTGCTACGTTCACCGAAGTCCCTTTCATCATCAGCGGGAGGTTGATCCATCCGAGGACGGGAAGTTCAGATGGTCCAACCCCGAAAGTGGGCGAGGTGACAGGCTTCAGTTCGCTACTGGAGATGCCCAAGCTTGGCAGCAGGTGCGAGAATAGGACGTCAGCATTTGAGCCATCATCAAGCAACACTCTTTTGACGTACCAGTTCCCTATTCTCGCCATAATCAGCAGCGGATCTTCATGGGGGAAGGCGACGGTGGAGCCATCTTTGCGAGCCAGCTTCTTTGATGGACTTTGATACTCCATGACAGCAATTTCTCTAGCTTTCCGCTTTCTTTCCGAGGATGGGAGCCCCGTGGTGATTGTTTGGATAACCCTTGCCAGAGGTGGAGGGCGCCTTTTTGGACTTCGGTTTCTCTGCCTGTCGGAGTCATAGTCCTCATCTTCAGCCCTTTCTTCCTCCATTTTTCTGCCTTTCGGGGATGGCATCCTCAGGTACTTCCGAAGTTGGCCCTGTTTTATCAGCGACTCTATGTACTTCTTCAGCTGGAAGCAATCTTCGGTGTCATGACCGTGGTCGCGATGAAACTGGCAGAATTTCTTGGCATTCTTTTTGTTACCGGTGGTCAAGGCCCTTGGTCGCCGAATCTGCGTCCCTTGCCTTTCCAGCGCCATGAGAATGTTGGTCCGTGAAGTGCTCAATGGTGTGAAACTTTGAGGTTTCCTTCCTCGCATCCTCCGAGGTTGTCCTGCGTGTTCGGTAGGATGCCGAGCTTGTTGACTGGACTCTTCGGTGCGGTGGTGATCAGACTTCGGCCCAGCCATTCTTAGTTCTTCGGCAGTCATATGCTGTTCTGCTCTTCGGTAAAGTTCTCCGAGGGTCTCCGGGGGGTCTTTTGAGAACTCGTAGAACAGCTGTGAGTCTCGCCGAAGGCCTCGTGTCATGGCAAGAATGCGGATTTCGGGCCTGAAGTCTGGGACGCTCAAAGCTTCCCTGTTGAATCTTTCGAGATAGTCTCGGATGGTTTCTCCATTCCTCTGCTCTATGTCGAACATCTGCACAGGCATCTTCGCCGTAGGTCGGCTCCCAATGAACTGCTGGGTGAAGGCTGTGGACAACTCCTGGAACTCAGTGATGGTTCCTGAAGGCAAGGAATTGTACCACGCCGTGGCTGGCCCTGTGAGGGTGACTTCGAAGCACTTGCACATGGTAGCGTCGTCATCACCGTGCATTATCATGCTGCGTCAGTACTTCGTCAGATGGGCCTGTGGATCAGTACGGCCATCATAAATCTCCAACCGAGGTACTCTGAAGTCACCTGGCATGGCTGCCTCAACAACGGCCTGAATAAATGGCGAGTCATCTTCGCAGCACGTTCCCGAGAGTCTGGCCCAAACGGGTTTTCTGGCCACTTGTTTCTCCACTCTGTCCAGCCGTGCTAGTATCCTCTCCATCAGCACTGTGGCGCTAGGGCCTTCTTCATGGAATGGAGATCGCCGGCGCCTCTTCGGGGGGTGAGTTCGGCGCTGAGGGGACAAGGACCTCGCCTCAGGCGACGAACTGCTTCGCTGTGAGACTCTCGGTCGCTTGGACCCGGTTTGTCCCACAGGCCGTTTCCCGAGGGCTATATTTTCTGTGGATGATTTTTCGCGAGGGTCTCCACTCCCCGAACTGCGATGTGTAGACTTGGTGCTTTTCTCCCGAGGGCGTGTCGGTGAGGGGGGTCTCTGGGCCTGTGCTTGCTGTGGCCACCTTCGGTCGATCTGCTGGGTCATTTCAGACACGACCGAACGCTGAAAGTCCCTCAAGAAGCTCATGGTGATTACCAGAGGGCGGTCTTCCTCAGGCGCAGAAGTCCCTGGGAGTGTTTGCTCAACAGCCGGTTGTATCTCAGGCGCGGATGGGGACTTCGGGAGCCTCTTGTCCTTAGAACGCCGAGTCTCAACGACGGCGATCTCAGAGCGGGTTCCCACAGACGGCGCCAAATGATGGCCAGGGGCCTCATCGTTTATAGTCATGGTGACTGGTGGAGAGACTTCTGGGAGGAAGAACGCCTGGTGGAATGGATAGCCCGAAGGAGAGTGCCTGAAAGCTCAGAAACAAAGGGTTAGGAGGCCCCCGAAGTGTTTTTCCGGGGGGGGGAGCCTCCGACGCCCAAGTCAGTGGTGGCTGAGAAAAGGCAGAGGAAATAGCACAAAGGGCTGAAGAGTCTCGCCTGGTAGTTTTCTCAGAGTGTGGGAGCAGTGTTTGGCCAACCAACCAGCCTCCTGCCAAGTATTAATTCCTGGTATTTATAGGAGTGCCTAGCCCATTCAGATCACGACACGTGTTCGGTCGGATGTTCCCTGAGTTTCTGGGCGTAGGAGACAGATAACTGGTAGCAGGTTGTGCTGAGCCACGTGCTGAGATGGGCCATGATGTGATTCTGATGGCATCCGTATGTCAGAGCGCCTATTCAGGCGACTTTATGACGTCTGTGAAAGGACGTGTCAGAGGCTTCCTTAAATGCTTCCATAAATGCTCCTGCCGTACTCCCGAGGTCCCTGGGTGAGGTCGTCCTCTAGTTCGGACAGAGCCTCTTCGGGAAACAAGCCCTTAGTTCGGGGGTTCCCAGTTTCAGGGAGTTCCGCCTTCGGGGATATCATGTTCGGCTCGCTATGTCTGGTGCCGCTTTTCCGAAGGCGATATGTTCACAACCTTGGGGGGCGAGTAGTGTCCTCGGGGTTTCCTGGCGTGCCGGGCTCGGAGCTCTTCGGCTATTTCCCGAGGTGCCTGATCGCACCTTTTCTCGGGTAGCGCCAGGTTCTTCTGGCCATCATTGTGGCAGGGAGTTCGGCCAGATAGAGGCGATAGCGTTTGGCTATCAGGTGTTTTCCGGATGTTTATAGAAGGGCGAACAGCAGTAGTTCTCCTCTTGTGGCCGTCCCAGATCATGACATGTGTTTGGTGGGATGCGATCCACGTCTTCGGGGGTTGATGGGACACCCATCCGGTCATAGGCCGCAGGGCTAGGAGCCTAGGTGACCCGAGAGTGGCGTGTAAGAGTGTCCCTGCAAGCGGCATGTCAGAACGTGTCCGAGAGTGGCGTGTCAGGGATGTGTCAGAGGCTCCTTAATTGCTCATGTCGTACTGCCGAGGTCCCTTTTGGTAGAAGAGACCTCTTTGGAGAAGGACTCGTCTTCCAAGGTTTCTTTAGTATCGCAGGAGTATATTTCCTGAGGGTGACCTTCCGCAGGGACACCCCTACTTCCGAGGATGGCTTAATCGTCCCCCCGATGCTGGCACTGTCATTTCCTAGAACGGAGAATTGCCGAGGTCAGATTTGGGAGGTTGAACATCCTTCTTTCCGCCATGGCGGGTGGTTTCTCCTCCAAGGTTGGTGCTTTGTCCGAACCTATGGGTTCGGAGAGTGATGGGCACCTCGGCTATCAGGGGGCAAAACGGTAATTCTGCATCCCGAAGAGTCAGGCTGAGTCCTAAGAGTTAAAAATGAGTTTCTAAATCTTAACTTCTACTTTTAACTCAAGTTTAGTTAAAATAAACAAGATTTAACTAAGTTTGATTAAAGTTACTAAAAGGAGGGTACTTATTTGTAACTTTTTAATTAGTTTGGTGGCTTGGGTTTTAAAAGAGTTTATAAGTTGGTAAAGGTGAGGGATGGCTTCCATTTGCTTCCTGAACCCTAGCTCATCCTTCTCTCTATCAATTCTTCATCAATTTAAGCTCAAAACCAAGAGATTTTCATGATAATGGAAGCCACCAAGGGTGTTTATGCCAAATGGAGCTTGTTCCAAGTGGAATTTCAAGTTTTTTGGAGCTTGGAACCATGTTTTCCACATCCCCTATTTTTTATGTGAGGTAACTTGTGATTTCTTGGTTATTTCTTGTTTAGGAAGTGATTAGATGCTTGGGTTTTAGTTAGAAGTTAGTAGTTTTGTGTCTTATGCCTTTGTTTGCTTAGAACATAGGTAGACTTTGAGGAACTTGGTTTTTCTTGGAAGACTAGATTGATTCTTACTTTTGGATTGAAACTAAGGTAAGGGAGTTATGTTTTCAAGCTTGATTAATGCTATTGGATAGAGTTTGTTTGATGAAATCAAGTTTTTTTGGCAATAGCATTAGTTAATGGTCTGGTTTGATCATGGTTAGTGCGTGGCTTGATTAGAATGATGTTTTAATGCATCATAGGAATTCTTGTGATGGTTAGTTGTGGTCTCTACAACGTGTACTACATGTATGTGAAGTGTCCATGTATGTTTGATATGTTTAGGAAGTGTCCAAAGTTCATAATAGCAAAACTAGAAATTTTCTTGGCACTTTGTAGGATTGGCGACGCGTCACCAATCTATACAAATTCTCACGATGCGTCGCCAATACCTCCAAAATAGGTAGCTCGTCGACAATTGTGGCGACACGTCATTGCGACAGCATTGACACCCAGTTTTGTTTTTTTCATAACTTTTCACTCGGGTGTCTAATTGAGTCGATTCCAGATTCCACGTAAAGCTAAGAGGGAGTATTATCACTTACATCCCTTTACCACACCTAGAATGCCCCAGATTTAAAGGTATTTTAGTTTAAAGTGAAGACATGTTTGGCCATAATATAGGACCATTAGTTGGGTGCAAGGTTTAGTCCCATCAAAAGCCTAGTTGGGCCTTTGTATTTATGGCTCGGTTGTGGGAACTTTTGTGCCCCTAGGTGGGTTCCAAAGAACCTAGTAAATGAGTCCATCTATGATCATTACCACTCCACTAGTGTGAACCAAGTAATGGTGGATAGATGAGCACCATGGATGAAGGCTTAGTGCATTTGTTGCCTAGCCAAGCTATGTCTTGAGGTACAAGTGAAAGCCTAGTGCATCCTTGGTAAGTTTAATGGGTGGAGGCTTAGTACACAAGTGACCTAGTCAAGTCTAAGGACTTGAGGCACTATGTGGAGACCTAGTACACCTAATAGATTTCTTACAGCGCAAGCAAAGAGCATTCACCATGTTCACCTACACAACAACTAAGGGAAGGGTACATTATTGCGTCAGTTAGTAAGCTAACGCTTACTAGAAGTGAGTTAGTGGCCAGAACTCGCTAGGCACGGAATGACGCCTCGTGAAAAGGATTAGGATGAGGAGAGGTCCCAAGGGACCTAGGTATATGCACATATATTAGACCCTTAGGCTGCAAACGTGTGCAACAGGTTTCATATCCTTGTATATGTGGAGTCCTCAAGATTTTTCTTACAGGTTGAAGACCCTTTACTAAGAATCTTTGATTCTCACTCCCTTATTTTTTGTTGTGCAGTTTTGGGCATCATCGAGCTAATGACCGTTAAAGGTTGTTGAACTAGGCTTGTGAGCAGGTATTTGAATCTTTATGATTCTAGTTTGTGGGTTGCTTGTTGGTTAAGTTATTGTACTAACTACAGTCCTCTTTTTAGCCTACAAAGGCTAGTAAAGTATAAGGGAAGGCTTGTGAAGCTTGCGACTGGGAGTTTGATCTAAGGTAGAGGCCTTTCTGGATCTCAGTACAGTCGTTCAGTGTATAGTTCTCATACACTAGTTTGCCTCCAATGGTCACGTTTGAGTAGTTTACTCTAGAGTCACTTTTGAGTGCGAGCATAATCTACTCTTGTTTGGATGCTTACACACAATTGATTATGTGTAGTTAATTCCACTTAATTGCTTTGAATGCTTTGACAGTTTTGATAGTTGTTTCTATCAAAATATGCCATGGTATTGTTTCAAACACCATTTCCTTATTTTATTGATTAAGTCAAAGCATAAACTCAGGCATGATTGCATAGTAGGATTAAATAAATAGAAGCATGAAGGTTTTAACTAGTGCGCACTTAATCAATTAGCCAATTGCGATTAGTGTAGGACAAGTTCCCATATGCTTCCTAGGCAGGCTCACAAGGGGTCATGTCAGTCACTCTTTGCATTAAAAGTTAATTCACCACTCATCATCCTGGTACTCGGCTTCTCATCAAAAAGTAAATGATGCCATATGATCCTAGTTTATGAGCTCACGCTTAATGACAACTTGCAAATGCTCTGCTTAGTCGTAAATGCCCATAATGAATGCTCTAGAAGATGAAATTTTTATTGTGGTGTCATCAAGGGAATCAAATATCTCCATAGGTTAGATCCGTCAATAATTCACGATGACTTGAAGCCGAGTAATGTTCTATTGGGTGGGTCTCTATATACCAAGATTGGGAATTTTGGACAAATGAGGTTGAAAATGAAGGGGAACCCTAGGAAGCTAAAGTATGTGCTCTTGAGGTTATAGGTCATTTATATAAATAAAGAATGTGACTATTGCTTTGATTAGTCAAATTTAGGGGTGGGCTAGTCATCGGAGATTGTTAAGGTGGTGACGTAGTTGCCCTATTTGCCCTATTCCCTATGAGTCAATTGGGAACAAGGAGGCAATAGCAGTGTGGTGTACAATGACAAAGTGTAGTAATAACAACAAATTTTGTGAAGGCAAAGGGACAAGATGAGGAGGATGGAAGGCTTATCTGGATGAGTCTAAAATAAGAGTATACTTCTTATGACAAATTAAAAGAGATCAATAGTGCTTTTGTAATTATTTCATCAATATGTCTGAGCAAATGACCTAACCTGCAAGCTTTTGCAAAGTTCAGGGTTAACATTTACTAAGTACTGAGTTCTGGACTAATTCGCATGAATTGTCAAAGTTCAAGGGCTAAATATATATTCAGGCCTAAATAAATAGTTGAAGTGTTAAAAGAAAGGCCTAAAGCTATTTTTGGTCCTCAAACTCGAACAACTCAAATAGTTAGCCCTCTGAACATCAACTCAGTCCAACTCACCCCTTTAACTTGAAAAAATGGTACAGTTTAGTCCTTTTCACCCTTATGTTTATCCTGTGGCCTTGCTTTTCTTAACGGCACTTGTTTGCTGTTATCGTTCTGAGGAGAGGGCAGAGCCTCCTTTGCTATCACCACCGTTGACCATGACCGGAAGTCCACCTCTCAGAGCAATGCTCCTCCATTTTCTCCCTCTTCACCCTTCGCCCTTTAACGATGGCCTCTCATCCCTCACCGAATTTGATCATGCCGCCCTCCGTTTCCTCTCCTACCCCTCCGCCTACTTTACCTCAGTCCTCCGCTTTGTCACCCACGTCCGGTTCTGGCTTTGATCCCTTCTGCATTTGGCTCTACTACACCTTTGCCTCCTTTGATTCCCATTTCTGCTGCCTTGTCCTCTTTTTCCTGCCCCTTCGAGGCCTTTCACCAATCAATTACTTTGTTCAAATTCTGTTAATCATCATTCCTCAAAACTTCCTTTACCAATACGAGCTTTTCTAGCTTTATTAACACCAGATACAAGCAATTACACCCGTGGGCTTCATGGAATTACAAAAATATACCAGTTCGTGAGAAATGGTAGTGAGTTTCTTAGTTTTGTGAATCATAATTTAGTCATGTTTCAGTGTTTGTTTATTTTTCTCTTGACTGCTTTTTTTCTGAATATGCTACCGCTTGTTTTTTGGAGACAAGCAACTTTGATTAATTGGAAATTAACTGGGTCTTGTGTTCTGTCTTCTTTGGAATGTTGGAACTTGATAATTGATATAGCTTGTAGGTGCTTTTATTTTGGCGAATTTGTTTGTGATCTGCTTACTGAAATCAAAATATGGCCTTTGTTTTGTTCTATTTAGAGGTTAAAGTTTCAAGAATTTTGATTTCTGGGTTGGGTTTTAGGTTCTGGTGATTGGAATAATGAGTTTAGGTCTTTTTCGGTTTTTTGTTGGCTTGTGATTGTTTCATGCTTTATGGAACAGGATTTTGGAGATGATTTTAAAGGAGATGGCTGAGTCAAGGCATCATGGTGGGTGGGGGTGGCCTTTTCAAGTTGGTTGACTGTGTTGTTTCCGATCAAAGGATGATTGCTGGACTCTTCAGGCCAAGGCAACCTTCAAGGTGTTATGGCTAGTGTTTGTTTTGTTTTCAAGCTGTCACGTGATGAGCACATTTACTAGATGGGGTAAAGTGTCCCGTATTTCAAGTTCAGGGGTGGGTTGGACTAAGTCATAGTTTATGAGGTAAAATGTCTGGGTCAAATAAGTTCAGGGACCAAAAGTGCCTTTAGGCCTAAAAGAAATGGGTTGAGATATCAAACCAGGCTCAGGGTCGACAGATTTTTTGATTTAACGTCAAAAGCAATGAAGTTGTTACTCGTGCCAGTACAAGGTTTAACTATTTGCTTCTCTATTGATCTCACATCTTACATGTGTCAAGAACAAAGAACACACATTAATTTTTGCGGCCAAGGCAATGACAAAGAATTATTCAGGTAACCCAACAATCTCAAACAACTATATATATGTAGTTGACGACAAACATAATATAGCAAACGCAATAGGAGATGCGGGTGATCGGAGAGCGATTAGGAGATGGAAAATCTTCTTCTCCTTGGCTTCATAACGTCGGCGGCGATGCCGTCTTCGAGATGCGAGGTGTCCTTGGAGCCATGGCGGAAAGGGTTGAGCTTGCCCAGAGTCTTGGACATGGAGGAGAAGAAGGTCGACTTTCTCGACGGCGCTCCTCTGGAGGAGGTGGCCTGATTCTTCTGCATGTCCGAGATGTACATCTTCATCTTCATCAGCTCTGTCCTCAGCACCTCGTTCTCCCTCATCAGCGACACATCCGCCTGAAGCTGCTTCCTCGTCGACGCCGCGTTGTTACCCTGGTTATTCATAGATTCCTCGCTGCCGGCGCCGCCGCTTCTAAGCTTCAGCTTATCGTAGTACAAAGCGTGGAGCACCATTTGAACCGGAAGCCGCTTGTTCTGCGACGCGTGGAGCCGAGCTTCGTATGAAAGCTTCAGGGGATCCATGGAACTGCAAGCTTTCTCCCGCTCGATCTCGTCCAGCTTCGGGTGTGCCTTGAGGTAGATGTCGATGGCGCGATACAGATCATCGTCGACTTTTCTGGCCGTTTTGGGGATGAGATTGGCGACGCCGTTGAACTTGGAGATGCTGAGGTCAGGGCAGGTCGCGATCTCCCCCAAGAAAGCGTCCACCGTCTTGGTAACCCTCTGCATCGCTCCGGAGAAGACGTCCC
The DNA here is from genome assembly GCA_039654915.1 of Aquilaria yunnanensis. Taxonomy (NCBI): domain Eukaryota; kingdom Viridiplantae; phylum Streptophyta; class Magnoliopsida; order Malvales; family Thymelaeaceae; genus Aquilaria; species Aquilaria yunnanensis. Next base: position 41,404,529 of record CM077599.1, on the reverse strand, counting down.
TCCTCATGTCTCCGCCGTTGAACACCGCCACGCTCTTCTCCTTCTCCACGAAACCGGATATGATCTTCCTCACGCTCTCTAAATCCAATAGCCGGTCGCCGTCGTAGGTGAAAGTGATAACCAGAAGGTCGTCCACCGTCACGTGCTCCAGGATTGCGGAGATCTGCTTCTCCAGCTCGTTCTTGCAGGAGGCGGAGGCTTTAAGAAAGATGGCGGAGCGGAGGAGGCAACAGAGGAAGTGGATGGGAAACGCTGCCTTCTCCGCCGGAAGCAAGGAAACGAGAGATTGCAAGAGGTCACGCTGCTGGATCCGGAGATCGGAGTCGGCAGCGTCGGAGAAAGTCGTGCCGTTGCCGGAGTGGTCCCGGACCAAATCACGGAGCCATCTCTCAGCGTAGGCAATCATAGTGCTGGCCAGCGTCAAGGTCTTGGCGCCTCGTAGCTTCATCGCCGTGATGACCCTCGAGAAGAAGTTTATTTCCAATATGGACAGCTCCTCCGTCCACCAGTTCGGCGGCGATCGGCAAGGGAAGTTAGCCTCGTTGTACGCCTAAAACCATCGTAAGTGAAACTAGTCAAAACTTGTACCGGAAAATATAAGATTCAAATCAACAAAAATTATATCAAACCTTGGTGCTGGCTACTTCTACACATCTTTGGACGATGTTGAGGTCCTCCGCGATGGGGAGGAGGCACTGGCACGATTTGAGGACGACGACAGCGCCAGAGAGGCTGGACAAGGCGACCTGAGAGAGGAAGTCCTCGGTGCGGCCAGCGAGGTTATTGTCACAATATTTGTCGTTCATCTGGAGATAGTGGGCGGCGCAGCGGAGGGCGGCGACGTTATGGACGGTGATCTCGAAGTTGACGCCGTAGCAGAACTTGGCGGCCTTCTCGAAGATCTCCGGACCTCCGGGAATGTCGGAAAGGTTGATCCTGGTCAAGTCGTCTTCCTTAGAATCCACGATCAGCTTCCTAATGTAGTTGCTCTTCGCCACCAACATGAACTTGTGAAGCGAAAACTTGGCCTCCCCCACTTCCACGACCACGTCCGTCGGAATTTCTTGAGAGAAAACCCTGCAAATGTCCGATACCCTAAAAAGCTATAATAAAAAATAATCATTAAAAGTAGAAAAATGAACAAAGGAGGTAATTATTTACCAGTGGTTGGTTCTCTCCATAGCAAGGGAGAGCCTGGAGTTGGGTCTGGCAGGAGAAGCCATGGCTGGAATTGGGTGAGGAGAAGAAGAAGAAGAAGAAGAAGAAGAAGAGCGGAGAGATCCAACCCAATTTGTAATCTAAAAATCTGGAATAGATAGAGATTAAATCAAAGGACTGGCTGGGGTCATCCTTTTGGTGGTATATAATAGACATTTTAGTTCTTTTTAACTCTTAGCTTAGTTTTGAATGGGTATGTACCCCGCCATCTCTTTCACATTCTAAATTAGTACCAGTAATACTCCATGCCCTCTAATAATTTAAAAAAAAAAAAAAGGCTAAACAACCTTTTTCAAAAACAAAAAAAATTGTAAAAGGCTTGTCTATGCTTCATTAGATGCAAAAGATTTAGCTAGCTTTCTACTCTCGAGATGCGACACATCATTTTGTAAAATTTTTGTAAAAAGATTAATTTGTTTACAATCACAATAATAATTCTCTTGCTAAAGAATCATTTTAGTATAAAAGTAATTGGTTTTTTTCTTGGGTATGTAATATAATTAAGATGTGGAGTGAAATTAATATAAACAAACAACTTGCTTGACTTAGCTTAAAACTCATTTATAACATATCTCTATCATTTTCAATTTAAACTTTAACAAATTATCATACTCGATGTTCATTTCAAGTTCAACTTTGCTAACTCATTACTACCCTTGGTTTGGCTTTAGGACTAATGGCACATATCATAATACTCCTTCCATCTCACTAAAATTGTTCCATTTGATTTGCTGCAGAGATTAAAGAAATAAAAAAATCTTGTACTCTGTATCTTGTTTCTTTGAAGGATTGTATTAATAAAATAAATTACTAAATATAAAAATGAAAATATTATAGAGATACGAGATAACTCAAAATAAAAAATATAATAAAATTAGTAGGATGGGGGAGTACCATACTAACAAATTTCCAAGGGAATTTAGAACGTCATCTAACTCTGGCTGCCTGGATAAATAAAGCAATTAACAAGACTGGTGGATCGTGGGCAGCAATGTGATTTAATTAGGGTTGAGTTGGGGGCAGGGAAGGAAAGAGATGGTGGGTGGGGTTGGCTCAGATGCAATGCCGTGTCCGGGACTGGTCAAGTTGTCGTGCGCGTCCTGTCGGAATGTGTCCCTGCCATGCAAACGAGCGGCTGCTACATCGTTTCGAACACGCGGCCTCCAGCTTCCCACGTCTCTTTTCTGCGGCCCACAAATGTATTGTCAAGATAATGCTGTGGGCTCCACTAGAATCTGATTTTCCATTCTCCCCCGTGAATTGGATCGGGCTACGTGGATGATTGGGCCAGTACCTCTCAGGCAATAGATGTAATATTGGTGGATGATAAGGTGATATCCATTCCCGCTACATGGGCTTGTTTTTCTTGTTGATGTAACTTTTGTTCACAAGTTGTAAGAAAAGGTCGTAATGCTGAAATTTGGCGTTTTCAGGTTATTGGAATGTGTTATCTGTGAGTTGGGTTGGGCCGAACACGCGGGTCCCACGTTCACCCGGTGGGTTTTTGGAGGAGATCAGTCCTCTTTTCTAATGAAATTACATCTAAAATGCCATTAGGAACTCTCCTCGCTCACCCAGCTGCCCACTCTGTATTGATGCGGACTGAAGCTCGCTGCCTCCGTTGCCTCGTGCACAATCTCAAACCCCGGCGACGCGCTCTCCTCGACAGTGCCTTGACGTAATTTTTGTTTCATAAGTTGAAAGAAAAGATTGTAAAAGCAGGCAAAGCGATCGATGATCACAAGCAAAGCAAAAGGTAATCCTCACTAAATGGTGACTATTCCAAGGGTTGACTAGTCAACGAGCATAGCGGTGATAATTAATTTTCAAAATTAAAGTCGTCTCAAATATTTGGGCAGTTACTTTAGGTGAAATTTGTGACATTTTCTCCACGAAAAGAAAATTCATAGTGAAGTTACGAAGCAAAATGGTAGGAAACATTGTTACGATTTTACCACAATTGTATAAACAAGAGAATATGAACGTAACCAACAATTTTTTCATCACTTAAATTGGTTTTTTAGCTTGAGAAAAATCTAAGTAAATGATTCTTCAAAGGCACCCTAACCCTAATTAACTCTAAATCCCCAAATCCTAAATCCATAAACCCTAAAACCATAAATTCCTAAATCCCTAAACCCTAACTCTAACTTTAACACTAAAGCCCTAAAACCCTAAATCCTAACACTCAACCCTAACACTTAAACCAGCAATTAGAACCCTAAGTCCCTAAATCCCAATGCTAAAACCTAATCCAAAATCCCTAAATTCTTAAACCCTAACACTTAAACCAGCAATTGGAACCCTAAATCCATAAACCCCAATGCTAAAACCTAATCCAAAATCCCAAAATCCTAAAATCCCTAAACCCTAACACTTAAATTAGCAATTGGTACCCTAAATCCCTAAACACCAACACTTAAATCTTTAAACCTTAACACTTAAACCAGCAATTGGAACCTTAAATCCCTAAACTCAATGCTAAAACCTTAATTCTAAATCCTTAAACCCCTAAGCCCTAACCCTAAACCTGTCTAGCCTAACCCTAATCCCTAAAGCCTAACCCCCTAATCCTAAACCATAAACACTAAACACTAAATCCTAATCCCTAAACCCTAAATCCCTAAACTCTAACCCCTAAATCCCAAACCCCTCTATCCTAACCCTAACCCTAAACCTTGACCCCTTAACCCTAAACCCTAGTGACATGACCCGTCAAGGCCAACCCAGGTAGACTATGAGAATGAATCTCACATTGATTGTGATTGGCTAATTAATTATGTGCACCCTTGTTAAAACTTCATGTCATTAGTTGTTTAACCTAAAAATGCAAATATGCATGCTAGTATTGCTTTGACTTAGACAAGTAAAAATCCATAAAACATTTACATAACCTAGGCATTTTTTATAAATTCAACGTTCAAAGAGTTAAAGCATATTAAACTATTACAATATCAACGATAATCCTACACATAATTAACCATGTGTGGGCATCCAAACAAAAGAATACTATACCCACACCTAAAGGTAACCCTAAAGTCAATCACTTTATCCATACACATTGGAGGCTACCAGTGCATACAACATACACCAGGGCTAATACTATTGAGATCAATCCACCTAGCTCCCACCTTAGATGTGAATCCCGGTAGCAAGCCTTAAAAGTCCTCCATGTGCTTTACTAGCCTCTGTGGCCAAGAAGACTATAGTTAGTAAGATACCTTAACCAACAAGAAACCATATAAACTAGAATCTCAAGGATTCTCATAATAGATACATGAAACAAAAGACTACCACGGCAACCTTCAGTGGTTATTAAGCTCAACAATATCAGTATCTGCACAAAATAAGATAAGGGAGTGAGAATCCACGATTATCAGTAAAGGATCTCCAACCTGCAAGAAAAACACTAAGGACAACACATATATATCTATATGTATTCTATTGTGAGCTCATATAGTATGAGGATAAACTTATGTGCATAGTGTTTCAGTCCCTTAGGACTTCTCATCTACCAAGTCCTTAACTATAAGGTAGAGACTTGTCTAATAACAAGCATTGCTTACTAACCTAACAAGTGAAATTCAACACTAGTTTGAACCTCCCTTATGTTGTACAGGGGCACTATGTTTGGACCAATTTTACCTAGGTTCTGAAAACCAGGTGTACTAGAGTTTCCGCATTGGACCCTCGCATCGGATGATATGGCTAGATCATTGATGGTATTGAATGTCACACCCAAGGTATTGATACTTCATTATGGTGCTTTATAACCTAGTTTCCTGGCTTGTAGTTTAGGAAACCATAAACTTAAGGAGTTTCAGAAGTCTCAAAGTACCATTGGGACACCTTAACCCTTAGGTACCCAAAGCACCCACTTGGCCCTCCCTTCAAACCCTCTAGCAAATTTTGGGGTGTTGTTGGTTTTGCCTATGGCGTTGCATCACTACCATTGGCTCCACGACATCACAGGCAAAACCTCTTAGACTTGCTCAGTGCCACAATTGGCGCCACGATGCCAGTGCCAAAGCCCGACACCTTAAACTCTTGCACTTAGTACCTTGGGACGCCTCTGAAGCATACCAAACTTGCATGGGATGACGTCTTACTCCACAAACCTGTAAAACAAGTTGCCTAGGCCATAATGCACTACCATAAACTCACTTATGATGCATCACAACATCATAGAGAGCTCAATTTCATACCTAGTCTGCCATAAGCACACTTGCCCATAATTAATGCTATTGCCAGAACTATTTATTTTCAACAAGCAAACACACTCAAATAGCATCAATTAAACTTAAATCCTTAAATCCCTTACCTTAATTTCAATCCACAAGCAAAGATCAAGCAATCCCCCACTGATAATTAAGGCTCCACTAGGTTTTACCTAGGTTCCAAGCAATTCAAGGTACATGGCACCAAAACAATGTCAACCAAGCAAAACCCATGCATCAAAAGGCCAAACAAACAAGAAGACATCAAGAATTCCTAGTTACCTCACACACAAAATAGACCCTAGCAAGAAAAACATGTCCAAGAGCTTCCAATGCACAAATTTTTCTTGAAACAAGCTACCAATGCTTATACACCGTTGGAACCTTTAAATCCCATCAATAAATCTTGAATTTGTGAAGGAATTGAAGTAGAGATGAAAAGGGAAAAAAGGAGCTTGGATTTGAATGAGAGAAATTGTGAATAATGGCAGCCAAACTCCTTCTCCATAAAGATTAAAGCCTTCAATTCAATAAACCCTCAAAGTTTCCTCATTTTGTCAAAAAGCCTCATTCCCAAAACAATAACTATTCTTGTTCAAACCTCAAACACTTAGTCAACTTTTGATTGCTAAGTAAGGGTTAATTTTTAAAACATGCTTTTAACACCTAGGGCTCGGCTCGACACCTTGGGACCAACACCTTAAGATGCAAAATTATCATTTTACTCCTGACCTCTTTAGATGCCACAAACTTATCAAAACCTAGTAAACCTTGCATAACCTACTTGATCTCACCAAGTAAGCTTAAAATAAGGTTTTAAACTAGGAAACTTATTAATTTACCTCCCTCAGTTGAGCTCATCGCTAGGAAGGCAGTAACACCTAAACACTAAACCTTAAACCTTAACACTAAACCTAAAGCCTTAAATTCCTAAATCCTAGCCCTAACCGTAAATCCTTAAACTCTAACCCTTTGGATTTAATCCCGATTCACGCTGCCTAATTACCCTAACCCTCAACCTTAACCACCAACACTAAAATCCTATCCATAAAACCCTAAACCCTAAACCTTTGTGTAGCCCTTAATTCTAATTCTTAATGCAAAGTCCCAATTCTCACTGCCCGAGCCTTAATGAAAACCATCTTCAATAATGGTGGCGTCGGGGATAATTAAACTAATTGTATATGCTTTACTGGGTTTAGGAACTTTTATATATGTTTAATAACTAACTTCCATGTTTGCCATGTTTAAAACACTAAACCTTAAACCTTTTTAGGACTTTCCATTTTAGGGGTTTCTATGTTAAGTAATATCTATATTTAGAAAGTAGAATCTCTTTTAAGGTTTTCATGTTTAGTGAGTTTAATGATCTTGTTGGAAACTTGTTAAAACTACAATATTGCCCCTAAACTATTTATATTTATGCAATTTGGTACCAAAATTTTGAAAATTTTAGTTTAGCCATCGACAATAATTACAGTAATATACCATCAATTTTTCAATAATTGTAATCATCACAACCTTCAAGATAAGCCAGATGTTTCACCACCCCTCTTATCATTTTCGATTCCCAAAAGCTTCCTCCTCCATCTTGTCCCCTTCTCTTCACCTTGGCCTGTCATTCGCCCAAATGCATCGGTCCTCCTTCATTCTCCTTTACTCCACCATCGACCATCCTTTCCTTTCCTTCTTTCTATCATTAGTATGTCCTCCTCTTATTTCCTCCTATCCGTACCGTTGGTTCATCCTCCTCTCCTCTATTCCTCTTCAATAATTTGTCGAGGTAAGCCCTTAATTCCTTAATTTCATTTGTACAATGGGTATAGTTGATTGTGAGTTTAGGGTGATTGTGGATTTAAGGTCATTACGGGTGATATATGAATGTTGACAATGTTTATGTTGGAAAGCAATAAAGTTTGAGGACTTAATTGACAAAAGTACCAAAATTATGGATAAAATTGTAAGTCATTAAAGTTTAAGGACTTACTTGATTGCAAGTTTGTAACTCTAATTCTTTTTATTTGATTACAAGAAGTATACAAGGGGCGGGTCACCCAAAAGTACCCAAACCTCACATATGGTCCCTAGTTCGATGAGGACTCTTAGCATAAGGTTCATGGGCCATTAAAGAAGGGGCGCTTCTCAGGTTTCACACCTTGTCTTGCAGATCCCAACTGGTAATTTTAATCTAACCTATTTAATTTGTCCTTTTTTTGTGAGTTATATAAAATTCTAAAACCTAATTGATGCATTTTTGCAAGCATGTATTGATGTCCAATCAGCTAAGATTACTTAGTTAAGGGCTGAGAATTCAGCCCTTATAATCAAATCTAGCTGGCCAATAACCATATGAGTATGCGGTTCGAGCAGGTCACCACTTAGTTGCGCCGGGTACAGGTTGATGTGGAGGACTAGACCCAGTACCTGACAAGTGCGGTATTCAGCATTACCATCTATAAGTGTATATAAAGCAGAATCATTCTAGTTGGCTCTATTCTGGCCAAATTGCAAATTGGGTCCTTTAGGGTTGGAGCTAAGGCTGGGAGTGGTGAGACAATGGTTCGACACCACCACAACAGTTAGGGCACGATTAGGATTTAGGGTTTTGTTTCATATTTTGTATTTATGAGCATATTTATGTAAATTATTGATATTTATATTAATAATTTTTTATTAGTATTCATTTTGAAATAATTTAGTGGTGATAATTAATATAACATACAAATTTAATCAATTATATACACTAAAATTACAATTAAAAAAAGCAAAAAAAAAAAAATGATTGCATAATCGAAGAATCTGTTGCTCCAATTTTAATCATTGCATTAAGTGATGATCACGGTCATCGTTCATTTGATGGGGCAAATCGTCGCTTCATTTTTTCCTCATGTAATCACTGTTGTCAATCTAAAAATAATCATCATCATTATGCTGCCTCAACGTAATGATGATTTTTAATAACACCATTGATTTTTCCTTTGATTTTTTATGATGATTTCTTTCATAGAAAAGTTTCTTTTACTATGATTTAGCTGTAGTTTTTGCCATAGTAAAAGCTTTAGATTCTTATAGTGTAATGTTTGAAATAAAATATTTTAGGCTTCCTCATTATTTATATAATACATTAAAGGCAAAGAGGAGGAGGAAGATGCGACACTTGTTAGCCTATTTGTGGTGGAGTTAATGGCAATTTCCATGCTCAAGCTTTGGAACCAGTTATGGAAGAGATGCAGTTCTTTGGATGTTTAAAGTTGCATCTTCACCGCACTAAAGACACATGTGCTTATGTTGGTGGCCTAATTTGGCAGTGACCACTATGGATATTTTTCTTTTTCATTTAAGCCATTCATTCCCCTAATGTTGCAATCATACTCTAAAGGATAGTTTTATCGTTCACTTTGGTATTGAAGTTGTATCTAGTTAGTATTGTAAAATTCAACATTATGTTAATTTTTGGTTCTTCACTATTGGGTAGGTATTTTGTGATTTGATATGGATGTGTTTTTCATACGGAAAACTTAGAGGATTCATGAAATGATCAAAATGTCTTTATTGGGGTAATTCAAATGAGGGTAATTCAAATGAAGGTATTAACAAGTTTATTTGATTTTGGATAAGGGTTTCAATGTGGGAAATTGACATTTTAGCCCTTGGATATTGTTGGGTATTGGTTGTTGAAAAATGAGATTAGATGGCAATCAATATACGATTAGGTATATTCATTGTGACTCCTGTATCATCATTACCATGGATGCTTTTTGCCTCCTTCTGTTGTTCTTCCTAAGGTATATGTGTCGGCTTCTTAACTATGCTTCATCGAACATAGTTATCAGAGGTTAGTTTGTAATGGCACATGGATTGAGAAGGATGAGCTTTAGATGAAAGAAAGGTTTCATCCCACTGTTGTGTTTCTTAACACTACAACAGAAGTAGGTCCAGGTGATCGGGCATGGTGACTAATCAAGAGATCGAGAAGCTTCCCTGTAAAGGCTTTCCAAGTACTTCCTTTAGTTTGGAGCCAAGGTAAGAAAATCCCAAGTTATTATTTCCTCAAATAACTTTATTAAGCAAGGAAAGCACGCTAAGTAAGGTTAAGTTAAGTTGCAAAGTGTAATTGGCACAAAAAAGGGCAAAAGGGCAAAATGGTAATTTTGGCTCAAGTTAGTGGCATGACCATAATTTTAATGAAATTAGGTTCATGCAAGTGTTTTGATCTTAATAAGTTAAGACCATAAGTGTTTCTAGCCATTTTAACCAAAAGTGAAAGTTTAAGGATAAAAATGCACCAAGTGAAAAATTGAGCTATTATGTCTTATAATGGCTTAAGTGACTTAAAGGCAAAGTGTGTGGGTAAGAAAAAAATTTCTATGGGACCAATGAGTGATGGTGCAGGAAGAGTTTAAGTGTCCTAAGTGAATCAAAGCTGTGTTTGAGGGCCAAAGTGACAAGTGGAGAATAAATGGGCTAAGTGGGAGTAGTTGGATATATTTGGAAGAGTTGGGAACTATTCATCATCTCTCTCATTCACCATTTTCATAGCTCTCCTCTCTACATAGCTCCTCCTCATCAAACCTCCAAATCTACCAAAAATCCCATGGAAATTAAATATCCTAAAGCCATCCCAACAAACCCATAGCTTATTTTTTATGTATTTGCTGCATTTAAAGTTGTTCTGGAAAGTTTTTGGTTCAAACCCTAAGGTAAGTGTCCTTGATCCTTGTGGGTTAGTTCTAAGATTGTTAAATGGTTAGAAATTGTCTTAATTTCCTGCCTTTGGTGTCCAATTTGGTTGAATTCAAGCTTGGGACTCAAAGGAACTCCATTGAGCTCATGTGTGCTTGTTGCTTACTTCTTGCTAAGGATAATTTTAGGTAAGGGATTTAAGTTAATTCAGCTCAAATAATACATATAAATGTAGTCTTACATGTGGGAATGAAGTAGAAATAAGACCCATGTGAATTGGCTTTTTGGGTTGAAAGATTGAACAAGTTTCGTGCAAGATAATGCGCAGTTGAGTAACATTGGAAGAGCATTAGTGATGCGAATTGGTGATGCATCACTGGTGAATTTCTAGGAAACCTGAGAATTGTTGCATTTGGTGATGCATTGTCGATAACGTCGCCAAGGCCCAAGGCCCAAGGCTCAAGTCCCTCAAGCTTAGGGCATCTTAAAAATATCTTAATTTCTCGGTTATCATCCCCAGGCTATTCTACTATGTTTTGTAGCTTTTGTTGGGTCTAAAAACCATTCCTAAGCTAGGAATTATGCATTATTTAGGTGGTAGCTAAGTGGTGTGGTTAAGGTAGGGTAAGGAATTGTGGCTAAGGGGGTTAAAGTGCTTAAGTTGTCAAGGGAGCACTAAGGGGATATGGGTTTTGGATTCTTTGTTGGCCCAAGTGGGAGGTCTTAGACCTTCAGGCAATAAAAATAAAACCTAAGAGGACCCCAGCCAAACGTTTTGGTTTAGTAAGTAAGCCACTAAAGGGCCTTAAATTAAGCGCAAAGAGCTTGGCAAGTTGAACCACATAAGACAGCTACCCTGCACAATAAGTTAAGGGGAAGAGACGGGTAAGAAGGGAGTAAGTGAAAATTTACTCTAAGTAGCTTGTCAAAGGCAGGCAAGGGTTGAGTAAGTGATGAGTTACTTTGCAGTGCCCATAAGACGACTTCATGGGATTAGTTAAGTGCTAGCATAGAATACGAAGGCTAGTATCCAAGTAACCCAGCTGTAAAAGCTCACGGCAAGTCTTGCACCTATGGGTGTAAGGAAGTCCTAATTGCATTTACATGTGTATATTTCATTCATTCATCCATCCATCCATTATTGCATTATTTGTTGTTCTTATTCCTGTTTCTGGTTATGTTGTTGGCTACTTGATTTGTTCTGTATGCTATATGTGTGCTTGTTGTGCTTTGCATGCTTGCATTTGTTTCCCCCTACAAGTGCCAAATCTCTTACTGAGTATTCTTAAGTACTCACGCCTTAAGTGTACTGTAGGTTTTAAGCTGGTTAGTTAGGCTTAATAGTTGGTAGAAGGCAGCTGTCAAGGCTAAGTTTTATTAGTTTGAAGGTATTTTCTAAGTAAGAAACTTCAAGTTTCTTAGCTACTTGTAGCTTAAGCTAACACTGACCAAAGTGTTTTCCTTACAGTTTGAGACTAAGTGAGTACAAAGAAAATGTGGTTATCACTTGAAGCTAGCTTGCTTAGTGAAGAGCTAAGGATGGACCTTAACATATATATGTTACTTTTCCTTTATGTATGATATTTTCATACAAAGAGATTAACTGTACTAGTGTCCATTATTGTGTATAACACTAGGGTTACATTTAGATGCATATAAGATTGATATGTATGCACATAGTTGTTACTTGCAGTTAAAGAAACTAAAGTTTTATGCCTTGGCTTGTTTTGAATTGTGTTTTATTAATTGCCACGGCACTATTTTTGTTTAATGTTTTAATTTATTTTTATTACATAACCAAGACAACGCATGCATATTTCCTATACTGGGTAGGCTAAGTAATTAGTTGCATGTAATGATTTAAGATACTTCACAAATAATAACTAGCCAATTGTAACCAAGTGGGATCATAGTTAGTGGAAATAAATTCAGGGCCCTGGGACCTTGTTCTGCCACATTCCTCATTGCTGAATCAATCACAAAAAAGTAGGGTAGCTATTCCAATAAGAGGGACCAACCAGCCAGTAACTAGTGGAGTTTCGGTCACCAAGGCTAATCACTAAGCGGTTGGTCACCAGTCAACATAATGACCAACCTAGCAACCAACTTTTATTTGGTCACCAAAAAGCAATTTTGTCACCATCCACGTACATATTTATTGTTGTAATTTTTCCGTTTAGGTAAGTGTTTTTTATGATATACGTAATTGTTAGTGTTGTGCCCAAAAGTCAATCATGAGATGATTGTATTTTTCACACATTAAGTCATGATATTTTATTAAGGCATTAATCCAGCAATTATGTTTGTTGTTTTGTTTCTGCGTAACATAATAAACATAATTGTAACCCTAGAATAATAATATTCTCAAACATCCCTAGTCTAGTATTATTGTGAAGTAGGTTGCAATAATACATAACGACTAGCATATGTGGAGACTAATATGGGATATGTAGTCTACATACGGGTACAAGTTGGAGAACTTGTGTACTGGACCGACCCACAATGAGAACACTACATGGATCGTTATATGAGTGTCATAAGTGATTCTCATAGTGATCATGGTATATGTAGTCCATCGACCTAAGATCATCAAGGTTCCCTACATGTGAGTCACATACTTTGATACTTTCTTTTGTTGCTCATAACCTAGTGAACTTAAAGGAGGTCATTGGGTATGTCACATATCATGCGGAGGGATTTGTATGATCAAGATGGGATTTGTCCCTCCTATGTAACGGGAGTGATATCTTCAGGCCCCTTGATAGAGTAAGACTTCTTCAGGCCCCTTGATAGAGTAAGACTTAGAAAAATGCATAACCATGCTCGGATGAGTTGATATACGATATCAATGTCATCAATTTAAGTTGGCCTACTCAGTAATCAATAAACCAAGGATTGGGCTATACGAGAGTGACACATTCCATGTCTCGTGCTTAGTCTTGATATATTGGACAAAGGGACAATGACATATATCGGTAATGATCATAAATGTTTAGTCAAATCACCGCAATCTTATTACTTGGGTAGCAATGATATGTTGCTAGACACCGCTCATTGCTTATAATCATAAATGTGATTTATGATCATTGCCAACGTGGTAAGAGCCTATTGGGTCGAACACATAGAGCTATTTGGATCATTAGAGTGCATGGGCTAATTATTTGGGTTATGGTTTTACCATGATTTCGTATTAATAATGGGCCTAAGAGTTTAGCCATTATTAAGCCCGAAATTAAAGCCTAATTGGATTAGGGCTTTGTACCCATTAGGCCTAGAAGTTGAGTCTCACTATAAAAACAACTTTTAGTGAGAAATTTGTAGCTTCTTGCCCTAGCCTCCCAAAAAAGACAACTGCACTCTTCTCTTGCAATTCCTTGGAGGACACAAGCTAGAACTACGAGCGCAAGAGAAACGCATCTGCTGGGACGTGGTGGAAGCGTGGTGATCTTGAGAGGCTCGTGTGGATACCATAGAGAGCTTGAACACGTCAACTTTTCAGGTTTTGTGATTCGACTCTACAGTTGGGTGAGAGATCTCAACTGAAAATTAGGTATGAAAATTTTTGAACACCCGGTTTACCCCATTTCACTTGGATCCTGGAGGGTTTTGGTTAAATTCCGCTACGCTTGTTTGGCTCCCGAAACTCAACAGTGGTATCAGAGCTACTGGTGAAACCCTAAATCGGGATTGAATGTTGAATCGCATGATGTTATGTGTTCGGTTGCTTTCGGCCATGATTAATTAGATTGATTCATGATGCATGAAACTGGAACTCGTAATGAACATATGACATATTTGAGGAAACGACACTAATTGGTTAATGAGATTAACCCGAAATTGATAGGTATGAGATACCTATATGGATTAGGATTCTTGCAATAGTTGCAAAAACCTTAGCTTGGTTCAGATTCGGCCTGTTCAGGCACCGAAAGTAAGGTATTTTTGGTGGCTCGAATGGAGGAGTCTCGGGTGCCTACTTGCTCGAAATAGAATATTTCGGGCAAAACAATTGCTGACCGGCCAGTAGGACCGCCGTATGCGAAGCGCCACATAAATAAAAACTGGTTAATCAACTCGCGTTAATTGGCATGCATTTGTTGAATGAGATTTGACATGTTATGCTATTGGTGGTTGTAGCATGGTGCATAGTTATAGCCCTTGATTGGTTGTACTTGTAAATATGGCCTGTGAGTCGTGCCTTCTCTTGTTACTCTCATTGTACATTCTCTTCTCACCTTACTCCCCTCGAATGTAGTTCGAGGTTTCTATTATTAATGTAATGGTACATTATGGGATCATCCAAGGTGGTATATCCAAGGAGGTGACAACAAAAGGGCCATAAAGAAAGGAGGAGAAGAAGCTTGTGAAGACCCTTTCTTTTCTTAGGCTTTTATGATATTCTCATTGGCTTGAGAATATCGCATAGTTTGGGCTATAACCATGTCACGTTTACTTTCTTGTTAGCATGAGATGCATGTTTTATATTTGTATGTGATGCATGTATAAGACAACTGGAGATAACAAATTGGTGGGATCAAAGAAGAAAATCCCTCAAACAAATATTAAGTCATTAAATGTGATGCCTTTCAAATATTGGCACTTATCAAAACTTTGATCAACATTGGGTAGATTTGCCAAAGCAAAGCACCTATGTTCATCTTGGTAAGGTGCGATGGGATAATAGTGATATCCAAATTGCTAACTTTGGGTCTGACTTAACTAAGTCATCCTAATAGGATTAAGGACTTAGAGGCATAGAGTTGGGCTTAAGTTCATGAGATGAGCTTGGACAAGTGTTGTTCACCCAACAATCCAAGAGTTGCATAAGATGCAATTGGCAAGAAGTTGCCTACCTAAATAACTGTAACTTGAGAGAAAAGCCAAAGCTGACTCAGGTTATGGTCAAATATGGATCTTGGCCCACTAGAATACCTTAATGCTGAGGTCTTCCGAAATAATATCGAGGGTTATTATTTTGAGTAAAATAGTAGGAGTATCGTTTAATAAAATTCCTTATTAAATGAATTAAAATACATGGCTCTTACACTGCATATTTACTATTGTAGATAACCATGGCACAAAATACATCGACACTTTCATTGTGATCGATCCTTGAGAAGGAAAATTTGAATGGGATCAACTTTCTCAAATGGTACCGAAACTTGAGGATAGTCCTCAAGCAAGAGAGAAAGGCATATGTCCTAGAGCAGCCCATTCCGAATGAGCTTGCTACCACTGCTCCAAGAGCTAAAAAGGATGCTCACAAGAGACATTCTAATGATGGTTTGGATGTTGCATGCCTCATGCTTATGACCATGGAATCTGAGCTTCAGAAGCAACATGAGAACATGGGGGCGTTCGATATGATCAAACATCTCAAAATGCTTTTCCAAGAGCAAGCTAGGCATGAGAGGTTTGAGACCTCTAAGGCATTGTTTCAATGCAAGATCTCTGAGGGAAGTCCCGTGGGTCCTCATGTGCTCAAGATGATTGGGTACATTGAAAATCTTGAGAGTTTGGGATTTGCTCTTCAGAAAGAGTTGGCTGTTGATGTAGTCTTGCAATCCTTGCCTGAAAGCTACAGTCAGTTCGTCATGAACTATAACATAAACGACCTTGAAAAATCCCTCCCTGAATTGCTCAACATGTTGAGAACTGCTGAGCAAAACCTTAAGAAGGCTAAGCCCATTTTTATGGTTCAAAAGGGCAAAGGAAAGGGAAAAGCCAACAAGAAGAAGGATAAAGCTAATGGAAAGTCCAATGATAATTCTTCTTCAGCTGTATTGAAACCAAAGGGTAGTGTGGCAAAGGAAGGGGAGTGCTTCCATTGTAAGCAACCTGGACACTGGAAGTGCAACTGCAAGCTTTATCTTGAAGAACTTGCTAAGGAAAAGGGAAGTAAGACTTCCACTTCAGGTATTTTTGTTATAGAGGCTAACTTTTCTACTTCCTCATCTTGGGTATTAGATACTGGATGTGGATCTCACATTTGTACAAATGTGCAGGATCTAAGTAGAAGTAGAAGATTGGCCTGAGGTGAAGTGGACCTACGTGTTGGAAATGGAGCAAGGGTTGCTGCCTTAGCCGTAGGGACTTATGTTCTCACATTACCTAGTGGATTAGTTTTAGAATTAGACAACTGCTACTTTGTGCCTATTGTTAGTAGAAATTTGATTTTTGTTTCTTGTTTGGACAAGAAAGGTTTTTCATTTATAATAAAAAACAAATGTTATTCTATTATTTGAATGAAATCTTTTATGGTAGTGCTCAACTTTGCAATGGGTTGTATGTTCTAGACCTCGAAGATCCAGTTTATAATGTGAATACCAAGAAGGTCAGATTAAATGATTCGAATCTGACCTATTTCTGACACTGTCGCTTGGGCCATATAAACGAGACCCGTATATCCAAGCTCCATAAGGATGGACTCTTGGACTCATTTGATTTTGAATCATATGAGACATGTGAGTCATGTTTGTTGGGCAAGATGACCAAAGCCCCATTCATAGGGCAAAGTGAAAGGGCTAATGACTTACTAGGACTCATACATAGTGATGTATGTAGCCCTATGTCTACACAAGCTAGAGGAGGTTTCCAATACTTCATTACCTTTACTGATGACTTCAGCAAATATGGCTATGTGTATCTCATGAGACACAAGTCAGAATCCTTTGAAAAGTTCAAAGAATTCAAGAATGAAGTAAAGAATCAACTTGGGAAAAGTATCAAAGTGCTTCGATCAGATTGAGGTGCAGAGTACTTGGATCGAGAATTCCTTGACTATCTGAAGGAGTGTGGTATAGTATCACAACTCACTCCACCAGGCACACCTTAATGGAATGGTGTATCTGAAAGGAGAAATCGAACTCTATTACACATGGTTCGCTCTATGATGAGTCAAGCTGACCTTCCAAACTCCTTTTGGGGACATGCTCTAGAGACAGCCGCTTTTACACTAAACTGAGCTCCATCTAAATCGGTTCAAAAGACACCATTTGAGATATGGAGTGGGAAGCGTCCCAATTTGTCTTTTATGAAGATTTGGGGCTGTGACGCTTATGTGAAATGTCAATCCTCTGACAAACTAGGGCCCAAATCTGAAAAATGCCTTTTTGTTAGGTATCCCAAAGAAACAAAGGGTTACTATTTCTACAATCCTTTTGAGCAAAAAGTGTTTGTTGCTTAAACTAGTGTCTTCTTAGAGAAAGAGTTTATATCTAAAGGAACTAGTGGGAGGAAAGTAGAACTTGAAGAAATTCAAGAACAGCAAGGAGACATCAAACCTGAAATGGAACCTGAACAGACACCATAAGATGTTGTGGTTCAAGAGTCTGTTCCTATAGCACAGAGCCCATGTAGGTCTGGTAGGATTCAGCGTGAGCTCGAGAGATATGGATTTCTCGTGACTCATACTGGTAATGTGATGCTGATGGATCAGGATGAGCCCACAAACTACCAACAAGCTATGTTGGGGCCTGACTCTGAGAAGTGGCTAGTGGCCATGAAATCCGAGATGGAATCCATGTATGAAAACTAAGTATGGACTTTGGTTGAGTCACCTGAATAGATGAAACCCATAGGGTGCAAATGGGTTTTCAAGAAGAAAATTGACATGGATGGTAATGTGATTACCTTTAAAGGGTGACTGGTTGCAAAAGGTTTCAAGCAAATTCATGGTATTGACTATGATGAAACTTTTTCACCAATTGCTATGCTTAAATCCATCCGAATTTTGTTTGTTATTGCTGCACACTATGATTATGAGATATGGCAAATAGATGACAAAACTGCATTCCTAAATAGAAAGCTACTTGAGGATGTGTACATGACAAAACCTGAGGGCTTTATCACTCCTGAGAATGCCAATAAAGTGTGCAAGTTGCAAATGTCTATTTATGGACTGAAGCAAGCTTCTCGAAGTTGGAATCTTCATTTTGATGAAGCAATCAAAGAGTTTGGCTTTATCAAAAATGAAGATGAACCTTGTGTCTACAATAAGGTCAGTGGGAGCTTTATTGTCTTCTTGATGTTGTATCTAGATGACATACTACTCATCGGGAATGACATTTCTGAGCTACAGTCTGTGAAGACTTGGCTAAGCAAATGTTTCTCTATGAAGGACTTGGGTGAAGCAGCCTATGTGTTAGGCATCAGTATCTATAGAGATAGATCTAGAAAGCTTATTGGCCTAAGTCAAAGTACATACATTGAAAAGGTGCTAAAGAGGTTTAGCATGCAAGATTCCAAGAAAGGATTCTTGCCCATGTCACATGGTATAACTCTTTCTAGATCTCAGTGTCCGAGTACACCTGAGGAGAGAGAGCGCGTAAGTAAGATTCCATATGCCTCAGCAATTGGATCTATCATGTATGCCATGATATGTACTTGTCCCGATGTCTCATATGCCTTGAGCATGACGAGTAGGTACTAATTGAACCCCGGTGAGAGTCACTGGACAGCTGTTAAGAACATCCTTAAGTACTTACGAAGGACTAAGGATGCATTCTTGGTCTTTGGAGGTGAAGATGAGCTCGTTGTAAGGGGTTACACCGATGCAAGCTTCCAATCCAATAAGGATGATTTTAGATCGCAATCTGGTTATGTATTTTGTATTGGTGGTGGTGCTCTGAGCTGGAATAGTTCAAAGCAAGAGACAGTAGCTGACTCTACAACAGAATCTGAGTACATTGCCGCCTCTGATGCTGTGAAGGAGGCAGTTTGGATCAAGAAGTTCATCACTGAACTTGGAGTGGTTCCAAGCATTGCCGACCCGATAGAGCACTATTATGACAACAATGGAGCAATCGCGCACAGGCTAAGGAACCTCGATCTCACCCGTGATCCAAACACACTTCGACGCTATCATCTCATTAGGGAGATCATCGAGAGGGGTAATGTAAGGATATGTAGGACTTTGATGGATAGCAACATTGCTGATCCACTGACAATGCCCCTTACGCAGCAGAAGCATGATAGCCATTCTAGGTCCATCAGTATTAAATACATGAATGATTGGCTTTTAGTGCAAGTGGGAGATTGTTAGTGTTGTGCCCAAAAGCCAATAATGAGATGATTGTATTTTTCACACATTGAGTCATGATATTTTATTAAGGCATTAATCCAGCAATTATATTTGTTGTTTTGTTTCTGCGTAACGTAATAAACATAATTGTAACCCTAGAATAATAATATTTTCAAACATCCCTGGTCTAGTATTATTGTGGAGCGGGTTGCAATAATAGATAACGACTAGCATATGTGGAGACTAATATGAGATATGAAGTCTACATATGGGTACAAGTTGGAGAACTTGTGTACTGAACTGACCCACAATGAGAACACTACATGGATCGCTATATGAGTGTCATAAGTGATTCTCATAGTGATCATGGTATATATAGTCCTTCGACCTAAGATTATCAAGGTTCCCTACATGTAAGTCATATACTTTGGTACTTTCCTTTGTTGCTCGTAACCTAGTGAACTTGAAGGAGGTCATTGGTTACGTCACATATCATGCGGAGGGATTTGTATGATCAAGATGAGATTTGTCCCTCCTATGTAACGGGAGTGATATCTTCAGGCCCTTGATAGAGTAAGACTTAGAAAAATGCATGGCCATGCTCGGATGAGCTGATAAATGATATCAATGTCATCAGTTTAAGTTGGTCTACTTGGTAATCAATAAACCAAGGATTGGGCTATACGAGAGTGACACATTCCATGTCTCATGCTTAGTCTTGATATATTGGACAAAGGGACAATGGCATATATCGGTAATGATCATAAATGTTTAGTCGAATCACCGACAATCTTGTCACTTGGGTAGCAATGATGTATTGCTGGACATCGTTCATTGCTTATAATCATAAATGTGATTTATGATCATTGCCAACGTGATAAGAGCCTATTGGGTCGCACACATAGAGCTATTTGGATCATTAGAGTGCATGGGCTAATTATTTGGGTTATGGTTTTACAATGATTTCGTATTAATAATGGGCCTAAGAGTTGAGCCATTATTAAGCCCGAAATTAAAGCCTAATTGGATTAGGGCTTTGAAACCCATTAGGCTTAGAAGTTGAGTCTCACTATAAATACAACTTTTAGTGAGAAATTCGTAGCTTCTTGCCTTAGCCTCCCAAAAAGGACAGCTGCACTCTTCTCTTACAATTCCTTGGAAGACGCAAGCTAGCACTGCAAGCGCAAAAGAAACGCATCTACTGGGACGTGGTGGAAGTGTAGTGATCCCGAGAGGCTCGTGTGGATACTATAGAGAGCTTGAACACGTCAACTTTTCAGGTTTTGTGATTCGACTCTACAGTTGGGTGAGAGATCTCAACCGAAAATTAGGTATGAAAATTTTTGAACACCTGGTTTATCCCGTTTCACTTGGATCCTGGAGGGTTTCGGTTAAATTCTGTTACACTTGTTTGGCTCCTGAAACTCAACAGTAATCACGTTGCATCACATTCAAACCGTAGAGCACCTATTCATAATTGCTATTATCATGAGAAATTTTAAGGATGTGCAATGATTTTGATGATCTAAAGTCTTCGTATGGTTAATATTTTTCTGTTCAGTAATCATGAATTGTCCAAGTTAGATAGTTCAGAAATGTGTAAGTCATTTCATGCTGCAGTTATATTTGTGATTTGTTTAAATGATGGATAAGTTTTGGTGTTATGGATTTTTGTTCCTCAAATGCTTATTTTGAGATTTATTTATTAAAAAAATATATTCTAAGGAACTAAAGGGAAATGCTGCTAAAATTTATACATGACACAATATGAAAGTTTGAGTTGACTTACACATTTCTAAATAGGCTAGGACAATTCCCTTTAATGATTATAGGATGGCATGATTTTTAGTACATTATTAAAAAAAATGAGAAATTTATTTAACGGTTGTATATATTGTTTTAGTAGGAGATCAGTATGGATGATAGACTTGGTTGGATGTACAAGCGACTACTAAGATATGAATCCAAAATTCATAAATGGTGTAAAGGAATTCTTATCTGTTCTATGTAACAATGATACAAATATAATTAATTATCCATATCAATAATACCATAATAGATATTATCGAGTATAAAAAGATGTTGGAGGGGATTTATGTCAATTTGGATTCATTGGTAACTATTATGTGTGCTATTGTCATGGTAAAAAACTATAATGTTGGAAGCTAAAATTTTTGTAAGGGAGATATATCAAATCTATTATCTTCAAGAACAAATTTAGGAAATTATAATAGCATATACAATAATATAAGCGAGTATGAGCAAATGGTGATTGATTCAATGAGACCGATAATGGATAATATTCTGTATACTGGAATAGATATGAATGCAGAATATAAGGAGGATACAGACAAGGATGGTGACACATTTAATAATGACAAGAAAAATGATTGTGATAACACATTTAACTTCAATGAGGTGGAACATGAACTTCCAAATCCGAGTGCACAAAACTTTTATAATTTACTTAGTGATGCTTCAACACCTCTATGGGAAGGATACAAGAAACACACATGGTTGACAATGGGGTGTCAGTTATTAAGCTGTAGAGTTAGTTTAATATGTCTTATGCTTGCTTCAATAAAGTCATATCACTTGTCAAAGAAAAGACTCTAGAGGATGACCAGTTGCCAAAAACATTATATGACTTGAAGCAAATGATGAAAGGGTTAAGTTAAACAGATTTGAAAATAGATGCATGTCCGAAGAAATGTATGCTCTTTTATATTGAGAATGCAGAATTGACATATGATACGTTTTGTGGTTAGTGTAGGTATAAAGAAAAGACAATGAATAGAGATAAAAGGAAACCTATATCAAAAAAAAGTTCTTCGATATCTACCTAAAACAGATCAATTGAACTGTCTATTCATGTCAATAAAGATAGCTGAACATATGATATGGCATGAAATTCATCAGGTATGAATGATAACACAATGTATCATTCATGCCAAACGAAGGCATGTTGATCGAACATGCCCATTATTTTGTTCAAAAATCATTAATATAAGGCTTGGTTTGTGTACTAATAAGTTTATAACGAATTCTACAACAAGAGCCATGTATTCTATTTGGCATGTGGTCATAGTAGTACACAATTTACTACCATATATGTGTATAAAGGTTCTACACATATTTCTCTCATTAGTTATTCCGGGACCAAGGTCAGTTGGGCGAAATATTGATGTTTTTCTTAGACTACTAATTAATGGGTTAAAAATATTATGGCTAAATGGTGTTGAAACATGGGATACATTTCATTGTCATAATTTTGAAAATCATAATGGTGTATACAATAATATAATTGAGTATGTGCAAATGGTGATTGATTTAATGAAACCAATATTGGATAATATTTTATATACTAGAACAGATGTGAATGCAGGTCATGAGGAGGATATGGACATGAAGTGTGACACATTTAACAATGATGAAAAAAATGATTGTCGTGACGCATTTAACTTTAATGATGTGGAGCATGAAATTCAAATTCTGAGAGCACAAGACTTTTACAATTTATTTAATGATGCTTCAACACCTCTTTGGGAAGGATGCAGGAAATACAAATGGTTGACAACAGTGTGTTAGTCATTAAGCTGTAAGAGTTAATTTAATATATCTAATGCTTCCTTCAATATGATCCTATCACTTGTTAAGGAAACGACTCTAGAGGATGTCCGATTACCAAAAACATTGTATGACTCAAAGCAAATGATGAGAGGGTTAAGTCTACTATGTTTGAAAATAAATGCATGTCCAAAGAAATGTATGCTCTTTTATAGTGAGAATGCACAGTTGATGTATTATACAGTTTGTGGCCAGTGTAGGTATAAAGAAAAAACAATAAATAGAGATAAAAAGAAACCCATACCGAAAAAAGTTTTTCAATATCTACATATAAAAAATCAGTTGAAACATCTATTCATGTCAACAAAGACAGATGAACATATGATTTGGCATGCAAGTCATCATGATACGGATGATAACATAATCGGACATTCATGCCAAATAAAGGCATCAAGGCATGTTGATCAAACATGCTCGTTATTTTGTTTAGAAATCATGAATATAAGGCTTGGTTTGTGCACTGATGGGTTTATGTCGAATTCTACAACAAGGGCCATGTATTATATTTGGCATGTGGTCATATTGTTATACAATTCAGCGCCAGATGTGTATGAAGGCTCCTTACATATTTCTCTCATTAGTAATTCAGGGGTCAAGTTCATTTGGGTGAAATATTAATATGTTTCTTAGACCACTAATTAATGAGTTAAGAATATTATAGGTTAATGGTGTTGAAACATGGGCTGCATTTCACTATCATAATTTTTGAAATCATAATAGCCTATACAATAATATAAGTGCGTGTGTGTATGGTGATTGATTCAATGAGACCGATATTAAATAATATTCCAAATACTAGAATAGGTGTGAATGCAGGCTTTAAGGAGGAAACGAATAAGGAGAGTGACACATTTAACAATTGACAAGAAAAATGATTGTGGTAACACATTTAGCTTCAATGAGATGGAATGTGAAATTCTAAATCTGAGCACTCAAAACTTTTACAATTTATTTGGTAATGTTTCAGTGCCTCTATGGGAAAGATGCAAGAAACAAATATGGCTAACAATGGTGTGTCAGTTATTACATTGTAAGAGTTAGTTTAATAGTTTGATGCTTGTCTCTATAAGGTAATATCACGTGTCAAAGCAATGACTCTAGAGGATGGCCAGTTGCCAAAAACATTATATGACTTGAAGTAAGTGATAAGAAGGTTAAGTCTACCATATTTGAAAATATATACATGTCCATAGAAATGTATGCTCTTTTATAGTGATAATGCACAGTTGACATATTGTACAGTTTGTGGTTAGTGTAGGTATAAAGAAAAGACAATGAACATAGATAAAAAGAAACCCATATTAAAAAATAGTTCTTCAGTATCTGCCTACAGATCAGTTAAACCATCTATTCATGTCAACAAAGATAGTTAAAGATATGATTTGGCATGCAAGTCATCGTGATACGGATGATAACATAATGGGACGTTCATGCAAATTAGAGGCATGGAGGTATGTTGATCGAACATGCCTGTATTTTGTTTAGAAATAATGAATATAAGGCTTGGTTTATGCATTGATGGGTTTATAACAAATTTTGCAACAGGGGCCATGTATTTTATTTGGCATGTGATCATAGTAGTATATAATTTACCGCCAGATATGTGTATGAAGGCTCTGTACATATTTCCCTCATTAGTAATTTTGGGACCAAGATCACTTAGGTGAAATATTGATGTGTTTCCTAGACTACTAATTGATGAGTTAAAAATGTTATGGGTTGATGGTGTTGAAATTTGGGATGCATTTCATTGTCAAACTTTTAGGATGCGAGCATGCCTGTTAAGGACAATCAAAGATTTTCCAGCATATGGGATGTTATCAGGGTGGATTACCCACTGTAAGCTAGTATGTCTATATTGTATAGAATGTCTTCAAACTTTTTAGCTAAAGTATGGAAGGAAATCCTACTAGTAGAATTGTCATAGGAAATTTTTGCCTGATAGTCCTCCATTTTGCACAAACCTTATTACATTTGGACCAAGTAAGAGACAACAATCTACTATGATTCCACCAATATTTGGTGAAGATATATTGCACATGCTTGAGAAATTTCAATTCCCACCTTTTGGATCTAATTGGGATAATGATCGTGTCATTGGATTTGGAAAAAGCCATAATTGGTTGAAACATTTCATTTTCTAGAAGTTGCCTTATTAGAGGAATTTGTTAATGTGACATAATCTTTGATGTTATGCACATTGAGAAAAATTGTTTTGGAAATTTTGTTCTATGCAGTGATGGATATAAAAGGTAAGACAAAATACAGTCCCATTGCACCAAAGGATATAAAGAAATTGGTGATGTGCCCCAAATTTTTGCAAGTGTAATTATATTAATTGGTTATGCACACTTGCAAAAATTTGGGCAATTGACCATTAAACCTAAAACATCATATGCTCTGGACAGGCATCAAGTTGAGCAAATATGTTTGTTGCTTAAGAGTTTGAAATTTCTAGATGGATATACATCAAATTTCACTCGTAATATGAATATAACAAACAACAATATTTATGCCTTCAAGAGCCATGACTGTCAAGTACTCCTACAGTGCTTACTCCTAATTAGCTTTTGTGGCCATTTACCAAATGCTATATGGGAAACGATTTATGATTTTTTGTTCCTTTTTACGATAATTGTGTTCAAGAAAACTTTGTTTATAGGACATTGAAAAATTGGGACATGTTATCATCATCATGTTATGTAAGCTAGAGAGGATTTTCCCACCATTGTTCTTTGATTCAATGGAGCATCTACCTATCTAAATAGCATACAAGGCTTGTCCCTGTTGACCAAATCAATTTCATTGGATGTATCTTTTTAAGAGGTTAGCATATAACCTAAATAGTTTTTTTACTTCATAAACTATCTATTGGATGTCATTATATTAATTGCTTATGCATGTAATTTGTGTTTTCCTAGGCTAATGTGATCCTTTAAATCGATGGCTCATAACAAAGCCAAATTAGATGGATCAATTTTTTAGGCGTACTTAGTGCAAAAGATGACAATATTTAGTGAACATTACTTTGGCGATGAGACTAATACAGGGCTAAATCATCAACCATGGAATAATTATTCAAATCTAGAAATACTCACAGTGTTTCACAATAAGAATTAGAACTTTCTTGCACATTGTTTTCAAAGGGTGCTTGATGAAAAAGAATTACAACAAGCTCATATGTATATTCTATTCAACAGTGTGGAAGTCAACCCTTATATCCGAGAAATAATCTAGAAGGCTATTTGATTCTTCAATAAGTGTATATTTTAATTTTTGTCATTTTTATAATGGTTTCTATTTGTAACTGCACTATCTTCCTAGATGTCATGTGACAAAAAAAATTTTATGCAAGTGATTATTAGTAATTCTACACTTTATAGGATTACTCCCGTATAATTCATTTTCACCCACCTTAGACTGCTAATGGGGATGGGTATCAGTTGTGTGATCATTGGAACACCCGTGAATGGAAGTGTAAGAGTAGGCTTGGGAAAAAAAACAAAGTTAGGAATGAGGCTCCATTGGGTGTATTTGCCCTGAAGTGTTCCTTGGGTCATCAAACCAAGGAGATTGTTTATAATAATATGATATACCAATTTTACTATATTTAATTTTCAAATTATAATTTACACATAATTGTTATATTTCACTTACGTATATTTGTTCATAACAGGTTACTGTGAATATGGAGAATCTTATCAAATGGCATGAGTTCTATGAGCGATCTACTACCAAAAAGGGAACCGATCTGAGGTTTTTGGATTTGTAGAGATAGTTGCAAGTATCAACTACATCTTAACACTTTAAGGACTAAAGTATTAGAAATTAAAAGTTAGGACATAATTGAATAAATTATATAAGTTAGAGGGGAAAATGAAAATAAGGATCCATTTAAAGGCATGCTTGAAAAAAAAGTGAAACTTCTAGAGAAATTGATATTATAACCAAAATTTAGGGGCTTAATTATATAATTGTAGCATATTATAGTCCATAATGAAATAAATTATGAAATTGAGGGTATAATTTTAAAAATAATAGATTTGGAGTCAGCTTGAAAACCTAACATAATTTGTTCAATAAAATAAATTAAATTAAAAAGATGTTACCATAATTGACTAAAATCTAAATATTAGGAAGAGATTAAACAAATTATTTAACATAGGTAGCACTACGACAGAAACTAACAACTTTAGTGCTTAATTGATAATTGTAAAAGTTAGGGTAGTAAAATGTAGGGAATTAAAAAGCTGACAGTATGTATAGAATAATATCATGGCTCTAGGTAATAAATGTAACATAATTTCATAACTCATCTAACGGACGAGATTGTTGTTCATACAAAGTATGTATTTTAGTAATAACGGAAGCAAAAAGTTAAAAATTCAATTTCAGCAACAAAAATGGGAAGTACTTAATGTTAGAGTATATGTGAGGGAGTGGTAGCCATATGGTGAAAGAGAATTCTTTTTTGGGGAATTCAACAACAACATCACAATTCTCTTCAACTTTGATCTTGTTAACATTGAAGAAATGATTTAGAGATAGAATAAAGAAGATGTAGAGGTAGATGTTATTTATGAAATGTGTCAATGAAGTTAAATGAAGAGTAAGATAAGAAGGAAAATATTTACCATCCTTGTGTTGTGATCATTTACCATGCAAAGTCAGGAGTAGTATTTGTAGCATGAGAAGTATGAGGGTGATGGTGTAGGTCCAAGCTATAGGAACATTGGATTATGAAGGTTATAGTTAATTAAATTAGTTAAGGATACGACAAAGTTGCTTAAAGATGAAACTTACATAGCAAAGGTAATTTCAAATTCGGTAGTTCATAATGTTGCAAAGGAAGACGTTTCAGTGACAGTATAATGTGAAGTACTTGATTTGTTGTATGAAAATAATAAGTATAAAATAATAAAAAGAAGACTATTTGCATATATAGATTGAAGTCACATTATAGGAGAAGGCATAATAATCGCTAGATCTCTGGTAATAGCAAAACATATTTGTGTGGACTGAGTTGGTCCCTATTTAAAAAATTGATTGTGAAGTTAAATTGCATAGTGTAAATAAAAAGGCATGATTCGGTAAGGAAAACCATATAACTGTACAAGTTGTTCTTTGATTCAAAATGCAAGCTCCTCCTCCTATTCATTAATTGTGTAAAACTTCCTAAGTGCCAATGGGGAAGAAGGATTGTCAAAGTTAAAAAAAGTGAGCTCAGGCTCAAGTATGAGCTCACGATTCAAGGATTGTTGAAATCGCTCTTGAAGTTTTGCAACACCATTATCCTAAGTAATTGGGATAAAAATTGGAGAACATTATTAATGGGATTTCAACAAATGAAAGATGAGTAATATAATGTATAAGTAAAGGATTAAGAAACAGAGATTAGTGATGAAAGGAAGAACTGATTGTTCAAGCAAATGGCGAGTTGTGGCCAAGGAACCAAAGAACTTGGCACCTATGGAGTTGAGCATCATGAACAAAACTAAGCCAATTGTGTCAAACACTCTCACAATTGCCTTAAACCTATAATGAAATTGGAATCAATAATTTAGTTTTGTTTGTTAAAAATATTAAACAAGTACAAAAAATTGAAAATGAGGTCCAACTTATTGAAAATGGATATTGTAGAGGTGGGGTTCAGTTGATGATGCTACAATCATGATAGAAAAAATTTAAACCAATGGGTTCACCTTTTTTTGCAACATTTCTTACATGCATAGTACCATCATCCTCAATCAAGGAGAAGCTTCAAAGCAGTTGCATGGCAACTGTAGTTATTGAAAGGGACGCTGCTCAAGATAGCTTATTTTGTTGGGATATAGTGATCCCGCACTTAGTTGCAATTGGCTAGTCAATACTTACAGTTCTCTAAAACTTTACATTCAACTAGTTGATTGACCTAGAACATGCATATGCATACATTGTTTTGGCTTCGAGTAATTGGAAACAAACAAACAAAAAAACACTTTAAAAACTACTGTGGCTTTAATAAATAAAATTTAAAATAATAACCAAAGCCATAAGTCCAATACCTTAGTCTTCAAGCATTTACTCTGTGTACATCACAACACTTAGCTTAATGTACACCCAAAAGCAACTTTAATGTTCATACGAACTAATAAGTCTTGATAATACTTATTCATACTAGAGGCATAACTTGATACTATCAGTACCCAACTCACTAATATTGTCTGAGACTACTAATTAAACTCCCACATGAGCTCAAGGCCCCAGTGATGGAAGATTCCACTTTCCTTATACATCTTAAGCCTTTAATTATCAAGGCCAATCAAACAACTTAGTTACCTTTTCATAAAGTCTAACCAGTAATCTTAAAATCAATAATGATTCAATTACATAATACCTACATCAAGAGCTTGGCAAAACACTTTATACTTGGTGTTAAGCCCTGGAATGATATAAGCTGCACAATATGAAACTTAAAAGGATAAGAATACAATGATTCTCAATAAAGGATTTATAAACCTGCAAGGAAAACTTTAGGACTAACACATATCACATATATATGGATTTTACTGTGAGCTCAAAAAGTATTAACTAATGGCTACCAACATGGGTTCTATGGCAGGGAACCCATCCTCAACCTAGTCCTACTTTGCAAGAACGTAGTTTTTGCCTTAGCAAGCTTTGTTTGTGACTTATGTACTTTCCCTTATCATATTGTATAAGAGTTGTACTTAAATCTTGGTGGCTCATCTTGCCAAGCATGGTAGCTTAGCCAGGGTACTCTTGAGGTTCAAGACCTCTCTTAGGCACTTAGCACCCATACACTTACTTAAGGCCCCTTGGCTCACTTGGGTTTTAAGCTTCTCTTTCTTGTCCACCACTTAACTCAACTTACTCCCTTATGCCCTTATAATGTATTTTTTTAACTTACGTAATGTGTTTAAGACTTGACTTGGGGTGTCCAAGTCTTAAAAGTAGTCTTGGGAACCTCTTTGTGAGTTCCCCTACTCTTGGCTCCCATAACTCAATTTAATGCTCTTCTTGGCTCAAGCCAGAGGCGAATCCATATAGAAATTATGGAGGTCCATGGACCCCCTTTTCCAAGAAAAATATTAATAAGATATATATAATTAAGTAATTAGATCTTTTAAATTTTTTAATGGAACCCTATAATTTTTATAATATTCACTAGAGCAAAATAATGTCTCTCTTGTCTTAATAAAGATAGAAAATAAGTTGGTTTCTTCTTTCCATTGACAATTAGGATAATTGATGTTTGTGTTTTTCACCACAAAAAAAAAAAAGGATAATGGAAAAAGTTCCATACTGGTCCTTCAACTTTCACACATTTTTCTATCTAGACCTGAAACTTTTTTTGACACTCTTTTTCTCTTACATATATATAAGAGCTAAAAAAGGATTTTTGTCTTTTACATTATATACAACATGAATATTTTTCTCATATTCTTCATAGTTTATATACTTTTCCAGTAATTTGATCCATGATAGAAGAAAAAAAAGATAAATTAGATCTTTTTTTAATTTTTCTTCTAATTTTTTTCTTCATTACATTATAGTATATGAAAATTTATAAGTTTCATAATTTAATGTTAGAGATTAAGAATTATATATGTATTTGGACCCCCTTTATAAAAATCCTAGATCTGCCACTGGCTCAAGCTAACACATGACCTAATAACATGGCATGCAAAATATATCAAATATAACTTAAAAAAGCTTAAATCCTTTACCTAAAATAATTGATGCAAGAAACTCCAAGCTTTAATATCCTTGTAGTCTCAACTTTATGTCCTTCTTTGTACCTTTTATACTAGCTTGAGTAATACGCTATAATTGACCATTTAACACATACATAAACCATAACTAGGCCAATAATTAACAAATTTCCCATGTGGTTTAATGATTAGGTTAACCTTTGTCTTGAACTTACTTAGTAACAGACCCTAGTTAATGTCACTATCTTACACACCCAACATGGACTTGTTTGCTAGCTTTTCATTATATTTAGCAAATGAATTAAAAATTGATAATCCTACTCATTTTCTAGCCTTCCCAGCCAAACAAACTATAAAAAATAATATCAACCTAGTTCGCCTCTTACCTCCTCCAACTGGAACCAAATTTTCTTGTTGCTTAAGTTGTTTTTCCAAGCTTTCTATGCTTTATTCATCTGACAAGCATTCAAAGAGCTAACTTAAATAATGAAACTAGTAGCTACTCAGCAGAACCAAACCTAGAAAACTCAAAACCAATTCAACCATAGCTTACCTAGCAAATTGGATCCCAAAGCTTAGCTCATCATGTATCAAAGCCAGTTTTATCACCAATCTCTTTTAATTTTGATGTTAATTTTTCTAGATTTTCGCATGGTTGGAGCTTTAGGGATTTGGTCATGGTGGAGACAGAGGTTTCAGTGGGTTAGAAAGGCTGGTTAGGAGCTGGAAGAGGCTAGCCAAATGGATTATCAAACACCTGCACCGTTTGACACCTCATTATTCTTGTGCCATGCACTTGGTCCCTTATTTATACTCTTCAGTACGTTGGGTAATTATCTATGACACACTAGGAACCTTAGTACTAAAACTAGCATTATTCCATGCCTGAATCCTTCTTCACCTCAATTACACACTCAGCCCTCTTATTCGAGAGATGTAGCATTTAGTACCAAGACTTCTATGGGTGAAACTTAAACCACTTTTGAATAATTTAGTCAATTCAAATTTTCATAAGGGTATAGCGGGAATAAAAAAACCATGATACCTCAAATGCAATATTTTTTCATTCTCTATCCAACCATGAAATAAAAATGGGTTACTATATAAATTGACCAAAATGCCCTTCTTGGCTCAGCTAGCTTAAATGATCAACTTTACTTCTTTTAAGCTATTATACTTACAATAAATTTAGACTTTGCTTGAATAATTATTTTAAGCATTTAAAATCAAAATAACCTTGTTACCTCAATAATTGCGCTTTAGGTCTTGGAGAGTCGTTACAGTTGTTGCACTTTAAAAGGAATACAATTTGTGGTTTATTAGAAACAATAAATTTTGATA
Source organism: Aquilaria yunnanensis (assembly GCA_039654915.1). Classification (NCBI taxonomy): domain Eukaryota; kingdom Viridiplantae; phylum Streptophyta; class Magnoliopsida; order Malvales; family Thymelaeaceae; genus Aquilaria; species Aquilaria yunnanensis. The sequence goes on along the minus strand of CM077599.1, from coordinate 41,372,706 downwards.
GTTATTAATCCAAAAATAAATTGGGAGGTTAGTAACTTACATAAGAATGTCCACAGGCAAGCAAGGTTTGATTTCTTCAATTGTTCTCCAATAGGCATAAAGTAGTCTTAACTTAGACCGACGTGCAACAAGGGAAGAATCATAATTATGTACAATTTCTATGCCAATTGATGGGCTAACATGAGGATATATGCATTTCGTAAGTGGACAAAAAAATAAGCTATGTAAATATTTCTCATAATAAGAGAGGAAGGAGAATTGAGACAAAGTAGAAAGGTCATATGATTGACATAAACTTTGTACTTGATGATGAAGCAAGATTGTATTGCCCTGAAAATTTGGAATAGTAAGAATTAATGGTAAATGGGTTAAGGAAGTAAAGTCAGAAGATGATTAAGATCGAGTTAATAAGGCACCTTCACACAATTTAATTGAAGTAGAGGTGACAACCAGAATTTGCTTGGTAGATGAGTTCTTAAGTGAATTGTAATCAAGTAAATCTGCTTGATTTCCCCCAAAAAGTTATAGACATGGTCAACCCACTAAAACATAGATGCCTTGTATAAGTACGATGCGAATGTTTGTAAAAGGAAAAGTAGCAGAAACATAGTTAATGTAGTATTGGTAAACATAATTATCTTAGATCTTGACACTCAATAATATGCTTCTAGGTGGATATGCCATCATTTTGTATGGTCTTAGTGATATCACCAATTTCAATGAGATTGCCAATAACATCTACAATGAGAGGACTAGCAGTATAAATTTTGAAAATTAGCATGCAGTTAAATTAAAAAATTTGGAAAGTCAAACACATACCACATTATATTTGCGTGGTGGCACTGATGGATGTCATAAGATGGAACAAACTAAAACTTATAACATGGAATGTTTGGGATAGGAACAATGACCAATGTGATTTTTGTATTGATGTTGAAACAAATTATGTTTTCATTGGTCACCGATCTGCATGGTTAATCAGCTTTGAAGACATTAAAGTTTGAAATGATATACACATTCCCTTCTTTAGGATAGCTCTAAATCTCGAAGGTATTGAATTCGAAGCCATTGTGTGAATATGATCATTCTAGAATGAATCATTGAATTAACATGAAAACCAAATGGTTAGGAAGGAAAATGTCTAGATAAAGAACGGTTTGGCAGTAGAAACAGGAAGAGTAATACTTTTTCATCTATATGCTGAATTAGTCATTATTGTTAATGTTAGTTGCTTCCCATATACGGGTTACTCGTACCATGATTGTTCATTTGTAAGTGTGGGGACTCAATTTGATTAGATTTGTTATCTGTGGTCTCATCTTCACCTATAATACTCAAAACACCAAGATAATGATATACAATAGTGTAGATAAAGTGGGTAGAAAATATGTATGCACAATAAGGTTAAACAGACAACAATGCATGCACCTATGATGAAAATCAATAAAGGTGTTGAAACACTTCGCGATATGCAATATTTCTTATTATTGATTGATTAGGTGCCTCGATTTGGAGAAGGACATATAAACCAAAAGGATTGGTGACATAAGATGCAGGCATATATAGTTATCCATGAGTGAAAACAGGTTGTGGCAAATATAAACCCACACGGTTACAAGTCTGGCCCTGGCTTTTCTCAACTGTCATTGCATCTATAGTGGGAATTGCCTCCAGCAAAATAAAAATGGCAAGTTGGTGTCAATAGGAACCATTTCTACACTGGGGATAAAAAAATGATGACCAAAATTCAATCCTGTTTTAATTTTTGCTTCAACAACCCTTTGTGCAAACCATGTGATAACCAAGCACATCCTATTGCATAGACCAAGAGTTTGGTTTAAGTTTTTCATCAACATAACCAGGACATAAACCTTGAGTTCATGGTTAGGGAAATAAGAGAACTTGAAAGTATTAAGGTACTCCATAAGGTATAATAGTTTATGTGCTTTATAGTTATTAGAGAAGGGTGAAACCTTATCAACATTGAGATATGTTTCAATTTCACCTATGAGCACACTAATGATATGATAATTGACCTCATCAATAATGTCATTAGTGGATGAAAACATAGCTTGTTACTTTAAGTAATGCACATCCTCATACCTTTGAACCAAGTCTAGATAAGTTGATGTAATGACATTAATAATAGGATTAGAAGTTTATGGGATTAAGTACTCATTAGGAATGTCAATCCCTGTGCTTTGTCCTTATCATCAGATAATCATTGTACTAGTAAAAAAACATCCCTAAGTTGAAGAATCCAGTCATTAAATACAAAAACATCAAGTACTACAGAGTTGTTTAGGCACATATTCTAGGTGAGACAATATATTGTGCACTAGGACTAAAGCGGGGATGACAATATAGATGCTCAAACTATATCTGCCTGGCTACCATGTGGAATAACATGCAGGATCTATCTAAAATCACCACCAAGAATAACGGGTATCCCACCAAATATTTTCATCATAATAGTAAGGTCAACCATAGAAAAGATATCACAAAGAGTGCGATCCATAGCCTTGAACGTATGCTGATGTGACATTGGAGCTTCATCGCATATAACTAAACCAGTATTACAAATAAGCATTGCCGTCAAGGTTGACCTCTTAATATTGCACACTGATATATTATCTGTAAGAATAGGGATCTTAAACCTAGAATGTGCAGTTGTTCCTTTAGGTAGTAAAAGTGAGGCAATTCCAAAAGTTGCTACTGCAAGGACAACTCACCTCAACGATTGTACCTTAGAAATGATAGTGCGCCATAAGAAAGTTTTACCAGTTTCTCCACTACCATGTACAAAGAAGAAACTTTTAATATGTGACTCAACAACATGAATCAAGGATGAATAAACTAGGCGTTGCTCATCATTAAGATGGTAGAGTAAAGAAGCATAATTTGCAGCTAAAGTAGGCCTATCATAGTTCAATTCCTTTATGAGCAAAGAATTTTGCAACAACATTGTACCATCAACCTATGGGAATAACATAATAGGAAATTCCCTCAAACTTCTTCCAATCTTATTCATGGCTTGTTCAATCTCATATAGTGCATGATTCTGCTGCTCCTTAATAGCCATAATCAATTATGAATTGTTGAACAACCTCTTTTTTTGAAATAAGACATCTTCAAATAAGGAAGCCACATGATGTGTCCACAACATGTGTCCACAACATGAGTAGGTCATCAACACCGTAAAATAGTACAAATATCATAAATAACTATCACAATTGGTTTGCTGATGCCTGGTTAGCTACCTCACTCAAGCACTAATGCCATTCTCCACCACCCTTAAGAAAACCAAAAGCAGAACATGCTTATCTATTTATTAGATATAGAACCCCATTGATAGTGCAAATTTTCTCATATGATCTTGGGCCCTTAACAATGTTAAGAAGCATGCGTAAGTAAAATTTCTCTTTTACTATCGAGTGAACAAATTATAATCTTCCTGTACTCCATCCCCTATGGCGACATGTCCACAATTTGGTTTACCTAATCCAAATAAAATGCTCAGGGAATTGAACATATGTTAATGTAGGGGCAATCATAACAATTACAATGCATCCAAGCATCACATTTCGTCATACTTTTTTTGTGTGCATGAATGACACCACGAAGATTATCACCCTCTCCGCACACCACATTTTGTTCACTAGGTAGATAAAGCACAACCTTTCTACAGAAGGATGATGCTCATGGATAAAGAATCCAAATATGTGCCATATTGCCTGAGAAGCCAAAACAAACCTATAATCCACATATTGGTTAATCTCGTCATGCTCCTTACCATCTGACCTGGTCATCTTACCTAAAGTAGTACGACTACTCTCGATAAAAAAAAGTCAACATGTTAACACCCTTACAAACATATTTACACAAATACTTGACACACATATCCATATTAGTCAGCTCCACGTTAACATGAAAATAATTCTTCAGGCAAAGATTTTGGTTAGATGGCACAACTGAATGATTATCCAATAGTATCCCATTAATAAGCGTGAAATGACTATCACACCTCCTATGGTAAAGATGGAATCCATCCTTATTGATCATAGTCTGGTTTTGGAAAGATCATGTGTAGTGCTTCGAATAGGAATTGTTGACCATGCATGTACAACATGGATTTGTTGCACCACATGGACTATGAAGCATGTGGGTAACAACTGACTTATATCCCACAAGGTCTTTCTCCTTGTTTGGTAGTTCTGCAGATATGAGATGATTAATTTTTACAAGGCTGTTAATCTTGTCATCAAGATGTAGGAAAAAATCAATATGCACATGCAGTAGACGTCACTTCTAAAATTCAACGGTGCAAATGTCACCAATAACACGTCCAAAGTGTTTTCCCTCAGTAATATCTTGTCTGAAATTCTAAAGCTTCATCATGAATACATGATCTATGATGTCAAGTCTATCTTCTAGAGGTTAACTCAGGATTAGCTAAAAGAAGTGCCAAATTTTAGGTCATTTCGGATTACAAGTATATGTAATGAATAAATCAGGGTACCCCATAAAACAACATATAGCCATTGAATCCTGATAATTCTATATTATATACCTAGGTCCCTCAACAAAGAAAGATGGTAGTATGGTTCTCTTACCGTATAAAGAAGCATAAATGTCACCTTGGGTCACTGCATGTTGTAAGCCACATAAGATTTCAGCACGAAAACAGTCTTGATTCTTTTCAAGCCAATGAAATAAGGATTCAAGAGTAACACAATAAGCATCCACAACATATTCATGGAATATCCAATCGCCCAAAGAGAATAAGTGAATGGACATTATGAAGTCGTCGCATTTCAAATGCATAAAACTCCTTTAGAGTTACTGTTCCTATATGAGAGAGTTGGCCACCATTTGTCACATAGCTTATTTCTAGATGGAGACTATCTCCTCCATATACAAGGAAAAGTCAAAAATGTAATGCACAACACTTTGGGTGGAAGAAATCAATAATATATGGTTCTAAGTTCCATGGGTAAACTAATATATCTTTATGGTTACTATTCTCCCCATCAATACCATCAAATAGGCCAACAACTTCATTAGAGGTAGGCAAATTATATCGTCTATCCCGTCCCCTCAAACTTAAAAGTCATATGTGCATAGCCACATATCACCCAATCAATCCCATGCCATTCTGAAAAATCTAACCAATTCATTGTGCTGATCAAACATTTATATCAATCCATCAATGCTAATTCAATCATATTTAGTGTAAGTTCTATCATCGAAGCTCAGCATCTAGTTGTATGTCTCATGCCCAGTGTCATACATATATAGCTGTGCAAACTAAGGGCATTCTCCATTGTTAGGATAGAATGATCAAATGTAGTGATAATTCATTCCACAACATCTAAACGTCAGTGGCCCTTGTCCATCATTTATTTTGGGATCCACATATGCATAAGTGGAGGTGAAAGATAATCTATAATTAATTTCCCAAATATGTCTTTGAAAATACCTTAACAGCTCATCCCCATTATAATCGAAAAAATGTTGGATGAATTCTGGTGGTAGTGGAGAATAGGGAATGGAAACCTTCCCTTTCCCTCAACGTAAAGAGAATTCAGGATTTGTATTATGATGTGACTAATTACTTTTTTCTTCATACCACATAATTACACCACAGTGGGAACAAATACAAGTTGGACGACCAAGGTCTTCATAATCAAAACATGTCCCTAGGTTGCATCATAACAATATAAGTAGTCTAATATTGGATGAAGAGTATGTTATGGTAAGAAGAGAAGGGAGCATACATTGATGGTCATCTGCCTGCAATTGTTAGGGATCAAGCAAAGATTAGTGAAGATGAGAGTAATGTGTCAAAAATAATGAATATATCATTAGCTAGGAAGAAAATACATTAAAAAAATGATGGAACTATTTGAGAGGGAACTTAACTGTACCCAGCACATTAGGTAGATAATTGTTAAATAAAGTAATAGGGACAAGTTTGACAGGAAGATGTAATCTCATCTGACTCTTCAATCATCCTGTAACATAAGATGAACTTTCTCCTACTTCAAAGACTCTAGGAATAGGGCATAATGGTGATGTGTGAGGTTTTAAAGAAGTGGCATAATTCCCTTATACATTCGTGGGTGGGGGAGAATGCGTAAAATCACCAAAAAAGGACATTCGATTTGATATATTAGCGAGAGAAGGTCGAGATGGTGAGAAATTATGAAATGGATAAGTTGAAATATCAAAATCATGTGGAGTTTGAGAAGATTCATCAACTTATAAAGTGCATAGTGTAGAGGGGTAAAAGAAGGATTTCCCAGAGCAGATGTGTTAGAATTACGAATGCTTGTACTTGGAAGTGATCGGAGAGCAAGTCGATGAGCGTGTCACAACTCAATGCCATGTACTCTTCAAGCACTAGAATCCATATTGTTACTAACATAATGTAATAAAAGTCTATTAATCCATAACCTAGGTACTTGAATAACATAGGAAGGCTAACAAATGAATACAAATAGTATCAAATGCAAGAGGAATGCATAAAATAAAGTTAACAGGATGCAAAGACAAAGAATATTGAATAAGAAGGATAGCAAAATGATATACAAACATGGTGGATAGTGAAAAATAGTGTTCGTGAACACAATTTAGTAAATGAAAAACATATTCAAATGGTCAAACCTAAATGTTAAACACTAATAACCTAAATCCTAACATATTAACCCCAGGAAGGAAATGGGAAAGTCTATTCATAGCAACGAAGCATTAGAAGTAAAGACCTATACTAATCAGTGATAACACATTCTTCACAAAGCCTCAAGTCATCAATCTCATAGTAACTCATAATCCATCTATTCATACGGGGAGATAAAAGAATACAATGCACTCACATCCCACAATGAAAATGATGAAGATGTGGATCAACGGTTTCAATCAAGATATCACACTTTTGATCAGGCCACCTCTCAATTATTGTTGCAATAAAAAAATCAGCTTCATGTCGAAGGTCATAGACACATTTTCTCCATGATGTGCCTTATTGGTCTTTAAGTTAATGCAAGTATTCAATGACTTGTTTGATATGGAACAGACCTCGAACACTTGAAGGAAGTGCAGACAGATATTTCATAATGGGAATCCCATGGAGAGATGCTATATAAACAAAAGATAGACCCTCATCCAAAGATCTATACTTGAAATAATAGAAAAGGCCGTGAACAAAAAGTGCAATGGGATGACTGGAATCCTTAAAAGTCTTGAGCATATGAAAAGCTCGATGTTGATACCAATTTTGTTGGAATTCTTGGCGCACCAAGATCCTTTTAAGATAGCATTTGAGCTCATTGAGCTAACTCTAGCTTGAACAGCTATCAAAGGCAGCTAGAAGTAGCTCACCTTAGCTCAAGTCAGCTCATTTCAACTATAAGTAGCTGAAAGTAGCTGGACTTCAGCTCAAGTTAGCTCAAGTCAGCTCAAGTCAACTTAAGTCAACTCACTTCAGCTTCTAGTAGCTGAATGTAGCTAGACTTCAGCTCAAGTCAACTCACTTCAGCTATAAGTAGCTCAAAGTAGCTGGACTTCAGCTCAAGTTAACTCAAGTCAGCTCAAGTCAGCTCACTTCAGCTTCTGGTAGCTGAATGTACCTGGACTTCAGTTCACTTCAGCTGAGAGCAGCTAACTCCAGCTCAAGGTAAGCTCAAGGAGCTGGACCTCAGTTCATGGAGCTTGGTTGGAGCTCAAAGGAGCTCAATGGTGCATAAGTAGTATAGTGAGCTAGCTTTGTGCCAGCTCACCTTGTATTTAGCTCAAAACCACCAAGAGACACATCTTTTGTGTAAAGGTATGTCTCTTCATCAAAAGAGATGACTATTGGCTAAAAGAACATGTCCTTTTATCCAAAGAAAGTGTTCCTTGAGTGAATAGACATGTATATTCGGCCATGGGGTGGTTGGGGTGGTTATTGCACCAAGAATGATGTCCTTTGACGTCAAGAGACATGTATATTCGGCCATGAGGTGGTTGGGGTGGTTATTGCACCAAGAATGATGTCCTTTGACATCAAGAGACATGTATATTTGGCCATGGGTTGGTTATAGCACCAAGAGATGTCTCTTGACCAAAGGGACATGTCTCTTAGGCCAAAGGAAGTGTTCCTTGGCCAAAGAGACATGTATTTTCGCCACCATAGATGACCTTTGACCAAAGGAAGTGTTCTTTGGCTTAAAGGACACCTTGCTTGGTGTAAAGGTGTGCCTTTTGGTCATCTATAAATAGCCTTTAGTGGCTGGCCATTTTAAGCACTCATTGGCACTCCATTTGCTCCAATTTCTTGAAAGAAAAGTCTCCTCCTTTCATTCCTTAAATAAGCCAAAATATTAGACACTTATTTAGAGCATTGTGGGTGGATTATCATTGAGATTTCTTCATCTCAATTCAAGCCTCAAGGTGCTCCTCCAAGATCAAGTCCTCCTCAAGTTTTTGCCAAAGATAACCAAGAAGAAAGGTGCACATTCTTTCTTGGTTTAGCAGCATGCTATGTTCCATTTATTACATGTATGTTCTTAGTAGCATGCTAGGATTTATTTGACATAACTTGTATGTAAAATTGACATGCTATATTGTTAGTGTTGTGCCCAAAAGCTAATCATGAGATGATTGTATTTTTGCACATTGAGTCATGATATTTTATTAAGGCATTAATCCAGCAATTATGTTTGTTGTTTTGTTTCTGTGTAACTGAACAAACATAATTGTAACCCTAGAATAATGATATTCTTAAACGTCCCTGGTCTAGTAGTATTATGGAGCGGGTTGCAATAATACATAAGGACTAGCATATGTGGAGACTAATATGAGATATGTAGTCTACATATGGGTACAAGTTGGAGAACTTGTGTACTGGACTGACCCACCATGAGAACACTACATGGATCATTATATGAGTGTCATAAGTGATTCTCATAGTGATCATGGTATATGTAGTCCTTCGACCTAAGATCATCAAGGTTCCCCACATGTGAGTCACATACTTTGATACTTTCCTTTGTTGCTCGTAACTGAGTGAACTTGAAAGAGGTCATTGGGTATGTCACATATCATATGGAGGGATTTGTATGATCAAGATGGGATTTGTCCCTCCTATGTAACGGGAGTGATATCTTCGGGCCCCTTGATAGAGTAAGACTTAGAAAAATGCATGGCCATGCTCGGATGAGTTGATATACGATATCAATGTCATCAGTTTAAGTTGGTCTACTCGGTAATCAAGAAACCAAAGATTGGGCTATACGAGAGTGACACATTCCTTGTCTCATGCTTAGTCTTGATATCTTGGACAAAGGGACAATGGCATATATCGGTGATGATCATAAAGGTTTAGTCGAATCATCGACAATCTTGTCACTTGGGTAGCGATGATGTGTTGCTATACACCGCTCATTGCTTATGATCATAAATGTGATTTATGATCATTGCCAACGTGGTAAGAGCCTATTGGGTTACACACATAGAGCTATTTGGATCATTAGAGTGCATGGGCTAATAATTTGGGTTTTGGTTTCACAATAATTTCGTATTAATAATGGGCCCAATAGTTGAGACATTATTAAGCCCAAAATTAAAGCCTAATTGGATTAGGGCTTTGAAACCTATTAGGCCTGGAAGTTGAGTCTCACTATAAATACAACTTCTAGTGAGAAATTCGTAGGTCTTCTTGCCCTAGCCTCCCAAAAGGACAGCCGCACTCTTCTCTTGCAATTCCTTGGAGGACGCAAGCTAGCACTGCGAGCGCAAGAGAAACGCATCTGCCGGGACGTGGTGGAAGCGTGGTGATTTCGAGAGGCTCGTGTGGATACCATAGAGAGCCTGAACACGTCAACTATTCAGGTTTTGTGATTCGACTCTACAGTTGAGTGAGAGATCTCAACCGAAAATTAGGTATGAAAATTTTCAAACACCCGGTTTACCCCGTTTCACTTGGATCCTGGAGGGTTTCGGTTAAATTCCGCTGCGCTGTTTGGCTCCCGAAACCCATCATATATAACATGTTGTATTAAGTGTAATGTTAAGAATTAGAATTATGCATCTCTATATCCATGCTAAACTCAAATGAACAAATATGCATGTGGCATATACATGAGTAGATAACATAAAAGTATGTTATCATGAGATCCTGAAATCTTCAATTGGTTTCAGAGCCTAGGTCATGAAAACGTATATGTTGCATGTAGTAAGCATGATTTAGGATCATACATATGTGTATGATTTTGATAAAGGCTAATGAAGGATATGTGTATGAAGCAATGAAGGCATGTTTGTGTATTTCTGATTGAATGCTATATGCATCTCTTTTGCCATATATGAGCATGTTAGAAGTTGTTTCATACACATGTTGCTTTGTTGAGTCTTGTTGTGTAAATTGAACTAAAACATGTGAATTGCATCAATGTAGATGGCTTGTAAGAATATAGTTGCAGAATTAAACCGTGGCCTCAAATTGGATGGTGAAAACTATTCAATTTGGCAACAGAAGGTCAAATTCATTTTAACTGAACAAGATACTCTTGATGTGCTCACTCAAGAGATCATGCCTCCTGCTGAGGGACAGGATAGGACTGCCTATGAGGCATTCCTAAAGAAGAACTCTATGTGTAGAGTCACTCTTCTCTCCACTATGGTGGATGAGATTATGGTGGAATTCTCCATGCTTGAGGGGGCCAAGGCCATATGGGACTCAGTCAAGGCCAAGTATGGAGATGTTTCTGTAGAGAAACAACGCTCAATGATTCTCAGGTTTGAGAATTATGTGAAGCGTATTGATCACTCTATGAGTGCTCACTTGCGTGAGATGTCACGCATGATCCACCAGCTTAAAACAGCAGGGCATGTGCTTATTGATGAGCAACAAGTGCAAGCAATAATCCGTTCCTTGCCCGATGAGGAATGGCAGTTGATGAAGGTCAACTTACGCCATAACCCTCAAATAATGTCATTTGATGACATTGCTCGTCACCTCCTCCTTAAGGCTGAAGTAATGGCCCTCAAGGACCATTCTAGGGCATATGTTGCCTCATCTTCTAACCAGAAGGGATGGAAGAAGAATGGTGGGAAAGGAGGGCTGGGAAAGGGCAAGGGAAAAGTTCCTGCTTCCAAGAAAAAGCTCAAGAAGAAGCGGGACATAAGCAAGCTGAAGTGCTTCAACTGTGGGTATAAAGGACACTTTGCAAAGGATTGCAAGGGTCCACCCAAGGTACATACATACCCTTCTACTTCCATTGTACATGTTGTGTCATGTACATTACTAACTGAGTGCAATTCTTTGTCGATTGTAGACTCGGGAGCAACAGACCACATAGCTCGGGACAAGTCCTGGTTCATGGCCTACAAAAGCTCTTAAAAGGAGCTAAGCACGTTTCAGTGGGAAATGATGCCAGGCTAGAAGTGGAAGGCATAGGAACATGTAGAATTCCTATAGATATTGGATATTTGTATCTAATAGATGTATTGTATGTACCAAACATTTGTAGAAATTTGATTTCTATCAGTTGTATGTTGAAGTACAATTATTGCTTTAATTTCTTTAATAATAATGTGTCTATTATTAAAGATGATCAGATAGTATGCACTTGTTCAGTTAATAATGGGCTTTATGAGTTGAAGCCAATTGACCATTCTATTGCAAGTCCTAGTTGCTATGTGACAGAGGTCACAAATGAAATAAGATGGCATGAGAGGTTGGGTCATATTGGTCAAGATAGAATGGACAAGCTAGCTAAGAGTGGATTGCTAGGTTCCTTGACCAAGGTTGTCCTTCCAAGTTGCCAATCATGCCTAGAGCGCAAAGCCACAAGAAAGCCTTTTGGCAAAGCAATTAGGAGAAGTGAGGCACTAAGTTTAGTTCACTCTGACCTGTGTGGGCCAATTAGGGTTAAATCCAGAAATTGATTTAAGTACTTCATCACTTTCACGGATGATTATACTCGATTCACCCACATCTACTTACTGAGAAACAAGGCAGAGGCCTTAGCATGCTTTGAGAAGTATGTGCACTTGGTTGAGAACCAAGTAGGTAAGAAGGTTAAGTCCTTGAGGACAGATAGGGGTGGAGAGTATACATCAAATGCATTCAAGGCATTTTGTGACTTTAAGGGTATTGAGAGGGAGTTCACTCTTCCTTGGACACCCTAACAGAATGGAGTGTCTGAAAGGAAGAATAGAACTTTTATGGACATGGTACGTTCCATGATGGCAAAGGCCAATTTAGACATCACTTATTGGAGTGATGCACTGCTATGTGCAGTTCATGTCCTTAACAGAGTACCCACCAAGAATGTGAACTCTTCTCCATATGAGTTATGGAAGAAGAAAACTCCTAATCTAATCTATTTACGCCCTTGGGGTTGTTTAGCTTATGTTCACATAACGGACCACCCTTTGGGAAAGTTAGGTCCAAGAGGGAGGAGGTGTGCCTTCCTTGGTTATGCTGAACAATCTAGGGGTTATGTGTTCTTGGACATAAGTCATAAAACTGGGAACACCTTTGATACAAGGAATGCTAACTTTGTGGAGGATGAGTTCCCCAAAGTTGGTGCATGTGGTGACTTAACCTCATTAAGCTAGATCCTAGATGAGGATCAACCAAGTGTCATAAGGACACCTGGGACACATGCACTTACTCTAGAGGGAGTACCTCAACCACATGGAGTGATGGCTCCAGAAATGCCTGTTGTTGTGGACCAACATGAGCAAGACCTCCAAGAGGAAGGTTTTGTTCAAGAGGGAGTTGAGGATACTCAAGAGCAAAATGTTGAGCCTCAAGAGATGGAGCATGAGTTACCTCCATCTCAGCCTACATTGAGAAGATCAATGAGGAAATTTGGACCACCTAAAGAATGGTGGATCTTGGATAGTGAGGCAAATTTGGTTGCATCTGAGATAGATGAGCCAAGTAACATTAAGGAGGCTCTTGAGGGTGCACAGAGGGAAGAGTGGCTAAATGCAATGAAGGATGAGTTGCATTCAATGCATCTCAATGAGGTTTGGGAGCTAAGTGATCTTCCTTCAGGCCGTAAGGCAATTGGGAACAAGTGAGTTCTCAAGATCAAGGTGAACTCTGATGGAAGTATCGAAAGATACAAGGCCCGTTTGGTGGCCAAGGGTTTTACACAGAAGGAGGGTGTTGATTTCAAAGACACCTTCTCTCCTGTGGTAAAATTCACTTCCATCAGGATATTACTTGCCATCGTGGCAAATCTAGACCTAGAGTTACATCAGATGGATGTAAAGACCGCCTTTCTCAATGGTGATTTGAGTGAGGAGATATATATAAGACAACCCGAGGGGTTTGTCCAAAAGGGTCAAGAGGATAAGGTATGTAGACTAAAAAAGTCTATCTATGGTCTTAAGCAAGCTTCAAGACAGTGGTACTTGAAGTTTCACCATGCAATCAAAAGCTATGATGATGCATGAAGACCATTGTGTGTACTTGTACTCTTCTGGGTCTAATTTTGCAGTATTGACTCTATATGTAGATGATATACTGATTGCAAGTAATGGGCTTGCGTTGTTAAGTACCATTAAGGGATGGTTGTCTTCCACCTTTGATATGAAGGACATGGGAGAGGCTGCCTTTATCCTAGGGGTTAAGATCCTAAGGGATAGAAAGGCAAGGCTATTGGCCCTTTCTCAAGAGCCTTATATTGATAAGATTCTTGTAAGGTTCAACTTAACAAATGCAAAGCCCATGAGTACACCTCTTGCATATGGTTGCAAGATTGGAGAGGACTTATGTCCTAAGACTCCAAAGGAGAAGGAAGACATGGCTCAGGTCCCCTACCTAAGTGCCATTGGTAGCTTGATGTATGCCATGTTATGTACAAGGCCAGACATCAGCCAAGCGGTTCGACTTCTAGCAAGATATTCTTCCAACCCTGGTCTGGAGCATTGGAAGAGTGTCAAGAGGATCCTAAGATACCTCAAGGGTACTAAGGATTATTGGCTTTGTTACCAAGGTAAAGACCTTGGTTTACGTGGCTATTCTGATGCTGATTGGGGAGGAGATAGAGACTCCAGCAAGTCAACATCTGGTTATCTTTTCATGCTAAATGGTGGGGCTACTACTTGGTGTAGTAAGAAGCAAACTTGTACAGGATTGTCCACAATGGAGGCTGAATTTGTTTCATGTGCCTCAGCTGTACAAGAAGCCCTTTCGCTAGGTTATTTCCTTAAAAATTTGGAGTCCAGGGTTTCTATTGAGAAACCTATTACTATCTACAGTGATAGTATGGCAGCCATGGCTTATACCAAAGACCACAAATACCATGGAAAGACCAAGCACATTAGCATGAAATATAACTTTGTGAGGGATGCAATTGAAAAGGGTGAAGTTAGGATTGAGTACATTTCTACAGACATGATGGTGGCAGATCCTCTCACTAAGCCATTGCCACTACTTGTATTTTCTCGACATGTTAGAGCAATGGGTCTTAGAAGAATGTAAATGTTGGATGTACTTCACCTCTTTGGTGTCACACATGTTATGTATTTCTTTGAAATAATACAGATTATTTTATGAAATACTCAGTTCAATTTTATGAATCACAACGAACAAATGAACATGTCAAACATAGGCAGAGGATGACTTTCTCACACAAGTCATTCGCCCTTGATCTTTGTGTAAAATTAAGGATGAGATTGGCTAAAGACTTAAATGAAACTTAAGTGAATAATACATTTAAGTGGGAGTCATGCTCCAACACATGACACTTTAGCTTTTATGGTCGCCTTGATTATGAGTAATCAAGATTCAATGCTTTGGTGCATTCAGTTTGTATGACCATTCATACATCCTAGCCTATGTTAGATGTAAGCTAAGGCTTACATGGAGAAATTTCATGGTTATTGACATGTCCTCCTTTTATGTGTTAAGAGGAGTACACTTCATGGTGTTTTAAGATGGAGAAATGATACACTCCTCAATTGGAATGGAGATCACTCCAAGTGGGAGTGACATGAGTAAAACACCTTAGAAGTGTATTATGGAACTTTAATGGATGTGTTTCCAAGTGTTCGATGACCATGAAATACGACCAGAGAAGAATTTAAGCAAGTTGTCTCTATTCTTGCTTAGTGTGAGATTCTTCGAATCAGACTCTTAGTGACTATGGCTTGCTATTAGGAAGTTGAGTTAATTATGATTACTTTGATTGGTTGTCGAAGGTCTTAGAGAAATGAGACTGGAGTATCCTCCTTTTGGGTAATCATGTTAACTCATTGACCTAAGTAGTAAAGCTAAAAGGAAAGACATTAAGATGATACACGTTCACTAAATTCAATCTTAGGCCCACATATTACTGTGAGTAGTATGCTAGATTGAATGACAAGTGATTGAAATGAATACTCAATGCTTAATACAATCATGGATTTCAAGGAGTTGAAATTCTAAGAAAGATACTGATTGTGATTAAGAAGTGTATCTTATGTCTGGGGTCTGAAAAGCATAACTTGATGTGTTTAAGCAACACACTCGAATTTGGTGTGTTCAAGGAAAGTTTGAAGAAGTTCAAACTATAAGGAGAGGACAATCTTCTATTGAGAGTCTAACAACCTCAATAGAAGAGACTTGGTGTGTGTGTGCCTGAGGTCGCACCCACAACTCTATATATGTAGAAGTGTCTAGATTATTTCGGCTATAAGGATTAAGGAGTTTTGTTTTGAGTGGGAGCTGGAAGTTTAAAAGCATCTTAGTGCGAGTGGGAGTTTATTGGAATTCTTGGCGCACCAAGATCCTTTTAAGATAGGATTTGAGCTCATTGAGCTAACTCTAGCTTGAACAGCTATCTAAGGCAGCTAGAAGTAACTCACCTTAGCTCAAGTCAGCTCCTTTCAGCTATAAGTAGCTGAAAGTAGCTAGACTTTAGCTCAAGTTAGCCCAAGTTAGCTCAAGTCAACTTAAGTCAACTCACTTCAGCTTCTAGTAGCTGAATGTAGCTAGACTTCAGCTCAAGTCAGCTTACTTCAACAATAAGTAGCTCAAAGTAGCTGGACTTCAGCTCAAGTTAGCTCAAGTCAGCTCAAGTCAGCTCACTTCAGCTTCTGGTAGCTGAATATACCTAGACTTCAGTTCACTTCAGCTGAGAGCAGCTAACTCCAGCTCAAGGTCAGCTTAAGAAGCTGGACCTCAGTTCATGGAGCTTGGTTGGAGCTCAAAGGAGCTCAATGGTGCATAAGTAGTATAGTGAGCTAGCTTTGTGCCAGCTCACCTTGCTTTTAGCTCAAAACCACCAAGAGACATATCTTTTGTGTAAAGGTATGTCTCTTCATCAAAAAAGATGACTATTGGCTAAAAGAACATGTCCTTTTATCCAAAGAAAGTGTTCCTTGAGTGAATAGACATGTATATTCGACCATGGGGTGGTTGGGGTGGTTATTGCACCAAGAATGATGTCCTTTGACATCAAGAGACATGTATATTCAGCCATGAGGTGGTTGGGGTGGTTATTGCACGAAGAATGATGTCCTTTGACATCAAGAGACATGTATATTCGGCCATGGGTTGGTTATAGCACCAAGAGATGTCTCTTGACCAAAGGGACATGTCTCTTAGGCCAAAGGAAGTGTTCCTTGGCCAAAGAGACATGTATTTTCGCCACCATAGATGACCCTTGACCAAAGGAAGTGTTCTTTGGCTTAAAGGACACCTTGCTTGGCGTAAAGGTGTGCCTTTTGGTCATCTATAAATAGCCTTTAGTGGCTGGCCATTTTAAGCACTCATTGGCACTCCATTTGCTCCAATTTCTTGAAAGAAAAGTCTCCTCCTTCCATTCCTTAAATAAGCCAAAATATTAGACACTTATTTAGAGCATTATGGGTGGATTATCATTGAGATTTCTTCATCTCAATTCAAGCCTCAAGGTGCTCCTCCAAGATCAAGTCCTCCTCAAGTTTTCGCCAAAGATAACCAAGAAGAAAGGTGCACATTCTTTCTTGGTTTAGCAGCATGCTAGGTTCCATTTATTACATGTATGTTCTTAGTAGCATGCTAGGATTTATTTGACATAACTTGTATGTAAAATTGACATGCTATATAACATGTTATATTAAGTGCAATGTTAAGAATTAGAATTATGCATGTCTATATCCATGCTAAACTCAAATGAACAAATATGCATGTGGCATATACATGAGTAGATAACATAAAAGTATGTTATCATGAGATCCTGAAATCTTCAAATTCCACATCACAGATGAAACATCGAGTGATCGGAAAACAATTGGGAGGGTGAAAACAAATGCAAAGGAACGATGGACAGAAGCCAAACGAGTAGCCTATCGCAGGTCATCATGTAAGACCTTAAACAATATGAGTGCAATAATCTCTATAGGTAATCGTAGGATGGTAAACAATTTATCTGTAACATAGAAAATAAAGTATTTGGTTAATACAAAGAATTAAAAATTAGTTACACATTATTTTAAAAAGTTAAAAGTGTTGGGAAAAGTAATGTAAATAAGGAATGAATAAGTATGTAAAATGGTTATTTAAGAACACATTTCAAATGACATAAAATTTATTGTAACATTAAAGTAAATGAAGATATTGTTTAAATATTTCTCTAATTTCATATAATTGTATTTTTTGGAAAAAAAAATTAATGTTTTCCTATTAATGGATGACATGTAATTATGGGAATGTAAAAATTATGGATGTAATGTCTCTCTATTAATATGAACTATGTGTTACTATTAGTGTAAAAATGTTTTATAAAAAATAATAATGTAAGAACCATCTATTTTATCAACATGGAAAAAATAAATATGTAATATACTTAGAAGTCATAATTGAAGAACCTTGTAAATAAATAAGGTAAAAGAAAATTCAAGCTCTAGACATTGTACAGGAAAAAAAATTTAAAACTAACTATTTTTAAAAAGTAAGAAAGTAGAAGTTGATATTTTAAAATAATTGTATGTGTGAAAGAATTGTGCAGTAAATAACAAAACATTATTAGGCCATGATTAAAACGATTCAACATGGGCAATTTGGAAGGCTCAATAAAACTGGTTGAGTTAAATGTTGTGCTCGGGGAAGTAACTGGGCCAACGAATTTTATTATAGTAATAAAAAGAACCCAACCCAAAAAGAATTTGTAGAAGATAGTTTAGTGATGTTGTTAGCGCTCTTGTACTACAGTAGATTTTTATCACACTTGATTATTTCTAGGTGTGCCCAAGTCCCAAGTCAATAGCATGTTCTATAGGCCAATCAGAACAACGCTAGCAAGCTTAATCAAGTGGCCCTTTTGTCATTATATAAATACATGTATAGTAATCTAATCATAAAATATACATTTACATTTAAGCTTGCTTGGTAGAAAAGAAAATGATCAAACATTAGCTTGAATGTTGCATAACAATTTTCTCGCCCAACTATGCACTAAACATTAACACCTGTATTCATAGTGCACTTAGTATTCTTATATGTGCCCAAACAAGCATGTCATGTCCATTTCAATTTGTACCCATGACCCCTTGTGGCCTAAAGGTTCTAAAACCTTTAACGCACTTAAACATGCATAGGGAAATAATTTTAAAACGTTAAATCCATCTAAAAATGCATTTATGGATTTTACAAACCAACCAAGTAAAAATGACCATATGAACAGTACACAGTAGACTTTGGAAGGGCATATCTTGAGTTACAAAAACCCAAATTGAGTGATTCAAAATAAAATTATTCCTCTTTAAGAGTTGTAAATGCTATCCAAATTTTATAACCAAACTCAATTTTTGCAGAGAGTTATAGCTTTCATGGTATTCATGATTTTGCAACAAAAGTTTTGAGTACACTTAAAATTCCATAATAAATCACACACTTTAGTTTTGGATACAAATTCAATTTGAATAGATCCAAATATGTATTTAAAACTTGGGAAAATTAATTCCCTAAATTTAGAACTAGTCTAGGAGAATTTAACGCAATTTCCATTAAAACAGCCCAAAAGAAACACAATGGACAGATTTGCACAATAAGGCTCAAAATCAACTCCTCATTACTTTATTCAACATCCATGGTTAATTTACATGCATAGATGCATCTGACATCAACCCTATCTTAGTTGGGTACATACAGTAGCTTCTTGAAGATCTTTGCACTATATAGTACACTCCAAAAGCTTCAAAAGACAATTGTTGTGCAAGGTAATAAGTACCAATACTAAAATTAGCAAAAGTGCTCTAAAAATCATGAAACTTTTCAGTTGAACCCTAGACATGTTGAAGATCATATATTTAGAATTTCACTAAAATATTCTACCTAAAAGTTTTAGACCAAAAGCACTTTTTCTGGATTCCTTGAAATGATGGCAATAAGAGGTAAGTTCTCTTATGAAGAACTTAGTAAGGGCTTTAGGTTAAAGTTTTCAATACCAACATCTAATCTGAAATCCAAAGACACAAAAATGCAAAATATGCACAACTTTAGCAATCGTATGCACAAACATAGCAATCGTATGCACAAACAAGTCACCACAAACAACATATGTGATGCGACATACTCAAATCACAATGGTTAGTCAATATAATTCAATAAAATGTGAAGGCAGCACTATGGTAGCCATCCTTAAGCTTTCACTTGGTCTAAGGAGGCTTTAGGTCATAACTAGTGCTAGCTTGGGCTCTAGAAACCCTGTTAGTTACACTTGCTGCCATCTTTGTATGGAAGCACTAAGACCAAAGTCTTGCCATGCTACACTCCCCTTAGCCCATGCTTAGTTCATTGAGCTTTTTTCTCTCTTCCAAGCATGGTCTTTGCTCTATGGACATTTGTTCATCAATATTAAGGAATAAATAGTCCAAGGAACACATTAAAACCCTTGCCTTATGTTAGAAACTAAATGAACCCTAGAAAATTTGGTCTTAGATGCACTTGGAGGGGTTAGGTGATTTCTTTGACTTTCTCTTGTGTTCTTGAACTAGGGTGGTTATGGAGGTTTGTGGAGGAGTTTTGCAAATAGCTCTTGGGTGGTTAGCCAAATGGAAGGGATGAAATAAGGAAATAATGTGGAAATGTCTTCTTATTTCTTTTCTTATCTTATCTTTGACTTAGGTCAAAGATAATCAAGAAGGCAACATAATATTTTCACAAGTCTTGGGCTATTTTGGCTAGGTTTGGTTGGCCAAAAAGGGAATGGATGAATGTAGAATTTTCCCATTCTTGACTTCATCAAATATTATCATGGCCTTAAAATGAGATAATGAACATTTGGATACTTACTTATCCATTATGCTTAAATATTTGTCTTTGTCTCTCTTTGAGCATTTTAGGCCCCAACAATACCCATAATACCTTCAGTGTCCCTCCATAAGTTTTTTTAGAATTTTGTAAGATTGAGTCCCCAGCCTTTGTAACCTTACAATTAAGTCCATAGGTTACTTGTAAATTAAGCAATCCATTAAGGTTTTCTTAATGACCAAGTAATCACTGTGTGCGACACTTAAAGGGGTCTAAATTAAATACTTAACACTTCACAAATCATACACTATGATGAAAATTAAAGCATATAACAGTTAAGTTCTTATACTGTAATTTTTCCATTTTGTGAAGGTGGTAACATATGTAACTATAAAATGTAAGAGTATGTGGTCACACTGGAAAGTGCCTAAGGAAGCAAGGACATTTGTGTAACACGAAAAATAGATGAAGGACATAATTTGGTAACTTTTTCAAATTAAACCCTTTAAAATGCATATTTTTCAAGCAAAAATCATTTCACCCCCTCTCTCTCAACAGATAGAAACTTTATGACTTCTCTCATCCAACAATTCTAGGGTTTCT
Source organism: Aquilaria yunnanensis (assembly GCA_039654915.1). Taxonomy (NCBI): domain Eukaryota; kingdom Viridiplantae; phylum Streptophyta; class Magnoliopsida; order Malvales; family Thymelaeaceae; genus Aquilaria; species Aquilaria yunnanensis. The sequence goes on along the minus strand of CM077599.1, from coordinate 41,351,888 downwards.
ATGTTTCTAAGGTGGTGACGTTGTTGGATAAGTTTTCTGACAATGGCACCACTGGGTCTAAATTTTCTGGCCGGAGTCTGCTACTGGGATGAATTTTTCAGCAATGGTTGGACAGGCTAATGAGTTTTTCAGCTAACCTCCTCGATTGGGATAAATTTTCTAATAGCATTACCACTTCAAAAAAAATTTCCCCAAAGTTTGACAATCTTTTCAGTTTTGGGTTCGTCATTGTGTCATTTATAACTTTTTTTTGAATGGGCATTATCAAAATCCCAACTCTTTTTTATAGATCTGTACTGAAAGTCTCAGGAATTTTATATTTCTCAAAATGAAAATCCGTTGTTTTTTTTCATTGGGACATGGGATGGTTGACCTATGTCATTGCTAGGCTTCATAGGAGGTGCCTTTGTTGGATTAGTTTCATAGTGGGGGTGACGGTGGACAAATACGTTTTCCAATGGTGTCAGTTGGGCAAATAATTTTTTCCCACATCTTAGGGAATATGTCCTTTTTACCTTCTTCCATCTTTTGTCTCTAAATTTCTCTATAGCAGCATAGTGAAAATCCCTTAGGTTTAACCTAGATCTATTGTGAAATTGTTCAAATTTTTTTTTCCTCTAAATAAAAATCTCTTTTTGCTTTTCTTGCGGCGAACACCAGAGGGATGTCCTATGTTGTTTCCTTTGGGGGTTCAAACATTTATGAATAGTAGAAAGGCTAGATCTGGACTTCGATAATGGAAAGAAGGATGAATGATATATGGCTAGGAAAGGAATAGGGCATCTAATGTCGGTGCCTAGCCAGTGGAAGGGCACATAGGGTTAACAAGCTGCCCTCCTTAGCGGGGAGTTTTTGAATAAGGAAATATATGCTTTCCTTAATAACAATCTCCTTTCTACCTTACTATTGCACATATGTTATTCAATCTACTAACTAATTTTTCTAGCCTTGATGTATCTAATAACGTACAAACACAAAATGGTTGGAGTATGATAATTTAGAAATGGGGACTGACGGATCTAGGGCTAGAGAGTTTAAAGGTAATTCCTAAAACTTTTTCTTGGATTAAGTAACATATATACAAAATTAATTAAGAGGGTGGTAAGGATATAAAATCTATTAATGTATTTGTTAAGTAATGTGGTGAACCTATTTATTATTACTCTTGTGAACATAGGTTTCATTACTTAGTAACTTATTGGATAAAAAGGTTTAGTAACCTTAAGGGAAAGGCAATGTGATAAAATAAGTTTAAAGTAAAAAAGTAAATATAGAACATAGGCACAGAAATACTACTTAAAATTCATAGCAACCAAAGAGCAAACATAACCATGTCTTTATAGCATTTTAATAAAAACCCTTTAAGAATTAAAACCATTGTCTAGTCATTCATAAATATGTTAAAAGGCCTTCAGTCATAAAGGTCATCATCCGATGAACTACTGGTCTTTGAAGGATTAGTATCCATACCCTTCAAATGTCTCCCTTAAAGTGCATCCAGCTGCACTTTAAGGGCCACAATTTCAACCTATAATAGATAAACCTGTTCCAAGTGCACATTCACCATATTTGCACAGTTGGCCCATACCAACCTCATTTCATCCTTTAGATCCTTATTTTCCTTTTGTTTCTCCTTAAGCTCCTTCGTCAACATAATATTCTCGTCACGGCTAATGTCCTGAACTTGAAAGTTGTAAAAGTCTTCAACTTGTAGATGGTAGCTTCTATTGCAGATGCTATAGCAAATGGCAAAGTCCTAAAAAGTGCCCCTTGCATATGCTCAAATCACTTCACCCTTGTCGCTATCTTGCCTAACTCAATTTCAACACTGGACTAAACTTACCCCCTTCTAAAGCATTTGTGTAAATTGGCCTACATATCTTATGCCTCTCGTACAAGTAGTCTAAAATTTTAACAAAGAGTATTGAAAGCATAGGAATGACCTCCATTAAAACTGTAAAATCAATTATGGGTGTGAAAAACTTTACATTATCATTATAAACTGAAAAGTACTTAATGAAAAATCACTGAAAAATTCTGGGAAAGGGAAAACATGTTTTTTTTTGTACTTGGAAAAATTGTAACAACATTGCACCTTCCTATAGGAAATTTTAGTAAGATTATTAACAATTTAAAGCAATGAATCCTATACTACCAATTATATCAGTAAACAACACTATGGATGACAAACATAAAGGCATAGAAATGAGGAAAACATACAAATAGTTGCATATTAATCAAGTTGACTATTCCAAAGAGTGCACAACACAAGTCAACAATGAAAGAGCAAACATAATGATAGGGAATGGGAACCTAGTGAGTGGATTGAAGAATCTACTAATCTTATTATTCCTAATGCTAGGTGTTCGCTGCTAAAAAAATGGCATAATTAGTAATTGAATTTGTTGAAGCATACATGGTAAGAAAGAATAAAAATTAAAGCACACTAAATGCTAAATTTACCTTCTTTAACCTTATGAAAACCACAAAATCTCTTCTCTGGTTGTGCTACTAATTTCCAAAAATAAATTTTTGTATGTCAAATAATTGGAAGAATAGTATGAAAAGTAAGAATAGAGTAAAAAAGGTATAGAACTGAATAAATTGGTTAATGAAGTTATCAGTGTGCAAATTTCTTCCCGCCTACAAGTGCAATTGCTTGCTCTCTAAACTCCAATTCCCTGTTGTCAAGTGGGGCTTAGTATGCTGTGTAGATGACTGGTATGGAATGATTCGAATCGCAAAAGAAGATTGTGTTTAATGTTTATTAGTATTTGTAGTTGTACAATGTATCTGTAGTAGTTACTGCATGAAGAGTAATGGAGTCAGGAAAAGGGGTAGATTGAGGGAATCACGGGTAACAGCTAGAGGATATGGAATGCAACCACTGCGTCTTTCTTTTTCCTTCAACGAAAAAAATATGTTTTCAAGAAATTTTAATACAGGATTTCTTCTAAAGAAAAATGAAATTTTTTAGAAATTAAGGTGCAAACAGTTTTTCTTCTTTGAAAAAAAAACTTGACCCATTTGAATGGTTGACATATTTAAATTCAAATTTTGAAAACCAACTCAAAGGATAATGGTCAGGGACATGGGTCTACAAGTTAAAACAGTTTAATTTTTAAAAAACAACTATTGAGTTAAGAGGGACAAATGTGGACTAGCAACGGATAAAAGAGTTTAAATTGTTCAATCTTATTTTAATAATTTTCATGTATCGGTGAAGAACTGTCGTAGCAATGTCAAGAGCTATATGCTACAAATGCCATATTTATTTCTAAAGTGTCTCAATTGCAGAAGAAACTTACACATACACAACATACTACTTATCTGGCTCAGATGGAGTATAACAGGATCGTGAGGCTTCAGCAATAAAAAATGCAAGCCAAGGAAAAAAGAATGAAGTGCTATCAAGATGGTGCTGGATGTGACCTCTAAGTTACCTTGACTACTGTCCTTAGTACAATCAATTGACACCCTCCTAGCAGGAGTTGACTGGGCTTGGGTTGTCGGGGGATTTGGCTTTAGGATTGCTGCCTCTGCCAGTGATAATGATGCAGGGAATGATGATGATGATGAGGGGGAGAATGAGGATGAGGAATATGCATCTTATAGAGAAGATAGCGAGAATTAGCATTAGTTAGTATTTAGGGATAATTTTTTATGTAGGATATTTTAAATATTTTTGGATCTATATATATATATATATATATATATATATATATATATATATACCAAATTAATTATATTTATATTAATTAACTTGAAATCACATTATTTTTATTACATGTGTTTTAATTATATTATAGATAACTAATTAAATTATTAATATTAATAACAACAATATTAGCTAATGCAAAGTGAAGAGGCTGCTAGCCTAGTGATCATCTTGATCGGTTGCAGCCTTCATTGACTGCTTGGATCGATCACTAAGTGCCAACTGATTAATTCGGTTGCAAGCTTTGACCACTTATTGACTGTTTCTTTCTATGGCCAAGCCAATTACTCCTTATTAGCAAGCAAAAGTTTGGCGATTGCCTACTTACCATCTATTTTGATCCCAAAAAGAGTTTTACCAACTAACTACTGACCGATATACTGGTCAATTTTTGCCTTTCCTCTTGTAGTGTAAGTCATTGATCAATTCATTTCATTCAACCATTGAACTATATCCATAATAGCTAACTATTTGCTTCTTTTGTGTGTATGTGTGTGTGTGTGTATGTCTACATATATATATGTGCATACATATGTATGTATGTATAGCCTCAATTTTTCTAGGGAAGAAACACAAAGTTAATTATGGTTATTCTTTTCTACTATAGGTGTGAGTTAGTAATGTGATATAAGGGGAAAAAAGTAATTTTTTTATTGTCTTTGTTCCCCTGTGTAGTCTTAGATTTAGTTCAAGTATGTTTTATTTTCTTATTTGTTATTGTTCTTTTGACTGTTATGGTGACTATATATGATGCATCAATGAAGAAGATATAATTAATAGTCCGTTCTGGTTGGTATGAATGGTATTCTGCATTGTTGTGAAGAGAATAATATAATTACTGAGAAGGCTAGTTGTCTGCTCTTATTTTTTATTTAGGTAAATATTTGTTTTATTCTAAATTTGTTAACATGAATGTTGCTCATTTGTATTGATAAAACCCTGCATGTAATAATTTCTTTTAATAAAGGTTTGTTTTTTTATTCTTCTTTTCGATTGTCCTCCTTTTGGTTTTCAATATTATAGAGCATATGGTATTTGTCATTGCATTAACTATTTTATATCACAATATGGATATGGTTTGTTTATCACCAAAAAGAACTCTTGCAAAAATATTTGGTAATATGTGTGCCATTGTATGCACATGAAGCTCCAGTTGATGATTATTTTTATGCATCCGATCGTGTAACCTTTTGTTAAACAAATTGCAATGCCTCTTATTATTTGTGCTTATTCAAAAGTTTATATTGAGAACACAAAAAAAGAAGTAACTATACTTGCAATTAAAAAATTATGCAAATTGTTTGGTATTTGCTTAATACATTTTAGTTATAGTAAAATGTTTGATGGTGTCAATTATATGATCATTTATGTGCAAGCTTCGAGTTCACATGTAAAGAGCTTGAAAATATTTGGCAGCATTCCACGAAATTAGAGGAAGAAATGAGTAAAATTGCTTTTGAGAATAATCAATTAAATATAAAAAAACATATAAGGTTACGTGAAACATTAGCAAAAAAACATCAGCTAGATTATTCTTCATCATGTGGGGGAATGGGGAGTTAACCAGTTTGTATCACAAGAGAAAAAAAAGAAGTTCTTCAATGTTATATATTACTATACCTACAGATTAGGTAGAAATATTTTAGCACATGTAAAAGTGTTCATATGATTTATGATATCTCACGTAGTTTATTTGCTATTTCTACTTATGTATTACCTTGCGTTATTGTATAGTAACTAATCTTTATTTTAAGAAAATGTAAAAATAATAGTGTTCATTAGCTAATACATGAATTATTATTGATTTTGAATTACAAAGTAATTGTCAAAATACTTATGAAATTAACATACATATGGAAAATACTACGGTTCATTAGTTAATCACTGAATTTTATACTAAAAAGAATGCAACAAAAAATAACTGTAATTATATATTGAAAATAGTATACCAATTTTTTACATCTGTATTGTTACTTAACTGTATTAGTAATATACAGTCTTTGCTACTTTTACATTGAGTGATATTGTTGCATTTGAGACATTTATTTTTCTCTTTTATTTGATTTGAAATTGGTTATTTTATATGGTGTTAATAAATGAATTAATAAATAAGATTTTATATATTATGAATCATGAAATATTGAATTGTTATCATTTTTTAAAAAAATCTCTCTATAAGAAACATACCTCAATCTTGAAACTTGAAGCCCATCATTTTAATTTTTTTTTTAGTATACAATATTTCTTACCACAATTTCCTTTTATATTAGCATAACAAATAGTGAGACTTAAATGTTCAGTAAATCATAAAAGATGCTATCACACAAAAATATGGCTCATTGAGAATAAATCTGAAGTTGTTGGATTGAGATTAAGTGCTTCTAAACAAAAGGAGACTGTTTCTATGTGTAACATTGCATCAATGTATAATTTGTGCGTTATTTTCAGAAAGAATTTATCTATTCTATGAAGCAATTCTATGTATTTCTACAATTATGTATACTAATTGTGTTTCAACTTCCAATTTTTTTCACATTTTCTTATAAGAACTAAATATATCAATGTGTAACTTTTGCGTTATTTTCAAAAAGAGATTATTTATTCTATGAAGCAATTCTATGTATTCCTACAATTATGTAAACTAATTGTGTTTTAACTTCCAATTTTTTCACATTTTCTTATAAGGAGTAAAGATATGGTACTTGATTTTGGAAGCTCAGATTGTGAATGAGAATTCTATGATTTTATATTTTGATACCATGAAATATTTTTTTTTTAATAGAATATCATGAAAGATTAAAAAGGGAGTACAAACCAAAAAAATCTTCAATTCACACTTTGTTGTCAAAAATGTTATATCATTACCTCCTTTAAAAGACACCATATCCATTGAATAACCTCCTTAATTTAACATCTGGATTAAAAATGCACATTTTTATCAAAAATATTATATTATATAACTCTATGCTTACTTTTACATCATTAGGTTCAAAAATTGACCATGACACAAATAGAGGATTAGGGCCTTACACATTTTGCATTCATGACCAAAACTATCATCGAATTAGATTTTTATTTTTTGCGTAATAAGAGCAAACTCCTAAATATGCTCAATTATATATTTATGACATTGTAAATAAAGTCTATAACCGATTTAAAGTACTAAAAGACCATGATATATCATCTATTGACCCTGAAATTGTTCAGGACTTGGTGGAAATGTTTGATTATGAAAATAAAATCATTAAGGTTTTTCAATGGTTTTTGATCAAATTAATTCAGTTACGATATGTCTCTACAACTAAAAATGTTGGACAAATAACCAATAGAGTTTGTGAAATATGATAATCCTTTATCAACATAAATTGCTGTATTAATTGCAGGAGATCTTAAAGAACGAGAATGTTTAAGTTGTGATATAATTATTGAATATCAATAGGGAGAATCACATTGAATCAATCATTTACATGGGGTTTTTTATAGTAATAAAATATTCATCATTCTCCCCCTATGGGGAAGATGAAATATATCTTAGAATTGCATATACAGAAATTGCAGAGAAAAAAATGTAAAGTGAAAATTTATAATAATGCGTGAGTTTTATATCTATCAAATAATTTCACTACTTTGATGGGTTAACTTTATTGAGAGGAGGTTGTCTATTTCAACAATATATTATCAATTCTTTCACATGTGTGGAAGAAGAACACTTATTTTATATCAAAAAAACTAAAGGTAATTAAGATAAAAATATGTTTATGGACATTAAAGATTCAATCATCAGACAATATTTTAATAGAGAGACAATCAATAAATGCATAATTTTACCTTCCACTTTCACCAGGGATCCACATTATGTAGTTTAAAAATTATCAGGATGCTACTATAATTTGTCGTTGGTATGAACATTGGATTTGTTCATCACATTTACATGCAATACTCAATAGGCATAAATTAGCATAGCTTTATCATTAATACCAAGGAAAAAACTTGAAGATTATCCTGACATTATTTCAACAATTTTCAAAATGAAAATAAATGAATTTGTTGATGATATAATAGAAAAAAATTATTTTGAAAAATATGTTATAGGTTTTTTTTTTATTTTCCTACTTTTTTTTATCAATACAACTAGCAACTATTGTCACTAATTAGAGGCATTATTTTTTCTATTAAATGAAAAACTAAAAATATTATTATTCCACCTTTTATAGATGCAATTTGTTTACTTATTATTAGCATGCCTTTTTTTATGTTCTTTACACAATAGATTTTAAAAAATATGAATTGCCTCAAGTGCTTATAGTGGTTTGGTTGGATGATATTAGAAAAAGTCCTACTCCAAAATAAGTTGATTCATTAATTTATACAGAACTCTCTGATAAAAAAAAAAAAAGAATCAATTGTGTATGAAATGATGACTAAATTTATTGATAAGCCTTTCTTCCCAAATATGAAAAATAAATAATGTTCTAAACATTAATGACTCTACTTTAGTTCATGAAGATGGAATTATAGTGTATCGAAGACATCCAGATAAGAAAATAGCTATAAAAAAAAGGAGTTGGAGTGGATAATTGAATTGGTGTTCCTTATAATCTTTAGTGATTGATTCAAATAGTTTACATACACCGCTTTGCATCCAGATTCCAATTTTTTTTTAGTTCTTGAAAATAATATATATATATATATATATATATATATATATATATATAGATGTACATATTATTAAAACCAATATTACCAATCAACTAACAGCATTAAAATTACAAAATTATACTAACACTATTTTGAATATGACAAATATATCTATGCATCAATCAAAAATATTTATGTTACAAATAACAACAATTTCATCTAGACACCATAACATCTCCTACTTGCTTCACTTAAACTTACCCCTGAACCAATGCATTGCACCAAATGTTTTGTACATACATTATTTTATTATTCTAAAATAGAAAAATAAATGAGAAAATATCTTACAAAAAAGGTTGTAACCTTTGGAAATTATAATGCAATCGGCATCTACCAATTTATCATTTATTGGACAAGCAATACGATGATCACCAGGAAACATCAATTGGTCCTCAAACCTCACAGGGTGGATTTTAAGAAAAAGGCAATACTATCAACGAATTAATTTTGATTTAAAGACATTTTTTGTCTAATTAAAAATAGGATACGTGAGTGTTGAACATATCTGATTTGCATATCAGTGGCTAACACACAGACTTCACTCAATCCCTTGTTTGGTGCCAATTAAATTAAAGGTTAATTCTCCATTCCTTCTCATAATTATTGATTCCTTGATCACTAAGATAAAAACTATGTATTCCATTCATCAAAAAGTAATATCTTGTTTCGACAATAGGATTCACCAAGCAAAATGCATCATTCAAGGCTTATGGGCAGTATAATACACAAAGACTTTATCATTTTGTACAAGGCAATAAGAATACCAAATGCTACCCTCACTTTCTTTTAGCTGCTTCTATTGGTTTGCCTACTCTACTCCATGCATCTTGTAAGCTTTATGCAACATTCATATTGCTCATATTACCATCTTCAGAAATAATGAATCCTTCCAAAGCCAAAACTAATCATCATGCCTAATATTCTGACAAAATATTACATACATAGAACAACATAACAATAGTCAATTGATGGAAACTTATCTCAAGTAAATAAGACCCACATGTGTGAATACAACTACCTAGCCAAATTACAAATAAATATTGAAGAAGTATAATAATATTTGTACCTTACCACCCATAAAATCCAAATAAAATTTTCCTTCACACTGTAAAAGTGTTTTAGTTAACCTGGAATGGTTTATCAAAATAGTCATGTTTTATTGATTATGTAGAAGCTTTTTGCAGCAAATCCTTTCATCTTAAGTGTGTATTGAAGTGTTCTCAGAGAAATGGAAATTATATTTGTAGGGTAGAAGCAGTGTTAAAAGGAAAAATTCACGATGGAATGATACAAGATCATTAAAAGTTTAAAGCACATGGATTTTTCTTAAAAATTTGTGACTCCTAAAAATTATTCATCGATGATATTGCTTTGTTCTTTAAATATTATGTCTAGAACAATTGGTTTCTCTGAAGAGATATCATTATCTTGTTATAGAGAAAGAACCAAAAATGAAATTTTGGTAAGAACCATCTTAGCCCCGATCATTAAAACTTGCTTATCCCATGATCACAAAAAAATCTGATCAATAACATCGAGTAAATACAAATTTTTTTTTGTCATAATAACACAAAATCATGAAGCTTAAGTTTAGTCATTCAATAACTAAAGCTTGATTGGCGGCTATAAAACACATAATAAAGAAAAAAAAAGATTTCCATGTAAAACAATCAACACAAAGTTGTGCTCTTATTCATTATTTTAGCTTTAAATTTATTATAATTTTTAGATTAAAGATGGTGAGCCCCCATCCACACACACAAAATCAAACAGTTCATTAAATCCTGAAGTCTCACAAGTCACTGTTAAAACCTATTAGTTTGGGTATATGCTTCGCTAGCACTGTAATTGACCACATATAGACTATGCCCTACGCTAGTATCTTATACCTTAGTTCAGATATTTCCTACATAAAAGACAACAATAGAATTCTCAAAACCCAAATCCATACAAAAAAAAAACATGAATCAATCACATGTAAGAAAATTTTCTTTGTCTTACTATCTACTTTAGGAAAGTATAAAATTTTTGTCTTATGATCATCCTTCGACTGGGTCTAATCATAAAGTCAAATGATGTTGCATGGTCTAACAGGATAGATGTCTTTTTTTTTTTGTTTTCTAATGTCAAAGAATTTTAAAGACTAATTTCCATATTTCACTCCCCCTATTAAACTCATAATTCAACATTTTCCAAATTTCAACTCAAATGTTAAGCCTAATAGCTCTTTCACTTATAGAGTATGAAAGCAAATGCACTTTGATGATCTATTTGTACTTTTGTACTTGAAGCATGTGAAAATATTGATTAACAATCATAATAAAAATTTACAATCATAAGACCCACCTTTACACGCTTGCTAATTGATATATAAATCTAAATTAGAAAATAATTTTCATCATCCTTAAGCAACAAAAGAAGTAGTAAAGTCTATTAAACCTTTTCAGGCCTTTAAGGAAAAGAGAAATTGACTGATGACAAAGTACATAATGTAATCTCCAGGATAAGGTCAAAGGGTTTTTGGTATTTTTTCAAACACATGACAATGAAAACAAAATGTTAAACAAAAACCTTCACATAGTATATGAAATTATGTGTATAGGTCATTAGAATATCTTGTGAAATAGTTTTAAATTTTTAACCAGGTAGGCAAGTCAAAAGGGCCTAAAGAGAAAAAAGGTACTATCAAAAGTACAGTTATTGCACATTTATACTTATTCTGTTAAAGAAGGTTCGTGTGATACTTGGTAAGCATACATCAAGGCAGTAAGACAGAAGATTTCTTATAATATAATGTAGCATGTCTTTAGTGAAATTATGGAGACACTTGAAAAGAATCAATCCCTACATAAGATATAATTTCATAATTCTACTTAATCTAGTAAAGTACACTAAAACATTTTTATTACAATTTTTTATTTAATAACTAAAAAAAACTGTTTTAAGAACATGGAAGGACAATTTTGTGTGAAGCAATATATACTCCAATTATATATTCAAAACCAAAAACAGCATAATAAAACATAAAAGTAGCTCACCATTGGCTAATCTTATATGTTCTTTCCAGGTGCTCTTTTTTAACACATTTTAGTACTTATCCAATGTGTTAAACATCATCCTGTAAGTTTAGAACTCACACCACACCCTTCAGTAAAATATCAATTTTAGAGTTGCTATTTTGATAAACCATGCTAAGGTAGTCAATAAAAAAGATCCTCTTTGTAAGTGTTATATATTGTCAAATCTTTGTATAACCAGGAGTTGGAGAAACTTTGCAAACACTTTTTGGCAGGAAGATGTTGATAACTGAAGATTTCCCAATATTTGAATATCCAACAAATCTGACTGGTAAGGCTTACTTGTCACTTTTCAAGTGAGAAAATTATCTCAACACAGATAGGATAAAACTATTGCCAAAAGATGAATTGATGCCTCAGAGACATCTTGTAAACACCAAAATATACAAAACACAATCAAATAATTTACATTTATTGAGATGAGAAAAGCTTCCAACTTGGAAAAATCTCAATGGAGATGGAACTGCGCCAAACATTATTCATAATCTAATAGACTTCATTCGATTTTAAATGCAAGCTTGCCATTTCTTTCTTCATTTGACACTATTCATAACTGATTTATTGCCACATCAATGAGAATCCTAAAAACCTGGTCCAATTGATTCATCTATAAAAGAATGACCAAAACAAATGGATAAAAAAATTTCATAAAAAAAATGGAAGTACTTTGGGTTGATCAGAGGAGGCAATGATGTGGAGAAGGGAGCGGCTGTCATGGCTTGGATTGTTACGCCCCAATTTTATGAACCTTAATTTTAAAAGATATCTTAAATTCCCAGAATTATAAAGCATTTAATTAAAAATAATTTAAGAAATATGAGATAAAACATTTTATTTAAATTATTTTCCAAACAATGAGAGTATTAAATGAAATCAGAGTAGTTAAGTGACAATCCTAGGAAAACTAATATGCGCATAATGTGTCAATTTAAACAAACCATATGTTTCTTTAGAAATCAAATAACACAAAGTTGAACCCCAGTCCCAGTTAGTTTTACTTTCGAGGGGCTACAGCGTACCCTCACTCAGTCTGCTCCACATCTTGAACCTCATTATATGGTTCAGTGTACTCTGTCTCCTCATAGTACTCACCTAAGAAAAACATGTTAGAAGGAAGGGTGAGCACAACTTGCTCAGTAAGAGGGAAGTATCAGGCCCATCACGTGGGTCCTAATATTCCCGTAACAAACAACAAAAAATAATAAACTTTAAGTTGTAGCAATTTAATTAAAGAACAATTTCATACAACATCATAACAACAATATCAAAGTCCTACTAGCATGCTTGAACTACCATGCATATGCATAATTCTTTTTACCGATTAAATAATATCTTATTGATCGATCACTTAATCCAATACTTAAATGCCGTCATACGAACCTAGGGTGGTGAGTGTGTACATCACCCACTCTCGGGATAACTCTTAGGCAATGCCACTAGGGATGCCACCAAGCCAGAGCCTCTCGAGATACCTACGCCGAGGTAGAGCCTCTCGTGATACCAGCCATAAGCATGGTCCCTCGCCAGCTATGGTCTGACAGCGCACAAATCATATCTCCATACTCTGTGTCAATACCGGGTCATGACTAGGGACGGTCCGCCGCCACCCTAACATGCCTCTCGGGTTCGAATCGTCCGTTCCGAACCTCTCATCTAAATTTACAACTTGTTAGGTCATGTAGATATGGTTCGTCACCAACCTTGCATGCCTCATATTTTATCTTACTCTTCAAATCTTTTACTTAATGCAATTTTGTGTATGACAAACATCAATCATATGCAACAACCAATTGATACATGACTGTAGCTCATTTTATTTTAGCTCTTTTTAGTAGAATGTCATGATTCTAGTACATCCTATTTCTTTTATCATGTTATCTTAGTTTAGTGTTACATGATGTCATGACAATCGATGATATCTTTTAAGTGTATTTGTGATAAATGTTCATCTCATTTCTCGTGAATTCTTTCTAAATTGATTATTTAGCATTTACGCTCCTAATCCTTTATCTATCGGTTTATAATAATTTATTACGGCCCTAACATGCCACTAACGGTTGCTTCCAATCTCATCATGTTGCTAGTGAGCTTGTCGGCCCTAAACATGGTACTAGCGGTGTTTGTCTCGCCGCCCTAAACATGGTACTAGCGGTGTTTATTTAGGCGGTCCTAACATATTTCTAATTTAATTCTTGTTACAAGCGGTCCTAGTATGATACTAGCGCCAAACATACATCTTACATCACATCATTACAACCATACAACTAACCAACCAACCAAAATTACATCTCAATAGAAGAGAACTAAAATAAAATAAAATTCTAGAAAAACTAATTAATTACCCTACCCATGTTGCCCACGCATTTAAAGATTTTCTTTATCCCAATTGTTTACTTAAAATTTATTATTTGGGTTGATGCTTATTTTGGGCCTAAGAGGGCCCACGAGAACTAACCCGCTCTTCCCCCTTACCTAGTTCAGAATAATACGGCGAAAGGGGCGATTTCCTAGGACAGTCCTACAAAATGTTAGTAAGGTAGAAAATTAGAAAATGTGCTAAAATTTAGAAATTTTCCTAAATGTTACTTGGAAGGTTCATGTTCTTAACATCTAGGCTGAAATTTTACCTAGTGGGCAAAAAGGGTCTCGGGGTGTCTTCGGTGGCCTCGTGCCTATTCGGGATCGTGCCGGGAGCCTTCTTGATATTGATCCTAAAAATTACAGCGGCCACACACTGAGTTATATACTCATTTAGTAGCTTTAAAAATTGATCTTGGAAGGAAAAAGTTTTTATTTCAGTTACCGATGTGTTTTCGGGATCTCTAGTGTTGACACCCAATTTCGTCCGACCATAAAAAATTTTAAAAGAAATTAAATAAAAAAAATTATTATTTTTATTATTATTATTATTACTAAAAATTTTAATTAGTTTAAAATACATTTTTTTTTGTGAAGATTTGATTTAAAATGATATATGTGTGTATTTGAAAGAAAAAAAGAAAACTCCAAAAAAATGGCAAAATTTAAAAGTTTGAGGTAAAAATGACAACATTAAGAAGTTTCGGGAAAAATTGACAAATTCTGAAAGTTCTAGGAGCATTTGGTAGTTTGTCACATAAAATTTTGGGCCTGCCGACATTCTGGCGCAAATTGACAGAAAACGACAAAATTGTCAAAATCAGAAGCTTCAGGAACTTATCCAGAGGCTGAGAGACGTAAAGGACTAAAATTGTCATTTTACCAATTTTAAAGATAAATTTGAAATTTTTTATTAATTTATCCATCAACAGTTCAGCCAAACTTCCTCTATAAATAGCCCCCCAAATTTTGTGCTGAACACACAAAAAAATAGAAAGAAAGCTTAGAGCTCCGTTTTAGAAAAAATAAAAATTACAGACTTAGTCCCTGGCCCTCTTTCCTTTTCCCAGAAAGTCCCAAAAGTTTCTATTCTGACGTATAGACTATCTTCTTCCTCCGTTTTTTTTCTGTTTCTTCCTTCTCCTTCGCTGCCCGTCGCTCCACGCCGTCCCGCCGCCGCTCATCGCTCCCCCACGCTGCCGTCGCGCCGTCCCCACCTGCCCCTGGCCGCGCTGCCGCCCCGCCGCCAGCTGCCTCTCCTTCCCCCCCTGCGCGCGCGTCTGTTTCTCACGTTCCCAGCAAAATTCAAAATTAAAACTAAAGGGTACAACCCTTGTTTTGTCCTCTATTTTTTTATTTCTTTCACTTTGGTCACTAACCTTTTATTTTGTTCTTGCAGAATTAATTCCTAACTATTTTAAATTTTACTTGTTTTACTTATTTGTTATTATTACTAACCCTTTTTTTTTTGTTATTAACTTACTAACAACTAACTTTTAATATTATTATTGTTACTAACCTTTTAATTTTTGCATTATTACTAACTTTTATAATTGTTGTTAACAATTAATTAACTTTTTATTATTTTTGTTAATTAATTAATTAACTTGGCTAACTTTTATTGTTGTTAATTAATTAATTTAATTAACTTGGCTAACTTTTATTGTTGTTAATTAATTAATTTAATTAACTTGACTAACTTTTTATTATTGTTGTTAATTAATTAATTTAATTAACTTGACTAACTTTTTATTATTGTTGTTAATTAATTAATTTAATTAACTTGACTAACTTTTTATTATTGTTGTTAATCAATTAATTTAATTAACTTGACTAACTTTTTATTATTATTGTTAATCAATTAATTTAATTAAACTTGGCTAATTTTTATTATTGTTGTTAATTAATTTAATTAACTTTGCTAACCTTTATTATTATTTATTTTTAAAGTGGATGGCCAAAAAGCCCCACTTTATTATTATTAATTTTCCTTTATATAATTTTTTTTAATTTAATTCACCTTTACCCTTACTTAAATAAATAAATGAAAATTAAAAGAAGATTATTTTTTAAGCCTAATAAAAATAATTTTTTAAAAAAGCCAATTATTTTTATTTTTCTTTTATAAATTGAATAATTATTTAAATAATAAATAACTTTCACTAAAAAAAAACTAAAAGAAAGATAAGAAAAAGATAAGAAAGATAAGAAAAAGATAAAAAAAGAAAAGAAAGAAAGAAAAGAAAGAAAAGAAAAAGAAAAGATAAAAAAAGAAAAGAAAGAAAGAAAAGAAAGAAAAGAAAAAGAAAAGAAAAGAAAAGAAAGAAAAGAAAGGAAAAATAAAACTAAAAGAAAGATAAAATCAAAAAGAAAGAAAAGAAAGAAAGAAAAGAAAGAAAAGAAAAGAAAGTGTAAAGAATAAAAAATAAATTTTTTAGATTATTAATAAATCTAAAAACAAAAGACTTACAAATTAGTAATAATAAATTCCATAAAAATAATAATTATATAACTAACAATTAATTAAAGTAATTTCCATATCTGGATGATCCAGCAAGATCTACGGTTTGGAAAATATCAAACTTTCAAAATAAATAAATTAAATAAAAAGATAAAAATCCATATTTTTACGATATGGATTAAAATTTTCACCAAATTCCGTGTCCAAATGACTCGGCAGAGTCCATGGTTCGGAAGTATAAAATTCTATACAAATTAATTACCAAAAATCCACATCCGATTAATTCAGTTAAAAATTCTAGATTGAAAATTAACTGAAATTTATTTAAAAGCAAAGCGAAACAAAATTAAAATCAACTAAGGTGCCAATTTTTGGGCGTTTTAACAAAGTTGTTTTAACGTAACCGTACTCCCGAACCCCCGAACTCTCGTAGACCAATATTTAAGGTGACCAATCGACCTAGGTAAACTGATTGGTGGCGACTCCCGAAAACCCGACGTTGCCACAGCTTGGCGACTCCACTGGGGACTCCACGTTAGTGAGTCGAGCCTAAAATTGATTTGTTTTGATTTACTTTGCTTATTATGTGGATTTATATGTTATATTTACTTATTCTAAACATGCATAATGCATTCACAATATGAAGCTCTATACCCGAGCTTTCTCAAATCGAACACAATTCTTTCTAAGCGGAATTGGTGTTGTTGTCCTTGTGAGGCCATGGTCTCCAAGCCTTCACCGGTTTCAAAGTAGCAAAGTAGTGTATTGCCTCCTGAGACGGTTAGTCTCTGCATGGGCCCACGAAAAGCTATGACTCGAATTAATCCATTCCTTACATTAACCCTAGAGGGTAAGGAATCGGGCCATCACTATAATTTAGTGACGGGATTCGGGAACTATCCCTTGCCTTTTTGATAAGCCACCTTATGCATATAGAACTCCCCACTTAACCATAGAACTGACCATAGAATTTCTACCATTTTACCAACGCCATAAGCACGTCCTTGTTATGCTATGTTGTTGCTCTACACTTTTATTTTCTTCGTGTCTTATATTTATGGTTTTAATTCATTTTTCCATAATACTTCATGAGTTGTTAATTGCTATTTAACTTATTAATAACCTTATCTTTCTTGTGCAATTATTCTTCATGCATTAAAACCACGCATCAAATTATGCTAACTTTTTGGTCTTTATAATGACAACTAAAAGTTTTGAAGTTCCACGATAGTGGATAATCAAATTCACTCATCGCATACATCCATTACATTAATCACGTGCATACAAAGTCTGATAAAAATATAATCTCATTGCATACATCCATTACATTAATCACGTGCATATAAAGTCTGATAAAAACATAATCTCATTGCATACATCCATTACATTAATCACGTGCATATAAAGTCTGATAAAAACATAATCTCATTGCATACATCCATTACATTAATCACGTGCATATAAAGTCTGATAAAAACATAATCTCGTTGCATACATCCATTACATCAATCATGTGCATACAAAGTCTGATAAAAACATAATCTCATTTTTCCTACATGCATCCATTGCATCAATCACATACACATAGGATCTAATAAAATATATCTTACTTTTAAAAGGATAAAATTGGACCTCGACACTGATATTCAACTCGGCTCCAAATAAGATTAATGGCAGAACAAATCGAAGGACGTCTCATAAAGATAGAGTCCAAGATAGAAAGTATGGCCGAACAAATGAGACAATTGATCGAGCTAATCAAGGCGAAAGCAATTCAAGAAGCACAAGTTCAGCCACCCATGACAGAAAGAGAAATGGTCACTTTGTTTGTCCAGACACTGAAGTACCTATATTATGACGAACTCATTGGCAATTCAGCAACTAATTTTTCTAACATTGTCATGTCTGGAGAAAGAATCGAGCATGAGATTAGGACTGGGAATATTGCTGAATCCTTTAATAATCCTATGAAAAGAGGAGGACCATCCAGAAGAAAAGATGACGAAGTACAACAAATAGGACGCGGAAGAAAGATTCCCCTCGTGGATACTGTGGCTATCGGACCTCGCCTATCCTATTTTGCCAATGGGCCCGATAATTACCTTCCAAATAGGCCCAATGATTATCCTCTGAATAGGCCCAATAATTATCTTCCAAATAGGCCCAACAATTATCCTTTTAACAGACCTAATCAGTCATGGCCACCTGCTCCTACTCCTCCAGTACCTGCACCAAGACCAAGAGAAGTTTTCACACCAATTTCCATGACTTATACTGAGTTATACCCAAAACTCATCGAAAGACAATTTATCCGTCCAATTCCTACAAAGCCATTCAAACCCCCATATCCAAGGTGGTATGACCCTAACATTACCTGCCCATATCATGATGGCGTTCCAGGCCATGGCTTGGAAAACTGCATGGCATTGAAGCGTATAGTTCAACAATTAATCGAGTCAAAGTGGTTGGACTTTTCCGATGAACCGAACTTCACTCACAATCCATTGCCGCCTCATCAAGAAAAACCAGTCAATATGATAGAAGAACACCGGCTGATGAAAAAGTCAGTCAATGATATCATAACCCCTCTTAAGCATGTATATTCATGCCTTGTGAAAGAAGGGATTATCATGGGAAAGCCTTCTTTTGGACATGAAGAAGTTGAAGATGAGGAATGGTGCAACTTTCATGACAGTAAGAGTCATTCTATCCAAGAATGCTCAGAATTCCGTAAGAATTTGCAAAGACTCATAGACTCATCCCAACTTATCGTTTTTATGATGATGTGAATGTGATCATTAAAGAACAAGAAGTCAATGCTATACCAATCTCAAAACCTACTCTTAAGCCGTCAAGTCCCGAGGCCATTCCTCTACAAATCAAACAAAACCGAGGTCAAGCTGCTAGGCCCGATGTGATTGGTAATTGAAAGTGAAGATTTTGAGCTGGAATTACATTGATTTTGGAAGGGCTCCAAGTCAGATCTGACCTAACAGTCCGCATACATTTTCGAATGACAGGGAATCCTTTGAATAAACTTGTATCTTTGAAAGCTTGCAAAAGTAATCTAATAGTAAAACTCTCCTAGATTTAGTCCAGAATCTAGGGTGTAGTCTTTGTTAAATGGACACCTGCTATTCTTTTTCTGGTACAACAAAAAGATGTGATGCGTGCATTCTACTACTTTCCATTTTTACACTCTTTGCTATTATACTATCCATTATTGCCATCACACTTTACTTTTCGACAACCGGTAATTCTTTTTGTTCTCTAACAAAAAGATGTTGCGTGTGCATTCTACCACTTTTTAATCTCATTATTACTTCTACACATTCTACCAATTTTTACCAAAAATTCAATTATTACACCTATACATTCTACCACTTCTTACCAAAAATTCCGTTTTTACATCCATCTCTCACTCCTTTCCATTATACTATCCATTATTGCTATCATACTTTGCTTTCTAAATGATACTACTCGTGGGTGAAAATAAAAAGTTAAGGGAAATTTGATAGTAATGATCTTGAAAGTGCTGCCAAATCTAGTAAGAAGGATTTCATATGTTGCACCTCAACCCTAAAAAAGAATTCACAGTGGTTATCAACATCCTTGCAAGAAGTTTGGGGTTAGTTTCCAAACAAGGTAGCTCTCATATTAAATGACTTCAGTGGCTTCCCAATTCTCATAAATGCTCAAAAAAAAAAAAAAAGGTTCTCAGTTTTCCGCAACACAAACTCCGAAAAGAAAAAGTTCATCCCTTCCATAAAAAAGCCATTAAAGGGAAAATCCAAAAAAAAAAGAGAGACTGAGAAGCAAATAAAGCCACTTGAGTCATCTCACTTCAAGAGGGCTATGATCTCGGTTCTCCAAAACACAAACTCCAAAAAAAAAAAGGGAAAAAGTTCATCCCTTCCATCAAAAAGCCAACAAGGGAAAATTCAAAACAAAAAAAAAAGAGAGACTGAGAGCAAACACAAGCAAGTAAGGCCACTTGAATCATCTCATTTCAAGAAGGCTATGATCTCGGTTCTCTGTAACAAAAACTCCGAAAAGGAAAAAGTTCATCCCTTCCATCAAAAAGCCAACAAGGGAAAATTCAAAACCAAAAAGAACTGAGAACAAGCACGAGCAAGCAAGGCCACTTGAGTCATCTCACTTCAAGAAAGTTATCAAATATGTCATCACCATAGCTCACACAAAAAAAAAAAAGGAACAAAAAAAAAAACAAAACAAAAACAAAACAAAAAAAAAAACAAAAAAAAAGAAAGGGAAACAAAAACAAAAACAAAAAAAAAAAGAAAGGAAAAAAAGGGCTCAAACTAGAGCAAAAGAAAAAAAAAGAAAACAAGTGAGCTATGGATTCTAAACTGAAAACCTGCGAAGGCGGTCTAGAAGACAAAAGCAAATTTCAAGCCAAGCATACATAAAGACCACGATAGTTGGGGGGGCAACAGATGAGGTTTAACTTTCTGGAAAGAGTGGCAAGTTTGAGGTCATCACTATTGAGTTTTTCATCATAATCAAATTTGCTCACGAGTAGTATTAAAAGACCCTTCTTTCAAACCACTTAAACTTAACTTTCCTCAGACTTATCATCCTCATTCAGCTAAAAGACTATCATTGTGAAACATGTTTCTACCTTATTTAATACTGCTCACGAGTAGTATTAAAAGACCATTCTTTCACACCACTTAAACTTAACTTTCCTCAGACCTAACATCCTCATTCAGTCAAAAGACTATCATTGTGAATCATGTTTCTACCTTATTTAATGCTGCTCATGAGTAGTATTAAAAGACCCTTTTTTCACACCACTCAAACTTAACTTTACTTAGACCTAATATTTACCTCTTAATATTATTCTCATTTAGCTAAAAGACTGCCACAAAAAAAAAAAACATTCAAACTTAACTTTCCTCACACCTAACATTTACCTCTCGATATCATCCTCAGTCAGTTAAAAGGCTATTATTGTAAATCATGTTTCTACCTTATTGCCTTGCACAGTTTATGTCTTCGAGTTGGAAAGGGAAGAATGGCAGGATATTTTAATTAAAAACAAAGACCGTAAATTACTTTGTCAAGCTTTGCAAATTGATGAAAGTTTTTCTTTAAGGCCAAACCATTATTCATTAATGTATGTAGACTTAAAAGTGAGGACATAGCTTGAGTCTTTCTTTAATAAGATGTGGTTCTTGTAAGAGAAATTTACGATCAAGTGCCATCACAAAGGTCTAGAAATGCTCGACCTTCTGTTAAATCAAAGGCGAGATGATATCTCTTTCCATATAAACACCATATTCAGGGGGGCAAAGTAGTCTCTACGAAGCGTAAGAGGAGTACCGCCAACAAAGAAGTTCAATAGACAAGGGGGCAAGTCTTATGGATCAAAACATGAGTTCAAGGAAGAGCAATCATTCAGATTATAACATGGGAATAAGTAAGTGTCGGCACGGTCACAAGAAAAGGGGCAAAGCAGACATTGAAAGTAAAGCCTATGATGGTATCAAATCCATGACAATGGATGAGTACCCGAAAGAGATATAAATTATGAGGCGGGCCAACTTTAAAGAAATTGAGGCCAAAATTCAAAGAACAAGTCAAAGAAAGAGGATTTTGAAAAGAGTTGGGCTTTTGAGGCAGCGAACAAAAGCTGGAAAGCATAAAGAGATTCAATGATAGTCCAAGAAGCCATCACAAAGAGGATCCAGTAAAACAAAGACATAAAGAATTAGATCCATACAAAAAAAAAAAAAAGCCATTAGTTACACATGCTCTGCATTCATGCATTTCATATCATGCATACATAGCCTTTACATAACAAGGACCAAACGGGAAGCACATCCACGGCACAGCTACAACAATATAAGCTAAGATCTCAATGTCATCAGCTCTTACCAATCTATCACTGGATACACAGCTAATATGCGGGACCAACCCGCATCAGGAATTCAAGAATAAAGTAGACAATATTATCAAAAGCTTGGCTACCGATTCAATAATCGAGGCTACACCTGGAAGGATCGGATTGACGCCAGCTAGTAGTATCCAAGATAAGAGATAGCTATAGCCAAGGATAAGGCAGATATAAAAAAAAAATATAAAGTAGACAATATTGTCAAAAGCCTGGCAATTAATTCAATAATCGAGGCTACACCTGGAAGGACAGGATTGATGCCAGCTTAGCAGCATCCAAGATAAGAGATAGTCAAAGATAAGGCAGACATCAAGAAATATTGTCGTTGAAAATTTGTCAAAAGCGGGCAATGGATTCAATAATCGAGGACTGGATCGACGTCAGCTCGATGGAATATAAAAAATATCTATCACATCAAAATGAAGTAGGATCCACTTTTCCGGTTAAACGGCGGATACGGTACTCCGTGACTCTCAAGTCGGTTCTCTCAGTTGCCCATAATAACTGATTCCTTCACCCCTTCTTTCTTTTACTTTCTCCTAGAAAATGGATCCTACTTTTTCCGCCTTGCGAAAGTATTTCCCTTCTCTCCCAATGAACATTCTCAAAAAGATCTACCAAGTTCGCTGTGAACGATTAAGAGTTCTGATGCACAAAGGAATCCCTGAAGATGTGCGGTGGTTAATCGAAGCCAAGGTTCGTCTGGCAGGTGAAATCCCAGAGGCATTTGTGTCTCACATGCCTGGTATAGGCAAAAGCTCTTATGCCAAAAAGCGAAGAGCGAAAAGGTTACAAGTCTGCCATAAATGTGGACGGTGGACTTGTAATACTAAATGTCGTTCTTTAGGGATGATTTCTGATAATCGAGAAGATAAAATACGATTCATTAAGAATGGCCTGAGTAAGGACTCGTTGGATGATATCCAATTGACTCTTGAGACGCATTCTTGTGGATCTGTGCAACGTGAACTTCTTGGTTTATGGAGCATTTTTCATGAAGAATGAAACCGTTACAGTCCCGGGAATCTGACTGTAAATGACCCTGTTTGCCAGCTTGTAAGAAAACTGGATGGGAAGCAAATCCTCGACTCATAGAAGCCGTTAATGCCGTTATTGGACGTAAAACCAGTGGAAGATGTGAGCCACAGTCACAATTACTGTACATACAGTTTGTTATATTTGGAAAAGTTTGCATTTTCTTTTGACAGATGTACATGCTCTCCTAAGTGTAATCGACACGTTATCCATTTCATCGCTATAAATGCATGTTCTTCCAGTCGGTTATCTAAGTTTCCTTCAATAACTAATTCCTTTCCATCATCTCTCAAATTCTTCTCTCATCAATGGATTCTACTCTTTCTACCCTGCGAAAATACTTTCCTTCTCTTCCAATAAAAGTCCTTAAAAAGATCTACCTTGCTAGATGTGAAAGAATCAGAGTTTTTATGGACAAAGGCATTCCTGATAATGTGCGGTGGCTAATTGAAGCTAAGATTCGTTCAGCTGGTGAAGTTCCAGAAGCGTTCTTTCCCCGTATGCCCGGCTTTGGTAAAAGCGCCTATGCTAAAAAGCGAAGAGCAAAGAGGCTAGGTGTCTGTCATAAATGTGGACGATGGAATTGTAATACTAAATGTCGCTTTTTAGGATACATCTCCAGAAATCATGAAGATAAAAGAAAATTCATCAAGAATGGCCTGCGTAAGGAATCTTTGGATGATATCCTATTAACTTTTGAAACACATTCTTGTGAAATAGTGCAATGGGAAATTATGGATTTATGGTGGACTTTCCAAAAAGAACAAGATCGTTACAGTCTTGGGAATGTGACTTTAAACGACCCTGTTTGTCAGTTTGTAAGAAAACTGGATGGGAAGCAAATCCCCGACTTATAGAAGGCATTGAAGCCATTACTGGACATAAATCAGTGGAAGATGAGAGCCACGGTCATGATTCCTGTACATATAAGCTGTCATTTGTCTTTTCTTTTGACAATAATGTACTTGCTTCTGTAAGTGTAATTAACGCATTATCCCTTTCATCACTATAAATATGTGTTAGTTATTTTCGTTTCCTACAATCACTAATTTCTTTCTTTGCCTCCTTCATCAATGGAGTCTTCTCTTTCCGCCTTACGAAAGTATTTTCCTTCCTTCCCAATAAATGTTCTTAAAAAGATTTATCAAGCTAGATGTGAACGATTCAGAGTATTTATGCACAAAGGCATCCCTGATAATGTGCGGTGGCTAATTGAAGCTAAGGTTCGTTCAGCTGGTGAAGTTCCCGAAGCGTTCTTTCCCCGTATGCCCGGCTTTGGTAAAAGCGCTTATGCCAAAAAAAGAAGAGCAAAGAGGCTAGGCGTTTGTCATAATTGTGGATGGTGGATTTGCGGCAATAAATGTCGTTCTCCAGGAGTGATCACCAGAAATCGTAATGATAGAATAAAATTCATCAAGAATGGCTTGCGTAAGGAATCTCTAGAAGATATTCGAGAGGTTCTTGAAGCGCATTCTTGCGGAATAGTGCAATTTGAGGTTGTTGGATTATGGATAATTTTCCAAAAAGAACGAGATCGTTATAGTCTTGGGAATCTGACTTTAAACGACCCAGTTTGCCAGTTTGTGAGAAAACTGGATGGGATGCAAATCACCGATTCATAGAAAGCATTGAAGCCATTACTGGACGCAAAGCCAGTGAAAGACGAGGATCAAAGTCACGATTACTGTACGTGCTAGCTGTCGCTTTTGGAAATTTTCCTCCCCTTTTGGTAATAATGTATCCACTCCTGACGTGAACCAAAGTCACGATTACTGTACGTGCTAGCTGTCGCTTTTGAAATCTTCCTCCCCTTTCGGCGATAATGTATCCACTCCTGACATGAGCCATAGTCACGATACTGTACATGCTAGCTGCCACTTTTTAAAATTTTCCTTCTCTTCCAACAATCACGTACCTACTCCTGACGTAAGCTACAGTAGTGACTACTGTACATGCTAGCAGCTATTTTGAAAATTTTCCTCCTCTTTTAACGATAGTGTACCCATACCTGACCAGAGTCATACTCGTGACTACTGTGAATAGCTGGCAATAATGTATCCATTCTTGAAAATAAAATTATTGCCTTATCTCTTCATCTCTATAAATATATCCTCTTTTCTCACAAGGGTAAGGATAGGAATGGAGAAAACCCCAACTCGTAAATCCCGAAGTATTTGTGTATTTTCTGGGGCTTTTCCTGGAAAAGATGAAGAGTATTTAAAAGCAGCCAACCATTTGGGTAGAGTATTAGCTGAGCGAAAAATACATTTAGTTTATGGAGGAGGTAGTGTCGGATTAATGGGAGGTGTAGCATCAGCAGCATCTCTAGGAGGAAGTCAAGTTTTGGGCATTATCCCTGGACCTCTGAAATTTATTTCTGGGGGCACGATTGGAGAAGAATTAATGGTTAAAAATTTGCAAGAGCGTGTGTTACAAATGCTTTTAAATGCTGATGCTTTTATCGCTCTACCAGGTGGTTTTGGCACATTGGGAGAAGTCTTTCAAATTGCTTCCATGGCCCAACTTAATTTGCATAAGAAACCCATTGGGCTTTTAAATGTTAACAATTTCTTTACAGGTCTGATAGCTTTTATGGATTATGCTATGCAGAAGAATTTCATATCAAGAGTGGCACGGTGAATCATAATATCCGCAACAACTGCTGAAGAATTGCTAGATAAAATACAAGCTTTTGTTCCTGAACCAGATCCAGCAATGATTCAGATAGACTGGACACGACAGTCTTTCCCGACCAGTTCACTCCCATAATGGTCATCTACTCACCCTGTTGAAGTATTGTGGAAGAAAGAAGCGATCTGATCCGTTTTTCTTGTCCTTTAGTTTTATTATCAGCATTTTCTTTCGCGTTTCAGTTTTTCTTTTCAGGGAATTTCTTTTTTTATAATATAGCTTCGTCCATGCTGATATTAAAACCATAGGACAACGCCTTTAGGATGGAATGGCTGAGTAAAGAGTAATTTTTATTACTCTTGAGACGCATCCTATTAGGTCTACTAGGCATAACATTTTGGGGTAGTTAAGCTTTAACCTTATTCGGATGACATATCTCACAAGGGAATCTATATTTACTGAAGAAAATATTAGATGAACCTTGAATATTGATTCCAAACATCCGTTCCCTTTACATAATTTGTCAGTGTTATTGTCATCATCAAGATTCACTCGTTTTATCGAAGCCTAATTCTTTGCGCTCGCCTATTATGAAAATTCACACTTTCAAAGAAAATTATTCCAATTTCAATTGCTTTCATATAAATTTCGCTCGAGGTCCTAAGGAAAGCTCCTTAGCCTCAAAATCAATTTTCATCATCGGGGTTTTAAGGATGGAACCTTTGCCTCGAAAATAATCAATTTTCATCATCGGGGTTTTAAGGATGGAACCTTTGCCTCGAAAACAATCAATTTTCATCATCGGGGTTTTAAGGATGGAACCTTTGCCTCGAAAACAATCAATTTTCATCATCGGGGTTTTAAGGATGGAACCTTTGCCTCGAAAATAATCAATTTTCATCATCGGGGTTTTAAGGATGGAACCTTTGCCTCGAAAACAATCAATTTTCATCATCAGGGTTTTAAGGATGGAACCTTTGCCTCGAAAACAATCAATTTTCATCATCGGAGTTTTAAGGATGGAACCTTTGCCTCGAAAAGAATCAATTTTCATCGCCGGGGTTTTAAGGATGGAACCTTTGCCTCGAAAACAATCAATTTTCATCAATCCGAGGTTTTAAGGATGGAACCTTTGCCTCGAGATCAATCAATCAATCCGAGGTTTTAAGGATAGAACCTTTGCCTCGAGATCAATCAATCAATCCGAGGTTTTAAGGATGGAACCTTTGCCTCAAAATCAATCAATCAATCCGAGGTTTTAAGGATGGAACCTTTGCCTCGAGATCAATCAATTCGAGGTTTTAAGGATGGAACCTTTACCTCGACATCAATCAATCAATCCGAGGTTTTAAGGATGGAACCTTTGTCTCGACATCAATCAATCAATTCGAGGCTTTAAGGATGGAACCTTTACCTCGACATCAATCAATTAATCCGAGGTTTTAAGGATGGAACCTTTGCCTCGAGATCAATCAATCAATCCGAGGTTTTAAGGATGGAACCTTTGCCTCGAGATCAATCAATCAATCCGAGGTTTTAAGGATGGAACCTTTGCCTCGAAATCAATCAATCAATCCGAGGTTTTAAGGATGGAACCTTTGCCTCGAAATCAATCAATCAATCCGAGGTTTTAAGGATGGAACCTTTGCCTCGAGATCAATCAATCAATTCGAGGTTTTAAGGATGGAACCTTTACCTCGACATCAATCAATCAATCCGAGGTTTTAAGGATGGAACCTTTGCCTTGAAATCAATCAATTAAACCGAGGTTTTAAGGATGGAACCTTTGCCTCGAGATCAATCAATCAATTCGAGGTTTTAAGGATGGAACCTTTACCTCGAAATCAACCAATCAATCTAAGGTTTTAAGGATGGAACCTTTGCCTCGAAATCAATCAATCAATCTGAGGTTTTAAGGATGAAATCTTTGCCTCGAGATCAATCAATCAATTCGAGGTTTTAAGGATGGAACCTTTGCTTCGAAATCAATCAATCAATCCGAGGTTTTAAGGATGGAACCTTTGCCTCAGAAACAATCAATTTTCCTTCAACGATAGGAGAGCTCCTATCGCCGGGGTTCTAAGGAGAGTTCCTTAACCTCACGATTTAGGCGGCGAAAAGGTTTTCAATGCCTAGCTAAGCCGGACGAAATTTGGTAACGACTTTGCATACATCATGTCTCATGAAGCATGCAAAGGGGGGCAGCTGTTGACACCCAATTTCGTCCGACCATAAAAAATTTTAAAAGAAATTAAATAAAAAAAATTATTATTTTTATTATTATTATTATTACTAAAAATTTTAATTAGTTTAAAATACATTTTTTTTTGTGAAGATTTGATTTAAAATGATATATGTGTGTATTTGAAAGAAAAAAAGAAAACTCCAAAAAAATGGCAAAATTTAAAAGTTTGAGGTAAAAATGACAACATTAAGAAGTTTCGGGAAAAATTGACAAATTCTGAAAGTTCTAGGAGCATTTGGTAGTTTGTCACATAAAATTTTGGGCCTGCCGACGTTCTGGCGCAAATTGACAGAAAACGACAAAATTGTCAAAATCAGAAGCTTCAGGAACTTATCCAGAGGCTGAGAGACGTAAAGGACTAAAATTATCATTTTACCAATTTTAAAGATAAGTTTGAAATTTTTTATTAATTTATCCATCAACAGTTCAGCCAAACTTCCTCTATAAATAGCCCCCCAAATTTGTGCTGAACACACAAAAAAATAGAAAGAAAGCTTAGAGCTCCGTTTTAGAAAAAATAAAAATTACAGACTTAGTCCCTGGCCCTCTTTCCTTTTCCCAGAAAGTCCCAAAAGTTTCTATTCTGACGTATAGACTATCTTCTTCCTCCGTTTTTTTTCTGTTTCTTCCTTCTCCTTCGCTGCCCGTCGCTCCACACCGTCCCGCCGCCGCTCATCGCTCCCCCACGCTGCCGTCGCGCCGTCCCCACCTGCCCCTGGCCGCGCTGCCGCCCCGCCGCCAGCTGCCTCTCCTTCCCCCCCTGCGCGCGCGTCTGTTTCTCACGTTCCCAGCAAAATTCAAAATTAAAACTAAAGGGTACAACCCTTGTTTTGTCCTCTATTTTTTTATTTCTTTCACTTTGGTCACTAAC
Source organism: Aquilaria yunnanensis (assembly GCA_039654915.1). Classification (NCBI taxonomy): domain Eukaryota; kingdom Viridiplantae; phylum Streptophyta; class Magnoliopsida; order Malvales; family Thymelaeaceae; genus Aquilaria; species Aquilaria yunnanensis. The sequence goes on along the minus strand of CM077599.1, from coordinate 41,322,874 downwards.
CTTTTATTTTGTTCTTGCAGAATTAATTCCTAACTATTTTAATTTTTACTTGTTTTACTTATTTGTTATTATTACTAACCCTTTTTTTTTTGTTATTAACTTACTAACAACTAACTTTTAATATTATTATTGTTACTAACCTTTTAATTTTTGCATTATTACTAACTTTTATAATTGTTGTTAACAATTAATTAACTTTTTATTATTTTTGTTAATTAATTAATTAACTTGGCTAACTTGTATTGTTGTTAATTAATTAATTTAATTAACTTGGCTAACTTTTATTGTTGTTAATTAATCAATTTAATTAACTTGACTAACTTTTTATTATTGTTGTTAATTAATTAATTTAATTAACTTGACTAACTTTTTATTATTGTTGTTAATTAATTAATTTAATTAACTTGACAAACTTTTTATTATTGTTGTTAATCAATTAATTTAATTAACTTGACTAACTTTTTATTATTATTGTTAATCAATTAATTTAATTAAACTTGGCTAATTTTTATTATTGTTGTTAATTAATTTAATTAACTTTGCTAACCTTTATTATTATTTATTTTTAAAGTGGATGGCCAAAAAGCCCCACTTTATTATTATTAATTTTCCTTTATATAATTTTTTTTAATTTAATTCACCTTTACCCTTACTTAAATAAATAAATGAAAATTAAAAGAAGATTATTTTTTAAGCCTAATAAAAATAATTTTTTAAAAAAGCCAATTATTTTTATTTTTCTTTTATAAATTGAATAATTATTTAAATAATAAATAACTTTCACTAAAAAAAAAACTAAAAGAAAGATAAGAAAAAGATAAGAAAGATAAGAAAAAGATAAAAAAAGAAAAGAAAGAAAGAAAAGAAAGAAAAGAAAAAGAAAAGATAAAAAAAGAAAAGAAAGAAAGAAAAGAAAGAAAAGAAAAAGAAAAGAAAAGAAAAGAAAGAAAAGAAAGGAAAAATAAAACTAAAAGAAAGATAAAATCAAAAAGAAAGAAAAGAAAGAAAAGAAAAGAAAGTGTAAAGAATAAAAAATAAATTTTTTAGATTATTAATAAATCTAAAAACAAAAGACTTACAAATTAGTAATAATAAATTCCATAAAAATAATAATTATATAACTAACAATTAATTAAAGTAATTTCCATATCCGGATGATCCAGCAGGATCTACGGTTTGGAAAATATCAAACTTTCAAAATAAATAAATTAAATAGAAAGATAAAAATCCATATTTTTACGATATGGATTAAAATTTTCACCAAATTCCGTGTCCAAATGACTCGGCAGAGTCCATGGTTCGGAAGTATAAAATTCTATACAAATTAATTACCAAAAATCCACATCCGATTAATTCAGTTAAAAATTCTAGATTGAAAATTAACTGAAATTTATTTAAAAGCAAAGCAAAACAAAATTAAAATCAACTAAGGTGCCAATTTTTGGGCGTTTTAACAAAGTTGTTTTAACGTAACCGTACTCCCGAACCCCCGAACTCTCGTAGATCAATATTTAAGGTGACCAATCGACCTAGGTAAACTGATTGGTGGCGACTCCCGAAAACCCGACGTTGCTACATCTAGCGCTCCGGGAGTCCAAAGAAGCACCAAACCTTCAAGTAAGGATTTTCTAACCCTTTGTAACAACATGGACAACAAGGAAAAGAGAATTATTAGGGCTGTAATATTCGAAATTGGCAGCCAAGATAATTTTTAAAAGAGGCTACGGTGGCTTACCGGGGCTTAGAACCAAGTATGGACAAGATTGCACCGGAAACAAGTGAAAAAACCCAAAACTTGGATTAATAATAATCTACCAAATATTTACAACAAAGATATAAGGCCTTTAGGTGTGGAAAAAAAAATTAAAAGAGGGATATAGAATAATTTAGACTTACACAAATGAATTCGGAATCGCTGGTGCGTGTAGGATCGTTTTTGTGTTCCAATAGGGTTTCTCCTCAATCTAATAAATCTAGGTAAAATATGAAATTAAATTAACGTTCTAGTTTTTTTTTTTTTTTTGAATAACCAAGAATCAAAGCATGGAGAGATGACTTACACAAGTTTGATGGAGCATTAGGTGGAGACAAACAATCGGTGCAAAAGGGATGAAAGAATTGTGGACGATCTTCTTGCAGAAAAATCCAATTTTCTTTCTATGGCTTAGGCGGCGGTTGATGGGGAGAAGAGCCGAAATGTTGAAAAGGTCTGTGAGGTGAATTAAGCTCGACACCAAATAGAAACATAGGGCAAAATAAGTAATAATATAATAAAAAGGTAATGATGGCCGGGTAATTAATAACCACTAAAGGAATCATCTAAGGATCAAGATTCTTAATTTTATATTGATTTTCTAAATTGATAGGTAAAATTACAAAAATACCCTTGAGGACAAAATGTTAATTAATTTATTTTTATTTATTTATTTTATTTACTTATTATTTTTATTTATTTATTTATTTAGGGTAATTTGGTAATTTTATTTTACTTAATTTCCAGGGTTATTACATGGATAGAAAGAAACTTGAAAAGTTGGTTGATCACGAGTGAGGGATCTGAAGAGCGAAGAGTCACCTGTCCTAGTGGCTTTGAAAAGGTCTTTATTTTTTATTTGATGATTACTAGTCCTCGTTAAAGAGTCGATTTCCATAAGCAATCGGCATCTTCCATGATCAGTGCTAATGACTGTTCCAAAAATGCTGCTTGTGTTGGAGATTTACTAACTAAGTGAAGATAATGATGGAGGAGAAGAAATGGAATAAGCAAGAAAGAAGGAAAATTTGTATAGTGGTACTGATGGCCATGGGCCTCAGCGTTTAGAGTCATAGTGACTGTTGGAGAGACTTCTAGGAGGAAGAACGCCTGGAGGATGGTGCGCCCAAGGGAGAGTACCTGAGATGCTCAGAGAAAGTGGGTTAGGAGGCCCCCGGAATGTGTTTCCGGGGGGGGAGCCTCTGACGCCCAAGTCAGTGGTGGCTGAGAAAAAGGCAGAGGAAATAGCACAAAGGGGCTGAAGAGTCTTGCCTGGTGATTTTCTCAGAGTCTGGGAGTCAGACCTTTTGCCAACCAACCAACCTCCTGCCAAGTATTTATTTCCTGGTATTTATAGGAGTGCCTAGCCCGTTCAGATCGCGACACGTGTTCGGTCGGATGTTTCCTGAATTTCTGGGCGTAGGGGACAGATAGCTGGTAGCAGGTTGCCTTGAGCCTTGTGCTGAGATGGGCCATGATGTGATTTTGATGGCGTCAGCGTGCCAGAGCGCCTATTGAGGCGGCTTTATGACGTCTGTGAAAGGACATGTCAGAGGCTTCCTTAAATGCTTCCTTAAATGCTCCTGCCGTACTCCCGAGGTCCCTGGGCGAGGTCGTCCTTTGGTACGGACAATGCCTCTTTGGGAAACACGCACCCAGTTCGGGGGTTCCCAGCTTCAGGGAGTTCCGCCTTCGGGGAGATCATGTTCGGCCCGCAATAGCTGGTGCCTCTTTTCCGAAGGCGATCTGTTTGCAACCTCGGGGGGCTAGTAGTATCCTCAAGTTTCCTGGCGTGCCAGGCTCGGAGCTCTTCGGCTATCTCCCGAGGTGTATGATCTCACCTCTTCTCGGGTAGCGCCAGTTTCTTCTGGCCATTCTGGTGGCAGGGAGTTCGGCCAGATAGAGGCGATAGTCTTTGGCTATCACATGCCCCCCTTTGGAAAGCCGAAGTGAAGACTTCGGTTTTGCATCTCTTTCCGAGGTTGCTCTTGGGAGTTTCTTAGGAAGCTTAGCCTGTTCCGAGGATGCACCTCTTGCCCGAAGGTATGGGCTGTTCGGCCTTGGCCTGTTCTTTGGTGTCTTCGAGGCGGAGCCTGTGCCGAAGATACACCTCTTGCCCGAAAGTCATGGGCTGTTTGGCCATAGCCTGTCTCTTGGTGTCCTCGAGGTGGCCTGATCTTTGTTTCTGCAGGTCTGATGGCCAAGCGTGTCAGTCTGAGCGATGCGTCCCAGCTTTTTAGGGATGTCAGAAGACGTGCTCCCTTTTTCCTAGGGATGTCAGGAGACGTGTCCCCGTTTTGGCGCGGCGGCTGACACGTGGTGCTTTGCTATTGGAGGAGAGTTGCGTCAGTTACAGAGGGCGCGCCTTTTCAGGTGCAGAGGGCAGTTACGGCGACGGTTCGCCTCCAAAGGGTACTTATGACGACGTTTCGGTTACCCACCCCTGGCCTATAAATGGCTCGTTCCATCATAAGTTCCTTTTGCTTTTTCTTCTGCTCTTCACTCTGCTTTGCCCCTGTTCTTGCACTTTCTTGCTTTCTGTGGCGGAGCTGCCTTAATCAGAGCTTTTTCCAGCCAACTTTCACGACGGCGTCCTCAGACTTTGGCAAATCTTTTGGTGGGTTTTTGTTTTCCAGAGTGTTTTGATCTCTCTGTTCTTTGGAGTTTTTTCTGGAAACTGTTTTCTTTGTCTTTTCCAAACTCGTTTTCATGTCTACAATGCCTATCCCTGAGAGCTGGCAGCCTCTTTTAGCCCATCCTTGTTGCACCACCCCTACAAAGTTAGAGAGGTGGAAGAAAAAGTTCTTTCTTCCCTCTTATGCCATTACTAGGCTGCCTCGTTCTAGCCATTATGCTTTTTCAAACCACAGAAATGAGGTTACCGTTTTCCGAGCCCAGCTGAAGGCCGGTCTTCGGTATCCTCCCCCGAAGATGGTTTGCGAGTTCTGCCAATTTCATGGCATTGCTGTGAACCAGCTTCCCCCGAACTCGTTCTGCTATTTTAACGCCTACCTCTGCATGTGTGGCGTGTTAGGGATAGAACCCCATTTTATAATCTTCATGCAGTACTACAAGCTCTCTGTGGTCCCGAATGGTGGCTTCTATTTCATGCTACCTCGGGGATTCGGGAGCAAAAAATTCATGTTCACCTTCGCCACTAAGGACAGCTGGTGGGGGTGGCAACAGAAGTTCTTCTTCCTGAAGATGGATGAGGCCTGGTCGTACGTCCCGACCAAATGGGCTCAGGGAATACTGGATGTGGACGTCGTTGATCCGAGGATGCTGCTGACTCCAGAGTTGGCTCCCGTGTTCACGGATTTCGACGCCCGCATTCGGGCTGTCTCTGACTGGACTCCCGAGGTCGCTCCGCGTGCCCTTTACCCTTTTCCTATCAACTGGAAGTTGATGACCGAAGAGGTCCTTCGGGAGCTAAAGGTGGTGAAGGAGCACAAGACTGACCTCAAGATGCCAGCTCCTGCCATCACCGGGAAGGATTCCTAGTTGGTCAAGCTTCTTAAGGAGGAAATTTCTTTCGAAACACTTGTCGAAAGTGAGTTGTCTTCTACTCCCTTGCTGTTTTTTTTTCTCGGACTTACGCTGATATTTCTCTTCTTTTTCAGAGATGGGCGACGGGACTGCCGCCTATTACAAGTCCCTTTTCTCCGGCCAAGTGGAGAAGGGGGAGCAGACAAAGAAGGCAACTTCCCGAAGGCGGAAGTCTGTCGGTGCTGGTCCTTCGGCTAAACGGGCGAAGAAGACTGTTCTTTCCTCCCCTTTGGAAAGTATTGGGGAGGAAAGCGAGGACGCTGAGGCCGCTGTCGCTTCGCTGCCCGATCCTTCGGCCGAGGTTCCTGCCGCCACCGACGTCCCTCATACCGACGCCCCTCCCCAAAGTCCTACCCCGTCGCAAGTCCTTCTGGACGTTGTGGTAGAGGCACCTTTTGCCGAGGAGCGGCGCAGGCAGAAGGGTAAGGGCATTTCAACCGAGGAGGCTGAGGACTCCGAGGACGTCATTGTCGAGGTCCCTCCAAGTTAGTTGCTTTCAGGACAAGTATGCTTCTTTTTGTTTTTCTAAATTTTCCTTTGTCTCTGACCCACTTCTCATTTTCGCCGTGCAGGGGAGTTACTTACCCCGAACTGGACGGCCGAACACGCGAAGGCGCGGGCCCTTCGCGACGCCAAAGTCCCGCAAGGGAAGGTTCCCAAAGAGCCTTTCTGGACATTCACGGAGGACATGAACTTGTACTCCGAGGACTGTCCAGAAATGGTAAAGCAAATTTCGAAGGGGGTGCTTACAGAGGCCTCCTTCAAGGCTATTGCGGCAGCCCATCCGGATGATGACACCCTTGCCGCCAAAGTCACCGAGCATGCTGCTCAGGTATGTTCTTCACACCTTTTTCCCTTCAATTTTTCCTAAGTGCCTGGCTCTTACTGACCTTGCGTTCATCTTTTTGCAGCTGCTGGGATACGCCGGCTTTCTCCGAGTTCGGGTGGCCAGGCAGGCGAAGTTCCGAACTTCGGCCTTAGAGGCCTTAGAGAAGGCGAAGGCCACTCGTTTGGCATTGATCACCAAGAACCAGCAGTTGTCAGATGCTGCGAAGGAAGAAGTTGCCACCCTTCGGGAGGAGTTCCGGAAGGAGAAAGAAGAACTTGAGAAGGATTCCTCCCGGAAGATTGCTGACCTCGGCGAGCAGATAAATGGAATGCTGGCCGCCAACAAAGAGCTCCTAAAGGATAAGTCAGATTCTGACAAGCTCATACTGGCGCTGACAGCTGAGAAAAACATCCTTGCAGCCGAGGTCAAGTCCTTGAAGAAGGATCCGAAGGGGAAGGAGCAGATAAAGGCGCTGGATGAGGAAATCGCGGATCTGAAGGACGAGCTTGACGACCTTGAGCTTGACAATAGCAAGTCTGATCAAATGGCCAAGGTCACTTTTCAGGACGGCTTCTGCATTGCTCGGCACCAAGTCCTCCAGAGGTTCCCAGATCTGGACCTCTCTTTTCTAGAGGCTCTGAACATTCCTGAGGGACCTCGGTGGGAATGGTCCAAGGTCGAACATTTGAACCTTCCTTCTTCAATTCCAGCGCCGAAGGTGGTGGAAAAGGGTGGGCAAGCAAGTGGCTCTCGGGACGCTGCGAACCCTTAGGCTATTTTAGGGCCCCTTTTCCTTCCCTTCAATTTTGTGTTCCTTCTTCGGGCACTTCTTCATTGTAAAGCAGCTTACTCTTTAATGAAGAATTTTTGGCTAAGTCTTTTCGCAAGTTTCTTTATTTCCATTGCCCCGAATGCATTTGCTTAAGAGACTTCGGAAAACCTGCGATCAAAGAAACTTTATTACCTTCTCTTGGCCGAGCCTATTCGCTCTAGAGGCTTTTTTGGAAGGTCTGTAAAATTTGACTGAGTCTTCTTGCAGGTTTTGCATTTCCATTTTGTCCCGAACACGTTTGCTCGAGGGACTTCGGAAAACACTTAGTCAAAATTTTCCTTTTTTTCCTCCTGTCCCGAGCATGTTTGCTCAAGAGACTTAGGAAATCTTTCGAGAGTTTTTTATGTTTTCCGTTTTTCCCGAACGTGACTGCTCAAGGGACTTCGGAAAACTGTCTCTACGCTTATTTTGGCGAGTACTTCTGCGATATTCTTGTTTCCCATCTTTCCCGAGCGTGATGGCTCAAGGGATTTCGGAAAGGCATATTTGTGCTGTATCGTGGCGAGCAGCTTCACGGAATTCTGTCTTGTACAATTTTCTCAAGACTATTCTATACTTAGAATATTTTTCGTACAACGCGATTCCTCCGCTCAACCTTAGGCGTAGAATTTTTTCAAGGCGTCTGAGTGCCAAGTGTTTTTCAATTCTACGCCTTCGGCGTTGCCAAGCTTGTACACGCCTTTTCGTACTTCGGCAAGAACCACATGGTCCTTCCCAGTTCGCGCGAAGTACTCCGTGGGACGGCCTTCGGGGTGCAAAGTCAGCCTTTCTGAGAACGAGGTCTCCTTTCTTGATTTCTTTCGGTCTGGCCCGTAAGTTTATAGCCGCGGCCACTCTTTGCTGAAAAGCTTTTCTCCTCAGCTCGGCTATTTCTCTGTGTTCGCCAACGAGGTCGAGCTTCATTCTTAGGCCGAGGTCATTTCCACCTTCATCAAATACTTGCACCCGTACTGAAGGTTGAACTATCTCTATTGGGATAATAGCCTCTGTACCGAAGACGAGTGAGAAGGGAGTCTCCCCTGTGGTTCTTCGGGGCGTCGTTCAGTAACTCCATAATACGCTTTGGAGTTCTCCTGGCCATTTCCCTTTTGCTTCCCCCAGTCTCTTTTTCAGGCCATCTTTTATGGTCCTATTAGATACTTCCACCTGCCCGTTGCTTTGGGGGTGAGCTACTGGGGCGAAGTGCATTTTTATTCCGAGGTCGCTGATAAATTCCTGGAATCCTTTGTCTATGAATTGGGATCCATTATCAGCCACTAGTACCCTCGGTATGCCGAATCTGCATACTACGTTCTTCCATACAAACTTTTGCACTTCTTTTGCCGAGATAGTTGCTAATGGTTCTGCCTCGACCCATTTGGAGAAATAGTCTACTGCTACCACGCAGAATTTCACGCCTCCGGGCGCTGAGGGCAGTGGCCCAATAAGGTCTATGCCCCAGACTGCGAAGGGCCAAGGATAGTCAGCCGTGGATACCATTTCCGAGGGTGCCCTCTAGATGTTCGCGTGTTTCTGGCAACTACCACATTTTCAGACGAACTGCCTTGCATCCTTTCTCAGGGTAGGCCAGAAGTATCCTTGGCGAAGTATCACCGCCGCAAGGGCATCAGTTCCAATATGTGAACCACACATGCCTTCGTGGACCTCTTCAAGGACCATTTCAGTATCCTCTTCATCCACGCATCTTTGCAGCGGGTTTGCATATCCTTGTCGATATAATTCTTCACCAATCAGGAAGAATCGGCCTGAGCGTCTTCGCAGTTTTGCAGCGTCGACGGGGTCTTCGAGGAGCACATTTTCTGCGAGGTATCTTTTTATGGGATCTTTCCATCCCTTTCCCGAGGTCGCTATGCTCAGCACTGAGATGCTCGGGTGATCTAGCACCTCGGTGTATGTTTTTGACTTCGCCAAGCAATCTGCCTCTGTGTTATTCCGCCGGGGTACATTTTCGATCCGTACGGCGTCAAACTCTTGGATGAGCTTTGCCACCAGCTCGTGGTATTTTGCCAAGATTGGGTCCTTCGCCCCATAATCTCCTGCCGTCTGCCGAACTACCAGCTGGGAATCACTATGAGCCTTTAAGTTTCTCACGCCAATCCTTCTGGCCAAGCGTAATCCCGCTATGAGGGCTTCATACTCTGCCACATTGTTAGTGACGCTGAAGCTGAACTTAATAGCCTTCTTTACCTCTAGGCCTTCGGGTCCTCTGATAATTACTCCAGCTCCCTGGTGTTCGGATCCCAAGGCTCCGTCAACATGTAAGGTCCACTCTGGCTCACCTCCGTTCGGATCCATATGGCTTTCCTTAGTGGTGGGTACTTCGGCGATAAAGTCTGCCAGTGCTTGAGCTTTTATGGCCTTCCGAGGTTCATATATGATTTCGTGTTCGCCAAGCTCTATGCACCATTTGGAGAGCCTTCCCGAATGATCAACTTTCTTCATAACATCCCGTAGCGGTAGACTACTTCGGACGATGATGGGGTGAGCCTGAAAGTATGGCCGCAGCCTTCTCCCTGCAAGCACCAAGGTGTATATAGCTTTTTGAAGCAGAGGGTACCTGACTTCGGCGCCATGCAGGGATTTGCTGACGTAATATACTGGCCATTGCTTTGGCCCTTCTTCTTTCACGAGGACCGAGCTTACAGCTTTCTCCGTGACGGCGAGGTACAAAACGAGGGGTTCTCCCTCCCGAGGTTGTCGCAGAGTCGGCAGGCTAGCCAAGTAGACTTTGAGTTCTTCCCAGGCCTTTTGGCAATCTTCACCCCAAGGGTGATCATTCCTTCCGAGGTTGCCTTCCATTTTTGCTGCCTTTGTGAGGACTTTGAAGAAAGGTCGACACCTATCTCCGTACCTGGAAATGAATCTGCTCAGGGAGGTTATTCTTCCGGTGAGCCTCTGCACGTCTTTGAGTGTGGCAGGAGTTCGGAACTCAAGCAGCACCTTGAACTTCTCGGGGTTAGCGTCAATGCCTCTTTCGGATACCATGTACCCAAGGAATTTTCCCGAGGTTACCCCGAAGATGCACTTTTCAGGATTGAGCCGAATCCCGAAGGCTCTGAGCTTTTGGAAGGTTTCCTCTAGATCTGAAACGTGATAGCTAGGCAGCTTGCTCTTGACTATCATATCATCAACATATACCTCCATGTTTCTCCCCATTTGGTCTTTAAAGACCTTGTTCATCAACCTTTGGTAGGTGGCTCCTGCATTTTTGAGCCCGAAGGGCATCCTGACATAGCAGTATGTTCCTCCCTCGGTGATGAAGGCGGTTTTTTCTTCATCTTCGGGGTCCATCCTTATTTGATGGTAGCCACTGAAGGCATCTAGGAAACTTAGCCGCCCATATTCGGCAGTTGAATCTACCAGTTGATCTATTGGCGGCAGAGGGTATAAGTCTTTTGGGCAAGCATCGTTCAAGTTTCTGAAGTCGATGCACATCCGGAGTTTGCTCCTGCCTTCTTTTGTGGCAATGACCACGTTGCTTAACCATTCGGGGTACTTCACCTCCCTGATGACTTTGGCGTCTAACAGACGCTGGACCTCGGTTTTGACAAAGTTGCTCTTGTGGGCTGAGATGCTTCGTTTCTTTTGCCGGACAGGTTTTGCTTTCAGGCTTACTTTGAGGCTATGCTGTATTATGCCAGAGTTTACCCCTGGCATATCTTTCGGCGAGTAGGCAAACAGATCTTTATTTTTCAGCAGAAAAGATACAAGGTTTTCCTTCTCACCTTCGGCCAAGCTCTTCCCTATTCGGGTAGATTGTCCTGGGATAAGTTTTACTGTTTCCATTTCCGCTTTTGCAAGATCTTCTTCTTTGCCTTTTTCTGGCGCCCTTGCCTCCATTGTTTGTGCGAAGTTGCTCGCAGGGGCCTTTCGTGCTTTCACAAACACCTTTCTTACCTCGGCCTGGTCTATGAAGATCTCTGCATCTCCATCCTTGGTGGCGAATGTGACAGTCAAGTACTTCACATCAGAGCGAATGTGCAGGTTTCCCTGTGTCTGCCTTCCAAGGATGGCGTTGTACGAGGACGGGACGTCCATGACGATGAACCTCACCATTGTGGAGGCGTACAACTCAGCTGCTCCGTCTACCGAAGTCCCTCTCATCATCAGTGGGAGGTCGATCCATCCGAGAACGGGCAGTTCAGATGGTCCCACCCCGAAGGTTGGTAAGGTGACTGGCTTAAGCTCGCTACTGGAAATGCCCAAGCTCGGCAGTAAGTGCGAGAATAGGACGTCCGCATTTGACCCATCATCAAGTAGTACCCTTTTGACGTCCCAGTTCCCTATCCTCGCCATGATCAGCAGCGGATCGTCGTGGGGAAAGACGACGGTGGATCCATCTTTGCGAGCCAGCTTCTTTGCTGGATTTTGATATTCCATGACTGCAATTTCTCTGGCCTTTCGCTTTCTTTCCGAGGATGGGAGCCCCGTGGTGATTGTTTGGATAACCCCTGTCGGAGGTGGAGGGCGCCTTTTTGGACTTCGGTTTCTCCGCCTGTCAGAGTCATAGTCCTCATCTTCGGCCCTTTCTTCCTCCACTTTTCTGCCTTTCGGGGATGGCATCCGCAGATATTTCCGAAGTTGGCCCTGCTTTATCAGCGACTCTATGTACTTCTTCAGCTGGAAGCAGTCTTCGGTGTCATGACCGTGGTCGCGATGAAACTGGCAGAACTTCTTTGCATTCTTCTTATTATCGGCGGTCATGGCCCTTGGTCGCCGAATCTGCGTCCCTTGCCTTTCCAGCGCCATGAGGATGTTGGCCCGTGTAATGCTCAGTGCTGTGAAACTTTGGGGTTTCCTTCCACGCATCCTCCGAGGTCGTCCTGCCTGTTCGGTCGGATGCCGAGCTTGTTGATTGGACCCTTCGGCCCGGTGGTGATCGGACTTCGGCCCAGCCATTCTTAGTTCCTCGGCGGTCATGTGCTGTTCTGCCCTTCGGTAAAATTCTCCGAGGGTCTCCGGGGGGTCCTTTGAGAACTCGTAGAACAGCTGTGAGTCTCGCCGAAGGCCGCGTGTCATGGCAAGAATGCGGACTTCGGGCCGAAAGTCGGGGACGCTAAGAGCTTCCCTGTTGAATCTTTCGACATAGTCTCGGATGGTTTCTCCGTTCCTCTGCTCTATGTCGAACATCTGGACAGGCATCTTCGCAGTAGGTCGACTCCCAATGAATTGCTGCGTGAAGGCCGTGGACAACTCCTGGAACTCAGTGATGGTCCCTGAAGGCAATGAATTGTACCATGCAGTTGCTGGCCCTGTGAGGGTGACTTCGAAGCACTTGCACATGGTAGCGTCGTCAGCACCGTGCATTATCATGCTACGTCTGTACTTCGTCAGATGGGCCTGTGGATCAGTACGGCCATCATAAATCTCCAACCGAGGTACTCTGAAGTCACCTGGCATGGCTGCCTCGGCCACGGTTCGGGTGAACGGGGACCCATCTTCGCAGAAGGCTCCCGTGAGCCTGTCCCAAACGGGTTTTCTGGCCATTTGTTTCTCCACCCTATCTAGCCATGCTAATATCCTCTCTATAAGCACGGTGGCACTAGGCCCTTCTTCAGGGAAGGGAGATCGTCGGCGCCTCTTCGGGGAGCGAGTTCGGCGCTGAGGGGATACGGACCTCACCTCAGGCGACGAACTCCTTCGCCGTGAGACTTTCGGTCGTTTGGACCCAATTTGTCCCACAGGCCATTTCCCGAGGGGTATATTCTCCGTGGACGACTCTTCGCGCGGGTCTACGCTTCCCGAACTGCGATGGGTCGACCTCTGACTTTTCTCCCGAGGGCGTGCAGGTGAGGGAGGTTTTTGGGCCTGTGTCTGCTGTGACCATCTTCGGTCGATCTGTTGTGTCATTTCGGGCACGACCGAACGCTGAAACTCCCTCATAAAGCTCATAGTGATTACTAGAGGGCGATCTTCCTCAGACGCAGAAGTCCCTGGGAGTGTTTGCTCAGCAGCCGGTTGTGTCTCAGGCGCGGACGGAGACCTCGGGAGTCCCTTGTCCTTAGAACGCCGAGTTTCAACAACGGCAATCTCAGAGCGGGTTCCCACAGACGGCGCCAAATGATGGCCATGGGCCTCATCGTTTAGAGTCATAGTGACTGTTGGAGAGACTTCTAGGAGGAAGAATGCCTAGAGGATGGTGCGCCCAAGGGAGAGTACCTGAGATGCTCAGAGAAAGTGGGTTAGGAGGCCCCCGGAATGTGTTTCCAGGGGGGGAGCCTCCGACGCCCAAGTCAGTGGTGGCTGAGAAAAAGGCAGAGGAAATAGCACAAAGGGGCTGAAGAGTCTTGCCTGGTGATTTTCTCAGAGTCTAAGAGTCAGACCTTTTGCCAACCAACCAACCTCCTGCCAAGTATTTATTTCCTGGTATTTATAGGAGTGCCTAGCCCGTTCAGATCGCGACACGTGTTCGGTCGGATGTTTCCTGAATTTCTGGGCGTAGGGGACAGATAGCTGGTAGCAGGTTGCCTTGAGCCTTGTGCTGAGATGGGCCATGATGTGATTTTGATGGCGTCAGCGTGCCAGAGCGCCTATTGAGGCGGCTTTATGACGTCCATGAAAGGACGTGTCAGAGGCTTCCTTAAATGCTTCCTTAAATGCTCCTGCCGTACTCCCGAGGTCCCTGGGCGAGGTCGTCCTTTGGTACGGACAATGCCTCTTCGGGAAACACGCACCCAGTTCGGGGGTTCCCAGCTTCAGGGAGTTCCGCCTTCGGGGAGATCATGTTCGGCCCGCAATAGCTGGTGCCTCTTTTCCGAAGGCGATCTGTTTGCAACCTCGGGGGGCTAGTAGTATCCTTAAGTTTCCTGGCGTGCCGGGCTCGGAGCTCTTCGGCTATCTCCCGAGGTGTATGATCTCACCTCTTCTCGGGTAGCGCCAGTTTCTTCTGGCCATTCTGGTGGCAGGGAGTTCGGCCAGATAGAGGTGATAGTCTTTGGCTATCAGGTACTCAAAGAAATTGGCGGCGGCCGTTGAAAGGATTGAAAAATTAAGGGTGATTGGAGAAATAAAATTGGGAAATAAGGTACTCAAAGTTTTATCACAAAATTTTTAATAAAAATGGTATTAGATAATTTTATATTCAATTTTTTATATTGGATAATATTCATATATTTATTTAAAGAAAGTGATATTCATATATCATTATCATAATTAAATCTTATTTTTATCTTTTAAAATTTTAAATTAATAGTGTGCCACAAGTCAGTGTCATATATTCAATTGGGTGGTTGTGGTAACTTTTGAAAGCCCTAGTGTAAAAAGTTAGTTTTTTATTAAAAAAATTGAAACTTTTCCATGTGTCTTCTTAATATTTACTATGTTATATGAATTGTCTCTTGTGGCTTGAAGTGTATCCTGTTATATAGACACACACACACACATTAATATTACATGATGTAGTAAAACATGCATGATAAAATATCTTTTTAAATACATTAACAAAGAATCAGATAAAGCCTGAGTTATTATAACTAAGAATATAACAGTTGATACAGTTTATCAAACCGCAAAAATTGTAGAAGTTGATGAAATTTTAGAAGCAATATGGAGATTATTAGAATTGGAACATCATTATCGACATCTATATATTAATGTCTTTTAGTGGATTTACCCTTAAAATAAGCTATTTTATTAAAAAAATTAATCTATATATTAATGTCTTTCAGTGGATTTACCCTTAAAATAAACTATTTTATTAAAAAAATTATCATTTGTGATAAAATAAAAAAATATTAAAAACAATATTCACAAAATGGATGTGTAAAATACTAAAAACCACATAGCACCTAACTTAACATATGTAGAATTTTCAGCACAGTGAATATACAAAAGAAAAAGGAAACAAGCCAACAATGCATTGGGCGAATAATATATGTGCACCCCAGATGCATGTAGTTCTTGTGGACAATAAATTGTAAAAAAATTAGAACAATAAAGATTGGTATGACACATTAAATGATGCCACACTAAACTACGTAAATTTTTTTGTCATGATTGTATTATTTGTAAAGTTGAAATTTTATAAAATTATTTGAAAAAATTTTGGTTGATTTTCACTGATGATTGTTTACAAAATCCAGCTTTTAATTGGTTTCTTACAACGATGACACCAGAAAATAGATTAAAAAATTATTTATTAATAGAGCTTGAAAATATGTTTAATAAAAATCATTCTTTTTTAGCAGATTTTGGTCTTTCCATGGCAGAAAGAGTACATATATAAAAGATTAAATAATCATTTGTTAGTTGAAGAATTAATTTGTTGTGAAAACAATCTAAATGATCAACACTTTATTCTTTATACTAGATTAAATAATAGATATCTAGAAATTTGTAATGCCACTGTAAGTGTAATTTTCAACAACCTTGGGGGTTAATTTTTATCTATGGCTATGGCAGTTCTGAGAAAATATATCTCCGAAAAACAATAATTTCCAAAATTCAAGTGAATGATATGTTATTCTAGTATTTGCTTTTTCTGGCATTGCATCATTATTATTACCAAGAGGTAGGATAGTGTACTCATGGTTTAAAACGCCTTTAAATCCTAATACTCATGCCACATGTCGAATAAAAAAAAGTATACATTTATTAGAGTTAATAAAAGAAACTAAATTAATTGTATGAGATGAACCTCCTATGACTCACTGTTACTATTTTGAGGTACTAAACAAAACATTACGAGATATTATCATAATAAATGATAATGATAACTCAAAACATTTTGGAGGTAGTACAATATTACTAGGTAATGATTTTAGACCAATTCTGCCACAGTTGGTGGAGGTGATCTAGCATATTTGTCTTTAAAAATATTGTGTAGTTTGTACATTAACTAAAAACATGAAATTGCTTCAAAACTATTCATTCTATACAAGTAATAAAATGAAAGAATTTAATGATTAGTTATTAGCAATAGGATGTACAAATACTTATATAGATGATGATGACTATGACTAGGTTTAAATTCCAAAAGATTTATTAATTCAACCTTTAATTAATCCTATTAAAGATATTGTCTATAGAATTTATGAAAATCTTCGCCACATTTACAATAATGTAGACTATTTAAAAGAAAGACTATTATTACTTCCTGGAATGATAATGATCTTAATAATTATGTGTTATCTTTGGTATTAGGGAAAAAAAAGGACTTCTATTAAGTTTTAATTCAATATTTATGATAGGTAAAATAACATTGATTACGCTATATTATACCTTGTAGAATTTCTTAAATCAATACAAATAATTGGCATTCGTTAACGTGATCTAAGACTATAAAATTGGTGTACCTATCATATAACTTCGCAATCTTAATCAAACTGAAGAACTATGTAATGGAACTCGATTGATTATTATTGGTACCATTCCTTGAATTATCGAAGCTATTATCATCTTGGGAAGTTACATTGGCTGTAAAATTTATATACCAAGAATTATTATACAAGTATTAAGTGCAAAATGATCAATTATTTTAAAAGGGTAAACTCCATATTGAGCCCCTTTCCTTATTTTTTTTGTCCCAAACAAGTCATGTAATTTCATTTTGTCCTAGCGAGATCTTTCAATTTAAATTTCACGTTATGTTTGGATATTTTTCATCAATTAAGCTATTAATTTTAACATAATCTTGGCAGAAAATGACAAACGATACTAAATTTCTAGAAGTTCCATTGACCATGGTTTTCTTTATAGGAATAAGAACTGGTCAACCCCTCTTTGATTTCATAAGTTGAATGTTTTAAGAAACCCGATTAGTTATGGTAGTAGTTGCTTCCTCTTCATGCAATAGGTAGGTATTCAAGTAGGAAAGAAAATTGTAAATAAACTCAAATGTTAAACTTTCTTGACAAATAAATCCTGTTTTCTTCATTAGCCGCATTGATTTGTCTTTGACTATAGCAAAAAAAAAAAAAGATGGAGCAAATCGGCTAGAAGCTTGAGAGAACAATCATAAATGATGAAGCAAAAACAAATGGGCATGATTGGTAAAGTTGTCCAAATGAGATTCTCATGATCATCTTCGACAAACTAATTTTCTTTATAGACAAGATCCATGCCCTACTACTTACATGGGTTGGAGCATTCTCTTTCAGCAGAAGCCTATGTCCAATTATGAATCTTCCTGTTGCTTCTAGCTCACTAAACCTTATAACTCTAATACCCCAACCATCATTTCTATCTCACTCCCAACACCATTTCCTCTTTCTATTCCTACAACCAATTCTCTAAGTCAAGAATGAATCAGAAATTCAAATTCTCATAATTTTACTAAAAATACATTAAAGTATTGTAGACTACGAATTAACAAAACAAACAAAAAAAATTTGTTGCATTGATTCTGCCCTAGCTCCCCTAAGCTTGACCAAGATGGCTACTGTAACCTAAATTTAGCGGACCAAAAAAAAAATTTTTTAAAAATCAATTTTTCCAAAGCTTGCCTTTTTTTTTTTTTAACGGCTACTGAATAAAATTAAGCAAAGAGAAGAGTACAGAAGCTAGCGAGAAGCAAGCAAGAGAATACACATCTGCTCTCTAAAAAGAGGAGCAGCCCAGCATCGCCTCTCAGCACTCCAGCCTACCAAACTACTTTCAACAAAGAGAAGCAAGAGCGGGATTGAGCAGCCAATCCACCCAGGCAAGATTAATCTTTTTGCACCTATGACTAATCCAAAAGAAAGAGTAAAATTGCACATCGCCTAACATTTGCATCTCTAAAACCTAACTGTCTCGAAAAATGCAATTATTTCTGTATTTCCAAAGGATCCAGCAAGTAGTGTAGCATACCGCTTTCCACAGCCTCTAAATGTAGGAGGGGAGACTCTGAGCTGCTGTGTTGATTAAGGCGTCCCTGACATCTATCGGGGGCGGGCCATAGAGATGCCACCATGATCGGACCTTTCTCCATTGACCCTTGTCACCTCCCCATGCCCCAATCCCCTTTTTTAATTCTCCAGGCTTCCGGGCTTCCATGCTTGCCTCATATCCTTTTTTTTTTAATTCACACAAGTCAGTGGTGGGATGAGACTGTGAGGCTAGGACCATCCTTGGCAGTGAGTGACAAGCATAGGGCGGTAACTAGCAATAATATTGGCAACTAAGGCAAATAGAGACAATGACAAAAAGATCAAGTTTCCATTGATTATGGATGGTGGTGAGAGCCGCTTTGACTCCGGATCCACAATTTCTCTAACCATACAATGACCGGATGAGAATTAAATTCTGGATTGGGAAGAGATTCCGATAGAGCTAGAGGATAGCTCCATCAAATTTAACTTCAAAGTTCTAGATTTAGTGATTTTTGTTAGAATTGATGGACTTGTTTCAAGACCAGTTAAGAATCCTTAAATCTGTCTAGATTTACACCTTAAACCTAATGCCTATTTTTCCTTTTCCTGATTTGGCTTTCATTTGCTTCCTGGGTCTTTTGTGCCTGAATAAGGAAGAGAGAATGATTTGTCATTTTTCATTTTTTTCTTTAAGTGATATGAAGAGATTGGTTAAAGGTTAGATCTATAAATTTATGGCGTCATGAGTAGGATAAAGAAAATCTAAGGACTAAATTAGTCATTTTCTACTGAAGTTATGTTGAAATTAATAGGAAAAGTGGTGAAAGGGACTTAGATAGAACACATTATATGAGGTATAAGATATGCTATGACAAAATGAAGGTATATGACCCAATTAAGACAATAAAATAAAGAAAAGGACCAGACATGGAGTTAACCCTATTTTAAAATGTCGACAATTTCTTCTTCACCTTTAGTTTGCCATGAAAATAAAAAAAAGTCAACACTCAAGGGCAAAAATTAAACAAAGTTGGTTTATATTTACCTAAACTTGTGTTTTCACATTGTTAATTATATGTCACATTATTACGAGTTACATTAAGGGATGGATTGAAGATTTTAATCCAAAATGAACTTTTAGAACCTCATGGTTGCAAAAAAATGTTGTTTATAATGACATTTTTTAAAATTCACCATCAGGTGTGTATTTCCTCATTGCCATAATTATTACATATTTGGATATTTTTAAAATAAAATTTGCTTTATATTCTCTTATTTTACAATTAATAATAAAACACAGAATACTTACAAAATTATTTTTTCAGGCATTAAAATGATGCAAAAAATAATCCAAAAAATATATTTCTGACATTTCAACATGCACTTTTCCCTATTACTACATGAAATACATAACAAATATATTTCTTTAATATAAAAATAAATATTTATGCCCAATATGATGATACTATTTTACTAATATGTACCAAATAAATACATTACTAAATTATGTATCAACCATTTTCTAAGATTTTTTTCTTTTATTTCAGTTAAATCTTACAATTATAGTTGAGTAATTTAAGAAATTCTTAACTATGGTCTACTATTTTATTACGACACTCCCCCATAACAAATTTATTAATTAATTACTCTCTCTATCTTGTAAAGCTTAGCTATTTTACCTTTTTTTACTAAAGTTTGACTTAAAAATATTTATAATAATTTGTATTATAAAAAAGTCTTAAAATTATTTTTATTAACTATGGCTTTTAAGGTACCATTTTCATATAAAAGGTTTATAGTTCTATGAGAAATTTTGAAAGAAAAAAAATCATGTTAAAACTTGAGTAATCCTATTATATATTTTGAATATATGTTGCTTTTATCAATTGGCATATACATTGTAAGTTAATATTATTATATATCATGATTTTATACATATTTTCAGTATAATCATGAATTCTCCAACTAAACTAAGAACCACAATTAGAGCAAATACAAACATCATTTAACGTTAAGTTCTGGCATAGTTGCAACACCTATTTCTCCACTGAAGAGTTGGTGCTAGTTTTGCTCTTTCTGATTTTGTAGTTGTGGTAGCTTGGTTATTATTTTGTAGAATATTTTAATTGGATCATCATTTTATTGTGGACATCTACCTTTATGCCACTCAATTAATTTATTGAAAAGTCTTGCGTATGTCCTACTTCTATATCTTAACCATTGATACTTCAAATGTTGCAGCAATGCTTCGAGGAAAGATTGTCAATGTTGAACCTGTATTCATCATTTTCTTTCATGTAGAAGTCACTATTAATTCAATAACTGGTACTTACAATATATATTTGGGACAAAGACCAGTGTGTTCCTATCACTATCTTAACCTTATTAGCAATTATAAAAATATTGTTCCATTCAAATTAGATTATTAGTTTAGCAAATATGTATCATACCCCAATAGAAAATTGTAATTTTGTGATAGGGAAAACTCATTCTCATAGTTTGTGGAAAATATATTTTTAGATTATCATTTAGCAAATATTTCTTTTATGACAATTAGAAAGAAAATATATTTATATTGAATTATGATATACAAAATTTTCAGAATCAATTCAAACCAGCATTATCTATTTTGTTCATTTTAACAAATGAACTTAATAAGAATATTATTGATTTCAGTATATTAACTATCTCCATAAAATATAATGAAATAACAAAAGCAGAAGAAAATGGTATTATAAAATATGTACTACATAATTATACAGAATTGAAAAGTTCTTGTGGCTCACGTTATATGCTCAAATTATGGTCACTCTGTGTTTTAAGTTGTGTAGAAATAATACTAGCTCAACTTGGTTTCTTTGCTTACTTCAATCTCTCTATATTAAATGTAAGTTAGTTTTCTAGGTATTCTTTCATATATTTACGTAACAAAACTGAATTATGTTCATAACCCATCAAATTTTCAAGAAAATGACTTTAGTGCTTACTTACACCAATAAAAAAAAATTACATTAAATCAAAATAGAACAACAAAACATCAAGGCAATTTAAAAAATTTCCTATAAAAAAAAGCCAAAAGAATAAAGATATAATAACTAAATTAATCCTCAACTTTAATTTCATTTTAGTCATAAAAAATGACTAATTAATGATAACTTATTCTTCAATCATAGAGAATGCAAACTTTAATTGATATTGTGATGAACATATGAAAAAATGGTAGAATTTAATTAAGTCAAATTGCTATTAATAAAATTAGTAGCCTCCTTTAAAACCATCTCTATTACTCATATATAATTATCATATATATTTTGAACGGGTTGCTTCTTAGTTCCGTTTGTTTGATTTGTACAATCTTTATACCTGAATTCTAATTAGCTGCCAAAAACGGTACGACAACCAGAATGCCAGGTGACAATAACCCTTCTTCAAAGCCCATTAACCTCATTGTTGTCATTTTCTCACTTTCTACGTGTTGGAAGACAATAAAGGTGTCACTGATCAAGGATTACAGTTTTGACAAAAAGGATCAGCTCATTATTAAAACTTGCTGAGTAAGTCTTTTTTATTTCTAAAGAAAATTCACTAAATGATCATACTTCTTCCTCCAGTTATCTCCCACTTTATAAACTTAGTACAACTTCCCACAAAACCTCACACGCTTGCATCTCCTATACCATTTGCAATTAAAAGATTACTCCATTCCTTCTTTTTTTTTTTTTTTACAGATTTGGCAACTTTTTCCTTACACATAAGCACTTTACACAAGTATCTTCTGCTTTCTAACAAGCTGGATATTCCTTATAAGTTTGTTTCCCCATCAGTTTTGCTTCTTCAAAGTCTTACACAGCCACCTAATAAAAGATGATTTCTCTTTATGCTATAATCACTCTGTTCCTAATTTTAACCCATTCTTCTTCTTACATGATCACAAAATAAAAACTCCGGTACCTCTTCATTACTGCTTCTATACCGTTTACCATAAATTTTCACTACTTCTCGTTATAATCTTAGACTACTATTTTTTCATTTTAACATGCAACCTATTCTTCTTACCCACCAACATGCATTTTTTTTTACCTTAATATCACATATCATGCATGGCATTATCTATAAATGTAATAAACAAATATTGACAACAAGTCTACCAAAAATAACATTCATTTAAAGATTAGACTATTCCTTCCCCTCTGCATATAGAAAATCCAAAATACTAAATATATAATCAAACTACTTCATATTAACATTAACAAAAGATGCATGCATGTTGCTTCTCTTTATTTATACCAAATATAGACCATTATTGTGGTACACAAATAAATATTTATTAATTCTTTGTTAATAAGACCATAAATATAATCTTGACTTCAATTACAACTTCTTCCTATTTATGCCACATGAAAAATATTGTCAAGTATGTACATGCATACTAACATGAATATACCAACAAAAATCTAGACTTTAACATATCAAACTTGCATAAATGCTTTCTACTTTCAATTCACTTGGTTAGTAAATAAAAGAGGTCTTCATTTCATTATTAAGTAATTTAGCCACATATAGTTACTAACAACTAACAATTTTCTTTTAAATATAACAGAAACAAAACTCTCACACAACTACAGTAACATATATATTTCAGTAACATATGCACTCAATAAAATCTTTCAATTTGGACAATTTTGCTTTTACATAGTTTATTCACTTGTGCCTTTTCCGATATGTTATTATTGAAATTAATATCTTTGCTCTCATATTTCCCTCATCATGCAGGTATTTCCTCTCAAGTATTAAACAAAACCAAACTATTACTTCCACTTTTCTCTGTAGGTAATTTAATCTTCCCTTTATGTATTTTACTTACCACTTTATTAAGATAGTAAATATATTGACCTATTGCCACATGCATAACTTACCTTTCTCACTTACATGTAATCATGTTTACACAGTTACGTAAACTCATCATTGGCAGACATATTTTTAAATTCTTCTTTAAAACTTATAATTATAAATATCACAATTCTAAGAAAACTAACATGTTGTGTTAGTCAGTACTTGTTTGTATTAACGTGTTCGTATTTCTAACATTAACATTGTAGATTATATTTTCTCACTCACAAGAATTTACAATGTTTTAGTAGTCATGCCTTTAGCGCTTTTCCTATTCTCAAAATTGCTGAACTTGCTTTGTCAGTAATTGCTTTTATCTTTACCCACATATTACACCTTCATCTCAGAACCTAATACAGTGATGATTATTGTTGAGGTGAACATTAATTCTTACTAACTAGAAGCAATCTGGTGATGCATGATCTTTTCCGCAATTATCCATTTGTGTTCCAACATCTTGCTGCTCTACAGATGATCAATATATTAAACTAGACTTTTAACATATGAGTGAAAGGCACAAATTTCTATCATTTCTACTGTTTATGGTAAGCTTAGAAAATTTTTAAAGAATCAAGCATCACTGTCTTGGAAGCTCTTGAAAAAAATAATGTTTACCTCCAAAATTTCCAACTAGCGTACAAGTTTATTATCTACCACCTAAATACTTTTTTCTCCATCATTCTTCTGCCAAACCTTTTTAATTAGCATATGTATGTATTAGTGTACTATATTGTTTGTTTGACATACCACTAACTATGCTCTTTTTTGAAGTATTAAACCAATAGTGTTGCCTTTGTTCTATGTAGATTTCCAATCCTACTTTGTTTCATATATATATTAGTGGCAATGAGACTGCTTTTGTTATACACAAATTTGTAGCCTTACTTTCCCTTAAGTAATTTAAACTTTATCTATTTACTTCATTTAAAATTTTAACAATTTTTCTGACAAGATTTTAATTAGCAAATGCATGTACAAATGTGCTACATTATTAATTTGTCTTATTGCTAACAATATTTTTTACTGTAATACTAAACAATGAGTTTGCTTTTTGTTGTATGTCTAACCCTATTTTATTATAGACTTACGTTAATGCTAAAACTCAATTTTGCCTACTAGTTCATTGTAAAACATGAAAACAAATAAATTATTCTCCTTTGTTATACTATTTGAAAATAATTACAAATGCTATTATCTTTTCTTAAGCACATTTTCTTGATCCAATTGAGAATTCTATCATCATACTTTTCCTTAATATTTTTACTACATGTTTCTTATGAATTATAATTCTTTTGAAGTTATTAATCTACCTTACCACTAACAATATTTTTTACTACAATACTAAGCAATATGTTTTTTTTTTGTTGTATGCAAATTTTTAACCCTATTTTGTTATATTTAGGATAACTGAAGAAGTCAATTTTGTTTATATTTGGCTAATTAAAAAAAATTTTAAAAACAAAAAAAAAATCCTATCTTCCTATACTGTCTGAAAATACTCACCAATATTATTATCTTCTTTTATGTTCATAATCTTGATTCATTAACTAAATTCTATAATCATATTTTTTATTAATAATGTTGCTACATGTTTTTATGACTCACATACTTTTGTTTCTAATATAATTTTTTTTAAATATATCTATAAATTGAAACTATGGAACTAATTGCTCTATCCAAAAAGATTGTAATAGTAGAATTAACACATAAATTTGCTCGAAACCAATATATAAGGTTGCTTCCTCTATATATAAACACTTTGGATGTATAGTCAATGTTGATATCATAGATACAACAAAACCTATATTATTTATCATTATCTAAGGCTATTCTAATCATGCTTATGAGGCTATAAAATAAAAAGCAATTGCTATTACCATTTAGACTATATGATACATTCAATTTCACCATCAAAGGCTTATCCTATAAATAAATAAAAAAAAGAACTCTTTAGGGAATTATATGACCAAATGTGCTCTTGCTATGACGATCTAACTATTATAATTCACAAAATTCATGTTTAATATTCTAAACTTAAAATTAGCCTCAAAGAAGAAACATCTCATCCCAAATAGAACTCAACCAAGTATGTGAAGAAAATATCACTCTTCACAAAATAAATGAAGATATTGCTAAAATTGTATCAACCGCTTTGAACAAAATTAGAAGCTCAATCATTAGTCTCATAAATTGTGTAAACAAGTTTCAGATGCTAGCAACCAATTCCCAAAACAAGAGTGATTTTCTCATGTACCTCTTTTCTATTGTATCAACGTGACATAGTCTTTGAATAGTAAAATATTCTACTAATGACTATTGTTATTTTGTAAATTATATTAATTGTATTGTACTCATAATTAATGTTATTCCATGAATCATATGAGAGGCTATGTTCCCTTGCTCCTAGAAATGCATGCATTTTTTGAATGTTAAATAAACAATTAATCACAGTCCATCAATTCCTGACATTATCATACTTACAAGAAACCTTGCTGTAACAAACATGCATTTAATAATTGTACATTACTTACCACAAAAAAATACAAATTCCATAAACCTTACACAAATACTGTATACATAATTGCTCACTCTCATAATACAATTATACAATTTTAGCAATCATTGTTATCCATTCATCACTAACATTTTTTAGTAATGCAACAGACATATAACAAAATATGAGACATTTCACTATCTCATCTTGCACCAGAAAATACAAATGAAATACTCACAGTCAGAATATGTCATCTATGGAATGCTATTATCCGAAGACCCACACCTATCACAACATCTTTAAAAACATTTTTCCCTAAAAATACATCAAAAATAGGAATTATAAAAAACCAACCATGGAGACGGCGAAGGAAGACACTTAATCATTGCCAACAGATATGGTGGGGGAAATCTTATCACAACTTGAGCATATGTCAGCCAAGCATTTGAGAAAAGCATAGAAATATTGCAAAGAGTTTCATCTAGTGTCATATAACAGGTTGGTGTTTGAAAGGTTGTCCTTGACTCAAGATTATATGTTCTTTATAGACAGTCGAGAACATCAAATTAGGCATCAATACTTAGATGTTAAAAACCCACAGGTGTTATTTGAACAAGACATGTGGGATTATTTTGTTGAAGCCTAAGAGATAAAAAGCCTTGCTTATTTGTAGCAAGTAGCTAAGAAGGGTGAAAGCCAGTTACAATATTTATATGGAATAATTGTTGTGTTATCCCCAGTTCATGACCAAGTTTAATCAAAAGGTTTGGAAATGTTATCTTCAATGATTGCCTCGGTTTAAATAGCATCTTAACTGACAAAAAGATAACTATTTCGACATCTCTTTTAAGTACACATGTATATTTATGTTCCCCTATACTGATATATAATTAAAACTACAAATATACAATATTTAAATACATGCAAAAAACTTTTATGTACAAATATTTTCCATTTTTTGCCTCTATGATAGATCACACTATATTGGTTCACACATATACTTAAATACATACAATTCCATATCTATATATGAACGTTTACAAAATAACCAATATTAAAATCAGACTTCTGCAAGGCACTAGCATACAAGTTATAATGAATAAAAGAGACATTGATTGTTAAATAAGATACTAATTGAGGGATCTACATTCATCAGTAGACTTCACTTTGATTCTAAATAGAATAAAATGCAGAGCTACTATGCATGATTTTTCCATCATCCTCAATAGATTAACTAATATAAAACCAATTTCAGAGACCTACAACATTCTATTGCATAGTTTTACATTTGTTACGCTTGATATTGCAGCTTAAAGATTGCAAACTGACACTTTTTTTAAGAGGTACAGATGAGAATGAAAAATGCTATATTTTTCTGCTATAATGTTTAGTATTTTGTTCTTATTTTATGTTCAAATGTATTCATTATTCTCATATTTTTATTTAGGATGCAATTGGAAACATAAAATGCAAAACAAAGCTATTTGGATGATTTTGTTGGAATTTAGTTAGCAAGTGTAATTGCTAAATTCTATAGATGCATTGAGATATTCTTATGTTACTACTGGTTGGTGTGGTCACACAAGATGTTGGTGCTATCACACCAACTTACATTACTACTTCTAACATTAACTAGAGGTAGTTAAGTGGTTAAGATGTTGTGTCTCATGTGTGTGACACTTTATCACCTTGGAATCAATAAAAAGATGCCATATGGCGATTATGTAACATGTACATGTACACTTTAACACATGAGATAATTGTTTAATAACTACCTTATAACTATTCATATAATGAATGGATATGACATTTAAAAGAAAGGATATGTCCATCTCAACATATATGACCATTGGGGAAGTAGTTATGCACCATAACTGCCTTAGTTAGTGAAATAACATGACTAAGGATAGGTTTGCATTCTTGATTGTTCTATTGATTTCTTACTGGATTAAGTTTCTTAATTTTTTTTTCTAATTAGTTTTTAATTTTATTTCTGATGGCAAACAATCTCTCCAATCTTTTACTTTAGTTTTCCATCAGCAAACTTTCTATTAAAATTTTCCCTTAGGATTTGACTTGCTTTCACCACTATAATATAAATTTATTTATTTTGAGTTGTTAGTGAAACCGAAATTATTTTTTACGATTTCAATGGTCAACAAAAAATTTGGGACCATTGCTAGGGAATTTTTTTTCTTATTAAAGTTTCTTTTTTTGGTAAATTGACTAGTGTCAAGATCTTCTCGTATAGGTGAATAAGTGTTTAATACAGAGATTGAAAAGACAGTGAAGGTGAATAAGAAAGTGAGAAGGCAAGCGGTCAATCTCTCAGCTTCAACATATATGAATAGTAACTCTAAAAGCAATTATTTGTTAACATAATAGCCAATTATCTCTACATCTCAATTGAATGCAACTTCCGCCAACCATCTCTACACCTCAAGTGAATGCAATAAACAAGTTTCTTAACCAACAAAGAAGATATGACCTATACACCAATCA
Source organism: Aquilaria yunnanensis (assembly GCA_039654915.1). Lineage (NCBI taxonomy): Eukaryota > Viridiplantae > Streptophyta > Magnoliopsida > Malvales > Thymelaeaceae > Aquilaria > Aquilaria yunnanensis. Next base: position 41,295,238 of record CM077599.1, on the reverse strand, counting down.
ATATAATCATGGTTGGAGAAACCACCCAAATTTGAGATATGGGCAGCCAAGTAACCAGTTATACCCATCTCCTGGTTACAATAAACTAGTCGCTTCATCACAGAACTAAGGATCAAGTTCACATATGATTTTAGAAGAAGTTGTGAAAGCTTTAGCAACTAACACTCAAATGTTTCACTAGGAAACAAGAGCCAACATCAAAGACTTGGGGAGCCAAATTTCAAAACTTGCAACTTCATTGAATAAAATTGAGGCCAAAAACTAGAGGTAGCCATCTCAAGCTAAAATCAACTCGAGAAAGCATGCTAATGCCATGACCCTTTGAAGTGAAAAAGAAGTACAAACCCCCACGTCTGAAATGGTAGCACCTAAAAAGAAATAAGATGTCTCAAAACTAGCAACTTTTAACATACCAACTGAAGAGGTATGTAAAAGGCCAATTTTTCTAAAATCAAAAATTTTGATTCTACCTATTTTTCTTATCAAGTTGGTAAAATAAAAAAAAAAAAAAAGACAAAGCAAGAAATTCTTGAGACTTTTAGGAAGGTTGCAATCAATATACCTTTTCTGGATGTAATTATACAAGTGCCTTAGTATGCCAAGTTTCTAAAGACACTATGAACAAAAAAAAACTGCAAACTGATTAGACAATCAAAGTTAGTGAGAATGTGCCAGTAATAATCTAAAGGAAGTTACCTCACAAGTGTAAGAACCTTAGTATGTTTACTATACCATGTATAATAGGCAATTTTAAGGTGAAAAAAACCATGCTTGATCTAGTATTATCGATTCATGTTATGTCACTGTCATCTTACAATATTTTGAACTTAGGACCTTTGAAAAACACAAGAGTAATCATTCCACTAGCTAATAGGTCAAATTCATATTCTAAAGGTGTAGCTAATGTTGTTCTAGTTTTGGTTAATGAGCTTATTTTTTGTACTGATTTCTAGATTAATGATCTAGATGCAGGGGCAAATGTATGTTATATGTATGGGGGTCTATGGGCCCCATTTTTTCAAAAAAGATACTAATAACATAAACAAAATTTAACAATTAGACCCCTTTAAATTTTTCATTGGACCACTATAATTTTCATGACATTTATTGAAATAAAATAATGAGTATATCTTACTTTAAGAAAGACAAAAAATGGCTAGCCTCTTTTGTGTACTAACAATTTATTAATGAAAAAAATCTATACTAGGCCCTTAACTTTCATACATTTCCCACCTAGACCATGAACATTTTTCTTTACCCATTTTTTTTTAAATAAATGAAAAATTAATGAGCTTGTCATACAAGATAAAATCCAATAGCCAAGTGGCAGGAAATGTATAAGCTTAATTGCTATAAAAATGACATTTTTCTTCTATATTCTATGCACCATGCACATCTCATTCATATTCTTCACAATTCATATATAATTTTATAATTGGTGTTGTACTTGTTTGACTAATGACAAAATTAATATATGCTAGATTCAATCATTTTTTAGATTTTATTCCAAAAAAATTTTATCATCATGTTATATATGAGTTTAGATTTTATGTTACATATGAAAATTTCTAAGTTTTATTATTCAATGTTGAGTGTAATATTTATATATGTATATAGAACCTCCTTTATAAAATTTCTAGATTCACCAGTACATGAATGATAAGTTTGCTATAAATTCAGCTCACATTTTACTAGGCAGGCTGTTAACAAAAATTGCCATGACTAAAATAGATGTGCATAGAGGGACTTTATCATTTGAATTTGATGGGGAAGTAGTAACTTTCAACATTTTTGAAACTATGAAATATCCAAAAAAATTTTAATCGGTTTATCTTCTAGATATCATTGACCTAATTGTCCAAGATGGTTTTGAGTTAAATTGTGTAGTAGACGAGTTGGATTTTGTGCTGACGAATAGCAAAATGGAGAAGCATGCAAGGTTAGAAATCAATGATAATTTGAAGAATGCCATTGTGTCCATGTAGTCGTTACTCGTGTTTCCAAACAAGTTATTAGATTCATTTCTATAATTACTGAGTACTCATGAAAGAGTTTTGCTCTCTATTAAATAGGCTTGGAAGTTAAAGTTGAATTTTTTTGCTAGAGAATCTGAAGCATGCTTACTTAGATCTGAAAGTAGCTGGAAAGAAAAAAAATGACAACTTAAGGAGTTGGAAGAAATTAGGCTGGAAGAATATAACAATGCTAGCATGTATAAGGAACGCACAAAATACCTTCATGATAAGCGGCTGAATTGCAAGCAAATTTCTAAAGGCTAGAAGGTATTGCTTTTTAACTTAAGATTGAAGCTCATGCCAGGTAAGTTAAGATCTAGATGGACTAATTCATTTGTTTTAGTGAATACTTTTCCTCATGGTGTTGTCGAAACTAAAGGACTAACAAAATTTTTAAAGTAAATGGCCACATGCTAAAACCATTTCTTGAAAATGTTGTTGTCTTTCATATGGAAGAGATTTACTTGGTTGCTACTATCTACAAGTCATGTTGATGGAAACGGGGCTATCTAGCCAAAGATAAAAAAAAAGGTGCTTTTAGGAGGTAGCTCAAATGTGGTTTTATGCCACAAACAATCAGGGTTTCTTTTCTTTTATTTTTCTTTTATTTTTTTTGTTTTAGTTTTTCTACTTTTTCATATTCTCTCAATAAATTTTCTTGGTCAAGTAGTACTTTTTTAGGCTAAAAGTGAAGCAAACCATTGGGGTAGCAAGCTAGAGTTTAATTCTAGGTTATGAATCACTATGAATGCAACTTTCAAGGCAATACCTTTTCTTTTCTCTATCTAGGTTTATATTGTGACTATTTACGATAATGTTATATTTAAGTGTTGGGGATGGGTAGCTTAGGCCTAACTTTCTATATTTTTATTTTTATTTTCAAATTTTTAAACTAAAATTTTTTTTATTCATACTTTTGAGCAATCATCTGAACTATTAAGATAATTGCACTTTTTGGAACACCTGGTCAATGGAACACCTGCCCACACCACATGGGCTATCCTTTATGAAAAGGATAAGCGCTAGGTGCTTATGTTCTGGAATTGGAGCCTATATATCCACATAAGGCTCCAACAATTCACCCATGTGGGATATGGGGTGTTACAAACTCCCCCCCTTATGTACCCAATGTCCCCGTTGGGGTCAATTGGATTACTTGGTTCCTCAGACCAAGTAACCTCTCTAATCGAACTACTTAGCCCCTGGCCAAGTAGCCTCTCGAATTTAGGATCAGTCCCGGTAGACGATGCATGTGCATACCTACTATGCCACACCATCGTGGTCCCGGGTCGGCTCTGATACCATCCCAAGTTCAGAACTGGTCAATGGAACACCTGCCCACACCACATGGGCTATCCTTTATGAAAAGGATAAGCGCTAGGTGCTTATGTTCTGGAATTGGAGCCTATATATCCACATAAGGCTTCCCACAATTCACCCATGTGGGATATGGGGTGTTACAAACTCCCCCCCTTATGTACCCAACATCCCCGTTGGGGTCAATTGGATTACTTGGTTCCTCGGACCAAGTAACCTCTCTAATCGAACTACTTAGCCCCTGGCCAAGTAGCCTCTCGAATTTAGGATCAGTCCCGGTAGACGATGCATGTGCATACCTACTATGCCACACCATCGTGGTCCCGGGTCGGCTTTGATACCATCCGTAACGACCCAAGTTTAGAACTGGTCAATGGAACACCTGCCCACACCACATGGGCTATCCTTTATGAAAAGGATAAGCGCTAGGTGCTTATGTTCTGGAATTGGAGCCTATATATCCACATAAGGCTTCCCACAATTCACCCATGTGGGATATGGGGTGTTACAAACTCCCCCCCTTATGTACCCAACGTCCCCGTTGGGGTCAATCGGATTACTTGGTTCCTCGGACCAAGTAACCTCTTTAATCGAACTACTTAGCCCCTGGCCAAGTAGCCTCTCGAATTTAGGATCAATCCCGGTAGACGATGCATGTGCATACCTACTATGCCACACCATCATGGTCCCGGGTCGGCTCTGATACCATCCGTAACGACCCAAGTTCAGAATTGGTCAATGGAACACCTGCCCACACCACATAGGCTATCCTTTATGAAAAGGATAAGCGCTAGGTGCTTATGTTCTGGAATTGGAGCCTATATATCCACATAAGGCTTCCCACAATTCACCCATGTGGGATATGGGGTGTTACAATTAGTCTTTATGCAGCTTTCAAATCTTGTTTTTAAATTATTTTTGTAATTTTTGATCAAGCAAGTTGATGATTATCTTGAGAAGCTAATTTTTGCATCAAATTTTGTGGTTGGTACATTGATTTAAACTTTGTTTGATGATGAGCTTATTAAGTTGAATATATGGTTTGTTCAATTGATAGATGATTTGAATTACTTGAGAAAAAAAATATGTTCTAATGCATAAAACGTTACTACTCCAATGTTTATGGATGTTGAAGTAGGTAGAGGTATTCTCCTAAAGTAAGAGTCAATCTCTGCTCGAAAAGGTATCAAAAGTATAAGTATGGTTAAAAACCACTTTGGAGTTGTGTTGAGTTAGTAGCATAGGTATAATAGAGCCTCTGTTGATACACTCGTTCAACTGTGGAACATAAGAAAAAGATAAAAATAAAATAAAATAAATAAATAAATAGAAGAAAAATCAAGTAAAATCAAAACAAGAAATAATTGTCAATTGATTTCTTATTTTTCATAGATTTGTGGTAAGATCGATTGTGGTTTTTGACTTCTTATCAACTGGGTTTGTTCTCTTTACTGGGTGCATCAGTTTGATGTTTTTCTTAAGTTTTTAGAGGTGATTATGGTCGGCTTGTGAAAAAATTATTTTCATGGACATTTTTTTATTCAAGTTGTTATTGCCTAGTAGGCTGCATGCTTAATTCCTCTTGTTGTGTTTTCAAGGCCCTTGAATGTGGAATTATCTTATTATCTTTTTAGCTCAAAAATATATTTCTATTTTTTTCAAATTTCTATTATTTTATTTTTTAGCCCTAGGACAACCAAAAGCTAAGTATAGGGGAATTTGATGAGAATGAAAAATGCTATATTTTTTTCCCCATAATGTTTAGTCTTTTTTTCTTATTTTGTATCCCAATATATTCACTATTCTCATATTTTGATTTAGGATGCAATTGGAAACATAAAATACAAACATAAAGTTATTTGGGCGATTTTGGACAACTTTGACATCTCTTCGTATTTTGCCCATAACTTTCTCATTAGATTTTCATATGAGTTGATTTTTGATTCATTGGAAAGCTAATTTCCATTAATCTTTGAACACTTTTACCCAACTTGTGCATCTCAATGGTTGAATTTTGCTTTAAAGTCAGAACATGTTTTTGCTTCGAAGTAGTTCCATTATTTTGGGCATAACTTTGGCCACATATGTCCATTTTTATGTGATTAAGGTGTCATTTTGAAGCTAAGAAGTAGCTGTAAAATTTGATGCTTTGCGTTTTGAGAGATAATGGCTGCATCATGGTTGAATATTAGCTCAAAGCTTTTGTTGATGTTTTGGAACATTTCTTGGCCTACAACTATGAAACTAGTTTTGATGTGGAATAATTTTCAAGGCTTCTAAACAATGTGGAAAGAAATTCTTGTTTACAGACACCATTCTCTTGGTCATATTAAGTCATTCTAGTTATTTTTAATCTTTTATATTTACATGGGGTTATTTTAGAATAATATGAAGAGTTTGGGCAATTTTCATTGTTCTTCTCCTTTAGGTTAGATTTTGTTCATCTATTAAAATATGTGTAGTATGGGTGGCGTCTCTCCCCTGATCTTCTCCAACTATCCTTTGTGTTTTCTTTATTTTCTTTTTAGATATTTTTCATAGCCATGTCTGACTGATTTTTTTATTCTTTGTTAAAGGAAACTAAAATCCCGAATTTTTTAGCGCTGTGAGATCAAAGTTCTTTTTATTCAATCAATTTATGCTTTGAGTATTAAGTGTTTCTCTATAATTAATTTTATAATTGTTTCATTTATATGCTAGGAGGCCTATTAGTTGTTATTTGAATTCATTCTGTTGCTAGGTTAGATATCAATTCCATAATTGTTTGATTTCTATAATCTGTGAAACAACTAAGGTTTATTGATTGGTTGTATCAAGAATCATTAAATCTTAGGGAGAACATTCATCTAAATTAAATGCAACCACTTGTGTTTGTGTTTTTTAGCTTCATTGATCTCTCTAATTTTTAATGCAATTCTTAAATTAAATTGAAGTGCTTGTCGTAGGTTATTTAGCACTTGGGGTTAATTAAATCACTTGTTTTCTAATTAACTATGACTAAGGAAGAGTAGGAAGATAGCTCTAATGATGAATATTCAAAGTCTTGACTGATCTATCTATGCATTAATGATCAGTTGTAAGAATTCAATGGTGGATGTTGACTGATGCCAAGATTTGCATTATTGATTGTTTCATTAATTTCTTACTTAATTAGTATATTAATTTTAATTCATTGGTTAGGTTTTAATTTTATTTCTGATTGCAAACAATGCCCCCAATATTTTATTTCAGTTTTGTGTCAGAAAGCTTTTGATTAAAAATTTCCTTTGGGATTCAACTTGATTTTCACCACTATAATACAAATTTATTTGTTTTGAGTTATTACTAAGACCAGAATTATTTTTTGCAGTTTCAACAATCAACCAAATACTATGACCTAATTTAAGTTCTTTCAAATACTACTAAGCTTCTATTATGCCTAACAAAGTTTATTCCATATCTACTAGATGTGATTACAAAAATAATTGCCACAAGTTCTTTTTGTCCAATTTACATTCAAGGCTGTCAAACACTCAAAGGAACAATAGAAATTGTTGACATCAGGTACATATCCTCTTCATCAAATATACATTCTTACCCCAGCCAATTATTTCTCTCATTTCCTTTACATATCTACCCTACAACTATATTACAAATAATAATCACCAAATGTCGTCACCCCATGGGATAATATTGGTACAAACATTAAGGAAGAAATGCTTATTGCTAAAAAAGGCCTGTTATCGTTATACTTGCAAGCATGATCATGAAACAATTTCAGGTAATATTAATATTTATACCACATTTTCACTTTTAATAATCTTACATTATTGCCACGTATTTAACCATACATATTTATATAATCCAGAATCTTTTAAAATTATTATTTCTCTATAGGTATATCCTCTCTCAATGGTACATCAACAAAAAAATATTACATCGACTTATCAACTCCACAGACATTAAACAATGAAAGCAAGGTTATTTCTCATCCATACTTAAACTCACTTCATCTTTATATATACAGTTGCTAATTCCACTCACTATACATGACATAGATTTATCAATGATTGCACTCTAGTTATATTACATTCTTCCTCATCCATGCAAACTATACACCCTTTCCAAGAAATGACAACAAACAAAAGAACATTAATGAACTCTTGTAGGTTGACCCAATACAAACAATTACTCATTCTTTTTTCTCTTAACTCAATATTAAAATCCTTTTACCTTTGTTTTCTCAAAATGACAAATTCACTTTCCTAGCCACTATTAGAAACATTGATTACTCTCAAGCTTGATGATATGGTTTATGCTTTAACTACAACACCATCTAATTAGTGGAAGACAATTTTTTGTGCACAAAATGCTCCAAAAAATGATCAATCACCCAAACCTCGGTAATTCATTAACTCCCTCTGATTGTCTATGTGTGTGTGTTAACTAAAAACATATCTTAGGTACAAACTAAACACTATTATCCAAGATAACATTAGAGAAGCGACTTTTAGTATCTTTGGCCGCATAACCTAGCTGCTTATTTGAATTCTAGCTATCCAACTTACAACTATTCCTTTAGTAGATATATACACACTACCTCTCCAAATCGAGAACAGATAGGGCTAATATGTGTATTCTAAGAATTTAGACTGTACAAAGCTTAGAAATCAGTACTGCCAAATTTAAAGTGTTAAAAACCTTCAACCCTACAGCTACATCATACTCCACTCATCCATTAACACAAGACATTATAGCTGCTTTTACTGAGCCACCTATTATAGCACAAGACAATCTTGGTAACTACTTTGTCCAAGAAATAGCCATTAGTCCCAAAGGCAAAGAGTAAGATATCACCTTCTAGGTTAGAGTTTACAGCTACAAATGGGCCTTTTAGGTTGAGAAATGTGGTAAAATGGTTTCTTTTGTCTAGTAAAAAGGTAACCAATAGTACAAGTGACTTAGTGGTGGGGGAAACAAATAACAAAAATAATTCTTGTATGGGTGCAAAAAATATTATAAGTCTATTAGAGGTAGGAGTAGATTAGTAATGGTAAAAATGACTCATATTTAATTTTCTTTGGAGTCCTTCATATTTTAAAGGCTGTGGATAAGCAAGGGAGAAATATTTTGTGAGTTTTAAGTGGCCCTAAAAAATAATGGTATTGCAAGATGTTGGATCTCCAAATCGTGACAAGGAGAATATTGAAAATTTGGGGTCTTCCAATTCTTCTTCGGTTTTTTTTTTATGGATGTGATGAATTAGCTTTGGATGTTTTAGATAATCTTGACAAAACTAAATAGTTGAAAGGGTCAGCATTGAAATATGAATTGAAAAGATTGGCATGAGGAATTAAAGATTAAAAGTTTGGTTAACATTACATGTTGGATTTCAGGTGTCTACTTCTAGGTGTCAAAGTGTGTACTTCTCTAATATTTGGGAGTGTTTGTTTGTTAGGTAAAGGAAAGTTGTTAGGGATTTTTGGGCTCTTTATTTCAAGGATTTTTTGTATTTAAGATTTTGGATGTACACTTTTTCTGTGGGAGTTTGGGTTTTGTTTCATAATCTTTCTAGAACTAAGATGTAACTTTTATTTTCTTTTAATAATATTGTTTATTTTCCATTCAAAAAAAAAAAAGATACCACCTTCTAAACTTTGTCCCTTGTAAAAAAATATTTATCATCTAACGTACACATTCAACTTCTAATACCCGTAAAATCTCAGATATCTCATATACTTCATTTATAGGCTAACAAGAAACTAAGCCAGATCTGAAACACGTCAGACGAAAATTGTAAGTCATATGATATTTAATCCTCCTCCCATCCATTAACATTTATTAATTTCAGCTCTCATATTTACCTTATGTTTTATCAAACCATTATGCAAATAAAATAGAGAATCACTGACACTAGAATAGAAGAAATAGAACAACGGAGGACAACATCGATAGCACATTAGCAAGTGATCTTTTACTTATATGTACTATTTTTTATAATAAATAATAAGAAAATATAACATTTTGAAATATGTCCAACGACTCTGAAATGTTTTGGCATACATTATATATCGAACCCAATCATTAAATACCTTACTTAGTTATCAAGTTACAACTTTATACCAAAGACCTAACCAAGCTACAATTTGGCAGCCGTTGAAAAGTGCAAATGCCTCTGCTAATATTAGCAAAAATAACAAGTTGGTTTTACATTAGTAAAAGTAACATCCTAAAAGAAAACAAATGAAACCTACACACCACTTCTTCCTGTTTTCCCTGGATTACCTTCTTCCTCTCTTCTCTATGCTTTTGACCGAGTTTGGATTCCAATCTAAGCCTAATTGGTTGATTTACTGGCTTTGTTATACCCAATCAACCACCATCATCTCTTTGTTCACCACTTCTTCTTCATTCTTCTCATTCACAAAACACATCTATCATCATCAGTAAAAGCATCATCTAGTTCTTCTAATGCTCTATAGTGGGGTGATTTATTTTCAATGTTAATGGCTTGGGTGGAGGTCGTAAGGTGAAAAATATCAATGATAAGGCACTCTCAAATGATAGATCAGTTGATGATGTTGGAATTTTTTTTATCAATCCATTATATTAAACTTTTTGTTGGTTGATCTATTATTAGGGGTCCCACCTTTTATTTGGTTAGATCATTTATTATTCATTTTCACTATTTGGTCATTCGTTATCTAGGCTTTGTTCCAGTTATTTTTAAGTTGTCTATACCATATTTATTTTAAATTACATGGAAGGTTCAACTCGATCCTAATTCTCTTCCTTTCATTCATTGTTGTAAGAACAAGTAACCTTTTTAGGTGGCTAATTTTATATTTTTGTTGCTCTTTAAAGTCTTATGCCTGTTAGTTTGTAGGATGTCATTTGGCTCATTTTTAATTGAAATGAAACATCTTTTTATATAAAAAAAAAAGTAACATTACTATTACAATAGCTTATTTTTTTCATTTATTTATTTATTTTTTACTGAGTTTGATCCGATGGAGATTTAACCTAAAAAGGCTAGAAAGATTTAAAAAGCAGAAAAAGACAAAACTACAAATATAGCCTATATCTTAAAATGGCACTTCAGCTTCACCTTCTAACTTTTAAAAATTTTAGAATTGACAATTAGATGGCACAACTAGAAAAGCTAAATTACTCAAAGGTTATATATCTTTGCTAAGATTGCACATTTATCCTCGAACTTTGAAACATTAGAAAACTCAAAAGTACAATCAAAGATTATTCATCCGCTTTGGACCATGCATAGTTTTATATTGTTGGATTTGTTCAAATCAATTAATCTAAGGTATTGATGATAACAAAAACATTTATAAAGAACTAATATGTTTGTTTTAAGTGTGCAAGGAAATTAGACAATTTTACATGATGTTTCCACGTGTTCTATGTTAAAGAGAAGTAGCAAGTTGAAATATAGGGTGCGAGAGTTGTCTTTGCATGTAAACAAGACTAAGCTGTAGGGGAAATAAAATCAGCAATTTGAAAAAATTCAATCGAGTGAATTTGGAACTGTTTATCTTTCATTGTTTATCTTTCCATAGGTAGAACCTATTGTAGCTATTGCAAAGAAAAGTACAACTAGTTGATAATCTCCAACTCATTGGAAATTATAAGATCTTGCACTAGAAGATAAAGCAATGACTAGTTTCTTTAAAGTTGATCTCAGGGCTTCCCCTGACAACACTTTTACATTAAAACGGAGCCAACAGAGTATAAATTTATGGGGAAACACATACTTATGTACCTTTCATCAAAAGTGAGAATTCATCATTTAGATCAAATCAAGTGTGCTTAAGTTGAGATTTGCTAAGAGAGACCGTGCTTTCATTTGTATATATAGTAGAAGTGCCATTATGTGTGCTTGTAACCTTATAAATACTTGAAGTCTTAGAATCTTTTGTGTGAGGGAGTGATTGCTAATGATTATTGAAAAAAACTAGTGAGTGGTTTCTAGTTGGCCTTGAAGAAAATAAGGATTAGTTGGGTGTGAATCTTGAAGAAAACACTATTGTAATTTTGATTAATAGATAGTGGGGGAACTCTCAAGTGTGTAAGCTTGTGAAGAGGACGTGGACTCTGGTTGGTGGAGTTAAACATCTATAAATCATGGTACACTCTTTCCCTTATCTCATCTATATTTTGCTCATTGTTGCTTAGTTTGTTATTGATCTTTGATTGAGTGAATTTGGTTGCAAATTTGATTTTGTCAAAGTTTTTAAAGTAACCAATTCACACCCCCTTTGGTTGCACTTGGGCTAACAAACGTTTCATCATATCTTTGCTTTTAACTAATCACTTTAATGATTATGATCATGATATGGAGAGTGCCCCACCCAAAACCAAAATGAACTAGAAATTTTATTGACTACCATTGATTTATAGGTTAGAATCTTCTTATTGTTTATTTTTAGAATTTTTTTTTAATATTAAAGTCACCAATGTTTCTGCTGTAGTTACCTTATATAGGCTTTAGTTGCCCATTTCTTTGTTTCTCTATTGGCCTTATCTATCCATGGTTCATTTTTCTTTGGCTCACCCTCATTTGGACTCATTCTTTCTAAAGCCTGATTTAGCCCTTGGAATTTTTTATTTTTCCAAATTGGTCCCCAGACTTTCTCATATGACAATTTAGCCCTAATTTCCTTCTTTATTTTGATTTAAATGGTAACATCTTGTGTTTCATTGATTTTGATTTACTATTGTGCAAAGAAGTGTAGGCTTAAAAATAGTTCTAATTCCAAAATGCATTTCAAAAAAATTTATTTTTTACTCTTTAAATACAAATAAGGAATTCAAAATTTTTAAAATAATGCATTATAAAAGATGTCTTTTAGGAGCCAACTTAATTTTCTCCTACATCTTGTGGAAGCATGCTCATGTTTGATGCATTTTTATTTATGGTATATTTTGTAATGAAAGCATAATTTTATTAGTGTTAAAATCTTATAAAGATCAATTACAAATTCAATCATAATTTGCATACAATTCAGCTCTACCCTATGCATCTTCAAAAAATACGCCAACTTTATGTGCACCACATGAATAAATTACCATTAGTGTTGTGCCCAAAAGCTAGTCATGAGATGATTGTATTTTGTACATTGAATCATGATATTTTATTGAGGCATTAATCCAGTAATTATGTTTGTTGTTTTTTTTTTTTTTTGCATAATGTAATAAACATAATTATAACCCTAGAATAATGATATTCTTAAATGTCTCTGGCCTAGTATTATTACGGAGTGGGTTACAATAATACATAACGACTAGAATATGTGGAGACTAATATGAGATATATGGTCTACATATGGGTACAAGTTGGAGAACTTGTGTATTGGATCGACCCACCATGAGAACACTATATGGAATGTTATATGAGTGTCATAAGTGATTCTCATAGTGATCATGGTATATGTAGTCCTTTGACCTAATGTCATCAAAGTTCCCTACATGTGAGTCACATACTTTGATACTTCCCTTTATTGCTCGTAACTGAGTGAACTGGAATGAAGTCATTGGGTATGTCACATAACATGCAGAGAGGGTTTTGTATGATCAAGATGAGATTTTTTCCTCCTATGTAATGGGAGTGATATCTTTGGGCCCATTGATAGAGTGAGACTAAGAAAATGCATGGCTATGCTTGGAGGAATTAATATACGATATTAATGTCATCAATTTAAGTTAGTCTACTCGGTAATCAAGAAACCAAAGATTGGGCTATACGAGAGTGACACATTCCATGTCTCGTGCTTAGTCTTGATATCTTGGAAAAAAGGACAATGGTATATATGGATAATTATCATAAAGGTTTAGTCGAATCATCGACAATCTTGTCACTTAGGTAGCAATGATGTGTTGCTAGACACCGCTCATTGCTTATGATCATAAATGTGATTTATGATCATTGCTAACGTGGTAAGAGCCTATTGGATCACACACATAAAGCCTATTTGGATCAGTTGAGTGCATGGGCTAATTTATTTGGGTTGTGGTTGTTGGGTTTCGGGAGCCAAACAGCGCAGCGGAATTTAACCGAAACCCTCCAAGATCCAAGTGAAACGGGGTAAATCGGGTGTTCGAAAATTTCATACCTAATTTTCGGTTGAGATCTCTCTCTCAAGTGTAGAGTCGAATCACAAAACCTGAACAGTTGACGTGTTCAGGCTCTCTATAGTATCCACACGAGCCTCTCGGGATCACCACGCTTCCACCATGTCCCGGCAGATGCGTTTCTCTTGCGCTCGCAGTGCTAGCTTGCGTCCTCCAAGAAATTGCAAGAGAAGAGTGGGGCTATCCTTTTGGGAGGCTAGGGCAAGGAGACCTGCGAATTTCTCACTTAAAAGTTGTATTTATAGTGAGACTCAACTTCCAGGCCTAATGGGTTTCAAAGCCCTAATCCAATTAGGATTTAATTTCGGGCTTAATAATGGCTCAACTCCTTGGCCCATTATTAATACGAAATTAAAGTGAAACCATAACCCAAATAATTAGCCCATGCACTCTAATGATCCAAATAGCTCTATGTGTGCGACCCAATAGGCTTTTGCCATGTTGGCAATGATCATAAATCACATTTATGATCATAAGCAATGAGCGGTGTCTAGCAACACATCATTGCTACCCAAGTGACAAGATTGTCAGTGAATCGACTAAACCTTTGTGATCATCACCGATATATGCCATTGCCCCTTTGTCCAAGATATCAAGACTAAGCACGAGACATGGAATGTGTCACTCTCGTATAGCCCAATCTTTGGTTTCTTGATTACCGAGTAGACTAACTTAAACTGATGACATTGATATCATATATCAACTCATCGGAGCATGGCCATGCATTTTCTAAGTCTCACTCTATCAAGGGGCTCAAAGATATCACTCTCGTTACATAGGAGGGACAAATCCCATCTTGATCATACAAATCCCTCCGCATGATATGTGACATACCCAATGACCTCCTTCAAGTTCACTCAGTTACGAGCAACAAAGGAAAGTATCAAAGTATGTGACTCACATGTAGGGAACCTTAATGATCTTAGGTCGAAGGACTACATATACCATGATCACTATGAGAATCACTTATGACACTCATATAACGATCCATGAAGTGTTCTCATGGTGGGTCGGTCCAGTACACAAGTTCTCCAACTTGTACCCATATGTAGACTACATATCTCATATTAGACTCCACATATGCTAGTCATTATGTATTATTGCAACCCGCTCCACAATAATACTAGACTAGGGATGTTTAAGAATATCATTATTCTAGGGTTACAATTATGTTTATTACGTTACGCAGAAACAAAACAACAAACATAATTGCTGGATTAATGCCTCAATAAAATATCATGACTCAATGTGCAAAAATACAATCATATCATGATTGGCTTTTTTTTTTGCACAACACTAACAGTGGTTTTATGATAATTTTGTGTTAATAGTTGGCCCAAAAGTTGAGTCATTATTAAGCCCGAAATTCAACCTAATTGGATTAAGGCTTTGAAACTCATTAGGCTTGGAAGTTGAGTCTCACTATAAATATATCATATAATGAGAAATTCGCAGTTCTTGCCCTAGCCTCTCAAAAGTTCCAACCGCACTATTCTCTTGCCATTCCTTGGAGGACATAACCTAGCACTACAAGTGCAAGAGAAATACATCTGCCAGGATATGGTAGAGGCATGGTAATCTCAAGAAGCTTGTGTGGATACCATAGAAAGCTTAAACACGTCGACTGTTCAGGTTTTTGTTATTCAACTTAATAGTTGGGTGAAAGATCTCAACCGAATTAGGTATGAAAATTTTTTAACACCCAATTCACCCCGTTTCACTTGGATCCTAGAGGATTTCGGTTATATTCTGCTACACTTATTTGGCTCCCGAAACCATACAATTACGGCATTGTGCTCATTCAAATTGGAGAATTCCTCTCGTGTCATTTCAACCACGTTAACAGCTTCCTCAGACTCTTTTCTCTCTCCTCCAATGAAACATCTTCACTAAATGTTGCCAACCTGCTGCTGTCGCTCTGGCCAACCCATTATGGCATTGCCTCACATTCCCCAACATCCACAAGCATTGCTTACTATTGGCGATGCAAAGAAGGAAAGAGGAGTGTGATCACAACCTGTCCCCGCCTTTCTCTTCCTCTGTAAGTGACCTTTAATGTCGTCACCCACCTTCCACCCTACCCCCAAAGACCTGCCTTTTTATCTTACCAAAACTATCACCGCTATGAGAATTAGGGGGGAACTTGATTCTAGGTCACCATCATGACAATTGGACGATAACCTAATTATATGCTAGCGTGCTCCTGATGGAAAAAGCCTTGTCACCACCAGATTGCTCTAATGGGGTATCAGCAGCAAAATACTCAACGATTGGATGGTTAAAGTGGCTAAGGATGGTAAAGGGATGACGCATATAGGGTTTTTCCTAACAGAAAGAAAAATGAAAGATTTTGGGCTTGTTTGGTTTCGTACCCCTTAATGTTTTTCTTTTACCTAATTTTACCACAACTTTTATTTTTAATCTAAAATTTGTATTTATAGGTACACATGTAAAAAATAATATAGAATAAATCATAAAATTATTTACAAACAAATGTAATATATTAGTAACAGTTCTATGATCTAATTTGTACATATGTGTCATATGTTTTTAATATATTTGTCACTTGCTTTAGATATCAAATTTCATACATATCAATTACAATTATGATAATTTTATTTGTACACATTTTTCATATAATTTATAGAAATCTTTCATAATGAATATACATATTAGTTGTTTGATTTGTATGTATCTCTAAACTTATTTGCATATCAAGTTCATACATATCTAACATTTGATTTATACATATCACTATTTTATTATTATTAATTGAGTTATTATCCTAATTTTCATTTCATTTACAAAAATATAAATCTCATAGATACAATTGAATATATCTATAGCATATCTCTGGTTTCATTTGTACATATATGGCATATGTTTTATACATATTCATCACTTGCTTCATACATCAAGTTCCACACATATTTTTCATCACATTTGTACATATATCTAATTTTGGAAGGAAACAAGATTTAGCATGTTCACATATGTTTTTTTATGGGATGCTAAACCTATAACATATTTATGATCTTATTTGTACGTATGTCACATATTATTTGTATAAATCCCTCATTTTTTTGTACATCAAGTTTATACGTATCTAGTATCTGATTTATATATATTTTCAATTTTAGAGAGTTATGAGATTTGATGTATTCACACTTATTTTATACTAAGAAGTGTAGTATTGGAATGTAAATGTATACCCCCATGAGTATGCTACATAATTACGATTAAATATTTCTAAGAGATTGAAAAAAAACCTTAAATAATTTTAAAAAAATAGATGTTTGTACTAAGAGACATATAACAAGAGAGAGAGAAATCCAAAAAGGGTATTTTGCATATAATTCTACAAAGTCTCGAATGTTTTAAAATCCCAAACCAAAAAAATGATTGACCTAGCCTTAATAAAGCAAGAGTGGTACTAATAGAAAATCTTGATCAAATTAAACCACCGCTAAAAAATTCAAAATGCTTAGTAACTATTTGTCCACCACTATTTTTTTTTATGGAGTCCACCGCTAATGTTTTAAACTATTTAAAATAGAACACATTTTCTTCTTATCAAAGTTGATCAATGATACTAAAAAAATATAGAAAAAATTTATAATTTTTAAATGCACAAGAGTTAAAAGTATAATGTCAATAACAAACTCTAAACAAGAAAGAGCATAGTTAATGCTAAGAGCAAAAAATACTTGATTTACTCACTAAACATTCAATCACTTTATACCTCACCTGGTCAAAAAACCAACATTACATAGCTCAGTACAAGAAACAGAGAAAAATATCAGGTTCATTTGCACTAGCTTTTGTGACCAAAAGTGAGTATTTTTGAATAATTTTTAATTAAGGAAATTAGATTTTTAAATCATTAAAATCTAAAAATATCTTTAATGATAAATGTTTCTAAACTTTAATACCAACCTTATACCTAAGGATTAGGCCAATAGTCACTTAAAAGTGCGTCAGAGTTGCCTCTAACATAAGGATCAATGCTAAAGACTCTCTGAGGCAAAAAAAACTCACCCCTAATTGGATTTTCTCTCATTCATCTCTCTGAAAATCTCTCATTCTAAGTAATAAATAAAACCCACTAACCCAGACCATCATTGTTAAGCAAACTCATTAATATTGGGCCCGACTCGGTTTATTAGTTGGATCGCCTCTATGAATGGGACAAATTAAAGTCCAAGTTATTGTGTGGACAAGTGACCCTAAGCCCAAAAATGCACACGGCGTTGATGCGCATCAATGGGCCGAAGAACCGGTCAGGCCCGTCAAAGATGCACGACGCCAGCACATACGTTTAATGGAGGTCGGTGGTAGGGTTTTCTCGAATTTCTTCTCCGCAGCCGCATGGTATATATTTTCATACGCAGCGGCCAAGTTTCTCATTTGCATCTTCTCCATTTGGAAGCAGGTTAAGTTTTTGTTCGCCGCCATGGGAAGAAGTAAGTAGAATCTCTGTTGGTTTCTGTACCTTTGGTTCGATGGTTTGATCCTGATCTCATGTGTGGAGAACGAACATAAAAGATTTTGCTTTAAGCTATTCGATAATGTTATGCCTTCATTTTTATGTTGATTTGTGGGTAGTTCCTGTAACCCACTTCTTTTGTAAGAATCTCTTTTCCATTTTCCCTGCAATTTGGGTTTTTTGTTTTTTTTTTGTGCGGGTCTGATGTAGATATTGAACTTGCCTGGGTCTTTTAATGGACATTCTTCATGGTCTTTTAGGGCCCGCAAGGTGTTTTCAGCAGATAGAAAGCGAGCTAGTTTATTGGCTCAGCAATGTTTTACGTTTATTTCGCTGGACCCTCTGTTTCTCTGAAGTCGATGTCTATATTTGCGATGTTAGTTTGTGTAATTTCTCTGGATCTAATTGTTTGCAAGAACCCTGTGCGGTTGTGTCCATACTTTTGTGTTCTGGTGTGTTCTTGTCTAGCTATTGAAGTTGGGTAGGTCTTTTTATTAACGTTCTTTGTGGTGTTTAGGGCCTGAAAGGTGTTTCGCGTTCATTTTCTTGATCCTCTGTTTCTATGAAATCAATTTCTGTGATTGAGATGTTAATTTATGTTTATTTCTTAGTCCAGTCGCTGGTAATAATTCTGTCGCTTAATGTAGCTATTGAACTTGGACAAGCCTTCTTATTAACGCTGCTTGTGGTTTTTAGGGCCTGCAAGATGTTATCGGCAGATAAAGAACAAGCCGTACCCTAAGTCACGTTTTTGTCGTGGTGTCCCTGATCCTAAGATCAGGATTTATGATGTGGGAATGAAGAAGAAAGGTGTGGATGAGTTCCCCTTCTGTGTGCATTTGGTGTCTTGGGAGAAGGAGAATGTATCCAGTGAAGCTCTTGAAGCTGCCCGAATTGCCTGCAACAAATATATGGCCAAGTTTGCAGGGAAGGATGCCTTCCACCTCCGAGTTCGTGTCCATCCCTTCCATGTGCTGCGCATCAATAAGATGCTTTCTTGTGCTGGAGCTGATAGACTTCAAACTGGCATGAGGGGTGCCTTTGGCAAACCTCAGGGAACTTGTGCTAGAGTGGCCATAGGTCAGGTTCTCCTTTCGGTTCGTTGCAAGGACAGCAATGCCCATCATGCTGAGGAAGCTCTTCGTCGTGCAAAGTTCAAGTTCCCTGGTCGCCAAAAGATCATCCGCAGCAAGAAGTGGTATGCCACCCAGTTGATTTTGGGACTTCTTTTCCACTTTTCAAAATATCCAGGCTATTTCACTTGGGCCTCCTAGTATTCCGCTATTGTCTGTGGTTCTCAACCTTGTACATATTTTTCTGTTGATTTCAGGGGATTCACAAAATTCAACCGGGCTGATTATGTGCAATACAAGTTTGAGAACCGCATTATTCCTGATGGTGTTAATGCCAAGGTTTGTGTTACTATCTCAAATATAGTTACATTTTGTTTATTATCCCATTCATCTTGTTGAATGTAATTGATGCATTTCTTCTTAATATCATAGCATGAGATTATTTGTTTCAATTTTCCTATTGCAGCTGCTGGGATGCCATGGACCGTTGTCTGATCGTCAGCCAGGAAGAGCATTTCTGCCAGCCACTGCCTAAGATCTAGAGGTTCTTGAGATGGGTTTTGATTTGGTCTGGGTTTTCGGATGTGTGTTGGTTGTGTTTAGGATGTCAAGATTGACACTTCCTTTTGATAAAAGCCTTTCGCTTATGTTCTTGCACCGTTGCCATGTACGTTTCGTGGGGGAGATGTGTTTTGAGTTACTTGTCGAGATTGTTATTTGTTCCTTTGGATCTTTGAAAGCTCGAAATACCTGATATTGTTCTCTTACTACTATTTTATCTACAATATGTCCCCAAGGAACTTTAACTACGCTATATGCTGCAAAATAGTAGCTAACGTATTTCTATCCATTTGCCCCCTGGCTCTAGAAACAGAAGTTCAGTCAGGTGGATACACTCTTCTCGGTGAAATAATTCTTCTATTTTATATGCCGTTTCTAAGGTCTCGTGCTCCTGCTCCAGCCTTTATTTTCATAACACTGAAAATGCGATGCTTTCTTGTTGCCGCCCCATTTTCCGGCTTCCACTTTTTCACGTTTGGGTCACTTAGCTCTTCTCTAGTGGGGCAAAAACCAATCCTATTTGTTTCGTTTACATAACCGGAGCCTGGGCCCTTGTTTAGGGGACTTGAGCTCCTTGCTACTAACTTGAAGTTTTGCTTTTGACTGGTTGATAATAGTCCTGCAATAACCTGGGTCAAACGATGAAATCTTATGGTGTCTATTTTAAACTGTGTTGAAGCAATACCATCTGTTGGTGTGTGTACGTTAGGTTATGTTACGGTCAGTAGGAACGATATGAGTATTGTTCACTAAACCTTGCGTGGGAATGGACTTGGAATGGAGAATGGGCATTTGTTCCTACACGCAGGATTTATGCCATTTTCAATTCACCACTGTTTCCTTGCTGCATGCTGTTGCAGTCACATGAGAAGAAAAGCTACATTGCATTGGCAAACGGGACACTGCCTTTTATTCAATGAGGATCCAAACCTTGAACTTGTCGGCGTGATTGTCAGGCTCAGGACAATGGCCTAGACGAAGTTCTGTCCCAAGATCATGGGTTCATTGGCATACGGCCCGGGCCGGCAGTCTAGTCACATCAGCTTTGAGCAACAACTTGAAACCTAGAAGCTATTCAGATTTGGAAATGTGATCGGTCGAAGAAACAACAATAAATTTCAATGAGCAATTACCAATGATAGACGGGTACTTGAAAGTTGAAGCAAAGTTCACCAAAGAAACACCTCCATGGAGTTATTACTTTCAATACATGCATTAATAGATGCGTGTTAAGGTGTCAAGATGTGTCGGGTCAAATTTGTTTCGCAGAGCGGGAGCTGTCACGTGAAACGATCATGAAGTTGATCATATTTACTGCCCTGCCATGTCATAAGGGTTCCAACGTCTTCTCCTGTTTTTGAAGCGAGGCATCCCCACCCCCTCCCGACCCGTCTGATCCTGCTACCACATGAACCAGATCCCCCACCCCCCACTGCTCATCAAACTAGGTTAACTAGGTCTGACTATTATCTCCATGCGCACATCACTGCCCCGTGATGCTACCCCGTGACCCCCAGCAAGATCCGTCCCTAGCTAAATTTGTCCCCAATGAGATCCATCGCCACCTCCGACAACATCTCAGGTGGGTGGGCATGTTGGAAATTGTTCGAAGCAGGTGTCAGGCAAAGAATGCTCAACTGAGGGTGGTAGAGGACATAATTTCAACTAACATCAGATCCATTCTCTTAACCAAACCAACCGGGTTGAACATGACCTGCTTGCACCCAACCCAATACAACAAAAACATGTTAATTGAGTTGAGTTAAATCCAAACTAACTTGGACTTATACTCCACCATAAGCTGCAAGTTTACAGAAGGAGGAGATATCCATCTTTGGTAGTGGTTTTTTTGTCTTGTTAGACTTGAACACTAACCTTATGGAGTAATCCCAGTACACATGCAACTTGCCACTGAAACATTTAGTGCACCTCTGGGAATCAGAGACAATAACGAATGCATCTTCTGTGCCAAGCGAAAAGAATTTATATTGCTTCACATAATTACAAGTGAAAAGATTTATAAGACGAAGCGAAACAGCGAATGGTACAAGTCACTCGAGAACTAAAACAACAGAAGGTATACAAGTAATGCAAGGGTTAAGACTACAGAATAGACGGTATCAGGCTTACAAAAAATGGTATATCAAGAGGTGCCTAGAGAAGTATAGATATAAGCTCAGCGAGATGGACCTTGTGAGCTGCCTACAAGTCCCGGTGGTGGTACAGGACGAAGAGTGATTTCCGGGGTCACCAGCGGACTCATCTCTTGTGATGTTTGAGGTGATGATGGGGCATTGACTGAATTGGAGTTGGCTAACACTGGCATCTTGGCAGGGTAAACTTCAGTGACTTCTTCGTTGCTTTCATCTAAGTATACAACATCCTGCATGGTGAGTTGGTGGTATTCTATTACTTCTTTTAGGAAGCGATTCTCACGTCCGTACACAGAATTCTCATGTGCCAATCGTGCCTTTTCTGCCAGTAGTGTTTCAAGTTGAAGTCGTATCTGAAATGAAGAAATCATCAATCAAACTTCAAAATGAACAAGTAGATGGATAAAGATAAAAACTTCCCTGCCCCTTCATGAATGCCAGACATAGCTGATGCAAAAATTATAAGGTGTCAACTAATAACTGATGCAGGCCAGTTTGTCAAATAATAGTTGCTTAAATCGAAAGTTTTGGTTTGCATGATCGTTGCTCAGGTTTTTGACTCGTTATGTTACATAGGTCCATATCCTTTGGTGAGGAGCTTTGGCGTACACTATGTAAATGCAGACTTGATGTGTTTTTCTAGAGATGCAAAGTAACGGTTTAATTTTCTGATACTTTCAAGTGTGTGTCTGCGTGTGTTTAACAAGTGTATACCATGTAAGTGTGTAATTTTTATGGCTAAAACGTAGAAATATTAACTGTAGAGATTTTTTGGTCATATTATACAAATGTCAGAAATCATAAAAAATATAATATGCCTACACACATACTCCAACACTGCAACTTAAGGAATTTAGCAGCTCAGCATACATGACATTGGTCTATCTTCTATTCTCTTCAGCATCATTATGATACCGTAGCAAATACTTCTCCTGTAACCTAAAACTTCCATGACTATAGGATTAAAACACTAGGACGAAACATACCCCAAGACTATAATAAGATGTAATCATGATTTTGTAGTTTTATTTTAAATATAGAAGTTGATGATCAGATTGATGATTGTTAAAGCATCAGCTTCTAAGACACCCATGTGAGGCGCTTGTCAAATTAACTACATTTTGACAAGTATGAAGCAAATTAAAAGATAAACGAATGAAAAACACAAGTAACCTGAACCTCCAACGACTAATAGACTGTGAAAGCAAATCAATTAGAAACGGGAACCTTAACACTGACAAATGCATACCAAATCATCATCTTCAGGGTTCTCTCCCCTTTCACGATGCTCACGAAATATCCTATTTTCTTCCTCCAGCTGAGCACAACGTTCCTTAGCAAAAGCCAGATCGGCTTTAACAGTTTTCAACTCCCTAAGGAGCAGCTTTGCCTTGGCAGCCATAGCCATTGCAACCTATCAAAGAAATTGAGACATGAATCATCGGCCAAAGTCTCAAAGGTTAGGTAAGCCAAAGTTTGACAGTTCAAGATGTTTCTGAAGGATCTTCACAAGCCATGTAACATTTCTTCATGCACAAGAAGAAAACTTGAAGCTTGAAAAATTGACCCCAATGTGAACATAATCTTGCTAACTGATTGAAAATAACAAACCTGAGAAGAAAAACTCTGTGATCATCTTACAGGAATGGCAAGATATAAATATACACCTTTGGGTAATTACCATACTTGCTACAGTCAAATATCAATTCTACTTGAAATGATCAATGTTGATATCCTATAAATATCACAATCATGCAGGGGGAGCTTGTTATCTTATGGATTAAAGTGTTTTGCAAAGATTGATAAGAGCAACACAGTGAGAAGATTAACCAGTGACACAAAGCTGCCACCTTACGTCGCGAGATGCCTTCAATTGAGTTTCCAGATCAGTCTGCATCTGCGGTTGCACATAACTCTGCATTTGTGGATCTTTAGCTACCTGATTCTGCGCCAAGGAAGTGCTAGGCTTTTTCTTGATATGCTTGCGTGTCTCCTGAATAATGCCAGCTGTCCGGCTTTCAACAATGGTAATACCTTCCTGAAATGGTGCCAGAAGGGGTAATTCCATAGCAACAAAAATGAGATAATTCCATACCAACTAAAATGATAAAAGATTACAAGTTCATGCTAAACCACCGAAAGCAGATAACATCTATAAGGATGATCTATCATTTTGTTGTGCCAAGAGAAACTACCAAAGAAGACACGTGACTGTGAACACGGAGGAAAGGCAGCATCATAGGAACTCACCTCGACAGCATTGCCAATGTAATTTAAGGATGATGAGATTGCACCTAGGCCCTTATGTAATGAAGGGCTATCCATTTTGCTACAGTTTTCAGGAATTTGTTTTGTATTCTGGTGCTATAATTGCAAAAAAGAAGGCAGGTTGTGATTAGAAAAGTGCAAGAAGTTTCCACATCGTGAGGGTGAGCATCAAGTAATAGCAACAGCTAGCAGGTGGTAGTATCGATGTCTCACCTTGTTGGTGGCCGGCCTTTCGGGCAATGGTTGGTCAGCTCTCCCCGGAGATTCAGATTCATGGTCCAGGGGTTCATGATCATCATCTAAAAAGGCCTTGGCTTTCCTAGCCAAGGAACCCCAAAATCCTTGCTTGGGTTCTTTCACATCTCTAATAGAAGAACTGGAATCCTACATTCATAAAGAAAAACTTACTAACACTACCCATTCATTTCAGTGAACAAATATTGAATCCAGAAACAGGTCAAAAAGGAGAGATCCCATTTCCTTGAAGAAAAAGGTTAAAATTTAGAAGATACCCAAGTAGAGGAGTGAAGAGAAGTACCTTGAGAGAGGGATGCGTAGCGGGAGTAGGGTTGGAGAGACGAGAGGGAGAAGGGGAATGGAGGGAGCCATAGGCGGAAGAGAGAGAGGAGTCTCTATGAGCAGAGGAGGCTCTGATGGCTCTCGTGGCCAGGGAAGAAGCTGACCTTTCGTCAATCAATTCGTCGTCACCCGGAGGAGAGAGCTCCGGCGGCTGCCTCCGTCGATACGCCATCTTCGCCGCAATCGAGACAAGAGGTTTGACTCTCCTACCAGACCAGTCTCACTCAGAATCCGAGCTTCGCTCTTCTCCTCTCTCTCTCTCTCTCTGGGGTCTGAGTCTTCGCCGGGCGCCGACATTCGTCTTCACACTCCGGCCCATTTCAAGAGCAGAGGCCCACCTTATGCATATTCAAGACCTATGAAAGCCCATTTTTGGAGGTATACCACTCTTCTTCCATCATACAGCCCAAAAAGAGTCCAATCAACTTCACAATGCCCATTGTCCAATAGGCAATAACTTCGTGTAGAATGAATATTAGGGTTAATTACAATTTCTCTCTATGTGACTGATATTAGATTTTGTCCAATTCTGTTTCTGAAATATACACTTTTTGCCCATCATCATTAGTATTCATAAGTTGTTATTGTAAATGTATTAGGAAAAAATAGGAAAATTTACAACTTTTATTTGCTCGATATCATAATTGGTTTGTCATATTTGGGCATTTTGTTTGAGGTCCTAGTGGCTACTTGCCCAACGTTGTATGTATATCACACTTTCCAAATAAATGAATTAGGACCATAATTGTGTCACGTAATTAGACTGGACGGTGTGGATATGTCTGTCACCATTATCAATCATAAAAATTGAATTTCCCATTGAATTAGGGGTTGGATTTGATCCCACATGTACTTATAAGTTGTTACTGTGCACCTATTAGCGAAAATAGGAAATTTGCAACTTTTACTTGCTTGATGTCATAATTTTATACACTTTTAAGTCTACCATGGATATCACATTTTGGGAGCCGAATGACATCTACCATGGATATCACATTTTGGGAGCCAAATTGCCATTCATCACTCAAATTACCAATGTTTTAATCAAGTTCAGATTCTAAGGTAATACAGCTTGAAAATTACACAACGAAGCCATAAACCCTCATAGTACAATTAGAAAATGGGTACCAGGCAATGAGACTATTTCGGTGTTATCATGGTCACACCATGCTTTTTTATTGAAATCTCACTCACTTAATTATTTAGGGGGAAATATTGAAAATACAAATTCTAATCCCAAGTTTTCATGAGATGGAGCCTAGCCCCCTAAATTTTTTAATTTCTCACTCATCATCATGGCCTGGCTTTTGAGCACCACTACTCACAGCCCACCAGTTTTGAATCACTATGAGTTCTAATCCACTTCCTGTTTGATTATGTCAACAATTCCACCACTCTCATGCTCAAACATTGCCACAATTTGTTGCTTAGAGATTACTATTCACCATTAGAGAAGGCTAAGCCCACTGCTTATTATAGCTATCAATGGTGGGTCATTAGTGGAGTCATGATGAGGCTCAATAAAGAAGATGGTCCAAATAGTACATTTGCAAGAGTATGGTAGCTCCTTAAAGAGAAATATTCAGGGACTATGATTAAGAAGTTCGCCAACTTTACTAGTAGCTAATATGACACTAACACACCATTCAATTGGCAAGAGAATATTCCCATAACCTGACATCTGTGGCCATTTTTCTTTCATTTAATTTCAATAGCAAATCTGCTCCTACACCAAAATATTGGTTGAAAAAAATACAAAAATTTTGATTGCATGACAAAGATAAATTGTCGTTTCACCCAACATATTATCAAGTAGTGAACTTTACCAACTATACATCAATAGTTTATGAACCAAAGGATAATACTTGCATAAAATCCCTAAAAAAAAAGATGAGAAAAAATCAAATGGGAGAATTACATATGTAATGTAAGGTAGGGGGAAAAGGGCAGAATAAAAGGAGGCGGTGGCAAGCGTTGGTTGGGTAGACAAAGAGACATGGGGAGGCTTCTTGAGACGGCGGGCGATGTGAAAATGAGAGGTGGTGCAAGGGGGAAGGGGCTTTGACGTTTAGCGCCAACCTCCCAACATTATAATGCACACTGCTGGCCGCATGAAGCCACACCTGGACACCCAACACATGATAACCATGCGGAATCTATTCCTTTCCCACTCTTATGCCTACAATCCATCAACACTTGATACACCTTACAAAAATCCACATTCTTAATTCCCCATTTACATGATCTCTCAACTTTCAATTTTGCTTGTGGGGAGTATGTTCTCATGGACTGTGAGAAATGTGTACCAGTGGGTGCAAGGGTGCAGAGTCAGGATTTTTTTCATTGAGTTGAAATTATTTCCTTTTCAATGTAAAATCTTCAAAATCTCATCCTCCATACTAGGTTGGGCATGTTTCACAATTTTTTTAGTATATGGGTAAAAACTCATCCATGCTAGTTTTTTTATGAGTAAATTATTTTTTAATATATTTTTATTTATTTTGATACACATCAAATATAAATTTTTTACATGAACAAAGTTCAAACTAGTATTATTTTTTTTATTTTCTTTACTATACGCACACAGAGACATGTATTTAATTTTCTAAAATATTTCATAAAATATATATCATATATAACTATGAAAGGTATTGTCGTATTGAAGTAGGTGTCAAGACTAAGGATGAAAATGAATCGAACCTTATCAAAAGTTTGAGTTCGAACTCGATCTTTTTATTATCGAACCAAGCTTGACAAGCACCATACCCAAACTTGAGTCGTATGTTAGGTCAAATCCTTAACGAATTCAACTCATGTCTGATACTATTCAGCTCTAACTCTTATTGAGCTTAATGTATTATTGATACTATAATACAATTATTTTAATAAAATAAACAATACCATAATTTCTAAAATTCTAATTGAGCTCTTATTGCCCCTAACAAGCTTCAGTTGAGTTCTAATTGAGCTTCATCATCTAGGCAAAGCTTCAAGTTTATTAAACTATCAAGTTGAGTCCAAACCTTTTCGAGTTAAGCTTCAAGTCTTGTCCACTAAGCTCATTGAACTCAAGCTTGAGTTTAAGTCAAACTAATCCTTAATGAGTCAAGTTTTGAATCTAGTGTATTTAGGCTCAAGATCGGTTCATTTTCACTCCTAGGTGAGACACTCTAACACCTCCCTCTTCTACTTCTGGTTGGATCAACATGGATAGTTGATGACATGCCATGAGTTAATCAAAGTTGCTTCTTTTCTTGTACTTTTATCTTGGAAGAAAACAAGTACTACTCATCCAGTTTAATTTAAGATGTTAAAAATTGATACTAGCAACTAA
The DNA here is from genome assembly GCA_039654915.1 of Aquilaria yunnanensis. Taxonomy (NCBI): domain Eukaryota; kingdom Viridiplantae; phylum Streptophyta; class Magnoliopsida; order Malvales; family Thymelaeaceae; genus Aquilaria; species Aquilaria yunnanensis. Next base: position 41,267,327 of record CM077599.1, on the reverse strand, counting down.
CAAATATTGTAGAAACACACACTCAAATATTCAAGGGCTAAATTGTAGATTCTGAAATAGATGAGGCAAACAAATCTTAGATGGGTTTCTCAATTTTACCCTAAAACAATTAGTTCTAGTAGTTAATGTCACGTCATTGCTAAAAGGAGAATCACAAACTCCCAATTGCATAAATAAAAATATTATGTGAAATTCATGGCTCTCTTATTTTCTCGTTTAAAGAAGCAATTTACTTTAAAAAAAAATTTTTTTTTGTGTGTTTAGAAACAGTACCATTTCATAGCTACTCAATCTACCTAATAGTTACTTAACTAATATTTCTTTTACAAAGTGACTTAGAGGCTTTTTTCCATCCCAATTTTTTTAAAAAAAATATAAATTAATTAAAAATATACTCTCTATGTCCAACTATCTTTGCCCCATTTGACTTTTTTGAATAGTTTGACTTAAATTTATTCATATTATTGTTTATTAGAAAAGAAATTAAAAAAAATATTTAGAAACTGTAGGTTTTGATTTATCATTCATATATAAAGGTTTTTCATTTATATACTAAAATATTGAAAATAAAAAATTATAAATTAATTGCTAAAAAGTAAATGATGTAAAAAATTTTAGACAAATGGAATATAATTTAAATTAAATTAATAATCACTTTTTTGGAATCCCCATATGTAGCGAAACTAACGGATTTTGGCACCAATCGCCCCAAGGACAGCAAAACTTCGACCATTGTTTAGGGAGATAGAGTAAATGTCATTAATTTTAAATAAAATAAAATAAAATGGAGGAAAATGCTTCTAATTTTGCTGAGACTGTAAAACAAGTGTTTAAAGTGCTTATTGCTAGCGGTGTAAGTGTTGACCCTAAACCCGAACCCGATCCTAATTTTAGGGTTCGGGTCGGGTTGGGGGAAGAGAAAACGTAAATTCGAGTTGACCCGATCCGATCCGTGTTCAGAATTTAAAGAATCGGTTTGGGTCAGGTGAACCCAAAAAAATCCGACCCGACCCTATTTCTGATTTTCAGCAAAATGGCAAGCCCAACTATAAACTAGAATTGCGGGTTGCGGCCTTGCTCCACTTTTTAGCCAGCCCAACCCAAGTCACGCACGCACACCAGCCGTCTTCAGACTCTTCACTCTTCACTCTTCAGATCTGAATCTGAATCTGATTCCTCTAATCCTCTCTTCAGTTAAGCTCTTCGCCTTTTCTTCCCGACTTTCGCTTCTTGCCGACGAACGTGAACGAGTCACGACAGTCGTCAATCGACAGCGGCAGTGACGAGTTCCGACTGTCGTGCTCCTCCGTCCGGACCGTCCCTCTTCTCGACGTTCTCTGCGACTGACTGCTGCGACTGACTGCTGGTCTTCTGCTGGCTGCTGCGACGGCGCGACGTGAAGGTTTGGGCTTTACTTTTGAGTCTGTGAAGGTTTTTCTTTTGAATGGTTTGCTGCTTAGTAGTTAATAATTTGGTGATTTTGAATACCATATTCCCCATGTCCTATCTTTGTGCAAGCCTTTTGTGCTGTGTGTGTTTGATGCTGAATGAACCTGTGCTATGGCATCCAAATTTCTGCAGCAATAGAATCAGAATTTGGGCGTAATCCTAAAAATAAATGTTTTATCAGTCACTTTTGAAATGTGAGATTGGTGGAATATTAGTTGCCGAGCTGTTATGCTCTCTTGCTAGGTATTTCAGTAGTCGAACAGAAATTTAATGGACAGAAATAAGTTCTCTGGTTTAACTTATGTTTTGCAAGAGGCAATTAGCTGTTGCTTTGCTGATTTGCCTATTTTTGCAAGTTTTTATGGTTAATTTTGGTGCATATTTTTATCAATTCAAGGGGCTTCTAGACATGTTAACTTGAACCACATGCATGTTGATGCATATGGCTTATATCAAGGTAGTGAGTCTGAAGGTTGCAGGTAATGTGGGCTGTAAATTTGCACATATTTGAGTTATGAGTGGTGGAGGCTTATCAAGTATTCTAGGGCAAAGCTAAGAGGCATACAGTACAGACAATTAAAGATGTGGCTGCATTGTATTTTTATTGATCAAAACTTGTTCTGGATTGAAGTACATTATTCTTTTGTACAGTTTGTGGTTTTCTTAACCTTAATGTTTGATTTTAATGTCATTTTGAAGTACCTGTGGAGGTTTTGCTTCATCAATAATGAAGTTTTCTCCCAAGATCTGCTCCATGTGATCTCTTTGTTTTTTGGTCATAAATTGTGACCAAGGAAAAATAAGAAGAACGATCCCTGCTTCCTCTGGTTGAAGTGCGTTTTTTTTTTCCTTGTTTGACTATGTGGACGCCAGTTTTAGATTCAGTTTGACTATTTAAGTAATAGTTAGGTTTTTATGACATTACTGTTAGGTTTTTATGTAATAGTTGAAGCTTCTAATTCTCATGAATGCTTGTGTATATAGGAAAGCTGATTTTTTGCTGTAGATTTCTTTTATGACATTGCTGCTGAGCCACTTAGCTACATTGTTGTTCCAATCATCCAATTGCAATTGACTATATTATGTTACGTTTCAATCAAATTTTGAACCTTGCTATTTTTTAATTTTGCAGATGGCCAGCAGCAATACCAATGGTGATTTTAGTAGTGGAAAAAGTATGGCAAATGTAGAAGTGGGGGAAACACAAACAACTACAACAGAAACAGATGGAAGTAGTCATGCTCCAACGAGTGTGGAATGGACATATTTGAATGTGGAATAGAAATTATGGAATTATTGAACTATGTAGTCAAACTTTTGGGTCAACCCGACCCTAATCGGGTTAGGGTCGGGTCGGGTCATCAACGAAATAGGGTCGGGTTAGGGTTAGGGTTAATCGGGTTAGTGATAGCTTAAAAAAGTCGGGTTTCAACCCGAACCCGACCCTACAACCCGAACTTTCACCCCTACTTATTGCTAGATATACATTGTTTTCCTATAATCTAAATCAGTTGAAACCTAATACTTCAAGAAGTCTAAAAAGCATTTAAAAATATTATTTGTAAAAGAATAGTTATTATATTATCAGTTTTTATCTTTTTTTTTTTCAAGTTCGGGGAGATAAAATATATAAGAAACTTTTAATTTCAATAAAAATAATATTCAAGGAATAATCAATCAGATAGAGTTGAAGCTTTTAAATGATACTCCATCCATCCCAATTATTTTGCTCCATTTTGATTGTTTACTTAAATTTATTTATAATATTATTTAATGTTTCTTAAAAAAATATATTTAAAAACTATAAGTCTCATGGTTTCTAAACATACATTTAACAAAAAATTCTTAACAAATAATGATATAAATGAACCTAAATTAAAGTTAGGTCATAAAACTAAAATAAAAAGCAAAGAACTTAGGCCAGAGTTAGCACTAAATTTAGAAGAAAAAAAAAGCAATTAAATGGAAAAACTATACTTCCTCCGTTTCACATTAATTGACTATTTTACCTTTTTTTACTAAAGTTTGACTTGAACATATTCATATTAATATGCATTGAAAAAAATTCTTAAAAATGATATTTAGAAATTATAATCTTTAAAGTTTCATTTTCATATAAAATATTCATATTTTTGTAATAAATTTTAAAATAAATGAAATCATAAATTAACTACTGTGAATAGTAAAAGGATCAGTTTTTGTGAACGGATAGAATACTTTTTATTAAGACAAAAGTCTCAAATTTGTCACTACGGTTTCGGATTAGGCTCAAATTTGCCACTATAATTTTTTTTCTCCAAATATGCTATTAATATTTTAAAATGGGCTCAAATTTTTTCATTGGCTATTAAAAATAAAAAATAGCATATTTTAATATCTTGGCATGATAATGTAAGTGTTTTGGAGTGGCCTCAAATTGACTACTAATGTTTTCTTACACTCAATAAGCAGTCACCCCAACCGCCATCAATAGGTTGCAGTTCTACCATCCCTCCACAACATGAAAACCGTGTTACCCTTACACCATCATTTACAAGCTTTGTCCAAAAATGATGTCCCGCAAGCAATAGCACATCCAAGCTATTTCAAGCTGAAACTCCTCCATTCTCCTTGAATGTCACATAGTTGATTCCACCAGAAAGACTTTGTTTGTTTAATTACCAATGGACGAGGCGTGTGAACTCAGCGGATCCATCAACGGTTGAAACACCATCACCAATTAAAGCTAAAGTCTCATCCTTACACACAAAACCAAACCTCCAAAAGAATGAATCCAAAAACAAAATTGAAAACCCATAAATTAAAACAAAAATATAGGTGTTTTAAATTTTAAACCACATTCTAAAAAAATCTAGTTAGAACTTGAAGATGTGGCTTTTAAAAAGTTTGAAGATAAGACAAAGAAGAATTGATAAAAATCTTTAAAATCTATAAATTTTTTACCATCAGCTGTCATGGATGGTGGCAAAAAAATCTTCAGACAGTTACTAATTGTCGTTGGCTGAGATCCTCTAGAAAAAGACAAAGTGATTTCTCACAATTAATTAACTAAAGCCCTTAAAATTTGTTAAAAGTTGCATTATCACAAAAAAAATTTAAAACTTGTTATTTTTAACATTTTATGTTACTTTTTACTTATTATCACCAAAAATTTCAAAATAAATTTGAGTTCAGTTTAAAACACTAATGGAAAATTTGAGACTTTTGCCTTTTATTAATATGAAATATATGAAGCTAAGATCGGATTAATTATATCTATGATCCCTAATATTTTATTATTGTATCATTTTGGACCCTAAGCTTGATTTCTTGCAAGAAAATTTCTAACATAATTTAAGTGTTTCGTTTTGGACCTTCCGTTAATAGTAAGTGTTAAGTTGGATGGAAAAAAGTGAAAAAATAATTTTAACACTTTAAAAATTTCTATTTAAATTAGAAAATTTTAAACTTTTTCATCTAACAATTCGACCACTGTCTTCCCGTTGTTATACTCTTGTCCTTCTCTGGCCATCGTTCTTTACTGCGCACCATCTCCTCTTCTTCTTCTTCTTTGTTTTCGTAAACCTTGCCTTCATTCTCACCTTCCTAACCCCTACCCACAACCTGCCCTTCCTCCTAACCTTCCACCCTGTCTCCCTCCCCTCCTCTATCACCGCCAACCTCCTCTGTTCTTGATAACAACAAAAGGTTTAAAGTTGTCAATGAAATAATGAATTTTGTTTCAAAAATTGTTCATGTACATCTATTTGCTAGGCCTAGAATTTTATTATTTTTTTACTTGGGCAGCTTCCTTGTTAAGAACACTTGGACTTGTTGAGTTCAAAGTACTGAAACTTGATTCCATTCTTCTTCAAAAGCCCTCCAATCAATTACTTTTCTCTTTTAGGCTCGTTACATTTTACAAAGTCCTTCTGTCTTCCACAAACAACTCTGTTATGCTTACCATTTTCTTATCCATTCAATCTTTCTGCTAATCTGACAATCATTACCATGGCAACTCTTTCATTTTAGACAATTTCTTCACTGTAGCCACAAAAATTTATCTAATTCTTGTCCTCTACTTTATTCTACAATATCAATCCTTTCTTATTAGGACAGCCATGACCTATAATATTCAAGGTATTGTTGATATTGCTCTTGTTTATCCTTTTATTTTTCTTTTTTTTTCCCTCAAATTTATGTATGGATCTAATTTATATTTGGGTTTGTTATAATTTTAACTTCTTGTTTATTATAAAGGAAAATATATTCTCTTCTAAACCTCTCCTATGTAATTAATCACAATTGTTATGGAATTCAATCATTTTTTTTTACATATTGTTTGTCAATTTTTGGCCTTTTATTTATATCTACAAATGATGAATGAATGGATTGTCTGAAAAAAGATAAAATGGGAGAACTTAGAGGTAGACATGGGGTGTAGGGTAGAGTTAATGGTGGCAGAGTAACGTAGGGGTGCTTAGGTGATGGAGGAGGGGAGGAAGACAAGGTGGAAGGTTAGAACGAGGGATGGGTTAAGGTGGGGTTAAGAGGGTGAAAATGAAGACAATGGTGAGAAAAGTAAGGAAGAAGATGAAGAAGAGATGGTTAGCGGTAGAGGATAGTAGCTGAAGAGGGACAAAAGTACGACCAATGTGAAGATAGTGGTTAGATTATTAGATGAGAAAGTTTCAATGTTTCTACGGCAAAGGAAAAATTTTCAAGAGTTAAAATTAGTTTTTTTTTTATTTTTTTACGTGCAACTTAACACTTATCGTTAACTAAACATTTAAAACGGGATACTTAAATGAGGTTAGAGATTCTTTGTATAAAAAATTGAGGTTACGGTTCAAAATGATATAATAATAAAATGTTAAAGGCCACTGATACAATTAGCCCGACCATTACTCAAACTATTTAGTTAACACAATAAAATTGACTACTACTTTTCCCATAGAAAATTTGATGATTTAAACCATCAAAAAGTAGTCAAATAGTTATGGTAATTTAAAATAGATGATTACTAAACATTCATAACTCTGTTATAATAGAAACATTTACAACTTAGTTAAAATAGAAGTATTTATAACTTACTTAGAATGAAAACATTTACAACTTGGTTGGAATGGAAATATTTACAACTTGGTTAGAATAGAAATATTAACAACTTGGTTAAAATGAAAACATTTATCCCTTTTCTAATGTAGACTTCTATTTGAGGATGAATCTTGTTACCCACTCCAGGGTAGTCTAGTTATGATGTCAAAATTGTACATTTAAAACTCACAGGATTGATATGTTTTGTAGGTCATCAGAACAATACCCTTAGTGTGCATATCCAAATGGTCATCTTGGGCATTATGTAAATGCATGCATATTGGTCCAACCATTACACACATATTCACATTTTATGCACAATATGGCAGCAAGGAAGGAAAATAATAGCACAAGTCTTAATCTTGGCTACCACACATCAAGCAATCTTGTTAAGTTTAAGTAACCAGTCACTGCACTCAAAACTTCCTATAAAAACGGTATTAATCTAGCAATGTACCCCTATTTTATTTTCTTCAATATCAAGTAGAGACTTAAACTAAATCATGGAATTTGGTTTTATATCAATAGGCCACCTATGGACCAAGTTATAGATTTTTTAAATTGGTTACAAAATTCTGACCAAATAAATAGTAACTTAGCCAATTTTTCAACATCATAACTTTGGTTACAGGGCTCTAAATGTAGAAATTCTAAAGCCCAGTTAAACCTTTAGAAGTGCTCTAGGTGTGGTCAAAATTTCATATCAAGATTCATTATACACAAGGAGATATAGAACTTTGAATGCAGGGTCAAAATTTTGTCCATTTTATGACCATTTTGCCAATACAAAATTTCATAAGTGTGCAAACACTTTATTCACAAGGCGTAAGCTCTCCAAGGCTATCCCATACATGTCCAATACACATAAGAATTGCATGATCTTGCATCTAGTAACTTTATGTGGCCAAAGTAGAATTTATAAACAAGCAGCCTATCATTCATACTTAGATAGCTTGTGCACCATATTCACATACATAGCAAAATAGTCCTTAAATGTTCACATACTTGTTTCAACTTTACATGTCTTACATGCATATGCATCAATGCACTACATAATGGCCTTAACTCAACTAAAACTGATATGATCAAGGAAGGCACACATGGAGAAGGCAAGGACCCATTGAAGGTTTCTAGTGGACCTATGACAAGGAAGAAAGCTAAGGAGCTCTCAAGTGCACTACAAGGCTTTGTTTCAAGTTTCTTCATGGAGAATGGACATGAAACTTCACAAGGAGCTGCTGGAACTTTCAAGACACAATATGGACATGATGGATATGCTTGGTACTCAGTTCTGGAGTGCTTAGATAAGTCACAAAACAAGGTCACCAAGGACACCACTCAAAGTGCACCATTTGAGCCACCTTAAGCGTTCTTGATGCATTTTGTGTCCACAAGCTGGATTTTTGAGCTCTAACTTTCCAGACCTTCATTACCACATCTAAGATGAAGATTCATGCCATTGGAACTCAAAGATTCAAGCTTGGAGCTGAAGATACAAGAGAGAACCTTAAAGTGCCCAAAATGCACCCAAAAAGGCTATTTGGGAGTTTTCGGGTTTAATCTTGTATTTATATTTTATTTTCGTTCAAATCCTATTTAGATACATTATTTAGGAAGTTATTTAGGCTATGGAATAGTTTTAAATCGTTTTGGGCAAGTGGAATACGCTGCATTTATTAAACTTGTTCAAACTAGGAATTAGAGTCCTAATTTGACTAGGATTTCCTATGTCTTTGTATCTAGGATTCCTAAGGGATTTAGGCTGTGAATTTTGCCCAGCTTTTAACCCTAGTTTAGGCCTATATAAAGGCACATATTCTGGATGTAAAGACACAGATTATTGCCAAAATAATATTGCTCTTTGGAGAGGTTTTCTCTTTGGTTCTTGGCGGACTGCCTTGGTGCACAAGTGTGCTTGTGTTCTTGGAGTTCTATACTTCTCGTTTCTAATCACAGGTTGATTAGGGGTGGGGGTCTTCAAACCCAGTCTCTTTGATGTCTTGTGGAGCTTGAAAAACATTTTGGGCGAGTTTCATGGTCTTTATACCATCGGGGTTCGCATAAAAAACGCATACCCAAGTTACAGGGGAGTTTTCTACACATTGCACTCCAGAAACAGGATGCTGGACAGCTGCTGTATAACACAGTAAACGCTCTCACTAAAAATGTCATGTGCTCCTAAAATTTTAGATACATGGAAGTTCAAATACCTAAAATTTTAGATCAAAACTCAAACCACAAAGGTCATTTTGAATGTGATTTTTTTGCTGGACCTGAAATAGGTAGATTTAAGGGAAACAAGTTTCATTGTGAAACATAAGGAGAACACTTATAGTCTTAAGGCAATATAACCCTTGATATCACCTACATCCAAAGATACTAAAACACAACAAAACACAATGTAAATATCCAATATAGAGCATCCAAACACAAACAACAAACACATGTATGCAGCAGTAACAATATGCAATGGTTAGTCCATAAAACATGCAATAAACATAAGCAAATCACTATGGCAGCCCTCCTCAAGCATAAGCTTGATTTTAGAATATTTTTAACACTAGTTAGTACTAACTTTGGGCTCTAGAAACCCTTAAATTTGCTACCACCACTGTGCACCTTACACTATGTCACAAAACCTTCACTAAGTGCACTCCCTTTACTAAGCTTGCTGCATTAAGCTCATGGTTCTCTTCCATGCCTAGCCCTAGCTCTATGGATGCTTGAAAATACAGTAAACATTCCATGAGAGCAGGAGAACTCCTTACCTTAAGTGGATGCCGAAATTGAAGCTTGATCCTAAGTGCACTCAAGTCTTAGCACCAAATAGCTTCAATTGCCCTTTTTTGCTTTTAGTTGCTTTTAGCTTCAAGCTTGGAGGTATGACGGCTATGGAGGAGCTATAGAGGTGAAGGTGACTGGTGTGGGTCGAATATGGGAGAAGCAAAGAAGAAATTGGCTACTTTAAAAGGCTTAACCAAGCTTTAGTGCACTAAACACCCTTAGTAGCCTTAATCAAGCTTTATGTCATTTTCCTCACTTTTAAACCATGGTTTCTTTGCCTTAAACTCATGCCCCATATTTGACTCCTTTCCCCCTTGCCATGGCTGATCTTACTAGTATGGGAGAACTCTAAATTGCTTCCATTTGACTCAAGTTAAAAGCTTGAACATCCTAAGGCTTACATTAGGACACTTTAGTCCTTAATGCCTTTTATGTTTTCTTTGTTCAAACTTGTATTTCATAAGCAATTTGGTCCTCCAATAGCACTTTCATACCATTCATATCCTTCCCATAACTCTCATTAGCTTTCCTTGATAGTTTTTCAATTGAGTACCCGAATTTCTAAAACCTTATAAAAAAGTCCATAAGTTGCTTAACAAACAAGCAATCCTTAAGGTTTTTCTTGGGGGCTAAGTTACCAACTTATAACACTTTTAATGAGGTGTTAATCATGCCCTTTACCCCTTAAATTTCAATCACTATGATGAAAATTACACAATATAATGATTTTTTACCATTATGTCACATTTTGTAATTCTCCCAATTTTTTGAGGTGGTAACAAATCTTTTTGGGGGGGAGGGCAGTTGATGCACACCTCTAAAGTACCCCCATGCACACTCTAGAAGTTCTTAAGAAGATTAAAGCTAAGGAGCTCAAATTGTAACACTCACAACTTGGCTAAAATAGAAACATTTACAACTTAGTTAGAATAGAAACATTCATAATTTAGTTAGAATGGAAACATCTACAGCTTGGTTAGGATAGAAATATTCACAACTTAGTTAGAATAGAAACATTCACAGTTTGGTTAGAATAGAAACATTCATGCCTTGGTTAGAATAGAAATATCCAAAATTTTTGCTCAATTTGACTTTTTGTTATATTTTGACTTGAATTTACTCATATTATTGTTTATTAGAAAAAATTAAAAAAATATATTTAGAAACAACATATCTTGATTTATCATTCATATATAAAGAATTTTTATTTATATATTAAAATATTAAAAATAAAAAATCTTAGATTAATTGCCAAAAATAAATAGAGCAAAATTTTGGAACAGATGGAGTATTACTTTTTCTATATAAGAATGTATATATCTTTTTAAGCCACTAAAGTTAAAAAAAATAGTTTGAACAAATTAAATAAAAAGAAGACATAGAAATAGTTGAAAATCTGCACTCAATAATTTAAATATCTCTCTGACCTTGATAAGAGAAAGCTTTTACTCTTAGTATCACTATATTAATGTTACCCATATTTATTCCCAAGCCCTTTCGCTTAATGGCTAAGGGGCCAAGAGATATGCAGGAGGTTAAGGTTTGAAGCCCAACCTCCTCATTCTACTATATATTGCCCTAACTTTGGTTTAATAAGGTGCCCTTTAGTCTTGAAAATGTGAGAATTCCCTTATTCCTCTCATACCTTATATAGATGCTTTTGATTACATAAAAAAAATTATCACAAATATTCGCTAATATGAGTCTCTTGAGCCAAAAATAAATGTGTTGCATTCAATAAAGTTTGATTTCACTTTTGGGATTATCTTTTGAAAAGAGGACCCATTAAATCATTCAAGAACCTATTTACACAAACTTAATTTATTAACATACGCTATTATAATGTTGATTATTGAGGTGTCTATGTAATTTATCATGTTCTATCATATCTTTTATTCTTAGTGAAGACTTTTCTGGCTCTTATTTTCTTTATCCTCTTCAATAATATTTTGTTTGTTGGCCGATCAAAAAGTATAAAAGTAAAGAGCTTCGACTCAAAATTTTCTCTCAATATATAATATATTATAAAGTGAGTTCTTAACAGAACTCCGTATTTAGTCATTATTTACATATCATTAAAAAAAAGGCACAAGATTTTCAATTCATTTATCATAATATCTCTACACAGGGCGACTCCTTGTCGTCGCTAGCACAGCAAATGATTGCACTCAACTTGCAAAATTATGCATATATAGAGTATAAAATTTCATAAAATATGCAATTTAACCCTAGATCTTAAATTTTATTATATGTAATAAATTGAAATACTAAATTCATTTCTGCACCCACTGATTACTTTTCTGTCTCCACTTTATGTATGGGTGTATATATATATACATACATGTGTATATATATACACATATACATGGGGAAGGCAAGAATTATAAGTGAGTGGGAGTGAGATAGGAAAAGGCCACTGGAGGATCCAGTTGCAGCTAGCGCAGTAGCAGAACAGTGGTTACTACTAGTTCCACTGTATATCTATGTAAATTCTGATCCACCAATAAGTGGTTTCTACTGTTGATTGACCAGGGGCTGTGGCAGCTAGCTAGCTTCTTTCTGCTGTTACTGGTTACAGATAAGACATTTGAGCTTTCTTCTTTCCTTCCTTCTTCCTTTACCTTTCCTTTCGTTTATCTTTCTGAACCTTTCTGTTCTTGTTGCTGCCAGGTTCTTTTCTTGGGAGTTGAGACATTTCTGCCCTGCTTCTGCAACTATGCAGCCAGCTTCTTGCCCTTTCCCCTTAATTTTCCAAGTTAATTTCTGGATATATATCTTTCCTTATCACTTCCAGATTTCTTTTTCTTCCTATACTAACTAGCTTCCTCTCGCTTTCCTCAAGCAGATGACCCATTTTAATTTACAGGCACAAAGATATATATACATATTTCTGATCTATTTAATGATCCAGTTATTGCTGGCCACTTCTTCTAGCTCAAGCCCGGCGGCAGGCAGCGGTTTGCCCTACCCATCATCTACCACACCAAGGTGCTGGTATAATTTATCAAATTATTAATTTTTGTATCCGTCCATGGTTTTTATCTTCGATCTTGTCTTTTGATCTGCACATTTGTCAGTTCTGTCTGCTTGTTTGTTTGTTTGTTCGTTGATTATTCATTTCATGATCTCTTTTAATTATAAATCTGTCTGATCTGGTGTTGCTTGGATGATTACTTGCAATAATCCTAGTTCTAGGTAGGCAGGTAGAGTTAACGCTAGCATTTTTATTAATCCCAGTCTAATTTTACATCCCCAATTGCTTCTCTAGGGTTAGGGTTCACTTTATCATCATTTACCTGTGTAGGGTATTTATGTATTTTGCATTTGGATACTTGTTAAACCTCAGTATTTTCTTAACTTATTAATTTATACCTAGTTATTATCACTTTCTTTCTTCATAGCATGCAGCTTGTCACGACCCAGAACAAACAAGTTCAGAAAAGAAATAAACACTGCCTTGATCTTAAAATTTATGACATCATTTACTTACAACAATTACTTTTATGGCTTTTCATCTTCAACATTTTAATATATAAATAAAAAAAATTTATATACAAATAATAAATGAAAACGTATACTTTTTAAATATATTTTTTAAAAATATTTTTTTGTAAATAATTATATAAATAAGTTCAAATTAAATATAAATCAGAAGAGCGAAACGAAACAATAAAAGTGGGATGAACAGAGTACTACTCATTATCTATATATATATATGTGTGTGAGTGTGTAATTAACTACATTTAGATGACTTGGGCCTTATTAGTTTCCAAGTTAGAATCGACATTTGTTGTCAAGAGATTGCTTGCTTATGTGAATTTTTGCGATCACCTTGTTAGATGCATATCGCTCATCATTGAAGAGAATTTCATTCATTGATAATATATTGATGATTGCGTCGTCAAGATTAATGGTATCTGGCAAAAGAAAATTTGTTACTTTATATTTGTACAATCAACGTTGCTAAGATTAATTAGTTTAATTAGTTAATTGGTACAATGAACTTCATGACACCGACCATAATATAATTAGCATCAAAGCATTATTATTTGATAATGATAATGATAATAATGATAATATATAAAAGGAGCTTCCTTCAGTCCACTCATGGACAAGTAGAGGGTTTGAATTAGCTGCCGACTCATTCAGTCGAACACAGTAGAGAGAATAAGATATAGAAGTGACTACTGTGGACGTCTGAATGATGCGGGAGATAACTTTCATCCTTCCTTCTCGATGCTTGGACTGAAGGGAGCTCCCTTTAACTTAATCTTATAATTAATTTCTTGATTATCCAGATTCTTGTTAATTACCTACTTCTTAATTACATATAATACTGCATCAATCTCAATTTCTTTGACCCATATGTTATTCATATTAATTAATTAATTAATTTTTATCTTGAGTACATATTTTGGTGTATAAATGTAAATTTATATTTACAAGTAATTGTAAAAAATAATAGTATAAATAAATTTATGTTAAATATAAGTTAAAATATGTAAATTAATGATTTAATCAATTCAGAATGGAAAGAGTACTAATTAATGACATGGATATTTAGTTTTTATTATAGCCTTCTGTTACTTGCTTTTATTAGTTTTGATTTTTCCAAAGAAAATCTAAAAAAAAAAGTTAAAAAAAAAATGAATGAAAGGGAAAAGAGGAGGCCACCAGACCAGAATGAAATGGTACTAGGTGTTGCCCGGGAAAAAAGCTGTGAAAGAGGACTCCTGAATGACGGAGCTGCTGGGCCACCATCTATAGCAATACTAAACAGTTTCCTTTTTGTCTTTATTAATTATATGAGTGTAAATTTCTTTTAATTTGACGTGTATTAATTGTCTATGGCTGGCTCTACGACTACGTCTACGAGTCTTTGGAACTTGGAGCTATCCCTTCTTTTGTTCCCACTCCCTCAACTTTGCCAGGACAAGACAGCCACTCGTCATCACTTCACTTGCTTCTACTTGTACACTTATGGGTCTGGTGTTTTGCTAGCCAATCTCAAAAGCATAGGGTTCTAATTTCGTAGTGGATGATTGTGTTAAAATTTTGAAAAACTTATATTAGAATAACTTTTAATTTTAAGTTTCAACAGTTATTTTTTTACTATTAAATAAATTATTTAAAATTTAAATATTACTCATAAAAACTGTTCCAAATGAGACTTATTTCTAACTTTTATAGTACTCTCAATTTGCTTGTGATCGATTGACTAGGTCGTATTCTTCGTTTGAATCTTTGATTAATGGTTATCGTATTGCTTTTCTCTCGGGTTAATTAACTTTATATATGTTTTTAGGGTTTGTTCCCATTTTTCCTTTGTGTCGCCTCTTAGGCTAGTGTTTTGATTATGTTTTTACTCTTCCAATTTTCAATAAACTTGTTTAGTTTGCTGATAAAGAAAAGGTAAATCCTAAAAAGATCCGGCATCCATACACCAAAAAAAAAAACCTTGGGCATCCGTTTCCTCAATGCTTAGGCGGCACTGGATATGAACAGAAATGAACTGGTGAAGCATAAAAAATGTATTTCCCTCATCCTATAATGTTCATAGTTTACATATACTAAATGACACATGAATGTGAAGACAAAGGGTTAGAAAAGATTTTCTCCTGTTTCTTTGGCTACAAATTAAAAAAAATTTACCGATTCGTTTTAACTTAATTAAGTTAACTTAGAGTCTTATTTTAATTTAAGTTAACTTAATTCAATGACTTATTTTTATTTTTACATTTTTTTTACTTAAAACTAGTTTCATTTAAAAACCAATGTTATATAGTTACAATAACTTAGAATCAATTTCATTTAAAAATCAATGTTATATAGTTACAATAATTTATTTGAAAGTAAATTTTCATAATTTTATTAAACTTGTGAATTTTTAATGCCTAAAACTTGAAAAAAAATCATAAAAAATTAGTATGATGATAAAAATTAAATTTTTAGTGGATTATTATACTTATATAATGTTGACTTTAAATAAAATTAGTTTCAAGTAAAAAATATATAAAAATAAAAATAAATCATTAAATTAAATTGATTTAAGTTTAAATAAATTACTATTTTTTTTAATTTCTGTAATCAGAAGCATTTATACATGGTATAGCTTCATACATGGTATAGAAGTGGGAGACACTCATACATAAATAAATGAGCTCATTCCCACTTTTTCAAAAGGGCGAATTTCAAAAAACCCCCTGAGGTTTAGTGAATACTTCACTTACCCCCCTCCTGTTTGGAAATTCTCCCCTTTATCCCCTTAGGTTTAGGGCGAATTTCAAAAAAACCCACTGAGGTTTAGTGAATACTTCACTTAACCCCCTCCTGTTTGGAAATTCTCCACTTTACCCCCTTAAGTTTAATAGATCCTTCACTTACCCCCTTCCATAATATTGTAAATAATTTTAATTTAATTACCATGCCCAATTATTATTTAATTAAAATTATAGTCTTTCTAGAATTGTAAATTTTTATAGTAATAAATCATATAAATACTAAAATGAATACTTAAAATAAAATAAAATCTATTTATATGAACATTTATATACTAGTATATGAACATTAATGCTCTTGTCAAGTATGGATGCTGCATTTACTTAGTCTAATTGCCCAATAATTATTGTATAATTAGTCTAAAATTTAAATTATTAATTTTTTTTTACTTAAAGAAAGAAATTCTTATTTCTATTATTGATGAACATTTCACTTAGGTGAAATTTTAAAAATTGACAATTATGATAGAAAGAAGGTGTAGAAATCTTACTAAGTATTTAAGGGCAAGATTATTTTGCAATAGTTTTAATGTACTGTTGTACATTATTCTTATATAAAATTATTATTTACTTTATTTCAAAAAAAATTATTATTTACTCAAATTACCTATTTACCGTGATTTACATTTTAAGAAGTCCAAAATTGCCTGGAAAGTCACATAAATATTTTAAAATTATTTTTTAAACGTATTAAAGTGTAGGGTTTTAATAAATTAATATTTTTTAGCAAAATAATCAATTTATATAAGAATGATGAAAAAATGATCTAATTCTAAGATTTACTTTAATTAACTTACGTATTGTTCATTTTATATACATATAATCGAAATAATTATTATATTATAGACATGTAAAACTTTCTTAAAAAATAAAAGTGTATGATGTAATAAGAAAAAAGTATCTAAATTAATATATAAAACTATCAATTATATGTTGCAATAAGTAAAAGTATCATTTTTGCATCATATTATATAGAGTGATTATTTGTCTAAAATTACTAATCTATTAAAATTTTACACTTTAATATGTTTAAAAAATAATTTTAGAATATTTTTATGACTCTCCAGGTAGTTTTAGACTTTTAAAATGTAAAGCTCAGTAAATTAAAATTTTCATTAAATAATAATTTTTTCTTAATAAAGTAAATAATAATTTTATATAAGAATAATGTACAATAATACATTAAAACTAATGCAAAATAATCTCGCCCTTAAATGCTTACTAAGGTTTCTACACCCTCTTTTTATCACAATTGTCACCTTTTTGAGATTTCACCTAGGTGAAATGTTCATCAATAATAACAAATTTAAATTTTCTAGTAATTATACAATAATTATTGAGAAATTATATTAAGTAAATACAGTATCCACAGTTGACAAGGGCATTATTGTTCATATACCAGTATGTAAAAGTTCATATAAATAGATTTTATTTTTTTAAGTATTCATTTTAATATTTACATGTTTTATTACTATAAAAATCTACAATTCTGTAAAGACTATAATTTTAATTAAATAATAATTGAGCATTGTAAGTAAATTAAAATTATTTACAATATTATGGAAGGGGGTAAGTGAAGGATCTATTAAACTTAAGAGGGTAAAGTGGAGAATTTTCAAACAGGAGGGGGGTAAGTGAAGTATTTACTAAACCTTGGGGGGTTTTTTGAAATTCTCCCTAAACCTAAGGGGTAAAGGGGAAAATTTCCAAACAGGAGGGGGGTAAGTGAAGTATTCACTAAACCTCAGGGGGTTTTTTGAAATTCGCCCTTTTCAAAATGCCGAAGGTGTCTGAACTAATATAAGAATATTATATAGGGGAATGAGATACGGTTTAAACTTCTGACCGCCCCATATCTGTCTAGCCTTTTAACAGTGAGGCCAAATGGCTGGGGATAGTACTACTTGATTCATTGAGAGGTCAGAATGACGTATCTTTCCCATCTGCACTTCTCTATCCTTTTGAAAAAAAACTTTAGTTCGAAAGTTCTGCAACATACGTATACTTCTACCCTACTCTTTACTAAATAACATAGTTACATCAAGGATAAAAAATATGCAATTCGTGAGTTTTAAATGATGGAAAGAGAAATATCTAAAAGAAGATATATATATATATATATATATATATATATATATATATATATATATAAGTGACATGTTTTGAGACTCAACAAAATTATGGAGCGATAAATTTTATGAGATAAAGGAAAGATATAATATATGCATAAAAGCCATTTATTATAAATTAGTTTGATTTTAGCTTATGATCAAGTGGAACTACATTTGCGTGGTTCTTAGCATGGTTTAACTGAAATCGAAGTGAACAAATTATTATTATTATTATTATTATTTTGAGGTGAAAGATCACTCATTAGCTAAGCTAAAAGTGATGGCAACCACAAAGGACATGGAAGTGCCAAGTAAAGATGGCCAATAATCGAAAGCTCTATATGGGCAACATAAATAAGTAAACAAAACTCAAAACAAGAAGCTGGATACTTGATGTCATCTAACACAACACCAAACAGGGCGCGGTAAGGATTCACTCCAATCTTAAAGCCCCCTGATAATAACATCAGCATCAAACTCCATAATGATTTGCTGGTAACCCCTCGCCTTGGCCTCCCGCAGCCCATATAGGATAGTAAGACCTTCTACTAGCGCTAACTGGTTACTCCACTATTCAAATGAAATTAAAAAATTATGGAGAGAGAAGGCTCGCGTGCGAGTCACGGAAGACAATACCCACAGAACTCCAATGAAAGGATGAAGAGATTGCGGCGTTCACACTAATCTTAGTATGCCGTGGAAGAGGTGTCAACTGAGAAGGTGGAGATGGCGTGGGTGATCCCTTTGATGAATGTGCCATCGCCTCCCAGCTCACAGTCCATGCCTTGAAAGCTTCCACCAGCCTGGTAAGGGTGTAGCACCTATGCTCGTGCACGACCTTGTTCTAATTCCACCAAAAAAAATGACCCAAAACCACAAAGAAGCTACCACATTGAGATAAACCAATAGGGAACCACTGAACTGAAATACAAATAAGTTTGGAGCACAAGGGATTTGAACATTCAGGCAATCCCCCACTTTAATAGCAAACGGCATGTGAGTAAAAGATGCGAGACGGACACTTCACCCATTTCACACACCGGGCATGAAGAGAGTACATCCATACCCCGTATTTGCAAATTGTCACGAGTGGTAGATCATTATTATTATTATTAAAAGCCCGAACCTACATTTAATTGACCATAGGTTTTATGGATTCTTAAAAGCACAAAAAGAAGCGAAAATAAAAAAAAATTGCCAGTATTAATATTAAACCATGGGTATCTATGAATTCTAAATGGACGTAACCATACTAATCATTTTTGTTTTTGCAAGTCCCAACCCGGAATTTGAAAGCGAATTAAGGTGAGTTGAAATTTGGGAATTAATTAAGGGTTCGACGTGGGGGTTTTGGAAGTTCGAGGGTGCAAGTACAATGGAACTCCATTTTTAATGGCTGCTTCTCACTGACACTATGTTATGGGCTTCGTGTTCCCCTTTTTTTCCTGTCTTTTTTTCTGCTCGCTTTGTCGCCCGGATTTCCTTTTCCTATGAACAATACTGAAACGTACTATTAATTTTATGCACAAAAATCTTATTAAATCATAACTTCGTCCCACTTATTCTTGTACGAACCAATGAAATTATATTAAAAAAATTTTAGTACATCTGTAACAACTCTTTTCGTATTCACTTCCCACGCTTGCGCAACTCAACTAAGGGGGAAAGTATGCTTTTAAGTCTTAAAATGTTTAACGCTTTACTTAATCAATCCTAAAACTCATCAATTTGTCAAACAAGTCATAAAACTCATAACTTTTAACTCTATTGTCTTAAAAGTTTCACATTTTGCCAAATCAGCCTTAAAACTTCTATTTTTAATGGAAAATGCTAAAGTGACAATTAGCATCATTATCTCTAATGACTAAATTAACACTTTTCCAATTTTAGTGATTTATTGCAAATTTTATCAAATTTTAGGGATTATTTTGAAATTTTAAAGATAATCAGAAGGTTAAACTATTTTTTTAAAAGCATAGGACTAAAATTGTAGATTTAAAAAAATTGGTACTATTGTTATTTTTCCAAATTTAGGTATGAATTAATTTAAAGTTTTAGTTATTAGAGATAACGACTCTAAATGCCACATCAATAATTTTGTCAAAAACAAAAGTTTTAGGATTGATATGTAAAACTTGAAATGTTAAGGACTAACAGGGTTTACGATTTAAAATTTTAGGACTTATTTGATAAATTAATAAGCTTTATTACTTATTTGATGAGATGTAAAAAATTCTAGAACTCAATGTGTACTTTTCCACAATCTTGGTTTTCTGATTTCCTGTCTAATGTTCTAAGTTGCTATTATGTAGATCTTCTTAGAACTAAGATATTCAAGTTTATATTTATTAAGTTTGAAGACAAATGATGACTTATGGAGACTGAAATCTCTGAGAGTCAACATTTGCCTTCAATCATAATATCTGTAAACCTACCTTGATCTTAGATGTATAGTCCAAATAGTCAAGTAAAGAATACTTTGGTTATCTAATTAAATCAGAAGGTATGATGTGCCCTTGAGAACACCTTTTTGGCCTGGTTACCTAGTGTCCTTTTTGAGATTATCCATGTGCGCTTATGACGTAAGGCTCTGTGCAATTCTTGGGCTATATCACCTTTGGCTTAGAAAACCAAAGTTTTCTCCTCTTGCCAAGATCAAAACCTATTTGGTATCAGAGCCATGTCTTAAACCAATACTCAGGAAGTTTGATTACTAAGAATTTCTTGTTGATCTCTTGAACCAATTTTCTCAATTATGCCTGGGACATCTACACCTTCAATCCCTCCTTCCACTTCTTTTCAAGCTTCTACTACCTCCCACCTTGATTCATTTTGCGAATTCAAATATTTGTCAGAAGAACATAAAGTCCCAATGATTGATCTTCCTTTGATCAATCCATACAAAACTTTTGTCAAGTTTACTCATTCCCTTGCCAAGACTATGAAGAATCTTGTTTCTCCATCATGGAAAGTTGTTAAAGAGTATGTCCAAGCTATGAAGTTTGATCAACATGCTCTCCCTGCCACCAGTAAAGAACAGGATGTTACTTTGGAGATTCCTTCACACTTTCCCCATCAATGGATTGCTGAAGGATTTACTCATCTTCATTTCGGTGTTGTTCGTCTTACACTCACTTATCATAGAAGAAAGAGATTACCAGTTACTGCTAGACTAGCTCTCTTCGATACTCGATATAAGAAATATAAACATGCTTGTATTGGTACAATGGAGACCACTCTTAATGTTGGTATAATCCTGATCACTTTCTTTCCAAATTTTTATATAGCTCTTCAAGATCCCCATCTACTTTCTACCTTAAAGATCCAACTTCAAATTACGGGAGCTGAACAAGTCTCATCCACATTAGTGGCTACTATTCACTTTCAGATGGTATATAGGGTCCAAAATCTTGCTGTTGATTTTACAATGCCTAATATGACAAATAATTCTATGCATCTTTCTATGGACATGACACATGTTCCAAACAAGACTTATGTGCCTCGGTAAATTCCTAGAAAAACGTTACAAAAACTTATCCTTGCTTATTGGATTACAAGTTATGAATCTCTCTATCAACAATCACAATCAGTCTAGTCTAAAAAACCTTTATTCTTAGACAAAGAAGAAGGGTAAACTGAAATCTTTTTTCAAAAGGAAGCAAATTCATCACAAGATGATGTCTTCTCTACTCCAACATTTATGAAAATGGTTTGGGAACCAGATCCTGAGATCCAAGTTCCTATTGAATCCTTTGCAGTTGATGGCTCCCCAATTTATCAGTTCATGAATGAAAATAGTCACAAATATTTTGATGTTTTTTATTGCTCTTATTGCTTGAAGTATCTTCATGATGATGAAGCTGATACAAAAAACAAAAGGAAATATTCTCAAAAGAATCTCCAACAAAGATGTGAAGTTGAAGATCTATCTGTAGAACTCCTTGGACAACTTTCTGGAAAATTTAACTATTATGTCTTATATTCCAGTAAGAAAGAAGTTTAGTTCTCTCAACATTCGCCTTTTGTTGATAAGTCATTTGAACTTCCACCCTCATCCTCTGAATTTAAGACGGTTGCCCATCCTTACTATAGCAAAGCTCTTAAGCAATTGAGAAGAGAATAACCTATTTCTACTACTTTTGAAGTCAACATGTTTGAAGTTAAAGACGAAGATTTTCATCCTCTCGAATTTGAATATCCTTTTTCTTCTACCAAGCATGATTGGAATATCCCTCAGCCAACAGTTATTGATTCAGAAGGTAGAAAGAAAGATGTATTTGCTGCTAAACAAGTTCTTAATTGACAATCTAAGAATATGGTTTCTCAAAATCATATTCTTAAAAGGATAAAGTAGAATCAAGTTCTCCTTGAAAAAAAGGTTGATCAAGAAATAGTTGATCCTTTGGTAAAATGTCAACAGAGGATTGACTATCTTCACAATGAAATTATGAATCTCATCTCCTAGCAAAAGAATTTCTTAGCCCAAGAAAGAGAAATTATCCATCTGAAGCAACAATTAAAGAATCTATAGGCCACACAACAACCAAAACTTCCATATCCATATTCGTCTCCTCTACCAACACTTAAGCTCATATTCTAACCTTTTAGCCCATTTGTCTCATCACCATCTTTTCCTAGTGATAATATATTTGTCACTCCACCATCCATTTACCAACCCTTTAACAAACAACCACAATCTAGGCCCAAGCCCATTCAGCCTTAAAAAACCCAAATAAAAGTTAAGCCAAAACCTAAACTTAAAGGCCCAACTATTCCAGAAGTTGAATCAAGACAAATCCCATCAAAACCTTCAAACCTTGCACTAAAGATCCATGAACCAACTCATCAAACTATGACCATTCAAGCTTATGAATCTGAAGATTCATTCTCTTCTTTAGAACTTGAAGTTTTTATGGCTCAACCAAAAGCATCTAAGACATCAAAGGTCTGAAATGATCCTTCTCCTCAAACTTCTCCTGAAGTACTACATCCACTTCTTCAAGAGGTACCTCCTGAAGAAATAAATGAGGATGTCCCATTCATAAATATTGTTCACACTTGGCATCTTCCATCTACATCTGTAAAGCTCACACTAGATGACATTCCTCCTCACATGTAGCATGATCGATTCTTGAATATGCATGCCTAGTGTTTAACCCAAATGCAAAAAGGCAGTACAATAAATGCAAAAGTCATTTAAGCCTTTATTGCTACAATGAAAGACACTATTAAACAATGGTATTTGTGACTTGGACAATATCGGCAGTTGTAACTTCAACAAATACAAACTATTGATATATTCATTCAAGTTCTCTATATAGAATTTTGTTGGAGACCAATCTTCTTTAATCGATACTGCTAGAGAAGAATACTTCAAGATGATATGTTGTTTTTACAATAGAAAGGATTTGGAGAAACACTTTGAAAGAATGATGAAGTGTTATTATCTATTTAACACTGGTTACGCCGATGACAACAACCTCATACAAGCTTATCTAAATTCAGTTCCTAAAACAATTGGACAAGAAGCTCTTCGGATTATTTAACAGAATGGAAAAACGCTGAATGATTTCATATTTGGAAAACTACACCAAACCTTGATGGCAGTATTACAGAAGTTGTGCAACACACATAATTTCTTCAAAGAATTCAGCCGATCACAAGGATTATTTGACAAAGTGTGCAAAAGGCAGGAGTTATCAATTAAATGCAAAGAGAAGCAAACTTGTCATTGCTCTCCAAAGAAGAAGCATCATAGAAAGAAATCTTCTTCATTTGTTGAAAAGCCTAAAAAATTTCACAAGAAAAGAAGAAGATTTTTTTTGTTACAAATGAAATATTGGAAAATTCAATAAATGCTTCATCTGTAGATAAAAAAGACATTTTGCAAAAAATTGTTCTTAGAAGAATTCCAAATCTAAGTCCAAGAAAGTCAACACAATCAGCAAGACCATTGGCATAGATCTTTTTCATGATGATATGGAATCCATCTTCTCTGAAAAAAAAAGATGAAATATCTATTTTGTTTGTGGTGGAAGCATATTCAACATAATCAGATTTAGAAACTAGATCAATTTTCACAACCCAATTATCTTATCCTATAGTTCTTGCTCGTCATGTTATTCCTCAAGCTAGAGTTAAAATTCTCATAAATAAGTATGCTAAACCCATCTTAGTAATCGCTCGTTTTGATACTGGTGTAACGCATACTATTATCAATCCAAAGCTTTTGCTAGATCATATGTAGCTTAAATGTAATGAACGGTTCAAAGTAGCAAATAAAATTTTTTATGTTGACAAGAACAGTAAACCAATCAGAATCTGTCGATCTCCTTTTAAGTATTTGGTCACTTTGTTTATGGATTCTAAGGACACAGAAAAGATATGATTTTGGGATTTGATCTAATTAAAAGACTATCTATCCAATGGATAGACATTGGTCTATGAATTAAGAAGTTTTTCTTGCCATGGGTATCAACTCCAACCTTACATGAAAAAGAAACTTTTATGGTTAATCATCATCAAGATTCTATTTTTCGATCTATTATGCAAATGATTATTGACCAATCCTATGCTAAGTCCCATGCTAAATTTGAAAAGAAACATCCTCGGCCATTATGGAAAAATCCCAAGTTTTTTATAGAACTTCCATTTAAGAAAATAAAGATGTTAACCCAACGGAGGCTACTTATTCGGGAATGACTCCTTAGGAAAAAGAAATGGCAATCTCAGAGCTAAGAGATTTGAAATCACAAGGTTTGATTGAATCAACAACCTTAGCATAGGCATGTTAGGCTTTTTATATGAATATGCATTTAGAACAAGTCAGACAGAAGCCAAGGCTGGTTATAGATTACAAGCCTCCCAATGAATTTCTGGTTAATGTAAACTTTCCTCTACCCAGAAAAATACCATTTTTGCCAATCTCACTAATACCAAAATTTTCTCCAAGTTTGATCTTAAGTCTGGATTTTTGTAGCTCAACATTTACCCTCTGGATAAATACAAAATAGCTTTTTGTATCCTGGACTATCATTACCAATGGACGATGATGCCATTTGGCCTAAAAACAACCCTTTTGCTTTTCCAAAAGGCCATGATCCAAATCTTTGAGCCAATACTCCCTTCAGCCTTGATTTACATTGATGATATCCTGTTTTTCTCTTCTTGTTCAGGAATGCATGTTAAATTATTAAATCAGTTCACTGAGATTGTTAAGCAGAATGGAGTTATGTTATCAAAGTCAAAGATGGTTATTACTCAGACAACAATTAAATTTCTTGGTGTTCAAATCAAGGATAGCAAATACCATCTACAACCTCATGTAGTGACAAAGATCTTGAATGTCCCAGAAGATAACCTGACAAAAAACCAAGTGTAAAAAATCTTAGGCCTTGTGAATTATATCCGTGAATTTGTCCCGCACTTGTTAGAAATTTTGCAATCTTTACACGTGTTTATTAAGAAATTAGCTCCACCATGGTCTTCCCTATACTCTTAGGCAATAATTCAGTTAAAGAAGTTGATCCATTCATTACCTCCTTTAAAGATTCCTGACAAAGGAAAAAAAATTCCACAGATGGATGCCTTTGATGAATTCTGGGGTGCGGTCCTCCTCGAAGAAATTAATGGAGAAAGACACATGTGTGCATACAACAATGGAAAATTCAATGAAAGTGAAAAGCACTATGACTCAATGTACAAGGAAGTATTAGCTGTCAAAAAAGGAATTCAAAAATTTCAATTTCATCTAGTCAGATACCACTTCCTTGTTAAAATGGATATGTCAGCTTTTCCCAAAATGCTGAATTTCTGGCAAAAGCAGCTTCCTAATGCTCAATTACTCAGATGGTAACAATGGTTTGTCCAATTCTCTTTTAATGTTCGACATATAAAAGGAACCTCAAATGTATTGGCAAACATCCTCAACAGACATCTAAAACTTCAATCTCCCTTTAAGCCTCCCAAGCCCCCTAAAACAAAGCATTGAAATGGCCTCTTCTTCTTCTGCCTTTTACCCTCTTGTTTTTGACAAAAAAAACCAACCTACCTAGAGACATTGAAAGGTATGAACACCAATTATTTACTTTCCCTTAACATCACTGAGTCTCCCATTATCACTGTGCTTTAATTGAAGCTTTTGATTTTGATAATTGTCCTGTCAAACCAGTTGGGATTCATCCCCATTATCCTTTTGCCCATTTGTTCTATATCCTTGATGTTTTCAAATTTTCTCCATTGGCCTTATGTTTTTTATGGTATCTCTATTTCATCTATATCATAGGAATAATTTTCAATATTCCTCAGCTTTACCAACTTCTTACCTTTTGTAAAATTTTTTAGAGTGATTTCAAGTCCTCAAAACTCTTTATGTTTTTTACTTTGTTTGATTCCCTGTCTAAATGGGTCTAAGCTCTAAAAAATTCTTATCATGATTTAAATCCATCTATTCCCAAACATTGTCTTAATCTCTAGTTGTTAAATATTACTCCACTCAATTCTAATTTACTTTATGGGACAGTTCATGTCATATATTTCTTCCACTGTCCTATCACCTTTACCAAATCATGTGAGAATCTTCGATTTACTCCTAGTCCAATTTACTATCATTATTAGAATCTGGACTTTAATCTTACTCGCCTACCATGGGAATGACCCAATGACTACAGATAATTCTTTGAGAAAGCTTATCAGTATAACTATACTACTTTCTCTTTGGAAGTCTGGCCTCATGTCAGTCCTTACTGGCTTTCCTACTCGGTTGATTATTAGGAAATGATTCATGACGCTATCCAGAATTTCAAAGACCTCCTTCAAGCCAAGAAAGTAAAAGAAAGAGCAGAAAAGACACTCAAGCGTATTGCTTGTCCAACTCATTTTTTTTCTCAGAATGATACTTTTATAGAAGAGCCACATTTGATGCAAAAAAGAAAAGAATATATTTCCCTAAATTGTGACTGTCAAGAAATGAAATGCATCCACTAGCACATGCTTAATGACCCCACTTTCTGATGTGACAACCTTGATAAGTCTTCATCAACTTCTTCAAGCTACAATTCCGAAGACTACCATATGAACCTCAATTGTGGAAATTCTCCATATTTGTCTATTTCGGAATTAGTGGCAGTCTCTGTAAACTTTATTTAAAGTATGGTGTGATATGTTTTAGTGTGGAGTGATGTAAACACTTATGTAAGATAATTTGTTTGTATTTGGTTCTTTTCCTCTATATAAGGAAGGTATCTACTTGGTGTAAGATTATCAAACTTTGAATAAAAAGCTTTATAAGACTTCAAATCTATGGCTTTCTAAATTTCTTGGTAAGAGAGTGAAGCAGAGCTCTTAGTTTTCCGACTTCCTGCCTGATGTTCTAAGTTGCCACTATGTGGATCCTCTTAGAACTAAGATCTTGAAGTTTATATTTGCTAATCTTGAAGACAAATTGTGACTTACAGAGAATGAAATCTTTGAGAGTCAACATTTGCCTTCAATCCTAATATTTCTAAACCTGCCTTGATCCTAGATGTACAGTCTGAATAGTCAAGTAAATAATACTTTAGCTTTCTAATTAAATCAAAAAGTGTGGTAGGCCCAAGCCCATTTAGCCTAAAAAAACCTAACTAGAAGTTAAGCTAGAGCCTAAACTTAAAGTCCCAGTTATTTTAGAAGTAGGCAAATGTTAACTTTTAGAGATTTCATTATTTGTAAGTCACCATTTGTCTTTAAAATGGGTTTTGATCCATGCAAGAATAGAAGACTTTAGTTTTCTAAGCCAAAGGTGATATAGCCCGAGAATCACACAGAGCCTTAAGCCATAAGCCCACACGGATAATCTCAAAAGGGGCACTAGACAACCAAGCCAAAAAAATGTTCTCAAGGGCATACCACACCTTTTGATTTAATTAGAAATCCAAAGTATTCTTTACTTGACTATTCGGACTATACATCTAGGATCAAGGTGGGCTTACAAATATTAGGATTGAAGGAAAATATTGACTCTCAGAGATTTCATTCTTTGTAAGTCACCATTTGTTTTCAAGCTTAATAAATATAAATTTGAAGATATTAGTTATAAGAGGATCCACATAGTGGCAACTTAGAACATTAGGCAGGAAGTAAGAAAACGGAGAACTCTACTTCAATCTCTTACAAAAAAAATTAGAAAGCCATGGATTTGAATTCTTATAAAGCTTTCAATTCAAACTTCGATAATCTTACACCAAGTAGAGACCTTCTTAATATAGAAGAAAAGAACCAAATACAAACAAACTATCTTACATAAGTGCTTACATTACTCCACACTAAAACATATCACATCATACTTCACACTAGGAAGTAGGGTCATTAAGCATGTGCCAGTGGATGCATTTCATTTCTTGACAGTCACAGTCTTGAGAAATATATATATATATATATATGTATATATATATATATATATATATTTACGTTAAAGGTGGCTCTTCCATAAAAGTATCATTCTGGGAAGGAGAAGAAGCTAGACAAGTAATAAGCTTGAGTGTCTTTTCTGCTATTTCTTTTGCTTTCCTAGCTCGACGGAGGTTTTTGAAATGCTGGATAGCATTATGAATCATCTCATGATAATCAACCGGGTAGGAGGGCCAGTAGGGACTATCATGAGGCTAGACTTCTAAAGAGAAAGTAGTATAGTTATATTGATAAGCTTTTTCAAGGAATTGTCTATAGTCATTGGGTCGTTGCCATGCTAGACAAGCAAGATTAAAGTCCAGATTCCTATAATGATAACAAATTGGACTGAGAGTAAAGCAACAATTCCCACATGATTTAATAAATGTGATGGGTCGATGGAAGAAATATATGACATGAATTGTCCCATAAAGTAAATTAGAATTTCGTGGAGCAATATTTGACAGTTGGAGATTAAGACGATGTTTGGGAATAGATGGATTCAAATCATGATAAGAATTTTTTAGAGCTTGAATCCATCATATAGGGAATCAAACTAAGTAAAAAATATAAAAAGTTCTGAGGACTTGAAATTACTATGAAAATTTTTACAAAAAGTAAGAAGTTGGTAAAGCTGAGGAATATTGAAATTTATTCCTATGGTGTGCATGGAACAGAGATACCAGAAAAAAGCATAAGGCTAAGGGAGGAAATTTGAAAACATCAGGGAAACAGATGGGCAAAAATGATAGTGTAGATGAATCCCAACTGGTTTGATAGGACAGTTATAAAAACCAAAAGCTTTAATTAAATCATAGTGATAATGGAAGACTCAGTGATGTTGAGAGAAAGTAAATGAATGGTGTTCATACGTTTCAACGTTTCTAGGCAGGTTAGTTTTTTTTTCAAAAATAAGAAGGTAAGAGGAGAGATAAAAAGGCCATTTCAGTGCTTTGTTTTAGGAGGCTTGGGAGGTTTTGAGGGAGATTGGAGTTTTAGAGGTCTGCTGAGGATGTCTTCCAATGCATTTGAGGTTCCTTTTATATACCAAACATTATAAGAGAATTGGGTAAACCATTATTGCCATATGAGTAGCTGAGCATTAAGAAGCCGCTGTTGCCAAAAATTCAGCATTTTGGGAAAAGATGGCATATCCATTTCAGCAAGGAAGTAGTATTCGACTATATGAAATTGAAATTTTTCAATTCCTTTTTTGACGGCCAATACTTCATTGTACATTGAGTGGTAGTGATTTTGAATTTCCTTGAATTCTCTACTGTTGTATGCACACATGTGTCTTTCTCCTCGTTTGTCTGTAGGATTCTTTTTTCTTTGTCAGGAATCTTTAAAGGAGGTAATGACAAGTGCGGGACAAATTAACAAAAATAATTCATGAGGATTAAGAATTTCTGCACTTATTTTTTCGTCAGATTAACATGTGGGAAATCCAAGATCTTTGTTGCTATGTGAGGTTATGGATGGTATTTGCTATCCTTGATTTGAACATTGAGAAATTCAATTGTTGTCTGAGCAATAACCAATTTTTTACTTTGATAGCATAACTCTGTTCTACTTAACAATCTCAGCAAACTAATTTAATAATTTAACATGTGTTCCTGCACAAGGAGAGAAAAGCAGGATATCATCAATGTAAATCAGGGCTAAAGGGAGTACTGGCTCAAAGATTTGGATCATGGGCTTTTGGAAAAGTGAATGGGCTGTTTTTAGGCCAAATGGCATCATCGTCCATTGGTAATGATAGTCCGAGATACAAAAAACTGTTTTATATTTATTTAGAAGGTGAATGCTGAGCTACCAAAATCCAGTTTTAAGATCAAACTTGGAGAAAATTTTGGTATTGGTGAAATTGGCAAAAAAGGTATTTTTTCTAGGCGGAGGAAACTTTACATTAGCCAAAAATTCATTGAAAGGCTTGTAATCAATGACCAGCCTTGGCTTCTTTCTGACTTGTTCTGAATGCTTATTCACATAAAAAGCTTGACATGCCCAAGATAAGGTTGTTGATTCATTTAACCTTTGTGATTTCAAATCTCTTAGCCCTGAGATTGCCATTTGTTTCTCCTGAGGCGTCATTCTTGAATAAGTTGCCTTTATGGGGTTAACATCTCCGCTCCTCTTAAATGGAAGTTCTATAAAGAACTTGGGATTTTTCAATAATGGCTGAGGATGTTTCTTTTCAAATTTAGCATGAGAATTAGCATAGGATTGGTCAATAATCATTTGCATAATAGATCCAAAGATGTAATCTTGATGATGATTAACTGTAAGAGTTTCTCTTTCATATAAGGTTGGAGCTGATACCCATGGCAGGAAAAATTATTTAATTTGTAGGCCAGTGTTTGTCAAATGGATAAGGAGTTTCTTAATCAGATCAAATCCCCAAATCATATCTTTTCCATGTCCTGAGAATCCATAAATAGGAGTGACCAAATACTTCGAAGGAGAGACAAATTCTGATTGGTTTACTGATCTTGTCAACATAAAAAATTCCATTTGTTGCTTTGAACCGTTCATTGTATTTAAGCCATATATGATCTGGCAAAAGCTTTAGATTGATAATAGTATGCATTGCGCCAGTATAAAAAAGAACAACTATGGGATGGGTTTAGCATACCTATCTTTGAGAATTGTGACTCTAGCTTGATGAATAACTTGAGCAGAAAGAACCAAATGATCAGATTATTGGATTGTGAAAATTGATCCAGTTTCTTAATTTGATTATGATGAATATGCTTCCACCGTAAACAAAGAAAATGTTTCATCTTCTATTTCTGAGAAAATGGATTGCATATCATCATAGGAAATATCAGTGTTAGTGGTCTTGCTGATTATGTTGACCATTTTGGACTTAGATTTGGAATTCTTCTAAGGACCATTTTTTTGAAAAATGTCCTTTTTGTCTGCAGATAAAACATTTCTTGAATTTTTCACGATTCCATTAGTAACAAAAAAATCTTATTCTTTTCTTGTGAAAATTTTGAGGCTTTTTTGAAAATGAAAAAGATTTCCTTCTGTGGTTCTTATTATTTGCGAAGCAATGACAAGTTTGCTTGTCCTTGCATTTAATTAATTACTCCAGCTTTTTGCACACTTTGTCAAATAATCCTTGTAATTGGCTCTTTGAAGAAAGTATGTGTATTGCGCAACTTCTGGAATGCCGCCATCAAGGTTTGGTGCAGTCTTCCAAACGTGAAGTCATTCAGCATTTTGCCATTCTGCTGAATAATCCAAAGAGTTTCTTGTCCAATTGTTTTAGGAACTGAATTTAGATAAGCTTGTTTGAGGTTGTTATCATCAACGTAGCCAATGCTAAGCAGATAATAACACTTCATCATTCTTTCAAAGTGTTTCTCCAAATCATTTTGTTGTAAGAACAACATCTTATCTTGAAGTATTCTTTTCTAGCAGTATCATTCAAAGAAGATTGGTCTACAAGAAATTTTGTATAGAGAACTATAATGAATATATCAATAGTCTGTACTTGTTGAAGTTATAACTGTCGATATTGTCCAAGTCGCAAGTACCATTGTTTAATAGTGCCTGTCATTGCAACAGTAAAAGCTAAAATGACTTTTGCATCTGTTGCACCATTTTTTTGCATATGGGTTAAACACCAAACATGTATCTCTAAGAATCTATCATGCCACATGTGAGGAGTAATGTCATTTAGTGTGAGTTTTACGGATGTAAATGGAGGATGCCAAGTATGGGTAGTGTTTATGAATGGGACATCCTCATTCATTTCTTCAAGAGGCATATCTTGAGGAGGTGGATGTGGTGCTTTACGAGGAGTCTGAGGAAGAGGATCATTTTGGACCTTATATCTCACAAATGTTTTTGGTTGAGCCATAAAAACTTCATGTTTGGAAGAAGAAGATGAATCTTTAGATTTATAAGCTTGGTCATCTTAAGAAGAAGTAGAAGAATTTGACTCATCAACCCAAGAGGATTCTATTTGGGCCATATGGATTTGTTGGTCTAAAAGGGAGGTAATTGGGTTGGCTTGAATGGTCATAGTTTGGTGAGTTGGTTCATGGATCTTTAGTATAGGGTTTGAAGGTTTTGATGGGATTTATCTTGATTCAGCTTATGGAATAGTTGAGCCTTTAAGTTTAGGTTCTAACTTAACTTCTGGTTGGGTTTTTTGAGGCTGAATGGGCTTGCACCTAGATTGTGGTTGTCAGTTAAAGGGTTGGTAAATGGATGGTCGAATGACAACTATATTATCACTAGGAAAAGATGGTGATGAGACAAATGGGCTAAATGGTTGGAATATGAGCTGAAGTGTTGGCAGAGGCAGCGAATATGGATTTGGAAGTTTTGGTTGTTGTGTGGCCTGCAGATGCTTTAATTGTTGCTTCAGATGGATAATTTCTCTTTGTTGGGCTGAGAAATTATTTTGCTAGGAGGTGAGATTTATAATATTATTGTGAAGATAGTCAATCTTATGTTGACACTTTGCCAATGATCAACTATTTCTTGATCAACCTTTTTTTCAAGGTGAACTTGATTATGCTTCATCCTTTTAAGAATATGATTTTGAAAAACCATATTCTTAGATTCCTAATTGAGAACCTGTTCAGCAATAGATGTATCTTTATTTTTACCTTCTGAATAAATAGTTGTTGGCTGAGGGATCTTCCAACTATGCTTGGTAGAAGAATAAGGATCTTCAAATTTGAGAAGAGGAAAATATTCTTCTTTAACTTCAAACATGTTGACTTCAAAAGTAGTAGAAATAGGTTGTTATTTTCTCAATTGCTTAATAGCTTTGCTATAGTAAGGATGGGCATCCATCTTAAATTCAGAGGACGGGGGTGGCAGTTCAAATGACTTATCAACAGAAGGCGGATGTTGAAAGGACTAAACTTCTTTCTTATTAGAATATAAGACATAATAGTCAAATTTTCCAGAAGGTTGTCCAAGGAGTCGTACAGATGGCTCTCCAACTTCATATCTTTGTTTGAGATTCTTTTGAGAAGATTTATTTTTATTTTTATTTTTTGTATTAGCTTCATCATCATGGAGATACTTTAAGCAATCAGAGCAATCGCAAACATCAAAATATTTGTGACCATTTTCATTCATGAACTAATAAATTAGGGAGCCATTAGCTGTGAAGGATTAAATAGGAACTCAAATCTCAGGATCTGGTTCCTAAACCGTTGTCATGATTGTTGGAGTAGAGAAGGCATCATCTTGTGATGAATTTGCTTCATTTTGAAAAAAATTTCAGTTTTCCCTTTTTCTCTATTTAAGAGTAGAGGTTTCTTAGGCTGGACTGGTTGTAATTATTGATGGAAAGATTCATAACTTGTAATCTCAAAAGCAAGGATAATTTTTTGTAACTCTTCTCTAGGAATTTGCTGAGGTACATAAGTCTCATTTGGAACATCTGACGTGTCCAAAAAAAGATACAGAGCATCATTTGTCATGTTAGGCATCACAAAATCAAGAGCATG
This sequence comes from Aquilaria yunnanensis, assembly GCA_039654915.1. Classification (NCBI taxonomy): domain Eukaryota; kingdom Viridiplantae; phylum Streptophyta; class Magnoliopsida; order Malvales; family Thymelaeaceae; genus Aquilaria; species Aquilaria yunnanensis. The sequence continues at coordinate 41,233,721 of CM077599.1, read as the reverse complement.
ATTTTGGACCCTATGTGCCATCTGATAGTGAAGAGTAGCTGCCAATATGGATAAGACTTGTTTAGCTCTAGTAATTTGAAGTTGGATCATTAAGGTAGAAAGTTGATGGGGATCTTTAAGAGGCATACAAAAATTTGGAAAGAAAGTGATCAGGATTGTACTGGTATTAAGAGTGGTCTCCACTATACCAATACAAGCATGTTTAGATTTTTTTTAAGGAGTATTGAGCAGAGCTCGTTTGGCAGTAACTTGTAATTTCTTTCTTCCATGATAAGTGAATGCAAGGCGAATAACACCAAAATGGAGATGAGTAAATCATTTAGTAATCCATTGATGAGGAAAGTATGAAGGAATCTCCAAAGTAACATATTGTTCTTTATTGGTGACAGGGAGAGCATGTTGACCAAACTTCGTAGCTTGGACATACTCTTTAACAGCTTTCCAAGATGGAGAAAAAAAATTCTTCATAGTCTTGGCAAAGGAATAAGTAGGCTTAAAAAAAGCTTTATATGGATTGATCAAAGGAAGATCAGTCAGTGGGACTTTATTTTTTAATGCACAAAGTGAATCAAGGTGGGAGGTAGTGGAAGATTGAAAACAGGTGGAAGGAGTGATTAAGGGTGTAGATGTTCCAGACATGGTTGAGAGAATTGGTTCAAGAGATCAGCAAGAAATTCTTAGTAATCAAACTTCCTAAGTATTGGTTTAAGATATGACTATGATTCCAAATGGATTTCGATCCAGGCAAGAGAAAAAGACTTTGGTTTTGAGGCCACGTTGGCTATTTCATTCTTTTATGAGTTATGCCGAGGTGAATTGGTGAATTATACTTCTGGCCTTACGATTGGTGGAAATTGCATTTTTACTATGTAATTGACAAAATCACACCCCACATCTTTATCTTAAATATCAATAGCCAACATTAGAAGAAAAAAAAGTTTTAGAATAAATCACACATTTCCTCTTAAATGTGGTCAGAGTTACATACTAAGTTTTAGCATGAATTATACTTTTTCCTCAAGTTTGGGCAAAACTATATTCTTCTATAATAAATTATAGTTTTTCCTAGTTAGAGTTACATGGTACATAAGTTTTGCATTTTTTCAATTTACCATGTACTGAACAACAGTATAATATGATATTTCATAGTAATTTGTATACCAATACTTGTTTCATATACATTTATTTTTAATTTACAGTGGTACATAGGTTAGAAAAAAATATATTTCTTTTCTTATTTAATTTGAAAGCATATAATCAGTTTAGAAAAAAATATATTTCTTTTCTTATTTAATTTGAAAGCATATAATCAGTGTACCATGCACAAATATATAAAATGGAAAAATAGAATTGATACACTTTTTTTTTTCTGAACAATATTTTCTTTAGTCTATATATTCACTTTTTTATATGTTTTCTTACAAAAAATATTGTCTTTCATATATATTTTATTTATATTAGGTAACAAATTATACTAATATTCTTCATCTTAAAATAACACACACACACACACATATACATACATGTATATAATGGAACACAATATGATATATTTATAATTTATAAGGTTATCTAGTAGAAATGTTATTATGCTTTTTCTCGAGTCAGGGCCAGGTTGGCTATACCATTCTTTATTTGAATAAGTTTTAGGATGAATTAAGTGGCTCTTTTCACATATGGTAACTGTTGAAGCCATTAGACTTAACTAGCTTCAGTATTTTGAAGAAATCCCCCCAATCTATATACTTGCATATGTACTTGACTCGTATGTGAAGTTAACAGGCACACTTAAGTTACTTGAGGCTTATTATCACGGTTTTTTTAAGCATGACCCAAGTTCATGTGTTAGCTATTTTTTGTTACTGTTGATGTCCATTTGTGTGAGATACACAAGTTGTATTCTGTCTGCCATTCAGATAAGGTAATATCTACAATGCCTTAGACATATTGATGCAAACCCCAATGGTATAAAGACCATGAAATGCGCCCAAGATGTTATTCAAGCTCCACAAGACATCAAAAAGACTAGGTTTGAAACCCCCACCCCTAATCAACCTGTGATTAGAAACAAGAAGTATAGAACTCCAAGAACACAAGCACACTTGTGCACCAAGGCAGTCTGCCAAGAACCAAAGAGAAACTTCTCCAAAGTAGCAATATAATTTCGGAAAAAATCTGTGTGTTTACATCTAGAATATGTGCCTTTATATAGGCCTAAACTAGGGTAAAAACATAGCAAAAATTCGCAGCCCAAGTCACCTAGGAAACCTAGTTACAAAGGACTCAGGAAAACCTAGTCAAACTAGGACTCCTAAACCTTTCTAACCTTGTTTAGTGTATGTAGCGTATGCAACTTGTCCTAACCGACCTGAATTAATTCCATAGCCTAAATAAAATCCTAAATAATGTAAATAAATAGGAATTGGATGAAAATAAAATGCAAATACAAGATTAAACCCAAAAACCCCCAAATAGCCTTCTCGGGTGCATTTTTGGGCACTTTAGGGTTCTCACTTGTATCTTCAGCTCCAAGCTTGAATATTTGAGTTCCAAGGGCATGAATCTTCCTCTTAGATGTTGGAAAGAGGTCTTGAAAAGTTATAGCTAAAAAATCCAGCTTGTAGACACAAAATGCAACAAGAACACTTAAGGGGGCTCAAATGGTGCACTTTGAGTGGTGTCCTTGCTTTGTGACTTGTCTAAGCACTCTAGAACTGAGTACCAAGCATGTCCATCATATCCATATGGTGTCTTGAAAGTTCCAGCAGCTCCTTGTGAAGTCCCATGTCCATTCTCCATGAAGAAGCTTGAAACAAAGGCTTGTAGTGCACTTGAGAGTTCCTTAGCTTTCTTCCTTGTCATTGGTCCACTAGAAACCTTCAATGGGTCCTTGCCTTCCTTGAGTGTGCCTTGCTTGATCATATCACATATGGTGCTTCATCTTCGACCTTATTGTCACAACTCAACCCCGCCCTCCAAATCCTAAAACATCCTTGACCGACCCCCTTACGTATAGCTAAATGTTGTAAACACGAGATAGGAAGGATTTTACCTAGAGTCAAGTCCTAGCTACCCACTAACAATGTTAGGTTACAAAGGGATTAATGCTAATTTCAAATCTAAACTAAGTGAATCCTAAGCACTAAATGAATGCAACTATCACAAGTGAAAATAAAGTCCCCAAAAGGGAATAAGCTAACTAGAACTAGCTAATTTAACTATATTGAAAGTGATTTAATTATGGAGGTTATCTCCCTATGATTTCAGTATTTTACTTGTTAGCTAAGTCAAATGAAGTTTCAAGGGTACCAACTTCCTTTATGGTGTGAGGATTCAACCATTAAAACTTTGTTTCTCAAGACCAAGTTTTGCTCACCTAAGATTAATTATGACATTTTTCAATCTCATACATTAATCTAAGATAGATTAAGACCTAACCTCAACTTAATCACCCAATCGGTTCTTAGATTACCTCTAATCTATAATACCCATCATGCTTTTTTCTTCATTTCCACCTCTTATATTTCTTTTTCAAGAATCAAGTAAGATTGTGAGTTATGTGTAGTGGCCAATCAATACACATCTATTAAGCTCAAGACTAGGTAACACAAGAAAATCGATACCCATAAAAACCTCAAATGAACATTAGAGAACAAGTATCAAGAGTTTCATCTTAGAGAGATAAAAATCTACTCCATGTCCAACATACCCATGAACAACTTTTGAAGATTCAAACCAAGCATAAAGAAAAAAATACATGAAAAGAGAAGGAAAGACAGAACCAAAGGGAACTGGTAGAAGTCCAAGTGATCCTTAGCCTCCAAGAAGCCTTCTAGCCTTTCACACAAACTCCCACACTAGTATCCAATGGTGGCTCCCAAAAGAAGATGAGAATAAGAGTATGGTCGATGAATGAAAAACAAAACCCTTCTTGGAGAAGTTGTTGTCCAAATTCTTTATAAAACATTGTTTTATGCTTCACTTAACTTAAGAGATAGAATCCTCTAGCTAATGGAGAGCTTAAATTCAAAAATGAAGTAGGGGACCACAAAGATCCAAAAACCGTTGTAACACATTGCCAAAACAGGGGAAATAGAGGCACCGCTTCGCCACAGTGTCGAACAGTGGCGCTGCGTCACTGGTGGCAGCAAAAATTGGCAAGGAGTTGACAATGTTGGTGATGTGTCCTCAATGTTGGCAACACGTCACCACAAGCTTCTTCCCATTTTGACCCGTGCACTACCAACTTTTGTTTTGCTTGATCCCGCTTCATTTTGACACATCCACAATGTTCTCCAACCTGTATAATGAAGGAACAAAGCAAGAAATACTAAAAAAGGTAGCACAAAATGATAGAAATTGACAATCAAAGTTGCCAAGAGTCAAGTGATGTTGAGATATTGGAGTGGTGGAAAACCAAAAGGGATAGTTTTCTCAAACTGTCAATCATTGCTTAAGAGATTCTAGTTGTACCAGTCTCAACCATCATTTTTGAGTTTGCTTTTAATGCAGGTAAACAAGTGATATCCGAGAAACAACAAGGCTGACACCTAGGCCAATCAAGGTTTATATTTGCAATAGTCATTAAGGTCTTGCTCAAATACAAAAGCAAGACTAAAAAAATTTTGATGATAAAGTAGTTTTCAATGATAAGACATGATTGCTTATCTTTGTTTCTCCTTTACAATTTTAGTTTATATTTAATCTGAATATAATGGCCTCTTTACACCTAAGACTTTGTGCAACTCTAATAAATGGTTCACATGCACCAAATCCGAACCAAAAAGTTAGAATGGGGAAAGAAGGGTTAAGAAAGATAGAAAGATAGATAGGATAGAAGAAATTGAGAAGAGAACTAAAAGTAGAAAAGAAAATAAAGTCCTAAAGTGTCAAGAAGTTTATAATGAGCAAAAGAGCATAGATATGCAAAAGCAATCTTTATTTCTTGATAATTTGCATGAAACTTGCATATAAAAGGTTATTGTTATATAAATCTAAGGCATATATGCTGAAACACTAAGCATAAAAGAACTAGAAGTCCTAAAACTATAAAGGAATAAGTTTTGTTTGGACTAGGACATTCAAACACTCAAATAACACTAATATGTGTGCAAACCATGTCCTCATGCTAAAACATGTGCAAAATTCATCCCTTAGCCTACAACTATGTAGATTACGATGAAATAATGTATAAAACTAGAAGCAACACATGAAATCAAGCAAAGAGCCAGTAAAGGTCTGGTTGGGGCTGCTGGGTGTACCCCTTATGTGTGCATGGCTGCTCTTATGGTCCAAGGGTGTGCATGAGGATTCTAGTGCTTTGAGCCTAAAAAAAATGAACAAATGTCTCAAAATACATCCCATTTGACACATTCATCAAATTTCCATTCTTGTTTGCTTGATCTTTCAGGAAATGATCCATAATCAGCCCACTGAGTACATCATGCATCTCTTTTGCTTTCCTTCTTGTAATAGGTCTAGAATTGATCACTAAAGGATCCTTGGATGTTCTTGAAGCTCCATTGTCCATGCTTGTTGGGTGTCCATTATCCTTTCTTTCCTTAAAAGGATTTGTCCTCGAACCAAAGCCTACATCAAACAAAGACAAATTAGGCACATTGAAAGTATCACTAATGTTATGCTCACCTTGTAAATCAAGTTTGTATGCATTGTTATTACTATTTTCCACCACTTTGAAAGGTCCATATCCTCTTAGTTGAAGCTTGGAATGTCTTTGAGCTGGGAACCTCTTTTCCTCATATGAACCCAAACCCAATCTCCAAGTTCAAATGACACTTTCTTGCATCCCTCGTTGGCTTGATTCGCATATTGTTGCACCTTCTTTTTAATTTGCAACTTCACTTTCTCATGCAAAGCTTTGATCAAGTTAGCCTTCTTAGCACCTTTTAAACTAGAAAATTCACTAGTACGCATAGGTATTAAATCGATAACGGTTAATGGGTTAAAGCCATAACAACCTCAAATGGTGAATATCCAATAGTCTTCTATTATATGCAAACTCTACATGTGATAAATAGTCCTCTTAAGATTTTAAGTTCTTTTGATAATGGCCGTAAGAATTGTAGTCTTATAACTTTTGTAACTTTTCTAAGTAAGTTCTATATATTCATGATTTTCTGTTTGAGTCTTATATCTTAAAAAACGTGATCTCTGTTAGTCCTATATCCAGAAAACTTAACAGAAATCCTATGTGGCATATAACAAACGTTAAAAACAAGGAAGAAATATCAAAATTAGTCATTTAACTTTGTAACTTTTTTAATTAGGTCACTAGGTCCTTATTTTCTCAGAATTCACCTATAGATTTAGAAGAAACCTAGAACTGTCTAAATCTAATTGAAATGTGCAAGTTGGGTTATTGCTTTTGTGCCTGGAATTAAAAAAAAATGTTCAAAATAAAACATCTATTCTTCTTCTTCTTCTTCTTCTTCTTTTCCTAAATAAACTATTATATTTTCTATGGTTTGAGGCCATTAATCACCATTATGAAAATGGAATATACCATGAGAATAGGGATATTATGTCACTTGAGCCATTTAAAAACTAACACTTTACCTACTTAACAATCACTTGAAGAAATTTTTTTAAAAATTAATTAATATTTACAAGTTATCCTACTTAAAAATAAAATTTTTAAAAAATATTTTAAATAATATTATTTGAGCTTATTAAATTATAGAATTTCAATTGATATACAAGTCAAATGAAAAATTAAAAATATTAATCAATAATAGTGTATTAAATAGCTCATTACTTAATATTTCACAGCCATTTTTGTAATATTTTATTGTATACATATTTCATTGTACTTTCTAGATTCGATGACAAGAAAATATAATCTTTTTCATATTAATTATTCATGCATTTATAGAAGATTGAAAGAATAAACTAAAAATTTTTACAAAATGAGCCATAAGTATACTACAAAAAGGATATTTATATTGGCAATAATAATGTAATGATGATGATTTCACTGATGATGAGAAAAAATGGATTTATTAACTAAAGAATATATAGATAAATAGGAAGATTAATTAATTAAAAAATTGTAAGGCAGTATAATTACGCCATTGACATCTGGATAGGGATAGAGGTCATTTAGCTTCATCTTTCTCGCCGGAACATGATCTGTTGGTTGCTTGGTGGGATGTTTTTATTCTACTTCCAACTGAAAATTCTTCATTTCCAAAAGCTTTGTACGTTTTTAATTTTTGGATCATCATTAATGTTAACTTAAAATTATGCATTTTTCGATTGAAAAGTTTGAAAATTATTCCTTGTTCTTCATTCTTGGGAGGAAAGGAAAGAGAAAATGCAGTGGGTTTATGCTTGAAGGATAACGGTAGCAGAAGAGAGTATTTAGGTTCTGGGGGTGAGTTGAGAGAAAATAAGAACCTTGTGACTTAATTAGAAAAGTTAAAAAGTTAGATGTCAAATTTTGGTTTTTCTCTTTGTTTTTAACATTTGTTATTTACCACATAGGATTTTCGTCAAGTTTTCCAGCTATATGACTAACAGAGATCACTTTTTTTAAGATATAGGAGTCAAATTGAAAGTCGTGAAGATATACGACTTGTTTAGAAAATTTGTGAAAATTATAGGACTTTTTTTTTACCGTTCCCCCAATTTGGCTATATGCTTGTGAATGACAACTTGTAGAGAACATCAATTTCATACCTAACTTGTTTTACAAAGTCCTCCAAAAGTGGCTTAAGAACTTTGTATCTCGTTCAGAAACAATGGTCTTTGGCACTTTATGCAAACACACCACTTATCTAAAGAATAAATCTACAATGTGTATGCCATCATCCGTTTTATGATGAGGAAAAAAGTGTGCCATCTTTAAAAACCTGTCCACAATCACAAAGATAAAGTCTCTTTCAATCTTTGTTCTAGGAAGTTCTACAGTAAAGTCCATATAAATGGCAGTCCAAGGATATGAAGGAATAGACAAAGAAAAATCTTTGTTCTAGGAAGTTTTACAGTAAAGTCCATATAAATGCCAATCTAAGGATATGAAGGAATAGACAAAGAAGTATATAAACCATGTGGATTTTACCTAGATTCAGCCTTTTTGCAAGCAATGTAATGCTTACAAAATTTTTCAACCTCCTTGTGCATGCATGGTTAAAAAAAATATTCCCTCAATGTAGCTAGTGTTGTATTAACACCAAAATGACCCATAAGATCACCACCGTGCACATCTTAAACTAGAAATTCCCTTAATCAAGTCTTGGGTATGAAAAGCTTGTTTTGTCTAAAAAAGAAAGTCATCTACTTGATAAAACTTATCAAAAATAGTTTTGGCACATTTTCTATATATCTCACCAAGATTAAAGTCATGTGCATACAATTCCTTCAAATACGTAAAGCCAAGTATGTTTGCATCTAAAGTAGAAAATAAAACATACTTTTTGATAGTGCATTAGCTGCAACATTCTCTTTACCTTTCATGTACTTGATGTTGCAAAGAAAGCATTTTATGAACTTTACCCACTTTGCATGCATCCTGTTTAGCTTTCTTTGGACTTTGAGGTGCTTGAGCGATTAATGATCAATGTGTACCATAAATTCCTTAGGCCACAAGTAATGTTCCCATGTTTCCAATGCTCTCACCAAGGCATACATCTCCTTATCATAGATTTGATAGTTCAAAGCTGCACCATTCAATTTCTCACTAAAGTAAGCAATGGGCCGCCCTTCTTGCATCAAAGTAGCCCCTATACAAATATTTGAAGCATTACATTAAATATCAAAGTTTTAGAGAAATCATATAAGGTTAAAACAAGTGCATTGCTTATTTTCTTCTTCAAAAGAGAAAATGCATCTTCTTAAGCCTTTCGTCACTTAAAACCAACACTTTTCTTGACAATTTCTATAAAAGGTGCTACAATGCTAGGAAAATCCTTCATAAACCTTCTATAGAGACTAGAAAATCCATGGGAAGATCTTACCTTAGAAACATAGTTAAGAGTTGGCTATTCTTGTATGGCCTATACCTTTTCTTGGTTAACATCAATACCTTGAGAACTTACAACCAAACCAAAGAAATATGATACGGTTAGTGCAAAAAGAACACTTCTTAAAAATAGCATACAACTTTTATGCTTTTAATGTCTCTAATACTTGTCTAAGATGCTCTGCATGATCTTCCAAACATTTGTTATAGATCATCATATCATCAGATTGAAATCACATGGAACATGGTTCATTAACCTTATGGAAGTGCTTGGTACATTAGAAGCCACATGGAATCGTTAACCATTGATAAAGACCAAACTTGGTTTAAAAGTTAGTTTTCCATTCCATTCAACCCCCTCACTCATGCAAATTTGATAATACCTACTTTTTAAATCAACTTTAGAAAAGATGCTAGAACCATGTAAGTCATCAAGCATATCATCAAGTCTAGGAATGATATGTTTATACTTTATAGTGATTTTATTAACCAGCCTACAATCCATGCACATCCTCCATGTTCCATTTTCTTGAGACACTAAAATTACAAAAGCAACACATGGACTCAAACTTTATCTTATATAGTATTTAGCTAACAACTCTTCAACCAACCTTTGTATCTCATTTTTTTTCTCATGATTACTCCTATATGTGGCCTTCTTTGGAATTGAAGCTCCTAGAACAAAATCAATTTGATGCTCAATATATCTAATAGATGGCAATCCACTTGGATTACTAGGAAAGACGTTTTCAAATTCCTACAGCAAAGACACAACAACACTAGGAAAATTGTTAGTTGTTGAAAGTTGCAATTTCTCAATCAAAGTGATATTAGCAACATTAGTGCAACTTTCACCATAATTTATTATTAGATACCTTGTCCACCACTTTATACTTTGTATGGAAGATATTTTCTCTTTGGTCTTCCTCTTCTTTGATTCCTATGTTCAAAGCTTTTTATGCCACAAATGCCTCTCCTTGCTCATAGGTCTTTACATTACTACAATCCTCTGATTCTAACATTCTTTCATAATCAAAATCATCTACCTTATCATTCGTCACAACATCTCCCTTATCATTTAAAATCATAGTCCTCTTGTTAACACACTCCGAAGCATAGTGTCTCTTGCTCCTACACTTAAAACATTCTATGTCATGGATTTTTTAATGTTGTTTTCAGGAGCAGAAGTACCTTCTTTAGGACATTCTAGGTTGCCCTTATTAAGAGGTGTTTTGGCTTTGGGCTTTATAACCTCCTTTCTTGACTATTGTTCTAACCTTGTTCCCAATTAGCATTCCTTCCTTGTTGGAACATTGCTTCCCTTTTTCCTTTCAATTGTTTTTCGATCTTGATGGCCATATGTGTCATGTCCTCTATTTTTATATAATAATGTAAATAAAAATTGTTAGCAATTTTAAATTTTAATCCATGCAAAAACCTGACCATTGTAGCTTCTCTATCTTCATCTACATTGGTTCTAATTAAGGAGGTCTCCAATTCGTTGAAATAGTCCTCCACTGACCTTGGTCCTTGGGTCAATCGGGTCAATCTTTAGAGCTTTTACTAAAGTTATCTATTGTAATAGCTTAGTACAAACCACTTTCTTATGAGAGCTTTCAAATCCCTCCATGTTTGAATGGGCTCCTCTTAGTTTCTCTACCTTGCAATTATCTATTGTGCCCACCAAATAATAGCGTAGTTAGCAAAATTTGACGTAGCAAGTTTTACCTTCTTATCTTTACCATAAATGTAGCACTTAAAAATCATCTCCAACTTGGCATCCCATTCCAAGCATGCCTCAAGATCATTTTTTTTCTTTTGAAGGGTGCAATTTGCAACTTAATGGTGTTGAGACTTCAATCCTCCTTGGGCATGCTCTTCATGGGTTTCCTAGGTGCATGACTTGTGCCATAAAATTTCTTCTCCTTAGAGTCATATCCTTCAAATCTTTGAATAGGAACCTTCTTTGGAGGCAGTCCGTTTGGGCCATGGCCTAAGATGCCCTTCTTTGGCATCAATTATGAGCTTATTTTCTTTAGCCTATTTTCCTGCCTAGCCCACCTCTCTTTATTCTCCTTCATTCTTACACTGACCTTTCTAAATTCAGTAATCATGGCTTCTATAGTGAGTTTATAATACTCCATCTTCTTCATCTTTTGATTCTTATGACATGGTTGCTTGAAATAAAAAACTCTCACAACTTTCGTTTAATTTGATTAGTAATTTCCTTTGTAACCGTACTCTTAAGTACTTAATGAACTCACTTAAAGCACACCTAGAACTTTCAAATTCTTTAAAAAGGAATGAAAATAGGAAGAAAATGTTGGGAATTTATGAAAAAAAATATTGTTTTTATCAATGAAAAATTCAAGGAACAAGAAAGATTAGAAAGAAACACAAAAGATCAAAATTTGCAGGAAAATGAGAATTTGGCACGAAACAAAACTTTCTTGCTGTAAAAATTGAGAAAAGATCAATCAAGAGTTAGGAAGAACTTTTCTTGAAACTTTTCTTGTTGGATACATTGTGATCAAGGATCCAAGAATGGGTTCTTGTTGCAAAAGAAAAAAAGAATGTCAATTCTTGTAGCAAAGATTTAAGAAAGATTGAATCTTGAATTTGAAAGAAAGAATTATGAATGAAATTGAAACAATGCTATTTTTTGTTCTTTTGCTTTTTTGATATTTTGATGCAAGAACTTAAAACTAAAATTGAACAATTGGAGATGTTTTGAAAAAGATGTATTGAAAACAACACAGTTGGGTGAACTTGATGGATGAAACAAACAAAAGCACAAAATCTAGAAAGAACAAAAAACAACACAAATTTAGAAGAGATTGAATAGAATGAAACAACTCAAAATTTAAAAAGTATAATTGAAAATGGATAGATTAATCCTATTTTTAAAGCTAGGCCTTTGTAACCACTTGATGGCCTTTTTACTCCCAAAACTTTATGCAAGCGCCAATGGATTGTATCACATGCACCAAATTCGAACTAAGAAATCAGAATGAGTAAGGAAGGATTTAGAAAAATGAAAAGATATATAGAATAGAAGAAATTGAGAAGAGAATAAGAAGCAGAGAAGCAAAGAAAGCATTAAAGTGCCAAAAAAGTTTAGGGAGAACAAAAGAGAAGAGATATACAAAAGCTTATTTCTTCATAATTTGTACGAAACTTGAATACAAAAGTTGTTCTTATACAAATCCAATGCATATGTGCCAAAACACTAAACATAAGAGAACAAGAAGTCCTAAAACTATTAAAGGAACATGCTTTGTTTGGACTAAGGCATTAAAACACGCAAATAACACTAATATGTGTGCAAACTGTGTCCTCATGCTGAAACATGTGTGAAATTCACCCCTTAGCCTAAAAATATGCATACGACAATGAAATAATGTAGAAAATTGGAAGCAATACATGAAATTAAGCTAAGAGCCCATAATGGTCTAGTTGGGGCTCTCGGGTGTGCCTTTCATATGTGCATAGGTGCTTTTTGGGCCTAGGGGTATGCCTTGGCGTTCTGGTGCCTTGAGCCTCAAGAAAATGAACAAATGTCTCAAAATACATCCCATTAGACACATTCATCAAGTTTCTAACCTTGTTTGCTCGGTTATTCATTAAATGCTCCATAATCAACCCATTGAGTGCACCTTACATCTCTTTTGTTTTCCTCCTTGTAATAGGTTTAGAATTGATTACTGAGGGATCCTTCTTAAGGCTCCATTGTCCATGTTTGCTGGGTTTCTATCAGAATATGCTGTTAAGCATAGATCTTAGGTTGGTTCTTCTTGTTTTTTTATGTATTTATTTTGAACATTTTGGGAATTTTGTCATGTGAAGCATGTTCTAGTTATTGCAAGTGCCACTAGGCTTTTAAATTAATAAAATTTTCACCAGTTGATGGTGTTTTCTTCTTTAGAAAAAATACTTATACAAGATAACTACAATATCTTTTTCTACTTAATTTCTATTTTATTTAAAAAAAAAATAAAAACCTAGCCCAGGCCCAGGCCTAGCCAGCATCTTCCCAGGCCATGCTCGGGCCTGGCCATATCTAGCCTAGGCCCCACTGGGTCCGCCCACTAAACACCACTACCTTTAACTTGGTTAGTTGATATTTTGAACGTAGTTGGATTGGCAGATTATGTAACTAGTGCTATGAATATACAACTAATATGCCTATTTCAGATTAGGACACTTTGAATCGATGCACTACACTTGCCCATTTATTTTCCTTTTAATATGATTCCTATCTCTATGAATTTTTGTTTTTTTAAAGAAAATTTGGTAGTTGAATTGTCTGTCTTATTAAATTTGGAGGATGTTAAGCTGCATTTGATAATTTTTGTCGTTGGGAAGTATAGCACCTAGATTGAGGCCTTGTAGCTCTAGAAGAAAAAAAGAGTGTTAAAAGAAAAAAAAAGATACATTAGAAGGAAAAAAAAGTTAAATAAGTTTTAGAATCTATATATTCTATATATAAAGGAGAAATCTACACAATAGATTGGAATAATTAATTATAGAGCTTCTTTGATCTTTTTAAAACTTTTTAACTCACTTTTTAATGAAAAATTAGGGACCCTTTAACTCTACTTTATTATTTATATTTTATTGTAATGACATCCTCATGAATTTTTGTTGAGTTATAATTTGGTCCCCATATTTTATTTCTACATGTCTTAAACATAATTCTACCTATTAAAGTACACCATAGTTAAGCATTTACATACATGGTCTATCAATTTAATGATTGATATAATTGGACTCTTTATGGGGTTTTTTTTTTCTACAGTTTTTGTTACAAATTAGAGTATTAAGGTAGTAATGCTATTAAAATTATTTATTAGATTTTATTTAATGTTTCATTTACTAACATTTATTAGGCAATAAATTTGATCCACTAATTATGCCAAATTTTCACATTGAGTGTGCAATTCAATTCTTTATAGCAAAACAAATTACGTAGTAACTAGAAAAGAATGACTAATATAAATTAGCCTAACCATGTTTGTTAGAAGAACAAAAACATTCAAGCCTATATGATGTCAAAATGGATAGGCTTTAGATATATAACTTCAGGTCATTCTAATTCTATCCACAATAATTTTAATCCTTTATCTTTTTAATTTTATTTTTTAAACAAAAGAAACTTCCCATAATATCTAATATTTCTATCCTTTTTCCATTAGTGGTGATAAATTTGCACTTTTCCTATAGAATAATTTCAATTGCTTCATAAAATTGTTTGAGATATGGTTAGATGGAATTAATTGTGTTATTTTTAATTTTACTACACTAATCTTTTCTCCTTTGTTTAGCAAAAAAATAAAATTAATCTATTTTTACAATTTTCATTTCCCTTTTCATTCTATTTGCCTACTAAGAACTAATTGAAGTAATTTTTATTGAACATTTATTATTACAAAATTAAATAATATAAAATATCATCTTAACTGTAGATATTTTATTTTTACCATTTAAGTTTGAGAAATTAATTAAAATTTGCATTTCTAAGTCTGATGACTAGGGATTGATCTTCTATTTGGGAAACTTAAGAAAGAATAGCGTTAAAGATCAAACTCACCTTTTAGATTTTAAACGGAACATTATTCTTTAATTCTTATATTCATTGCTTTATAACAAAAAAATAAAAAATAGCTAAATTTTATTAAATAAATGAAATATTAATTTATTTCGAATTTATTATATATTATTATTATAAAAATAACTAGGCAATCATATATGCAATTAAAATATATTAAAAATAAACTTGTATATTATACTGGTAAAAAAAAAAAAAAACTAGTGAACTACATATTTCCCCTAAAATTTGGTCGGAGTTACATAAGTTTTAGAAGGAATTGCATTTTCCCCCTCAAGCCTGGTCAGAGTTACACTTTGAACATGCAGTTTAAAAAGTTACTTTCTCCCTAATTATTTTCTAGCATCACTACTCAACAGCACAAAAAAGCATCATAAGATCAGTTTCTTCTCTTTTCGCAATTGTTCCGTCATACAAGTCGGTACCTTTTGGACTGGGGCGAGGCACGACTCACCTGCTATCTACAATTACCAGAGGATTTACCTGTGTTATGTTGTGGGTGCCGTCCTCTTTTTTTATGGTTCAATGGATAAAGTAGAGATTGAATGAGGTGTATGTTTACATAACTGAAAGTTATTGTATGGTACACGTGGAAGTATGTCAAATATGGGATGTTATGTTTATTTACTATATGAAATACTGAATGCTAGGGGTGTCATATGTTATTTTTACTTCGTGGAAGGTTACAAAACATGAAGCTTCAACAATATAGGCTAACATTGCAACCAAGCCCACATAACAAAGAGTACAATTGCCTTTAACCCAATAAACAAAAGTCAAATACCCTATTACCCCCTCACTTTTTCCATGTTCCAGATAAGCCCATACCAAATCTATTAAAAAAACACAATAACATGTGTTTGATACTACCTACGAAATCTCTTATACACCACACAATGGTAACTACCAATAACATAAAAAAACCAACAAAAAAAAGTCAGATACCAAAGTTTTGACATAGGGACATAATTGAAACTTCTCCAATTTCAGGGATCTAAATAACTTATAGTAACAATTCAAGGGTTACCATTGAAATCATATCACCAAATGCTTAGTATGACCTACTTGCCACATATCAAATCTAATAGCCCCACACGCCACCAACATAAAAAAATGGAGGATGAAAACTATTAGTGTGCCACCAACCTCAAAACACTTGTCACATTCTCCTTAGGGGAAAGGACATTTTTGGTCCTCTAAATTTTTCAAATTTTTCATATCAATCCTATAAATTGTTGAGTTGTCAAACAAGTCCTTTAACGTTAAAATCTTTAGCTCTATTAGTCCTACAACTTGTTTGGCAGGTGGAAGTGCTGACATGACACTTAACGTTGCTTATTTCAGTGACTAAACTAACACTTTTCAAACCTTAGTTACTTGCCTAATTTTTTTTTTTTAAATTAAAGGTTATCAATTCTTAATCACTCCAATCATAATTCTAAGACTCATTTGGCAAGTTGACTAATTTTAGGATTCATTTGGTAATTCGACTAAATTTAGGACTCATTTCGGAATTGCACTAATTTGGCAATCTCTCCCTACCTTGCTCCTTCCGCATTTCCACAACTGTTGAACATGCCCAGGCTCATCGCAATCAGACAAAAAAATATTTGTCATCGTTGACCACATTGAGGCTCGCTTCTATTAGACCTAGAATTTCCACCATCGCTGAACGCTGATGATGAAATACAAGTTTAAACTCGGATAACCTCCTGATAATCTCTTCTCTAAGTTCAAAGAAGCAACAGTGTCCTCATTCTTGTGCGCCTCCTGGAAGCACTGAATCAAGTCAAAAAACTAAATGTTATAGTTGTTGTTGTATTTCTCTTGAATTTAAGATTGAAATTCTATAGGAAAAAGGCTTGGAACTGGTTTGTACTTTGAAGGGATAAGATTGTGAGACACACATTAGATGTTCAAAGAAATGACCATGTAGGCTGGATTGGGTGATGGAGAGAAAAATTGATTTTAGTAAAAGTTAAAGGGTTAGAATTAGTGATTAAACAAAATTTGATGACCAAAGTTGTTATTTTAAATTTATTTTAGTTTTTTTTAATAAACGTCAGCATTTTCCATCTGAGTTAACAGTGAAATCAACAGAGAGTTCCCAATTTGGATGTGCTATATGAGTTTATGTAGTTTGAGAGGACAAATCTAAAGTTTTGTTACACATTTAAGATATGAAAATAAGATAGTATACCGATAGGACAAATCTAAAGTTTGTTGTGATATATTTTTTAGATTATGTTATTGTTAGTTTGAACTATAATTGTCTATTACTCAATTTTTAATTTGTTGTCAGTTGATAGTTCATTTTCAATCTTATAATTTTTTCAAATTTTTTCATTTTTAGTTCTATAACTTTTTCAAGTTCCATAAAATTACTCGAGTTACCAAATGAGTCTTAAAATTAGTCGAATTGTCAAATGAGTCCTAAAATTATTAGTGGAGTGATTAAGAGTTGATGACCCTCAAATTTTTGAAAACGTTTTCAAGCAAATAACTAAATTTTAAAAATGCCAATTTAGTCACTGAAGTTAATAGTGTTAAGTGCCATGTTAGTACTTCCTTCATCTAAACAAGTTGTAGGACTAATAGAGCTAACAATTTTAATGTTAGAGGACTCATTTGGCAACTCAATGAATTATAGGACTGATATGGCAAATTTAAAGAAGCTAGAGGAGCAAAATTGCCCTTTCCCCTTCTCCTACTTTAGCGTGTATATATATAGATTAGCTAAAATGAGGGAAAGCTTTTATGAGTCGTAATTTTTTTTTGTTTGTTTGCTCAAAATGTATTACCTAGAACATATGTGGCACCATATTTTTTTTTAAATGGACACCGTTACTTATACTTGGGTTACTCTATTCACTCATCATGATCCATTAACACCCAAAAAATAGCCCATAGTTTCATTTACAAAACCTAAGCAACCCAACCGAAGGGCTAATTACGAAAATCCCATAAGGTTTGGATAGAATTATAGTTTACTCCTTATTTACGAAACCTACATTTTGGCCCTTCAATGTTAGCCTTTTCTTTATAGCGCTGACATTAAATTTTCAAATCTAAATGTAATTATATAGTATGTGCCTTCTAATAAATTTAAACTACATAATAATAGTTTGATGATTAATTAAAATTTTAAATTATTGATTTTTCCTCTATCTAAATGTTAAACAATTTTTTCTCATTATTTTAGGGTGAAAAAGTTTGTTTTTAAAATAAGAAGGACAATTGTAATTTCACCTGAATCTCCCCAAAAGCCAAAGATTGAAACAAAAAGTTGAATTTTATATGTAATGAGTAATTTCCGTAAATATTACTCCATCTATCCCACCAATATTGCTCTTTTTTTTTTTAAACTGTCACAAATCTTTATAACATTTTCATTTTAATAACTAATTTTACCATACTATCATTCAAATCGTCATTTTAATATCTATTTTTTTCAACTTTCTTGATTTATGTGAAAGAAGGTTAACGGTAAAAGTGAAAAGAACATACAAATTTTTTCCACTTTCTTAATCTTCAGGTAAAATCAAATGAAGCAAGATTTGTAAGATAGAGGAAATACATCTTATAATTTTATTATATTTAGTTGGCAACCACACTTTAAAATTTCAAAACTACAGGAACTGATGAATGTCATGTCAATCCCATAAGTTTTTATGACATTATTGAGTTTGGGGGATCACGGAAGGGATTGTTGACTTGCGTATTCCAAAGTTGTTGAAGAAGAGAGGGCATGAAAATTACCAACACACTCGTGCTTTAGTGGCAGTTCAGACATTTTTGTTGGTCTGGTCCGATTGTCTTCATGCCTAGTCTCCGTCCAGCACACTTCCTTTGATGATTTCCATAACTACGTGTTCTGGGATGGAGCAAGTTTAAGGGCAGTATGTTTTATTTTTCTCCCAATCCAACCATTCTGTGGCTCTTGTCCAAGTCAGGAGACTGCTTAGTGATTGGTAATCTGGAAACATACAACCGTTTCAATTTCTTATGAGGCGGTGATGTAGCCAGTGAGTTCATTTTATGTTGATTTTAATGTGTTATTCTTATATTATAAAGTAATTTTAATTATTTTTTCAAAAGTAAGCGTTTTCTAAATTTTTAATTCAATCGACCTAAAAAACGGAAAATTAATAAAATAAATAATTTTTCATAAAAAATGTTATAAAGTTACTTATTAAACTTCTTTAAATATAGGGTTCTAATAAATTGATAAGTTTAACAAATAATCATTTATTTAAAATAATGCACAATACTGCATAAAAACTAACGCAAAATGAACTGACAAAGTGAACTTTGAAATGAATCTAGTACCAGAACATGAACGAGGAAAGTTGATTCGAAAATGAAAATGATCATGAACTTCAGAGGTAGAAAACCCCCAACCCAATTCGAAAACGGACTACGAACTACCATGATACCTATTCCCTCTTTCTAGTAGGATTGAGGAGAAGAGAGATTTATGTTAGGGTATTAGGGAAAATCCAAAATGATTTGTATAATGGAAATTTAGGACCAATTTATTTTAACTTAAGTTAACTGACTTATTTTTATTTTTATATTTTTTTTACCTGAAATCAATTTTATTTGAAAGTCAATATTATACATATGTAATAATTAATTTAAAAGTAAATTTTCTTGATATTATTAAATTTTTATAAATTTTTATTTTTTAACACTTTAAACTAAAAAAATTAATTTAATAAGATTACAAAAATTATATTTTCAATATTTTTAATTAAAATTAGTTCCGAATAAAAAAAAACAAGAATAAAAATAAACAATTTTAAAATCAATTAACTTGTTAAAATGAACTCAGTGTTAGTAGTACAAGTCAATATACTGTGTCGTTTATAGCCTTCACCACAAAATTCTCATATCGCCAGTACACAAACAGAATGCCAGACAGCTGTCAAGAAGCACAATCCAGAAAACACATCATGCTGCGTCTTTGGCCATGATCAGTCGTAACTTGAAATACCCAGATTCACTATAGCCCCCCGGTAGGTAACACAGCAGCCGCCCATCTACTCCTAAACTGAGTCGTATAAACAGAGCTTCATATGAACACAACAGCCAACAGAGTATATTCGTCGATCAGCTTCTTCTCCCTTCAGATACATATTTGTTGAGGGTGGTACAATTCATAATCTCGGAACTGGGGAAACAGGGTATTGAAGCTATGGAGGGTTAAACCCAGGTCTGGGCCAGAGCAATGTGACCCACCTCCCAGCAGGTTAAACCCAGGACTCATCACTGGACTTGGCCGTTCTGGCGTTGATTTTTCACATGCCGAATCAGAATTTGGATCTTTCCACTATGTACACAAGAATAAAAAAATACTAATAAATTCTACGAGAAAAAAAAAAAAAACAAATCTCCCGTCAAACTTCTACGGTTCTACCTCTGTCCATACCGGCCCTGCTTGTGTAGCCAAATCCAATGAGAGCAGTCCTCTAACATTAAACACGAGGCAGTCCTCAATTCTGTAGATAACTGTACATATAGAACAAATAAATTACACAATCGCTATGCTCATATAAATAAAAGAACCGATTTAATTCAGTCTATACTACTAAATAATTACATATTATACCTGTCTCATTGGAAAAGAAATAAGAATCATTTCAATAATTTTTTTAAACCTTGAAAGCATTTACATTAGGCAGAAAATATACACAATGTCTCGAAACTTTATCATACTACACTAGCAACTAATGAAGGTGTATGCATGAGTAGAATGAAGTGAAATAAAACTCTATCAACTATAATCACTTCCCAAAATTAATTGAGTCCCAAAAAAAAAGAAGTAAAACAGTATATTTTTCCCCAACTATACTGAACGCACATAAAAGAGCAAGCAGAACAGCCTACAATGGACAAGGGAACGCAGATGAAAAACATGATAAATCTAGTGACTTGACACAACACTCTTATATTCTATGAACAAAAACAAATGTCATTCTTCTCAAAACAAACGGAGCAATAATTATGACTATGGGACACAATCACACAACTTCTGTATCCATGACAATAAAAGAGTGACTTCATTTTTCGAGACAATCGCTACAGGATCAGTATAGTATGAAAGACCAATTAGTTTTCCATATTTACCTGCCAAATCTGCATGGTCAGTAATTATCAAAATGACAACAAGGTGCAGCTCATGTTCATTGTATTATTTTCAGTTTCACGCTTCAATTTTAATGGCTGAATCAATTGCATCAATGGTAGTATTTTGCTGTGCCCATAGCTGTGCGTATCTCCCAGCCTTCACCAAGAGGTCTTCATGTGGGCCCTGCTCAACCACCTTCCCATTCTCCAGAACAATTATCTGAACTCCAAATGACACTTTATAAATATGAGCAACAAATAATAAAATAGTGACATAACTCCTACAGAGCAACAAGACTCTGAACCTTCCACCTTTCTTCGCATTGACAGGCAAATCACACATGCCAGATTAAAAAGAATTGCCATTGGTTCTAGAATTTCAGTTTGAGATATGAGGAAGCTAATAGCATCATTTATGACTTCTGCCCTAAGCATTGCCTGTGACTTCCATCAAGACAATGCAATTCCCCTAGAGCTCATAGGAGCATCTACACAGTGTCATGTGCACACAAAAAAAGGAACTCAGCAGCATATGAAAAGCATGGTTGATCAAAAGTGTGCTTACCTCATCACACTGCATTGCTGTTGTGAGCCTGTGGGCAATGAATATTGAAGTTCTGTTATTCGATAATGACTTCAAAGCACTCAATATCTCTGCTTCTGTAGTGCTGTCAAGTGCACTTGTGGCTTCATCACAGAACCTTGCAGGAAAGAAAACAATAAAATTTAGACCATCAAGGGTATTAAAGACATATCAACAAGTGCTTCTCTCTCTCCCTCTAATACAATGTTAACTAGTTATATGTCACACTAGAATAAAACTGAAAAGTGCTTACAGAATAGCAGGTGCCTTCAAGAATGTACGAGCCAGTGCCACACGCTGTTTTTCACCACCACTTAACTGGATAAAAGATTACCTAATTAGTGATAGTTTACAAGTCTAATGGAAGTCATTTGGCAACTACAGGCAGCCTCTCACCTTCAGCCCTCGCTCCCCAACCACAGTTGAATACTTATCTGGAAAATTCATGATAGTATCATGAATTGCTGCACGGCGAGCCGCATCATATACCTAAAGGAAAACTATATATCAAGCACTGAACAAGGAGAGAGCCTGCACAGCAGATGCTGCTCAAACTAGAATTGAGGAAATACCTCCTCTTCAGAAGCTGAAAGGCGACCGTAGTGTATATTATGAAATATGGTATCATTGAAGAGTACCTGGCAAGAAATTTCAGGTTATCTTTGGTTTTTAAATAATAAAACAATACTAATTGTTACTGCCTACATCCCAAAACAAATAACCCATTCAAAATTTTGTGTACCAAAAGATACCAATATGCATTTGTCATACAGTTTTCCAGCTTTACACATAGTATTTAAACAGACAATATTTTTCTCAAACCAGAAATGTTGATGTGGCAAATCCTTAAATTTTATGAAAAACACAATAGTTTCCTCCACACCAAGCAGGAGGGAGCTACTCCCAAGACACATAGCATTAACATAAAGCACTTTACTAAAAATTAATCTTAGAAACTTCCAGAAAATTTTGAACTTTTACCAAACTGTTCTATAGGATTTGTCCAGGAAGGACTTTCATCCTTACTTGGTGTATCAAAGTGTTGGCCTCAGTGAAAATGGTGCTTTTTATGACAAATTTCATTATTAATGTATTATCATTAGTTTCCAGTAGTAAGGATGATAAAAACACTTGTCACCATCTCGAGTAATGTTGCCCGTTACCGTATCTTGTGGAACCACACCGATAGACTTCCGAAGACTATCCAATGTTACATCCTTTATGTCTTGCCCATCTATCCTTATCTGCAGAGAGTTTTTATGGTCTGTCAGAGCTATCAGCAAGAATTTTGGACAAAGAACAAACAGGTCCTGATTCTTGAGCTGTCTTTGGCAATTAGCATAAAGCCAAAAGTAGAATTTTATCGCTTTATGTAATACTCCAAAGATACCAACCAAGCCCAATACTTTCTTCTGTCTGGAATGCTTAAAGCAAAGAAAGAATCAGCACTTACGCTTCCAGCATGCGTGTCAAAAAACCTGAAGAGCAATCTAAGAATAGTCGATTTTCCTGAAAGATAAACAGCCACAGACATATCAGTGGTGCTACAATTCAACAAAATGTAGAAGGATCCAAGTATTTAATATAATGGGCATAATGGACAAAGAAAATTTTAACCAAATTGTTCCTTGCCAGCTTTTCCCAAACAACGAATTCTTATGGTTCAACCTTACTGTTTCACACTCAAGTTATTGCAAGATACTACAAAATCTTGGTACATCCTCCAAGGATTTGGTTCCTAAATGATAAGAGTTCAGATTTCTTTTCCCTATAGGATAACATCATTTTTTTACAGCAAATGCTGCAAAAGATTGAATGATATATCATACATGTGACAAACAATTACCAGGATAGACCAAAGAAGCATGAACCTATCTAGAAAGAGAATAGTGGAGCCATGTTATTCTAGACAAGAAATATAGAAGAAATTTGTCAATGCTACTACACATCCAAGCAAAGTTCAATAAAGGGGATCATGGTTCAAACACATATATAAAATACAAGCTGGCGAACTTAAGCATTACCACTGCCACTAGTTCCAACTATTGCAACACTTTTGCCAGCTGGCACCACGAATGATATCCCATTAAGAATCTTCCTTTCTGGTAGGTAACTGCCAAAAGTATAATAAATGAAATCTTTTAAAAATCAGCCTCCAAGGGAAAAAGAACATGATGTTAGATTTCAACCTAGGACTTCCAAATGCACAAACCTATGCTACAAAATATGAATAGACTGATTATGCAACAAAGGAAGACAAATAGTAAACAGAAATCCTTTCAAGGTGTACAAGTGGGATGAATCCTGTGAGCTTATAATTGCAAACTCCTAGCCCAGGATGTCAATCTCTATCCTCCCCCTGTGGGGATTCAACCCTACCGGACCCAGGATGGTAATTGATATTGTGTCTCAAGTTCAGGAATTTCTCAGCCCAGCCCAACCAAGCCCATAGCCCTTACATACGTCTGATAGTAATATAAAGGTATCAATGGAGAAAAAAAAAGAGTTAATTCTCAAACATGTGAACAGGAAAACAAACACAGCTGTTCATCACCTGAAGTGCACATTATCAAACTCAATGCAACCTCCATTCAACTTAAGTGGCTTTGCACTATCTTTGTTGCTAATTTCAGCTTTTTCCTGCAGCAAATCATATTTTCTATGTTAATGACAAAGGGCATTTAAGAAGAGTCTAAATAATTGCCACCACCCCTCCATCCTGTAGTGGTTTCCGAATAGGTACATTAATTTTTTTGCGTCAATATAAAATGAATCATCACATGACAATGTCAAACAATCAACTGATATCAAAATAGTTATGTTGAAGCATAGATATTTCACTCAGATGAAGGCATCTATTCCAGGAAGCCCTACTTTAAATATTGGTAAAAACCAACAAGATCTTTTCCTTATTTCATCTGAATCTGGGAAAAATCTCACTCATCGCTTAAAACATTACTTTTAGTCTTTCCCTTCTTTGACAGACCCACAACCATCTCAACAATTACAACTCAATGACACTTGCTTTGTTTATCAGTTGTTTATGAACTGACCAACATTCATTCCCACATGGAATAGCTGTTTTTGTGACCTTCTAAAGCATTTTCCTATCAGCTTTGATGATTCTTGCTCGAGTTTTCCTTTCCTATGAACAATAGAGCCCGAATACTTACACAATTCACTTAAGGCAGTTATTAACCTTCAACCTACCAATCCTCCAGTATATGTATTCATCACTAGTTCTACTTAGCTTATATCCACTAAATTCTAATGAATCAATGTATATTATTCCAAGAAGAATAAAGCATAACCGGAATGAATCATACTAAATCCCATTATATGACGCACAGTCCACAGTGAGCTCCTGAATACCTCCAACAATTGAAACATTGATTTCATGTCAACAAGACTTTGTATGGTCTCCCGGTAGACACTACCGAGGAAGTTAAGTGGAAGTGACAGCTGGAAAAGAAGCCCGTTCACCATGACCTGTAGTTTCATACTTAAATTATTTTCCCATGATAATCATGTGAAGAACTTTAAGAAACATTCTAAGATATAACAATACATATATATGTAACGAACATATTTTCTTCTAAAACGATCCAAGCTAACAGTCTACCAGATCACCAATTGTCATTTGGCCATTCATGATTCCAGATGAACAAAGAACCATAGCAGCAGAGAGCGCTGTGCTAAATATCACACTTTGGCCAAAATTTAGAAAAGCAAGACTTCGTTGCGTCTTCAAGGCAGCATCTTCATATTCTGAACCACAACAATCAGAGCCAGCACATTTTAGTACAACAAGGTAAAAAGAGGTTCTCTTTTCTCAGTTCCTACTAAACTTGGGATTGGGAGAGGGAGACAGCAGCATTTCATTTTTCCCAAACCAATAAAAGCCAATTTCATATAAAAAGGAATCTTACACATCCAAATGAAGGAAGGGACAATGAGTTGGAACACTAGTTTAACTGTCACCAAAGAGGAATCATAAAAGTCACAGTTCTTTTTTTAATCTATTGTGAAGATAATAATTAACTATAATGTTAGCTGGAAGAAGCATGGGGAAGCTAGAATTGCAAGTGTTTCTCCCTGAGGTTTACAAGCTGCTTACACAGACACCAATAGCATACATTGCACATATCTTACAATAGCAAATTCTACCTTTAACCAATAACAACTACTTTAATTCTTCATATTTCTCTCTCAAAGGAATTGCAAAATTACAACACTTAAAAGGTACTCAGGATTACGCAAAATAAAGGTTTCAGAAAGTGGAAATATTCTTCTAATTTACAAATTAAAATCACAGCACCAGGCTGCATAAAAATCTTGGTTGAAAAAGGACATCAAATTCAATATCTACACAGTAGTTAAAATGAACAGTGAAACTGAAACCACTTACTCTTTAAGAATTCATCATATTTATCAGCTTCATATTCTTCGTTGTTGAAATATTTGACCGTCTGGAAGAGGGTCAGCAGGTAAAAGAAGACAGGCATTTAGAGAGAGGTCAATAATAAGGGTAAAAGAAGAATGGAATATCCATGTTGGGGAATAGTATTGTAGTTTGATACGTGATCATATTTACAAGTAAAAAATATCATATCATCACCTCATAATTTAAAAGTGAATCAATGGCCTTTGTGTTTGCATCATTATCAGCTTTGTTCATCTTCTTCCTAAACTTGGTTCTCCACTGGGAAACAGGGAAAACATTGAACAAATGTGACTATTTGGAAAAATTTTCAAGATAAAAAAAAAACAAAAAATAATAATAATCATGACAAATAATAATAATAATTTGTAATAATAAATAGTTCAAAAGAAAAAGTCTTACAGGATATAGGCAAGAAATGTAATACCTGTGTTACTACCAAAGTGAAAGCAACATAAGCAGCCACTGAAAGGGAAGTAATCCATGCAAAAGGTGCTCCAAACTTGTATGCCAATATGCCTGATACCATAGAAATCTGAACGAGTGTAACTGAACTCTGTCAGCTTCTGGGAATTGGAAAACAAATTAAAAAGTGATATGATGCTTCGACACACCCTCATAGAGACACAGAAATGTGCGAATAGTAGATACAACCTTTGCAACGATCAAGAAAGTTTGTGTTAAAAAATAGGTAAAACCATTCATACCTCCAAAATTGTAGGTACGACATTGAACACCATGGAAGAGAGGATAAAATTTATGGCTCGACTACCACGATCAATGGTTCTATTTAAGGCACCTGTTTCTCGACTGGAAATAGCAATGTAAAGTAAGAAGAAGGTAAAAGGCATACAAGAGAATCTAGCTTTGAAGAAGATAAGTACCTAAGATGATAACGGAGATCAAGATCATGTAAATGTGAAAACACCTGCATACGTACAGTAGGGAACATAATAAGGTTGAAACCTCTCATATGAACTTCAGAGTTTGTTGTTGTGGCAACCAAGACTTACCTTCCTTGAGACCGAGCGGATGGTTCGCAGCGCTACATTAGAAAACACAGCTGTCCGCAGTTCTGCCACAATGGAGGAAGTTCAAATTTAAGGATTGATTGGGAAACAATGACTAAATTCCATATACCAAAACATGCTTCACAAGTAATCAACAGTAACAAAATGGGAAGGTGAGTTGAAAGGTATAGCGATTCATAAGATATAGGAGTACCATTGAAGGCCGAAGCCCCGGAGCGCGCAATACCATAGCCCAGGAGAACGGCGGCGGGGGTGGCAAAGAGGACAACGAGAGTGGAGTTGGCGGCAGTGAAAGAAGCAAGCGCGGTAGCGTCACCGGTGGTGGCAACTGTCAACCAATCAACAGCAAGTTTGAAGAGGAAAGGCACCTGGACATTGAGAACCTTGGCTCCGACAAGAAACCCCAGGGCAGCGATGACTCGAAGACGGAACTCCAGGTTACCTTTCATCCACAAGTAGGTGGCAAGCGTCCGCAGGATTTTCGTGTCAGCAAGCTGCTGCTGTGGCGGCGGCGCGACTTTTGCGGTGGGCGGCTGCTTGCCACCGTCTTCGGCGGAAGAGGAGAACAAGAGGTGGCCATTGACGGAGTGGGCGAAAACCAGGGATTCGGTCCGACCTTTAAGTGGAGGACAAAGCGGCTGGTGGAGGAAGGCTCTCTTCCAAGGATTTGTTTCTGGGCCGACATGAAACAAGGAGCGGGAAGAGAGAAGATAGCTGGCGGCGGGGTCAGGATCGGAGCACCGAAACAGACGGCGATAAGAGAGGCTCACAAGGCCATTAGCTCTGAACCACCTGGAGGCCCTCGACATTGTAGGCTTTGGGAGACTCGTTTCCGCCGGATTTTGAAGCTTGCCTAGAATTTCAGAGGAGGAGATTCGCCGCGACTCGCGACAAAAGAAGTTAAAAGACGTGGATGTCGGGCGGGTTACTATGGCGGAGCACGTTTCCCTTGTGGGTTGAAACAGTAACTCTCCAGTCTTTACTTGAGCTTTAACTCAGTAATACTGAATCTGGTCAGAAAAGTGCAGAACATTCGGCATTGCCCTAGTAAGCTGCTGTAGCGGCTATAGCAGGGAAGGCTAAGGTACCAAAAAAGTTATCATACATTTTACTCTGGACTCATTTGGTTACCAATTTTTTAAGTAGTTCTAAATTCATAACAAACGTTTTAAGTTTGGACCAAATTTGTTATTCTACCGTTAGACTTAATGACGTTGTAATGGAATGATGAAATGACAATTGAGGTGGCGTTCTTCATCCTGTCAAAGGCAGAAGATAGAGAGTCTATGGTGTTCGAAACACTTGGGAGTTAGAGAAAATCCTTAAATTTCTTTTGTTATTGAACATCATCTGGTGAAGAACTTCAAAATTAGTTTATCATTTTGGAATCAGTTGCAGAGAAGCGACGATGGTTGAAGCGGTGAAAAACGGTGAAGAATCAGTAAGATAAGCTTGATGCTGAGGAAGAAGTGTGCTCTGTTATTTAGAGCAAATGAAATTGATGATTATCAATAGATAGAGATGAAAAAATAAAGCTATTTAAAGAAAATTTGTTTTGTGAATGTGATGATTTAAAATGCGTGTGTGATAGGGTTTTATTTTGGTTTGATCGGATTTTTGTGTTTTGAAATCGTATGTGTCATCTTTGAGTGTGTCATGGTTGATGTTATGCTTATGGTTTGACATAGGAAACCTGATGAAGCTCTTGATCATGCAATCAATGTATTGTCAATTTTAAAACTTGTTTTTGATCATCAATGCAGGTTGGCAAATGGGGAGACAGTGTTGTTCAAATACTATATTCATGGTGGTGGAAGATTCCACTACTTTCCATTCAGATATGAGGGTGGAAGAGAGGAGATATATGTAGGGGCTGATTACTTTTCCAATTGGCATGGTTTTCTAAATTTCATTAGGATGACAGGTGTTAACAATGTCAAAGCTGTGTTCATTCAAAAAAACATGGAGCATTCTTAGGGAGTATGATGATGTGGAGTTGATATGTGACGTAGAATAAGCTATTGAAGCATTGCAGCTTGTATACAACAAAGGTTAGATTCATCTATATGTAGAACATAATGAGGGTGGTAGGAGTGAATCTATTGGTGCAGTGGATGAGAGTGCAAAATTGAGGGATAGGGAGAAGGGTAAAGATGTTAATGGTGATAGAGTAAAGATAAGTGAAGTCACATGTAATACTTAAGAAGATGAGAAAGATATTATTGTGCAGGATGCAAGGCCTTTAGATGCAGGGATGTCAAACAAGGATGAGTTCCAATAGAATGAGAGGGTTTTATTTAATGGATCTGAGAGTGATGAAGATGATGAGGACTTTGATCTCGAGGGTGAGACAAAAAAGGTTTCAAATAGTGAAATTAAGTTAGATGAAGATGATCTGGACGGAATGGAGGAAAGAGATGATGAAGATAGTACTGATTATTTAGACTCTGATAATCCTGAGAATGAAGGTTCCAATTCAGATGATTCTGAGGATGGGACAAAAGGTAAGAAGCTTTGTAAGAGGTTTAAGTTCCCAAAATACGTTTCAAACAGTGAGGTTGTACAGTTTCAGCTGGGCATGAGGTTTGATGATGTATAGGAGTTTAAAGGTGCTGCAATTGATTATGCAGTGTAAAATCATAGAGATGTCTGGTGGAAAGTTAATGCTGGGAAAAAACTTGAGCTTAAGTGTGCACCAAACTGCCCATTTCATATATGGATGTCATACAACAAGGTAATAAAGTGTATGTAGATTAAAAGCTTGATGTTGGAACATAACTGTGCTAAGAAGTATAAACTAAGGCTTGTGAGTGCTAAGTGGTTGGCCAAGAAATATCACAGAACACTAAGAGAAGAACCATCAATGAGGATCAAACATTTTCAAAGGAAAATGAAGGATGAATTGAAGTTGAATATTAGTGTGAGAATGATCAAAATGGTAAGGGAAAAAGTCAGAAATGAGATGGAAGGTAACTATAAGCATGAGTTTAGTCTACTCAAAGACTATGCAGGTGAGATAATGAAGTCAAATCCAGGGAGTACTGTTGAATTTGATTTGAGTCCAACTGAAGATGTGTCCTGTGTAGTGTTTAGGAGGATGTATATATGTTTTGGTGCTTGCAAAAGAGGTTTTCTTGAAGGCTGTAGAAGACTTATTGGAGTCGATGGTTGTTTTTTGAAAAGGCTGGTGAAGGGTGAGCTGCTAATAGCAATTGGTAAGGATACCAATGATGGCATGTTACCAATTTCATGGTCTGTTGTTGAGGTAAAGAACAGAGATTTATGGAGTTGGTTCTTGCAGAAGCTGTTTGCTAATTTAGGCATTGGTGATGGGTTAGGATGGTCATTTCTATCTGACCAGCAAAAGGTATTTTAACCACTATAAATTGTATTTAACTTGTGTTATTTTGGCCATGCTTTTAATCCATATCTAAAACCTAATGCAGGGACTGATTCAAGCAATTGAGGCACTTGCACCTAATGCAGAACATCAAAGGTGTGCAAGGCATATTGCTGCAAACTTGGGTCAGAAATATCCCGACAATGTGTTCAAGGGCCTGTTTTGGTTAGCAGTTAATAGTACCTCTCTCAACCAATTCCAATACAGTCTAGAAGCTATTGATCAATATGCCCCTAGTGCAAGGGAGGATATATTGAGGATAAATCCTAAACACTGATGTAAGGCATTTTTCAGCAAGAATATCAAGTGTGATTCAAACTAGAATAATATTTGTGAAGCTTTTAATAGTGTGGATGCAATTCTGACAGCAAGACATAAACCCATCTACTCAATGCTTGAGGACATAAAAAGATACATAATGCATATATTTTGGGGGAAAATAAGAAAAGCACAAGGTTGGAGTGGAGGATATGGGAAAGCAGTGCTAGAAAAGATGGATAAACAAGTGAAAGATCATCATTATTGGGATATTGTATGGAATGATGAAGATGGGTTTGAAGTTAGTGAAGAAATTTCAAAATTTGCAATAAAGTTAGATACAAGGAGTTGCTCGTGTGGAAGCTGGGATATCTGAGGTATTCCTTGTTGTCATGGAATGAGTTGCATCCTCTCAAAGGGTGAAAATCCAGAAGATTACTTATCTGAATGGTTCAAGAAAGAGAAATTTGCAGTAACTTACCAATACCCATTGCATCATTTAAATGGTCCAAATGGCTGGGAAAGGTTCAACTTAATACCAATTGTCCCACCCATTGTGAGGAAGATGCCTAGTAGGCCGGCAACAAAAAGGAAGAGAGAGGTTAATGAGCCAACAAAGACAGGAAAATTATCAAGGACTGGGCAGAAAATCGTATGTAGCCTTTGCAAACAACTAGGTCATAATAAGAGCAGATGTCGTACTAAAACTTGTTCAAGTAGTTAGACAGTTGAGACTATTGTTTAATGATTCATTTGTTTCATATGTAAAGTTGACATTAGTACTAGAGTATAAATTGACTGGACTAAAACTTTATTACTTTGCAGGTCCAACAACTGAACAGAAGTCAAAACCCTAAACTGAAGAGAAAAAAACTTACAGTAAGGCATGGGCTACATACTGAAGGTTGAAAAAGGGTGCACACAAAACAAAAACAGAAGGCTTAAGTATCTTAGCTAATGTTGATACTGGCTTCACATTCTATAATGTATATATTCTGGTTGTCTTTCATTCTTCCTGGTTATTGTTTAATAGAAATACCACAATCCCTCCTTTATTAGTATATGTTTTCTATTGCAGCTTGGTAGGCAAGGCCAAAGAATCTTGAGCTATGGGAGGCGTGGGAGCAAAGCAATTGGTTCATTGAGTCAGCCATAGAGACATTGCTGCTTTTCTGAGTAGGAAGTTAATAGTTTTGAAGGGGTTGTCATTTTGACATAGAGTCAGCCATAGAGACACTTTTGTGAAGATTTTGTACTTTTGTCCAGATTTGAAACTTTTGTGCAACTTTGGAAGTTTTGTGCAGATTTAGTACTTAACTGCACCAAAACTTTAGTGAATAGGAACTTTTTTGCAGAATGCTTATGCCTCAAGGCAATATTTTATAACCAGACAAATGCAACATCTCAAGGAATTTGCCTTCATATGCCCACTTTTTATGTTCTACCATCCATTTCTGTCCAATGTGCATAAAGAAGCACTGAATGTCAATGAAGATGACTTAAACCAAAATTTAGGCACTATACATACAAAACTACCTTCCAATACATTGCATTGATCAAGTTTGTTCTGTTTCCACATCAAAATACATTATGAATCAATCATGGACACTATCACAGCCAAACAATGACTACATTTTTCCCAAACATAAAAAATCTGACAATAAATCGGGATTTCCTACACCTAAATCCTACAACAATTGACTGCAATCCATGCTACCAATGACACAATCACAACAACAGATATAAGAACTCTTTTCGACACAGACCTGTCCATCTCAACCATCTTTTGCTCTAGCTTCATCATCTTCAACTTTAGTTCAGTCCTCTCTTCCTCCAACTTAACCTTTTCTCCCTCCAGCTTCTTATTCATTTCAGATAGAATAACATGTTCTTCCTTCATTTTCACACGGCCTTGTTTCTTTTCTTCCAACATGCCTTTAAGAACAGCAACCTCTTCCGAAATGGTTCGATGAAGGAATGCAAGAGATCTTTTTTCATCACGCAAAACATTCATCATCTCATTGGCTTGATTTGGGAATTCACCATCTACCCACTGCCAGAACTTGCACGCACCCACTCTCTGCAACATTCCACAGCCACCAACAGAGACATTAAAACAAAATGAACATATCAAACACTAACATAACAAGAAATGCTTAAACTATCACTTACACTACAATTAAGGCATGATATGAAACGTCAACCAAGATTCCTATGCATCCAAGATGTATTCTGAACAATTCTCAATCCACATTGACAGAGGATATTCGTTCCCTCTGCATCTCCAACAGCAGACATAAAAATTGAGGATGCATTAGAAACGGACGACGAACTTGTCCCAATCCCTACTAAAATTTCTCACAACACCTTCAATTGCAACAGAATCCCAATTTTGGTTATTGTCCCAATTTGAAATTGTTTAACCCTACAACCCATCTTCCCTAACTCAACTTAATCCCCAAAACCCCCAAATGCCATGTGAGTTGCGTTTTGCCAATCTGGCAAGTCATTTTGCCATGCAATTATCCTCTAATTGCCACTTAATCATCTCATAACGAAATATTCTACCATTTGATGAAAATTTAAGACTATCAGTTACATTGGTCATGCTATTGGTACTATTTCAAAACATTGATACCAAATTTGGTCCATATTTTTTTATTTAATGACTACTTTGGAACCACTTAAAAGATAGGTCACTAAATACGTCCATCACCACAAGTTCAGTCACTTTATTGGTACTTTATCCTAGCAGAAAATGAAAAAAAAGTAAAAATAACTTATAAAAAAGTTTTACCGGTGAATTGGATGTTTCGATTGTAAATGTAATCATAAGTTTAGTTTATAAAAGGAATAAAGAGTAAAAAGATAAAATAATGTGTAATATTATATTAAAAAATTCAATAAATATAATTATTGATATGTTATTGGTAAATAATTTATATAGAAGTAAAAAAAAATGGCATTAAAAAGTTTGAGAGAAATATTAGTATGTATAATAGAAAAAGAAGTGGGTGGTGGAAAGAAAAGGGAATAAGAGTTAATATGATGAGTTTGATTTAATGTGAAATAAAAGTAAAAAAAATAGCATTAAAGAATTTGAGAGAAAAAGTAATATGTATTAACAAAACAAGAAGTGCTTGGGTGGAAGGAAAAAGAAATGAGAGTTAATGTGAGAAATTTGATTTAATATAGAGAAGTGAATTTGTGTAGAAGTAGTAGTTGTGTTTGTTAGTAAGAGAGAGTTAATACAATGGTAGATAAGTGGATCGGAGGAAGTTTGAAAGTAGAAGTTTAGGAGTTTTAAAGTTTGTTCATCTTCTTCGATAATTCTAACTCTACAGAAGATTAATGCAACAATGTAAAAAGAGAATGTGGGTATAAATCATAGGTAAATCATCAAAAGAAAAGGTGTGAATCATCAAGAGCGAATGTGTTTGTGAAGGAATTAGGTCAGTAGTGATCATTAATTTATTTGTAAGTTTTTTTTAAGGTTTATGAAGAGTGTAGTAAAAGAGTGACACATGAAAATGCTTTTAAAGACACGTAATAGCCTTTTTGCTGACTAAAACACATTTATTTTTGACTAAGTCATGTTTCTGTCAGACGAGGTGTTGGCTTCTATGAGTAATAGAAAGATAGTGATTAGATAGCGTTATTTTACCTGTAAAGGTGATGAACAAGATGAATAAGCGATTTTGGTATAGTAAAAATGATTAATTTATAAGAAAAGCGATGCCACAGTATATACTGAGCCGAAGCTGCAGACATCAAAGGGCATATAAGTGATGTCCATAATGTGTAAAAGATGATAATGGATAGAAAAAGGTGACAAACTAATAATCACTTTTTTTTGGCTTATAATCGCTTCTTTTGTTTTGTAATCACTTTTTTTTTTGCTCATTATCACCTTTTTTGTGCAAAATTTCCTTTTTCCTTCTTTAAGACCTAAAACACAATCGCCTTTTTCCAAATATAGTCACCTTTTTTGGGTGAGAGATGTAGGACTCCGAATGTAGATAAATGGTCATTATCGGTCGGAATGTCTTGTTAGGAGATAATCTTTTTATCATGGAAGGCTTCAAATTGCATGTTAAGTCATTCATGAACTCTTCAGGGCATATAAGTGATGACCATAATGTGTAGAAAATGACAATGGATAAACAAGGTGGGTCAAAGTATACAAAAAGTGAAAAGGCAACAACCATACAAAAAAGGTGACAACAATATATAAAAGGTGACAACATAACATAAAAGGCGTTTAACAATACAAAAAAGGCAACAAAAAAATATTAAAGGCGACAATTAGAAGCCTAAATATGAACCACTATGAATATGTGGTTCACAATTAGGGGTCATGAGGGTGAACCACAAATACCCTGATTGTAAACTGCTGATGCCCAAATTATGAACTAGTAACTCTGTGGTTTACAATTAGGGGATATGTGATTCACAATCAAAGGCCTAAATGTGAACCACAAACTTAGTGGTTGACAATTAGAGGGCCTGCAGTTCACAATTAGGGGCCTGATTATGAACTAGTAAATCTGTGGTTCATAATTAGGTTTGTAGTTCATAATTAGGGTATTTGTAGTTCACAATTAAGGGGTTTGTGGTTTACAATTAGAGGCCTGCATGTGAACCGCTTACCCCTGACTATGAACCACATACCCCCTGATTATGGACCACAAATGCCCTAATTGTGAACCATATACTTAGTGGTTTATAACCAGGCTCCTAATTGTGAACTGCAGTCCCTCTGATTTTGAACCACTAAATTTGTGGTTTATATTAAGGCTCTCGATTATGAACCACATACCTTTAATTGTAAACCACAGAGCTAGTGGATCTGGGAGTCAGTGGTTCACAATCAGGGTATTTGTGGCTTACCTTCAGGTCCCCCTGATTTGGAACCATAGACCCCTTGATTGTGAATCATATATTCCTAGTGGTTCACATTCAGGCCCCTTACTGTTCACTACAAATCCTCTAATTGTGAACCGTAAACCTCTTGATTGTGAACCTCGAGTGTGTGGTTCATAATCAGAAGTTCTGCGATTCACAGTCAGGGGTCTAATTGTGAACCACAGACTCCCTGAAAGTGAACATTTTTCTTCTGATGCAAACACTTTTTTATAATCCTTATCACTTTTTTAGGTAACTTCATTACTTTTAAGGCATTATCGCTTTTTTTATCTTCTTTCATCACTTTTTTGGGAGTTTTATCACTTTTTAACCTTTTTCATCTCTTTTTTGGGATCTTGATCTCTTTTTCAACTTATTTCATTGTTTTACTGGTTTTTTTTGTCTTGCTCCTCATCATTGTTTGGATGTCGTTTCTCTCCAAACTACAACAATGTTGTTGCTCTCGGCTCTCCTTCAATTCACTTCTTCATTTCTAATTAATTCTAACTCCTCACCCTACCTCTTCACCAAATTTTTTATGTGTATTCTTGTCGATTGTTCGAACTTTTGTTTCACCTAGACTCTTTAAAATTATTTTTTTTTAATTTTTCTCTCCTTAAAAAAATCATGAGAGTTAATGTTACCGAAATATGAGGCTACTGGTTAACTTGTCAACTACCATCTAACGACTGTGGTTGTTTCTCCTAATCTAGTGGTTAAAACATTATATTACAAAATAGTAGTGGATGTTCTATTATGAATGTAGTTATAAGTTTAATTTATGAATGGAATAAATAGTAGAAAGATGAAATAATGTGCAATATTATATTACAAAATTCAGTAAATATAATTGTTGGCAATATTTTTGGTACATAATTTAGATAGTAGTAAAAAAAATGGCATTAAAGAGTTTGAAAGAAAGAAGTGAGCGGGTGGGTGGAAAAAAAAGGAATGAAAGTTAATGTTATGATTTGATTTAATGTGAGATAGGAGTAGAAAAAAAATGACATTTAAGAGGTTAAGAGAAAAAGTAGTTTTAACATAATAAGAACTAGGTGGGTGGAAGGAAAAATGAATAACAGTTATTGTAAGGAATTTGATTTAAAGTGGTGATGGGAATTAATGTAGGAGTAGTAGTTGTGTTTGTTAGTAAAGAGTTAATATAATCAATGAAGGTAGATGGGTGGATCAAGGAAATTTGGAAGTAGGAGTTTAAATGAAGGTTTGGGCTTTGTTCATTTTTTTTCATAACTCTAAGTGCAGAGAAGATTAATGGAACAATGTGAGAAGAGAATATAAATGTAAAACATACGTGAATTATCAAGGGTGAAGGTGTGAATCATTAAAGGCAAAAGTGTTTGTGAGAGGGCTGAGGGAATCAAGTTAGTAATGATGATTAATTTATTTCAAAAATGTTTATAAGGGTTTGGGAAGAGTGTAGAGAAGAGTGACACATTAAAAACACTTTTAAAAACTAATCACTTTTTCTTGTGACTAATTACATTTGATAGGACTAGGTCGTGTTTGTTTTTTCCTAAGTCACGATTCTCTTGATCGAGGTGTTGTGTTTGTGAGTAATAGAAAGTCATTATCAGTTAACATTATTTAGGTGATGAACAAGATGAACATGCAATATTAGTAGTATAGAAGCGATTATGTTATAAAAAAATGATAAATGAGAAGCATTTGTACCTCAACAAAGGCGTCTTTATGTCAATAAAGGTAATAGTACAAACATATGAGTGTTTACCTATGTACTAAAAACAATTATGAACCATAAAAGCATATTAGTGAAAGAAAAATGACTATTATGGATCCATCTTTTAAAGTGACACAAATGAGAGTAAAAGCTTTTGTTGGAGTATATGAAAGCATTTATTTTTGTAAAAAAATGTTAATTATTAATACGTCATATGGTACGTGTGTTATGTAGGTGTTAGAAATGTACAACAATAGTGAAATTGGTGGGGAATGGATGTACAGAGAGGAAGAAACTTATGGACATACAACATGGCAAATGAAAGGAATACCAAGTGAGATGGCAGTAAGAATAATGGAATTTGTGAGATTTGTTCACAACAAGTGGAGAGAAATGATGGTAAGAATGTACAGAGTGATGATAAAATTGGTTTAAATGTGGAATCACATGAGGAGATAGATGAAATTCCAACAGGGAATGAATAGGATGCAATTGTTGTGAAGATAAACAAACCAGTTGTACAATGGGAG
Source organism: Aquilaria yunnanensis (assembly GCA_039654915.1). Classification (NCBI taxonomy): domain Eukaryota; kingdom Viridiplantae; phylum Streptophyta; class Magnoliopsida; order Malvales; family Thymelaeaceae; genus Aquilaria; species Aquilaria yunnanensis. The sequence continues at coordinate 41,196,157 of CM077599.1, read as the reverse complement.
ATAGAAGATTTTGATGAGATAGAATTTGAGTTCATTGAAAAGGCTGAGCAATTCTATAATAGATATAGGCATGTGATAGGATTTGCTACCAAAAGGAAAGATATTAAAGTTGATAATGAGGGAATTGTATACCGGCATAGATGGGTTTGTGGGAAGGAGGGGCATAATAAACCAAAATTGGAACCAACAATTAGAGTAAGAGAACCTAGGAGGGTAAGTAGATGTAGTTGTAGAGCATCGTTTCTAGTTAATTACAACTGAGCATCGAGAAAATATGTTGTAAAAGATTTAAATACCAGGCACAACAATGGCTTGACAAACAACAAGAAGTTCATATTTGCAGATCTCAAAGACGCATAAATGTAGCTGATAAGGAATAAGCCAAACAAATGAGAAAGGTTAGGGTGAAGACAAAATTATGGATTACATGATGCAGGTTGTCGAAGGTTATGGGAACATGGGGTTTACTACCAAAGATCTGTATAATCATGTAGATAACGACAGAAGGGAGTAAATTTTAGATGGTGATGTAAAGATTGTAGTTGCATACCTAACCTGTGATGCAAGTAGAGACACTAAGTTTTATTGTCGATATGCAGTTGATAAGGAAAATAGGTTACAATACATTTTCTGGGCTAATAGTTCAATGCGCATGGATTATGCATGCTTTGGTGATGTTATTGGATTTGATGCGACATTTAAAATGAATGAATACAAGATGCCGTATGTTGTGTTTATTGAGGTAAAACCACCATCATAATAGTATTGTTCTTGGATGTGCACTATTGTCTAATTAGTTTGAGAGAGGTCATGTGTGGCTGTAAGAAAGGTTCTTAGATTGCATGGGAGGAAAGGTACTTGGAGTAGTTATTACTGATGTTGACAAGACAATGAGACTTGCAATAAAGAGAGTGTTTTCAGATGCTAAACACCACTTATACTCTTGGTATTTACCAGGCAATTGTAAGGAGAATGTGAAGGTTGAGGGATTTGGAGAACATTTCGCAAAGATGATGAATAGTTTGTACAATGTGGATGGGTTCAAGAAGCAATGAGCAAGTACTATTGCGATGTTCAAGCTGGAAGATAGTGAGTGAGTGCAAGAAACATATGAAAGGTGTAAAATGTGGGCAATTTCTTATTTGAAGCAATATTTTTTTGCAAGGCAGACAAGTAACCAAAGATTAGAAGAGATGCACTCTTATCAAAAAAAGGTTTCTTGGATGCAAGCTTAAGTTGTATGAATTTGTAAGATAGGTTGATATAGCATTGGAAAGATTACATGAGATTAAGGTGCTAAATAATTTTAAGAGCAGACATACAAATCGTCAATTCATTACCCATCTTAGGACATTCGAGATACATGCTGCTAAAGTGTACACCCCATCAATGTTCCAGAAAGTGCGTGGTGAGATAATAAAATAGGCAAATTATTCTGCAGTGTTACATTGTATGAATGGCAAGGAAAAAATGTACCATGTCGCTTAATATGGTAGCATGGCTCAATTACGGCTAGTACATCACTTGTTGGACAGAGAGATATGGGAATGTTCTTGTAAAAAGCTAACTTACAAAGGTAAATTGTGATTGAAATTAAGTTAACATTATTTTGATTGAAAATTATTTATAGGTCTGCTAAAGAATTGTATGTTATGCCAATGTACCAGGAATTCCACATTGCCACATATTCTTAGTCCTGAAGTCATAAAATGCAAAGAGGATCCTCGAGAGGTTGATTATGAAAAGATGGACAAAGGATGCTAAAAAACTAGTGCAAAATATGGGTGTTAGAGATAATTTGGCTAATATGGAGGAGGTGTACAATGCAAGATGGTCACAGTTGACTACCATAGGTAATAAATTTTTTTATCTTGCAACTAGGTGTGATGTAGAAGGGTATAATGAAGTAAGAGAAGAATTGAGTAGGATAATTATTCAGGTTAGAGAGTTGTATGCAAAGAGGGCAGAAGGATTAAAGAGTATGGATAGTGATGCTATAGTTCTTAATTCAAATATAGTTCGTAATTCAATTGTCATTAGTGGTAGAAGACGTGGGAGGAATAAATCAAATATAGGTGAATGGCAGATGAAGTGCAGAAAATGTGGTTCAAATAACCACACAACCCGTGTGTGCATGAATCAATCCAAAGTTGAAAAAGAAAGTCCTGAAAAGGGAATGTGAAAGAGGGTGTTTTTTATCATAACAAATCAGCTAGCTTTATCCCGGATGACCATGTTAGTAGTGGCAAACAATCTTTTTAGGTTCTCAAATTGGTCCAAATAATGAAGAAACTTAAACTAATTCAATGCCATACTCTAAAGCCATTTAGAGAACATCACAGTCCTTGGTAGGTAATGATATGTCATTTCAAAGTTTTTTGAGATCTCAATTCATGGGGTAGACCTTCAATACAGGGGAATCTGGGTTTTACAAGTGTAATGAGGCAGTTGACTGTTATGATCATAACGTTGAAAATAGTTTTCAAGGGAAATGGAGGCATCATTCTAGTATAGGTTAATGTAAGACATGTCATTATCATGTTGGACCATGTATTTATTTAAAACTTGGGACTGTAATGGCTATGATTCTAGAATAATAGTATTGTGTTAAGAAAGATGATAGATGTTGAGGAGAAGTGATGAATAGTTATAAAAAGCCAATGCTATGAAGAAAAAAATGATAATAGTGATGAAAACCCATCTTAAGAAAATTGCGTGTAAAATTGTGATTTCATAAGCAAAAAAGTGACTTGAGTTCAAAAGAAATGATAAAAGATCAATAAAGATGATAACATACCAATAAAGGTGATAGGGTTAATTAAAAGGTGATGACATGTTGAGAAAAACACTTTGTTGATATGAAAAAAAATTATTGGAAAACAAGAGGAAATAATATATTTATCATAGTTCAATCTAGATAATAAAGGTTTAGAGCAATGAATAACATTTTAGCATCCGTAATGCATCTAACATAGCATAGATCATATTGTCTTGAAATGAAATACAAAAGCATCCTAGTTCCAAGTCTGTTCACGTAAATGCATAAAACATGAATCATATTGTGTTGGTGATTTAAATAAAAGCATTCTAATACCAACATCTAATATGACCTAATTGTGCCTATGATTGGTAAAAGCAGAGATGTAGAATATGCATTCACCTTCTCCTTCCCCTCTTAGCTGCTGGCATATCTTCCATATGCTTAGTACGGCTCTCCAAGCCTCCACCAGTTGCAAGCTCATTTAAGTCTGAACTAGGTTGGTCATCTGACCCGGCACTTGCGTCATCTCCATCGTCAACCTAATCCTCTTCAATTCGACCTTCTCCACCGTTAGAATCTGTACCCTTTTTGCCAATAGAGTCTTCATTTTGGCCATTGTCATCTTGCTCATCTCCTTCTGAATGGGATTCATCATCGATCTCATCGCTCTTATCTCCATCATTGTCGAAACCTTGTTTTTGCACCACTTCTTTGTCAGGATGATGATGCGGCTTGTTTTCCAAGGTAGACTCCTATGCTGTTCCTCCACAAGTCACCTAGAACCATAAGATCATTAATATGTTTATTGAAGTAAAAATTGTACATAGTCTATACTTACATACTGTTTTAATGAAAATTTCTTGGCATCCTTCCACATTTTGTCCATAACATCCTTCTTAAGACTCGCCACCAAGCGCATCAGCTTCTCGACAGTGTCTTTCCTCACTTATAAATACATGTTAAATCGCAAGCCTAAGTTTGTTATATGATTGAGTACAACAATGTAGGACATGGTAAACTTTCAAATTTTGTCGAAGGATTAATCGGTAAACCCTCCACATCCTTGTCATTAATGCTTGGAATTTGGAGCAGTTTAGCCTCATTTGTCTCGAGATTTGGGAGCAACATACATGTTGCTGGTAACTGTATTTCAGCTTGTTCTACTATCATGTCTATTTGGCGTGCAGTAGACATAGATGCCCCAGTTAAGCCGTTGGTAGATGCACCTGGGTCCCCAGCTTTCATGGCTTTGGCCAGCTCCTTCATCATGCTCTCCCACCACAACTGAAATGTACTGGGCAGCAAAATGGTCGAATTTTTGTCCCACAAGGATCCCTCAGCTGCTGTTGTCACTTCCCCACGTTGCCACTTATTGTTCAACATGGATGTTGGCGGCAGGTTTAGAATGGTCTTGTTATGCACTTGTTGATAGTTAATGTGTTGTCTAAAGACCCTCTAACCTAAAAACCAGGCTCAACCACATGGGGCTTTCAAGTAAAATTTGACACCTCGTTGACCCTAAACTTTTACTCACGTAGTTTGGAACGTCATTCATGTACTTTTCCCATGGCCATATTTTCACCCCTTGCACTCTTACTATCTTAAACAGCTCAATATACACTTTAGTGTCATATGCCATGCCGCCCAAGTGCCCATCGGCATAGTACTTTGCTCTAGGGTATGTCTCAACTCTACTCAAATTTAGGTTAAGCCCAATATCCATAAAATGCTAGCTCACCCATGTTTGTTATGGAAAATAATTCATACATGATCATTCAATAATCATTTTGAGTATAATGGATGTACATAATTTAGTAAAGTAATTCAGGTATGTAATAATTACCTGCCAGGATTGCCAAAAGCCACCGCTCCCTTGAGCACCCTTGCTGAGACCATCAATGTACAATTACAGATTAGCCAATGCGGCGTTTCCCCAATTATAAGTTACTAGTCGAGATGTGTCTGTTACAGCAGAAATCCACCATGTATAAAAGCTACGAGTGCTTGTGTTGCAAAATATAGTGGTCCCAAGAAAGGTTGCTAGGAAAACACGCACCAAGTGCTATTTTCTCTCCATAGTATTTGAGCAGTAGCCTTTGTAGGTGTCAAGTACTGTATCAAAACTCACCTTTCTCTTTTGATGGAATATTGCCCAACCATCACCGACTAGCAGTTGCAAGCGGGAAGCATCTTTGCATATTTCCACATCAATAGATATCCTATCATCACTACAACACGAGCCTGTTATTGCAGTAAGATCTATAGGTGTCATGGTCATCTCACCTATAGTTGGGAAGTGAAACATGTGGGTCGTATCCTACCAAAAGTGGCTTAGTGCACAAATTAAATGTCTATCATAGTAGTTAGACCTCAGTGCTTTGACTACATTGAACATACTCGTCATTCTAATCATATCTTTCATAGTCTCTAGGAACCTATTAAATCACTGCAATAATGACTTTACATTGCCATGTCCACAGTATGCATTCAGCCTATGCTGTAGATATGAAAGTGCATGTAAAATATCTGCATAATAAGCGACCAACAAGTAAAACAGGGGATAAGAGATTCAGAAAAAGTGATGAGGGAAGTGGAGAGATAAAAAATGATAAGAAAAAGGCAACAATATAAACTTAAAGGTGATAATTTAAATAAAAAAGTGATAGCCAACAAAAAAAAAAAACAATAACAGGAAAAAAAGTGATAACAACATAAAAGGGAGATATTGTTTTTTTAAACCATTATCAACAAAACTTTTTTTTTTTTTACAGTAATCACTTATTTAAACTCATAGATGCTTTTTTAAAATAATTGTCGCTTTTTTGACATCATAGTCACTTTTTTATAATCATAGTCGATTTACTAAATTCATCTTTAATGCTTTTAAATCCACAAAAAAATCACTTTTATATAAAACTACAGCCTTTGTAGAAACAATAATGCCTTTTTTTTTTACAATAATTGCTTCTTTAAGATCATTTACGCTTTTTTAAAATAATTGTTACTTTTTTAAGAAAATAGTCAATTTTTTAAAATCATAGTCGCTTTCCTAAATTCATCTTTAGTGACTTAAAATGGTTAAATCAACAAAAAAAATATATTTTTTTAAAATATTATCACGTTTGTAACAAAAATAATTCCTTTTATTTAAAATAATCATTTCTTCAAAATCATAGACACTTTTTAAAAGTAATTATTATTTTTTTAACATCATAGTCACTTATTTAACATCATAGTCGTTTTATTAAATTGATCTTTAGTACTTAAAAAATGGTTAAATCCACCAAAAATTTTTTATGACAACCAATAACATAATTAGATTAAATCGAAACATACTAGGTATGAAGGGTGAGAAACATGAGACTCCGGATCTAAGTAGATAATTATTGCTGGGTGGAATGTCTTCTGAAGAGATAGTCTTTTGATCATGGATGGCTTCAAATCACATGGTAAGTCCTTCATAAACTCTCGAGCATCACCATGGGCCATTGTTTGTCGATGAAAGGTAGCAATATCGAAGGTGAAGGTGAGGGAGAGGGGAAATACTGCAATTGGGCTTGATAGGGAGGAAAGAAGAATGAAGGATGATGAAATAATGAAGTTACAGAGGGTGGTTGTAAAAATTTAAATTTGGTTGGAAGAAATTTAACAATGGGGTAGGGTAGGATAAATTTAATTTAATGGTCAAGGCTTGGTAAAATTTAATGCGGTTTACAAGGGGGGTGACGGATCATGTCGACTTGCAGTTTGCCTTCATGGTTCATTTTCTAGGGCATGTGGTTGAGAAAGTGGCCCTTAAACATATACCAACGATTTTGAATAAGGCTTATCAAATTAAAGCACAAGTCACCAAAAAATTGTGCACTGAAAAAGGTGGTTCATAATATGCCCCTGAAAAGTGAACCACAAATTTAGTTGTTCATTTTTTGGGGTAAGTGGTTGATAAAGTGGCTCTTGAATATATACCAATAGTTTCAAATAATGCCTCACAAATTGAACCACAAGGCCTCACAAATTATACAATGAAAAAGGCGGTTCATAATATGGCCCCGAAAAGTGAACCACAAATTTAGTGGTTCATTTTTTAGGGTAAGTGGTTGAGAAAGTGGCCCCTGAACGTATATTAGCGATTTTGAATAAAACCCCTTTAATTGAACCACAAGTCCACACAAATTGTACCATGAAAAAGAGGGTTCATAATATGGCCTAAAAAAGTGAACCACAAATTTAGCAATTCATTTTCTAGGGTAAATGGTTGATAAGGTGGCCCCTAAATGTATAGCAGTAGTTTCGAATAATGCCCTTCAAATTGAACCACAAGACCTCACAAATTGTACCATGAATTAGGCAGTTCATAATATGGCCTTGAAAAGTGAACCACAAATTTGGTGGTCCATTTTTTGAGGTAAGTGGTTGAGAAATTAGCTCCTAAACACATACCAACGTTTTCGAATAAGGCCATTCAAATTGAACCACAAGATGCCACAAATTGTACCACAAATTAGACAGTTCATAATATGGCCTCGAAAAGTGAACCACAAATTTAGCGGTTCATTTTCAGGGGTAAATGGTTGAGAAGTGGCCCTTGAACATATGTCAGTAGTTTCGAATAAGGCCCCCCAAATTGAACAAGTCCCCAAAAATTATACAACAAAATAGGCAGTTCATATTATGCCTCAAATAGGCAGTTCATTTTCTGGGGTAAGTGGTTGATGAAATGGCCCCTGAACATGTACTAGCGGTTTTGAATAAGGCCCTTAAAATTGAACCACAATACCTAAAAAATTGTACCATGAATTAGGTGGTTCATAATATGGCCTCGAAAAGTGAACCACAAATTTAACAATTCATTTTCCAGGGCAAGTGGTTGAGAAAATGGCCCCTGAACATATACCAGTGTTTTCAAATAAGGCCCTCAAATTCAACCACAGACCTAGCAGTTCAAATGTTGTCAGAATCAATTCGCCTAATGTAAACACTTTTTTCTTTTAAGTATCACTTTTCTTTTCTTCAAAACAACTTTTTTTCCTTATAGACACATCTTTATTCATTTGATCACTTTTCTCTTGTTCTTGCTTTTCTGGGTTACATGTCGCCTTTCTCTTTTCATTCATAGTCTTCTTGGTTACAAGTTGCCTTTCACTATTTGTTGGTGCTTTTCATTCAAAACATGTAGAGTTTGGAAAATGCTTATTACCTTCCCACCAATATGTTTGGTACATAATTAGGCAATCAAGTATTCTTCTTCGTGCCTTTACTTTTCCCTTTTCTTTTCCCCTTTCCTCTGCCCTTTTTAACTTCATCAACAGATGCTGCTTTTGTACTAAGAACTTCACCTTTCACATTTTTAACTTTGGTAGCACGTGTTCTTCATTTATCAGCAAGTCGTATAGTTGGATCACCTGATGAGAGAATATCTCTAATATCAACTACCTCTAGAGCACGTTTAACCACTTGTGCCTCATGCCATGCTTTTCTTAAAAGCTGGGAATTGCGATTCTCTTCACCGCACAAAATTCGAACTAGAAAATCACATTGTTGTTCATGGTTATCCCATTAGAACACTACAAAACGTTAGACATTAATGCTAAAAAAAGATAGCTAAGTGGTGAATGGAGAGTGCCATAGCGTCAATACCAAACTTACAATGTGTGATATCCAATGCCTGTACTCATGCATGGGTTTAGTAGGTGACATGGAGTCCCACACCTGCACTTGTCTATCTAATATATCCAGAATAATAAGGAAAAAAGGTTTATGAGGTTGATCATACACCGGTACATAAATCTACAAAAGCAAATCATATCATGTTAATAATACAATAAATGTAGTGACAATAGTTAAGGCATTTAATCTTTAGAAAACCTCTTTAAGATGCCGCCGAAGCCCTATATTAAGATCAAACTAGCCATGGTCAATAGTTTATTCATAAGCACATAGTTCACCCCTAGTATTGCACATTACTTGGCACAAAAATATATTCATTCATCACCACAATTAATTATGTACACCTAAAATGGACATTTATATTCATACGAACTGAAAATTCTATTGAAAACCACCAACAACGAATACCCTGTCTTCCCCTTTTCCTTTGCCTAAAGAACAGTCACTATATAGCTGAGAATAGTTGATAACAGCCACTTGCATGGCCTTAATGTCTGAACATTTTTTCTTACCAACTCATAGTCAGATGGTGATATAGCAATAACCTTACTAGCGAGCATCCACAATCATTAATCATTGCATTAACCTATCACAATCATATAAAGTAAATGAACATACCTCATACCCTCTATGTCTTTTGAAAGAGCATATTAGATCACTCGATGAGTTCTATCCTCAACAAGAGTTACCATCACATAAGGCCTAGCCCAATACATTTCCCTAAAACAACTCATCGTTCTTCCCATCATGCAGAAAGGTGATTTCCGCCATTATGATGGAATTACATCACATTCTGGTTTTTTTCCTGTTATATCTTGCCTCATAAAAAATTTGAATTTATCCTTCATGTCCTCAAATTAGTGGAAAGTAGTTAAGCAGTTAATTAAGAAGCAAATAGTTAATCAACTAAGCACTAATTACCTCTTCATCTTCATCATTTCTTCTAGTTGAGTCCCTCTCAATTTTAAAACCATCTCACATATTTTCAACCTGTAAATTCTTCTTGTAAGAGCTCCCAATGTTAATCCCAACAAGTGATTATAAATCATTCATTCTTGGTGAACAAATATCATAATTATCAATCTTCCGCTTACGTGGTTCTTTAACTTTCTCAACCTTCTCCTTCCCAGTCCCCATTATGGGAAACAGGTGATCCTTTTTTATAGGTGTTTTAGCCTCCTTATCTTGACCATTATTAGGAGATCCTACACTACACAAATTCAGTCCTTCATCGGGTTGACTTGAAGTGGGAACCTTCTTTAGTGTTAGCACATTGGACGCATGGGTATCCCCTCTGTCATCCTTGGCCTGTCTTGTTTCTCTTTGTACAAGAAGCACATTAACAGTTTGAGCAACCTTTTCCATTGTACCTTTTAGAGTTTCTTGCATCAATCGAGTCATGGTAATGTCCGTCCTCAATCCTTCATGCTGAAGCACCAGCTTCCCCACATCATCAACTAACTTATTCAAATTTTCTCTATCCTTATCTATACTTTTCCCATTTCTCCCTCTCACAACACTTTTTAGACCAGCATTTCATTTCTTCCCGTTCCGGTCTGATTCATATTCTTCTTTCACATCATCTGCATAATGTCTATCTCCCACATCATCTGCATCATGTCTGCCTCTCTTCATCTCTTCTTCCTCCTTAACATCTACATTATCTTTATTCACATAACTACCATCATCATTGCCGTCCAGATCTCCTGTAACCCTTATATCAATCTTTGCCAATAACCTACGAGTCACTTCCTTATTAAGCTGAATCACTATTGGGTTCAAACTGTCGTTCTTTTATTCACTAGCAACAACCTTCCTCACAAAAAACATATGTCCACATAAACAAAACATAACTTCAATCAACTATATATAGAAAATAATAATATGCACCAAATTACAATATGCATGGAACAACACTTGTAAAAATAAAGCACATCCAGTCAATTTCTTATATTTTTTCATCTTCCACTTCTCAATCCCTAGTACTAATTGATCCACTACAAAGCTTGCCCAAGCCTTTTCCTTAATCTTGCTAACATTAACAACATATGTAAGATGGGGCAGCCCAACATGGCTTTGAATTGGTAGACATAAAATATGAGTTATGCAATACAATGCATACGCTCTCTACACTTTCTTTGGATCATTACTCTTCAACAGATCATGCTCTACAACTTCTTTTCTAACGGTCCACCTTTTGTCCCGTTCCTTCTGACAATAATATGACACCAAATCTTCTCTAGGTACATCACTTCGATTCAAACTCAATTTGTTCACTACCATCATTAATCCTCATTATCTTAGTGAACTCCTTTGCTCCAATCTTATACTTTCTCCCTTCTATTTGAATGGTCCTCTTCTTCACATCAAACTTTTGAATAAATGGAAACACCAAGTCTGCTCGCACAACAAGCGATTTTATTCCTAATAAACTCCCCAAAGTTGTTTATTTCAGTATCTCTTATTTTTCCTCTCCTAACTTCCTCATCATCATACAAAATGTGGAAATTGTAGACTTTAACTTAAACTTTTCATTTTCTTCGACTTTGTTTACATACTCACTTTTTTTATCAAATAACATTTCCAGCCAATTCTTACAACAAGTCTAAAAATAAAATCATCTTATTATAATCTTATTACTCTATACTGTTATAATTTAACTTATAATATACTTACTACACTATCATATGCCAATCCAGCATATTTCCAATCAGCCTCTCATACCTTCGAATTTTCTTCAACATTGAAACATCTTCTTGGTCACCACTGTACAATACAATAGCTATTTCCTCGTTGGAACAATGAAAATGACAGTAATATAAATTATTAGACACAATACATGACAAAGGTGTTACAATTCACCTAAAACCGACTACTTAGGTAAAAAGGCAACAAATTGATCTTAAAGGCATCAATAATTAAATAATAGCAGCTATTTTGATGGATAGATGACTTATGTTTGTCACCTATTCCTAATTTTGTCACCTTTTTTTTCTTGCAGTCACATTTCTGTGACTTCAATCAATTTTCTGTAACTAATCGTACATCACCACCCAACATCTAACTTCCATTTATCATTTTCTCCCAAACACACTAACTTTTTACTACAAAGACATAAAAGTAACACTTACTTTCCATTTGGTTTTGATTTTCGCCTCATATTCTTCCTCATCATTTTGATGCCTGTTGTCATGCCAACAATGTCATCTCACTCAACGCAACACATAGTCACCACTTTCCACTATTTTTCAGATTTAATCTCCATTTTAAATTCCTTGAACTTTGATTTTGGAGTAAGTTATTTTGGACTGTTAACTTTCAAAATGTTTGTAATTTTTTATCACTATTAAAATAAAACCTAGAGTTGTAGGTTGTGGGTTAAAAGTCCATTCACCATCCAACGACTATGCTCGCACCTCCTAATTTAACGACTTACAACTCACTATGGTAAGTTCCCGTAGTTTGACTGCTAAGGCATTATAGAACTCCTTGAAAATTGCTACACATATGATCAACAAGTAACAATTTTTTTTTGTTTCACATGCATGTGTAAATTGTAAGGTTTTGGGGGCCAAGAAAATGTAGTGGAATATAACCGGAACCCTCCAGGATCCAAGTGAAACGGGGTAAATTAGGTGCTCAAAATTTTATACCTAGTTTGGTTGAGATCTTTCACCCACTGTTGAGTCGAATCACAAACTTGAATAGTTGACGTGTTCAAGCTCTTTATGGTTTCCACATGAGCCTCTCGGGATCACCATCCCTCCACCATGTCCCGGTAGATGTGTTTCTCTTGCGCTTGCAGTGCTAGCTTGTGTCCTCCAAGGAATGGTAAGAGAAGAGTGCGGTTGGAACTTTTAGAACTCTTTTGATTTTGTCCTTAAGGAGGCTAGGGCAAGAGTTGCGAATTTTTCACTATATGATGTATTTATGGTGAGACTCAACTCCCAAACTTAATGGGTTTCAAAGCCCTAATCCAATTAGGCTTTAATTTTGGGCCTAATAATGGCTCAACCTTTGGGCCAATCATTAATACGAAATTGTCATGAAACCAAGACCAAACAATTTGGCCCATGCATTCAAATAATCCAATTGGCTCTATCTGTGCGACCCAATAGGCTCCCATCACATTGGCAATGATCATAAATTACATTTATGATCATAAACAATGAGCGGTGTCTAGCAACACATCATTTCTACCTAAGTGACAAGATTGTCGGTGATTCGATGAAACCTTTATGATCATTATTCATATATGCCATTGTCCATTTGTCCAAGATATCAAGACTAAGTACGAGACATGGAATGTGTCACTCTCGTATAGCCCGATCTATGGTTTCTTGATTGCTGAGTAGACTAACTTAAACTGATGACATTGATATCGTATATCAACTCATTCGAGCATGACCATGCATTTTCTTAGTCTCACTCTATCAAGGGACCCAAAGATATCACTCCCATTACATAGGGGGACAAATCCCATTTTGATCATACAAAACCCTCCGCATGATACGCGACATACCCAATGACCTCCTTCAAGTTCATTTAGTTACGAGCAACAAAGGGAAGTATCAAAGTATGTGACTCACATGTAGGGAACCTTGATGACCTTAGGTCAAAGGACTACATATACATGATCACTATAAGAATCACTTATGACACTCATATAACGATCCATATAGCATTCTCATGGTGGGTCAGCCCAGTACACAAGTTCTCTAACTTGTACCCATATGTAGACTACATATCTTATATTAGTCTCCACATATGCTAGTCTTTATGTATTATTACAACCCGTTCCACGATAATGCTAGACCAGGGACATTTAAGAATATCATTAATCTAGGGTTGCAATTATGTTTATTACATTATGTAGAAACAAAAGAACAAACATAATTACTGGATTAATGTCTCAATAAAATATCATGTCTCAATGTGCAAAATACAATCGTCTCATGATTGGCTTTTGGGCACAACACTAACATAAATATAATCCATTACCATTTTTTATCTTAGAGTAGCTAAAGCATACATCTAGCGCACTAGAATACATTCGTACTTTTATATTATTTATAAAAATGTTATTGTGCTTGAATAGCACGTCATACTAAAGACCAGATCATTTGAAATTGATATGGCTGAATTAACATGTTTTTCAATTTTTGCAAGTCTAACATTGGGGCCATCAAGTTAAATGTCCCAAAAAAAAAGGCAACATTTACTTCTTGCCCAGGTGGTACACTTGGAATAATTAGATTTGTTTATGGGGGAAGGGCAATTAAGGAAGAAAAATGAGGGCCTCACTGACGATCTCATGATGGAAGAGTGAAAATCTATTAATTGGGGGAGATTAATGCACGTCGAATAGCCCTTAAGAAGAACATTACTTCTTACTAAATGAAACATTATATTATAGAATAACACAATTGTATAAATAGAACACACTTCTTAAGAACAAAACAACACTATTTGCAAAGAATACATCTTACCAAGGGAACAACACATTTGTATGAATAGAATAACACTTTTATTGAATGGAACAACATTATTACAAACAATACATCTTATGAAATAAACAACATAGTACAAAACAACATGTTTATGAGAATGGAACTATACTTATTACTAAATGGAACAACATTATTTACAAATAGCGTAACTTACATAGTAAACAACATTTTATAGAACAACACACTTGTATGAATGGAACATCATGTCTTACTAAATGGAATAACACTATTTATAAACAACACATCTCACAAAATTAACAACATTTTATAGAATAGCACATTTGTATGAATGAAACATCACTTTTGATTGAAGGAAATAACATAGATACTGTTGGAGGCGGGACAAATGACGGAGCATATTATAGAACATCACTTTTTTATGAAATGGAGCAAAACCTTTTACTAAATAAAATAGCACAGACACTGTTGGATGCAAGGATGTCAATTTTTCATCCAATGGGGCACAGACACTGCTGGAGGTAGGGATGAACGATGGAGGGAGGTCCACAGAGGAAGCTAGGCTTCTTTACTACTTTAGCTTCCTTGTTGCCATCAACAGAATTGTCTCTGACCAAAACAAATCCATTGGCGAATAGCATCTTCCCATCTTTGATGACGATGATGAAGAACCGGAGTCGTGTGATCTGGAAAGAATAAACCAAAAAAGACGAGGAGAAGTAGGATAAGGATTTAAGTGAGCTTGCGGTTTTGAAGAAGGATGAAGTGAAAATAAGAACTGGAGAAGGAAGAAGCGAGTAGTAGAAATCATAAATAACTCGAAAGTAGGGGTGCTTCGTGTGGTACGAGTGTATTTTAACCTTAGCCATAAAAGAATGCTTGTTATCCTTTTTGAGAAGAAAAGAATATATTTAGCTAGAAAAAGGTTTCATTAATTATGAAAGATGATGCTTTATGAAAAACTAGCCAATGATAAGGATGGATGGTTATAGGTTATCAAAAAATAATAATGCTAACTTTTTTTTTCTTTCCCTAAAGATGGTTAACTATCTACAAACATGTCACAGCTTTTCAACCTTTTAATTATTTTAAAGCTGCGATAACTCTTCAACCATCTTATAAACATTGCCATCGCTGTGTATTACAAGTCATAGTTATTTACAAACATACCACTACACTATAACTCCCTGGTACTATCATTATTTCAAAGGATGCATTTGTTACACACTTGTTATAGCTCTTCGGCTCCAATTATGATTATCACTATCACATATTCACTTTTAACCATATTATTATATCCACCATTAACTATTTAATCTAGATGCTTATATCATCTTACATATTTTCAACTTTATATCATATCATCTATTGAATATTTTGACAGATGTTCCTCTTAGCCACATTCAATAGTACATAGACTCAGAGGCCTAAAGACTTTTTCACCCTTTGAACTTTACCAACTCAGGCCCTTTACCCCCTGAACTTTGGCTTGGGTTCACTTGCCCAACAAATTTTGAAAATTGATATTTTTCCCCCTTTAGCCCACTTAATGGCTTTATAAGTTATATGGGAATGTAATAAACATAAAATGGAAGATGCAGGACTAGCTAACCATTTGAATCAAATGCTTATGTTATCTCGACTATCTGTTTTAATCTTCTCAAGTCGAGCAATTCAAGAAACCACTAACCTCTATATAATCTACATGATCCAACTAATACTCTACATTAAAATATGATTGATTTAATTCTAGTACCTAACTCATTCAAAAAAATAAAGATTTTTGTGGGCAAAATGGCTAATTAGTAATTCATCTTCCATTTTATCTTTCTTTTAGTCATCATATGACCTAAATAGCCATTTAAGTGGGCTGAGGGGTTAAAAAATACCAATTTCTAAAGTTTGAAGGGCGGGTGAACTTGATTCAAAGTTCAAGGAGTAAAAGGTCTGTGTTGGGAAAGTTTAGGCCCCAACCATTTAGAACTCTATGCATGGTGACCATCACCTTTTATTGCTAAGTCTAATATATGCCATACCATTTATGTGTGTATGTCTGCGTGTATTCTAATACTGTTATTATAGTATTCAATTGTATGTACAAGTTTAACCTACCATAAAAGAATAGGCATGAATGTGTCAAATCCTGTCTCCTACCAAAATTTGAGATATGTACAAATTAGATAATGTATTGCCTTTGCCTCTAGATGCCCATCACAATCCTCTCTATTCAAGGAGGTAAGAAGAAACTGGTCGTGACTTACATTTCAGTCGTGCTACAATCATGATCCCACCACCTCTAGCCATTGCTAAAGCTTAGTCACACCATATGGGAGCCGTCCATATAGTTCACTACTAGGCTCAAGATGGTAACTACATCAATTTCTTTTTCAATGCATGGATTGAAGAGAAGTATGGTCAATGTTGTCATTGCCAATTGGAACCGGATTTAGGCGAATGGTGGCTTGGATGGTACTAGTGCGTAGGTCAGGTTTTACATAGACAACAGCTATAGGTCAGCAACAACTCAAGGCGCAAGGTAACCCAATTGAAGGGAGATAGTGGTGAGAGAGGGGTATGGTCGAGGCCAGAGAGAGAAGGGTAAGGACATGGTGGGGAATAACAAATCTGATTTAGGGTAAAAAAATAATTATAGAAGTAGGACGTACACAAGGTAGGGAATATAACAAACATTGCCTCTATATCTATAAAGTATGGTGCTTCATTGAATTTCAACACAAATAATTTATTAAAAAAGCAAGTAATGACGTATCTTATATAGGTGTATTATATCCTAGGCCTTACAATAATAAGCATATTAGTATCCTAGGCCTGAAGATAATACTATATTACATATAGTGGAAAGCTAAAAAGTATTTAAACGCTGATAGGAGAATATGAGTACACCACTGACAAGAGTTAAAAGATTGAAGGAGAAGTTGGATGAAGTGGAGTGTGGAACTAAGAAAATTAAATTATTGATGGAAGTAACTAGTTTTCGTACAGCTAAGTTGTGAAGGGGAGTGGGGTTGATGGTGATTGAATTGGTCCAGGTACAACTTTACTCACAAATCGGGCGAAAGAAGTGAAGTGTGAGGTAATTGATGGTCCAGTTTTGGGGATCAAATCATAGAGAGCCTTCAGGGGGCGTGGAAATTAGCAATCATCACAAAAGGCTTTGGGTTACACAGTGAATTATAGGGAAAAAAGGGGCAAATAAGCCACTCAGATTTATGAAATGGGTAAATCGGCCACCATTATTTTTTTACAATTAAATCCATCATCAACATTATGTTATCAGCGAAATTAGGCCATCCCTATTATGGTTGCCAGGTTGGACACAGATGTGGCAAACGTAGTCGATGTGGTGGGCATATGTAGAGGATGACATAACACATATTATCCTAACTTAGCCCCTAAATGTTTGTCCAATACTTTAGATTCCCCTAGAATTTTGTTTTTTCTCCCTTTCATCATCTTCTTCCTCCTTTTCCCCCTCTCTCTAAATTGAAAATAATCAACTAGCTCCTTTGATTTTAGCACATTTGTGGAATTCATAACCTTGTGTTTTGCAACCGGTATTTAAATAGGCAATGGCTTTGCCCCCAGTAAAGATTTTTACTACATCAAAATACATTTAAGCCTACACAACTAGCTAATCAGCCAATCAATTTAGCCAAAGATTACTCTGTAAACAAAAGTCAATTACATAATGGATTTTGTAGACATCTTAATACTAAAAGTATCTGTTAAGATAAACTAAGTTAGCATAATCTTCATAATTATAAAACATCAAGTTATAGAAAAAATAGTCAAGCTTAATTTCCCAACCACATGCATTCCAGGAACATACTATGCAGACATGAGAATGTACAAAATTGATGATGGCTAGTTCAAGAAAAGAAAAAATCTAGGTACCAATAAAAAATAAGGTAGCAAAAACTCAAAGGATAGTAGAATACCCATCCAAATGTATAACTTAAACAACAATTTGACATTGCACTTGGAAAAATGTACTTTGCTATTATAGCTAGCAAGGAACACTTCCAACACTTAATTATGATAATCATAGATACATACACAATAGCCAAACTTGCTAATCACATGAGTGCAATTGAATAGTCATTATTTCTCCAACAATTAATAACTTATTTGTTCATAAAAACTATTGTTACAGTTGTAGGTCTATATAATTGTAGCCTTCTTTTAAAATGGTGTGATCAAAGGAAGATTGAAAAGCCAAATTTGGACAAAAAAAAGCATTGAAAATAGCAAACATAGTTAATGCCCAGGGAAAAAGTAGAGCGAAAAACAGTAGGAAGGCTCAGAAAAGGATAGGTAAACAAGTTTGGAAACAATCAAAGGCCCAAGAACAGAGTGATATGTAGAACAAGAAACAAAAAAAAAAAAGAACAAGGCAATTGAATAGAGAATTAATGAACATGGGTAATGAAGAACATATAGGGATGATAGGAGACGAGGACACCTCATGACTATGCCTTAATAAATTTCCAACTACAAAACTTCATGCCAGTAAAAGAAACTCAAAAAATGATCATCAATACTGACAGAGAGAATAGATAAGCCAAGAAAGTATCCAATTTGTTAACTAAGAAGCAATAAATCAAAATAAAGGAGACATTGAAGGTTAATAATCAAGAAGTGGTGATTGATTTTGAAACTCTCTAAGAAAATGATTATAAATTAAGGTCATGGGTTGTAAAAAAGAATAAAGAAGAACAAGACAAAGAGACTCTGGTCTTCTACTGACATTCTAGTTTTAAAGTTTGTCATTCGCATTATTATTTTTAATTCGGGGACTTATATGCATCAATGAATATAGTTCAAGCATAAATATTGTTATTTTCTCAAGATGATGGAAATTACATGGTTTTTTTATTTTTATTTTTCAACAAACTTAACAGAAGATTCCAAAAAATGGAATATTCTTTGCATTAGTTTTGTAAGTGGTTAATTTACCCACATTCAAAATAATAGTGTTAAATTTTACTCAATCGAAAATATGAATAGGCAATTTAATCATAAAAAAACTATAGTGGATGATAGATAGTGAATATCATGGTGGGGGATGTGCCTTTTTTGCCGTGGATTATAATATTCTTTGTGCACGAGCAAGGGCAATGTGCAATCTTCAATAGGATTATGAAGCAATTGATCTCGGGTAGGGGTTTTATGCATTTAAGTTTAATTCTCTAGAAGATTACATGAACGTTTTAATGATTGGATCTTGGATGATCATAGGGCAGTACCTGATGATGCGACAATGGTAGCTAGAGTTCTAGCCATTAAGGCATTATTTAAGTATATTATTGCATGGATGAGGTTTCCAGAACTGCGATTGGACTTCTTTATTAGAGGCGGCATTATTCCATATTGCCAAACTAGTGGGTGAGCTAATTAAAGTTGATCATGTTATAGCATTGAAAACTTGGGGAACTTTGCAAAGGTGTGTGAGTTGTTGGACCTAAATAAATCATTGGTGTTAACAATAACTGTAAATGGTGTCCTTTTGAATGTGGTGTATGAGGGTTATATAGAGTAAGTTTTAGGTGTGGCACATTTGGTCATCACATTGAAGAGTGCATGGTAAATTGTGCTGAGAAGATTGATGTAAGTAGTATAAACAAGATAGTGCATGAAGTAATCCAAGGGTAAGTTGTTATGGCCCTCTAGGTATTTGACTAGTAATGGTCAAGTAAGAATTGGTTGCAAGGTAAGAAATCCCTTACTAAATATTTGTTATGCATTTCAAGCAAGTATTGAAGGTTTAGAAAGGTTCCTTAAACACAATTGGCACCTAAGTGTGACCAGGGGCAAAATGTTCATTTTGTATTCGAAGGTGATAAGATTGGTTTTAAAGCTCAAAGTAATTCTTTGGGACCTAAGTGACAAGAAACCAAAGTGGGGGATGGAATTACCAAAGTTAGTTCTTTTGGCAAAATTAAAGTTGTTGAAGGACCAAAGTGAAGAAGGTTGGGTTTTAAACCATTTTAGGAAGCTTGATTACCACTATTCATCATCTCCCTCTCTCAAACTCGTAGCTCTCTCTTCCCCCACAAAATTTGTGCCGAAATCTCATTCTTTCCTTCATTTCTTGGTGAATTTGGAAGTCCCATGGAGTGCCCAAGTGAAAGCAAGCTTACTTTTGCATTGTCTTGGTGGATTGAGCTTTGGAGGGACATTTTTGGTCCTTGGAAGCCTGGGTACATTTTTCCCCTTTGTGTTCTTGGTTTCTTGAGCTTTCTTGAGGTTGGGTCAAGCTTAGTTGAGCTAGAATTGGTGCCATTTGTGATGAATTTGTCTTGGAACCATAGGAAACTCATAATGGAGCCATAAAAGCTTTGGTGCTCAACTTGCCTGATTTTACTTTAGATGTGTTTAAGGTGAGGGGATTTCTTGTTTTCCTTGTTATGTTAATGCATTTGCATCATATTTAGCCTTGGGGATTAGTAATTGTAAGCCTAGAAGTGATTGGAACCATGTTTGAGTAAATTGTGCATAGTTTTCATGAAGATCAACGAAGCTGGCAAGTTTTTGGTGCTAAGGTGCCATTTTGGGTGCCTAGGCACCAAAAGAATTCATGCCCAAGTCGTGCTCCTGAGGCCTATGTGCCAGCGGGGGCCTAGGGCCAGGATACTCATTTTTAGATAGCATCAAATGAACTCTGGCGCCACGACGCTAGGCTCGCGTTGCAACACCACAGTTGCTTTGGAACACAACCAAAGGGGATGTTTTTGGTTCCTAATTGATTCCTAAACATCCTAGACATGTTCCTAAGGTTGATTTAGGATTTATAATGGAAATGGAATGAAGAAAAAGAGACAAATGGATCAAATGAAGCAAGGAAAAGAAGGTGTGTGCACAATTGAATCATGTGTGTCCATAAGGGTATTTTGGTGCCCTAGTTGAGGCTTGTAGTTATCCCTAAGGTAGTTTAAATGCATTAATAATGAGTAACCAAGTAGTTTATGTTGGGTTTCGGGAGCCAAACAGCGCAGCGGAATTTAACCGAAACCCTCCAGGATCCAAGTGAAACGGGGTAAACTAGGTGTTCGAAAATTTCATATCTATTTTTCGGTTGAGATCTCTCACTGAACTGTAGAGTCAAATCACAAAACCTGAATAGTTGACGTGTTCAGGCTCTCTATGGTATCCACACGAGCCTCTCGGGATCACCACGCTTCCACCACGTCCCGGCAGATGCGTTTCTCTTGCGCTCGCAGTGCTAGCTTGCGTCCTCCAAGGAATTGCAAGAGAAGAGTGCGGCTATCCTTTTGGGAGGCTAGGGCAAGGAGACCTGCGAATTTCTCACTTAAAAGTTGTATTTATAGTGAGACTCAACTTCCAGGCCTAATGGGTTTCAAAGCCCTAATCCAATTAGGATTTAATTTCGGGCTTAATAATGGCTCAACTCCTTGGCCCATTATTAATATGAAATTAAAGTGAAACCATAACCCAAATAATTAGCCCATGCACTCTAATGATCCAAATAGCTCTATGTGTGCGACCCAATAGGCTCTTGCCATGTTGGCAATGATCATAAATCACATTTATGATCATAAGCAATGAGCGGTGTCTAGCAACACATCATTGCTACCCAAGTGACAAGATTGTCGGTGAATCGACTAAACCTTTGTGATCATCACCGATATATGCCATTGTCCCTTTGTCCAAGATATCAAGACTAAGCACGAGACATGGAATGTGTCACTCTCATATAGCCCAATCTTTGGTTTCTTGATTACCGAGTAGACCAAATTAAACTGACGACATTGATATCATATATCAACTCATCGGAGCATGGCCATGCATTTTCTAAGTCTCACTCTATCAAGGGGCCCAAAGATATCACTCCCATTACATAGGAGGGACAAATCCCATCTTGATCATACAAATCCCTCCGCATGATATGTGACATACCCAATGACCTCCTTCAAGTTCACTCAGTTACGAGCAACAAAGGAAAGTATCAAAGTATGTAACTCACATGTAGGGAACCTTGATGATCTTAGGTCGAAGGACTACATATACCATGATCACTATGAGAATCACTTATGACACTCATATAACGATCCATGAAGTGTTCTCATGGTGGGTCGGTCCAGTACACAAGTTCTCCAACTTGTACCCATATGTAGACTACATATCTCATATTAGTCTCCACATATGTTAGTCATTATGTATTATTGCAACCCGCTCCACAATAATACTAAACTAGGGACGTTTAAGAATATCATTATTCTAGGGTTACAATTATGTTTATTACATTACGCAGAAATAAAACAACAAACATAATTGCTGGATTAATGCCTCAATAAAATATCATGACTCAATGTGCAAAAATACAATCATCTCATGATTGGCTTTTTTTGGGCACAACACTAACAGTTTAAGCATGGAGCATGGTGAACTATCTTTGGTGAATTAGAATCGTGTCCTAGTCAACTATGGGGCATGCATGTGCACTAAGGCACAATTAGTGTGGGCAATTTATGGCACAACTTGCTATAGTTTGGAAAGATGACTTGAGGTGGTATTTCACTAACCATAGAGTAGCTTAAGAGCCACAAGATCTATAGAAAGTTAGTGAAAACACCTAAGGGCCAAAGATTGCACTATAAGGCTAATGGGGACACATAAGTGTTTTAGGGCACAATGTGAGCTCTAGGGCCCATGGGAAGCCTAGATTGGGTATTGTGGGAGCTTGGCATGGCTTGAAAGTTGCTTAATACCCAAGTAAGTGCAAGTTACCCTAAGGAATAAAAAGGAACACTAAAAGCTTTAAGTAGGCAGGTGACTTAGCATTCAAGCTAAGTTATTTGGCACATTGAGGGGTCTTTGAGGAGCAAGGTAGTTAAGCTACCTTAGTGCATTTAAGACCTTAATATGTGCTAAGAAATACAAGGAGCACTTAGAGCAAGTATGATTCCTAGTGATGGCCAACTCATTGAAATGTAGTGAGTGCCAAGCCTAGTATTGTACAAGGTTCACCAGGCAAGGTGGAAGCTTAGTAACACTTGGTCACCTAGTTGGGTCATAGACCTAAGGGACTAAATTGGGAGCCTAGTACACCTAGGGGTGGAGGTTTAGTACGCCTAGCTACCTATTTGGGTCATAAGCCTGAGGAGGTAGAGCGAGAACCTACTTCACCCAAACTAGAGTGGCCATGTGCTAGTTAGGGTTCACCATAGGAAGGGTGAAAGGTTAGTAACACCTAGTGGCCTAGCCTGGTCTTAGACCTGAGGCACTAGTGTGGGACCTTAGTGCACCTAACTTGGCTTCCCCAAGTAGACTTGGATTACTCCTGCATATGGCATTCAAGGGGAGGTTATTATGTGCTTAGGTGATAACTTGGCACAGTAGGCAAGTCAAGGCTTGCTAGAGTGATTTCAGGGCCAGAACTCACTAGAAGAGGATTAGGATGAGAAAGGGTCCTAAAGGACTCAAGTATATGCACATATATTAGGCCTCAGATCGTTATGAGCTCATGGTAGATTTATGAAATTTGTTGTCCATTGTCCTCTAGTGTTTTATTTTGCTGGTACCCCCAGAAGACTCCTTACTGAGAATCTATGATTCTCACCCTTTAGTTTATATGTGTAGGTTAGGTGGTTCGGCCAGCAACTTGAGATGGTTGTTGAGCTAGTTGAGCAGGTACAATTTATACTTGCTAGTTTGTATCTTTGGGTTTATTGGTTTGTTGTATACTAACTATGTTGGATTGACCTTGAGCATGGTTGATCTAGGAGCACAAGGGGGAGGTCGAGGCTATCGGCACTTGAGAGGTAGAGCTTAGGTAGTTAGCCTAGTAGGATAATCTCAGTGTGTTATGCTTGAGTATTTAATTGTACTAGATGCCTCTAGCAACAATGGTTAGTTTTGTGTTTTGGTTTGTGATTCATGTACATACCCGAATAATGTACATAGGGTTGATGCTTGTAGAAAATGTGTTTATGGCTTTGGCTAGTTTTACAATTGTTTTTAAGTGTGGTACCGCCATTGTTTTGAATGTTTGAATTTATGTTTAAATTTCCATGCCGATGCTACTCATGCATTATTTAATGCTAGTATTAAAGTTAGTAAGCTTAGGTCACGTGCATTAGTTTTTATTAGAAGCAAAGAAACCAATAATTACGAACGAAAACCCTGAAATTTGCCTAAATTCCTAACGATCTTGGGCAGCAGGCAGGCATAGGCGGCCTAGGGTTGCCACATAAGTGGTTGAGGCCAAGGGAAAGGTTGGCACCTGAAGAGCAGTCCTTTGGCCCGTGGCAGTTGGTAACAAGATAAAACAAGTGCCCAATGCAGTTGTGATGCATAAATCATGGGAACAAATTTGGGGTGTTTGTTAGGGAGACTAAGATAGAACTTGGGGAAAGGATTGATGATAAAATGGAGAAGGTTTCGAAAGATAGCGTGGGAAAGAAAAATGTAAACCCAAATGTTGGGCTGGGTTGAGTAAGGTACATAAATGAGACCCAACATGAAAGTAGGCATATTAATGATAGGCCACCTTTAGGCCATGTTAATGGGGTGAGTGAGTCCAAACATGTTCAGGGGATATATCCTCAAATGGAGGTATGGCTAACGAGGGAGCTCCGATAGTGGTTACCACATATGGAAGGTTACTAGAGAAAGGCAAGGCGTATGATGATGTGTAATTGGGGTGTGATGGAAGGAGTGGAGCATATAGCACTCTTTCAAGTGTGGGAATAAGTAGTGAAATAGAAATAGCGAAGTCCACCGTTCTGGGAAAAGGCTAGTGATCCGTTGAGTATAACTCGATATCTTGGTTTAGTATAAATGGTCCTTATGACATTAATAGTAATGGTGAATGAACCAATGAAGGATCAAGACATAGTGATGGATGGAACAGGCTTGGATATAGATGGAAAGGGATGGGGAGAATGCCTAGTGTGGCTGGTTATTTTCTTGTTATTCTATAACTTTACTCATATCTTGGAATTGTAGAAGTATTATTAATGACAATTTTTTGAGAGTTTTCAAAGAAATAGTTGCTCAACAAAAGTTAGATATGTTATGTCTGGTGGAAACTAAAGTAATGGACAGTGCCTCCTGGGACTTAAAAGGGAAGCTGGGGTTTGATTCTAATTGTGTGGTGAATGTAAATGGCTATGTTGGTGGCATTTGGCTATTGTGAACACACAGAGTTAACATTGGTAATTAAGGGAGTTAAAGAGTAGATTATTAAAGCTAGTTGCATTATTGGGGAAAAAAGGAAATTAAGTGTTTTATCTCATATGTTCAAGCTAGTTGTCAAATGAAGAACTTTTTTTGTACATCATTAGAAGCTTGAGCTTGCTTAATAAGTAGTTCATGGTTAATCATAGGGGACCTGAAGGACTTTTTTTCAATTGATAAGTGCTGAGTAAAATAGCAAATGTTGATTGCAAAATTCAAAAATTCTTCTAGTGAATAAATAATTGTCGCTTGATGAATGTGCCTGTGTTAATAACGAAGTATACCTGTGTCAATAGTGAAGTATACATGGGCTAGGAAAGTGAAAGGTAGAATTATGGTGCATGAGTACGTTGACAGACTTTTGTGGAATGACCAAGACTAAGCTCTTCATCCTACTGAGAGTTCATTCAGATCATAATTTGATTATGCTTCATTTTAGTGTCTCCCTCATCTCAAAAAGAGAGTTGTACCATTTCCAATATCAGATGACATGGCTAAACCATAAATGTTATAGCCCTTATAGCATAATACTTTGTGAGAAAGGTAAGTTCATAAATGCCTAGCTTAAATATCTTAATTAAAGGTGAATTAGCAAGATCAACCAAGTCATTAAAGGTTTAATTAGTTTTGAGTGGTTTATGGCACTAGGTTCACTGAGGGGCAAAATGGTCATTTTTCATCTCATAGGGTCAAATGAGTCCTAAGAGTAAAAATAGCATTTTTAAAACCCAAAGCCCAAGTTAGAAAGTTTTGCTTAAGTATTTAATTACCTAGTTACTATTTGGGGAAGAGGCATTTTTGCAAAAACTTAAAAAAGTTTAGGGGTAAAATGTTTTAATGTTTTTAAGCTTGTTGAAGGGTTGGGGCTGCCACTATTCACCCATTTTAGCCCCTCATTCACAGGTTTCTCTTCTTTTCTTAATCTCTCCTAAAATCTTTCGCAAATTCATGATTTCTTTATGAAACTGGAAAGTTTTCTTGGTGCCCAAGTAAAGGATTTTTTGTTTTGCACTTGTTTTCTTGGTGTTGGAGCTTGGTGGCATTTTTTAAGCTTGAACCTTGGTTTGTGCATGTGGTAAGTCCAATCCTTGAAGATTTCATGTTTCTTGACTTGTTTTAAGCTTGGGTTTTGTTGGGTTAGTGTTAATTTGGTGCCATATGCCTTGTGTTGCTTGAAACCTAGGAAAAACCTTAGTGGAGCCTTAGAACTTGGAATTCTTACCTTATGATGCCTGATGGTTGCTAATTCTTGTGCAATTGAGGTAAAGGATTTACAATTCATGTTTGTTTCATGCCTTTCATAGCTTGCTTATGGTAGAATTCAAGTAATTTGTGAATGGTAGAGGTTGTTGGATGGTATAGGTTATGGTGGACTAATGATGAATTGAAGCTTAGTATGGTGTTATGGGGCACCAAAAGCTTGAGGAAAATGGTGCATTGTGTCCTAGAATATGTGTTTTGCAAGTTTGTAAAGTGGGAAGCCATCTCATGCAAGTTTGGTATGCTTAGGAGGCATCCCAAGGTGCTATTGGAATGAACTGAAGTTTAAGTCACGGGCTTTTGGTGCTGTGGTGCCGCCAGGGCTGCTAGCACCCAAAGCACACTAGGGGTGACTAAAATGCTAAGCCTGTGAGGCTATAGCGCAACTTAGCACCACAGTGCCAATGGCTTATGTGTCAGCTTTGACACCTCTATAGTATTTTATCTATAACTTTTTACTTCAGTGTCTGATTGAGGAAATTCAAGATTTTAGGCAAAGCTAAGAGAAAGGGGTACAATTTCCATGCCTTTTCCAACCTTGAATTTACCTAGGTTTTTCTATATCTGTGTTCAAAATGAGGGGATATTTGGTAATAATAGGGCACTATTAGTCGGGTGAAGAGTTTAGTACGATCGGGAGCCTAGTTGGGCCTTTAGGCTTAAGAACTTGATGTGAGAACCCTAGTACACCTAGGAAGGTTGCATGGAACCTAGAAATTATGAGTCAAACCATGACATTGCCACTCCACTAAGGTGAACCAAGTAATTGTGGATAGGTATGTGCATTGAGTGAAGGTTTAATGCACTTGTAGCCTAGGCAAGGTTGCTTGAGGTGCAAGTGAGAACCTAATACACTCTTGGTAAGGTTTTGAGGTGGAAGTTTAGTACACAAGTGACATAAGCAAGTCTAAGGACTTGAGGTACTATGTGGAGGCTTAGCACACCTAGTGAGTTCCTTAGAACTCAAGCAAGGTGCATCCACCATGTTCACCAGTATAACAATCAAGGGAAGGTTATTTAGTGAGCTTAGCTCACCAGGACGTCAGCAAGCCAAGCTTTTTAGGAGTGAGTTAGGGGCCAAAACTTACCAGGCATGGGTTGAGGTCCGTGCAAGGACTAGGAAGAGAAGGGGTCCTAAGGGAGTAAAATATATGTGCATATGTTAGCCTTCAAACTACAAGCGCGCATAGTAGACTTCATATATTACATATATATTTGTGTCAATTTTTTTTTGCAGGTGCCCAAATCTCTTGTTGGGAATCTTTGGATTCTCACTCTCATAGTATTTGTTGTGTAGATAACAGATTTGTAGGGCTAACAACCATTAAGGGTCGTTAGGTTAAGCTCACGAGTAGGTAATATGTTTATTTGAATCCTTGTGATTCTAGTTGTGGATTGCTTGTTGGTTATTTTATGGTGCTAACTATAGTTCTTTATCTAGCCGATAGAGGCTAGTGAGGCACAAGGGAGGCCTTTGAAGTGTGCCACCCGGTAGTTGTTATAAGGAGGGAGGTTAGTTATGGATCTTAGTAGTGTTGTTCATTGTATAGTTTTCATACACTAGTTTGCCTCCAATGTTCATGAATGAGTGGTGTACTCTAAAGTTGCTCTTGGGTGTGAGCATAGTTTACTTTTGTATGGAGGCTTGCATGCGATTGATTATGTGTAGTTAAATTCACATATACTTTATATTTTTGTGAAAGACCTAGGCTTTGTCTTATGTTTTATTACTTGTTTAACCATTCAAGTCAAAGCATTTACTCATGCATGATTGCATAGTAGGTTAATTAACTAGAAGCATGAAGGTTTTAACTAGGGTGCATGTCATTAATCAACCAATTACGACTAGTAGTGGGATACGTTCCCATAGGCCTATTGTGTAGGCCCACGAGGGGCTGTGTCAATAATGAATTCCAATTTTTTTTTGCAAGTTTCTGCAAAGATGAGCATGCTTCTTTGTCACTAGTGATTGATGAGTTCAATTAGAAAATTGGGGAGTGGAACCTAAAGGTCTTTCACAATATTTTTGTCTACAATTAGAATATTTTAAAGAGGCTGCAAGGCATCCAAAATTTCCCATGCTATGGCTCTTACCAGTTTTTACGATGCTTTAGGAGGGGATGAAAGGTGAGTTACGCAAAGTCCTTTTAGATGAAGAGATTTTGTGGTTTCAGAAGTCAGGAGCCGCCTAGATTAATTTAGGTGATCATAATGCCTAATTCTTTCATGTAAATACCATGAAGATAAAGGGCTTTAATCGGGTTACAGTATTGAAAATTGACAATGAATGGGTGTTGAATTAAGATAAGTTGAAAGAACAATCAATGATTTTCTTTGATGATTTGTTTAAGAAAAAAATAGGGAATCAAGTTGACGCAAGGAGCGAGTATGTTCACCCTATGGTACATGAAGAAAACAAATTGAGGCTTGTAGATTAAAGTAATATGGAAGAGGTGAAATTAGTTATTTTTAGTATGAAAGGATCAAAAGCTCCTAGCCTAGATGGTATTCATGTAGTTTTCTATCAGAAGTGTTGGCTGACAATTCAATTCCATTTATGGAGATTTGTCCAGGAAGCTTTTCAAATAAGAATTTTTCTTGTGGAGTTGGCATAGGGTTTGGTTATTCTTTTTCCAAAAAGCCAGTCTTAAAGTTATTAAAGA
Source organism: Aquilaria yunnanensis (assembly GCA_039654915.1). NCBI lineage: Eukaryota > Viridiplantae > Streptophyta > Magnoliopsida > Malvales > Thymelaeaceae > Aquilaria > Aquilaria yunnanensis. The sequence goes on along the minus strand of CM077599.1, from coordinate 41,167,118 downwards.
CTATCTTCCTATAACTTTGTTAAGTACATGTTATAAATTTCTAACAATAGTTCTTGAGGAAAAAATTTGACCTATACTAAGATTTCTTGCAGGAGCTTTCCAGAGTATCTTTATTTTGGGTCGAAGCACCCAAGATAATATTTTTATTGTTCAAAAAATTGTGGATTCCATAAAGTGGCTGCAAGGGAAGATGGGCACTGTTGTGGTGAAAGTGGACTTGCATAAAGCATGTGATAATATCAGCTAAGTTTTTTTGTATTAAGTGCTTGCTGATTTTGGATTCCCTTCAGTGCTTGTGAACTTGATTATGTTTTGTGCCTCATCTATGGGATCAATTGTAGTATGGAATGGGGAAAGATTGAAGTTTTTCTATCTTGGTGAGGGCTTTGTTGATGCAAGCCCTTTTGGTATAAGGACCAAGAAATGTGTCCAAAATGCTAACAAGTTCCACAAATAACAATCTAAATGACTGGAATTTGGCCCCTACCCCTAACCAACTTATGGTTGGAAACAAGAAGTATAAAAGGAATAAAGAAATTTAAGCTTGTTTATGCATGGAGGTAAGTTTACAAAGAACCAAAGAGAATAGCTCCCAAAAGTAATATTGTCTTATTTGAAATATGTCTTTTACAAGCAAAATGAGGTCTATTTATAGCTTGAAAACTAGGGTAAACTAGGGCTGTTTTGGCCAATAAATCCTTAACCTACTTAGCCTTAAGAAACCTAATTAAATTAGGATTCATGCACATGGTTTTAACACTCTTAAGCTATAACCATGTTTACCTAATTCCCATGTGACAAAAAATTGATCCCCAGGCCTAATAACATCCTAAAAGACTTAAATAAACTATAAAATTACAAAGAAGAACATGCAAACCAATATAGAACCCCAAAACATGCAAAGGTGCTCTCGGGTGCACCTTAGGTGTCACTTAGGGTTTGGCATGGGCCTTTTAAGTTTGGGCAACATCTTTGAGTTCTTTTAGTGTAAGGCTTCTCTTTAAGGTATGTAGAGAAGTTTTTAAGCTTTAATGCGTATAAAATCTTGCCATATGACAAAATGGCATGAAAGGGCTAATAAAGGGGCTCCTTAGGTGCATGCAGGGGCTTTAAGAGTGCTTGTGTGTCTTGGCACCTAAGGATGGTGCACCAAGCTATGCCATCACTTTATAATTATCCATGAGACATTCTAGTAGCTCTATGAAAAATTTTAGGTCCTTCTTCTAAGAAATAGCTTGTGACAAACGTATGAAGCGGATGAGTCATGTCCTCATCTTTTCTCCTAGTGATTGGTCCACTAGTGATTTTCAAAGTGTCTTTGCTTTCCTTGAGCATGCCTCCTTGATTCTCATAATTCGTCAAGGGGATCCTCTTTCTCCTTACCTTTTTCATTTATGAATGGATTCAGTAGAGGGTATGTTATAGCCCTCCAAGTGGAATGCTTGGTGAGCATGGTAAGTTTGTAAATCCCTAGCTTAAATACCTTAATTAAAGGTGAATTAGTAAGTTCATGTAAGTTATTCAAGGGTTAGTTGGTTCCAAGTTATTTATGGCACTGATGCTCGAGGACATGTTTGAGGTAGGACATGTTGGACCTTTGGTAGAACTTCACTTGAATGATATCTGCAACACTTGAAGAACGTGGGTTAGGGCCTCCCTGAAGAGTTTTTCAGGGGAGGGACCTTTGATGCCTAAGTCAGTATGTGAGGGAAAGGTTGCCAAGAGTAGAGAGCATAGAAAGAGTGTCTCTTGCGTATTACTTGGGAGCCTTCCAAGTATTTATAGGAGGCTTAGAGGAGAAGGCTGTTATTCCCAATTTGAGCAGATTAGGACATGTGGTGGGCCAGATTTGTTGGACATTTGGTTTGTACCTTGGGGAGAGGTGTGTCCAACCGTTTGTAGGCAGTTATGCTTAGAGGGTAGGGGCGTGTGCAAGGTTCCTGCCAGTGGTCCTTCAAAATTGTGTATTTTTCATCTTCCGTTAGGACCCCTCGAGGGCTTATGAACCCCTTTGGGAGTTGTGTTTATACTTGAAAGTGGTTTGGGGAGTCTATTGAAGGCATAAACATGTTCGGGAGTTCTCTATGCTACTGAGGGTGGTAGACTTACTTTTCCAAGGTTGGTTAGGATATTGTCTGAAGGTGGTAGGTCACATTTTCCAAGGGTGCCTATGTTAACTTTCAAGGATGGTGTTGAGCCCTTTCCCAAGGTTGGTCGTGTTTTCTTCTGAGGGTGGTGTTGATCATTCTACCAAGGTTGGTCATAGGGCCTTCTGAGGGTGGTGTCGGGTCCACTAACCCCAAGGTAATGTGGGCAATAGCCCTTCGGCTACCACATGCCCCATCTGGAAGAAGTGAAGTTGTATCTTCGGTTCTCTCATATTGTTAGTCAATAAAAAATACAAATCTGAAGTTTCATCCTTGGATCATTTGAGCTATTCTTTTTCCAAGACTTATTTCTTCTTTTGCTGAAGTCATACCATCGGCATGCTAGGCACTTTCTAGGCAAAGGTTGATTTTTCTACCAAGGTTGAACCATCTACATTACACCTTCGGTGCACATGGGTTATTTTTAGCCAAGGGTGGATTCTTCCTTTGGCGAAGTTATGCCTTTGGCAAGCTTAGGTTATTTCCAGCGAAAAGCCCTATTCTTTTGGCAAAGTTGTACCCTTTACGAGATTAGGCTTTATAAGCCTGAGATCCCCTCATTTACCGAGGTTGTACTCATAGGACTTTTTGGCAAGGTTTTTTCTTTGGCACACCAATGATTTGTTCTTCTGAGGTTACACCATTGGCAATGCATCCTTAGTGCACCTAGGTTATTTTCCCCCTTCTGAATTTTGGTTTCTTGTCTGGTTATGGATACACAATTTCCAAAGGCCATTTCACCATTAGGAGTGATTAGGTCTGACACCTTGATTTATGCATCATAGGTTTGGCAGGTTGAGAGGTGTGCCATCTTTTTTTGCATCAGATGACACGTGTCACCAGATTAGTGGACACTTGTCACACCAGTTACATCGATTGCATCCCTTTGCCAGTCCTAAGTCATTATGGTGTTCTTTCGCCTGGCCTTCTTCAGTTATATAATCCGTCATACACCTTAGATGTTCCTCACTTCTCATTTGTGCTCTTTTCTTTCCTTCTTTCTCTTGCGAGTTTCTCATCTTTCTAGGCGGCGATTCTTTTGGCGGAGTGATTTCTGGCAAATTTTTATGGTGGTTGTGAGCTTCTTGGGGAATCAAATAGGTGGATATTCTCCTGAAGTCCCTTTATTCTTCCTTATCCCTTTTTTCGTTCTGAAGTTAGAATCTTAAGATTTTAGGATGGAAGGTCAGAATACTGAAGTTAGGGTCACCAAAGAGAGTTGGTCTTCTCTTGATGCCCATCTGAGCTGTGCCACTTTAGAAAAGGTGCAGAAGTGGCGAAGTAAGTTTTTATTACCTACTTATGCTAAGGTTAAGGTGTTTGAATGCGATGAGCTAAGTTACCTTCCTTGAGAAAAAAAGGTCGTTGTCTTTAGGTCCCAGCTAAAAGCGGGTCTTCTTTATCCTCCTCCAAAGAAGATCTTTGATTTTTTCCCATTTCATTGCATAGTAATTAATTAGATGCCCTCGAACTCGTATTCTTACTTTAATGCTTTTTTATGTATGTGTGGAGTGTTCAACATAGTTCCCCACTTCATCTTCTTCATGCAGTACCATAAGCTTCACCTCGTCTCGAATGGGGGAGTCTATTTTTTACTTCCTTGAGGATCTCGGAGCAAGAAGTTCGCCTTCACCTTCGCCACCAAGGATAGTTGGTGAGGGTGGCAAAAAAAGTACTTCTTCATGGAGATAGACGAGAAGTGGAAGGATTTACCAATGAAGTGGGCTTCTGGGGTTTTGGTTGTCGACGTGATAGATCCCTCAAAGTTGTTGACCCTTGAACTTGAGTCTCAGTTTGAGGATTTTGGCAGCCGTATTCGGGCAGTAGCAGACTGGCTCGATTAGGCACCTTCGCAATTGCTTTATCTTTTTTCCCATTAGATGGAACTTGATGATTGAAGAGGTTCTTTGGGAGTTTGGCATCATCAAGGTTCATATTACTAATGCTGAGAAGCCAAAACCAAAGATAGATGGGAAGTGCTCTTGGCTGGTCTTGCTCCTTCGAGGAGAATTCATTTATGAAGCCCTTGTAGAGAGTAAGTCAGTTTTTATTTGTTGTCTATTGGACAATTTTGTACTTACATTGATGTTTTTTTTACTTCGTAGAAATGGGTGACAAGTTAGCTACCTTTTACAAGAGTCCCTTCCTCGGTTAGGCCGAGAAGGGTAAATACGGGAAGAAGAAGGCCCCAAAAAGGAAGAAGGGGCAATCTTCGGTAGGGTAGTCTTTGGTAGCACTAGGGTAGAAAAAGTCTAGGGAGGACCTCCTTCCTCCTCCTTTCAAAGATGTCATCAAGTTTGCAGAACCCTCTTCATAGATGGCCATACTGTTTATTCCTCTCAGTCCAAATTCGGCTATTGAAGCCCTAGGGACGTCTTTGGGAGTGGTTTCGACTGAAGAGGCTAAAGAGAGGAAAAGGTAGAAAGGGAAGGATGTTCCCATGGATGTGCTTGAAGTTAGTGACTTTGAAGGTGAAGAACCCGAGGTCCCATTACCAGGTTCATCTTTTAACCTTGCATCTATGAATTTTGGACTTTTTGGAATTTTAGACTTTATAGAGGAATAGTTAAGAGATAATGTGGTAATGGAACTATGATGTGATTTTGTAGAGGAGCTACCCCCAATTGACTGGATCGTCGAACACACTTGGAAGTTGACCGTTCAGGATGCTAAGATCCTTGCTGCTCGGATGATTGAACATGCTACTCAGGTATTTTTTTTCTTTTAGATCTTAGGAAACTTTTGTTAACCAAGTTTTTTCAACATTCTTAATGCCTTTTCCCTTTTTTTTGCAGATGCTCAACTATGGAGTGTACTTTTGAGCATGGTTGGCAAAGCAAACTTTGATCCAAAGTCAGTCAAAGGAACATTTGGCTAAGGCCAAAGAGGTTTTTGAGAGCTCTTACCTCAAATATGGCAAACTCAATAAAATCACCAAGAAAGGGCTGGAGAAACTCCAAGAGCTCACGGAGTCCAAGTGGTAACTCTTTGAAGACTAATTTTCTAGGGTTTCCAACCTCGGGGTGAAGTTAAGAGAGCAGATATCATTAGTGGAGCTCTTTGGAAGGAAAAGCAAGGCTTGGCTACTGACTTGACCAAGGCTTTTGGAATGAACGCCGAGCTTGGTGCCGAGGTTGATCAGCTGGTGATATGATCAAAGAAGGCACAACTAAGGATGGAAATGATCCATTGAAGTTAACTAGTGGACCATTGACAAGGAAGAAGGCTAAGGAGCTCACTAGTGCACTTCAAGCTTGGATGTTGACAGATTGGCAATGTTCTGGTGGAAAAATCATATCTTCAGCTAAACAGATCAGAATTGAGTGATTCTTGATTCATTGGAAAGATAACATCTGGAGCTACAAATTATATGCAGAACATGAAACCAATTTTGCACGATAAGGAGGTCCAATTTAGCTTCAAAGTCCCGATTTGCGAGTTATCGCTGGTTCAGAAGCAGTTGCAGTATTTTGGGCATATCCTTGGCTTTAGATGTCCGTTTTGTGTGGTTAAGGTTTCATTTCAAAGCTAAGAAAGAGATCTACAAAATTCATGCTTTGAATTTTGAGAAATCATGGCTACATCAAGTTCTAATTTCAGCTTGAAGTTGAAGACACAAGCAGGAACCACCTGAGAAGACTATTTTGGGGTTTTTATGGCCAATCTTATTTTGTAACGTATTTTATTTTAGTTTCCTGTTTATTTACATTATTTAGGATGTTATTTAGGCCATGGAAGTGATTCAGGTCATTTAGGATAAAATGAATTTGCTGCACACCTTAAACATGTGTTAAAAGTGTTAGAGTCCTAGTTTGACTAGGTTTTCTTGAGTCCTTTGTAACTAGGTTTCCTAGGTGACTTGGGCTGCGAATTTTGCCCAGATTTTTACCCTAGTTTAGGCCTATATAAAGGCACATATTCTGGGTGTAAACAAATAGATTATTGCCGAAATAATATTGCTCTTTGGAGAGGTTTTCTCTTTGGTTCTTGGCGGACTGCCTTGGTGCAGAAGTGTGCTTGTGTTCTTGGAGTTCTATACTTCTTGTTTCTAATCACAGGTTGATTAGGGGTGGGGGTTTTAAACCTAGTCTCTTTGATGTCTTATGGAGCTTGAAAAACATCTTTGGCGCGTTTCATGGTCATTATACCATCGGGGTTCGCATCAGTTGGTATCAGAGCCGCAAGTTCCATTGAAGGACATATCTTTGTGTTCTTGTTTCTCTGCGTTTTTTTCTTTAAATTTTTTCCAGTAATTTCATGTCTTAATCCTCTGTTTTAATCCTTTTTCTTCTTGTTTCAGGTCTGTCCCTTTTTATTCCATCCTTGTTCAAGTCCGAAAATCACAAAAACAACAAAAAGAAGTCAATCCGTGTTGTCTAGTGTTCTCGGTTTCAATTTGTTTGTTCTTGTTCAATTCTTATCCTTCTGTTTCATGCCCAGCCATATTAATCTCTTTTGTTTTCATTGTTTCTAGCATCCTAGAGTCAAGAAAACACCAAAGAAATAAGGATCCAAGTTGAGGAAGTTTCGGTATCAAAAGTTGTTTCAAAATTGTGCAAGTTTCAATAGTTTCTTGTTTTGGCCAAATTGAAAACTGACTTTTTGTCTTTGACAGCAAGGAATTTCAAGGAGAATGTTTGTTTAGCATCAAAACAGCAAGCAAAAAAAAGAAAAGAGGAAAAAAAAAGAGAGAGAAAAGAAGAAAGAAAAAAAAAAGAAAAGAAAAGAACAAAGAAAAGAAAGCTTGCAAAAAGAGAAGTTTTTACAAAGTGTTGAAAGTTTTGTGCCCCAAAACCTATCTCATTGTTTTTGAGCCAAAAAGGTTTCTTTGTGGTTCTTGCAATCATCAATTGCAAGGGCTTCCTAGAGTCTTTTAAAGCCTGTTTAGCCCACCTCTTTTGGAGTCAAAATAGTTCTTCAAAAATTCAAGTTTTCTTGTGTGCTTTGAGGATAGTTTTCTTAGAACTTTTGAGAAATCTTTGAATAGCAATATCTCACTAACAAATTGAGTGTTTAAGTGTTCATCTTTTGAGTGAAACATGTGAGGTGAGTGTTTGTGAGGATCTTTGTTATTTTCAGGAGTATGGAGAGCCAGGAGGATAGGAGAATGGAAGTGAGACACAATGATGAGCCTACCATGAGAGAATTTCAAGAAACTCTCAATAGACTTGTGGGGAGGGTTGAGGACATTGATTTGAGGTTGCCAAGAAGGCCTAATCCCATCTTGCAACCAAGGAGAGGTCCAAGGAGAGAAGAACCCGAGGAGGAAGAAGGGCATTGGCATGACCATGGGCTTCCAAGGAGGGGGGAGCCAAGAGAAGATCATAACCTTAACTCCATCAAACTCACCATTCCACCTTTCCAAGGGAGGAGTGATCCCGATGCATATTGGGAGTGGGAGCAAAAGATTGAGATGGTGTTTGATTGCCATCATTACCCTGAGGAAAAGAAGGTTAAATTGGCTACCATAAAGTTCACTAATTATGCTCTTGTATGGTGGAATCAGGATGTTATTTCTAGGAGAAGGAGTGAGGAGGAGCCCATACACACATGGAGAGCCCTTAAAGCATTAATGAGGAGGAGATTTGTGCCTAGCTACTACACTAGAGATCAACGCCTCAAACTTCAAAAGCTAGTGCAAGGCCAAAGGAGTGTGGAGGACTACTACAAAGACTTGGAGATGACCTTGACCCGAGCCAACATCATGGAGGATGAGGAGACCACCATTGCTAGATTCATTAATGGTCTGAATCCTGAGATTGCCAACAAAGTGGAAATGGCACCTTATTTGAACATGGAGGATTTGCTTTATTATGCCACCAAGGCCGAGAGGATCATCAAAAGGTCCAAGGCATCAACGATGTGTCAAGGAGGAATTTCCTCATGGAAAGGAGCATGGAGCAAATATGTAAGAGAAGTACCCAAGCCAAACATGGAGACCACAAAAGGAGACTTGTCTCAATCTCAACAAGAGAAGTTAATCATGCTTGTACCACTTTCACCACAACAAGTCTTGGAGGATCAAAGAAAAATTCAAAGTGAGGTTGAGAGAAAAGTAAAAGAGGGGAAAGTTGAGGACAAGAGTGATGAGGGGAAAGTTGAGAGAACAACCGAGAGATTAAGTGAGAAGAGTGAACATGAGGGGAAGAAGAGTAGAGAGTTCCCGAGAGAAGAAATTGAGTACGAAGTTGAGAGAAGACAAGAGTGCAATGAACCCAAGCTGAGTGAAGAGAGAAAGACCTATAGAGAAGCCATACTTTCATCTAACATAATGGAGTCTTCTTCTAGTGTTGTGTTGTCTTCTTTTCAGGACTTAAGTGGATATCAACTTCAAGAATCAAGTGAGTTGCTGCCCATCCAAGAAGTTGGTGTTCCTAATATTCTAAGCCATGTCCCATGCATTAAAACAACAAAGGAGGTTGAGAAGGAACAATTTGAGGTGAGTCCAAGTGATTTCATATGCAAAAGTTTGCCTAACATTGTTTCTTTTCCTATGTTTCAAGGGGATGAAATTAATGCAACTCCAACCGAAGTCATTGAGTGCAAAGGTGAAAATTTTATGGTTCCTACACCAAACGAAGATACTTGGAGACTAAGTCCATGCACTGTAATGTATTTCTTCCTAACACCTAGATTTGATGTATTTTTGCATGAAAATCTCAAACAATGTGTGTTTGCTTGCAATGTTATTTTGACAAATGGTTTTCATGAAGCTAGATTAAGAGAAGGAAGTAGCATGAAGATTTGACAAAATATGGTTTTAAGCCTTCTAATTCTTTGGTTTTGTCAAATCATATTTTGAATTCCATGAGTTTCTCTAAAGAAAAATTTGTTTTGGTGTCTTTGGTTTTTGATTTTGTTTGCTTTGCATCCATGTCACATTGGTTTGTTTTGTCTCAAGTTAAAGCTACTTCTTTGGAATTTTGCATGCATAAATTGGTTGTTACCCATGCATTTCATACTTCTTTGATTTTCATTCATGTTCAGCCCATTTTTGTGTGTCAATCTTTAATTTCCAGCAAGTATCTTTTTGTCATGGCACATGCATTACACAAAATTTTGAGTCTTGATATTTTTGCTTTATGTCCAAACCTGAAAGTTTTTATTTTGAGTGAAAATTATGGTTTTAAACTCAGCCTTTTAAGAAGGTATGTTGAGTCCTTTGTTTTGTGTCACATTCCATTCATAAATTTTATGCATTGTTGTGCATATACATGCAAAAATAAGTTTGCTACTGAATTGGTTTCACTTAATCCTATCTACTCCAATCTTGTTTCATTTAAAATGCTTAGGATTTTTGTGAAATTTGTGCATCCTTGTTTTGTTATTAGTTTAGGCCACATTGTGTTCAATTCTTGTTTGCTTGAATGGCCGATGCAAACTATTGTCTTGACATGCATAACTTGTGTTTTTCATAACCATAACACTTATGTGAGTTTAGGTCCATTTCTTTTGAGTGCATACAGCATCCCTAAGGTAAATTCTTCCTATACTTTTCCTTGTTGTGAGAATAATGTTTTTGAGATGGCAAAGGCAATGAAAGTGATGCCTAGAGTTAAAATGAAAATTGTGCAAACATTCAGATTTTTTGTGCTAATTGTTTCAAACTTTGTTTTTGACCCTGGAGGAATCATTGCATTTGGATATTGGTTCAAGTTTTTCACAAGATTAAAGCTCCATATACAAAAATTCCATTCTATTGGTGCTTATGAGAAAGGTAAGTGGTTATGTGTTGATTATTTCATTGTTATTGATCCAATTCCCTTTTCTAATGCAGGTTTTGATTCGAGGACGAATCCTTCTAAGGAGGGGGGAGCTGATATGATCAAAGAAGGCACAACTAAGGATGGAAATGATCCATTGAAGTTAACTAGTGGACCATTGACAAGGAAGAAGGCTAAGGAGCTCACTAGTGCACTTCAAGCTCGGATGTTGACAGATTGGCAATGTTCTGGTGGAAAAATCATATCTTCAGCTAAACAGATCAGAATTGAGTGATTCTTGATTCATTGGAAAGATAACATCTGGAGCTACAAATTATATGCAGAACATGAAACTAATTTTGCACGATAAGGAGGTCCAATTTAGCTTCAAAGTCCCGATTTGCGAGTTATCGCTGGTTCAGAAGCAGTTGCAGTATTTTGGGCATATCCTTGGCTTTAGATGTCCGTTTTGTGTGGTTAAGGTTTCATTTCAAAGCTAAGAAAGAGATCTACAAAATTCATGCTTTGAATTTTGAGAAATCATGGCTACATCAAGTTCTAATTTCAGCTTGAAGTTGAAGACACAAGCAGGAACCACCTGAGAAGACTATTTTGGGGTTTTTATGGCCAATCTTATTTTGTAACGTATTTTATTTTAGTTTCCTGTTTATTTACATTATTTAGGATGTTATTTAGGCCATGGAAGTGATTCAGGTCATTTAGGATAAAATGAATTTGCTGCACACCTTAAACATGTGTTAAAAGTGTTAGAGTCCTAGTTTGACTAGGTTTTCTTGAGTCCTTTGTAACTAGGTTTCCTAGGTGACTTGGGCTGCGAATTTTGCCCAGATTTTTACCCTAGTTTAGGCCTATATAAAGGCACATATTCTGGGTGTAAACAAATAGATTATTGCCGAAATAATATTGCTCTTTGGAGAGGTTTTCTCTTTGGTTCTTGGCGGACTGCCTTGGTGCAGAAGTGTGCTTGTGTTCTTGGAGTTCTATACTTCTTGTTTCTAATCACAGGTTGATTAGGGGTGGGGGTTTTAAACCTAGTCTCTTTGATGTCTTATGGAGCTTGAAAAACATCTTTGGCGCGTTTCATGGTCATTATACCATCGGGGTTCGCATCAGCTGAACAAGTGGAAAAAGAAAAAGAAGAAGAAAACGGAGGATTTGAAGAAGGAAGTGGAGGTCTTGAAGGTGAAGAAGGTAGAGGACGATGAGGCAACGAAGACCTCTTTCCAAGATGGTTTTTGCCTGGTTCGCCATCAGGTGTTTTCACGTTGCCCAGACTTTGATGTTTTTTTCCTTCAGGCATTTAACATTCCCAAAGGCCTTTCTTCAAATTGGTTGAAGGTTGAGTACTTGAACATGCCCTTGCCTTTTCACAAGATAGTAGATGATGATGATGATGAGAATGCCGAAGAGCTCGAAGATGTGGAGGAGTAGTCATAGTTTTTTTTTTGTTCACTTCTTCCTCCGACTCAATGAAACGCATTTTATTTTAAAATTTTGTCTAAGTCCACAAGAAGCATTGATACTTCAAGTTGTTTTAGCCACCTTTGGCATTTTTACTGCCTTCGGCAAAGACATTCACCATCTCCAGTACTACTTTCAGTTTAGAATGTACTTTTTTCCCATGTTCAGCAAAATGATTAACATATCCACCATCTTAGGCTAGCTATGTTTACCTAGACAGCTTATTCACCATCTTTGGTGAAACTACTAAGTTCTTTAAGTTGTTTGATCAAATAGCTCATTCACCATCTTCGGTGAATCTACCACATTCGGTAGACCTGATTACTTCAACTTATTCAACATCTTTTGTAAAACTATTGTTTTCGGCCAATGCCTAGTTTGGCATGTTCGGTGAATGCTTAGCTTACCATCTTCGGTCAATGCCAAGAGTGGCATATTCGGCGATGTGTACCACCTTCGGTTAAAGTGTTATAAGGAACAACATTTTACCATCTTCGGCAAATTTAGGCAATGAAAGTTTGTCCAAGTATTTTGGGAATAATTTTTTGGCATCCGAGCAACATCTTTGGACCATTTGTATTTGTAAAGCACTTGCATAACTTCAAAAATTCCCAATATCAACTTCGGCAATTTTTCGGTAAGTACAATGTCTTTTTGAAAATTTCTAAGTCTTTGGAGATTTCTAAGTGTAGAATTTTTTCAAAAAATTTGAATGCCAAGTGTTCTTCAATTCTTCTGCTTCAGCCTTTTCGAGTTTGTAGACTCCCGGATGAACTTCATCTATGACCAAGTAAGGTCCTTCCCAATTTGCCCAAAGTACGCCATGAGATGGTTTTCTAGCTTCTAGCTTGGCCTTTCGGAGAACAAGATCTTCTGTCTTGATTCCTTTAGGTTTGACCATGAAGTTCGTGGCGATGGCTACTCTTTGATAGAAAGCCTTTCTTCAACGCTCAGCCATCTCCCTATGTTCATCAACCACGTCAAGTTTGGCTCTTAAGTTGAGGTTGCTCCATTCTTCATTGAATACTTGTATTCTTATGGAAGGCTTTATAACCTCGATAGGGATTAGAGCCTCTATGCCTAGCATGAGTGAAAAAGAAGTTTCCCCTGTAGCTCTTCTAGGGGTTGTTCGATAACTCCACAGTACGCTAGGTAGTTCACCAAGCCATTTTCCCTTAGCTTCATTCAGCCTCTTCTTTATACCATCTTTCAATGTTCTGTTGGACACTTCAACTTGTCCATTACTTTGAGGATGAGGCATTAGGGCGAAGTGCAACTTTATGCTGAGGTTGGTGGTGAATTCCTGGAACCCTTTGTTAATGAATTGGGAACCATTGTTTGCTACCATCACCCTCGGGCAACTGAATCTACATAAGATGTTTTCCCAGATGAACCTCTAAATATCTTTAGCAGAAATTGTTGCCAAGGGTTCTGCCTTGATCCACTTTGTGATGTAGTCTACTACAATGATGCAGTACTTGACACCTCCTGGAGCTATAGGAAGGGGACCAATAAGGTAAATTCCTTAAATGGAGAAGTGGCAAAAGTAATTTGCTGAAGTTATTGCTTCTGAAGCTGCCCTTTGGAGGGCACATGTCATTGACACTTGATGCATCATTTGACAAACTACCGAGCATCCTTTCTTATGGTGGGCCAAAAATTTCTTTGCCAAAGTAGTACTCCAAAAAGGGCGTCTGTCCCAATGTGGGACCCAAATATTCCTTCGTGAACTTCTTTTAGGATTGCTTCGGTGTCCTTTTCACTGACACACGTTTGTAGGGGATTTGAATACCCCTTGTCAGTACAACTCCTCCCCCATCATAAAGTACTTTCCTGACCACCTTCGCAGCTTCCTGAGGGTCTTTGCGTAAAGAGGAACTTGTCAAGTAATTCCTTATAGGATCCTTCCACCTTTTTTCCAAGGTTGTGAATGCTGTTATGACAATGCTCGGTAATCAAGTAATCAGTGGACTATTTTGACTTGGCCAATATACCTGTTTTCATGTTCTCTTTCCAAGTTACATTTTCTATTTGTACCTTGTCAAATTCTTGGATTAGCTATTTGATGAGATCATGGTATTTTGCCAAGTTAGGGTCCTTAGCCCTATATTCCCTCGTCATCTGCCAAATCACTAGTTGCGAATCAAGTACATCCAAGCCAACCTCTGGATCGGATCCTTTATCGGCATGCTGACAAAGGAAGTACTTCATACGATGGCAATGATTAGCTCGGCTTGTAGTCCTGTTCATTGTTATTAGTGGGTATGAGTCCTTTTGTTTAGTCTATTTTTTTAGTTTATAAAATAATTGGACTTGAAACTTCTATTTTTGTACAAATTGACTACTTTAATATATAATACTTCAGTTCAATAGTTCTATATTTTAACACCTATATATATATTCCAAATTATATATATGCAATCATATATCAATATATACAAAATTAAAAAAAAAACATAATGAGAAAACATAAAAAAATCATAGGAAATATATTTGCCATAAAATCGTAGGGAACATGGGTGTCACAAAATGGTAGAAAAAGAATTATGTGCAAATCTTCATATGAAATAGCATCAGAAAATTGCAGGAAGAAGGGGCCCATAATAGCTCTCGAATATGCCATCAGAAAATCATAGGAACTATGTGCATAAAAAAATCATCACAACCGAGGCATAACAAAATTGTCGTACATGTATGACGATGAAAATCGTTGCAAGGTTCGACGATTGTAAGCCTTTCATATTTGGAAATATTATTAGTGACATGGAATCCAAATTTGATAGCTTTAATTCTACCATACCTTTGGGGCCTCATTGTATTACTCTAGCACCCTGGTGTTATGATCTTGAAGCACCATCTACGAAGAGCTCCAATTTGGGTTGCTCATCTCTGAGGTTTTTTGACACATCCTTGATCTCGGGTAACTCGGCAATAAAATCTGCTAAGGCCTGAGCTTTTATTGCCTTCCTTGGCTCATAAATGATATCATATTCGTCGAGCTCAATGCACCACTTTGACAATCGACCTAAATGATCTACCTTCTTCATGATACCCTGAAGAGGTAAATTATTTCACACTATGATGGAGTGTCCTTGGAAGTAGGGCCGAAGTCTTCTACTTGCCAAGACTAAGGCGTAGATTGCTTTCTACAAAATCGGGTATCTAACCTCGACCCCGTGCAAGGACTTGCTAATATAATATACTGGATATTGCTTTCCCCCTTCTTCCCTTACGAGCACTGAACTTATAGCCTTTTCGCTAACAGTAAGGTAGAGTATCAGGGGTTCTCCTTGTCTTGGCTGCCGAAGTGTTGGCAGATGAGATAGGTAGTTCTTAAGTTCGTCCCATGCCTTTTGACATTCCTCGTTCCAAGTGAAGTCTTTAGGGTTTTTGCCGAGATCTCCTTTGGAAGCTTTCATCAGCACCTTGAAGACTGGTCGGCACCTATCCCTATACCTAGATATGAATCTGCTGAGTGCCATCATTCTATTGGTAAGTCTTTGTATATCCTTGATGGTTGCGGAGTTCGGACCCCAAGCAAGGCCTTAACTTTTTTTGGTTTGGCATCTATTCCTCTCTCTAAAACCATGAAACAAAGGAATTTACTCATTGTCACCCAAAATATGCATTTATCAGAGTTTAAGCAAATTCCATATGTTTGGAGTTGCCAGAAGGTCTCCTGCAGGTCTGTGACATGGTCGCTTGATAGTTAACTATCAGATCGTTGACGTACAGTTCCATGTTTCTCTCGATCTGGGAGTCGAACACCTTGTTCATCAACCTCTGATATGTGGCTCCTGCATTCTTCAATTCGAAGGGCATTCTCACGTAGTAGAATGTTCCTACATCAGTTATGAATGTATTTTTTTCCTCGTCTTCAGGGTTCATCTGAATTTGGTGGTGCTGGCTGAACACGTCGAGAAAGCTTAGCAGTGTGTGTTCGGTCGTGGAGTCCACCAATTGATCTATCGAAGGTAGTGGATACGTGTCCTTTGGACAAGCATCGTTAACACCCTTGAAGTCGATACACATTCAGAGTTTATCACTCCCTTCCTTAGTTGCAATGACGATGCTGCTTAGCTAGTCAGGGTATTTGACTTCCTTTATTGTGCCAGCTTCTAAGAGTCTTTGGATTTTTTTTTTGACGAAGTCACTTTTGTGTGCCAATATACTTCATTTTTTCTACCGAATAGGCTTAGCTTTGGAGCTCACTTTTAGAATATGCTGGATGATGTCCAGGTTTATTCTAGGCTTATCATTCGAGGAGTAGGTGAATATATCTTTGTTCATTAATATCAAAGATACAAGTTTGTTCCTTTCCTCCTCAGCCAGATGTTTTCCCAATCAAGTACTTCGGCTAGGGAGAAGCTCCAAGTCCTCAGTTTCTATTTTTTCATTGTCATATATTTCATTTTGTAACCAATCTTCGGTCAGCATGCTTTAATTTCCCAAACTCTGTAGGTGGACTTTGGTAGGATTTTTCTTTGCCTTGACAAATACCTTCCTGACCTCGGCTTGGTTGATGTATATTTCAGCATCTCCTTCTTTCACCTCGAATGTGATAGTCAGGTATTTCATGTCAGTTCAAAGGTGAAGGTTGCCCTATGTCTGCCTGCCGAGGATGGTGTTGTAAGATGATGAAACATATATGACTACGAACCTTGTCATAGTGGAGGCAAAGAGCTCCTTTCCCATCTTCATTGAAGTACCTTTCAGCATAAGTGGGAGGTTAATCCATCCCAACATAAAGAGTTCAGCAGGTTCGACCCTGAACATGGGTGAAGTCATCAGTTTGAGCTCATTACCCAAGCTTGGTAGCAGATAGGCAAAAAAGGATGCCAACATTTGAACCATCTTTTAAGAGCACATTCTTCTTATTTTTCGAAGTCATGAGCTTCGGCTGTTGTATTGACAATCCCTATCTTTCCAAGTCCATCAAAATATTCGCCCTCATGGTGTTCAAGGGGGTGAACACTATTGGTCTCTTGCTTTTGGTTTTTGAAGGTTGGTCACCATTGAACCGAGGTTGGTGACCCTGACCTTCGGAGTATTGATTTTTCGTCTTCTTCCCTTCCATCCTCAGCTCATCAGTGGTCATGTGTTGCTCGGCTCTCCTATAGAACTCCCCTAAGGTTTTTGGGGGGTCCTTGAGAACTTATACAAGAGTTGAGAGTCCCTTCTAAGACCTCAGATCATTGCTAGTATTCGGATCTCCGGACGGATGTCTGGGATGCTGTGGGCCTCTCGGTTGAACCTTTCGGCATAGTCTCAAATGGTATTTCCATTCTTCTGGGATATATCAAATATATGGACTGACATCTTTGTTGTCGGCCTGCTTCATATGAACTGTTGGGTGAAGGCAGTAGGCAACTTTTGGAAACCTATAATGATTCCGGGCGCTAGGGAGTTGTACTACACAGTTGCTGGCCCCGAGAGAGTCACTGTGAAGAATTTGTAGAGGGTGGCGTCATCGACATCGTGGAGCACCATATTCCGTTTATACTTGGTTAAATTAGCCTGATGGTCGTTTCACCTATCGTAGCTTTCCAGGTAGGGCACCTAGAAATTGCTAGGCATGGGTGGTTCCACTATCGCCTAGACAAATGGAGACTCATCTTTGATAAAGGTTTCAAATAACCTTGACCAGACAAGCTTTCAGGAGACTTGTCTCTCAACCTTGTGCAACCTCTTTCTCCATCAGGATAGCGGTACTATCTTTTCCCCATTGCTGGGAATGTTACGGCAAGGGGGAATGACATCTTTTCCTGGGCGAATAACTTCGACAGTAAGGAGATGGGGTCTTTTCATGAGGAGGAGGACTCCGATGCTGAGAGGATCTTGGTTCCTTTGATTTGGACCATGCCGTGTACCATCCATGAGATGGCAGGTTCTCTATTGAAGACTCTTTATAAAGGCTCTTATTAGGCGAGCTCTGGTGAGATGACCGGCGAATGTGCATGTGAACCATATTTGGTCAAGCTATTGTGTCATTTCGGCCACTATTGAGTGCTGGAAATTGCGTAGGAAACCCATAGTGACCAACAGAGGGCATTTGTCCTCTGGTAGGGAAGGCTTCGGGGGTGCTTGATTGTTTGTCGCGGAAGGCTCAAGCGTGTACTGGGAGTTCATAATACCCTTGTCCTTGGAACGTTGAGTCTCTATGATGATAACCGAGGAATTAGTTCCCACAGATGGCGCCAAATGATGCTCGACGACATATTTGATGTAAGACATGTTGGGCCTCCGGTAGAATTTCACCTGAATGATATCTGCAACATATGAAGAACGTGGGTTAAGAGCTCCCCGGAGTGTTTTTCAGGGGGGGGACCTCTGACGCCCATGTCAGTATGTGAGGGAGAGGTTGGCAAGAGTAAAGAGCATAGCAAGAATGTCTCTTGTGTATTACCTAGGAGCCTCCCAAGTATCTATAGGAGGCTTGGAGGAGAAGGCCATTATTCCCAAGTCGAGCATATTAGGACACGTGGTTTGCCAAATTTGCTGGACATTCGGTCTATACCTTGAGGAGAGGTGTGTCCAGCTGTTTGTAGGTGGCTATGCTCAGAAGATAGGGGCATGTGCAAGATTCTTGTTAGTGGGTCCCTTAAATCTTTGTGTTTGTCGTCTTCCATTAAGACCCCTCAGGGGCTTATGAACCCTGTCGGGAGTTGTGTTTATACCCAAAGGTGGTTTGCTCCTGAAGGTGGTTAAGGGAGCCTATTGAAGGCACAAATGTGTTTAGGAGATCTTTATGCTACCAAGGGTGGTAGACCTACTGGTCGCAGGTTGATTAGCCTATTGTCCGAAGGTAGTAGTTCACTTTTTCTGAGGTTGCCTGTGTTAACTTTTGAGGATGGTGTTAAGCCCTTTACCAAGGTTGGTCGTGCTTTCTTCCAAGGCTGGTGCTGATCATTCTACCAAGGTTAGTCAAAGGGCCTTTCGAGGGTGGTGTCAGGTCCACTAACCAGAAGGTCATGTGTGTTAGTGTTGTGCCCAAAAAGTCAATCATGAGATGATTGTATTTTTGCACATTGAGTCATGATATTTTATTGAGGCATTAATCCAGCAATTTTGTTTGTTGTTTTGTTTCTACGTAACGTAATAAACATAATTGTAACCCTAGAATAATGATATTCTTAAACGTCCCTAGTCTAGTATTATTGTGGAGCGGGTTGCAATAATACATAATGACTAGCATATGTGGAGACTAATATGAGATATGTAGTCTACATATGAGTACAAGTTGGAGAACTTGTGTACTGGACCGACCCACCATGAGAACACTTCATGGATCGTTATATGAGTGTCATAAGTGATTCTCATAGTGATCATGGTATATGTAGTCCTTCGACCTAAGATCATCAAGGTTCCCTACATGTGAGTCACATACTTTGATACTTTCCTTTGTTGCTCGTAACTGAGTGAACTTGAAGGAGGTCATTGGGTATGTCACATATCATGCGGAGGGATTTGTATGATCAAGATGGGATTTGTCCCTCCTATGTAATGGGAGTGATATCTTTGGGCCCCTTGATAGAGTGAGACTTAGAAAATGCATTGCCATGCTCCGATGAGTTGATATATGATATCAATGTCGTCAGTTTAAGTTGGTCTACTCGGTAATCAAGAAACCAAAGATTGTGCTATACGAGAGTGACACATTCCATGTCTCGTGCTTAGTCTTGATATCTTGGACAAAGGGACAATGGCATATATCGGTGATGATCATAAAGGTTTAGTCGATTCACCGACAATCTTGTCACTTGGGTAGCAATGATGTGTTGCTAGACACCGCTCATTGCTTATGATCATAAATGTGATTCATGATCATTGCCAACATGGCAAGAGCCTATTGGGTCGCACACACAGAGCTATTTGGATCATTAGAGTGCATGGGCTAATTATTTGGGTTATGGTTTCACTTTAATTTCGTATTAATAATGGGCCAAGGAGTTGAACCATTATTAAGCCCGAAATTAAATCCTAATTGGATTTGGGCTTTGAAACCCATTAGGCCTGGAAGTTGAGTATCACTATAAATACAACTTTTAAGTGAGAAATTCGCAGGTCTCCTTGCCCTAGCCTCCCAAAAGGACAGCCGCACTCTTCTCTTGCAATTCCTTGGAGGACGCAAGCTAGCACTGCGAGCGCAAGAGAAACGCACCTGCCGGGACGTGGTGGAAGCGTGGTGATCCCGAGAGGCTCGTGTGGATACCATAGAGAGCCTGAACACGTCAACTATTCAGGTTTTGTGATTTGACTCTACAGTTGAGTGAGAGACCTCAACTGAAAATTAGGTATGAAATTTTTGAACACCCGGTTTACCCCATTTCACTTGGATCCTGGAGGGTTTCGGTTAAATTCCACTGCACTGTTTGGCTCCCGAAACCCAACAATGTGGGCAATAGCCCTTCGGCTATTGGGCACTAAGTTTTCCTAAGGGTAAATGGTCATTTTGCATCTTGGAGGGTCGAGACATGTCCCGGGAGTAAAAATGAAATTTTTAAAACTCAAAAACCTAGCTAGCATTTTTGACTAAGTGTATTATTTACCTAGGTCCTATTTTGGGAAGGAGTCTTTTGTCAAAAATTAAAAATTTGGGGAGGGGGATGTTTGTTCATTTTAAAACTTGTTGGAAAGGTTGGCCTGCTGCTATTCACTCCATTTTAGTCCTAAAATTCATAGCTCTTTCTTTCGCTCTTTATCTCCTCCTCAAATCTCCATAAACCCATGATTTCTTGGTGAAATTAAAAGGTTTTCTTGGTGCCCAAGTGAAGTATTGCTTATTTTCCACCTATTTTAAAGGTGTTGGAGCTTGGTGACATTTTTCAAGCTTGAACCTTGGTTTGTGCATGTGGTAAGCTTCAATCCTTGAAGATTTCATTTTTCTTGAGTTGATTTAAGCTTGGGTTTTGTTGGGTTATTGTTAATTTGGTGCCATATGACTTGTGTTGCATGCAACTTAGGAAAAACCTTAGTAGAGCCTTGGAACTTGGAATTGTTGGCTTGTGATGCTTGATGCTTGCTAATTCTTGTGCAATTAAGGTAAGGGATTTATGATTCATGCATATTTGATGCCATTTATAGCTTGCTTGTGGTAGAATTCAAGTTGTTTTGTGAATCATGTTTGTTGGTGGATGGTGATGAACATGGTAGACTAGTAAGGTTCTGATGATTTGGGTGGTGTTTATGGATACCGTAGGACTGATTTAAATGGTGTATTATGGCCTAGTGCATGCATTCATGCAAGTTTGATGTAATTGGAGGCATCCCTTGGGCTATTAGGAGGGATTGGAAGCCCTTAAAATGGCTATGGGGAAAAATCTGATATTTTTCCGGGTATGAAGTGTTGGGGATGAGATATTGAGGTTGGCGATGCATTGCCAAGCCCTCGTGCAAGAAACTAGAGTGTTTTGTGCTATGGCAACACGTCACCAAGGGTTGGTGATGCGTCCCTACAAGCAAAAAGCTTGGACCTACCAACTTCGACACTCTTGTAGTATTTCGCTTATAACTTTTAGCTCGGCTATTCGATTAAGGCGATTCAAGATTCTACATAAAGCTAAGAGGAAGGGCTACCCTTCCCTTGTTTTTAAAAGGCTTTAATTGGAATATATTGAGCTTCATTTTTGTTCAAAGTGGGGAGACTTTTGGCCATATTAGAGCACCATTATTCTAGTGTAAGGTTTAGTACCATTGGGAGCCTAGTCAGGCTTTCAGGTTTGAGGTCTCAATGTGGGAACCATAGTGCACCTAGATGGTTCCAAAGAACTTAGCGAATGAGTCCAACCATGGTCATTGCTAGTCCACTAGAGTGAACTAAGTAGCGATGGATAGGTATGTGCCTTGAGTGAAGGTTTAATGCACTTGTAGCCTAGGCAAGGTTACTTAAGGTACAAGTCAAAACCTGATGCATTCTTGGCAAAGTTTTGAGGTGGAAGCTTAGTACACAAGTAACCTAGGCAAGTTTAAGTACTTGAGGCACTATGTGGAAGCATAGCATCCACCATGCTCACTTGCACAACAGTCAAGGGAAGGTTACTTAGTGAGCTTCACTCAATAGGACATCAGCAAGTTGAGGCTTGCTAGGAACAGGTTAGGGGATAAAACTTGCTAGGAATAGGGTGGCACTTGTGTGAGGACTAGGAAGAGGAGGAGTCCTAAGGGTCTAGAATATATGCATATATGTTAGCCCTCAAATTGTAAGCACACATTGTAAACTTCATATATATTGTATATATGTGTGTCCTCAGTGTTTTCTCTTAGAGGTTGAGGGATCCCTTATTGAGAATTGTTGATTCTCACTCATTTAGTCTTTGTTGTGCAAATGTGTTTTATACGGTCGGTAACCATTAAGGGTTTTTGTGCTAGGTTTATGAGCAGGTATATTGTTTATTTGAATCCTTGTGATTCTACTTTTATGGGTTGCATGTTGGTTAAGTTATGGTACTAACTACAATTGTCTAATTGGCCGACAGAGGCTAGTGAAGCACAAGGGAGGGCTTTGGAGCTTGTTACTGGGCGTTGCTCTAAGGTGGGAGCTTAGTTATGGATCTCAGTATTGTTGTTCAGTGTATAGTTTTCATACACTAGTTTCCCTTCGATGTTCTTGTATTTGTAGTGTACTATAGAGTCATTCTTTGGTGTAAGTATAATATACTTTTGCTAGGTTGTTCACATGCGGTTAATTATATGCAGTTAACCATATAAATACTTTGTATGCATTGAAAATTTTGATGTTTGGCTTTAATGAAATGCCATGGCAATGTGATAGCCAAATGGCTTACACTCAGATAGATTCTGAGGATAACTGACAAATACCACCCTTAGAAGCACATCTGACCAACCTCGGAAGATGAATCCTCACCACCCTCTGCAAGTAGTCACCACCCTCAGTTGCTGACACTACCACCCTTGGAGGGACATATCGCGCCATCCTCGGTCAAGTGATTTGGCGACCTCGGGAGCCATCTCCCATCCTTGGCAGAATAGAGCATTCCTCGAAAGTCCTCCACCCTGCCGAGGAGCCTCCCCCTATGGCCCTCAAGAGCAAAAATCAGACCGAAAGAGACTTATCTGCCGAAAGATTCTTACTCCCCGAAGAGGGCCCATCACCGAAAAAGTTCTCACCTAGATGATACAAAAACAGTTAGGAGCCTCTGACACACAGCACTCCCACACGCCCCTGACCTTCGGTCAGAACGGCTACAGTCAGCTGGGGACGCCTGTCCCCGAACGTACGAATCGAATCCGACCGACCACGTGTCATAATCTGAGACTTGCTATAATAGGAGGCCTTCTCCTCATGACCTCCCATAAGTACCTGTGGAGAACCTTGGTAAAGACACAAGAGACAGAAAAACCTTAGTTGTCCCCTGCTCTCCGTTCCTTCTTTCTTACCTGCATTATCTAAAATACTGACTTGAGCGTCATAGGCTCCTCCCCCGGAATCACACTCCGGGGAGTCTCTAACCTCTGTTTTACTAAGTCTTGCAGCCACCTTCCTGCCGGAAGTCCCTCTCCAAGGCATCTTTGCACCGAAGGTCCCTCCCCAGACACCTTCACATCGAAAGTCCTGCTTGTAGCTCCACCATGTCACACAACGACGATGCCAACGGGCATCATTATGTTTTATGTTTTTATTACTTGTTTAATCATTTAATTCAAAGCACATACTCATGCATGACTGCATTGTAGGATTAATTAACTAGAACCATAAAGGTTTTAACTAGTGTGCATGAAATTAATTAGCCAATTATGACTAGTGTGGGACTAGTTTCTATAGGCTTCTTGGGTAGGCCCATGAGGGGCCGTATTAGTTTGGCATCAACTCAATGATGGTAATTGGAGGCTAGGAACTGAGATCTAGTGGATTGTCCTTATGCTAGGGTAGTTAGTACTGACCAACATCTGTGAGTTGTTGTCTAGCTTTGGCTACAGCTTATGATGGTGAAACTAAGTCAGGTTTGCTTTCGGAAGCTAAGAGTCCAAGAATTTATCCTAGTAGTCTAGTGTGGCAATGTTGGGGCAGTTAGTTTGGCTTGATCCAAGGTAGGACAACACCATAGTTTAAGTAGTTGGAATGTGACCACCATCTTAGGAAGTTGTTTTTGGACCTTAAACATGAGGTAGCAACATGATCCGTCAGATTATGAAGGCATGGAAACCTTTGAGGTGGGGAGTACAATAAGGTTGAGTTATTTACTCCGAATGTGTTAGAACTTGAACCCACCAGGTTGGATGGGTTAGGCCATACTGAAGAGAGCCAATGATGCAATGACCTAAGTGACAAACACTTGGTCATGTAGGCTACAAAGCAATATGGAGGAGCACTCTCGTACCCTTTTACTCGAGAATAGGTACTTTAGGCTAGGACTATCAAGGCCTTGAGCTAGCATGCGGAGGCACTTGATGATCATTAACATAGGGCCATCAGTGGATGGTCGACAATGCATTAGCTCTCGAAGGAGAGTTAGAGGAGTGAAAGATATGAAATGGAAAGGTAGAGGTTGGCTCACACAACCTAGTAGGAGAATGAGTAATATGCCCATCGTGTGTAAGTCGGTTAAATACCAACGAGCAAGAATGGATCATGAGGAGAGGGGCTAAGGCGCATGGGTGCAATGAGTGCATTACTTTTAGCTTACACCTAAGAAATGTTGTCGATAGTCTGAGTGGTCATCGGACTAGTGATATTATTAGGCTTGGTTAAGTGAAGACCAACCTAGAAAGTTGTCCCCAATAGTAGTTGCCACAAGGAGTCAGCCTAGTACTACCAGAGCAATAGTTTAAGCTTTTGCTCAGTCAGCCAAGTGATCAGAGCAGGCAACACTAGCTAGATGCGACGGGTAGTCGTAGTGAACTTGTGGGCAGGTGAATGGTTAGTGTGAGGTAAGTCTCTCACCTTTCACTAGTAGTCTAGTTACTTTGTTAGTAAGTTTTGGCATTAGTTTATTGGCATGTTTTGTTTGGCTTGTTGGGTAGTAGTTTTGAGTAGGGTTAAGGGTTAACCTAAATGCATTAGGAACCTAACGATGCACTACGGATTAGGGTAATACATGGGGCACTAGGAGCCACTTGATCGTGCTTGAAACCACAAAACTAGAGGCTTAAATGCCTTAGATTGGATTTGTCCTAAGGTTCCATAGGTTTTGTTCTTTCACAAGATTAGTTTTGGTTGGCCTAGTTGGTAATGTAAAGATTGGCTAATTAAACACATGAGTTCCTTAGAGTAGTTCATCAGTTGAGAGATTCAATCAGATGCCGAAAAGGTAAGTGAGTAAGTTTTAATTTTATTTTTAAGTATGGAATGCAAGTGGTGACCATAAAAGAACCAAGGAGGAAGGAACTCATTTAAGGGTAAACGGATGGATAAGTTTATTCGCCTGCAAGTTGTAAACCCTAGGCTAGGGCTAGTAGGAGTAGAGTAATTGCTAGGGTTCGACTTGACTAAGCAAAGGTAGTCAGAAGACCCGCGCAATAGAAATGACTTCCATGGATCGAGGGATAGTTGGTGACTTGAGTTCATTACCCCGAGGTTAGTGGAGTTGAGGGCCGTTGAGTTGACTTGTAGAAGAAGAGAGATTTGACTAGTGAAATTAGCTGAGTAGGTAAAGGACTAAGTCCTAAGTGGAACTGAGAACGCTGTGGTGGTCACTTGATATTTTATGTTAGTGCCAATAAGTTAGTTGGACATTGAACTATCAGGTCGGAAATGACCAAGTGATGCCGGAAAGAGGATGTTTTGCCTTAACCCTACTTGGTTGTGTTAGAGGAATGCTTGTGAGGGAGAGTTCACTATGACCAATTGAGAGTCAACTCACATGTAGCCACAAGGTAAAGTGATGCCCCACCTAGTTAAGTATTATGCTTAGTAGTCTAAAGTGCCAAATTTAGTATAGGTACAGTTGTGTTCACATATCTGTTTATGACTCTGATAGTTGCTGTGTTCACCAAAATTGAGGGAGTTCTGGTTGGAAACATAGTCAGTAAGGGTTTTGGTTGAGCTAGCTTAAGCCCAAAGTTAGAGCATTTCACTTGTCCTTAGTGCCTTAAAAAGGAAGGCCCATGATTTGTGTGATTGGTTAAGGGCTATCAGAAGAGGGTCATAACTTTGAGGTGCTTAGTGTGGTGCACTATGTGGGGTTGTAGCTGACAAGCCACCAAAGTGAGTTTCCATGGCTAACCACCTCCCGATAGTTAACTAAATTAAATGGTGAAGTTAGTTCTCCCACCGAGTAAGTTGGGTTGACATGGTAAAGCCACAAGTGCATCATCCTGGTGAAAGGTTGGTGTGGTAGTTGGGCATGGAAGTTAGAGATGGATATTTGTAAACATAGTTTAAGTGAGGAACAGTCATCATGGAGATGCTTGATAGTGGTAGAGGCTGGAAGGCCTAAGAGGTGGTCGAGGAGTCAAGTAAGACTGGAGGACACACCAGAAGACCTAATCTGACAAGTGTAGGGTGTTGCCTCTGCATGCAGGAAAGTGAAAAAACTGTGTGTGTAGGCTTTGGGCACCTAGGATACTCCAAGTGGAATAGTTGAAGCATCAAGACCTTTGACTTGGGCAACATATTAGTGGCCTAATCACTGAGTGCTAGGAGACTTGAATTTAAGGGGCACAGACAAGGCCCAAGGCTATTAGCTGCTTGAACGTCTAGGCACCTAGGCTAGAGAGGCTTCCTTTGGTAGGAATGCGGGTGTAATAGACTCCAGAGTAGCGAGAGCAATGGGATCATGGTGCTCTGGTGGTGTATGAGTGCCTTGCCTAGTGCACCGGTATACCTGATGCATAGGGGTTGTCTGTGTGGGACATTGGAAGACTCATACTCTAAGGTGGGCTAGGACTTGGAACTCTTGGTAGTTCATGTTGGAATTCTTGGCACACCAAGATCCTTTTAAGATAGGATTTGAGCTCATTGAGCTAACTCTAGCTTGAATAGCTATCTAAGGCAGCTAGAAGTAGCTCCCTTTAGCTCAAGTCAGTTTACTTCAGCTATAAGTAACTCAAAGTAGCTGGACTTCAGCTCAAGTTAGCTCAAGTCAGCTCAAGTTAGCTCACTTCAGCTTCTGGTAGCTGAATGTAGTTGGACTTCAGCTCAAGTCAGCTCACCTAAGCTATAAGTAGCTCAAAGTAGCTGGACTTCAGCTCAAGTTAGCTCAAGTCAGCTTCTAGTAGCTGAGTGTAGCTGGACTTCAGTTCACTTCAGCTGAGAGCATCTAACTCCAGCTGAAGGTCAGCTCTAGGAGCTGGACCTCAGTTCATAGTGCTTGGGTAGAGCTCAAAGGAGCTCAATGGTACATAAGTAGTATAGTGAGCTAGCTTTGTGCCAGCTCACCTTACTTTTAGCTCAAAACCACCAAGAGACACATCTTTTGTGTAAAGGTATGTCTCTTCATCAAAAGAGATGACTATTGGCTAAAAGAACATGTCCTTTCATCCAAAGGAAGTGTTCCTTGAGTGAATAGACATGTATATTCTGCCATGGGGTGGTTGGGGTGGTTATTGCACCAAGAATGATGTCCTTTGACATCAAGAGACATGTATATTCGGCCATGAGGTGGTTGGGGTGGTTATTGCACCAAGAATGATGTCCTTTGACATCAAGAGACATGTATATTCGGCCATGAGGTGGTTGGGGCGGTTATTGCACCAAGAATGATGTCCTTTGACATCAAGAGACATGTATATTCGGCCATGGGTTGGTTATAGTACCAAGAGATGTCTCTTGACCAAAGGGACATGTCTCTTAGGCCAAAGGAAGTGTTCCTCGGCCAAAGAGACATGTATTTTCGCCACCATTGATGACCCTTGACCAAAGGAAGTGTTCTTTGGCTTAAAGGACACCTTACTTGGTGTAAAGGTGTGCCTTTTGGTCATTTATAAATAGCCTTTAGTGGCCGGCCATTTAGAGGATTAATTGGCACTCCATTTGCTCCATTTTTCTTCAAAAGAAAAAGTCTCCTCCTTCCTTTCTTTTAGTGGCCAAAATATTAGACACCATTTTAGAGCATTGTGGGTGGAATTACATTAAGATTATTCATCTCAATTCAAGCTTCAAGGTGCTCCTCTAAGATCAAGTTCTTCCTCAAGTTTTCACCAAAGATAACCAAGAAGAAAGGTGCACACCTTTTCTTGGTTTAGTAGCATGCTAGGTTTTATTCATTATTTACATGAATGTTCTTAGCAGCATGCTAGGAATTTGTTTGCCACAATATGTATGTAAAACTGATATGCTATATCAAATGCACAAAATATGTTAAACAAATTAGAATGATGCATGCTTGTATTCATGTTGAACTCAAATGATCAAAATGCATGTGGCATGTACATGTGTAGATAACATAAAGATATGTTATCATGAGATCCTGAAATCTTCAGTTCACTCATTTGGAAGAGCCCTAGAATATAGTGGAGCTTGGAGCACAGTATGCCTTAGGGTGCTAGTGGTGTATGTGGCGAGGCCATAGTACACTAATGACACACTTAGTTTAGTGAACATTAAGAGTTTTCGGGTACTAAACCTAGAGTAAGGAATTGACTATGTGAGAGTTAGTGGATAAGTTTCATACTTGTTAAGGTAGCTTGCACTAAGGGGTTTAGTATCTAGCATTAGGCATCAAACCTAGAGTAGAACTTTTCCAATGTGAGTGTTAATAGATAAGTTTAACTTTTCAAGTTAGCTTACACTAGTGGGTTCTGGCATAAGAGAGAGATTGAGGGAAGTTGACTAGTGCCAGGCTTTGAGTGAAAAAATCTGAGTTTGAAGTTAGTGGACAAGTTTTCAAAGCTCGTTAAGCTATCTCACACCAGGAAGCTTGGGCACAGAGTTTGGTGTTGAGGATTCAAGATTACTAGATTCACCAAGATAGCTTTGAGTAATTAGAGATCTTTCAACAACATCCATGAGTAGAGGATAGTGGAGTGCCATACCATAGTCATTAAAGAGGTGTTAGTTTGGTATCACCAAAGCCATTGAGGGTGTGTTGAACTAAAGTATTTTAGATTGAATAAGGTCAAGCTGAGGTGGGGAGAATAGTGAGCAGTAATACTGTTGGTGTTGTTGGAATTCTTGGCGCACCAAGATCTTTTTAAGATAGGATTTGAGCTCATTGAGCTAACTCTAGCTTGAACAGCTATCTAAGGCAGCTAAAAGTAGCTCCCTTTAGCTCAAGTCAGCTCACTTCAGCTATAAGTAGCTCAAAGTAGCTGGACTTTAGCTCAAGTTAGCTCAAGTCAGCTCAGGTCAGCTCACTTCAGCTTTTGGTAGCTGAATGTAGCTGGACTTCAGCTCAAGTCAGCTCACTTCAGCTATAAGTAGCTCAAAGTAGCAGGACTTCAGCTCAAGTCAGCTCACTTCAGCTTTTGGTAGCTGAATGTAGCTGGACTTCAGTTCACTTTAGCTGAGAGTAGCTAACTCCAGCTCAAGGTCAGTTCAGGGAACTAGACTTTAGTTCATGGAGCTTGATTGGAGCTCAGAGGAGCTCAATGGTGCATAAGTAGCATAGTGAGCTAG
This sequence comes from Aquilaria yunnanensis, assembly GCA_039654915.1. Lineage (NCBI taxonomy): Eukaryota > Viridiplantae > Streptophyta > Magnoliopsida > Malvales > Thymelaeaceae > Aquilaria > Aquilaria yunnanensis. The sequence continues at coordinate 41,138,271 of CM077599.1, read as the reverse complement.
CTTTGTGCCAGCTCACCTTGCTTTTAGCTCAAAACCACCAAGAGACACATCTTTTGTGTAAAGGTATGTCTCTTCATCAAAAGAGATGACTATTGGCTAAAAGAACATGTCTTTTCATCCAAAGGAAGTGTTCCTTGAGTGAAAAGACATGTATATTCGGCCATGAGGGTGGTTGGGGTGGTTATTGCACCAAGAGTGATGTCCTATGACTTCAAGGGACATGTATATTCGGCCATAAGGTAGTTATGGGGTGGTTATAGGCCAAAGGAAGTGTTCCTTGGCTAAAAGACATGTATTTTCGCCATAAGGTAGTTATGGGGTGGTTATAGGCCAAAGGAAGTGTTCCTTGGCTAAAAGACATGTATTTTCGCCACCATACATGACCCTTGGCCAAAGGAAGTGTTCTTTGGCTTAAAAGACACCTTTCTTGGTGTAAAAGTGTGCCTTTTGGCCATCTATAAATAGCCTTTAGAGGCCAGCCATTTTAAGCACGAATTTGCACTCCATTTGCTCCATTTTCTTGAGAGAAAATTGTTCTCCTCCTATTTCCTTTAGAGGCCGAAATATTAAACACTTCTTGAGAGCATTGTGGGTGGATTTACATAGAGATTGTTCATCTCTATTTCAAGCTTCAAGGCGCTCCTCTAAGATCAAGTTCTCCCTCAAGTTTTTTCGCTAAAGATAACCAAGAAGAAAGGTGCACATCTTTTCTTGGTTTAGTCGCATGTTAGGTTTCATTTTCGTATATTCTTAGTAGCATGCTAGGATTTATTTAACACAACTTGTATGTGATCTTGATATGTTATATAATATGTTATGCATGCCTATATCCATGTTGAATTCAAATGAACAAATATGCATGTTGACACGATCCCCCGTGCCCCTGCCCGGGATACCCTGTGAGCGTATGTCTCACGGTGGATTGTAATTGGCTAGCTGAGTATGTGTTTGGATTAAATCCGATGCTACTAGTTGATTAACCTAAAAATGCAATATGTATGATCTTATGCTTTGACTTGGTTTATTAAAACCATAAAAGATTAAAACAAGAACTCGGCCGAGTAATTTCTGCACAAATATATACAAACTGCCAAAGCATATCAAAATCAACAATTTGTGTGGTTAACTACACATAAACAACTCGTGAAAGCATTCATACAATGAAGTAACTAATGCTCCCACCCAAGAACAATCCTGAGTCAAGGACTCTTTATAACATAGATTATGGAGGCAAAAGAAAGAACTGTATCAAAATACAAGACTTTAATGAGATCTCTTTACCCTAGCTCCCACTTTGGGCACCCGTCCTAGTGGCGAGTCTCACAAATCCTCTGCCAAGTGCTACTAGGCTCTGCAGCCAAAGGAAGAAACAAGTTAGTACTGCTACCTGACCAACAAACCAACTGAGCACTTAGGCAAACTAGAAACTCAAGGTTTATCAACTACCTTACCTTTACACACCAAAAAGGTACTACCGCGATAATCCTCAGCGATTATCCGGTCTAGCTACTCCAGGCTCTGCATAACAAACAGGGAGTGAGAATTCAATAATTCTCAGTAAGGGGTCTTCCAAGTACCTGCAAGAAAAACCTAGGACTCTGGCTGCGAGCTCACACAGCATGAGGGTGCTAGTATATATGCATATAACCAGGTCCGTAGACCTCTCCTCAAGTAGTCCTCCTTACCAGGCCAAGCGCAACCACTTAGCAACTTGGCACTCGGCCCAAGGCCGAACCTTAGCAAGCCACAAACAATCATAAAACCTCTCACCTAGTTGTTATGCAGGGGAATTATGGTGGGACTTTGTAGACTAGGCCATAGGGCCTCGTTGATGTAGACTAGATGAACAAGGTTTTGCCTCGTGGCCTCGTGGCTATGGCACGGCTAGGCCGACCGAGGGTTCTAAACCTCTCACCTGAACTAATGATAGCTAATTATGTTCATTTGCAACATAGTTTCCTTAAAAACTTGCCTTCACTTTGAGTTAATATAAATCTAAAACTGAGACATATTAAGTGTTTTTAAAACATTGAGGTGATAGTACTCCCTCTTAGCTTCGCGTGGAATCTTGAATCACCTCAATCAGACACCTGAGCGAAAAGTTGTGCTGAAAACAAAATTGGGTGTCGGATGCTGTCTCGGCGACGCGTCGCCACAGTTGTCGACGTTCTGAGACAGTTTTACTGGATTGGCGACGCGTCGCTGGTTTCGACCTGAAATTGGCGACGCGTTGCCAATCTGCAGAAATGCAAAATTGGCGCGTTTTACTGCTATGAACTTTGGCAACCAATTACACATATCAAATATGCATAAAAAGCTACCAAATTTCATACACACAAAGTACATGTTGCAAGGAACATAACCAACTATCAAAAGCTAAGCTATGATGTATCGTAACATCAAACAATTCCTCTCAATCCCGCTAGTCCACCATAATTCACCAAAACGTTTCCTCAATGCCTTAGCTAAAACCACTCGAATTTCTCAAGCAAATCCAAGCTAACGGCATTCCATGAACTTAAAAACACAACTCCCTTACCTTAACTCCAAGAACCAAGCAAGAATCAAGCTCCTCCTCCCTCAAACAAGCTCCCAAAGTTCTACACAATTCCAAACCAAAAACAAAGCTCTAAACATCAAATTCTTGCCTCCTAACCAAAACCCAAGCTTCCAATCAACCAAATACCAAGAATTCAATCAAGAACACAACTCTTACCTCGTTCAAAAACAGGGGATGGAGAAAAACGCCTCTCCAAGCCTCAAAAACATGAATTCAAGGTTGAAAATGCATCCTCCAAGCTTATACACCCTTAATTGCACCTCTTGACACCAAGATCACTTGATTCCAAGTTCAATTTGAGAGAGAAATGAGTGAGGGAAGCTTAAGAACGTGTTAATGGCAGCTTCTCCTCCTCTTTCCCTTCTTAAACCCTCACTTAACACCAAGATCACCAAGGTTTCAAGTTAAGTGCAATTAGGTCCCCCATCTTTGTAACTTAACAGTTCTTGATTCAATTCTTGTCTATTTGTCAAGTTTGAGTTATAGTTAAGAGTTAAGTTCTAAAAATTCATTTTAAAACACTCGGGACTCGTCCCGGCTACTCAGGGTGCAAAATTACCATTTTGCCCCTGAACTTAGTTTAGAGCTTTATTCTTGTCGGAACTTAGTGAACTTCGGTAAACTCCTTTATTCTTGCTAAGTAAACTTAAATTAAACTTCTAAACTTAATTCAAACTCTTTACCTTCCTCAAGAAGGGTCATAACACATGTGGCATATACATGAGTAGATAACATAAAAGTATGTTATCATAAGATCATAAGATCCTGAAATCTTCAGGTGTGAGCACAAAGAATGACATTGGTTATAGTACTTATACGAGACAGAGCTTGACTCAAGTGCTTGGAGGGCATTAGCTGAGTATGGTAGTTTAGTGCCAAGTGGGTTGTTGTGTGATCGACACCCTTTGGTAGGTTTGATTGGGATACTTTGGCACTATATCCTAGGATAATGTCTTAGGGTAGGGAGATTGAATTCGAAGGACTAAATTCTCCAAGGTAGGGATAATGTTATAGCCCTCCAAATGGAATGCTTGGTGAGCAAGGTACGTTCGTAAATCCTTAGCTTAAATACCTTAATTAAAGGTGAATTAGTGAGATCACTTAAGTTATTCAAGGTTAGTTGGTTCAGAGTTGTTTATGACACTAGGTTTGCCTGGGGGTAAAATGGTCATTTTTCACATTAGAGGGTCGGGACATGTCCCGAGAATAAAAATGATGTTCTTAAAACTCAAAGCCCAAGCTAGCATTTTTGACTAAGTGTATTATTTACTTAATTACTATTTGGGGAAGGGGTCCTTTTGTCAAATATTAAAAAGTTTGGGAAGGGGACTGTTTGTTGGTTTTTAAACTTGTTGAAAAGGTTGGGTTGCCACTAATCACTCCATTTTTGCCCCAAAATTCACAGCTTTCTCTTCCATTCTTCATCTCATCCTCAAATCTTCACAAACCCATGATTTCTTAATGAAATCAAAAGATTTTCTTGGTGCCTAAGTGAAGGATTGCTTGTTTTCATGGTGTTGTAGCTTGGTGACGTTTTTCAAGTTTGAACCTTGGTTTGTGTATGTGGTCAGCTTCAATCCTTGTAGATTTCATGTTTCTTGAGTTGATTTAAGCTTGGGTTTTGTTGAATTATTGTTAATTTGGTGCCATATGACTTGTGTTGCTTAGAACCTAGGAAAAACCTTAGTAAAGCCTTGGAACTTGGAATTCTTGGCTTGTGATGCTTGATGCTTGCTAAGTGTTGTGCAATTGAGGTAAGGGATTTATGATCCATGCATATTTGATGCCATTCATAGCTTGCTTGTGGTAGAATTCAAATAGTTTTATGAATTGTGTTTGTTGGTGGATGGTGATGAACATGGTGGACTAGTGATGTTTTGATGACTTGTGCGGTGTTTATGGATACCATAGGATTGCTTTACATGGTGCATTATGGCCTAGTGTATGCATATATGCAAGTTTGATGCAATTGGAGGCATCCCTAGCGCCATTAGTGTTTGTGTTGTGCCCAAAAGCCAATCATGAGATGATTGTATTTTTGCACATTGAGTCATGATATTTTATTTAGGCATTAATCCAGCAATTATGTTTGTTGTTTTGCTTCTGCGTAACGTAACAAACATAATTGTAACCCTAGAATAATGATATTCTTAAATGTCCCTGGTCTAGTATTATTGTGGAGCGGGTTGCAATAATACATAACAACTAGCATATGTGGAGACTAATATGAGATATGTAGTCTACATATGGGTACAAGTTGGAGAACTTGTGTACTAGACCGACCCACCATGAGAACACCACATGGATCGTTATATGAGTGTCATAAGTGATTCTCATAGTGATCATGGTATATGTAGTCCTTCGACCTAAGATCATCAAGGTTCCCTACATGTAAGTCACATACTTTGATACTTTCCTTTGTTGCTCATAACTGAGTGAACTTGAAGGAGGTCATTGGGTATGTCACATATCATGCGGAGGGATTTGTATGATCAAGATGGGATTTGTCCCTCCTATGTAACGGGAGTGATATCTTCGGGCCCCTTGATAGAGTAAGACTTAGAAAAATGCATGGCCATGCTCGGATGAGTTGATATACGATATCAATGCCATCAGTTTAAGTTGGTCTACTCGGTAATCAAGAAACCAAAGATTGGGCTATACGACAGTGACACATTCCATGTCTCGTGCTTAGTCTTGATATCTTGGACAAAGGGACAATGGCATATATCGGTGATGATCATAAAGGTTTAGTCGAATCATCGACAATCTTGTCACTTAGGTAGCAATGATGTGTTGCTAGACACCGCTCATTGCTTATGATCATAAATGTGATTTATGATCATTGCCAACATGGTAAGAGCCTATTGGGTCGCACACATAGAGCTATTTGGATCATTAGAGTGCATGAGCTAATAATTTGGGTTTTGGTTTCACAATAATTTCATATTAATAATGGGCCCAATAGTTGAGCCATTATTAAGCCCGAAATTAAAGCCTAATTGGATTAGGGCTTTGAAACCCATTAGGCCTGGAAGTTGAGTCTCACTATAAATACAACTTTTAAGTGAGAAATTCTCAAGTCTTCTTGCCCTAGCCTCCCAAAAGGACAGCCGCACTCTTCTCTTGCAATTCCTTGGAGGACACAAGCTAGCACTGCGAGCGCAAGAGAAACGCATTTACTGGGACGTGGTGGAAGCATGGTGATCCTGAGAGGCTTGTGTGGATACCATAGAGAGCCTGAACACGTCAACTGTTCAGGTTTTGTGATTCGACTCTACAGTTGAGTGAGAGATCTCAACCGAAAATTAGGTATAAAAATTTTTGAACACCCGGTTTACCCCGTTTCACTTGGATCCTGGAGGGTTTCGGTTAAATTCCGCTGCACTGTTTGGCTCCCGAAACCCATCAATTAGGAGGCATTGGAAGCCCAAAAAATGCCTATGGGGCAAAATCTTAGATTTTTCTGGGCATAAAGTGTTGGGGACGAGTCGCCGAGGTTGGTGATGCATTGTCAAGCCCCCTTGTGAAAGAAACCAGAGTATTTTGTGCTGTTGCAACGCTTCACCAAGGGTTGACGATGCGTCCCCGCAGGCAAAATGCTGGACCCGATATCTTCGACACCCTTGTAGTATTTCGCCCATAACTTTAGCTTGGGTGTCCGATTAAGGAGATTCATGATTTCACAAAAGGCTAAGACAAAGGGCTACCCTTTACATGTTTTAAAAGGTTATAATTGGCCTATATTGAGCTTCATTTTTGTTCTAAGTAAGGAGACTTTTAGCCACATTACAACACCGTTAGTCGAGTGTCAGGTTTAGTACCATCGGGAGTCTAGCCTTGCCTTCGGCTTTGAGGTCTTGATATAAGAACATTAGTGGACCTATGATTTTCCAAAAAACCTAGCAAAGGAGTCCAACCATGGTCATTTCTAGTCAACTAGGGTGAACCAAGTAAAGGTGGATAAGTATGTGCCTGCAATGAAGGTTTAATGCACTTGTAGCCCAGACAAGGTTGCTTGAGGCGCAAGTTAGAACCTAATGCACTCTTGGTAAGGTTTTTAGGTGGAAGCTATGTACACAAGTGACTTAGGTAAGTCTAAGGACTTGAGGCACTATGCGGAGGCTTAGTATACCTAGTGATTTCTTTGGAACTCAAGTGAGGTGCATCCACATGTTCACTTGCACAACAATCAATGGAAGGTTATTTAGTGAGCTTTGCTCATTAGGGCGTCACAAGCTGCGGATTACTAAGATCAAGTTAAGGACTAAAACTTGCCGCTGCAAGTACTAGGAAGAAGAGGAGTCCCAAGGGTCTCTAATATATGCGCATATGTTAGTCCTCAGACTATAAGCACATGCGGTAGCCTTCATATATATTGTATATGTTAGTGTTATGCCCAAAATCCAATCATGAGATGATTGTATTTATGCACATTGAGTCATGATATTTTATTAAGGCATTAATCCAGCAATTATGTTTGTTGTTTTGTTTCTGTGTAACGTAACAAACATAATTGTGACCCTAGAATAATGATATTCTCAAACGTCCCTGGTCTAGTATTATTGTGGAGCGGGTTACAACAATACATAATGACTAGCACATATGGAGACTAATATGAGATATGTAGTCTACATATGGGTACAAGTTGGAGAACTTGTGTACTGGACCGACCCACCATGAGAACACTACATGGATCGTTATTTGAGTGTCATAAGTGATTCTCATAGTGATCATGGTATATGTAGTCCTTTGACCTAAGATCATCAAGGTTCCCTACATGTGAGTCACATACTTTGATACTTTTCTTTGTTGTTCATAACTGAGTGAACTTGAAGGAGGTCATTGGGTGTGTCACATATTATGTAGAGGGATTTGTAAGATCAAGATGAGATTTTTCCCTCCTATGTAACAGGAGTGATATCTTCGGGCCCCTTGATAGAGTGAGACTTAGAAAATGCATGGCCATGCTCGGATGAGTTGATATACGATATCAATGTCATCAGTTTAAGTTGGTCTACTCGGTAATCAAGAAACCAAAGATTGGGCTATACGAGAGTGACACATTCCATGTCTTGTGCTTAGTCTTGATATCTTGGACAAAGGAACAATGGCATATATCGATGATGATCATAAAGGTTTAGTCGAATAACCGACAATCTTGTCACTTGGGTAGCAATGATGTGTTGCAAGACACCGCTCATTGCTTATGATCATAAATGTGATTTATGATCATTGCCAACGTGGTAAGAGCCTATTGGGTCACACACATAGAGCTATTTGGATCATTAGAGTGCATGGGCTAATTATTTGGGTTATGGTTTCACAATAATTTTGTATTAATAATGGGCCCAATAGTTGAGCCATTATTAAGCCTAAAATTGAAGCATAATTGGATTAGGACTTTGAAACCCATTAGGCCTAGAAGTTGAGTCTCACTATAAATACAACTTTTAGTGAGAAATTCGTAGCTTCTTGCCCTAGCCTCCCAAAAGGACAACCGCGCTCCTCTCTTGCAATTCCTTGGAGGACGCAAGCTAGCACTGCGAGCGTAAGAGAAACGCATTTGCCAGGACGTGGTGGAAGCGTGGTGATCCCGAGAGGCTCGTGTGGATACCATAGAGAGCTTGAACACGTCAACTGTTCAGGTTTTGTGATTCGACTCTACAGTTGAGTGAGAGATCTCAACCGAAAATTAGGTATGAAAATTTTTGAACACCCGGTGTACCCCGTTTCACTTGGATCCTAAAGGGTTTCGGTTAAATTCTGCTGCACTTGTTTGGCTCTCGAAACCCAACAGTATATATGTGTGTCGTCAGTATTTTTTCTTGGAGGTTAAAGGATCCCTTATTAGGAATCATTGATTCTCATTCCCTTAGTCTTCGCTGTGTAGATATGTTTCGTAAGGCTAGCAGCCATTTGGGGTTGTTGAGCTAGGCTCATGAGTAGGTATATTTTTTATTCGAATCCTTATGATTCTAGTTTTTTGGGTTGCATGTTGGTTAAGTTATGGTACTAACTATTGTTGTCTAATTGGTTGATAGAGGCTAGTGAAGCACAAGGTAGGGCTTTGGAGCTTGCCACTAGGTGTTGCTCTAAGGTGAGAGTTTAGTTATGGATCTCAGTATTGTTGTTCAATGTATAGTTTTAATACACTAGTTTGCCTATGATGTTCATGTATGAGTAGTGGACTCTAGAGTCACTATTGGGTGTGAACATTGTCTACTTTTTCTTGGATGTTTAACGCAGTTGATTATGTGTAGTTAGCCATATAAATGCTTTGTATGCTTTGACTATTTTGATGTTTGATTTTAATGGAATGTCATGGCAATGTTTTATGTTTTTATTACTTGTTTAATCATTTAATTCAAAGCACATACTTATGCGTGACTACATTGTAGGATTAATTAATTAGAAGCATAAAGGTTTTAGCTAGTGTGCACATAATCAATTAGCCAATTATGACTAGTATGGGACCAGTTCCACTAGGCTTCCTAGGCAGGCTCACAAGGGGCTGTGTTAGGGTTTCAACAGGAGCCTGGTTTGCTTTAAATTTGAACGAAATGAGCCAAAAATATCCCATCTCTTCTTCACTGAATATTTGATTCTGTTCGGAACGGTGTGAAATGGTTTACAACAAGAGGTGGTTAATGTGTTAAAGGAATTTGCCATGGATTTTGGTCTGTTGATTTGAAAACAGAAATCCAAATTATTCTTCTCATAAAATGTAATAGAGCAAACTCAATGGTTAATAGAGCAGTCTCGTTAATGTGCATGTTACAGATGACCTATGTATGTATTTAGGTGTTCTAGTTCTCAATGATAGGAAAACTAAGCTAATATATAGCTATATTGTGGAATGATTGGAAACTAGGCTAGTTGGTTGGAAGCCGAAATTGTTGAGTTTGGCTAGATGTGGAGTTGTAGCTCAATCAGTGATCCAATTTGCTCATGCATATGTTACGCAAATTGTGAGTCTTCCAGTGGGTATCTACAATTGGTTGAATTAAATTTACAGAGATTTTCTATAGGGAAGCTTGGATGATAAATGAAAAATGTCATTGCTGTTGGCATTAGGTTTGTTGTACAAAGTGTTATGGTGGGCTTGGGTTACGTTAGATCTCATATTTTAATTTGGCTATTAGCCAAATTGAGTTGGTGGCTGCTAAAAAATGTGGATTCTCTTTGACGTAAAATTATCCAAGCTAAATATTTGAGTTTGAGTGGGCAAGTTCAGCCTAAGCCTTTAGACTCTAATACTTGGTAGGGAATTGTTTTGGCTCATGGTATAGTTAGGGAAGGCTTGAGGTGGCAGGCTTGTGCTGGTGATAATATTAGTTTTTAGGATGATACTTGGGTGGATGCACAACCTCTTAAATTATGACGTTTACATGCTATCAACTAGAAACAGTTTAATATATAGGTGATTGAATTTATTACTAATTCAAAATAATAGGATTTAGACATAGTTAACACTTGTTATCTGATAGTGACAGTGCAAGGATTAGGAAAATCCCACTCGGGACGGAGTGTTGGGTGCTAGTTTTGATAAGCGCATAATTTGTTGGTCAAAACATGTTGACTTCTTTTTTTCAACTTTGATCGTAAATTTCTATCTTTCAGTACTACATTTTTTATCATTTCTCAATTTGTTCTTTTTTTTCATAGGTTATAGAAGATGGTGGAAGTATCAGAATGAGGTGTGGGTAAGCGAAGCAAAAGTTGGAGTGCGCAACGGTCAACAACAAAATGTACTGTTTTGGCTCCATAGTACAAGCCACTTTGAACCTCTGATGTTGTTTTGGCACTGCAGTACTTGGACTTCAAGGTCTCAGCACTGTAGTGCCACCAAATACTTTGTTTCTAATGCTTAGGTGGCCAAATGGGAAGAAATTTCTAGCCCCCACCCTTATTTTGAATCATACAATGTAATTGATTAAGGGTTTCTAATTAGTTGTTGGATATGGAACCAAAACCTTATCTTTTATGTATTTGGAAGGGTTTAGAACATATTCCATCTCAACACTTATTAGAAAAGTAGCTTTGTTCTTGGTTTTCATCTCATTCTTTTGGAGCCATTATTTGCATCTTTATGAAGGAGCTTGGAAGATTTCTTGGAGAGTTAGGATGCTAGAGCTTCAAGGGTGTTCTTGGTTTCATCTTTTCTTTTCTATTTATATCTTATTATGGATGTTATGAATTTTAGTTTTATGGATTTTCTAGCTTAAACATGGAGTAAATCCATTTATCTTTCTACGATGTACTCTTAACTCTTGTTGTTTAATGTTAATTTAAGATATTTTTAGAAGTTGTCCCCTTTATGTTGCTTTCCTTTTGTGCTTGATTATTCTATGTTGTTGGCTACATCATGCTTGCTTAAAATCTCAACTTCATTCTTGAGAGGGAGAGAGAGAGAAATTTGAGGTAAAACTAGAGAAGAACATTGTGAGTGAGAGGGATTAGAGACAATCACATTATCTTCTAGTTTTACTGGAAAGGGTTAGGAATTAGATCTTAAGCTTGATGGTAAGGTTTAGAAAACACATTATTGGACATTAGGTGGGCAAGGTTCAGTCTTGAGAGGAAGAAGCTTTGAGGCTTAAATGCTTGCACCACACACTAAGAGTTAACAAATCACCATACCTTAATTTGACTTAGGCAATAAGATAAAGTAGTGTCATGCTAAGGGGATGGTTTTTGCATACAAGTTAGCCTTTTTTTACCTAGCTTAATTAGTTGTAGTTTGAAACTTTATCCTTCTTGCATTTCATTTTACATTTACATCACCGTTCCTTCATCAGTCAATTTAGAATTTATTTCAATTGCTCTTTAATTTAGCTTTTGTCATGCTCCACATTGCCCCCGGCCTTTATGTGTCTATTGCAGCACCCTGGAGTAGCACCAGGACAGCTTAAGACACTTATGACATATGAACCCTGGGTGCACTCCAAAGGCCTACCTCAGGTGTTTATCGCTAACATCTGGAGTAACAATGGGGCTACGCTAGACGCTAGGCATATGCACCACAAGATGACCCCAGAGAGCCTACTACTACACCTATCGCTATAGCCTAGTGCTAGGTGCACTAGCACACCACCCACTGCAATGCCCAACACACCTCAGACATAGCCAGAGTAAGGTGGAGCGTGCCCCAGGAAGCCTACCTGTCCCAGCACCCTACAATAACTTGCATGTTAAGGCATATTTAAAATGCAAGTAATCATGTGTTCATGCTCTTGTGCCATCAAGTGTGCATCCAATTATGCATGATAACTAAGATACCCAATCATAGTTTTGAAAACACATACATATATACATGCACAAGCTAAGGAGGTTCAAATACAAGTATTTGTGTGCCTTCAAGAAGCCAGCCTAGTCATGGGCTCATGCCCGAAACATCTATCCTAGTCCAATAACATACATACTCAACTTACATAGCATAAACACTCCCACTAGACTTGTTCCCATATAACCAGCCACTAAGAGCCTACAAGCAATGTAAACAACACTTGAGCTTGCCATATATAGTGACTTGTACCATTGACTATTGAGCTTAAATTTTGGTTAGTGTTCATACCTTCTAAACCAAAGAAAAAACCTTTTACACATACGCAACTCACTCTTTCATATCCTTTCCTGAAACACAAGTAGTTAGGGCATGAGTTATTTGCATAGCTCAATAAGGAATCATACAGCATATAATGCGTACATAGTTAAGTCTGAGACTTAACCTCTAAAAGCACTTGCATAAAAGACACAAAAAAAGAAAAAAAACATATAAATGGCAATATAACAACTAATAATTCTAATAATGGTCAGCACACACAAACAAGCACCAAAGACACATTACTCACACACCACACACCAGCCATAGATTCGGTCAACAGGGCCTAGCAGGTACCACCTATTCTAAATTCATTAATCAAGTTCTATTAGTGTTCTAGTCTATTATAGAGCTCTAACATAAATAGCTAGTGAATTTCTTAGTTACTTGTGAGTAACCTTAGCCCCATAGCTTCTTAGGCTCACTTAGCAAGTAACTATCACCTAGGTGCCTAGTGTACAACTTGAATGTGGCATTCAATCATAAATTCAATGAAGAACACAATGATCCTTTACCAATCACGTAGCCCCTACTCTCGGCCAACCTTCAAATGCCAAATCTAAGTTTTGCAATTAAGCTTCCAAGGTCGCCTATAGCCGAAATCACCTTGTATGTGCTTAATTCACCACTTCAAGCTTAACCCTTCATGGAATCCCCAAGCACCCAACCTTCCTTTTCCAAGAACACTTAGTTGACTCAAAATGGAGCTTTTACCCGAAAATGCAATCGGCCATGGTAGTGGAGCCATCCAAAAATGCTTAATTTGCCACATGGCGCTAAAATTGGTTCATATTCTAGCTCGGGTAGGCTTGCTTTAGTGCATGGTGCAATGGAGTCCTTATACAATAGATTCCATTGATTTATGCACCTGAATACATGTACGATTTGGTCCCCATTCTATTATTTCCGCCACAAACCTCCTAGGTACTTTCAACGTGCACTTGCGTGCACCCGGGTAGGCCTACCTTTGGTATTACCTTACACATCCATGTGCACCTGGTAAGCCTACCTTTGATACCCCTATATGTGTCTCCTAGGTCTTGTAGCCCAGTTCTTTAATCACATTCACTCGCAACTGCTGGGCTTCCATTATACTCCTAACTAGCCTAAACTTGTTCACAATGAGGGTTATGACAACCTCCCTCCTTAAGGACTTTGGTCCTCCAAATTCCTCAAGATTCTTGGAAACTTTCTCAGGTAGTACTTAGCCAACTCCTCATCTACTTCCCAAGTAGCCTCTTCCTGAATGTGATTGCTCCATTGGACTTTCACCCTAGAGATCCATATACTCATTAACTTCCTTGTGTCTTGGGCTAAGATTTGAATAGGCACCTCTTCATATGTTAGGCTTGGTGTTATAGGTTCACTAGTGGGCAAAAACACTTGCTTAGAACTTGGGACATACTTATTTAGTAAGCTCACATGGAATGTGTCATGCACATGTCCTAGCTCAGGTGGCAAGTCCAACTTGTATGCCACATTTCCTACCCTAGCCAACACTTGGTATGGCCCTATGTATCTTGGGGCTAGTTTCCCCTTTCTTCCAAACTTCATTACTCCTTTCATGGGAGATACCTTGAGCCACACCCAAGCTCCCTTCTAGAACTCTAGGTTTATTTTTCTCTTCAGGTTTGCATATGACTACTGCATATCATTAGCAGCTTTGATCCTAGCTTGGATCAGTTTTATCTTCTCAATTGTCTCCCTTATGAGTTCTAGTCCCAATTCCAACTTATCTCCTGGCTCATGCCAACAATTTGGAATGATGTACCTCTTTCCATAAAATGCTTCATATGGTGCCATTCCAATCACTGAATGGTACCCATTATTGTAGGAGAACACTACTAAGGGTAAATGCACATCCCATTCACCTTGGAAATCAAACACACAACATCTCAGCATGTCTTCCAACACCTGAATGGCTCTTTTTGTTTGTCCATCTGTTTGTGGATGGTATGTTGAGCTGAATTTCAATTTAGTGCCCAAAGCATGATGCAGGGATTTCCAAAACCTAAAAACAAACCAAGGATCCCTATTTGGGACAATATCATCAGGCACTCCATGAAGCCTCACTATCTCCTTAATATAACGCTATGCAAGCTTATCCAATGAGTCTGTGAGGTTCATAGGTAGGAAGTGGGCTACCTTGGTCAATTTGTCCATTATGACCCAAGTGGCATTATGCCTCCTCCTTGTCAAGGACATTCCCATAACAAAGTCCATTGATATGGACCCCCACTTTCTCTCAGGTATTGGTAAGCTTTGACTCTTTCCTCCCGGCTTTTATTACTCAACCTTCACTTGTTGGCACACTTCACACTTAGCCACATAGGTTCCAATGTCTTACTTCATATAAGGCCACCAAAAGTATGTTTTGAGGGAAATATACATCTTAGTAGCTCCCGGAAGCACACTAACTTTGCTTAAGTGTGCCTATTCCAGAATTTAAGGCCTAAGGTGATTCTTTTTAGGTACATATAGCCTGTTCTGGAAGTACAGAAGTCCTTGCTTATAAAAGAAGCCTAGGAACTGCTCTCACTTCTTTCAGCCAGATATCACATCCAGCTTCTCATTAGCAAGTTGTGCCTCCCTGATGATTTCCATCCATTCAGAGGTAATGGTAAGTACATTTAGCTGATCAAGTTTCCACTCCATCCAGTGCCTTGATAGGCAAGTCAGGTTAAGGCTTTTGACCTTGGTTCCATATTCACCACCCTTAAGTATTCCAGTGTAGCTCTTGCTCAAGGCATCTTCCATAACATTGGCCTTGCCAGCTGTGTATTCAAAAACATAGTCAAAGTTTTTCAAGTACTCTAACCATATTATTTGCCTCATGTTTAGATCTTTTGGGTAAAAAGGTACTTAAGACTCCAATGGTTAGTATAGACCTGAAACTTGTTACCCAGCAAGTAATGCCTCAACTGTTTCAGTGCAAAGACCACAGTTGCCAATTACAGGTCATGCACTGGATAGTTCTTCTCATATGCCCTCAAATGCCTTAATCCAAAGGCAGTTGCTTGCTTGTCCTGCATTAGGACACAACCCAACCCTACTTGTTATACAATAGTGTAGATCTTATAAGCTTTAGTAGGGTTTGGTAGCACTAACACAGGAGCCATAGTCAGCCTTTTCTTCAACTCTTGGAAGGTACTCTCACATTCACTTCCCCAAACAAACTTTTGGTCTTTCCTGGTCAGATGTGTCATTGGAGCTATAATTATAGAAAACTTAGGCACAAATCTTCTGTAATAGCCAACTAACCCCAGAAAATTCCTAACTTCCATGACACTTTGGGGTTGCTTCCGATCCAAGATAGCTTTAACCTTTTCAGGATCAACTACCAGCCCTTGATTATTGATCATATGGCCTAGAAATCCAATCTCTTGAGTCCAAAACTTGCACTTGCTCAAGTTCCCATACAACTTATGTTCTTGTAGCAAGCCAAGTACTAGCTTTAAATGCTCTTTATGAGTCTCTTCATCCTTTAAGCACACTAATATATCATCAATGAATACCACCACAAAGTGGTCTAAGTATGTCTTGAACACTCTCTGCATAAGGTCCATGAAAAAGGAAGGTGCATTTATGAGCCCAAATGGAATCACTATGTACTCAAAGTGTCCATACCTAGTCCTAAACACAGTCTTAGGTATGTCATCTTCCCTGACTCTCAGCTAGAAATAACCAGACCTAAGGTCTATCTTGGAGAACCCTCTTGCTCTCTTCAACTGATCAAACAAATCTTCAATTCTTAGGAGGGTACTTATTCTTGATAGTTGGGCATTGAGTTTCCTATAATCAATTCATAGTCTAAAGGTTCCATCCTTTTTATTTACAAACAGCACAGGTGCTCCGCATGGAGACACACTAGGCCTAATGAACCTTTTCTTAAGCAACTCATCCAGTTGCTTCTTCAACTCTACCATTTTAGGTATGGCAATCCTATAAGGAGCTGTAGACACTGGAGCAGCTCCTGGTACTACTTTGATTTCAAACTCTACCTCTCTCACAGGTGGTAGTCTAAGCAAGTCTATAGGATAGACTTCTGGGTACTCCTGGACTATAGGGATTCTACTCAGCTCACTAGTTACTCCATGCTTACTTAGCCCAAAACACTCATGCTCATCTTCTAGAGGTATTTGCTTCACTACCTCAACTTGACATTCTGAGACTAGTTCAAGTGATTTCTCTAGTCTAAATGGTTCACAACCAGGAATCAAAAGTTGTCTTGCATGACAATCTATCACTAATTTGTTTTCACTTAGCCAATTCATAAATAGTATTATGCCATAATCATAAGTTTCTAGAACTACTAAGTCTGCCGGTTCAACTCACCAAGTCCAATCATACAATTCTCAACTATATGGTAAGTGAACAAAATCTCATTACCAGTAGTTTTGACTAAGTACATATCTGTCAAGTGTCTTACTTTTAGATTCATGACTTTTACCAATTTAGAAGAAAATATTGACAATGAAGCTTCAGTATCAAACAACACAAAAATGAAATGGCTGTTAGGTAAATGGTACCTTTTAGTGCCCTTCTGCTCAGCCTTTTGTGGCCTACTTCCTTCTCTTCAGCCTTGGGCTCTTGTGCTTCCTACACCCTCTTTGATGTTTTATGCTGAAGCACTCTACCTGTAGGTGGATTCTACCTCCTTTGATCCTGTGGTAGCTTAGGCACTTGGTCCCTTCTCGGGTTATGCAGATTGGACCTCCTCATTGGTGGCTGTCCTCTAGCCTACCTTGTGTTGAACCTTCCTAACACCTTCCTCTCCTTCTTCTTCACAAGGCAATCCTTCACCTAATGGTCTTGTGCTCCACATTTAAGGCATCCATCTGTGAGTCTAAAGCATGGCTTTTTGCCATGGAATTTCCCACAGCTAGTGCATTGTGGACCATATTACTAGGGTCCCCTTTTGACTCCCCTTCTCCACTCTATAAATTCAGCCTCCTTTCGAGTCCTCTTCTTGTGCACTTTGTATGCTCTACTAGTACTTCTTGGCCCACTCTTTACTTGGCCCTTGAACTTCTGCTCTCTGGCACCCACAGCTCTAAGGATTTGCCTTAGTTCAGGTCTTAATCCCCTCAAGAACCTCTTGGTTTTCAGCTTCTCCTGACCATCATATTATGGAGCGTAATGTATGAGATTATTAAATCTCTGGTCATACTCCATCACTGTGAGATCTCCCTATTCAAGTTCATCAAATTCAACTTGTTTCTGGTCCTTGAGTTCCTCACTCACATTCTGCTACTGGAAAACTTAGAGGAATTTAGCCCATCTCATGGACCTCCTCCTAGCAGCTAGCCTTCTTTAGTTTTTGCTCCTATAAGCCCTCTGAATAGCTTTCCACCATAACTCAACATTTCCTTCAAATCTGAAGGTGGCAAGGAGCACTTTCTGTGTGAAGGATACTTCCATCCTCTCAAAACTCTTCTCCACTTGGTAGACCCAAAACTCAGCTTCTTCTAGGTCACACCTGTTAGTGTTGTGCCCAAAAAAAGCCAATCATGAGATGATTGTATTTTTGCACATTGAGTCATGATATTTTACTAAGGCATTAATCCAGCAATTATGTTTGTTGTTTTGTTCCTGCGTAACTTAACAAACATAATTGTAACCCTAGAATAATGATATTCTTAAAAGTCCCTGGTCTAGTATTATTGTGGAGTGGGTTGCATTAATACATAACGACTAGCATATGTGGAGACTAATATGAGATATGTAGTCTACATATGGGTAGAAGTTGGAGAACTTATGTACTGGAACGACCCACCATGAGAACACTACATGGATCGTTATATGAGTGTCATAAGTGATTCTCATAGTGATCAGGGTATATGTAGTCCTTCGACCTAAGATCATCAAGGTTCCCTACATGTAAGTCACATACTTTGATACTTTCCTTTGTTGCTCGTAACTGAGTGAACTTGAAGGAGGTCATTGGGTATGTCACATATCATGCGGAGGGATTTGTATGATCAAGATGGGATTTGTCCCTCCTATGTAACGGGAGTGATATCTTCGGGCCCCTTGATAGAGTGAGACTTAGAAAATGCATGGCCATGCTCCGATGAGTTGATATATGATATCAATGTCGTCAGTTTAAGTTAGTCTACTCGGTAATCAAGAAACCAAAGATTGGGCTATACGAGAGTGACACATTCCATGTCTTGTGCTTGGTCTTGATATCTTGGACAAAGGGACAATGGCATATATCGGTGATGATCATAAAGGTTTAGTCGATTCACCGACAATCTTGTCACTTGGGTAACAATGATGTGTTGTTAGACACCGCTCATTGCTTATGATCATAAATGTGATTTATGATCATTGCCAACGTGATAAGAGCCTATTGGGTCGCACACATAGAGCTATTTGAATCATTAGAGTGCATGGGCTAATTATTTGGGTTATGGTTTCACTTTAATTTCGTATTAATAATGGGCCCAAGAGTTGAGCCATTATTAAGCCTGAAATTAAATCTTAATTGGATTAGGGCTTTGAAACCCATTAGGCCTGGAAGTTGAGTCTCACTATAAATACAACTTCTACTGAGAAATTCACAGGTCTCCTTGCCCTAGCCTCCTAAAAGGACAACCACACTCTTCTCTTGCAATTCCTTGGAGGACGCAAGCTAGCACTGCGAGCGCAAGAGAAACGCATCTGCCGGGATGTGGTGGAAGCGTGGTGATCCCGAGAGGCTCGTGTGGATACCGTAGAGAGCCTGAACACGTCAACTGTTCAAGTTTTGTGATTCGACTCTACAGTTGAGTGAGAGATCTCAACCGAAAATTAGGTATGAAATTTTCGAACACCCGGTTTACCCCGTTTCACTTGGATCCTGGAGGCTTTCGGTTAAATTCCGCTGCGCTGTTTGGCTCCCGAAACCCAACAGCTTCCACCACGTCCCAGCAGATGCGTTTCTCTTCCGCTCGCAGTGCTAGCTTGCGTCCTCCAAGGAATTGCAAGAGAAGAGTGCGGCCATCTTTTTGGGAGGCTAGGGCAAGGAGACCTGCGAATTTCTCACTTAAAAGTTGTATTTATAGTGAGACTCAACTTCCAGGCCTAATGGGTTTCAAAGCCCTAATCCAATTAGGATTTAATTTCGGGCTTAATAATGGCTCAACTCCTTAGCCCATTATTAATACGAAATTAAAGTGCAACCATAACCCAAATAATTAGCCCATGCACTCTAATGATCCAAATAGCTCTATGTGTGCGACCCAATAGGCTCTTGCCATGTTGGCAATGATCATAAATCACATTTATGATCATAAGCAATGAGCGGTGTCTAGCAACACATCATTGCTACCCAAGTGACAAGATTGTCGGTGAATCGACTAAACCTTTATGATCATCCCGGATATATGCCATTGTCCCTTTGTCCAAGATATCAAGACTAAGCACGAGACATAGAATGTGTCACTCTCGTATAGCCCAATCTTTGGTTTCTTGATTACTGAGTAGACCAACTTAAACTGACGACATTGATATCATATATCAACTCATCGGAGCATGGCCATGCATTTTCTAAGTCTCACTCTATCAAGGGGCCCAAAGATATCACTCTCGTTACATAGGAGGGACAAATCCCATCTTGATCATACAAATCCCTCCGCATGATATGTGACATACCCAATGACCTCCTTCAAGTTCACTCAGTTACGAGCAACAAAGGAAAGTATCAAAGTATGTGACGCACATGTAGGGAACCTTGATTGACACGATCCCCGTGCCCCTGCCCGGGATACCCTGTGAGCGTTTGTCTCACGGTGGATTGTAATTGGCTAGCTGGTTATGTGTGTGGATTAAATCCAATGCTACTAGTTGATTAACCTAGAAATGCAATATGTATGCACTTATGCTTTGACTTGGTTTATTAAAACCATAAAACATTTAATCATTTAGACATTTAGCCGGCTAGGTAAAATTCTATATAAATAAATACAAAAGGCCAAAGCATATCAAAATCAACCTTTGAGTGATTAACTACACATACACCGCTCGTGAAAGCATTTATACATAAGTAACTAATGCTCTCACCCAGAGAACAATCCCCTGAGTCAAGGACTCTTTATAACATAAATACTGGAGGCAAAATAAAGTACTGTATCAAAATACAAGACTTTGCTGAGATCTTTTACCCTAGCTCCCACTTTGGACTCCTATCCCAGTGGCGAGTCTCACAAGTCCTTTGCCAAGTGCTACTAGGCTCTGCAGCCAAAGGAAGAAGCAAGTTAGTACCACAGCCTGACCAACAGACCAACTAATCACTTAAGCAAGCTAGAAACTTAAAGTTTCTCAACTACCGTACCTTTACAGACAAAAAGGTACTACCGTGATAATCCTCAGTGATTATCCGGTCCTGCTACTCCAGACTCTGCATAACAAACAGGGAGTGAGAATTCAACATTCTCAGTAAGGGTCTTCGATGTACCTACAAGAAAAATTACTAGGACTCTGGCTGCGAGCTCACACAGCATGAGGGTACTAGTCATATATATATATACTAGGCCGGTAGACCTCTCCTCAAGTAGTCCTCTGTATCAGGCCAAGTGCAATCACTTAGCAACCTGACACATATACAGGCCAAGCGCCATCACTTAGCAACCTGACATATAGGCCAAGCGCTATCACTTAGCAACCTATCATATGGCTCAAGGGCGAACCTTAGCAAGCCTCATTCAAACATAGAACCTCTCACCTAGTTGTTATGCAGGGGAATTTATGATGGGACTTGTAGACTAGGCCGCAGGGCCTCTTTGATGTAAACTAGATGAACAAGGTTTCGCCTCGGGGCCTCGTGGCTACCGCACGGCTAGGCCGACGAGGGTTCTAAACCTCTCACCTGAGCTATTGATAGCTAATTAAGTTCAATTGCAACATTTGTTTCCTTACTTGTTGCCTAAGCAACTTACTTACCTCAAACAGTTCAAGAAAACTCATACTTCCGGTGGGACTTTCGGAAGTTTCAGAGTACCATCGGGATCCTCGGACCCTTAGGCACGTTCCGAGCCTTCCGTAGTCTCGGTCGGGTCAACGCAGCAAAAAGTCAAACCCTCCATTTTTAGGTGTTGGCGCCGCGTCGCCAAAGGCAAAAAGGAATTGGCGACGCGTCGCCGACGAACAAACGCTCTGTGAAGAAAAATTGAATTGGCGACGCGTCGCCAATTTTCGGGCCAATTGGCGCCGCGTCGCCAATTCTGCAGAAATGCAGAATTCGGCCGTTTGCTGCTACGAACTTTGGCAACCAAATACATATAGCAAACATGCATCAAAAGTTACCAAATTTCATACACATGAAGTACGTGTTGCAAGGAAAAAAACCAACTATCAAAGCCAAACTATGATGCATTAGAAACATCAAACCAATCCTTCGAATTTAGCTAGTCCATCATAATTCCCAAAACGTTTCTTCACACCATACCCAAAAATTACTCAACTTTCTCAATCCATTTCAATCCAAAAGCAATCCAACAACTTAAAAACACTTTCTCCCTTACCTTAACACCAAGAACAAGCAAGAATTCGAACCCTTCCTCTACCAAACAAGCTTCCAAAGTTCTACACAAATTCAAACCAAAACAAAGCTCCTAAACATCAAAAACACCTCTTCCAACCAAAACCCAAGCTTCCAATCAATCAAATAACACGAATTCAATCAAGAACATGAATCATACCTCGTTCAAAAATAGGGGATGGAGAAAAACGCCCTTTCAAGCTTCAAAAACATGGATTTAAGCTTGAAAATCACTTCTCCAAGCTTATACACCCTTAATTGCACCTTTTGGCACCAAAAGCTTTTGATTCCAAGCTTAATTTGAGGGAGAAATGGAGTGGAGAAGCTGGAAAACGGGTTATGGCAGCCCAAACCCCTCTTCCCTCTTCTTAAACCCCACTTAACCCTTCAAACCACCAAGGTTTCAAGTTTTGTGCAATTAGGTCCCCCATCTTTGTAACTTAACAGTTCTTGATTAAATCCTTGTCTATTTATTGAGTTTGAGTTAAGGTTAAAAGTTAAGTTCTAAAAATTCATTTTAAAACACTCGGGACTCGTCCCGGCCACTCAGGGTGCAAAATTACCATTTTGCCCCTGTACTTAGTTCAGAGCTTTATTCTTGTCGGAACTTAGTGAACTTTGGCAAACTTCTTAATTCTTGCTAGGCAAACTTAAATTAAACTTCTAAACTAAATTCTAAAGTCCTTACCTCCCTCTAGAAGGGCCGTAACATTCTCCCCTCCTTCTGGAATTTGGTCCCCCAAATTCCGTTGCAACTCTGGAAAAACACCAGGATATCTTTTCAGCATATCCTGCTCTGTCTCCCAGGTAGCTTCCTCCTCACTATGGTTAGACCAAAGGATCTTAACCATCGGAATCCACTTAGTCCGCAGTTTCTTGACTTGCCTATCCAAAATCTGAACTGGTTTCTCTTCATAAGTCAAGTCCTCCTGAATGGGTATGACTAAAGGATTTACTACCTGTCCGGGCTCAACTGTGCACTTCCTGAGTAAACTAACGTGAAACACGTTATGCACTTGAGAAAGGTTAGGCGGTAAAGCCAACCGATAAGCAACTTTCCCCACTTTCTCTAACACTTCATACGGTCCAATGAACCTTGGAGCTAACTTGCCCCTCTGTCCAAAACGACTAACTCCTCTCATGGGTGACACTTTCAAAAGTACTTTGTCACCAACCTCAAAACTCAATTCTCTTCTCCTTCTGTTTGCATACTTAGTCTGTCTGTCATTAGCTGTCTTGATTCTTTGCTGAATCAACTTAATCTTAGCTGTAGTGTCAGCTATGATCTCAGGTCCAATAACCACTCTGTCTGTTGGATCTGCCCAACAATGAGGTGTCATACACCGTCTCCCATACAAAGCTTCATAGGGCGCCATTCCAATAACAGATTGATGACTGTTATTATAGGCAAACTCGATCAGTGGTAAGTGCTGATCCCAATCACCTCTGAAATCAATGACACACATGCGTAGCATGTCCTCCAAAGTCTGAATCACCCTCTCTGACTGTCCGTCAGTCTGCGGATGAAAAGCAGTACTGAGGCTAACTTTACTGCCCAATGCTTCCTGAAAAGCATTCCAAAACCGTGATGTAAATCGTGGATCTCTGTCTGATATGATCTGATCCGGTATCCCATGGAGTCTCACAATCTCCCTGAGATATAACTGAGCCAACCTCTCCAATGTATAGGTGACTCTGATCGGTATAAAGTGTGCCGACTTCGTCAATCTGTCAACCACTACCCAAATAGCATCATGCTGACTCCGGGTGGTCGGTAACCCCACTAGGAAATCCATAGTAACGGATCCCCACTTCCTCACTGGTAGAGATAAACTCTGAAGTGTGCCTGCTGGTTTCTGGTGTTCAGCTTTCACCACCTGACATGTCAAACACTTTGCCACATGTCCTCGTACATCTCTCTTCAGTCCTGGCCACCAAAAATGTGTCTTCAGATCTTGATACATCTTACTAACACCAGGGTGAATACTCAATGTACTACTATGTGCCTCCTGTAGGACTTGCTGCCTAAGTCCCTCAACATTCGACACATAGAGTCGATCACCATAATGTAATATTCCATCTTTGTACTTGAACTCTTTCTTCAAAGCACCAGTCTTAGCTTCACCTGAAATCTTCTTCAACAATGGATCTTTCAACTGAGCTTCTCTGACTCTGGCTAACCAAGCCGTCTGAATCTCCAAAACGTAGACTAAGGATTTTTCTCGACTTTGCCATAATTCATGCAAAGCTAAGAAACAATCCTTCAATGCTCCTTCTGAAGAATCTGTAGCCTGATCCTTGGACAAGATCACTCCTGTGTACTTCCGGCTCAAAGCATCTGCTACCACGTTCCCTTTACCCGCACAATACTCGATCGAACAATCATAGTCTTTAATGTACTCAATCCATCGCCGCTGTCTCATGTTCAGATCCTTCTGAGTAAACAAATACTTCAAACTCTTGTGATCAGTGAAGATTCTGAACGATCTTCCCATCAAATAATGTCTCCATAATTTCAGTGCAAAGATCACTGCTGCAAGCTCAAGATCATGAACAGGGTAGTTCAACTCATTAGGCCTCAGCTGTCTCGAACCATAAGCAATCACCTGACTGTCCTGATGTAGAACACAACCTAAACCTGAACCTGACGCATCAGTATAAACTGTAAAGGCTCTGTCCGGGTCTGGTAACACAAGTATGGGTGCACTGGTCAACTTTTCCTTCAGCTTCATGTAGGCTTCTTCACACTTCGGTGTCCACTCGAATTTCTGAGCTTTCCTGGTCAATGTTGTCAACGGCGTAGCTATCACAGAGAATTTCTCTATGAAGCGTCTGTAGTAACCTGCTAGACCCAAGAAACTCCTGACCTCTGTAACTGTAGTCGGTCTCTTCCAATCAACCACTGCTTGAACCTTTTCAGGATCAACTGACAAACCTTGAGCACTGATAATATGCCCCAAAAACTGAATCCTCTCGGACCAAAACTCACACTTAGAAAATTTTGCATAGTACTGATTATCCTTCAGCACTTGCAAAACCGTTCTAAGGTGCTCCTCATGCTCTGCTGTAGACTGTGAATAGATCAGAATATCATCAATGAAGACCTCAACAAACTGATCCAGAAATGGCTTAAAGATCCGATTCATAGCTTCCATAAACACTGCTGGAGCATTAGTCACACCAAAAGGCATAACCGTATACTCATAATGTCCGTACCTTGTCCTGAAGGCAGTCTTCGGAATGTCTTCCTCCTTAACTCTGATCTGAAAATACCCAGATCGAAGATCAATCCTGGAAAACACTCTCGCTCCTCTGAGTCTGTCAAACAAATCATCAATTCTAGGAAGTGGATACTTATTCTTAACTGTCACTGCATTCAACTTCCTGTAATCGATGCACAACCTGAAAGTTCCATCCTTCTTTTTCACAAATAATACTGGAGCTCCCCACGGTGATACACTCGGTCTTATGAAACCTTTCCCTAGCAGTTCCTCCAACTGCTTCTTTAACTCATCCATCTCAGGAGCCGGCATCCTATAAGGTGGTACTGAAATAGGCTCAACCCCTGGTTGCAGATGGATAGCAAACTCAGTATCCCTCCTAGGTGGTAACCCAGGTAACTCCACTGGAAACACCTCAGGAAACTGATTAGCTACAGGAATGCTTCCCAACTCTTCCTCTATAGCTACTCCATTCAACGAGTAATACTCCTCTTCACCCACTACAGGGATGGTATCTACAAGTCTAAGATGTAAACTCTTAGCACTAGATGCCAACCCTCCTGTGCAAGTCACTCTAGCCCCCTGAGCATCAATGATGTCAACTGAGTGATTCGCACAGTTAATTCGTGCCTTGTGCTTACTCAACCAATCCATTCCCAGCACCAGGTCATATGATTTCAACTCAATCACCCACAACTCACAACAAAAATCATGATCACCTAACTGCAAAGGATACCTAGTAACCACTTCATTGGTCACAATAAAACCTCTCCCTGCAGTCCTGATGAGTCTCAACTCACCCGCAATTTCACGCTGTAAACTATGCTTATCTACCAAGGCAGAAGATATCACTGAAAGAGTAGCTCCCGTATCGAAAAGCACTCTAACACTACTGCTCAGAAAAGTAAAATTACCTCGTACAGCTGGCGGTTCTCTAGCCGCCTGGTTCGTCAAAGCGAAGACTCTCGGGTTCACCGCTGTAGCAACTACTCCAGGCCGGTTCCCAATGGCAAGCGGTACTGGAGGTAAAGCCCGAGATGGACCTGTAACTGATCGAACTCTTGGGCAGTCCCTGGCCCAATGCCCTCTCTGACCACAGACATTACAAATATCTGTGCCCAGTGTACATGGTCTTCCACCATGGAACCGTCTGCACCTAGGACACACACCTGTCCTCCTCCTCTTAGATGGATCCTGGTTCCCTACCATTGGTCGCTTTCCAGCACTTTTCCCCAAGTTAGATGGCCCAGCTTCCACCTTTTTCATAGGTGCCCTGGAATCCTCGAATTCCCTTTCCAATGCCAATGCCTTCTGAACCATCTGGCGATAACTCCTGATGTCAACTGTCGCCATATACCTCCTGAAAATAGGCTTCAGGCCCTGGGAAAACTTCTTGGCTTTCAGCTCATCATTACCCAACATGTATGGAGCATACCGGATAAGTGAATTGTATCGCTGCTCATACTCTCGTACTGACATCTCTCCCTGTGTCAGATTCTCAAACTGGATCCTCCTCTGATCCTGTGCAGCTTCACTGATATACTCCTGTCTAAACTTCTTCTCGAAGTCTGACCACTTGAGCACCTTTTTCTTGTGCTCTGGGCGAGTGCCATTACTCTCCCTCAATAGCTCCATCACGTCGTCCCACCAAAGACTAGCTCTCCCTCTCAGAAAGAAAGGTACTAGAACCATCCTCTGCTCTGTCTCATAGCCACCACAAGTAAAGAGGCGGTTCATAACAGACAACCAATCCTCTGCTCTGTCAGGATCTCCCGTCCCATCAAAGCTAGGTGGATCAACTGTCTTGAACTTTTCCAACAACCTCATCTGATGTGGAGTGTCTCCCCTCCTTGGAGCCTCCATCATCTCTGGTTCCTCAACCTCCTCAAGAACTTGATTTCTGGGTTCCTGAGCTCTAGGCACTTGCTGTTGCTCAGCATGCCTTTCCTGTTCCTGTTGTGGCTCAACTTCCTCCTGGGCAACACCTCTGTCCCCATAATCTCTGAACATCTCTGTTACAAGAGTGTTCATACCCTGTGCCACCTGAGCCATAGTCTCAGTCAAACCCTGTAGCACTCTGGATATCTCATCCAACCTCGCCACAACTGGGTCACTAGAACCTTCACCAGGTTCCCTAGTCCCCCTCGAAGTTCCAGACCTCGTATCAACCATAATAACCTGCAACCACAACCAGACAACATTTCCCCAGATGTTGGTCAGTACTAACTTCCTAGCACTTGGACTTTACTACTAGATCTCAGTCTAAGCCTCCAATATCTATGAAATAAACCCTTAGCTCTGATACCAAAAACACTGACACGATCCCCGTGCCCCTGCCCGGGATACCCTGTGAGCGTTTGTCTCACGGTGGATTGTAATTGGCTAGCTGGTTATGTGTGTGGATTAAATCCAATGCTACTAGTTGATTAACCTAGAAATGCAATATGTATGCACTTATGCTTTGACTTGGTTTATTAAAACCATAAAACATTTAATCATTTAGACATTTAGCCGGCTAGGTAAAATTCTATATAAATAAATACAAAAGGCCAAAGCATATCAAAATCAACCTTTGAGTGATTAACTACACATACACCGCTCGTGAAAGCATTTATACATAAGTAACTAATGCTCTCACCCAGAGAACAATCCCCTGAGTCAAGGACTCTTTATAACATAAATACTGGAGGCAAAATAAAGTACTGTATCAAAATACAAGACTTTGCTGAGATCTTTTACCCTAGCTCCCACTTTGGACTCCTGTCCCAGTGGCGAGTCTCACAAGTCCTTTGCCAAGTGCTACTAGGCTCTGCAGCCAAAGGAAGAAGCAAGTTAGTACCACAGCCTGACCAACAGACCAACTAATCACTTAAGCAAGCTAGAAACTTAAAGTTTCTCAACTACCGTACCTTTACAGACAAAAAGGTACTACCGTGATAATCCTCAGTGATTATCCGGTCCTGCTACTCCAGACTCTGCATAACAAACAGGGAGTGAGAATTCAACATTCTCAGTAAGGGTCTTCGATGTACCTACAAGAAAAATTACTAGGACTCTGGCTGCGAGCTCACACAGCATGAGGGTACTAGTCATATATATATATACTAGGCCGGTAGACCTCTCCTCAAGTAGTCCTCTGTATCAGGCCAAGTGCAATCACTTAGCAACCTGACACATATACAGGCCAAGCGCCATCACTTAGCAACCTGACATATAGGCCAAGCGCTATCACTTAGCAACCTATCATATGGCTCAAGGGCGAACCTTAGCAAGCCTCATTCAAACATAGAACCTCTCACCTAGTTGTTATGCAGGGGAATTTATGATGGGACTTGTAGACTAGGCCGCAGGGCCTCTTTGATGTAAACTAGATGAACAAGGTTTCGCCTCGGGGCCTCGTGGCTACCGCACGGCTAGGCCGACGAGGGTTCTAAACCTCTCACCTGAGCTATTGATAGCTAATTAAGTTCAATTGCAACATTTGTTTCCTTACTTGTTGCCTAAGCAACTTACTTACCTCAAACAGTTCAAGAAAACTCATACTTCCGGTGGGACTTTCGGAAGTTTCAGAGTACCATCGGGATCCTCGGACCCTTAGGCACGTTCCGAGCCTTCCGTAGTCTCGGTCGGGTCAACGCAGCAAAAAGTCAAACCCTCCATTTTTAGGTGTTGGCGCCGCGTCGCCAAAGGCAAAAAGGAATTGGCGACGCGTCGCCGACGAACAAACGCTCTGTGAAGAAAAATTGAATTGGCGACGCGTCGCCAATTTTCGGGCCAATTGGCGCCGCGTCGCCAATTCTGCAGAAATGCAGAATTCGGCCGTTTGCTGCTACGAACTTTGGCAACCAAATACATATAGCAAACATGCATCAAAAGTTACCAAATTTCATACACATGAAGTACGTGTTGCAAGGAAAAAAACCAACTATCAAAGCCAAACTATGATGCATTAGAAACATCAAACCAATCCTTCGAATTTAGCTAGTCCATCATAATTCCCAAAACGTTTCTTCACACCATACCCAAAAATTACTCAACTTTCTCAATCCATTTCAATCCAAAAGCAATCCAACAACTTAAAAACACTTTCTCCCTTACCTTAACACCAAGAACAAGCAAGAATTCGAACCCTTCCTCTACCAAACAAGCTTCCAAAGTTCTACACAAATTCAAACCAAAACAAAGCTCCTAAACATCAAAAACACCTCTTCCAACCAAAACCCAAGCTTCCAATCAATCAAATAACACGAATTCAATCAAGAACATGAATCATACCTCGTTCAAAAATAGGGGATGGAGAAAAACGCCCTTTCAAGCTTCAAAAACATGGATTTAAGCTTGAAAATCACTTCTCCAAGCTTATACACCCTTAATTGCACCTTTTGGCACCAAAAGCTTTTGATTCCAAGCTTAATTTGAGGGAGAAATGGAGTGGAGAAGCTGGAAAACGGGTTATGGCAGCCCAAACCCCTCTTCCCTCTTCTTAAACCCCACTTAACCCTTCAAACCACCAAGGTTTCAAGTTTTGTGCAATTAGGTCCCCCATCTTTGTAACTTAACAGTTCTTGATTAAATCCTTGTCTATTTATTGAGTTTGAGTTAAGGTTAAAAGTTAAGTTCTAAAAATTCATTTTAAAACACTCGGGACTCGTCCCGGCCACTCAGGGTGCAAAATTACCATTTTGCCCCTGTACTTAGTTCAGAGCTTTATTCTTGTCGGAACTTAGTGAACTTTGGCAAACTTCTTAATTCTTGCTAGGCAAACTTAAATTAAACTTCTAAACTAAATTCTAAAGTCCTTACCTCCCTCTAGAAGGGCCGTAACATTCTCCCCTCCTTCTGGAATTTGGTCCCCCAAATTCCGTTGCAACTCTGGAAAAACACCAGGATATCTTTTCAGCATATCCTGCTCTGTCTCCCAGGTAGCTTCCTCCTCACTATGGTTAGACCAAAGGATCTTAACCATCGGAATCCACTTAGTCCGCAGTTTCTTGACTTGCCTATCCAAAATCTGAACTGGTTTCTCTTCATAAGTCAAGTCCTCCTGAATGGGTATGACTAAAGGATTTACTACCTGTCCGGGCTCAACTGTGCACTTCCTGAGTAAACTAACGTGAAACACGTTATGCACTTGAGAAAGGTTAGGCGGTAAAGCCAACCGATAAGCAACTTTCCCCACTTTCTCTAACACTTCATACGGTCCAATGAACCTTGGAGCTAACTTGCCCCTCTGTCCAAAATGACTAACTCCTCTCATGGGTGACACTTTCAAAAGTACTTTGTCACCAACCTCAAAACTCAATTCTCTTCTCCTTCTGTTTGCATACTTAGTCTGTCTGTCATTAGCTGTCTTGATTCTCTGCTGAATCAACTTAATCTTAGCTGTAGTGTCAGCTATGATCTCAGGTCCAATAACCACTCTGTCTGTTGGATCTGCCCAACAATGAGGTGTCATACACCGTCTCCCATACAAAGCTTCATAGGGCGCCATTCCAATAACAGATTGATGACTGTTATTATAGGCAAACTCGATCAGTGGTAAGTGCTGATCCCAATCACCTCTGAAATCAATGACACACATGCGTAGCATGTCCTCCAAAGTCTGAATCACCCTCTCTGACTGTCCGTCAGTCTGCGGATGAAAAGCAGTACTGAGGCTAACTTTACTGCCCAATGCTTCCTGAAAAGCATTCCAAAACCGTGATGTAAATCGTGGATCTCTGTCTGATATGATCTGATCCGGTATCCCATGGAGTCTCACAATCTCCCTGAGATATAACTGAGCCAACCTCTCCAATGTATAGGTGACTCTGATCGGTATAAAGTGTGCCGACTTCGTCAATCTGTCAACCACTACCCAAATAGCATCATGCTGACTCCGGGTGGTCGGTAACCCCACTAGGAAATCCATAGTAACGGATCCCCACTTCCTCACTGGTAGAGATAAACTCTGAAGTGTGCCTGCTGGTTTCTGGTGTTCAGCTTTCACCACCTGACATGTCAAACACTTTGCCACATGTCCTCGTACATCTCTCTTCAGTCCTGGCCACCAAAAATGTGTCTTCAGATCTTGATACATCTTACTAACACCAGGGTGAATACTCAATGTACTACTATGTGCCTCCTGTAGGACTTGCTGCCTAAGTCCCTCAACATTCGACACATAGAGTCGATCACCATAATGTAATATTCCATCTTTGTACTTGAACTCTTTCTTCAAAGCACCAGTCTTAGCTTCACCTGAAATCTTCTTCAACAATGGATCTTTCAACTGAGCTTCTCTGACTCTGGCTAACCAAGCCGTCTGAATCTCCAAAACGTAAACTAAGGATTTTTCTCGACTTTGCCATAATTCATGCAAAGCTAAGAAACAATCCTTCAATGCTCCTTCTGAAGAATCTGTAGCCTGATCCTTGGACAAGATCACTCCTGTGTACTTCCGGCTCAAAGCATCTGCTACCACGTTCCCTTTACCCGCACAATACTCGATCGAACAATCATAGTCTTTAATGTACTCAATCCATCGCCGCTGTCTCATGTTCAGATCCTTCTGAGTAAACAAATACTTCAAACTCTTGTGATCAGTGAAGATTCTGAACGATCTTCCCATCAAATAATGTCTCCATAATTTCAGTGCAAAGATCACTGCTGCAAGCTCAAGATCATGAACAGGGTAGTTCAACTCATTAGGCCTCAGCTGTCTCGAACCATAAGCAATCACCTGACTGTCCTGATGTAGAACACAACCTAAACCTGAACCTGACGCATCAGTATAAACTGTAAAGGCTCTGTCCGGGTCTGGTAACACAAGTATGGGTGCACTGGTCAACTTTTCCTTCAGCTTCATGTAGGCTTCTTCACACTTCGGTGTCCACTCGAATTTCTGAGCTTTCCTGGTCAATGCTGTCAACGGCGTAGCTATCACAGAGAATTTCTCTATGAAGCGTCTGTAGTAACCTGCTAGACCCAAGAAACTCCTGACCTCTGTAACTGTAGTCGGTCTCTTCCAATCAACCACTGCTTGAACCTTTTCAGGATCAACTGACAAACCTTGAGCACTGATAATATGCCCCAAAAACTGAATCCTCTCGGACCAAAACTCACACTTAGAAAATTTTGCATAGTACTGATTATCCTTCAGCACTTGCAAAACCGTTCTAAGGTGCTCCTCATGCTCTGCTGTAGACTGTGAATAGATCAGAATATCATCAATGAAGACCTCAACAAACTGATCCAGAAATGGCTTAAAGATCCGATTCATAGCTTCCATAAACACTGCTGGAGCATTAGTCACACCAAAAGGCATAACCGTATACTCATAATGTCCGTACCTTGTCCTGAAGGCAGTCTTCGGAATGTCTTCCTCCTTAACTCTGATCTGAAAATACCCAGATCGAAGATCAATCCTGGAAAACACTCTCGCTCCTCTGAGTCTGTCAAACAAATCATCAATTCTAGGAAGTGGATACTTATTCTTAACTGTCACTGCATTCAACTTCCTGTAATCGATGCACAACCTGAAAGTTCCATCCTTCTTTTTCACAAATAATACTGGAGCTCCCCACGGTGATACACTCGGTCTTATGAAACCTTTCCCTAGCAGTTCCTCCAACTGCTTCTTTAACTCATCCATCTCAGGAGCCGACATCCTATAAGGTGGTACTGAAATAGGCTCAACCCCTGGTTGCAGATGGATAGCAAACTCAGTATCCCTCCTAGGTGGTAACCCAGGTAACTCCACTGGAAACACCTCAGGAAACTGATTAGCTACAGGAATGCTTCCCAACTCTTCCTCTATAGCTACTCCATTCAACGAGTAATACTCCTCTTCACCCACTACAGGGATGGTATCTACAAGTCTAAGATGTAAACTCTTAGCACTAGATGCCAACCCTCCTGTGCAAGTCACTCTAGCCCCCTGAGCATCAATGATGTCAACTGAGTGATTCGCACAGTTAATTCGTGCCTTGTGCTTACTCAACCAATCCATTCCCAGCACCAGGTCATATGGTTTCAACTCAATCACCCACAACTCACAACAAAAATCATGATCACCTAACTGCAAAGGATACCTAGTAACCACTTCATTGGTCACAATAAAACCTCTCCCTGCAGTCCTGATGAGTCTCAACTCACCCGCAATTTCACGCTGTAAACTATGCTTATCTACCAAGGCAGAAGATATCACTGAAAGAGTAGCTCCCGTATCGAAAAGCACTCTAACACTACTGCTCAGAAAAGTAAAATTACCTCGTACAGCTGGCGGTTCTCTAGCCGCCTGGTTCGTCAAAGCGAAGACTCTCGGGTTCACCGCTGTAGCAACTACTCCAGGCCGGTTCCCAATGGCAAGCGGTACTGGAGGTAAAGCCCGAGATGGACCTGTAACTGATCGAACTCTTGGGCAGTCCCTGGCCCAATGCCCTCTCTGACCACAGACATTACAAATATCTGTGCCCAGTGTACATGGTCTTCCACCATGGAACCGTCTGCACCTAGGACACACACCTGTCCTCCTCCTCTTAGATGGATCCTGGTTCCCTACCATTGGTCGCTTTCCAGCACTTTTCCCCAAGTTAGATGGCCCAGCTTCCACCTTTTTCATAGGTGCCCTGGAATCCTCGAATTCCCTTTCCAATGCCAATGCCTTCTGAACCATCTGGCGATAACTCCTGATGTCAACTGTCGCCATATACCTCCTGAAAATAGGCTTCAGGCCCTGGGAAAACTTCTTGGCTTTCAGCTCATCATTACCCAACATGTATGGAGCATACCGGATAAGTGAATTGTATCGCTGCTCATACTCTCGTACTGACATCTCTCCCTGTGTCAGATTCTCAAACTGGATCCTCCTCTGATCCTGTGCAGCTTCACTGATATACTCCTGTCTAAACTTCTTCTCGAAGTCTGACCACTTGAGCACCTTTTTCTTGTGCTCTGGGCGAGTGCCATTACTCTCCCTCAATAGCTCCATCACGTCGTCCCACCAAAGACTGGCTCTCCCTCTCAGAAAGAAAGGTACTAGAACCATCCTCTGCTCTGTCTCATAGCCACCACAAGTAAAGAGGCGGTTCATAACAGACAACCAATCCTCTGCTCTGTCAGGATCTCCCGTCCCATCAAAGCTAGGTGGATCAACTGTCTTGAACTTTTCCAACAACCTCATCTGATGTGGAGTGTCTCCCCTCCTTGGAGCCTCCATCATCTCTGGTTCCTCAACCTCCTCAAGAACTTGATTTCTGGGTTCCTGAGCTCTAGGCACTTGCTGTTGCTCAGCATGCCTTTCCTGTTCCTGTTGTGGCTCAACTTCCTCCTGGGCAACACCTCTGTCCCCATAATCTCTGAACATCTCTGTTACAAGAGTGTTCATACCCTGTGCCACCTGAGCCATAGTCTCAGTCAAACCCTGTAGCACTCTGGATATCTCATCCAACCTCGCCACAACTGGGTCACTAGAACCTTCACCAGGTTCCCTAGTCCCCCTCGAAGTTCCAGACCTCGTATCAACCATAATAACCTGCAACCACAACCAGACAACATTTCCCCAGATGTTGGTCAGTACTAACTTCCTAGCACTTGGACTTTACTACTAGATCTCAGTCTAAGCCTCCAATATCTATGAAATAAACCCTTAGCTCTGATACCAAAAACACTGACACGATCCCCGTGCCCCTGCCCGGGATACCCTGTGAGCGTTTGTCTCACGGTGGATTGTAATTGGCTAGCTGGTTATGTGTGTGGATTAAATCCAATGCTACTAGTTGATTAACCTAGAAATGCAATATGTATGCACTTATGCTTTGACTTGGTTTATTAAAACCATAAAACATTTAATCATTTAGACATTTAGCCGGCTAGGTAAAATTCTATATAAATAAATACAAAAGGCCAAAGCATATCAAAATCAACCTTTGAGTGATTAACTACACATACACCGCTCGTGAAAGCATTTATACATAAGTAACTAATGCTCTCACCCAGAGAACAATCCCCTGAGTCAAGGACTCTTTATAACATAAATACTGGAGGCAAAATAAAGTACTGTATCAAAATACAAGACTTTGCTGAGATCTTTTACCCTAGCTCCCACTTTGGACTCCTGTCCTAGTGGCGAGTCTCACAAGTCCTTTGCCAAGTGCTACTAGGCTCTGCAGCCAAAGGAAGAAGCAAGTTAGTACCACAGCCTGACCAACAGACCAACTAATCACTTAAGCAAGCTAGAAACTTAAAGTTTCTCAACTACCGTACCTTTACAGACAAAAAGGTACTACCGTGATAATCCTCAGTGATTATCCGGTCCTGCTACTCCAGACTCTGCATA
Source organism: Aquilaria yunnanensis (assembly GCA_039654915.1). Taxonomy (NCBI): domain Eukaryota; kingdom Viridiplantae; phylum Streptophyta; class Magnoliopsida; order Malvales; family Thymelaeaceae; genus Aquilaria; species Aquilaria yunnanensis. The sequence continues at coordinate 41,103,045 of CM077599.1, read as the reverse complement.
ACAAACAGGGAGTGAGAATTCAACATTCTCAGTAAGGGTCTTCGATGTACCTACAAGAAAAATTACTAGGACTCTGGCTGCGAGCTCACACAGCATGAGGGTACTAGTCATATATATATATACTAGGCCGGTAGACCTCTCCTCAAGTAGTCCTCTGTATCAGGCCAAGTGCAATCACTTAGCAACCTGACACATATACAGGCCAAGCGCCATCACTTAGCAACCTGACATATAGGCCAAGCGCTATCACTTAGCAACCTATCATATGGCTCAAGGGCGAACCTTAGCAAGCCTCATTCAAACATAGAACCTCTCACCTAGTTGTTATGCAGGGGAATTTATGATGGGACTTGTAGACTAGGCCGCAGGGCCTCTTTGATGTAAACTAGATGAACAAGGTTTCGCCTCGGGGCCTCGTGGCTACCGCACGGCTAGGCCGACGAGGGTTCTAAACCTCTCACCTGAGCTATTGATAGCTAATTAAGTTCAATTGCAACATTTGTTTCCTTACTTGTTGCCTAAGCAACTTACTTACCTCAAACAGTTCAAGAAAACTCATACTTCCGGTGGGACTTTCGGAAGTTTCGGAGTACCATCGGGATCCTCGGACCCTTAGGCACGTTCCGAGCCTTCCGTAGTCTCGGTCGGGTCAACGCAGCAAAAAGTCAAACCCTCCATTTTTAGGTGTTGGCGCCGCGTCGCCAAAGGCAAAAAGGAATTGGCGACGCGTCGCCGACGAACAAACGCTCTGTGAAGAAAAATTGAATTGGCGACGCGTCGCCAATTTTCGGGCCAATTGGCGCCGCGTCGCCAATTCTGCAGAAATGCAGAATTCGGCCGTTTGCTGCTACGAACTTTGGCAACCAAATACATATAGCAAACATGCATCAAAAGTTACCAAATTTCATACACATGAAGTACGTGTTGCAAGGAACAAAACCAACTATCAAAGCCAAACTATGATGCATTAGAAACATCAAACCAATCCTTCGAATTTAGCTAGTCCATCATAATTCCCAAAACGTTTCTTCACACCATACCCAAAAATTACTCAACTTTCTCAATCCATTTCAATCCAAAAGCAATCCAACAACTTAAAAACACTTTCTCCCTTACCTTAACACCAAGAACAAGCAAGAATTCGAACCCTTCCTCTTCCAAACAAGCTTCCAAAGTTCTACACAAATTCAAACCAAAACAAAGCTCCTAAACATCAAAAACACCTCTTCCAACCAAAACCCAAGCTTCCAATCAATCAAATAACACGAATTCAATCAAGAACATGAATCATACCTCGTTCAAAAATAGGGGATGGAGAAAAACGCCCTTTCAAGCTTCAAAAACATGGATTTAAGCTTGAAAATCACTTCTCCAAGCTTATACACCCTTAATTGCACCTTTTGGCACCAAAAGCTTTTGATTCCAAGCTTAATTTGAGGGAGAAATGGAGTGGAGAAGCTGGAAAACGGGTTATGGCAGCCCAAACCCCTCTTCCCTCTTCTTAAACCCCACTTAACCCTTCAAACCACCAAGGTTTCAAGTTTTGTGCAATTAGGTCCCCCATCTTTGTAACTTAACAGTTCTTGATTAAATCCTTGTCTATTTATTGAGTTTGAGTTAAGGTTAAAAGTTAAGTTCTAAAAATTCATTTTAAAACACTCGGGACTCGTCCCGGCCACTCAGGGTGCAAAATTACCATTTTGCCCCTGTACTTAGTTCAGAGCTTTATTCTTGTCGAAACTTAGTGAACTTTGGCAAACTTCTTAATTCTTGCTAGGCAAACTTAAATTAAACTTCTAAACTAAATTCTAAAGTCCTTACCTCCCTCTAGAAGGGCCGTAACATTGATGATCTTAGGTCGAAGGACTACATATACCATGATCACTATGAGAATCACTTATGACACTCATATAACGATCCATGAAGTGTTCTCATGGTGGGTCAGTCCAGTACACAAGTTCTCCAACTTGTACCCATATGTAGATTACATATCTCAGATTAGTCTCCACATATGCTAGTCATTATGTATTATTGTAACTCGCTCCACAATAATACTAGACTAGGGACGTTTAAGAATATCATTATTCTAGGGTTACAATTATGTTTATTACGTTACGCAGAAACAAAACAACAAACAAAATTGCTGGATTAATGCCTCAATAAAATATCATGACTCAATGTGCAAAAATACAATCATCTCATGATTGGCCTTTTGGGCACAACACTAACAAATGCGAGGAAGGAAACCCCCCATTTTCACACCCCTGAACACCACAAGGACCAACATCCTCATGACAATGGAAAGGCAGGGAACTCAGGTTCAGGGGCCACGGGCCATGACTGCCGACAACAGAAAGAATATGAAGAAGTTCGTATGGAAGAACATTGTATGCAGATTTGGCATACCGAGGGTACTAGTAGCTGATAATGGATCCCAATTCATAGACAAAGGATTCCAGGAATTTATCAGCGACCTCGGAATAAAGATGCACTTCGCCCCAGTAGCTCACCCCCAAAGTAACGGGCAGGTGGAAGTATCGAACAGGACCATAAAAGATGGCCTGAAAAAGAGACTGGGAGAAGCAAAAGGGAAATGGCCAGGAGAACTCCAAAGCGTATTGTGGAGCTACCGAACGACGCCCCGAAGGGCCACAGGGGAAACTCCCTTTTCACTAGTCTTCGGGACTGAGGCCATTATCCCAGTCGAGATAGTCAGACCATCAATACGGGTGCAAATATTTGATGAAGATGGAAACGACCTCGGCCTCAGAACCAAGCTCGACCTCGTCGGCGAACACAGAGAAATAGCCGAGCTGAGAAGAAAAGCTTTTCAGCAAAGAGTGGCCGCGGCTGTAAACTTACGGGCCAAGCCAAAAGAAATCAAGAAATGAGACCTCATTCTCCGAAAGGCTGACTTTGCACCCCGGAGGCCGTCCCACGGAGTACTTCGCGCAAACTGGGAAGGACCTTATCTGGTTCTCGCCGAAGTACGAAAGGGCGTGTACAAACTTGGCGACGCCGAGGGCGTAGAATTGAAAAATACTTGGCACTCAGACGCCTTGAAAAAATTCTACGCTTAAGATAAGGCGGAGGAATTGTAAGCACAGAATGCTCTTAAGGAAAGTTCTTAAGTATCCAAAAATTGTGCAAAGCAGAATTCCGCAAAGATGCTCGCCATAACAAAGCGAAGATTGACCTTCCAGAGTCCCTTGAGCCATCATGCTCGGGAAAGATGGGAAACAAGAACGTCGCAGAAGTACTCGCCGAAATAAGCGCAGAGATAGTTCTCCGAAGTCCCTTGAGCCATTACGCTCGGGAAAAACGGAAAACAACTCTCGAAAAATTTCCTAAGTGTCTTGCGCAAACATGCTCGGGACAAAAGGAAAAGAAGGGAAATTTTGACTAAGTGTTTTCCGAAGTCCCTCGAGCGAATGTGTTCGGGACAAAATGGAAATACAAAAGCCTGCAAAAGACTTAGTCAAATTTTTCAGACTTTCCGAAAAGCCTCTTGAGCGAACAGGCTCGGCCAAAGGAAGGTAAAAAAGTTTCTTTGATTGCAGGTTTTCCGAAGTCTCTTGAGCACATACGTTCGGGGCAATGGAAATAAAGAAACTTGAAGAAACACTTACCCAAAAAAGTCTTCATTAAGGAGTAAGCTGCTTTACAATAAAGAAGTGCCCGAAGAAGGAATACAAAATAGAAGGGAAGGAAAAGGGGCCCTAAAATAGGCTAAGGGTTCGCAGCGTCCCGAGAGCCACTTGCTGGTCCACCCTTTTCCACCACCTTCGGCGCCGGAATTGAAGGAGGAAGCTTCAAGTGTTCGACCTTGGACCATTCCCACCGAGGTCCCTCAGGAATGCTTAGACCCTCTAGAAAAGAGAGGTCCAGATCTGGGAACCTCTGGAGGACTTGGTGCCGAACAAGGCAGAAGCCGTCCTGAAAGGCGACCTTGGCCATTTGATCAGACTTGTTCTTCTCAAGCTCGAGGTCGTCAAGCTCGTCCTTCAGATCCGCGACCTCCTCCTCCAGCGCCTTTATCTGCTTCTTCCCATTCGGATCCTTCTTCAAGGACTTGACCTCGGCTGCAAGGATGTTTTTCTCAGCTGTCAGCGCCAGTATGAGCTTGTCATAATCTGACTTATCCTTCAGAAGCTCCTCGTTGGCAGCCAGCATCCCATTTATCTGCTCGCCGAGGTCAGTAATCTTCCGGGATGAGTCCTTCTCAAGTTCTTCTTTCTCCTTCCGGAACTCCTCCCGAAGGGCGGCAACTTCTTCCTTCGCAGCATCTGACAACTGCTGGTTCTCGGTGATCAATGCCAAGCGAGTGGCCTTCGCCTTCTCTAAAGCCTCTAAGGCCGAAGCTCGGAACTTCGCTTGCCTGGCCACCCGAACTCAGAGAAAGCCGGCGTATCCCAGCAGCTGCAAAAAGATGAACGCAAGGTCAGTAAGAGCCAGGCACTTAGGAAAAATTGAAGGGAAAAAGGTGTGAAGAACATACCTGAGCAGCATGCTCGGTGACTTTGGCGGCAAGGGTGTCATCATCCGGGTGCGCCGCTGCAATAGCCTTGAGGAGGCCTCTGTAAGCACCCCCTTCGAAATTTGCTTCGCCATTTCTGGACAGTCCTCGGAGTACAAGTTCATGTCCTCCGTGAATGTCCAGAAAGGCTCTTTGGGAACCTTCCCTTGCGGGACTTTGGCGTCGCGAAGGGCCCGCGCCTTCGCGTGTTCGGAGGCCCATCCAGGGGTAAGCAACTCCCCTGCGTGGCAAAAATGAGAAGGAGATTAAAGACAAAGAAGCAAATCCAGAAAAAGCAAAGGAAGTACACTTTGTCTGGAAACAAACCTGGTGGAACCTCGACAACGACGTCCTCGGAGTCCTCGGCCTCCTCGGTCGAAATGCCCTTAACCTTCTGCCTGCGCCGTTCCTCGGCAGAAGGTGCCTCTACCACGGCGTCCAGAAGTACTTGCGACGGGGTAGGACTTTGGGGAGGGACGTCGGTATCAGGGACGTCGGTGGCGGCAAGGACCTCGGCCGAAGGTTCGGGCAGTGAAGCGACAGTGGCCTCGGCATCCTCGCTTTCCTCCCCAATACTTTCCAAAGGGGAGGAAAGGACAGTCTTCTTCGCCCGTTTAGCCGAAGGACCAGCACCGACAGACTTCCGCCTTCGGGAAGCTGCCTTCTTTGTCTGCTCCCCCTTCTCCACTTGGCCGGAGAAAAGGGACTTGTAATAGGCGGCAGTCCCGTCGCCCATCTCTGAAAAAGAAGAGAAATATCAGCGTAAGTCCGAGGAAGAAAACAGCAAGGGAGTAGAAGACAACTCACTTTCGACAAGCGTTTCGAAAGAAATTTCCTCCTTAAGAAGCTTGACCAACCAGGAATCCTTCCCGGCGATGGCAGGAGCTGGCATCTTGAGGTCAGTCTCGTGCTCCTTCACAACCTTTAGCTCCCGAAGGACCTCTTCGGTCATCAACTTCCAGTTGATAGGAAAAGGGTAAAGGGCACGCGGAGCGACCTCGGGAGTCCAGTCAGAGACAGCCCGAGTGCGGGCGTCGAAATCCGCGAACACGGGAGCCAACTCTGGAGTCAGCAGCATCCTCGGATCAACGACGTCCACATTCAGTATTCCCTGAGCCCATTTGGTCGGGACGTACGACCAGGCCTCAACCATCTTCAGGAAGAAAAACTTCTGTTGCCACCCCCGCCAGCTATCCTTAGTGGCGAAGGTGAACATGAATTTCTTGCTCCCGGATCCCCGAGGTAGCATGAAATAGAAGCCACCCTTCGGGACCACAGAGAGCTTGTAGTAATGCATAAAGATTATGAAGTGGGGTTCTATCCCGAAGACGCCACACATGCAGAGGAAGGCGTTAAAATAGCAGAACGAGTTCGGGGGAAGCTGGTTCACAGCAATGCCATGAAATTGGCAGAACTCGCAAACCATCTTCGGGGGAGGATACCGAAGACCGGCCTTCAGCTGGGCTCGGAAAACGGTAACCTCGTTTTTATGGTTTGAAAAAGCATAGTGGCTAGAACGAGGCAGCCTAGTAACGGCGTAAGAGGGAAGAAAGAACTTTTTCTTCCACCTCTCTAACTTTGCAGGGGTGGTGCAACAAGGATGGGCTAAAAGAGGCTGCCAGCTCTCAGGGATAGGCATTGTAGACATGAAAACGAGTTTGGAAAAGACAAAAAAAAAAAACAGTTTCCAGAAAAAACTCCAACGAATAGAGGGATCAAAACGCTCTGGAAAACAAAAACCCACCGAAAGACTTGCCAAAATCTGAGGACGCCGTCGTGAAAGCTGGCTGGAAAAAAGCTCTGATTAAGGTAGCTCCGCCACAGAAAGCAAGAAAGTGCAAGAACAGGGGCAAAGCAGAGACAAGAGCAGAAGAAAAAGGAAAAGGAACTTATGATGGAAAGGGCTATTTATAAGCCAGAGGTGGGTAACCGAAACATCGTCATAAGTACCCTTTGGAGGCGAACCGTCGCAGTAACTGCTCTCTGCACCTGAAAAGGCGCGCCCTCTGTAACTGACGCGACTCTCCTCCTATGGCAAAGCGCCACGTGTCAACCGCTGCGCAAAAATGGGGGACACGTCCTCCAAACGTCCCTTGAAAACTGGGACACGTCCCCTGATTGGGACACGTCTTCTGATATCCCTGGAAAACTGGGACGCGCCGCTCAGACTGACACGCTTGGCCAAACAGACCTGTAGAAACAAAGAGCAGGCCAACTCGAGGACGCCAAGAAACAGGCTGTGGCCGAACAGCCCATGACCTTCGGGCAAGAGGTGTATCTTCGGCACAGGCTCCGCCTCGAAGACACCAAAGAACAGGCCAAGGCCGAAGAGCCCATGATCTTCGGGCAAAAGGCACATCCTCGGAATAGGTTGAGCTTCCAAGAGACTCCCATGAACAACCTCGGAAAGAGATGCAAAACTGAAGTCTTCACTTTTGCTTTCCAAAGGGGGGCATGTGATAGCCAAACGCTATCGCATCTATCTGGCCGAACTCCCTGCCACAAGAATGGCCAGAAGAAGCTGGCACTACCCGAGAAAAGGTGTGATCATGCACCTCGGGAGATAGCCGAAGAGCTCCGAGCCCGGCACGCCAGGAAAACCCGAGGACACTACTTGCCCCCCCAAGGTTGTGAACCGATCGCCTACGGAAAAGCGGCACCAGACATAGCGAGCCGAACATGATATCCCCGAAGGCGGAACTCCCTGAAACTGGGAACCCCCGAACTGAGGGCCTGTTTCCCGAAGAGGCTCTGTTCATACCAAAGGACGACCTCATCCAGGGACCTCGGGAGTACGGCAGGAGCATTTATGGAAGCATTTAAGGAAGCCTCTGACACGTCCTTTCACAGACGTCATAAAGCCGCCTCAATAGGCGCTCTGACACACGGACGCCATCAGAATCACATCATGGCCCATCTCAGCACGTGGCTCAAGGCAACCTGCTACCAGCTATCTGTCTCCTACGCCCAGAAATTCAGGAACATCCGACCGAACACGTGTCGCGATCTGAACGGGCTAGGCACTCCTATAAATACCAGGAATTAATACTTGGCAGGGGGTTGGTTGGCAAAACACTGCTCCCACACTTAGAGAAAATTACCAGGCGAGACTCTTCAGCCCTGTGTATTATTACCTTTGCCTTTTTCTCAGCCACCACTGACTTGGGCGTCGGAGGCTCCCCCCCCGGAAAAATACTCCGGGGGCCTCCTAACCCTTTGTTTCTAAGCTTTCAGGCATACTCCCTTGGGTCATCCATCCTCCAGGCGTTCTTCCTCCCAGAAGTCTCTCCACCAGTCACTATGACTATAAACGATGAGGCCCCAGGCCATCAAAAGGGAAGGCCTAATTGGAAAAACCAGCTTGAATGCTCAAAAATCCAGCTACAATATCACTGCCCAAGTGGATTAAAAACAAGTTGTATGCACAACATATCCAGATTTTAAAGCCATTAGCACCAGACTGGATTTGACACTTCACACATTTCTTCATTTTAAGCTAAACCTTAGGTGATTAAGGGCCTAGGCAGTGGTTCAGTATTAGAAATAAACTACATTCAAGTTTAACATGGAATTAAGCCTTGAATTATTTTAAAACTCTAGTTTGACCTTCTAGTCAAATCTATCCTTCCCTTATTATAAAGAAATAGGATTTCATGCTCAAATCAAGAGAAGCAAGTTCTCATTAGGAATCAAAACTTTAGACAAGTTTTAAATATAAAAATAAACCTGGCTAAACTTGGCTTCCACAAAAACAAACACAAGAAAACATTTTTTTAGTTTGAAGTCCAAATTTGACAACATAAACATTCAACCAGTTGGCTATCCTTTTTCACAAGCAAACTTGGTTTCTTGTTTCACCAAATCAATTGTCTCCAGATTTCTTCAAGAATCCTTGTTGCCAGCTAATGTGTTGCTTGTTGCCCATGGATCCTAGTTCCAAAAAGTACCCAAATTGATGCTTTACCAATTTGGTCCAAGAAAAAGAAATTGATTGAGGGAGAAACAAAAGAAGTTAGAAACAGAAGCAAAGGTGAGAGAGAATTGAAGAAGAGGAGTTAGAAGAAATTTGAAAAGAGGATAAGAACTTGGGCACAAGTGCACCAACGGGTTGAGAAAGAACAAAAGAAAAGAGTATTGCTCAAAGCAACTTATATTCTTACTAATCTGTGTTGAATCCATAAATTTTAGGCCATATTTATAGTATTCTAAGCTAGGGTAACTAGCCATACAAAGTTTAGAAGGACTAGGAACCCTAAACCTAAAAAGAAGTAATCCTAGTCAAACTAAGGTTTGAAAACACTCTTTTAACACAAAACTCAAAAAATTCGGGTGGCTGATTTTCCATGTGTCACAACCTAATTTCCAGGCCTAAAAATAAGTTAAATAATCATCCTAAATAAGAAAATAACAAAAATAAAGCCTAGAAAACAAACTGGCCCCAAAAACCCTTAAGGGTGCTTTCGTTTGCACCCTTATGTGTCATTTGGGGTTTATGCTTGTGCCTCCTATGTCCGACCAGCTTTCCAAGGATTCTTCCACTTGAATCTTCATAATATTATATGATTTGAAGTTCTTGAGGTCTTAGATAGAATAGAACATGGCCGCTTTGTGAAATGGCACTAGTAGGCCCCAAGGTAGGCTCCAAGTGCACAAAGATGAGTACTTGAAGTGCTTCTTGTATTTCTTTGGCCTTTCTCCTTATGAGAGGTCCTGTGCTTATCTTCAATGGGTCTTTGAATGTCATAGAAGCCTTTGAGCTCAATAGTCCTCCATCACCAGCTGCTCTACTTGAGCTTAAACACAAAACACAGTTTTTAGACAAAGAAACCAAGAGATCAGAGCTAGAGACGCCTAGCTTCACCAGCTCAACATAACATACACTGGGTGGGGAACTAATGCCCAATGCAGTCTTAAGCCCTCAAGTTTTAACCAGATACCAACCAGGCCATTCCAGCTTTAGAGTTAAACTTTCTATGTTTTCTTTCCTATTTATAAATATGTCCAAAACTTTAAAGCGCCTTGCAATCAAGCCCTTTCTTCACCTTTAAACTTCAAATTCCACCCTCGAATTCCACTTTCACCACAAAGCTTGTAATAATTTTTTCCTTTGTTACTAACGTTTCCCGAGGCTAAACTTTCCTCTCTAAAGCTCACATTTCATCATTCACTCATAACCTTTCATAACAACTTTGAAGCCAAGAAAATGCAAAGATCCAGTATATTGCATAAATGCACTTCAAGCACTTAAAAGGAAAAGTAAATAAGAATGAGGGTTACAGCACCTGTGCTCTATCAAGTCACCCTTTTTGGAATATCATCAAAGGCTGTCGGTTTCTGTTGCAGCAACTACAGGTGGTCTCCTCCAAGCATGTTATGCGATAAGGAAATAGTTGTGCATATTTCCATGCAAACTTGGCACATTGTTGTCCTGAGACGGAAGAAAGGTTGGATTGGCCCTAAATGGAATGCAGCTAGCTTTGTTGGCTAACATGCAAGGCACTTCTTTTGTTAGAAAGTAGTTCTTTGGTTGTTTTTTGTTGGGTTTTTTACAATTACCCCTTAAACTTAAAGTAATATTACACTTGACCCATTAGGTTTGAAAATCTACACTTACCCCCTATTTTTTAAATGTCATCAGTCAACTATTAGTTAAAATTATAGTCAGCATTCTTGAATTTAGGCTGGTTTACAATTACACCTAAAACTTTATAAATCTATAATTTTTCAAGATTTCCTTTCCCCTCCTCGTCCTTCCACTTCCATTCTCCACTGCCTCCACTTTGATCCCATTCATCTTTGCCAACTCTCTGCCTCCTTATCCAACCTCATCCTCTCACTCTATCACCTCCTTCCTAGCTTTAGAATTCTTCATGACGTTTGGGACTAAAGAAGCAAGAAATGTTCCAAGTTGAATGAATTCCATAATATTTTTCCATGAACACAAAGTAACAATTCTCATCTCCAACTCACCTTCAATGTGACAACTCTCCGAGTCAATGACTAGCTTTGGCCCGATAAGTATGTTTTACTTAAGTGTTCTCACTTAAGTACCTCAAGTTAGAATCTTATTAAGCAATAAAGACAAGCTAAGTAAAGTAAAGATGTATTCGTAAGTGTGATTTGGCACCTAAAAGTCAAAAAAGTAAAATGGTAATTTTGACCAAAGTGAATGGCATAGCTGTCATTTTGATAAAATTAGGGTCATGTAAGGAATTTTTACTAATTAAGTTAAGACCATCATTTGAAAGAAAAGTGCAAAAATTGCACTAAGTGCTCAAATGAGCCATTTATGTCTTAAGTGGCTTAAGTGTCCAAAAGGCTAAGTGTAAGAGGCTTATGAACATTCTTTAGGACCAAGGAGGGATGGTTTTGGGTGTTTTTTTAGTGGCCAAAGTGAAACAAAAGAGAACTTGAGAACCAAGAGGCAAGAAAACAAGAATTATGCCTTAGTGGAGTTGGTAAGATGTTTCTTACAAGTGTTGACTTCCATTCTCATCCTTTTCTTCCCAATTTCGTAGCTCTCCTTCTCCAGCAGCTTTTCTGCTACAAACCTGCCCAATTCCACAAATTTCCAGCAAATTTGAAGGCCCCAAAGTGAATTTAAGAAGCTTTCAACTCATTCTTGGTGCTTTAGCTTCATTTTAGCACTTTGTTGCTTGTTTTAGGCATAAAACCTAAGGTAAGCTTCTTGGTTTGTTAAGCTAGTTCTAAGATGTTTGAGTAGCTAAAAATGGCCTTGATTTGAAGTTCTTGGTGCCATATCACATTGGTTTTAGGTTTAGAACTCAACAAAACTAAGTTGAGCTTTAGTGTGTCTGTGGTGCTTTTGCTTTGTTCTTGCTTTGTGCCTAAATTTGAGATAAGGATTTAGGTTAATTTAGCTCAAATAATACATAGAAATGTAGTATTACATATGGGAATGAAGTAGAAACAAGACCCATGTTAATTGGCTTTGGGGATTTAAAGAAACAGCAAGTTTCATGCAAGATAGCACACAGTCGCGCAATGCTGGAAGGGCATTGGCGACGTGTGGCCGTGGCAACGCTTAATGGTGACGCGTCTCCAAGGCAACGTGTCGCCAACAACTTCTTAAGAAACCCGAGAACCGATGTCCTTGGCGACGCGTCGCCAATGACGTCGCCAAGGCCCAAGTTCCTCAAGCTCGATGCACCTTAAGAATATCTCAATCTATCGGTTAACATTCCTAGGCCATTCTAAGATGTTCCGTAGCTTCGGTTGGGTTTGAAACTCATTCCTAAGTTGAGAATTATGCATGATTTAAGTGATACCTAAGTGGTGTGGTTAAGGTAGGGCTAAATAAAATGGCTAAGGGGGTAAAAGTGCTTAAGTTTCTAAGGAGGCGCTAAGGGGATTAAAGCGGGTTTTGGAGTCTTCATTGGCTTAAGAGATAGTCTTAGACCCTTGGGGAAATGAAGAGGAAACCTAAGAAGATCCCAACCAAACCTTGTGGTTTGGTAAGTAAGCCACTAAGGAGCTCTAAGCTAAGCTCTAAGAGCTTGGCAAGTTTGACAACATAAGATGGCTACCTTACACAATAAGTTATAGGTAAGTAGGTAAGATTTGAGAGGAGGTGACAACCTACTCTAGGACCTGTAAGTGAGACTTAAGGGAGGCAAAAGATTTGGGATACGAGGACCAGTGTCTCAAGTACCTCCACCGTTTGAACTCACGGCAACTATAAGGCACCCAAGGTGTAATAAGTCCTAAGGAATGTATACATTGCATATCATACATTCATGCATTGCATATATATTATGTTATTGGTTTCTGTTGATTGTTAGTTGGTTGTTTGTTTGCTTGTATGCCATATTTGCATGCTTGTTCACTATCTTCCTTACAGGTACCCCTAGAGACCTTTACTAAGTACATTCATGTACTTACCCCTTTAAGTTTGTTATGTAGGTTCTAATGTCAGGCCTAAAACTAAGTGCATAATTGTGGGCTAAGTTTCCCCTTTTGCAAGTACTTATTTACTAGAATCCTTGAGATTCTAAGGATACTTGAGAGTTAAGTTTTGTACTAACTAAGTGTTATGTCTTTACAGTGTAGAGGCTAGGTGGTACACAAGGATAAGAAAGGGCTTTCACTTAAAGCTATATAGCTCAATGGTGGGGCTCAAGTGATGGATCTTGGTCAAGAATCTTGCCTTGTATTTATATAATACTTTGTGTACTAAGATATTGCCTCTATTAAGATGCATTGTGGTGTTAGACCATTGAGTTACTTTTAGATGCATGCTAGTGTTATAGAGTGTGCACAAACTATTACTTGAAGTTGGAGTAACTAGTATTTTATTGTCTTGACACAATTTAAGTACTTTTCAAATGGAATGCTCGAGTGATGTTTTCTTAAATGGTTTACTTATTTGTTTTGCATTGTCAAGATAAACGTATGCATATCTTCTTATAGGGTAGGCTAAGAAACTAGTTGCACGTAAATCGTCTTAATTTACTTACAAGTAATAGTTAAACAATAGTAACTAAGTGGGATCACAGTCCCAAATAGCCTACAAGTTAAGAAATTCGGGGTACTAGGACCCTGCTCTGCGACATTCAACCCCTATCGCTGGCAATCCGCCACCACCACACTAAGCCCAGCTGCCGTAACTCCTAAAGCAGTTACTAACGCACCATTGCAACCTCGCCCAATTCATCTCATTGTCATTTCTCATAAGTCTAAATGAGAGCCACATTGTTCCTCTTCCCCGCTCATCATCGGGTGTTGCTAACTTCCACATCATCACCGTCGCTATCTACCACCCCAAACACTTTCTAGGCACACCGATACTTGAGGCCTTAACACCACCGCTGCCTATCCGCATCAAATTTGACAAACCTAGTTCAGGTTATCGTCCGATAGTTCCAACTGCTCCTCTTCTTGCCCATCGTCCAATCGTTCCCACTGCTCCTCTCCTCGCCTATCATCCAATCGTTTCCACCACTCGTCTCCTCACCCAGCATTCGATTGTCCTTTTCTCGCCCATCATTTGATCATTTCCACCACTCGTCTCTTCGCCCAGCATTCGATTGTCCTCTTCTCGCCCATCATCTGATCATTTCCACCACTCATCTCCTCGCCCAACATTCAATCGTCCTCTTCTCACCCATCATCCGATCATTTCCGCCGTTACTCTCCTTGGCCATCATCTGATCATCCTCTCCTCACCCAACGCCAATCACTCCTGCAGCTCCCTTCCTCGCCCATTGTTCCTGCTACTCCTTTCCTCACCTCCTTCCCTCCAGTCACTGCCTCCACTCATGTTGGTTCGCATACGACCTCAAATCAAAACACAAGAAGTGAACGGAGTAGGACGGTAGTCAAGAAGGCTATGGTGAGTATGGGAAAGCTAGGGTTTGTGAAGAAAGAGAAGTCCGATTTTTTGAATTTTACAAAATCACGAAGATGAGTATGAAGAAATTCTCCAAAAATACATTAATGGAGAAGTGTAGATTTTTGAAGCGTTGGATATAATTGCAAACCGGACTAAATTCAAGGAAGCTAGCTTTAATTTTCATTGATGACTTATTGACGGTGTTAAAAGAACAAAGGGGATAAATGTAGATTTTCAAAATTTTTGGGAGACAAATGTAATATCACCTAAAATTCAGGGATAACGGTCAAAAACCCTTTTTTTCGTTTTCCCTAATAACATACAGTGGAAAGCTGATGCATAAGCATAAAAGGTGGAGACATATTTGGACATACGTAAAAGGGGGGGGGGGGGGGGGGGGGATGGGAAATGTCAAATATTACGGGACCAGTGAGTATTTGAAATTTACAAATACCAGATTCCCATTTTAGACTATTTTCTCCTTTTTTTCCTTTCTCATTTTTCTTGTTCTTTTATCTCTAATAAAGAAATGTTAATATTTGTAGGAAAAAAATAATCCTATGTACATTACCAATTTTACGTATAGGGTTTAATGAATCTGTAACTAAGTTATGATTGAAATGTAAAAAATAATCATTGAAATACAAGACTACTGTGAAGAACGATTAGAACTCAATTACTTCTTATTTCTATCGTTAAAAAAAACCTTGTTAACTACATAATTACAGTTCAATTACATGGACATAAAAATGTGCCATAAACTTCGGTACATACGTGTGCCAGTAAGCTATGTTGGGAATTGTAAAGCTCAAGTCAAGAGGGCGACTTCCAGGTTTCAGACCACCAGCACAAGCTCAGCTAGTTATAACAAAATGCAGGAACTGAAGGGCTAAATGAATTGACTTCCCCAACAGATATCGAGCTTAGAAGGTTTCTTAACGATTAAGGGGAGGAGCTACTCAGCAGAGGAGCTATGTGATACAGTCAAAACACCATATCCATTAACTAGACAATGACATGCCCGTATAAACTGCTGCTTTCTCAGCTCGTCCAGTAAACACAAGAGGGGTGAAGCGAGGTGTCTAAATTTTTCGCTTTCCACGCCTTCTAGTGTCCAAATCAGCAAGCCTTGATGATGACCGAGCAGGTGTCCGAGAGGATAGGCCAACAGACTCTGGAATGTCGAGGTGAACAGTTGTAGGCTGCCCACCCATTGCATGCTTGATGCCAACCTCATGAAATGCCTCAACCTGTAGTTTTACTTTATCAACCTGTGGAGGAAGATGCAATTGGAATGACAACCAAGGACCATCATATGGAAAACCTCAGCTGCATGAGATTCTCTGCTCTAAATCAACTCACAGCTAGCTTAGTTGCACTAACCAGTTCAATGTGGTGAATGGACGAATGTGCATCAGCGAGTCTTTGTTGAAGATCAGCCAACTTCTTCCCCTGATATTCCTCATTCTCGATCGCGTTTCCTCTCTCCTCCAACTGGTTAAACAAAACTGCAAGAAGAATGTTCCAAAACATAGTAATTCCATATAAAGCTACCAAGAAAGGTTCGATCTGAATCTGCTTTCAGATATCCTAGTAGATGAACAATCATTGTCCAATTTGTTGGTTGGAAGAAGAGCCAAGCAAAGAGAATCTGATATAAGCATGCAAACCATGTAACTTATTGTCTACAGGACCTAGAAAGCATCATGTTTATACCCTTAATTTGTTTTAAATAGGAATGCGTAGATGAAAATACATATCACCTTATAATACAATTGCAATGTGTTTCTCAAGATTAAAACTCAAGAGTAGCTGAGATAAATGATGCTACAATAACCGGGAAAAGAGCGCACCAGTCAAAACAGACAGTACCCAGATTTGAGTAGGAATATCAGAAAGCTTCTTTGCCAGCGTTAATGCAGATCTTAGAATCTCTCTAGCTTGGTTAGTGTCATGCAGTGCAAGTGCCAAATTCCCAAGGATTGTCAGATACTGTGAAACAAGTTGAAGGTTCCCCATTTGAGCATGTGCAATCTGTAAACCCTTAGCCAGCTTGTTCCTGCATGAAAGTTGTTAGCTAAGAGAGAGCGGGAGAGAGCAGCAAGATTTCATAATGAACATTACTTTTGCTCCTTCGAAGAGAAAAGACACTGCACTTCACTATTTTCCTCATTAATTCAGTTCATCATCACGATAATCTTACTAGACCTTAATCTCGCCTATGCTGGGTCAGTAATACAAGGTTTGTCATGTCAATTTAGTCAATTTACTGTTGAAAGTCATATTAACATTACTGATTGCTAAAAAAAAAAAACGTGTAAATCATTACTTTACACCATCTCTCATACAACCCTCTGTGCATGGAACAATGAGAAGAAATAGAAAACCATCATTGCCTACACCCATTTCTCTACTTGCAAGGAAAAGTATAACAAGACTGGTGATGAATTAGGAAAGTCACTATAGTCATGTTCCACCACAAGATTGATATTTTGAAATAAAAATATGCAACATGGAACACAACCATAGTAATGATCCAACTTGGTGCTCTTAACATTTTATGCCAACAAGCAAAAATTCGCAATTGTATTAAATTCTTCAAAAGCTAGTTCAAGGATTCCACAGGTAGCAGAACCAGCCTTATTGGAAGCTCGGATAGAATATCACTCTAGAAAATCAAGTACCTACCGAGCTTCCTGCAGACTCTGCTGCTTCATTAATACTAGGCCATATGCAAAAAGGATGCTTGCTTCCTCTCTTACTCCAATAGACGAATCATTCATTCCGTAAAGTGGTCCAACCAAATCAAGAGCCTGTCATCCAGCAGGTTATCAGTTGTGGACTATGGAGAAGTTGAGAAAACTACTTGAACAACCTAATGACACAAATCAATAATGGTTGCAGCAGTAGCTGATCATAGAAAGCATAAAACCTGTGCAGATGATCCAGCATCACCAATGCAGAAGTATGAAACCGCAGCATATGCTTGGCATGTAACTTGCATTGACTTATTTTCTGTCAGCTGAAAACATGGAGATGAAGAAACAATTGGGTCAGTATACCGACCATTCATTATATAACGAAATACAACTATTCATCTAGGCATTTCAGCAGCTGATATTGGAATCTCAAACGCCTCACTGTGTTACATCCGTCCCTCAAAACAATGCCCCATTCCCTTCCTTCCAAAAAGTCACCATTAAAGTCAGGGTCAGGAGCTTCAAAGTGGTGATAGATGAAACAATTTACCTTTCCAGCTTCAATATAATGAAAAACAGCTTCACTGTAACAACCAACAGAGTGTGCATACTGCCCCCTCAGCATCTCAATAACACCCTCACAAGCTTGTAGAATTGTCGGGAAGCAAGTGAACAGATTCCTCATTTGAACCAGGGCCTGCAATAAAGACAATCTCAATCCTAAGCAGATGGATAAATTCAACGCTGAAGGAGGCCAGGTAGTCAAGAAAGAAACATATTCAGGCATAATATTCATCTGAAAGTGCAACTGTAACCCAACAGGAGCCTGGAGATTAGCCACAACCTATACAACTGCCAAGTTGATACTTTCACAGGTTCATTGTCAGATGAACGATGATGAGAAAAATGGATGCAGAAAAGGAACATACCTATATACACAAAATTCAAATAAAGGACACATAAACACATTAAAAAATTTAACTTTTCAAGGAGAAAATCAAATTAGGAGTGCAGGAATGGAAGGTTGCAACAAATTATGGAACATATCAACTCCATGAGTATTTATTTCAGAAAACAGATGTCCCAGCAGTTGCAAAAATATGCATATTATCCAGCCTTGTATGAGCTCTTCTTATCAAACCTAGACCCACAAACAAATTCTTTATCGAAACAACTCTGCCAACAAAAGTTAGCATAGGGAAGTGTGAAAACTGGACTATTGGAGAAATAAATTTTTACAGGGCCAGACCACTAACCTGTTGTGCTTCAACAAATTCAGACCGAGTGAGCTCTACAGCAACTTTATTCTCAAGGAAATGCATCATTAACATCAGATAGACACCAGCCATCCAGATAGCAGCATGCTGCAATTCCACTTCTACTTGACAAAAAATTAATTTTGATCATTTATTTTACTTTATTTTTTCAGAAGTAAGGAAGATCATTTTGATAAATCCATGGCATACAGAGAAGTATTGGACTTTACTTTTGAGAAGTAAGGAAAAACTGACCTTTTACACCCTCGTGAATTCCAAGCTTGGCTAATTCTTCTGCAGGAAAGAAAAAAAATCAAGGTTCAGTCAACATCACATGCTAGAAAATGATATTAGTTCATGAAGTATTTTGATCAAATACGTTGGAAAGTGTGTCTAGCATGGGAATGGGAAGCATATGGAATGCCAAGAATCTGAAAAGAAGCTAAACTTTGCACTACAATTTCATGCTAGTTATACACAGTCAATCAATCAACTAAGCTTCATCCAACAACCAAATGGAGCCAGCTACGTGAATCTTGTGTCTTCATCGCATCTACTTGGAAGGATTCTTTTTCCTCCAAAAAGTAATATGATAAACTACCATTCCAATGCTTTTCGTTTACTACTTATTTTCTTCTGTAAGTATCTATGCACTGCTGTGCTTTCATCCTTTTATTTCGTTGTTTATCTTCTTGTTGTATCTATCCTGATATGTTTATAATGTATACTTAATTATTTGTCAAAACTATGGTGCAGTTCTTTTAGCATTGAGTTTAATTAATCCGCTTATTTTCATTTCTATGGATTTTTTGTCCAGAACCACTGTCATTTAAAAGCTAATATTGTATAGCTATAATAATTTATTGAATAATATTTTTATGATGTAGTGTAATTTTTATATTTTTATTATAGTTTTTTAGGTTGAGTAAGTAACAAATTCATAAAAATTTAACTGCATTACAAAAAAAAATGTTGTTTAATGGCTTATCATATCTACATATATAAACTTTCAAGATTAATTAGTACAAAAAGATCTTGTCTTGCTAGGACTATTAGAAAAGCTTGCAACCAATTGAGCTAATTGAAGACACAGGATTCATGTCGCCAACCACAACCAGTAGGCATTAAGGCTTAGTTGATTGATATAATATTAGTTTTCAAATGACACTGGCTCAGGACCAAAAAGGGGAAGTTATAATGAAAATATGCTATTTTGGATTAATCCAACTTAGTCCTTAACAAACTGCACCATATCTTTCCTCAAGTCCAATGTATGGCATTAGAGTAGTAGCTCTCCCTTCAGCTACTGATCTCATTCTTCCAATTGCCATAATTTGTTGCCTCCATTCCTTCTTTTCTTATCCTCAAACACGATTGGAAAAGCACCTCTCCTTATTTGTGCTCTAGCTCAAGTGCCTACCAGCCATAATTATCCTTCATGGCATGCCCAAATTTAAGCTCTCCTTCTCGGTCTGGATCTTCTTGCCTTAATTGATGGATGGATCCCCCTCCTCCTACCATCCCAGGCTCCATACATTCACTGTTAACCTCACAGACATCAACACCCAACCCAGAATATATATTCTGGAAAAGATAAGACCACCTGATTCTTAATGAAACCTCCGCCACATATGTCCAAAAATAAGTCATCCCCTTTCCTGAAATCCTTCATAAAGCTCCCAAAGAGAGGCTTTCTTTGGCCCAGATAATGTGATCTCAAGGTTTTTTACTACTTTCCTATCAAATGTCAATTTGTCAATTTTCAACTGACCCAACATCATAGGCTAAACAATTCAAC
Source organism: Aquilaria yunnanensis (assembly GCA_039654915.1). Lineage (NCBI taxonomy): Eukaryota > Viridiplantae > Streptophyta > Magnoliopsida > Malvales > Thymelaeaceae > Aquilaria > Aquilaria yunnanensis. Next base: position 41,083,424 of record CM077599.1, on the reverse strand, counting down.
TAGGTCTTAGACCTACCTCTAACTCTCTTCCATCTATTTTGGCCAAGCTCTAATCTCCTACCCCAATCTCTAAAGATGCACCTCTAGCTCACTTACTCCTACACCTTTGTTTCATACCATATAACCACTTCAGCAGAATCCTCTTATAAGGCTATGCTCATCTGCGCCTTGGGTAGCTTTTGAAACCTCATTCAAACTACACTGGATATGAGTAGAATACTTTAGCAGGGTAACCAAAAAAACTAAGCACAAGTTTTCTATGAGTCATCTCATAAAAAGCAGTACAAGCCAAAAAGTATGATGATTCACTTAGAATGAGAATTCCATTAAACTATTTCGCAGAACATATTTCTAAAACATTAAGAAATAATGAAAAAAAACTCTACCTAGCAGTAGCAGTCCCTTGTTACTAAAAAGGTTTAGGAGATATAATGATGGGCCTAAAGCTTAACCTAAAAACTTGAGTATTTGGAGCAGCCAACAGAATTGTCAGTAAAAGGGAGATGGTAGAGTCAAGAAAGATAACCTTGGATTACATGCATCCCAGAAAGAATTCGCGTTTCACAATCTTTGAAATTACCCTTTGGCCGTGCAACTATAACAGCCATAAGATCAACAAGCGCAAATACAGCACTTTTTGGCAGCCACTGTCCATTAATGGGAGCTGGGGCCAGGGAAAGCTTATCTTCCCATGCCCATTTAGTCTTACTAAAGTATGGGGGTTCAAGAGACTCTCCTCCAGTTGAGTTTGAAGCATTCAAGTTGAAAAGCTGTTCTTGAAGCTGGGCTTGCTTTGCATAGAGCAGTGATCTTTCCCTGGAGGCCAAGTTTGGCTGGTGGAGACTTTCATTCAAGACACTGAGGTCATGTTTCACTTGCAGGACAACCTCTGTCTTCTGGGAATCAGCCTTGACAGCAGCATCCAATTTGTCTACTTGCTGGGCAGCATTCTTGTAGTCACAGATACGTAACCGATAAAATATATGCAGCAGATCCTTGTAAAAGACCAAACCAACACAGCGCTCTCTCTATAGATGGGCAAAGATATGGGAGTAAAAGAAATAGCACTCTTAGAAATTAGAAAGCATCTGCTACTCAAACAGAGACAAATGTGTCGAGGCAGAATTGGGAATGGACAAAAAAAGAAAAAGCGACAATCAAACAGAAGATGAAGCAGTGGGTTACCCTGTCAGATGGAATAGCGTCCCAGACCTCATTGCATTTGTGAACAGCTTGCTCAATGGTGCTAGGGTCATCACATTGCATTAAGTGCACGTGAAGGATGGAGGTAAGAAAGAACATCTGAAAAACAGATCAAGACCAAAAGAAATGAGGAAGATGCAACAACCAAGAAAGCAAATAGACAGAACGAAGTTGGTCAATGAAAACCTGTAACTCAGGATAAGAAATCTGGGAGGCGGCCAAACAACCGGATTGTAGAGCAGAGATGGTAGAATGGTAGTCCCCTTGGATGATGAGTGCGTTAGCGAGCTGTGAGTTGAAGTTGCAAGACCATAGCACGAGGGAAGCACTTGCAGATTGCATAAAGAGAGAATCAGTAAGCAAGTAAATCAAGTCCAAGGAATAACTGCCCACAACACAACGTGAAAATGATAAGGGGTAGGTGCCCAAGTTCTGATACTTGAAGCTATAAACACGTCAAAAATCAAAACGAATGCCACGATAGAATTTGATATGTTGGTGGAGAATAGAGAAAAGGTAAGGGGTACTACTCGTGGGGAGCATTGGAGATGAGCTGGAGAGCCTTCTGAATGATCTGCTTCTGGGAAGGGATCGCCCCAAGCAGGTGGTAGCACTGGCTCAGCAAGCTGTAGGTTCGGCACTTCAAATCGAAGCATGAAGGGATAGAGAGGAGGAGCAATTGCTGCAAAAACAAGAGAACCGAATCGGAATCGGAAACCGACCAACAAATAAACAAACGATTAGACGCGAAACCGAAACATAGAAGGAGCTAGCAGAGAAATTACGGCGCGCTCGAGGTGGGACTTGGCGTGGTTGACGTTGTGGGTGTGAGAGAGGAGAAGAGTGGCGATGCGGAGGCGCGTCTTGACGTCGACGATGGGGAGGAAGGAGGCTTGGGACTGGCAGAGGGCCTCCAAGCACTTTATGGCGCCGCCGATGTTCCCCCGCTTCTCCTCGTACTCCGACAGCCCCCACAGCCCCTCCGCCACCTCTTCCATTCCTCCTCCTTCTCTCCAACGTTGCAGTTTTCTTCCTTCTCGTACGGACACAAGTCAAGATCCTTTCAGCTTAGGACAACAATCGCTCATGTCGGCCCCCGCCATAATATCTTGGAAATGTACTGGATAAGCTGATTTTATTGAGCTCCAAGGGCTACAACTGACGGTACCTGTCGATACTTCTGACTTTTGAGTTTGATTTCGTGGAGAAACGTCATGACTCATGGCGTTGATTAACGATGGACCTTGTAGAAATGGCGGACTTAAAGGTACCCGGGGGAGGGCAATTGGGGCAAGTGCCTCCGTTGAAACTTCAGAGAATTTAGGTACATCAGTACAAAATACTTGAGTTTATAGGGACGTGTCATTTCCTCCCTGTAATTTGGGCAGGGGCAATCTAAATTTATCGGATGTCGCTAAGGGGACTCCTCTTTGTAATTTGCATTTGATCATTAGCTTAGGATACCTGATCATAAGTGTATGGTAAGTGATTATTTTCAAAATTGTATGTTAACGAGGTTCAACAGCCCGTAAGTTGCAATGGATGTTAACTTTTGGCTGAGGATAAAATATTTTCAGATTATACGTTAGAATCATACTTTTGTGGTATTTATAAAACTGTTATTATGTCTTAAATAGCACATTTATCTGAAGAAAATAACATTTTTTAATGAACTAAACATTATTATTTATGAATAGTATTTCTAAAAATAATAATAATATTTTATAAAACACCACTTTTGTAAGAATGGAATAATACTTCTTATTGAATGGAACAATAATATTTACAAACAGTTTATCCTATAAAATGAACAACATATTACAGAACAATACATTTGTCTGAATAAAATATCGTTTCTTATTGAATAGAAAAATATTATTTATGAATAGTATTTTCTTAGGAAATGAATAATATATTACAAAATAGTACATTTATAAGAATGGAATAACATTTCTTATCGATCAAAACAACATTATTACGAACAACGCATCTTACAAAATGAACAACATACTACAAGATAGTACATTTGTCTAAATCGAACAACATTATTTACAAACAAAATTTATGTTATTTACATACAACATACTTTCACATTATTTACTAAAATGTTATTGCACTTCAATAGCACATCATACGAAAATGAAAATCACTTCTACTGAACGGAATGACATATTATAGCATATTACAGAATAATACAATTGTATAAATAAAACATCACTTTCGACTGAATGGAACAATAATATTAGTATATAACATACATTGCAAAATGAACAGTACATTTGTATGAATGAAACAACACTTTTACTGAATAGAATAACATTATTTACAAGCAACACATATTATAAAATGAACAACATATTAAAGAATAGAATTTTTGTATGAATGTGTTAGGTTATTGGCTTAAATTCAAAGAAGCTGAAGACTTGAAGTTGTTACTGATTCAATTAGTTTTAGGCTTGGGTATATATTTTTGTTTCAGATTTGGTTTTAGTTTTCATATTTGTTTGGGATTTAGTTTTCCTATTTTGATGTGGTTTAGGTTTATTGTATGGCCTATAAAAAGATTTGTTATATTAGAATTTTGGTGGATGGGAGAAAAGTGTGTGTGGTATGTTATAAGGCTTGAAAAATAGTAGAGATTGAGAGTTTAAGAGAATTTGTGTATGTAATTTTTTTTTAGTTTTGATAGTAGAAAGGTTGTGGAATCGTCATGATTGAAAAAAAAATTGCTTGATGACCTATTTGTTTTTTTTTTTTTTGCTTTCACCCAACAAGTGGTATTAGAGCTAGATTCGAGATAGTTAGGACATTGCGTTTACATATTGATCGCTTTGATGGGTCTGGAGATTTTAGTCTTTGGAAGTGCATGGTGAATGATGTGCTAATTCAACAAAAATTTGACAATGTGTTTGAGAAAACAAAAACTAAATCTATAATAGATGTAATGTGGAAAGAGATGGAACAGATAGTGGTGGGTACAATTAGATTGGCTCCTACACCACAACCCAAGTATGATGTGTTGAACAAGACCTGTCTAACAAAATTGATAGATAAGCTTGAAGGTAAATATACGTCAAAGTCTATTACAAATAAGTTATGCATTAAAAGAAAATTATATGGTTTGAGAATGAAAGATGGAAGTAGATTGATTGTACACTTGAATGAGTTTAACAAGCTTATTATACAATTGGAGAGTATTGGTGAAAAGATCAAAGAAGAAGATAGGGTTATAACCTTGATTAATTCTTTATCAAGATTTTATGAGCCAATTGTGACTCTATTGATGGTTGGAAGAGATACCTTAAAGATCGAAAATGTGACCACTGTGCTTTTGGAGTATGATCGAATGAGAAATTTTGAAGAAAATAATGTGTTCATAGTGAAGCGAGGAAAACGTCATTGGAAAGGAGAAATAGATTCAGGAGGAAGATCAAGTTCAAAATAAGGAAAAAGTTAAAGCAATACGGAATGTGGTACTGTCATAATTTAGGACATATCAAAAAATTTTACCCGAAATTGGAAAAGGACATGGGAGAATTCTTTAAGGCAAAAGAGAAAAAGAAAGGAAAAAATGAGGAGAAAAATAAAGGTGATGTGAACGTTGATGCCCGGAGGTTTCATCGTTTGTAGTCATGGTGACTGATAGAGGGACTCCCGGAGAGGAAGAACGCCTGGTGGCCGTTTCGCCCAAGGGAGAGTACCTGAGATGCTCATAAAAAGTGGGTTAGGAGGTCCCCGGGGTGTTTTTCCGGGGAGGAGCCTCCGACGCCCAAGTCAGTGGTGCTGAGAGAAGGCAGAGGAAATAACACTGAGGGGTTCAGTGAACTCACCTGGTAGTACTTTCTCAGAGTGAGGAGTCAGGATATTTGCCAGCCCCCTGCTAGGGTGTATTTCCTGGTATTTATAGGAGTGCCTAGCCCGTTCAGATCTTGACACGTGTACGGTCAAATGTTCCTGAATTTCTGGGCGTAGGGGGCAAGTAGCCGGTGGCAGGCTCCTCAAGCCTTGAGCCGAGACGGGCCATGATGTGACTTTGATGGCGTCGGCGTGTCAGGGCGCCGTTTGAGGCGACTTGTAATGTCTGTTGGCGACATGTCAGAGGCTTGCTTTAATGCTCCTGCCGTACTCCCGAGGTCCCCGGGCGAGATCGTCCTTTGGTACGGACGGTGCCTCTTCGGGAAACATGCCCTCAGTTCGGGGGTTCCCAGCTTCAGGGAGTTCCACCTTCGGAAAGATCATGTTCGGCCCGCAATAGCTGGTGCCTCTTTTCCGAAGGCGATCTGTTGACAACCTTGGGGGGCTAGTAGTATCCTCAGGTTTCCTGGCGTGCCGGGCTCGGAGCTCTTCGGCTATCTCCCGAGGTGTATAATCCTACCTTTTCTCGGGTAGCGCCAGTTTTCTTCTGGCCATTCTTGTGGCAGGGAGTTCGGCCAGATAGAGGCGATAGCCTTTGGCTATCACATGCCCCCCTTCGGAAAGCCGAAGTGAAGACTTTGGTTTTGCATCTCTTTCCAAGGTTGTTCTGTGGGAGTCTATAGAGAGTAACACCTGTGTCGAAGGTACACCTCTTGCCCGAAGGTGTGGGCTGCCCGGCCTTGGCCTGTTTTTTGGTGTCTCCGAGGCAAAGCCTGTGCCGAAGATACACCTCTTGCCCGAAGGTATGGGCTGTTCGGCCATAGCCCGTCTTTTGGTGTCTTCGAGGCAACCTGCTTCTTTGCTTTTGCAGGTCTATGCAGAGTCGGGTCTGATGGCCAAGCGTGTCAGTCTGAGTGACGCGTCCCAGTTTTTTAGGGATATCAGAAGACGTGTCCCTTATTTTGGCGCGGCGGTTTGACACGTGGCACTCTGTCATTGGAGGAGAGTCACGTCGGTTGCAAAGAGCGCGTCTTTTCAGGCGCAGAGAGCAGTTATGGCGACGGTTCGCCTTCAAAGGGCACTCATGATGACGTTTCGGTTACCCACCCTTGGCCTATAAATAGCCCATTCCGTCATAGGCCCTTTTGCTTTTGCTTCTGCTTTTTCCCTGCTTGTCCTTTTCTTTGCGCTTTCTCTTGCTTCGGCGGAGCTGTCTTAACAGAGCTTTTTTCCAACAACCTTTCACGATGGCGACCTCAGATTTTGGCAAATCTTTTGGTGGGTTTTTGTTTCCCAGAGTGTTTTGATCCCTTTGTTCTTTCGAGTTTTTTCCGGAAACTGTTTTCTTGTCTTTTCCGAACTTGTTTTTCTGTCCAAAATGCCTATCCCTGAGAGCTGGCAGCCTCTTTTATCCCATCCTTGTTGCACTACCCCTAAAAAATTAGAGAGGTGGAAGAAGAAGTTCTTTCTTCCTTCTTACGCCATTACCCGGCTGCCACGACCTGACCACTATGCTTTTTCAAACCGTAGTACCGAGGTTACCGTTTTCCGAGCCCAGCTGAAGGCCGGACTTCGGTATCCTCCCCCGAAGATGGTTTGCGAGTTCTGCCAATTTCATGGCATTGCTGTGAATCAGCTTCCCCCGAACTCGTACTGCTATTTTAACGCCTTCCTCTGTATGTGTGGCGTCTTCGAGATAAAACCCCATTTTATAATCTTCATGCAGTACTACAAGCTCTTCGTGGTCCCAAAGGGTGGCTTCTACTTTATGCTACCTCGGGGATCCGGGAGCAAAAAATTCATGTTCACCTTTGCCACCAAGGACAGCTGGCGGGGGTGGCAACAGAAATTCTTCTTCTTGAAGATGGAGGAGGCCTGGTCGTATGTTCCGACCAAATGGGCTCAGGGAAGGCTAGATGTGGATGTCGTTGATCCGAGGTTGTTGCTAACTCCAGAGTTGGCTTCCACTTTCACGGACTTCGACGGCCGCATTCGAGTCATCTCTGACTGGGCTCTCGAGGTCGCTCCGCGCTCTCTGTACCCCTTCCCTATCAACTGGATGTTGATGACCGAAGAGGTCCTCCGGGAGTTAAAGGTGGTTAAGGAGCACGAGACCGACCTCGAGATGCCGGCTCCTGCCATCGCCGGGAAGGATTCCTGGTTGGTGCAGCTTCTTCGGGAGGAAATCTCTTTCGAAACGTTTGTGGAAAGTGAGTTATCTTCTACTCCCTTGTTGTTTTTCCCTCTGACTTACGCTGATGTCTTTTTTCTTTTTCAGAGATGGGCGACGGGACTGCTGCATTTTACAAGTCCCTTTTCTCCGGCCAGGTGGAGAAGGGCGATCAGACAAAGAAGGCGGCTTCCCGAAGGCGGAAGTCTACTGGCGTTGGGCCTTCGGCGAAACGGGCAAAGAAAACTGCCCAAGTTCCTCTGGAGGAAATTTCCGAGGAGGCTGATGAGGAGCCTGGGGCAGCCGAGATTCCGCCGACCAAGGCTTCTGCCGAGGTCCCTGCCGCTGCCGAGGTTCCTTCCGCCGACGTCCTTCCCCAGAGCCCTTCTGCGCCGCAGGCCCTTCTAGAGGTCGTGGCAGAGGCTCCTTCTGCCGAGGAGTGGCGCAAGAAGAAAGGCAAGGGGATTTCGACCGAGGAGTCTCAGGACTCCGAGGACGTCGTGGTCAAAGTACCGCCAGGTTTGTTGTTTTTCAGAACAAGTATGGCTCTTTTGTTTTTCTGAATTTTCCTTTGTCTCTGACCTGCTTCTCATTTTCGCCATGCAGGGGAGTTGCTTACCCCAAACTGGGCGGCTGAACACGGTAAGGAGCGGGCCCTTCGCGACGCCAAAGTCCCGTAAGGGAAGATACCAAAAGAGCCTTTCTGGACATTCACGGAGGACATGAACTTGTACTCCGAAGACTGTCCTGAAATGGCGAAACAGATTTCGATGGGGGTGCTTACAGAGGCCTCCTTCAAGGCTATTGCGGCGTCCCATCCGGGCGATGACACCCTCGCCACGAAAGTCACCGAGCATGCTGCTCAGGTATGTTCTTCACACCTTTTTCCTTTCAAATTTTCCTAAGTGCTTGGCTCTTACTGACCTTGCGTTCATCTTTTTGCAGCTGCTGGGGTACGCCGGCTTTCTCCGAGTTCGGGTGGCCAGGCACGCGGCGTTCCGAGCTTTGGCCTTAGAGGCTTTAGAGAAAGCGAAGGTCACGCGCTCGACATTGACCGCCAAGAACCAGCAGCTGGCCGATGCTGCGAAGAAAGAAGTTGCTGCCCTTCGGGAGGAGTTCCGGAAGGAGAAGGAAGATCTTGAGAAGAACTTCTCTCTGAAGATTGCTGACCTCGGCGATTAGGTGAAAGGGATGCTTGCTGCCAACCAAGACCTTCTCAAAGATAAGTCAGATTCTGACAATCTCATTCGGTCGTTGGTGAGTGAGAAAAAGGCTCTCGAAGCCGAGGTCCAGTCTTTGAAGAAGGAGCCCGATGCGAAGAAGAGGGTGAAGGCGCTGAAGAAGGAGGTTGCAGACTTGAAGGACGAGCTCGAGGACCTTGAGGTTGAGAAGGACAAATCCGACCAAATGACCAAGGTCGCCTTCCAGGATGGATTCTGCCTTGCTCGGCACCAAGTCCTTGAGAGGTTCCCAGGTCTGGAGCTCTCTTTTTTGGAAGCTCCCAACATTCCCGAGGGGCCTCGGTGGTCCTGGTCAAAAATCGAGCACCTGAACCTGCCTTCCACAATTCCGGCGCCGAAGGTGGTGGAAAAGGGCACAGAGGCTGGTGGCTCCCGGGACGCCGAGAACCCTTAGGCTGTTTTAGGGGCCTTTTCCTTTTTTCCTCTTCGTTTTTGTGTTCCTTCTTCGGGCACTTCTTCTTTATAAGCCTGATCATTCTCGATGAATATATTTTTTGGCTAAGTCTTTTTGCAAGATTTTGCATTTCCATTGTCCCGAACAAGTTCGCTCAAGAGACTTCGGGAAACCTGCAATCACCAAAATTTATTATCCGCTTTTTTCGACGAGTACTTTCGCAAGATTTTTGTTTCCCACTTTCCTGAGCATGATGGCTCAAGGGACTTCGGAAAATCACATCTGCGCTTTTGGCGGCGAGTACTTTCGCAAAATTGTTGTTTTCTATTTTCCCGAGCATGATGGCTCAAGGGACTTCGAAAAATCACATCTGTGCTTTTTTATGGCGAACACCTTCGCGGAATTCTGTCTTGCACCATTTTGTACACTTAAGAATTTTTTCTCAAGGACATTCTGTACTTAGGATATTTTTTGCACAACACAATCCTTCCGCTCCATCTTAAGCGTAGAATTTCTTCAAGGCATCTGAGTGCCAAGTGTTTTTCAATTCTACGCCTTCGGTGTCGCCAAGTTTGTACACGCCTTTTCGTACTTCGGCAAGAACCAGATAAGGTCCTTCCCAGTTCGCGCAAAATACCCCGTGAGATGGCTTTCGGGGTGCAAAGTCAGCCTTTCGGAGAACGAGGTCCCCTTTTTTGATTTCTTTTGGCCTGGCTCGTAAATTTATAACCGCGGCCACTTTTTGCTGGAAAGCTTTTCTTCTCAGCTCAGCTATTTCTCTGTGTTCGCCGACGAGGTCGAGCTTCGTTCTTAGGCTGAGGTCGTTTCCACCTTCATCAAATACTTGCACCCGTACTGATGGTTTAACTATCTCGATAGGGATGATGGCCTCTGTTCCGAAGACGAGTGAGAAGGGAGTCTCCCCTGTGGCTCTTCGGGGTGTCGTTCGGTAACTCCATAACACGCTTTGGAGTTCTCCTGGCCATTTCCCTTTTGCTTCCCCCAGTCTCTTCTTCAGGCCATCTTTTATGGTCTTGTTAGATACTTCCACCTGCCCGTTGCTTTGGGGGTGAGCTACTGGGGCGCAGTGCATCTTTATTCCGAGGTCGCTGATAAATTCCTGGAATCCTTTGTCTATGAATTGGGATCCATTATCAGCCACTAGTACCCTCGGTATGCCGAATCTGCATACAATGTTCTTCCATACAAACTTCTGTACTTCTTTTGTCGAGATAGTTGCTAGTGGTTCTGCCTCGACCCATTTGGAGAAATAGTCTACCGCTACCACGCAGAATTTCACGCCTCCGGGCGCTGAGGGGAGTGGCCCAATAAGGTCTATACCCCAGACTGCGAAGGGCCAGGGATAGTCAGCCGAAGTTACCATTTCCGAGGGTGCCCTCTGGATGTTCGCGTGTTTCTGGCAACTACCGCATTTCCGGACGAACTGCCTTGCATCTTTTCTCAGGGTAGGCCAGAAGTATCCTTGGCGAAGTATCACTGCCGCCAGGGCATCGGTTCCAATGTGTGAACCACACATGCCTTAGTGGACTTCTTCAAGGATTATTTCAGTATCCTCTTCGTTCACACATCTTTGCAGTGGATTCGCGTATCCCTATCGGTATAGTTCTTCAACACCAGAAAGAAATGACCGGAGCGCCTTCGCAGTTTTGCAGCGTCACCGGGGTCTTCGGGGAGCACATTTTCCGCGAGGTACCTTTTTATTGGATCCCTCCAGCCTTTTCCCGAGGTCGATATGCTCAGTACTGAGATGCTCGGATGGTCTAGCACCTCGGTGTAGGTTTTTGACTTCGCCAAGCAGTCTGCCTCGGTGTTTTTCCACCGAGGTATGCTTTTGATCCGTACGGCGTCAAACTCTTGAATGAGTTTTGCTACCAGCTCGTGGTATTTTGCCAAGGTTGGGTCCTTCGCCCCATAGTCTCCTGCCGTCTGTCGAACTACTAGCTGGGAATCGCTGTAAGCCTTTAAGTTTCTCACGCCAATTTTTCTGGCCAGTCGTAATCCCGTTATGAGGGCCTCATACTCAGCCACATTGTTAGTGACGTTGAAGGTAAACTTGATAGCCTTCATTACCTCTAGGCCTTCGGGGCCTCTGATAACTAGCCCCGCTCCCTGGTGCTCGGACCCCGAGGCTCCGTCAACATGTAAGGTCCATTCTGGCTCACCTTTGTTCATATCCGGATGACTGTCCTCAGTGGTGGGTATTTCGGCAATGAATTCTGCCAGTGCTTGAGCTTTTATGGCCTTCCGAGGTTCATAGGTGATATCGTGTTCGCCAAGCTCTAGACACCACTTGGAGAGCCTTCCCGAATGATCCACTTTCCTCATAACGTCCCGTAGTGGCAGGCTACTTCGGACGATGATGGGGTGAGCCTGAAAGTATGGTCGCAGCCTTCTCCCTGCAAGCACCAAGGCATATACAGCTTTCTGTAGCAGAGGGTACCTGACTTTGGTGCCATGCAGGGATTTGCTTACATAGTAGACCGGCCATTGTTTTGGCCCTTCTTCTTTCACGAGGACCGAGCTCACAGCTTTTTCCGTGACAGCGAGGTATAATACTAGGGGTTCTCCCTCGTGAGGTTGTCGCAGAGTCGGCAGGCTAGCTAGGTAGATTTTGAGTTCTTCCCAGGCTTTTTGGCAGTCTTGACCCCAAGGGTGATCGTCCCTTCCAAGGTTGCCTTCCTTTTTTGCTGCCTTAGTGAGGACTTTGAAGAAAGGCCGACACCTATCTCCGTACCTGAAAATAAACCTGCTAAGAGAGGTTATTCTTCCGGTGAGTCTCTGCACATCTTTTACTGTGGCAGGAGTTTGGAACTCAAGCAGAGCCTTAATTTTTTCGGGGTTAGCATCGATGCCTCTTTCGGATACCATGTACCCAAGGAACTTTCCCGAGGTCACCCCGAACATGCATTTTTCAGGATTGAGACGAATCCCGAAGGCTTTGAGCTTTTGGAAGGTTTCCTCTAGATCTGCTACGTGGTTGCGAGGGAGCATGCTTTTGACTATCATATCGTCTACATACACCTCCATGTTTCTCCCCATTTGGTCCTTAAAGACTTTGTTCATCAACCTTTGGTAGGTGGCTCCTGCATTTTTCAGCCCGAAGGGCATCCTGACGTAGCAGTACGTTCCTCCCTCGGTGATGAAGGCGGTTTTTTCTTCATCTTCGGGATTCATCCTTATTTGATGGTAGCCGCTGAAGGCATCTAGGAAACTCAGGAGCCCGTATTCGGCAGTTGAGTCTACCAGTTGGTCTATTGGCGGAAGAGGGTATGAGTCTTTCGGGCAAGCGTCGTTCAAATTTCTGAAGTCGATGCACATCCGAAGTTTGCTGCTGCCTTCTTTTGTGGCTATCACCGTGTTGCTTAACCATTCGGGGTATTTGACCTCCCTGATGACTTCAGCGTCCAACAGGCGTTGGACTTCGGTTTTCACAAAGTTGCTCTTATGGGCTGAGATGCTTCGCTTCTTTTGCCGGACAGTCTTTGCTTCCGGGTTTACTTTGAGGCTATGCTGTATTATGCCAGGGTGCACACCTGGCATGTCTTTCGGCGAGTAGGCAAAGAGATCTTTATTTCCCAGTAGAAAAGATACAAGGTTTTTCTTGTCACCTTCGGGCAAGCTCTTCCCTATTCGGGTAGATTGTCCTCGGACAAGTTCCACTGTTTCTGTTTCCGCTCTTGGGGGTTCTCCTTCTTTGCCCTTCTCTGGTGCCTTTGCCTCTATTGTTTGTGCGAGGTTATTTGTCGGAGCTTTTCGTGCTTTCACAAACACCTTCCTTACCTCGGCTTGATCTAAGACCTCTGCATCCCTATCCTTGGTGGCGAATGTGACAGTCAAGTACTTCACATCAGGGCGAATGTGCAGGTTTCCCTGTGTCTGCCTTCCAAGGATGGCGTTGTACGAAGAAGGAACGTCCATGACGATAAATCTCGCCATTGTGAAGGCGTACAACTCAGCTGTTCCGTCGACCGAAGTTCCTTTCATCATCAGGGGGAGGTCGATCCATCCGAGAACAGGGAGTTCGGACAGTCCAACCCCGAAGGTGGGCAAGGTGACATACTTGAGCTCGCTGCTGGAGATGTCCAAATTCGGCAGTAAATGCAAAATAGGACGTCAGTATTTGATCCATCATCAAGCAACACTCTCTTGACGTCTCAGTTCCCTATCCTTGCCATGATTAGCAACGGATCGTCATGGGGGAAGATGACGGTGGATCCGTCCTTGCGAGTCAGTTTCTTTGCCGGGCTCTCATATTCCATGACCGCAATCTCTCTAGTCTTCCGCCTTCTTTCCGAGGATGGGAGCCCCGTGGTGATGGTTTGCATCACCCCTGCAGGAGGAGGAGGGCGCTTTTTCGGACTTCTGTTTCTCCGTCTGTCGGAGTCATAGTCCTCGTCTTGGGCCCTTTCTTCCTCATCCTTTCTTCCTTTTGGGGAAGGCATCCGCAGATATTTCCGAAGTTGGCCGAGTTTTATCAGCGACTCAATGTACTTCTTCAGTTGGAAGCAGTCTTCGGTGTCGTGGCCATGGTCGCGATGAAACTGGCAGAACTTCTTGACATTTTTCTTGTTATCAGCGGTCATGGCCCTTGGCCGTCGAATTTGCGTCCCCTGCCTTTCTAGTGCCATAAAGATGTTTGTCCGTGTAGTGCTCAGAGGTGTGAAGCTTTGAAGTTTGCTTCCCCGCATCCTTCGAGGTCAGCTTGCCTGTTCAGTTGGATGCCGGGCTTGCTGATTGGACCCTTCGGCACGGTTGTGACCGGACTTCGGCCCAGCCATTCTCAGCTCCTCGGCAGTCATGTGCTGTTCGGCCCTTCGGTAAAATTCTCCGAGGGTGTCCAGGGGGTTCTTTGAGAACTCATAAAACAGCTGTGAGTCTCGCCGAAGGCCCCGTGTCATGGCGAGGATGCGTATTTCGGGCCGGAAGTCCGGGACACTTAGAGCTTCCCTGTTGAATCTTTCGACGTAGTCTCGGATCGTTTCTACGTTTCTCTGCTCTATGTCGAACATCTGTACAGGCATCTTCGCCGTTGGCCGGCTTCCAATAAATTGTTGCGCGAAGGCCGTAGACAACTCCTAGAACTCAGTGATGGCTCCTGGGGGCAATGAGTTGTACCACGCAGTTGCTGGTCCCGTGAGGGTGACCTCGAAGCATTTACACATGGTAGCGTCATCAGCACCATGCATTATCATGCTGCGTCTGTACTTGGTCAGATGGGCCTGGGGATCAGTGCGGCCATCATAAATCTCCAGCCGAGGTACCCTGAAGTCGCCTGGCATGGTTGCCTCGGCCACGGTCCGGGTGCACGGGGACCCATCTTCGCAGAAGGCTCCCGTGAGCCTGTCCCAGACGGGTTTGCGAGCTACCTGCTTTTCCACCCTGTCTAGCCGCGCTAGTATTCTTTCCATGAGAACTGTGGCATTAGGCTCTTCCTCTGGGAAGGGAGATCGTCGGCGCCTCTTCGGGGAGCGAGTTTGGCGCCGAGGGGACAGGGACCTTGCCTCAGGCGATGAACTCCTTCGCTGTGAGACTTTCGGTCGCTTGGACCCAATTTGTCCCACAGGCCATTTCCCGAGGGGTATATTCTCCGTGGACGACTCTTCGCGCGGGTTTACGCTTCCCGAACTGCGATGAGTCGACCTCTGACTTTTCTCCCGAAGGCGTGCAGGTGAGGGAGGTCTTTGGGCCTGTGTCTGCTGTGACCATCTTCGATCGATCTGTTGTGTCATTTCGGCCACGACCGAACGCTGAAACTCCCTCATAAAGCTCATAGTGATTACTAGAGGGCGGTCTTCCTCGGACGCAGAAGTCCCTGGGAGTGTTTGCTCAGCAGCCGGTTGTGTCTCAGGCGCGGATGGAGACCTCGGGAGTCCCTTGTCCTTAGAACGCCGAGTTTCAACGACGACAATCTCAGAGCGGGTTCCCACAGACGGCGCCAAATGATGCCCGGAGGTTTCATCGTTTGTAGTCATGGTGAATGATGGAGGGACTCCCGGAGAGGAAAAACGCCTGGTGGCCGTTTCGCCCAAGGGAAAGTACCTGAGATGCTCAGAAAAAGTGGGTTAGGAGGTCCCCGAGGTGTTTTTCCGGGGAGGAGCCTCTAACGCCCAAGTCAGTGGTGCTGAGAGAAGGCAGAGGAAATAACACTGAGGGTTTCAGTGAACTCGCCTGGTAGTACTTTCTCAGAGTGAGGAGTCAGGATATTTGCCAGCCCCCTGCCAGGGTGTATTCCCTGGTATTTATAGGAGTGCCTAGCCCGTTCAGATCTTGACACGTGTACGGTCAAATGTTCCTAAATTTCTGGGCGTAGGGGGCAAGTAGCCGGTGGCAGGCTCCTCGAGCCTTGAGCCGAGACGGGCCATGATGTGACTTTGATGGCGTCGGCGTGTCAGGGCGCCGTTTGAGGCGACTTGTAATGTCTGTAGGCGACATGTCAGAGGCTTGCTTTAATGCTCCTGCCGTACTCCCGAGGTCCCCGGGCGAGGTCGTCCTCTGGTACGGACGGTGCCTCTTCGGGAAACATGCCCTCAGTTCGGGGGTTCCCAGCTTCAGGGAGTTCCACCTTCGGAAAGATCATGTTCGGCCCGCAATAGTTGGTGCCTCTTTTCCGAAGGCGATCTGTTGACAACCTTGGGGGGCTAGTAGTATCCTTAGGTTTCCTGGCGTGCCGGGCTCGGAGCTCTTCGGCTATCTCCCGAGGTGTATGATCCCACCTTTTCTCGGGTAGCGCCAGTTTTCTTCTGGCTATTCTTGTGGCAGGGAGTTCGGCCAGATAGAGGCGATAGCCTTTGGCTATCAAACGTGATAAATGATGGAAAAAGTGATTATGAAGTTGTGACTTTAATGGTACAAGGAGTTCATGGGAAGAAAGATTTTAAAGATGTTTAGGTATTTGATTCTACTTGTTTAGAGCATGTTTGCACAAAAATGAAGTAGTTCACAAAGTTTGAGGCATGTGACAAGCCAATTTATTTGGTGAATGACCAAGAAAAGAGAATTGAAGGCATTGGCAATGTAAAGATCCAATTGCATGATGGAAGAATCAAAACGCTTGGTGATGTAAGGTATGTTCCGAAATTCAAAAGAAATTTGATTTCACTTAGTAGATTAGGTAGCTCGAGTTTTGGATTTTTTGCTTAAGGTAAAGGACTGCAGATTTCAAAGGATGCATTAATTGTAATGAAAAGAGTGAAGAACTCAAATAATTTGTATGAGTTGGTTAGTAGTACCATTGTGAGAAAAGAGACCAAAAATTATTAGTAGTACAATTGTGAAAGAAGATACAAAAAATTATCCTGTTGATGTGAATGTCCCTACAAGCAAGAATGTGAACTTCATAGATTTGGTGAAAAAGAAGAGATAGGGAGAATTTGAGCTAAGGTGGAGATTGTTGCATTATTGGCTCAAATTCAAAGAAGATGAAGACTTGAAGTTGTTATTAATTCAATTTATTTTAGGATTGGGTTGATGTTTTTGTTTAGGATTTGATTTTAGTTTTCCTATTTTGATATAGTTTAGGTTTGTTGTATGGCTTATAAAAAGGCTTGTTATGTTAGAATTTTTGTGGATGAAAGAAAAGTGTATGCAGTGTGTTGTGAAGCTTGAACAAAAGTAGAGATTGAGAGTTTGAGAGAATTGGTGTGTATAATTGTTTTTAAGTTTTGATAGTGGAAAGGCCATGGAATTATTATGGTTGGAAGAAAAAATTGATTGCTGTTCTTTTTTTTTTTTTTTTGCTTCCTCCCAACAGAATGAAATATTACTTATTATTAAATGAAATAATATTAACACATCTTACGAAATGAATAACATATTACACAACATCACATTTAGATGAATAAAACAATACTTCTCACTGAATAGAACAATACATCTTACTAAATAAACAACATTTTACAGAACAACATAAGTTTATAAATGCGACATTAGTTTTTACTATATAGAATAACACAATAATCATTCCAAAAAAATCTATATAATTTCTCTCTTACTTTCTTCTTTCTTGTTGTTTTTTTTCATTGTTCTGGAGACCTTCCCCTTCTTTCTTTTTTTTTTTCACAAGCAAATGCAAACAAATCATTTTAACCTTAAATCAAATTATTTTTAAAAAAATTTTTATTCTCAATTTGCTCCATCTTTCTCTCCCTCTCTTCCTCCCACCTTGTGGTAGCTTTTGTGGCAGTAAGGGTGATTGAGGCACCCTTCAAGATGATTTCATGGTGGCTTGTTAGAGATGTTATTTGATTTAGTGAGAAATATTCTTCTCTTCAGACAAATGAACTTTTTTGTAAAGTATTGTGTCTTTCAAACAAATGTACTGCTTTGTAAAGTGTTGTTCCCTCCAAACAAACATGTTGTTCAAGATGCGGTGGCGGTTTCATAAATACTGTGAAAGTATGGGTGTAGTGCTATACACTGAGTGCACCAAATAGCTATTCTTAATTTTGATATTCATAATTATTGAAATACTGTGAACTGAAGGACAAATTGTTAGAAAAAAAAAAGTTTGAAGATAAGAAAAAAATGATATATTAGGCACTTTTTTTAACGTTCTTCCATTTTCCAGTTTTGAATTATTGAGCCTGTTACTAAGCAATTTTGTGCCTGAATCCTTTGGCTCAAAACTTTCTAATTTGTTGTTGTTTCAAAATATATAAATAACTTGTTTGTTTTATAGAAGATTGAAATAATATCAGAAAGTTAATAAAATAAGGTAAATAGTGAGGTTTTAGTGACAAAAATTAGGATCCAATTATTCACACTAAAAAAGAAAAATGGAAAAGAAACTAAAAAACTTTGGGACTAAGAGAACAAATAGGAAGAGTTCAGGTATCAAGAGTTTAACCAGTGACTTAACAAGGGGAAGAAAAAAAATTGGACAAAGCTGAATTAACCCAAATGATATCCAAAACTAGAGCCTTAGTGACTAAAGTTTATTTTTAGAAAATAATAATAAAGAAAAGCGATAAAAAAAAGTTTAGGGACCAAGAGAGGAAATGGAAAGACTTTATGATGACAACCTCAGGAGCACCCTCATGCACACTCTAGGAATTCTTGAAGAGTCCATAGCTAAATAGCTCAAATTAGAATATTTAATGATCTTTTGGAGCTCAATGGCATCAATTCTTGGAAATATCTAAAGGATTGAAGTTTGGAGTAAAAAAGGCTCATCTTGACACAATGAAGCTAAGAAGGGCTACTCAAGATTGTCGCACACCCAAGCCACCCTGGAAGGACAATCGGGCTACTCAAAGATTCATTCAACAGTCTACATGAAACTTCCACACCTATGTTCAAGCTACAAGGGCCTATGACTGAACTAAGAGCCAACTCCGAGCCCCTAGGCCCTCCATATCTTTGGCTACATGTGTAAGAATCAACAATGAAACACTTGGAGCACCATTTGAACACATGAGGAGCAAAGACATGCATTATAGTGCAAATTTAGGAGATTGAAGGTCTATGTGTATTACCACTTCAACAAATGGGAAAATTACAGTATAAAGGCATAATGGTTCTAAACCATTATATAGCATAATTTTCACCATAGTTAATGAAATGTGAGGGGTAAAGTGAATAATCTACACCTCCTTAAAAGATTATAATGATTACTTGGTACTAAAGGAAGCCTAGAGGATTGCTTGTTTTACAAGTAATCTATGGGTCTTATTGTGAGATTTCAAGACTTGGTAACTCAATTGTACAACTCTAAAAGAGAGATTTTTGAAGGATTTGAATGGTATGGAAGCAATTTTTGGAGGCTAAATTGCATAAAGGAAACAAAAGCTATTATTCAAGAACCTAGGACAACTAGGTGGACAATATTCACAAAAATAACTTACGGATAGGATGGTTTTTGACAAGAGTCAAAGATGGCCATTTTTAGGATTATCCCAGCCTTTTATTTCCAGTTTCTAACATCAAAAAGGTGGGTTAAAGATTAGCCAAAAAGTCTTTGCTTAAGACAGACTTATAGTTACCTAAGTGAAGGTTAAGGTTAAACTAATCAAGTTAAGTAAATATTCTGATTTCTTGCCTTTCCTTGGCCGTTTCGGCCATAACCAGCCACAGCCTCCTTCCTTAGCTCCTCCATAAGCTTCCATAGATACCACAACTTTCAAGAAATCAAAAAGGAAGGCAATTAGATACACCATGAACAAGAAAAACCCTAATTTTTGGGTTTATTGTGTATCTTTTGAAGATTTCAGCTTTCACAGCTTAGGTAAGGGTTTTATCTTCATGTTTCATGGTTGTTTACTGGTCTAAGATGATGATCAAGCATCCATGAAGCTAGGACCATGCTTAAAAGAGAGCAAAAAACTCAAGGAACCAAGTATGGGTTAAAGGGTAGTGCATGAACAAGGTTCCAGGGGTTTAGGGTAGTGCACTAAGATGGCAGTATTTACAGGGATTTCTAGAGCCCAAGTTAGTACTAACTAAGACCAATTAACCTCCTAAGTCCAAGAATTAGCTTGAGGAGGGCTGCCATAGCGATTACATATTGTTTATTTGATTGTTTATGGACTAACCCTAATGATGTATTGTTGCCAGCATTGCATTTGATTGTGTTCTGTTTATTTGTGCAATTGGATGGCCATATTTTTGTATATATGTTTTGTTTTGTGTTTTTATGTCTTTGTATTTTAGGTATGTTGCTGGGAATTCAAGTTTCTAATGATAAGCCTTTACTAAGTTTCTTCAAAGAAACTTACCCCCTTTCTGTCAATTTCAGGTCCAGCAGAAATATCACATTCAAACTGACCTTTATAATTTGAGTTTTGACCTGAAATTTCAAGTACATGAACTTCCATGTGTCTAGTTATAATCTATAGAGTTTGGTGATTTTAGGATGACATTTGGTATTTTTAGTGATAGTACTTATTGTGTTATGCAGCAGCTATCCAGCATCCTGTTTCTGGAGTCCATTGTGTCTCAAGCACTTTTGTAACTTAGGGTGCGTATTTAGCTGGGTTAAGAACATTATGTAGTGCATGGATGCATGTAAATGTAATGCATGTGAAATTTGGACAATGTATGTGAACATTTGTGGGCTGTTTTGCTATGTATGAGGATGCTATGCACAAGCTGCCTAAGTGTGCAAAATAGGCTGCTTGTTTGTAAATTTTGGTATTGGCTATGTAAAGATGCTAGCAGCAAGGAAATGTAATTCCTAGGTGTCTTGGACATGTATGGAATAGCCTTGAGGGTTTACCTCTTGTCAATGAAGTGTTTGCATGCTTATAAAATTTTGTATAGGCAAAATGGTCATAAAGTGATCAGAATTTTGACCTTGCACTCTAAGCCCCATAACTCCCTGTGTAGAATGAATATTGGTATGAAATTTTGACCACATCTAGAGCATATCTAGAGGTTTAACTGGGATTTGGAATTTTTGGATTTGGAGCCTGTAACCAAAGTTATGATGTTGCAAAATTGACTAAGTTACTGTTCATTTGATCAGAATTTTGTAACCAACTTAAAAAATCCGTAACTTAGTCCATAGGTGGGCTATTGATGTAAAACAAAATTCTTTGGTTTTCTCTAAGTCTCTACTTTATAATGGAGCCAAGAAAACAAGGGGTTACATGGCTAGAATGATACAGTTTATTGGAGGAAGTTTGGGTGCAATGGCTGGAATTTATGAACCTAGTAAGAATGCTTAATGTGTGGAAGCCAAAACTAAGACTTGTAGTAGTGTTTTCCTTCTTAGCTTTCATAGTGTGCATAAATGTGAATATGTGTGTTATGGTTAGACCAATATGCATGTATTTACATAGTGCTCAAGAGGGTCACTTGAGTATGTACACCAGGGGTATTGTTCTAGTGATCTACAGGACACACCAATCCTAGGAGTTTAAATGCATAGTTTTGGTACCATAACTGGATTACCCTGGAATGGGTAACAACGTGCACCCTAGTCCACATGTGCACCTAAGGAGTGTACATCTTAGTGTACCATGAACCCTAAAAGACACCATGGACTTGAGAAGACAACAACCTAGGTCATACCACCCTCAATCCCCTTGGGCACACAAAAGACCTAAAGGCACGCTCGGGAGACCTCCAAGTGTACCATCTGTGCACCCGCATAAACTATTAAACATTTGCACCCATTTTTATTCCAGACCACATATTTGGCACATGTTTTTAGTTAAAGCACATACCTGGACTAGTTTAGTACAAGTTTTAGTCCAAAAGTGCATTGTTTGTGTGTTTCCTACCTTGTTTAGGACTTTAGTGTGTTTACAAGTCCTTTTCCTTTCTGGTTGAAGCATTTTTTTCCTTAGTTTTGTGTGAACTTTACTTCATATGCAGAGAACTGTTTGACCTTTTTATGACAAGCCATCTATCCAATCTTTTTTTGTGTGTATTTATGAAGCTTGGAGTATTACCTTGACTATTCCTAAGTGGTTTGACTATTCCTAAGTGGTTTGTCATCACTTTAGATAGCATTAAGGTTTAACAATTGATTTGATAAAGGCTAAAAAAAATGGCCAATGTCGACATAAACACAAACTACGTCAAAAAAATAGACAAGGTACAATGACCAAGACTTTCTTTTAGAATATAGTAATAAAACAACCAATAAAAAAGAATTTGGGGACCAAGGAAGCAATTCAAGGACCAAAACAACAAATAGATAAAATGGTGGAAATGAAATGAGAAAGAGCAACACTTTAGGTATTGAAGATGCATTTACACCAAAGAAAACATAAAATAGAACAAAAGTGAAAAAATTAGAATTAATGCATTGAAAAAGTGCTCACCTTTCCTAACAGCAACCAAGCTTAAAAAACAATCATGTACCCAAAAAAAACAATCAACCTACAACAAAATGATAGGCACTGTTCAGCAATAAGATATTATGAACAATGATTTTTTTTTGCTAATTAAATATTATATAATTAGAATACAATACTTTTTAAAAGGTGAAAGTCACTTCTAAACAATTTTTTTATATAAAAATATAGTATTCTTTATCAATTTTTTGAAGTTAGGTGAAGAAAAATTTTATAAAAATTAGTTATTTTGTAAAAATAATATTAATTACTTTAAAAATATAGTACTCCAATTGTCTCATATTACCTAACTTTTTTTTTTTTTTGTCATTTTAGAAGCCTCAATTGTTTGTGGTGAATAAGGCATATATACTACAACAAAATGAAAAGAAACAACCGTTCAAAGTGAGCTACAAGTATCCATGGTCAAAGTCCTAATGATTTTAGGGCAAGTAATGCTAATACAAATTGTTGAATGTTAATTTTGTGGTCAACCATTTAGATTTTTTGTCAACTTTGACCACCATTTTTCTACATTATCACCCAACATTTTTCACTGGTTCTTGCTTCTTCCTTTCATTTTTTAGGTTAAAGAGGAAGACCAAAGCATTAGAGTAAAGTAAGGACGAGCAGAATGAAAGCGAGCAAGTGAACGTCAATATGGGAGAACAACATTCGTGCTTGGGTGCCATGAATGGTGCTGAGGTCCCACAATTGAAATCTTGTTGTGTGATTTTTCACCCTCTAGCATTACAGTGCCAGGTGCCTCAAGCTTGGCGCTACAGAACCAATCCTAGCTTTCTCTAGTGCCTCAACACCCCTGCACCCAAAAAAAGTTGTCCCCTACTCCCTAATTTGAAACAAATCTTACTATTGGAGGAGGTTTTTTATCCATTAAGTGGTCCTTGTGACAAGGGCCCCTTATCACTTAAAAGGATCTAGATCCTAAGCTTCATCTTCATCTTTTTAAGTTAGAGCTAGGTTTCATCACCATCACCATTTGCATATTTTCATCATCTTGTGGAGCAATTTTGGATATCTACTTGAAGAAGACTTAGAGCATTTGAAGTCTTGTAAGAGCCTTGAGGAATCAAGCATGAATAGTCACTTGGGTTCTTTTTTTCATTCTTTTTGTACTTAGGCATGGATGCTTATTTATGTATTTTCATGTACATGTTTAGCTTAGTTATGAAGTAGTCGTTTCTCTATTTTCTATGGATGTAGCTACTTGGATTGCCTTTATTGGTTGAATTTATGGTTATGTGACTTTGGTTCTCTCTTCAATGCTTGTTTATCTTTTTCTTAAGCTCATTATTGTGTTAGCTAATTGATGGCCACAATTAGTTACACCTTGAATTGCTTTTGAAATCTTGGAAAAGATTAAAAATGATTAGACCAGGAGAAGGGTTTAGTGACAATGGGCTTGTTGAGAAACCAGTCTAAGTTATTAAGTGAAGGTAAATTGAGCACTAAATCCTCTTTCTAAGCTTGTAATTGAATAAGTGTCCTTGTTAAGTTTAGAGTAGAGAAAGCAGACATTTCACTTGGGAAAGTAAGGTTTCAAATTGATAACTTCACCAACAAGTAAGAGGACTAATTCAACAGACTTAATTCACCAACTAATCAATTTAAGTAATGAACCTATAGGAGGTGTGCTTTGGTAAATTGATAAAAAATCACAAATTTGCATTGCATGGTTGCATCCTAGATTAGTGACATTTCATTTAGTTTAGTTTAGGTTAATTAATTTACTTGTTTAGCTCATCATTCATTCTTGATTGTTTAGCTAAAGTTGTCTTAGGGTAGTGGTACTTGTGAAGTAATACATATCAATCCTTGTAAGATGATACTATTTCTCACCCTAATTCAACGCATCTTGTGCACCTGTGGTAAGTGGTTTTAAAACTTACAAGTTTTTGGCATTGTTGCTAGGGATTGATTATATTGACTTGAGCAATATCATTGCTATGAGATTAACTCTAGACTAAACTTTTTTTTTCCTTGCTTAATTGTTCCTTTGTGCTTGGGAATTTTTTTGGTAGGTACCTTTGGTGCATGACCCATTCCCGAAGGATTAATTTGTTATTATTGATATCGGAGATGGAGAGACATCTTAGAGAAATTTGTGCTACATTACAATTGGGTAAATCTAGCTCTACTCTTACATCCATGGAAGGTAGTAGAGATAATCTTGGTGGTCTTGGGGGCAACAATGTATACAATGGTGGCAATGGAGGAAATGGTGGAAGGGATCATCAAGAAGGAGTTCATCCAAGGAATCCACAAAGGCCTATTAGAGAGTACATCCAACCTCTAGTGATGGAGAACTATATGAGCATTATTAGGCTACCGAAGCAAGCCAACAACTTTGAGTTGAAGCTGGTATTGATTTTTCTCATTCAACAAAATCAATTTGGAGGCTTGGTTTTGGAGTATCCCAACAATCATATAGTAAACTTCTTGCAAGTGTGAGACACTTTCAAAACTAATGGAGTTTCTACTCATACCATAAGTGGTACCCACTCCGGGGTAGTCCAATTATGGTGTCAAAATTGTGCATTTGAAACTCCCAGGGTTGGTATGTTCTATAGGCCATTAGAACAATACCCTTAGTGGGCCTACCCTTAGTGGGCCTACCCAAGTGGCCCTTTTGGGCACTATGTAAATGCATGCATATTGTTCCAACCATTACACACATATTCACATTTTATGCACACCATGGCAGCAAGGGAGGAATATACTAGTGCAAGTCTCAATGTTGGCTACTACACATTAGGCAATCTTGTTAAGTTTAAGTAACCAGCCACTGCACTTGAATCTTCTTCCAAAAATTTGTATTAATCTAGCCATGTACCCCCCTATTTTTTTTATTTCATTATCAATTAGAGACTTAAACCAAACCAGGGAATTTGGTTTTACATCAATAGCCCAGCTATGGACCAAGTTATAAATTTTTGAATTAGGTTATAAAATTCTAACAAAATGAACAGTAACTCATCCAACTTTACAACATCATAAATTTGGGTATAGTACTTCAAATGCAAAAATTTTAAATCCCAGTTAAACTTCTAGATGTTCTCTAGGTGTGGTCAAAATTTCATACCAAGATTCATTCTACACAGGGAGATATAGAACTTTGAGTGCAGGGTCGAAATTCTATCCACTTTTTGACCATTATACCCATATAAAATTTCATAAGTGTGCAAACACTTCATTCACAAGGGATAAGCCCTCCAAGGCTATCCCATACATGTCCAATACACATAGGAATTACATGCTCTTGCATCTAGCAACTTTATGTGGCCAAAACAGAATTTACAAACAAGCAACCTATCATTCACACTTAGACCGCTTGTGCACCACATTCACATACATAGCAAAACAGTCCTCAAATATTCACATATTTGTTTCAAATTTACATGTCTTACATGTACATGCATCCATGCACTATATAATGGCCTTAACTCAGTAAAACACGCACCCAAGTTATAGGAGAGCTTTAGACACAATGCACTCCAGAAAGAGGATGCTGGACAGCTGCTGCATAACACAGTAAACACCATCACTAAAAATACCAAATGTGCTCCTAAAATCACAAAAATTTTCAGATCACAACTGCATACATGGAAGTTAAAATACCTAAAATTTTAGATCAAAACTCAAGCCAAAAAGGTCAATTTGAATGTGATCTTTTTGCTGGACCTGAAATGAGCAGATTTGAGGGGAGTAAGTTTCATTGTAAAACTTAGTAAGGGTAACACTTGTACTCTTAAGGAAATGTGACCCTCATTAAAACCCTGCATCCAAATACACTAAAACATGAAACCACAATGCATATGTACAAGATATAGCAAGCAAATGCAGCAGCCATTCACAACCAACAAACACATGAAATGCGGCAGCAACATAAACCATAGGTTAGTCCATAAAACATGCAATAAACATAAGGAAATCACTATGTCAGCCCTTCTCAAGCATAAGCTTGGTCTTAGGAGAGTTTTAACACTAGTTAGTACTAACTTTGGGCTTTAAAAACCCTTAAATTCACTGCCATCATTGTGCACTTCACACTAGGTCACAAAACCTTCACTAAGTGCACTCCTCTCACTAAGCTTGGTTCATCAAGCACTTGGCTCTCTTCCAAACTTAGCCCTAGCTCCATGGATGTTTGAATAATACAATAAAAATTCCATGAAAGCAAGAGAACTCCTTACCTTGATGGCTATGTTAAAATTTGAGCTTGATTCTTGGTGCACACAAGAAATAGCACTAGTTGGCTTCCAATTGCTTTTTCTTGATTTCAATTGTAACTAATTGCAAGCTTGGAGGTATGGTGGCTATGGGGGACGTCTGGAGAGAATGGGCTACTGGATGAGGCCAAAAATGGGAGAAGAAAAGATGAGTTTGGCTACTTAAATTAGCTTAGGTGCACTAAACACCCTTAACTAGCTTAACCATGTCTTCTGTCATTTTCCTTGCTACAAGATCATGGTTTCTTAAGCTTAATCACTTGGCCCACATTTGACCATCCTTATATTGCTTTGATTGCCTTTTCTTGAGTGGGATAACTCCAAAATGCTTCCATTTGACTTAAATCATAAGCATAAACAACCAAAGGCTTACACTAAGACACTTAAGTCCTTAAAGCCCTTTATGTTTTTCTTTGTCCACAATTGTCTTCCATAAGAATTTTAGTCCTCCAATAGCACTTTTATACAATTCATATCCTCCCCATAACTCTCCAAAGCTCTTTATTGAGAGTTTTGCAATTAAGTACCCGAATTTCCAAAACCTTACAAAAAAGTCCGTAGGTTGCTTGATAAATAAGCAATCCTTAATGCTTTTTCTTGGGGGCCAAGTTACCAACTTAGAACACTTTTAAGGAGATGTTGATCATGCCCTTTACCCCTCACACTTCAATCACTATGGTAAGAATTACACAACATAATGGTTTTTTACCATTATGCCACACTTTGTAATTCTCCCATTTTTGTGAGATGGTAATAGTAAGACTTCTATTATTTCCATTTTCACTTAGGGACAAGGCTAAAGGATGACATCAATCACTTCAATTAGGGAGCATTACCAGATGGAATGAAATAGTTGAAAAGTTCTTCAGCAAGTTCTTTACTCCTTCAAAGGCCATCCAGTTGAGAGCTTCTATGGTGACATTCAAGCAACATGAGATGAAGACTATTTTAAGGCATGAAAAAAGTTCAAGGAGTTGCTTAGAAAGTTACTTCAACATGGATTCTTGGATTGACAACAAATCTAACTCTTTTATGAAGGGTCATTGCCTACCTCAAGGTTTATGATTGGCATTTCAATAGTTGGATCCTTGATGGCTAAAATGGGCAATGATGCCTTCCAAATTCTAGACCAATTGGCTCTTAATGGAGAGCAATGACCAGGTGAAAAAGCACAACAAAAAAAGGTGTACCTGAAGTGGATCAATTGACCACTTTGTCAGCACAAATGGCTTTTCTTATGAATCAAGTATCCAAGTTAACCGACAAGAAGGAGTCAACAATTGAGCAAGCTCCCATATCTACTTCCAACATACATGGAGCACCTATGGAGATGGAGTATAAGCAAGCAAATTTCATAGGCAACCAAAATTTTAGTTATAAAGGTAACTAACTTGGGGACTAATATAATCCCAGTTATAGGAATCATAGAAATTTTTCCTATGACAACATAAGAAATGTCTAACAACCACCACTTCCAGTTTCAACCAAGTTCCAATAGAGAAGAAGCCTACTATTGAGGTAGTCATGATATAGTTCATGATCAAGACAAGAGATAGAATGGAGAAGAATGAAGCCAAGATGGCTAATTTGAGTGTTACCTTTGTACGTATTAAGGCTAGTATGAGTGCAAGCATTAAAAATATGGAGAATCAAATTGGGTGATTGGCTTTAGTGGTGAAAACATCTTGAAAAGGGAAATTTTCTAATAACATCAAGATAAATCCAAGGGATCATTGTCAAGCCATTGTCCTTAGAGAAGGCAAGCAACTTAAAGACCATTACAAAAATAAGCCTTCTCATGCTATTCTTACAGTTAATAGTGAAGAGTAATTAGAAGAGGAACAAGTGGTAGAGTTGCCTCAAGAGTAACTATCTAAAGTCCAACAAGTCTCATCCAAGCCACCTTTTCCATTTCCACAAAGGTTCCAAAAAAAGAAGGTTAAGGAACAATATGGCAAATTGTTGGAGACTTTCAAGAAGTTTCACATCAATATTCCTCTCTTGGAGGCATTAACACAAATGCACAATAATGCCAAGTTCTTGAAGTATATTATCACTAAGAAGAGGAATTTTGAAGATTATGAGACCGCCAAGCTAAGTGAAAAGTGTAATGTGGTCCTCCAAAGGAAGCTAGGAAGTTTCGTTGGGCCTTGCTCTATTGGTGTTTCTTCTCACAATATGGCATTGTCCTAGTTCTAGCATTAATCATATGTTTTTGTCATTTTTTAGGAAATTGGAGTTGAGTGAGGTCAATCCCTCCACTATATGCCTCCAATTGCATATCAATCATTGACATATTCAAAAGGAATAGTGGAGGATGTTCTTGTCAAGGTGGAAAAATTTGTCTTTCTAGTGGATTTTTTAGTGCTTGACATGGAGAAGGACCGAGACATTCCTTTGATACTTGAAAGACCTTTCTTGGCTAATGGTAAGGCATCATTGTTGTTGAGTAAGGAAAGCTAACCTTAAGGATCAATAAAGAGAGCATGGACTTCAATATTTCTTAAGCCATAAAGGCGATAGATGAGGTTAGTGCTTGTTTTCTCCTTGATGTAGTGGATGCTTGCATTGGTGAAGTGAAGACAGAATTTTTTATGTGATGATCTACTCTTGAGAACTTTGTTAGGTCATGAAGATTCCATTGAGAATGATGTTGATGATATCTCTCTTACTTTAAATGTTTTAGTGGAAGACAAATCTTTGGTGACTCTATTTGAGAGCTTGTGTCAACTTGATGCGAATAATAAAAGTGCACTAAAGTTGAATTTGAAAGTGTTGCTAGATGATTTAAAATATGTATTCTTGGGTTTTTCCGGTTATTATATCTTCATGCCTATCTTTGTTGGAGGAAGAAAAGTGGTTGATGGTGTTGAGAGAGTATAAGGATGCTCTAGCTTAGTCCATTAGTGATATCAAGGGTATTAGCCTTTCCATTTGCATGCACAAAACTAGAATGGACACTTATATACCCATAGTTGAGCACCAAAAAAGGCTAAATTCCACCATAAAGAAAGTTGTGAGGGTGGAGATATTGAAACTTTTGAACTTGAGTATTATTTACTCCATCTCCGATAGCCAATGGGCTAGCCCCATTCAAGTTGTACCTAAGAAAGTGGGGATAATTATAGTGATAAACTAAAACTTTGATATTATTACTACTAGAACCATCACTAGTTAGAGGGTTTGTATGGACTACCAAAAGTTTAACAAAGCCACCAGAAAATATTGTTTTCCTCTACTTTTCATTGACCAAATGTTGGATAGGTTGGCCAGCCATGAATACTATTGTTTCCTTGATGGTTATTCTAGGTACAACCAAATAGGCATTATACCAGAAGATTAAGAAAGACAGCCTTCACTTGTCCTTATGGCACTTATGCTTTTAGGAGGATGCATTTTGGGTTATGCAATGCATCAGCAACATTTCAAAGGTGGATGATAGCTATCTTTGCTGATATGGTGGAAAAGATTATGGAGGTTTTTATAAATGACTTTTCAGTATTTGGATCTTCCTTTGATGATTGCTTCGACAACTTGGTGAAGTTGTTAAGAAGATATGAAGAGATAAACCTTACTCTTATTTGGGAGAAATGTCATTTTTTGGTGAAATCTGACATAGTCTTGGGACATAAAATCTCTTCCAAGGGAATTGAGATAGATAGAGCAAAAATTGTGGCCATAAAAAAATTTTCTCCACTTTTTGCATCCTTAATTTGACTAGACCTATGGCAGGACAATTACTGTAGATACTTGTGTAGATTTTCTTAGGCCAAAGGCTGAATTGATAGAAATTTTATAAGATTATAGAAAGAATTATGAAGTAAAGGACTGTTAAAAAGGAAGTTAGGCTTGAAGGCTTAATTGCAATAAATTATGAAGTTATGGATAAATTTGCAAGAAAGCAATAACCTATGGACTAACTTGTGAAACAAGGACTTAGTTTACCAACAAGAATAAAAATCAGGGACATAATTATAACGGCTCCCTAAGACTGAAAGTCAAATTACAAAGGTAACAAGGTTATTTTGGTGATTTTAAATGCTTAGAATAATTATTGCAAGCAAAGTCTTGGTTTAATGAATGGAATAACATTGGTCATTTAGGTAAGCTAGGTTAAGAAGGGTGTTTTGGTCATTTCACATAATGACCCTTTTTATTTCATGGCTGGATAAAGGGTGAGAAAATATTGCATTTAAGGTGCCACAATTTTTTGTGATTCCGCTCTATCCTTGTGAAATTATGAATTGACTAGATTATCTATAAAGGGTTTAATTGTGACTAATAGAAGTCTTGGGACTAAATGGCACATTTGATAAATCTGAGGAATGAATGTGTAAATAAAGTAAAGAAGGATTTAAGTGTAGCATGATGCTCATTTTGGTTCTCATGTTTCCAACTTGTTGTAAGTAAGGCCCCACATACCAAAGTGTACAAAGAAAGGACCACCTGCATAGCATAAGCACCTTAAGACACAAAGTTGACTTGGTCCCTTCCTTTTCTCATTATCTTATCTCTCCAGCTCCAGCCACCACTTGAAGCCTCCTTCCATCTCCTTCAAACCTTAGTGAACACACCACCCAAGCTCCAATCCATCAAATTAAGTACAAATTCAACGAAGAAAGTGAGAGACAACATGTATTTCTTGCATAAGGAGCTAAGTTTTGAGCTCATCCTTGTAAGTAATTGATTGTTCTCATTTTCCTTAATTTCCTCATTTAATTTGGTTATGGAAGGGCTGAGTTTGTTGGTTAAATTGGTTCCTAGCTTGTTTATTGAAACAATCAAGTATGGAAGCTTGAAACAAGCAAGAGGTTTAATGGAACCTAAAGCTATGGTTTAATACAAAGAGGTAAAGGAAATGTTGTTTTTCCTGTCTTGTTTCAATGTTTATGGCTATAGGAAAGGGCTAGAAATAATGGGAAATAAATAAAAAGTTGCTTATTATTTAATTAATTCCAAGAAGCAAAGAGGAACAAGGGCTTCCATTGGGTAGAAAATGTATTAAGCGCTGGTTGATTAAGTCCAAGACAAGGGTCAAGTTAATAACTTAAACCACATGAGACATTGTTAATTATTAGCCTTGGTACCAATTCTTTATGTGTTAAATGATCAATTATAAGGTATTACTCAAGCTATTATAAGGGGTATAAGGAAGAGCATGAAACCGAGACTACAAAGATCTTAAGCTTGGAGTTGCTTGCATTGATTATTCTAGTTAAGGGTCTTAAATTATGTTAAGTTATATTTGATGTATGTAGCATGCTATGTTGCTAGGTTATGTGTTAGCCTGAGCCAAGAAGAGCATTAAATTGAGTTATATCAGCCAAGTGCGAAGGGATTCCCAAAGGGGTTCCAATATAAGCCAAGGCTCGAACACATTACCTAAGTTAAAAATACATCATAAGGGAGTAAGTTGAGCTAAGTGTGGACAAGAAAGAGAAGCTTAAGACCTAAGTAAGCTAAAGGGCCTTAAGTAAGTGTATTGGTGCTAAGTGTCTAATAGAGGTCTTGAACCTCAAGAGTACCTTAGCTAAGGTACCATGCTTGGCAAGATAAGCCACCAAGATTTAAGTGAAAATCCTATACAATATGATAAGGGAATGTAAAGATGTCACAAGCAGAGCTTGCTAAGGCAAGAACCAGGTTCTTGCAAAGTTAGGACTATGTTGAGGATGGGTTCCCTGCCATAAAACCCATGCTAGTGGCCATTACTTAAGACCTTGGAATGTTTTGAGCTTATGTTAAGATGTGTATAAATGTTATATATGCTAGGTCCTAAAGATTTTCCTTACAGGTTTATAAATCCCTTACTGAGAATCATTGTATTCTCATCCCTTTAAGTTTCATATTGTGTAGCTTATATCATTTTAGGGCTTAAGACCAAGGATAGGGTGTTATGCCAAGTTCTTGATGTAAGTATTACATAATTGAATTATTATTAATTCTAAGATCATTGGTTAGACTTTATGAAAAACTAACTAAGTTGTTTGACTGGCCTTGATAGTTAAAGGCCTAAGGTGCACTAGGAAAGTAGAACCTTCCATCACTAGGACCCTGAGCTCAGGTGGGAGTTTAATTAGTAATCTCAAATAAGATTAGTAAGTTGGGTGCTATGGTACCAAGTTATGCCTCTAGTATAGACAAGTACTATCAAGACTTATTAGTGTATATGAACACTAAAGTTGCTTTGGTGCGTACATTAAGCTAAGTGTTGTGATGTACATAGAGTCAATGCTTGAAGACTAAGAAACTGGACTTATGGCTTCGATTGTTATTTTAAATTTTGTTTATTAAATCATGATAATTTTTAAAGTGTTTGTTTGTTTGTTCATTTCCAATTACTGAAAGTCAAAACAACATATGCGTATACATGTTCTAGGTTAATAAACTATTTGCATGTAAAGTTGTAAAAAACCTCAAGTATTCATTAGCTAATTGTTACTAAGCACGGGATCACAATATCCTGATTAAATAAGTTATCCTGTACAGTGTCCCTTTTATAATTGAAAAAATTCAGAAAA
Source organism: Aquilaria yunnanensis (assembly GCA_039654915.1). NCBI lineage: Eukaryota > Viridiplantae > Streptophyta > Magnoliopsida > Malvales > Thymelaeaceae > Aquilaria > Aquilaria yunnanensis. Next base: position 41,050,990 of record CM077599.1, on the reverse strand, counting down.
ATTGCTCTTGATTGAACATAAAAGGAGTGTTGGATGAAAACAAAGTAAAGGATCTAATTGAAAGAAATTAAGAAGTTAAAGGACTGGGCTTAAGGTTAATCTCCATTTGCAATTAGATAAGCAACATGTGTTGGGTTTTTTTGCTCCCATAGCTGGATGCTAATCTAATCTCTACATTGACATTCAATTTCACAAAATTTTGTAGATTTTAACATACAGGAAAAATTGGAAAGCTCGAATTCAAAGAATTTGATGCAAATTGCTTTTGATTCCAAGAAGCAAAGAGGAACAAGGGCTTCCATTGGGTAGAAAATGTATTAAGCGCTGGTTGATTAAGTCCAAGACAAGGGTCAAGTTAATAACTTAAACCACATGAGACATTGTTAATTATTAGCCTTGGTACCAATTCTTTATGTGTTAAATGATCAATTATAAGGTATTACTCAAGCTATTATAAGGGGTATAAGGAAGAGCATGAAACCGAGACTACAAAGATCTTAAGCTTGGAGTTGCTTGCATTGATTATTCTAGTTAAGGGTCTTAAATTATGTTAAGTTATATTTGATGTATGTAGCATGCTATGTTGCTAGGTTATGTGTTAGCCTGAGCCAAGAAGAGCATTAAATTGAGTTATATCAGCCAAGTGCGAAGGGATTCCCAAAGGGGTTCCAATATAAGCCAAGGCTCGAACACATTACCTAAGTTAAAAATACATCATAAGGGAGTAAGTTGAGCTAAGTGTGGACAAGAAAGAGAAGCTTAAGACCTAAGTAAGCTAAAGGGCCTTAAGTAAGTGTATTGGTGCTAAGTGTCTAATAGAGGTCTTGAACCTCAAGAGTACCTTAGCTAAGGTACCATGCTTGGCAAGATAAGCCACCAAGATTTAAGTGAAAATCCTATACAATATGATAAGGGAATGTAAAGATGTCACAAGCAGAGCTTGCTAAGGCAAGAACCAGGTTCTTGCAAAGTTAGGACTATGTTGAGGATGGGTTCCCTGCCATAAAACCCATGCTAGTGGCCATTACTTAAGACCTTGGAATGTTTTGAGCTTATGTTAAGATGTGTATAAATGTTATATATGCTAGGTCCTAAAGATTTTCCTTACAGGTTTATAAATCCCTTACTGAGAATCATTGTATTCTCATCCCTTTAAGTTTCATATTGTGTAGCTTATATCATTTTAGGGCTTAAGACCAAGGATAGGGTGTTATGCCAAGTTCTTGATGTAAGTATTACATAATTGAATTATTATTAATTCTAAGATCATTGGTTAGACTTTATGAAAAACTAACTAAGTTGTTTGACTGGCCTTGATAGTTAAAGGCCTAAGGTGCACTAGGAAAGTAGAACCTTCCATCACTAGGACCCTGAGCTCAGGTGGGAGTTTAATTAGTAATCTCAAATAAGATTAGTAAGTTGGGTGCTATGGTACCAAGTTATGCCTCTAGTATAGACAAGTACTATCAAGACTTATTAGTGTATATGAACACTAAAGTTGCTTTGGTGCGTACATTAAGCTAAGTGTTGTGATGTACATAGAGTCAATGCTTGAAGACTAAGAAACTGGACTTATGGCTTCGATTGTTATTTTAAATTTTGTTTATTAAATCATGATAATTTTTAAAGTGTTTGTTTGTTTGTTCATTTCCAATTACTGAAAGTCAAAACAACATATGCGTATACATGTTCTAGGTTAATAAACTATTTGCATGTAAAGTTGTAAAAAACCTCAAGTATTCATTAGCTAATTGTTACTAAGCACGGGATCACAATATCCTGATTAAATAAGTTATCCTGTACAGTGTCCCTTTTATAATTGAAAAAATTCAGAAAAATTGCTCTTGATTGAACATAAAAGGAGTGTTGGATGAAAACAAAGTAAAGGATCTAATTGAAAGAAATTAAGAAGTTAAAGGACTGGGCTTAAGGTTAATCTCCATTTGCAATTAGATAAGCAACATGTGTTGGGTTTTTTTGCTCCCATAGCTGGATGCTAATCTAATCTCTACATTGACATTCAATTTCACAAAATTTTGTAGATTTTAACATACAGGAAAAATTGGAAAGCTCGAATTCAAAGAATTTGATGCAAATTGCTTTTGATTCCAAGAAGCAAAGAGGAACAAGGGCTTCCATTGGGTAGAAAATGTATTAAGCGCTGGTTGATTAAGTCCAAGACAAGGGTCAAGTTAATAACTTAAACCACATGAGACATTGTTAATTATTAGCCTTGGTACCAATTCTTTATGTGTTAAATGATCAATTATAAGGTATTACTCAAGCTATTATAAGGGGTATAAGGAAGAGCATGAAACCGAGACTACAAAGATCTTAAGCTTGGAGTTGCTTGCATTGATTATTCTAGTTAAGGGTCTTAAATTATGTTAAGTTATATTTGATGTATGTAGCATGCTATGTTGCTAGGTTATGTGTTAGCCTGAGCCAAGAAGAGCATTAAATTGAGTTATATCAGCCAAGTGCGAAGGGATTCCCAAAGGGGTTCCAATATAAGCCAAGGCTCGAACACATTACCTAAGTTAAAAATACATCATAAGGGAGTAAGTTGAGCTAAGTGTGGACAAGAAAGAGAAGCTTAAGACCTAAGTAAGCTAAAGGGCCTTAAGTAAGTGTATTGGTGCTAAGTGTCTAATAGAGGTCTTGAACCTCAAGAGTACCTTAGCTAAGGTACCATGCTTGGCAAGATAAGCCACCAAGATTTAAGTGAAAATCCTATACAATATGATAAGGGAATGTAAAGATGTCACAAGCAGAGCTTGCTAAGGCAAGAACCAGGTTCTTGCAAAGTTAGGACTATGTTGAGGATGGGTTCCCTGCCATAAAACCCATGCTAGTGGCCATTACTTAAGACCTTGGAATGTTTTGAGCTTATGTTAAGATGTGTATAAATGTTATATATGCTAGGTCCTAAAGATTTTCCTTACAGGTTTATAAATCCCTTACTGAGAATCATTGTATTCTCATCCCTTTAAGTTTCATATTGTGTAGCTTATATCATTTTAGGGCTTAAGACCAAGGATAGGGTGTTATGCCAAGTTCTTGATGTAAGTATTACATAATTGAATTATTATTAATTCTAAGATCATTGGTTAGACTTTATGAAAAACTAACTAAGTTGTTTGACTGGCCTTGATAGTTAAAGGCCTAAGGTGCACTAGGAAAGTAGAACCTTCCATCACTAGGACCCTGAGCTCAGGTGGGAGTTTAATTAGTAATCTCAAATAAGATTAGTAAGTTGGGTGCTATGGTACCAAGTTATGCCTCTAGTATAGACAAGTACTATCAAGACTTATTAGTGTATATGAACACTAAAGTTGCTTTGGTGCGTACATTAAGCTAAGTGTTGTGATGTACATAGAGTCAATGCTTGAAGACTAAGAAACTGGACTTATGGCTTCGATTGTTATTTTAAATTTTGTTTATTAAATCATGATAATTTTTAAAGTGTTTGTTTGTTTGTTCATTTCCAATTACTGAAAGTCAAAACAACATATGCGTATACATGTTCTAGGTTAATAAACTATTTGCATGTAAAGTTGTAAAAAACCTCAAGTATTCATTAGCTAATTGTTACTAAGCACGGGATCACAATATCCTGATTAAATAAGTTATCCTGTACAGTGTCCCTTTTATAATTGAAAAAATTCAGAAAAATTGCTCTTGATTGAACATAAAAGGAGTGTTGGATGAAAACAAAGTAAAGGATCTAATTGAAAGAAATTAAGAAGTTAAAGGACTGGGCTTAAGGTTAATCTCCATTTGCAATTAGATAAGCAACATGTGTTGGGTTTTTTTGCTCCCATAGCTGGATGCTAATCTAATCTCTACATTGACATTCAATTTCACAAAATTTTGTAGATTTTAACATACAGGAAAAATTGGAAAGCTCGAATTCAAAGAATTTGATGCAAATTGCTTTTGGTTTTGGCTGCAAGTCTTGGTTTGTTAAATCTATAGCTTGCTTATACGTTACGTATGTCTAGTAATTGTTTAAAATTGGTGATTCTTGGATACAATAGGTCTTCATATTTTATTGGCAGCCTAGCTGAATATTTGGTGGAAAATGGGCTCAGCTATTCCAAACTTTAATAATAAAGTGTTGTTTCTTTAATGCAAAGGAAGCAACTTTAGAATTGTCAACAATGGTAGACTTGGCCTTCATGTTAAGGTAAATGATAAGTCTATGATCTTGGAACTCTAATAATGAATTACTTGCTAATTGTTTATTGGTTTTAGGGATAATTATTGTCTGTTAAACGTGCATAAGGTAATTAGGCTAATGGCTGTTGATTTTGAATTTTAAGGATAAGAAAGGGCCAAGTGACAATGTGAACATTGAATGACCTTGGTTTCTTATGTTAGGGGGTTATGTGTTTCTTGTCCTAGAAGAATAAAGGGCTAGATGCCTGAAATTCTGATTCACTATAGGAATCAAGGAACGCAAACATTGGAGAGACTGGGCACATTCAGAGCACTGTATTTGGCCAAATCATATATGTACATGATATCCATGCATGTATATATTTGTGATAGGTCTTTCTTTGCCTATTAAAGTGAGCTCTATGTAATGGTAAGGCTAAGGTGGAAAAAGATGAATTGTTGGGTCCATAAGAGATCAAGTCCAAAGAAGACTGAAAATGGTTTTTTTTTTATTCACTACATTCATGCATTGTAGTCTGTTTTGTATGTGTGGCATTTTTTCTGTTTCTATGCTTTAATTGTATAGTTATATGATGTTGATGTTCATTGTTCTAGTTTATGTTGTGATTATTGCAATATTGTTCTATTTCTACATCTTACTTTCGATGTAGGTACCTAGGCTCCAAGCTGTAGTTTTAAGCTATTATCTCATATGTGAGGCTTAGAGCTGTGACTATCACTTACCGAGTTTCATTTGAAACTTACCCCCCTTATGTTTATTTTTTTTATGTAGATAAAGTAGAGGCAAAAGGGTAAATTTGCCACTAAACTATAGATGGTAGAATAATTTTGCCACAGAACTTTTTTTAGAGGCAAATTTGGCATTGATCTTTTTGAAATGTGCAAATTTTCCATCAATGTTTTGTATTGGGAGCAAACCTACCACCCGTTGTTAAAATTGCTTAAGACAAATGTGAAAAAAAAAATGCAAGTTTTAATTCCAAGTTTCCTTTACCTAATACTTTGACCCCTAAGTTTATGAATATATCATTTTTCACCAATGTCTTTGCTCTAACAAAGCCTTGCACCCTTTGCCACCCTCTACCCTTTTTGCTACCAGTATTATCTCCACTATTTCACATATCCCAGCAACACTCTCGGAAACGTTCCTTAAAACAAATGCTGATCAAACAGTGTTTGATCGATGCAGGTGAAATTAAATTTATATGTACTACAGTTCTAGAATAAATGATTGATAGTAGTGGTTATGGAGGGTTGTTAAGTGACACTACGAAAAGTGAAAACAAGAAGGTTCAGTAATGAGGATATGTGGTCAAACATAGGGTTTTTACTCATTTAGGTGTTGTGGAAGGTTTTGGTGGTTATGTGTTCATGAGAAAACTTTTAGGAACTAGTTTAAGTGTTATGGTATGGAATACTCTCTGAGCAAACGAAATATTCTTACCATTTAATGGATATCATAAAATTGCCCATAATGAAAACGTTAATGGTAAATTTTCCTAGAAAAAAAGTATAGTGGCAAAATTATTCTATCCATTATAATTTATTAGCACATTTACCTATTTTTCCATAAAGTAGATATTGTTGTGCTGATACTAGCTTGGAGCTGAAGATAAATCTCTCTCCCTCTCTGATGCGAACCCCGATGGTATAAAGACCATGAAACTCGCCCAAGATGTTTTTCAAGCTCCACAAGACATCAAAGAGACTGGGTTTGAAGACCCCCACCCCTAATCAACCTGTGACTAGAAACGAGAAGTATAGAACTCCAAGAACACAAGCACACTTGTGCACCAAGGCAGTCCACAAAGAACCAAAGAGAAAACCTCTCCAAAGAGCAATATTATTTCGAAATTTTTCTGTATGTTTACATCCAGAATATGTGCCTTTATATAGGCCTAAACTAGGGTTAAAAGCTGGGCAAAATTCGCAGCCTAAATCCCTTAGGAATCCTAGATACAAAGACATAGGAAATCCTAGTCAAATTAGGACTCTAATTCCTAGTTTGAACAAGTTCAATGAATGCAGCGTATGCCACTTGTCCAAAACTATTTAAAATTATTCCATAGCCTAAATAACTTCCTAAATAATGTAAATAATTAGGAAAAATAAAATAAGATACGTTACATCACAAGATTGGGCATAAAAACCCAAAATAGTCTTCTCAGGTGGTTCCTGCCTGTGTCTTCAACTTCAAGCTGAAATTCGAACTTGATGCAGCCATGATTTCTCAAACTCCAAAGCATGAAAGTTGTAGATCTATTTCTTAGCTTTGAAATGACACCTGAACCACACAAAACGGACTTCCAAAGCCAAAGATATGCCCAAAATACTGCAACTGCTTCTGAACCAGCGATAACTCGTAAATCGCGACTTTGAAGCTAAATTGGACCTCCTTAACGTGAAAACTGGGTTTGATGGTCTTCATATGACTTGTAGCTCCAGATGTTATATTTCCAATGAATCAAGAATTACTCAATTCCGATCTGTTTAACTCAACATATGATTTTTCTACCAGAACATCACCAATCTGTCAACATCCAAGCTTGAAGTGCACTAGTGAGCTCCTTAGCCTTCTCCCTTGTCAATGGTCCACTAGTTATCTTCAATGGGTCCTTATCATCACTGGTTGTGCCTTCTTTGATCATATCACTCTCTCTCTTTCTCTCTTGGTTTCTTTACTTGAAGATTAAGTCTTGGACGTAGGACTTCTTGGTCTTAGATCCTAGCTGGAATATTGTACTTTAGGTCATTTATTGGCTATAACCAAATTTGTACCCAACAACATTGTTCCAAATTTTGATTAAGGAAATATAATGATTACTGAGTTGCATTCCAAAACCCTTATTGCTATTCGCTTTTTATTGGTTTATGTGGTTTATTGTCAATTTGATAAAAATTTCCAAACCATAGACATTTTGGAAGGTGACAGAATGGAATTAGAGCAGGTCATATCCAGGATCTTGTGTAAAGAAAGCAAAGACCACAGTAACATGTTTAAATTTGATCTTAGGCCAATGAGGCTATCGGTGATCTAATATGTAGGCAAAGGCTGTATGTGTTTTGTGGTTGTGGCTAAAGGGTTGTATATGGTGAGTTTGAAGCCAATGGACTGTGAAATTTCAAAGTTGTTGGCCAAGAGGTTGAACATGATAAAATTTAGGCCAATGGGCTGGATTTTGTAAGTCATTAGGTTTACGCTTCAAATTCTATGCTAGTAGGCTATATATTGTAGCTGTTAAGGAATTGGCAATGTACTGAATTAGAAGGTCTAAAATTGAACTAAGATGGTCTATTTAAAACTGATTTTTGCTTAAGGGAATATTTTCTGACGAAAGATTGGAGAATGGTTACCTCTGGTTTGGGAACAATGTTGTCCTGGAATTTGTTAGATTGGTGGTGATGAACAACCACTATATTTAGCAAATTTTAATGCTTGTGTACAAGATATTTATGTATATCTGAGTGGCTGTGTGAATTCCTTGATGAAATCTCCTAGATAAAGGCTTCATTAGGATTGACAACAAAAAATAAATTCTATTTTGGGCAGCGTTTAACTTGCTTGCATGGGGAAAGCTTTTGAAATTAAGTTTTTATTCATAGGTTCCTGGAGTCATTTGCAACTCATTGAGCCCATATTTGATGAAAAATAATATGATTAAAAGTGAAAGTGCAAATGAACTTAAATTTGCATGTTTTAGAGGATTTTCATGACCTATGAGTGTTATATTTTGATTTAGCTTGTTATGGCCTTGCCTTTGGGAGACCCTAATTACTAAAGTAATGACATTATTTTAGTAATTAAATACCTATAGAATATTCTTGCAAGCAAAATCTCAGTTTTAGAGGCTTGTAATAGCTTATATCGAGTAAAAATTGGTCATTCTGGCAAACTAGACTAGAAGGGGGATTTTAGTCATTTCACATAATGACCTATTTTTATTACACGATTGAATAGAGAATGGAAAAATATTATATTTGAAGTACCATAATTTTTCGTGATTCCTGCTTTATCCTAGAGAAATTGTGACTTGATTATGTTGCCCTTGGGTGGTTTAAAATGGAGCCTATAAATTGTTGTGACTTTGTTGCATAGTTCAGAAAGTTTGAGGGTGGAATTGTGTAATTAAGTTGAACCCAGAATTACTCCTGAATTTTTAGCATTTTTTCACTTAGATCATGCATGTGCCTTGCACATGCTAGCTCACTTCATAAGCCAAATTAGCCGACCCAACTCATTATTCTATCTTCTACAGCTTTCACTCGGCCAAAACCTCTCTCACCTTCGAACCACCATAGCCAATAACCATCCAAGCTCAATCCACCAAAATCCTAAGCTAGGATTTCTTGCTTATTGTCCAAGTAAGTTTGGTTCTATTCTTTCCCCTATTTTTAAGCTTTGCTTTAGCTCTGTAAATTCTGGAGATTGATGTTTAGACTTGGTTCAATGCTTGTTAAGAGAAAAAAACTAAAACAAGCTTGGAAATCAAGCTTGGATCAAAGGCACCTAAGCTACGGTTTTGTTTTGGGTAAAAGGAGTGTTCGGTTCCTTATTCCTGTTTGTTGGTTCCAGTTTTTATAAGTTTAATTCAGCTGGAATAATTGTAGTTAAGTTAGTTTTTGCTAGCTTTTATAGAGAAAAGGATGATTAAGCTTAATTTGAGCCAACTTGTAGAAGGAAGGTTAGAACTGTAGGTGTGTGCATGAATGTTGATGTGTGATTCAAATCTACTGGATTTTTTTGGGTTATTGAGGTAGAAAGGAAGCTAAGTTGCTCTAGTTAAAATGGTTCTTGGTGCTTGTGAAAGAAACAATCAATAGCAACCAAGGCGAATTAAAGTTTGAAGTAAACAAAGTTAGCAACTGAATATACAGGTGTGCACATGTGTGTACGTTTAAATGTTCTAGTTTTTCTGGAATTAATGGGGTTGGAAATAATGAATATTTATCCGATTATTGCTTGGTTGAAGAAGGAACAAAGGGCCCAAATTAGGTCTAGTTGGGTTGCTCATTAACAAGCTTGGAACTGAATCAACCTAAGGCTTAGGTTTTGTGTGCATATGTGGGTATAATGAACAAAATAAATTCCTGTTTTTCCAACTAGCTTAAGGTTCCTATTTGAACTAGTTTAAGGTTTAGGAATATGTATTTTTTTAACTCATGAATGATAAATTTAGGTTTGATAAATAAGCTACTATAAAGAGTGCAAAGTGGAGTCCAAAACTGAGACACATTCTAGGAAATGTGCGTGTGTAATATGCTTGCTTGCAATAGTTCTAAGATAAGGGTTAAATTAAGTTATCTCATGCTTATTTTTGTTTAATGTTAGCTATTTAATTTGTATATAGGTACAAATAGCTGCATTGTTCAAGAAATGAGCATGAGAAGAGTAAGCATAAGTGAGGTAGCTCCCAATTAGAGATTGGTGTGAAATACAACTACACTATGGAGTAATTGTGCAAATATAGGAGTGTTAAATAGCCTAAAACCCTTGGGATGCTTAAGGGATCCTCAGAAAGGCTCATGGAGCTAAGGATTCCCTAAATGGATTAAGAAGTCCTAAAGGGGCATAGCACTTTATCTAACACAAATTGCCAAATCGGCCAATATACTTACTCCTGCACATAAAAGGGAAAATTAAATTGGTTTTTAGTGGAATACTAGCAAACCTAATAATATATTGGCTATGTGCTAGTAATGCTAAAGAGAATAGGGACTGGGTAGTCTCAATCAGGATAGAGACCTGGGGTTCTCCTAGAAATAGGACTAAGGGGGAAAATTAGAGGCAAGGTGCTTCAATGTGACCCTTGAACATGGTGATGATACATTTGAGGCCTAGTGGTTGGGAGCTGACCATTTTGGAGGGAGGTAGCCTACGGGGACATCTAGCATAGGATGGTCACTATTGGCATACTCTAAAAAGTGAATGGATCCATTGTCACAATAATGTATATAAATTATACATAAGAGTCCTATAGTGTTTATTTGTAGGTACACAATACCATATTGGGCATTCTATGGAATGTTCACCCTTATAATTTATGTGTAGGTACTACATTAACTTAGGGGCACCACCAATCAGTAGAAGGTTGTTTGTCCAGTTTGATTATAGGTACAAGTTGTGAACTTACTTATGGTATAAGTAAGGTTCTATGTTATGGTTATTAATAAATCTAACTAAAATGTTTCTCTCCTACAATAGTCTTGGACTGGGAAGCACGAGGAAAACATCTAGATGGGTTCAAACAGTCCTTTTACATGAGGTACTTAGGATGAACCTTGTATAGGATCTTGTACTAGTGTGTAGCTCGTATGTATATATATGAGTGTAGGTGTGCCTTTAGTGAAACTAAACTTTTGTGAAATAAGTAACTAGCTTGTTTGTGTATAAATGTATAATACACTTTGATCCTAGTTTTGGTTTCAATGAAGTGCAGTATTTCCATGTTTATAAATATATGTTAAAAAATTAAATGTGGGAACAAAGTGACTCATGCACAAAATTTCTGCTGATGTTAGGTTAGAAAGCTAGGCATATGCATGGTTTCTGACACTGCAAGTAACCTTACAAAGAAGTTCAAGTTTAGGGGAATGACCTCTTGAATAGTTGGGAATAGTCATTAATCCTAGGAAATTACTCTTTAATTGAGTAATAGAGTTCTGTGTGAATGGTGGATCCTGCATGGCTAGCCAAACAGTGATTTATAGTGATGGACAAGTTTATAATGGTGAAAGAAATATATTTGGAAAGTTTGAAGGAAGAATGTTTTAGGCAACCTAAATTAGCCCAAGTTTCCTAAGTTGCTGCAGGTGCCAAGAAATTTCAGAAAAAGGTTCCAAATTCATCCCCCACTATTTGAAGGAGTGTGCTTTTGTATTACAAACTTACTCGAGATGTGAAACTTGAGTTGGGAAACAAAATGCTGAAATATGCAGCAAGTCCTATAAAAATGGGTAAGTTTGACCCCAATGTTGAGTTTTAAGAAGAGAGCACTTTGGAGGTTGAACTTTATTGTATGAATTCTATCATCCATTTAAAACTTTTCTGAATAATTTTTGGGCTTATGGTACCAAGCATGGGCAAGAGTTGCTGCTAAATTCAGAAACTACAGGATTATGCAAAATAGACTAGTTTAACCCACTAGTTGACTTTAGGTTGTAAGGTGTCTTAAAAGCTGAATTTTTGTGTGAAAGTGCTCCCAGCTATGTAAAACTATTTAAGTCCATTTGGGGGTTAAAATTGCTAAATTTGCATCTACAATTGAAGCTACAAAATTCCAGTATGGTTAGAAACTAACCTAAGTATATAAGTTAAGACTTTTGTTAGCACTCAGGAACTTTATGGTAGAAGAAATGTATCTAGAAATTATGGAACAAGAATGTATTGTATAACTCAAAGTGATCCCCCTAGAAAAAGTTCAGAAGAATAATGGCTTACACAATTAAAGGACCAGTTGATTTGTGTGTTATTTCTATAATTTAAAGGACACCTTCCACTCACTTTATCAATAATAGCATGTTGGTGAAGTAGTAGCAAGCTACTGATCTATATTGGAGCTGAATTTGAATGAGGGTTAAAGCGCTAATTTCTACAATTTTGGCTGCTAAAAATGTAAGGGTTTAACCACACCATTGACTTTAAGCATGGCAAAGTTGTAGGCGGTAATCTTTTTTTGGTATAATTACCTCGTAGATTGAAACTTATTGAATACCTTTGGGGTAGGAAACTACTTGGAATAATGAGGAAAATGTCATGGGGAGCAGAAACTACAGGCTAGTATGAAATTATAAGGTTTGAAGGTTCTATCTTGACTGGAGCATTTGAATTAGGGTTTCTAGGTTGGTACAAGTTTCTCTTTCATAAAGAAACATGACTACAAAGTTTGGTTTGAAGTGGCATGTTAGAACTTAAAATGGCCTATTTAATTTAAGACTATTAGCCACTGTAATTTGCTGTTTTGTAAGGAAATGCACTCCTAGCTTATGCAATAGCTCCTTGTTATGAGGACAATGTTATTGATTTATGAAGTTGACTAGTAGTAAGTGGATTATCTATTTAGTCCTATGAATTCTGCAGTAAAAGGGAAGTTCTGTATTTTTGGGCTGATATGCCCATATTTGACCTCAAGTTTGACTTTAAGTTTGATATGGAAGTCTGGCTTGAGGCTTTACAAAAATGTTTATAAGCATAATTCAAACATGTTGGAGGCCTTAAACAAAAATAATGATGATAGAGGTGAAAAATTCATTAACTGGACTAAGATAGGCAAACTGAAGCACCTTTTTGCAATAAAGTCTTGACTTCAATTTTGATTTTCAGCTTAAGGAAGATTTTAAGATGAAATTTATATAGAAGTATGTTTCTATATTATAGACTTGCTTAAGGTATCAGATTTGATTTTTGGCTATGGAATTCTAGTTATATTCTTCTGGTTTGAAGCAGGCAGAGTTGTTACTAGAATTTCAAAAATTTGATTCTAAACTATAAAGACCAACATTTGTCTGATGTAAGCAAGGGTCCAATAACTAAGTTGGTACAACAAATTGAAGATTAAGTTCTTAAATGCTGTAGTATAAAAGTGATTTCAAGGAATGAAAAAGGGGCAAATAATTTGATTCAGTTTTTGCACTGAAGCTAAACTTTTCTTGGAAGTTGACTAGGAAGTTGACTTTTTAAGTAAGACACTAGAATGGAGGAAGAACAAACTGGAATGCTTCCTGAAAGGGATTAGAATTTGTAAGAAGCTTTCTTTTTGCAGTCCTAAACTATGAAACTATTTAATGACATAAATTAACAAGCTGCTGTAAACATTCTATTGTTTGTTGTTGCATAGGGTCCTAACCTGGAAACATGAGCAGCACTTTGATGAGCAAATCAGCAGATGATGCAAAATATATCAAAATAAGAAGTTAAAGAGTCAAACTAGTAGTTGTTAGATAACAATTAAGAGAATCAGTAAAGTCTGCATACTTTATGAAGGAAGATTAGTTTTATTTTGTACCTAACCTGAGGATTGTTAAAGGCTAGAACTCTTATGTAAATTCAATCCCCTATTTGTAACCAAGCCCATTTAACAGTAAATATTGCAACAAGCTTGAACATAGTGATCTGGAGGTTATAATCAGTGTGGATAAATTATAAACATCAATTACAAAGATAATTTTTTTTTTTTTTTTACACTTAAGGACTATTTTGAACTTGCAATAGTATGTAAATAAAACAAGAATGACCAAGGGAATAACTTTAGACTATGAAAGAAGAATTTCATCTGAGAAGCTATGCATGATAGAAAATTCTGTAGCAATAATGGTAAGTTAAAAGCTTGATTGGATGTTGACTTTTAGCTTGGAATATTTGTTTTCCTTAAGACTTTGTTGGTAGATTAATGTTGATAAATTAAACTTGTTTGGGCCAAGGAATCAGAAGCTAGAAGCCTTTATGCAGGAAATTTTGTTGAATCAACCTGAATTGTTAAAGTTTGATCGTATGGTTGGCTTTTGGAACTAAGAGGCCATTGAATCTGAAATTTGACAGGCACTAGTAACTCCAAATTTTGAGTCTTTATATGCATGAAAATCAAGGATTTAAGCCCAGAAACTCTATTTTAAGCTTTGACTCTTGAAGGCTACATTATAGAAGAGATTCCCCAGTCATTATACAAAGAACTTATTCATGAGCAGCTAATATAGAGTTATAGTCATGACCAAGAAATGATCTAGTAGACTTATAGTCTGTAATAATAATAGGAATTGTTCACTGGAGAGTATCAAGGCACATGAAGATGTATTGTAAAAAGATAATTTAAAGCTACAGTTTGACTAAATCTATGACTTTAAGCTAGAAATATCTAGGGGTTGTGGGACTCCACATGAAGACTAGTTTGACATTGTGAATTAGAATTAATAACAGTACCAATGTAATAGGCCTGAAGGCTATTCAAGAGGTTTTTCAGAAAAGAGGTACATAAGCTGCACAAAAAGAAACAATCAAGACTATAAAAACTGAGGCAGTCACTTAGTGAAGATTTAAGAAAACTATTAATTTCTTGGAAAGCTTGCTAGATAGCTTGAATCACAAGCTAAACAATGTTTTGGAATAAATTTGAATATTTGATAAGTCTAAAATGCTTTGCACCTGAGTTAGGACTTTGTTCAGAACCGAAACAGAAGGGATTGTAGAACTTGAAAACTACAGAACTAGCAACAACAAAATTAAGGAGATACTAGGGAAATGGTTAAGTTATGTAGGCCATTTGATTGTTAAAATTGGGACTTAATGCACTGCATAAAGGTTGATTTAAGTTAACATTTGTAGTTACTAAAAATACTGTTGAATTGCATGGCAGTAGGTTGAAGCTAAGTTTGAAAAACAACTTCCTCACTAGACATTCTATAGAATATAGCCAAAAGGCTAAAGTTTAACCAACACATCGACCTAAAGCAAGAATCATAAAAAAAAGGCAAGAACTTCATGTGAAGATCTGATTGAGTAATTGAAAGTTCCTTGGAGAAGTTAGAATGTGTCTTGTAGGGGACATTGCAAATCTAATTTGGAATGTTAACATTGATCTTATAGTTGAAAAGAAAAAATTTAGATGACCAAATTTTTGTAAAGGGAGGATTTTCACATCCTTAATTTGACTAGACCTATGGTAGGGCAATTTCTGTAGAAACTTGTGAAAATTTTTTAGGGCCAAGGGTCGAATTAACAAAATTTTATGAGATTATAGGCAGAATTCTGAAGTAAAGGACTTTGTTGACAAAGAAGTTAGGCTTGAGGGCTGGATTGCAAGAAATTATTGATTTGAGGACAAAATTATGAAAAAGCAGTAACCAATAGACTAACTTGTGAGACAAGTACTTAGTTTGCCAAGAGGGATAAAAATCTAGGATATAATTGAAGAAATTCATAAAAATTGGTCCTGATTGAACATGAAGAGGAATGTTGGACAAAAAGAATGTACAGGGATCTAATTTGGAGAAATTATGAAGTTAAAGGATGGGGCTTGGGGTTAATCGCCACTCGTGATTAGAAAAGGAACATGTGTTGGGTTCTTTTCTCTCACAGCCAGATGCAAATCTAATCTTTATGTTGACTTCCAGTTTCACAAATTGGGTAGATTTCAATGTATAGGGAGAGGGGAAAAGCTCAAGTTTGAAAAATTCGATGCAAATCACTCTTGGTTCTAGCTGCATGTCTCAGTTTATTGAATCTACAGTTTGCTTGTATGTTATGTATGTCTAGGAATTGGTTTAAATTGGTGATTCTTGGATAGAACAGGTCTTTTTTTCTATTAGAAGGTTGCCTAACTGACTATCTTGTGGAAGATAGGCTCAGCTGTGGCAAAGATTAATAATAAAATGTTGTTTCTTGGGTGCAAAGGCAGTAAGCTCAAAATTGTCATCAATGGTAGGCTCAGCCTTCATGTTGAGGTAAGGGATAAGTCTATGATCTTGGCATTCTAATCATGAATTACTTGCAAATTCTTTACTTATTTTTGGATAATTATTGTTTGTTAAACGTGTATAAGGTAATTAGGCCAATGCTTGTTGATTTTGAATTCCAAGGATAAAAAAGGGTCAAGTGGACAATGTAAACATTAAATTACCTTGGTTTCCTATGTTAAGGGGCTATATGTTTCTAGTATCAGAAGAATATGGGGCTAGATGCCTGAATTTTTTGTTCACTGTAGGAATCAATGAAGGCAAACGTCCAAAGGCTAGGCACATTTGGAGTGTTGTATTTGGCCAAACCATATATGTACATGATATCCATGCATGTATATATATGTGATAGGTCTCTCTCTACTTGTTAAAGTGAGCTCTATGTAATGGTAAGGCTGGGGCAGAAAAAGATGTATTGTTGGGACCATAAAAGACTAGGTCCAATATGGCTTATTTTTATTCACTACATTCATGTATTGCTTTTTGCTTGTGTGTGTGGCATTTTTTTCTATTTCTATGCTTTAATTGTATAGTTGTATGATGTTGATGTTAATTGTTCTAGTTTATGCAGTGATTATTGCAATATTGTTCTGTTTCTACCTCTTACTTTGGATGTAGGTACCTAGGCTCTAAGTTGTAGTTTCATTCTATTATTTGATATTTGAGGCTTAGAGCTGTGACTGTCTTTAACTAAGTTTCATTCGATATTGACCTACTTATGTTTATTTTTTTTTTGTAAATAAAATAGATGTTGCTACGGTCATACTTGCTTGGAGCTGAAGATAACCCTTTCTCTCTCTCCCAATATCTTTACTTGAAGATTAAATCTCGGACATAGGACTTCTTGGTCCTAGATCCTTGCTAAAATGTTGTACTTTAAGTCATTTATTAGCTGTAACAAAATTTGTGCCAAAACACCATTGTTACAAATTTTGATTAAGGAAATGAAATGATTTGTGAGTTGCATTCCAAAACCCCTTTTGCTTTCCTCTTTTATTGGTTCATGTGGTTTATTGTGAATTTGAAAAAAAAATAGAAAAAAATAACCAAACCATAGGCATTTTAGGTATGACTCCACCTAAGAATGTAAATGGTGTGAGGAGTTTCCTTAGTCATGCAGGCTTTTATAGAAGATTCATGAAGGATTTCTCAAAGATTTGAAGCCTTTTTGTTAATTATTGGAGGACATTGAATTTGAATTTGATAGCAATTGCTTGAAGTGTTTGTAAATTTGATTGATTGAGTCAAATCAATCAATCACAAAGTCTAAGATCATTTTTATTGAATCATCAAGATCAAACCAAAAATAAAACTGAAAGCATACCTAGATCCATTTAAATATTCTAGAAAAAGGATATTTATGGTTTGTTATCTTCCAAATCAGTATGTAAAAGTTCCTCTTTGCTTTCTCTAATAATGGGGACTCGGAGGTAGCAAAAAACTAAATAAAGAAAACCTTAGCATGTGTTATTTGAGGACCATAGTCTTCTTATATAAACTGACCAAGTGAGTTTTGCGTATCTTTTATTTTAGCTCACCATAAAAATAAAAGTTACACTTTGGTCTCTACACATTAGAATTGTCCACATTTTACAAGAAAGCTAGAGCCTAAACCTTAACCTTACTGAATCACTTTCAATTGGGCCAAATATATATGATTGCATATATAGTGCACAATTTATTCACATATTAGCCCATATAAAAAATCCAACAATCTCTCACTTGGTCTATACATACCATGCTTTAAAACCTTATGAACACTTCGAAAGAAGCTGTCATCATCAAAAGTATCTTAGCCGATTTTGTCCATCAACTATATCAACACAGGATCAAAGTAGCCTTCGTTACTTGTAGTGTAGCTAAACCCATAAATGGTCACATGCATTGACATAATTGAATGACATGAATCAAGTTTGGATGTGTAGCATGGAAATTACATGCAATGTGATCTTAACATGCCTATTTCCAACCGGTCCAACCTTAGTGAGAATAATCTCATCAAATCCAAAGTGGATATAAATCATAAACTTTATTTCTTTAGAAAATAACCATATTATCAATAATAACTGTAAAAGTGTCTAAAACTTTTGAGTATCTAAAAGTACAAACTCACATTAACTTTGTATATCTTGAAGAG
Source organism: Aquilaria yunnanensis (assembly GCA_039654915.1). Taxonomy (NCBI): domain Eukaryota; kingdom Viridiplantae; phylum Streptophyta; class Magnoliopsida; order Malvales; family Thymelaeaceae; genus Aquilaria; species Aquilaria yunnanensis. The sequence goes on along the minus strand of CM077599.1, from coordinate 41,033,226 downwards.
ATACAACACCCATATGAGCAACATGCTCATGAAGGACCTTGGGTGGCAATCCATTAGTGAGCGAATCCATAATCATAGAGTTTGTCCCAATATGCTCTATAGACAATTGACCACTAAGAATTCTTTCTTTAACAACCAAAAATTGAATGCCAATATGATTTGATTTAACTGAGCTTGAGTTGTTATTGGCATATAGAACCACCGACTTATTGTCACAAAATAACTTAAGTGGTCTTTCAATATCATCCATAATTCTTAGCCTATTGAAAAAATTTCAAAGTCATATGCCCTGATTAGATGCCTTATGACATGCTATATATTTTGCTGCCATGGTGGAAGAAGCTATAAGTGTCTACTTGACACTTTTCCAAGAAATAGTTTCTCTAGCAACCAAGTAGATATAGCTTGATGTGTTACCCACTACATGGTAGTCTAATTATGGTGCCAAAATTGTGCATTTAGACTCCCAGGATTGGTAATATTCTGTAGGCCATTTGAACACTACTCTTAGTGTGCATACCCAAGTGGCCCTCTTGGGCACTATGAAACACATGCATATTGGTCCAACCATCACATACATATTCAAATTTTATGCACACCATAGCAGCAAAGAAGAAAAACACTAGCACAAGTCTTAATCTTAGCTACCACACATTAGGCAATCTTGTTAAGTTCTAGTGACCAGTCACTGCATCTGTAACTTCCACTACTAAACTGTATCATTATAGCCATATACCCCTTATTTTATTTGCTCCACTATCAAGTAGAGACTTAGATCAAACCAAGGAATTTTGTTTCACATCAATAGCCCACCTATGGACCAAGTTATGAATTTCTGAAATTTGTTACAAAATTCTGACCAAATGAACAGTAACTTAGCCAAGTTTGTAACGTCATATCTTTGGCTACAGGGCTCCCAATTCAGAAATTCTAAATCCCACTTCAACCTCTAGATGTTATCTAGGTGTGGTAAAAATTTCATACCAAGATTTCTTCTACATAGGGAGATATAGAACTTTAAGTGCAAAGTCAAAATTCTGGTCACTTTATGACCATTTTGCACATACAAAATTCCATAAGTGTGCAAACACTTCATTCACAAGGGGAAAGCCCTCCAAGGCTACCCTATATATGTCCATTACACATATGAAATACATTCCATTGCATTTAACAACTTTATGTGGACAAAACAGAATTTACAAGTAAGCAGCCCATCATTCACACTTAAGCAGCTATGCATCACATCACTTACATAGCCAAAACACTACTCAAATGTTCACATACTTGTCTCATTTTACATAAACTACATGTACATGCATACATGCACTACATAATGGTCTTAAATCAGCTAAATACGCACCCTAAGTTACAGGAGTGCCTGAGACACAATGGACTCCAGAACAGGACGCTGGACAGTTGCTGCACAACACAATAAGTACCACCATTAAAAATACCAAATGTCCTCCTAAAATCACCAAACTTTCCAGATCATAACTAGACATATGGAAGTTCATGTACCTGAAAGTTTAGATCAAAAATCAAACCACAAATGTCAGTTTGAATGTGATCTTTCTGCTGGACCTGAAATGACAGAATTGAAGGGAGTAAGTTTCATTGAGAAACTTAGTAAGGGTAGCACTTGGATTCAATAGGCAATGTGACCATCATTAAAACCTGCATCCAAAGACACTAAAACACAAAAACCACAATGCATATATACCAGATATAGCAACCAAATGCAGCAGCCATTCACAACAAACAAACACATGAAATCTGGCAGCAACATATACCATAGGTTAGTCCATAAAACACATAATAAACAAAACCAAATCACCATGGCAGCCCTCCTCAAGCTAATGCTTGGTCTTAGGAGGATTTTAAAAGTAGTTAGTACTAACTTTGGGCTATAGAAACCCTCATTTCACTGCCACTTTTGTGCACTTCACACTAGGTCACAAAACCTTCAATAAGTGCACTCCCCTCACTAAGCTTAGTTCATCAAGCTCATGGATCTCTTCTAAGCTTAGCCCTAGCTCCATGGTTGCTTGAAAATATAGAACAAAACCCATGAGAGCAAGAGAACCCTTACCTTGATAGGTATGCTGAAATTGGAGCTTGATCCTAGGTGCACTCAAGTCTTAGAACCAAATAGCTTCGAATTGCCCTTTCTTTCTTTCAATTTCAATCAATGGCAAGTTTGAAGGTGTGGTGGCTGTGGAGGAAGTGTGGCTGTGTTCTTGGGCTGGCGGAGGATGAAAATGAGAGAGGGATAAGTGATTTGGCCACTTAAATGGCCTTAATGAGCTTAAGGGCACAAAACACACTTAAACAAGCTTAACCTTGCTCTATGTCATTTTCCTTCTCACTAATTATGGTTGCTTTGTCTTAAACTCATTCGTACACATGTGCCTAACATTTTTGACTATTTATCAAGTCTTGGCTGCCTCCCCCATGGTGGGATAGCCCCATAATTCCACCCTTAGACTTAAGTCAAAAGCTTGAACACCTTAAGGTTTATACTAGGACATTTAGGTCTTTAATGCCTTTAGTGTTTCCTTTGTCCAAACTTGTCTTGCATGAGCAATTTGGTCCTCCAATAGCACTTTTATACCATTCATATCCTTCCCATAATTCTCCAAGTCTATTTCTTGAGAGTTTTGCAATTGAGGAGCCGAATTTCCAAAACTTTACAAAGAAGTCCATAGGTTGCTTGACAAACAAGCAATCCTTAAGGATTTTTTTGGGGGCCAAGTTACTAATTTGGGACACTTTTAAGGAGGTGTTGATCAAGCCTTTTACCCCTCACACTTCAATCACTGTGGTGAGAATTACACAATATAGTGGTTTTTAGCCATTATGACACACTTGTAATTCTCCCATTTTTGTGAGGTGGTAACAATCCTCCCCCTCTTAAAAATTTTGGTCCTCCAAAAATAACCTTTAGCTTCAGGTATTCTTCGGGATACCTTTCCATAAGGTCTTTTCAGTTTCCCAGGTTGCTTTTCTTTCAGAGTGGTGTGACCACTAAACTTTAACCATGGGAATAAGTTTGTTTCTTAACCTTCTAGTATCCTTGGCTAAGATAACTATAGGTTTCTCTTCATATGTCAAGTTAGGTTCCAACTGTACGTCTTCCCCTACAATAGCATGTTTTGTGTCCAATAGACACTTCTTAACCATATTGATGTGACAAACATTGTGAACACTTGACATGCTTGGGGGTAGAGCTAACCTGTATGCTACCTTGCCAACTCCGTCCAAGATCTCATAAGGACCTATATATGGAGCTACCTTGGTTCTTCTACCAAATCTGACAGTGCCTTTGGTTGGTGCAACTTTCAGCCAAACATTATCACCAACCTCAAATTCCAAGTCTTTCCTTCTTTTGTTCACATAGGTTGTGGTCCTTTGATTGGCTACCTTTAATCTTTCTTGAATTTTCTTGATTTTGGCGGTTGTCTTTTCAATAATTTCAGGACCCAACTCTAGCCTGTCTGAGGCTTCCACCCACTTATGCCATATATGCCATAGGCATAGCAGACTATTCTGCTCATCGTAATCAATAATGTATCCTCCTTTCAAAAGTCCTGTGTACTTTCTTCTTAAGGCATCTGCTACCAGATTTCCTTTGCTCTCTATGTAGTCTATACTGTAGTCATAGTCCTTGATATACTCTAACCATCTCATTTGCCTTATGTTCAACTCTTTCTAAGTGAACAAGTACTTTAGGCTCTTATGGTTACTGTAGATCACAAAGGAACTACCCATCAAGTAATGCCTCCATTGCTTCAGAGCAAAAATCATTACCGCCAGTTCTAGGTCATGGGTAGGATAATTTTGCTCATGGGTCTCAACTGCCTTGACCCATAAGCAATGACATTTCTGTCTTGCATAAGCACACAACCTAACCCAGATCTAGATGCGTATGTCTAGATGATGTAGGGCTTACCTGGATCAAGAAGAATCAATACTGGAGCTTCAATCAACCTCTTCTTGAGCTCATGGAAACTCTTTTCACACTTCTTAGTCCACTCAAATCTTCGACCCTTCGTGGTCAGATGAGTAAGAACTGAAGCAATCATGGAAAAGCCTTATACAAATCTCCTATAGTATCAAGCTAATCCTAGGAAACTTCTGATTTCCTTCACAGTATTTGGTCTTTCCCACTCTTGCACTGCCTTGACCTTTTCAAGGTCTACCTTAAGGTCTTGTGCATCTATGATGTGTCCTAGGAAAGACACTTCTCTTATCCTGAATTCACACTTGGATAACTTGGCATAAAGCTGATGTTCTAATAGAGTCTTTCGGACAATCTTCAGATGATGTTCATGTTCATTTTCATCCTTGGAATACACTAGGATTTCATTGATGAACACAACCACAAATTTATCCAGATGTGGTCTGAACATCCTGTTCATCAGGTCCATGAAAGCAGCTGGGGCATTAGTCAAACCAAATGGCATGACTGTGTACTCATAATGCCCATATCTGGTTCTAAATGTAGTCTTAGGAATGTCCTCTTCCTTTACTCTCAGTTGGAAGTATCCAGATCTCAAATCTATCATGGAGAAGATCTTAGCTCCCTTGAGTTGATAAAAAAGATCCTCAATCCTAGGGAGTGGATACTTGTTCTTGATAGTCACTGCATTGAGCTTCCTGTACTCAATGCATTGTCTCAAAGATCCATCCTTTTTTTTCATAAAGAGAACAGGAGCTCCCCATGGTGAAACACTTGGCCTTATGAACTCTTTTTCAAGAAGTTTATCAAGTTGTTTCTTGAGCTCATTCATCTCTATGATTGGCATTCTGTAAGGAGGTATAGATATTGGACTAGCTCCTGGTTGCAACTTTGATCTTAAACTCAATTTCCCTTAGTGGAGGAATACATTGCAGGTATTTAGGAAAAACTTGCGAAAAGTCTCTCACTACAAGTATTTTATCAACTTTCTCATCACAGTGCAATTCATTCTATGCATAACAATAATCATGCTCAAAAATCACAGGTATCTCATCTAGTACCTCTAGCTCCATGCCATGCATTTTATACACTAATTCTTTAGAATTCATTAATGCATGCACTTCACCATCAGGCAATGTGTTTTCCCTCTCAGCACAATCAATTCTTATGTTATGCATAGCAAGCCAATTCATACCCAGTACTAAATCATACTTACGAATGTCCAACACTAGTAGATTAGTCATAACCTTAGTCTTTCCTACTAATAGCTCACAATCCTTAGCTAGGTCATTAGTGAAAAGATATTGACGACCTGCTGTTTTCACTAAGGATATCCTAGGCATGATTTCAGTAGGCAAATTCATGGCTTCAACAAATTTCCTAGCCATTATAGACACAGATGCACCAATATCAAACAGAACATTAATAGGCATACCATTAAGGTAAATGTTACCTCTTAGTGCTCCTCCCTGCTATGATGTCTTTGGCCTCTCCACTTGGAAGACTCTGCCAGCTCTCTACACTGGAGGCCGAGGCACTGGAAGAACTAACCTCTGCTATCCCTCCCTAGGTGCTCCCCCTCTAGGTCCTGTCCCAATAGGCCTTATTGGACCTTGGTCTTCTGCCCTCCTTTGAGCCTGTGCGCAGTCATTGATCCAATGATCCATGGATCCACATCTTAGACATGCTTTTGTGGCAAAATGTCAAGGTTTCTTTCCATGAAACTTCTTGCGTTTAGGGCACCTTAGGCAAGGGAACTTCCCATTAACCTTGCCCTCACCACCAAGATGAGAATTCTTGGCAATTCCTTTTCCATGTGGTGGCTTCTTCTGCTTACCTCCTGCCTGACTACTTTCCCCTGGTCCACTGGGAAAGTACTTAGCCTCATACTTCTCTTGTTCTACTAGTAGAGCTTTTGGCATTGCTTCATAGTATGTAACTGCTCCAAAAGGTCTAACAGCCTTTCTAATGTCTGACTTTAGGCTTCTAACAAATCTTTTGGCGTTCAACTCCTCCAGTCCATGATAATGAGGAGCATACCTTACCAACTGATTGAATTTGTGCTCATACTCTAAGACATTGAGGTTGTCCTGCTTTAGAGCATCAAATTCAGCTTGCTTCATATCATTGATGGCATCATTGATGTACTGCTCCTAGAATAGCTGTGTGAACTCTAGCCAGCTCATCTCAATATCTTCTCTTGGCCATTGGCCCTTTTGGAAAACATACCTATCTCTAGTGTTTCTCCACCACATCTCTGCACTGCCTACCAAGTTGTAAGTAGCCAGTGACATCTTCTTGGTGGAGCTAAGTGGCATCCTCTCAAACATCTTTTCTATGAAGATTAACCACTCCTCAGCTTTCTCTGGCTTAGCTCTTCCATCAAACTGTGGAGGTCTGAGGCCTTGAAACCTCTCTAATAGTCTATCTTCATCTAGGCTTTCTAGATCCTCTGATCTATGTCTCCTAGATCTGTGAGAGCCCTTTGTATGGTGATGCTCTCTATGATCTCTCTGCCTTCTCCTGGATCTTCTCTCATGGTCTTCCTCAATCTCATTCCTAGTGGAGGAATGGTCATAGACTGAGGGATTGGTCATAGACACCTGACCAATCTCAGACCTTAGCCTTCTTCCTTTTGGATCTCTACTATCCTCATCTTCCTCCTTAACAGTTTCATCATTTGTATCTTTTATGCTTCGAGAAGGAACATATTCAGATGTATTCCTAGTATCCTCTTTTGGTTGCTACTGTACATCCTGAACTGGTTCTACCAGAGTTACTTGGACTCCTTGTTGTTGTGCTTGAATCAGCCTTATTAAGTTTTCATTGATTAGAGCTAAGTTCCTCTAAAGCTCTAACCAAACCTGAGGCACTTCATGGTTTCGTACCCCTTCTTGCCCTTGATTCCCTGTATTCTGTCCATTTCTTTGTTGCCTAGAATCAATAGGAGGCCTTCAGCGTGGTTCCCCTCTCCTTGTGGCAACCATTTTTACTTCCTACATTGACGATTCCCCAGAGAGCACATACAAAAATCATAGGTATTTCAATGGTACTTGACACTAGCAGCTGACCAAACTGAGTTCATGTATGTAGATGCATGCAATACAACTATATGCTATGTATATGTATAGACCATGCTCTAATACCAACTTTTGTTACCCACTCCGGGGTAGTCCAATTATGGTGCCAAAATTGTGCATTTAGACTCCCAGGATTGGTAATGTTCTGTAGGCCATCTGAACACTACCCTTAGTGTGCATACCCAAGTGGCCCTCTTGGGCACTATGTAAACACATGCATATTGGTCCAACCATCACACACATATTCACATTTCATGCACACCATAGCAGCAAGAAAGGAAAACACTAGCACAAGTCTTAATCTTGGCTATCACACATTAGGCAATCTTGTTAAGTTCTAATGACTAGCCACTGCACCTATAATTTCCACTAATAACCTGTATCATTCTAGCCATTTACCCCCTATTTTCTTTGCTCCACTATCAAGTAGAGACTTAGAGCAAACCAAGGAATTTTTTTTTTACATCAATAGCCCACCAATGGACCAAGTTATGAATTTTTTAAGTTGGTTACAAAATTCTGACCAAATGAACAGTAACTTAGCCAATTTTGTAACATCATATCTTTGGCTATAGGGCTCCAAATTCAGAAATTCAAAATCCCACTTCAACCTCTAAATGTTCTCTAAGGGTGGTCAAAATTTCATACCAATATTTCTTCTACACAGGGATATATAGAACTTTAAGTGCAGAGTTAAAATTCTGGTCAATTTATGTCCATTTTGCCCATACAAAATTTCATAAGTGTGCAAACACTTCATTCACAAGGGGAAAGCCCTCCAAGGCTACCCCATATATGTCCATTACACATAGGAAATACATTCCCTTGAATTTAACAACTTTATGTGGCCAAAACAGAAATTACAAGTAAGCAGCCCATCATTCACACTCAAGCAGCTATGCACCACATCACTTACATAGCCAAAACACTACAAAAATGTTCACATACTTGTCTCATTTTACATAAACTACATGTACATGCATACATGCACTACATAATGGTCTTAACTAAGCTAAATACACACCCTAAGTTACAGGAGTGCCAGAGACACAATGGACTCCAGAACAGAACACTGGACAGCTGCTGCACAACACAATAAGTACCACCATTAAAAATACCAAATGTGCTTCTAAAATCACCAAAATTTCCAGACCATAACTAGACATATGGAAGTTCATCTACCTGAAATTTCATATCAAAACTCAAACTACAAATATCAGTTTGAATGTGATCTTCTGCTGGACCTAAAATGACAGAATTGAGGGGAGTAAGTTTCATTGAGAAACTTAGTAAGGGTAACACTTGGATTCAATAGGCAATGTGACCATCATTAAAACCTGAATCCAAAGACACTAAAACACAAAAACCACAATGCATATATACCAGATATAGCAACCAAATGCAGCAGCAATTCACAACAAACAAACACATGAAATCTGGCAGCAACATATACCATAGGTTAGTCCATAAAACACATAATAAACAAAACCAAATCACCATGGCAGCCCTCCTCAAGCTAATGCTTGGTCTTAGGAGGATTTTAACAGTAGTTAATACTAACTTTGGGCTCTAGAAACCCTCATTTCACTGCCATCTTTGTACACTTCACACTAGGTCACAAAACCTTCAATAAGTGCACTCCCCTCACTAAGCTTAGTTCATCAAGCTCATGGATCTCTTCTAAGCTTAGCCCTAGCTCCATGGTTGCTTGAAAATATAGAACAAAACCCATGAGAGCAAGAGAACCCTTACCTTGATAGGTATGCTGAAATTGGAGCTTGATCCTAGGTGCACTCAAGTCTTAGCACCAAATAGCTTCGAATTGCCCTTTCTTTCTTTCAATTTCAATCAATGGCAAGTTTAAAGGTGTGGTGGCTATGGAGGAAGTGTGGCTATGTTCTTGGGCTGGAGGAGGACGAAAATGAGAGAGGGATAAGTGATTTGGCTTTTTAAATGGCCTTCAATGAGCTTAAGGGCACAAAACACACTTAAGCAAGCTTAACCTTGCTTTATGTCATTTTCCTTCTCACTAATTATGGTTTCTATGTCTCAAACTCATTGGTACACATGTGCCCAACATTTTTAAGTATTTATCAAGTCTTGGCTGCCTCTCTTATGGTGGTATAACCCCACAATTCCACCCTTAGACTTAAGTCAAAAGCTTGAACACCTTAAGGTTTACACTAGGACATTTAGGTCTTTAATTCCTTTAGTGTTTCCTTTGTCCAAACTTGTCTTCCATGAGCAATTTGGTCCTCCAATAGCACTTTTGTACCATTCATATCCTTCCCATAACTCTCCAAGTCTCTTTCTTGAGAGTTTTGCAATTAAGTAACCAAATTTCCAAAACCTTACAAAAAAGTCAATAGGTTGCTTGACAAACAAGCAATCCTTAAGGCATTTCTTGGGGGCTAAGTTACCAATTTGGGACACTTTTAAGGAGGTCTTGATCATGCCTTTTACCCCCCATACTTCAATCACTATGGTGAAAATTACACAATATCATGGTTTTTAGCCATTATGACACACTTGTAATTCTCCTACTTTTGTAAGGTGGTAACATGATGTAAACTTCTAGCTATCTTGGCATCCAGCAAAATTGGAATCATAATAGCCAATTATCTCTAACTAATCTGATCCCCTATATCTGAGCATGTAATCTTTTGTTCTTTCCAAGTACCACATGACCCATTTAGTTGCTTTCCAATGTTCCATTCTAGGATTACTCAAGTAATCCTTTTGTTTGGCTAGTATCCCAACAATGTACGCATTATCTGGTCGCGTACAAACTTAAGCATACATAAAACCTTTAGCCTCACAATCATTCTTAGGGCATTGACTGAGACTAAATTTATCTCCTTTAGCTACAAGGGTGTCCCATGGTTTAAAATCCTATATGCCAAATCTTTTAAGTACTTCTTCATTATAGCCTTTTTTGATAACCCAAGAATACCCCGACAATGATCCCGGTGTATTTGTATACCTAGCACAAAAGAAGCATCACCAAGATCTTTCATTGTAAATTCCTTTGATAGAAATATTTTGGTTTTGTGTAGTAAACCTATATCATTGTTGGCAAGTAGTATGTCTTCGACATATAAAACTAGGAAAATATGCTTACTCCCACTGAACTTATGGTATACACATTCATCTCAAAACCAAATGAGATGACAACTTGGTGAAATTTATGACACCATTGACGGGAAGCTTGCTTAAGACCATAGATAGATTTCTTTAATTTGCAAACCATTTACTTTGCATCTCTAGATACAAAATTTTCTAGTTACACCATATATATTATCTCAACAATGTCACCATTGAGAAATGTCGTCTTAATATCCATCTGATGTAACTCAAGGTTAAAATGCACCATTAATGCCATTATTATCCTAAAAGAATCTTTCGATGAAACCAAAGAAAAAGTCTCTTTATAATAGATGTCTTCCTTTTGTGTGAAGCCTTTTGTAACAAGATGAGCTTTATACCTTTATACATAACCCTTTGAATCCTTTTTGGTCATAAATGGATATTTAAAACCAATAGGTTCACACCTTCGGGCAATGAGACAAGTTCCCAAATGCCTGTCTTTCATAAGCTTTATCTTTTCATTTATGGCATCAATTCACTTTTGAGAATTAGGACTTTTAATGGCTTAATGAAAGTTTATTGAATCATTTTCTACTAATCCATTGTCATTCTCCTCTTCTTGGAGAAATATGATATAATCATCTGGAATCATCCTTTTCCTTTCTCTAGTGGATCTTCTTATTGGCATTAGTCCTTGAGGTTGTTGAATTTGTTCTTTTGAAACAATTTCTTGATTTTGAATTGGGGATTCGCTGACATTATCTTGATTTCCCTCTTGAATAATGTAAGGAATGGATGTCTGAATATTGTCAAGAGGTATCATGGGAATGATTACACATTCTTCTTCAAAGACAAGGTCCCTGATCTTATCTCCCCCCACAAACTCAACATCCTTAAATAAAATGGGCAATACTCACCTTAAAAAATGTCTTAGATGTGGGATCATAAAACTTGTAACACTTAGACCTCACAGAGTATCCAATAAAATAACAATTGACTGTCTTAGAGTCCAGTTTCTTTTCATTCGACTTATAAGCCTTAGCTTTAACTGGACAACCCCAAATGTGAAAATGCTTCAAACTAAGCTTTTTGCCCATCCAAAGTTCATAAGGGGATTTTGCAGTTGCTTTTGTTCGAGCTCTCTTGAGTATGTAAGCTGCATTCTTTAAAGCTTCTCCTCAAAGAGATTCTAGCAATGTAGAATGATTAATCATACTTCTTACCATATCCTTAAGCATTACGTTTCACCTTTTAGCAACACCATTCATGTTAGAAGATTTGGGTATGGTGTACTGTTGGATGATACCATTTTCCTCTAGGAATTTGGCAAAGAGTCTTGGACATTGTTCACCTAAGCCATCATATCTACCAAAGTATTCCCGACCATAGTTAGATTTGACAGCTTTAATTCTTTTATTAAGTTGATTCTCAACTTTAGCCTTCAAATTCTTGAACACATCTAGTGACTGGGACTTTTCATGAATGAGATATAGGTAGCCATAAAGCAAGAATTTGTCCATGGAAATAATAATATATCATTGACCATTCCAAGAGGTTATAGGGAATGGTCTACAAATATCTGTATATATTAGTTTTAAGAACTCTGAAGTTTTGTTGGCACCTAATCTCTTAGTGTTTGTATGTTTCCTCTTTATGCAATTAACATAGATTTCAAAATCTGTAAAACCAAGATGATCAAGAATTTCATCTCACTTAAGTCTCTTAATTTTCTTTTTAGAGATAAGACCTAATCTCTTATGCCACAATGAAACGGAATTCCCATTGGTTATTTTACATTTTACACCCCAGGTACTTGAATGCAAGGTTTTATTAAATGAAGTAATTGTATCAGACATGTAAAGATTATTGCCAATTGATAAAGAACCAGTACTAACCAATTTTTAATATTGAAAAAGACTCAATTTTCTATTTCCAAATGAACAAGAATATCCAAATTTGTCCAAAATAGAAATAGAAACCAAATTCCATCTAAATGATGGCACAACAAAAGTCTCATTCAAGTCCTTGTAAAATCCAATTTTTAACAATAATCTAAATGTACTAATTACTTCAACATGCACTGACTTGCCATTGCCCACATAGATGTATCTTTTATTATCATTTGGCTTTTGGCAACTCAGGCAACCCTGCATGGACACACTGATGTGAGTTCTTGCACTAGAATCTATCCACCATGTGTGTCTAGGCACCAAAGTTAAATTAACCTTAGAACAAATCATATTAAGAAGTGTACCTTTCTTTACACGCAATGCATGATAATCGATATAATGCTTCTTTTCATGCCCAACAGCATGACAAAAAAAACAAGCATATTCAAGTTGTTCATTTACATGTTGTTTCTTTTGTGGTGATGTAACTACAGCTTCCTTATCCTTCTTTCTCTTATTGTCTTTCCTTTTTCCCTTAGAGGTTGTAGCCAAATGAGCACTTTTTACCTTGTCTTACTTCAACCTTTCCTTCTCTTGCACATAGTGAGAGATGAGCTCATTATGAGACCAAGTCTCTTTTTGATAGTTATAGCTCACCTTAAATTGACTTAATTGTGTGGGAAGAGAAATCAAAACCAAACGGACTTGTAAGTCCTTAGACAACTCTAACTTGAGTGCCTTTAGTTTTGAAGCAAGATGAGACATTTCCCTAATGTACTGCATTGCGTTCCAATTACCCTTATACCTCATTAAGATGAGGTTTTCCAAGAGTGTACTGGTTTTAGCCTTTTTATTCTTAGCAAACCACTTCTCAATTTTCTAAAATAACTCTTTGGCTGTTGTAACCCTTTTAGACATAGTACCGAAGAATGCTTCTGGAATGGCATGCTTCATTATCATTAGACTTATACAATTTGAGCCCTTTCATCTTTCTGTCTTTAACTTGTCATTAGAGATGCTCTTATTAGTAAGGTCGGCGGGTCACTCAACCCATAACACAAGGTGTATGTCCATGACTCCGAGAGCGATAACAACATTCTCTTGCCATGACTTAAAATTGGTGCCATTTAACATAGGAATTGAAATAATTCTAGAAAAAATATTGAAGCAAAACTTGCAACTAAAGAATGAACAAAGAAACAAAACAAAGCAAGTTCATCTAAATTCCACATCATACTTTTTTAAATTTAAAATTGGTATATATAAGCCATCACAAGAGACCTAGCACAAGCATTAACATTTAGTCTTTGGACAAAAATATTAACTTGTAAGCAGTACTCTTCGTATAGTAATCAAATATTGATAATTTAGATTATGTCAAACAATAAGTCTTTCTTTAGACTGACTTACTCTTAATAGAAAAAAGAATCTAATAATTGTTACATATTTATCATCACAATCATGTTCAAATTTCAACCAAACGATGACCTTCCTTTGGGCCGGTGATAATTTAAATGAAACTCGAGCACCCAATTATGTAGATATTTAGATTAATTAATCAACGCAAGAGACATCACTTTGATGACATGTTGATTTAATTAATTAATCTAAACATCAAATTTTCTCAGAATATACCAAAATTGAATTTAATTTGTCAAATAATTTTGCTTGAATGCAGGAAAATTGCATTCAAAAAATGCCATAATAAAGTAAGGGAAATAGCCATAAGCCAACTTTAAAAATACCAAAAGATCCTTTGCATCTTGTTTTCGGCAAAACAAAATTCATAGTGCAAAACATGCTTGCACAAAAGACACATGATCCAAGTCCAATAATGATGATAATATATTTATTTATTGCCGCAAAACAAAACTCAAACAACAAACCAACTGAAACCAAAAGTGTTGTTCGAGACTGGATCCAAATCCAATATACAAAATGGAAAAGGCAAAAGAAAAATAAAATGGTTGGGCAACATATGACATTTTTTTTTTGCCACAAAACAAAACAAACTTAACAAAAGATAAAAATTGCTGCTTCCAACTAGATTTTAAGCTTCAAATCTAAAACTTGTTTTAAAAGCAACTTGGTTGGTAATTCAAGATGAATTTGTAGGCAGAACAAAACCAAAAGACGTTTGAAAACCAAAAAGAAAATTATTCTGAGTAATTCAACATGAAAAGGCTCTGATACCACTTGTTAGTAAATTTGATTCCTTGAATCAAATCAATTAATCATATAGTCCAATATCATTCATGTTGAATCATCAATATCAAATTGAAAATAAAATCAAAAGCATACATGGATCCATTGAATTTTCTAGAGTACGGATTTTTATGGCTTGTTGTTTTCCAAATCAATACATGAGAGTTTTTTTATACTATCTTTAATGATGGAGACTTATAGGAGATAGAAAAACTAAAGAGAGAAAACCCTAGTACATATGATTTACGGACCATGGCCTTTTTATATAGACTGACCATGCCAATTTTGCATATCTTTTAGTTCAACCTATCATAAAAATAAAAGTTATACTTTAGCCTCTTCACATTAAAATTGTTCACACTTTACAAGATATCTAGAGCCCAAACCTTAACCTTATTGGATCACTTTCAATTAGGCCAAATATATATGATAGCATATATAGTGCACAATTTATTCACATATTAGCCCGTATAAAAAGTCCAACAGCCTTTTAGTCAATCAAGAAGAAGCTTGTGAAAGCTCCCAATGTTGTCTCACCATATTGGAGTCAACCATTTAAAATTATATGTGATGCAAGTGACTTTGCAGTGGAGGCGGTGCTTAGTCAAAGAAGAGAGAAGATATTCCAGGCTATCTATTATGCAAGCATGACCTTAGACCCAACACAACAAAATTATATCACCACAGAAAAAGAGATGTTGGCAGTGGTTTTCCTTCTTGAAAAATTTAGGTAATATATTCTTGGTACCAAAGTGATTGTGTTCATCGACCATGCAGCTATTTGATATCTATTTACTAAGAAGGATGCCAAAGTAAGGTTGATTCGGTGGATCTTGCTTCTATAATATTTTTATGTGCAAATTAGAGATAAGAAATGAAGTGAAAATATAGTGGTGGATTATGTTTGTAGACTTGAGATGGAGGAGGAGAATCACTTATTGCCCATCAAAGATGCCTTTTTGGATGAACTTCTCTTTGATGTAAAAGCAAGCACTTCTTAGTATGCCGATTTGGTTAATTATCTTGTGTGTGGAGTTTTACATCTTGATTTGTATTATCATTAATGGATGACGTTTCTCTTTGATGAAAGATATTATGGATGAACCATTGTTGTTTAAATAATATTCAGATCAAGTCATTAGGAGATGTGTTCCCATGGAGGAGGTGCTGGGCATTATTCATCATTGTCATTCATCGCCTTATGGAGGCCATTTCGGACTTAAAAGGACTGTTGCTAATGTAATACAATTAGGTATTTCTTGGCCTTTTGTCTTTAAGGATTGTTTTACCTTTGTGAAAATTTGTGATAATTGCCAAAAAGTAGGAAATATTTCTAGACGTCATGAACTCCCGCTTATTAATATTATGGAGGTTGAAATCTTTGATATGTGTGGTATTGAATTTATGGAACCATTACTAATTTTTGGTTGCTCCTATATATTATTAGCAGTTGATAATGTCCCCAAGTGGGTAAAAGCTATTACAACGGCCATTCATGATGCTAAGGTTGTGATCAAGTTTCTTCAAAGAAATATCTTCTTTCAATTTAGCACACTAAGAGCTATTGTGAGTGATTAAAGGCCACACTTTTGCAACAAGTTCTTTGCTCAGTTTTTAGCAAAGTATTGAGTTAGACATAAAATGGCCCTTCCATACCATCGACAATCAAATGGTCAAGCCAAAAGCTCAGAGTGAGAGGTGAAGCAAATGTTTGAGAAAATGGTGAATGTCACAAGAAAGGATTGGGCAAAGAAGTTGGATGATGCTTTATGCACATGCTAGACTACCTACAAAACTCCAATTTGCATGTCTTTGCTACCTACTTGTCTTTGGCAAACCTTGTCATTTTCTGGTGGAGGTTGAACATAGGACATATTAGGCCACAAAGCAGCTCAATTTTGATTTGAGGAAAGCCATTGAGAAAAGATTGCTGTAATTAAATGAGCTTAAGGAGTTCCACCAAGAAGCTTAGAAGACTAAAATGTTGCATACAAATGCATCTTGAGAAATTAGTTCTTGTGGGGTCAACAAGTCTTTTTATTCAATTCAAAACTTAAGCTACTTCCGGGGAAACTCAATTCTAGATGGTTTAAGCCTTTCTCAGTGGAAAAAAGTCACTCCTTATGGTGCAATTAAGCATAAGATGAAGGATGGACAGACTTTTTAAGTAAATGGGCAAAGGTTGAAGCACTATTTTGGAAAGGAGCCTTAATTCACCGACATGCTTCACTTGGCAAATCCATCCAGTTGATTCCTCATGAAAAAGGGAGTCATCTAGCTAAGGATGTTAAATTTAGCGCTTGTCAATAGGTATCCTGACACTTAATTTGCATTTAGATAATAATTTGTTTTTTTAGAGTTAGAGCATTTTTATCTTTGATAATAGGAAGAAATTGTGTGATTTTTGTATATGGAAAAAAGGTGTGAGAAGATTAACACTTTGGACAATTTTCATGCATGAATGTTGGAAAAAGGTAAACATGAAGGTTGAATTATATTAAATTATAAAATGGAGCAAAATTGGGCATTTTTCTCTATCCTTTGCACCATAATGCTAGGTGACACCCAGGTGGCAAGATGTGAAAAAACAGTCAGCGAACCTATGTTGTTGGGCATTTCAGCGATATGGAGCCCCTTCTAGTGGCACAACACCAGATGACTGAATGCCCAAATTAAAGCCATCATCCCCAATTTCCTGTGCATACCAAACACTCTTTTCTCTCATAAACCCTTCTAAGCTCAAACTCTAGCCTTTTTGTGCACTCTATGACTTGATTTTCTTGTCAATTTTTGCACCAACAAGGCTCAAGTAAGTGATCTTCATCTTCTTCCTTTCAAGATTCTTGCATAAAAGTGTTGAAATCTTAGGTTATAGGCGTGTGTAGGGCTTAATGAAAAATTATGATTTATGATGTTCTTGTGTGATGTTGTGCTTGCTTTTTAGTTATATGTTGTTGAGGAAGTGATTTCGTGCTTAGAATGATGAATTTAACACTGAAATCATGGCTTAAAAATAACATCTATGGAAACCTATAAAATTTTCAAGGTGAATCTTGTTGGAAGCTTGTTCTTGATGTTTTAGGTGTTGCAATTGCTTGATTCTACCTTTAATTGAATGGGTCTAACATGTTTGGTGATTAATTTAAGCTACATTTTATGAATTTTAGCTTGCAAGTTTTCCACAAACTCAACAACATGAACTTGAACTTTTTTCTAGAAGGGTTTTAGGAGCATAATATAGCATTATGTGGAGGTTCTTTGCATTAGTTTTTTGCATCTACTACATCTAGGTGTTGCATATTATGTGATTAAACATTTTGTTTGTGCTTAGATGCATGATTATTTGTTGAAAAATCATGGAACTGTTACGATACCATCATGATTAGTTTTATTTATACCATGTTCATGGACTTACCTCTTAACATGTGAGCTTTTTGTCTAGATATAATGATATGAATAACATCTACAAAGTGCATAGAACATGATTGAAGTTTGCTTCTTTGCTTGGATGCTCAATTTGTAGTGCTGGTAGCTTCGTAAAGGTGGTATGCCAACATTTGGGACAATTTCTTGATGGGCATCTTTTCTTAAATTAGTTCTTTCTTTAAGGTTCATATTTTATCCAAAGTGATTGATAGTGGATGTATGTTATGGTATAGACCTTGTTGGAAGGTAAAAATTGTTATATGTATGCTTAATTCTAATTATGGGAAAATGCCATAGATATGGGTCATATTCCCCCAAGAGAGGCATTCGAGTGAGCCCATCATCGAATACCCTTGCTTTGCCAACAAGAAGGTTAAAGAGCATTTTGATGAATTTGTGAAGAAGATGCTCATTGTTGAAAGGGGATTTGATCTTGGAGCATCAGAGAATGCGAAGATTTTAGCGGTCGAAAATTGTCGAGCTTAGAGATCATGGTGCATGACATCACACATCATGATTTTTCAAGCCCTTATGGTGGATTTTTACACCAGCTTGAGTGCAACTCAACCGAGATGGTGATTGTTTGAGGAAGGATGGTGAAATAACTCCAAAGGACACCAACAACCATCGTAAGATCTACCCCAAAATTAGTAACCCTCCTCATAATAGTGGTTATGAATGGATGATGAGTAGGATTTGTGGAAAGATTGTGCCATGGACACATAGAAAGGACAACCCCAAATGGAAGATACAATTTGCTTCCTCCTTCCTCATGCTAAAAATGAAGGCTTGGAGCTACTTTATCAATGCCTAGCTTATACCATCTACTCATCTGACCCATGTGACTTTCATCTGTGGACAAGTTCTCTTTTTCCTTGCCTCCAATTACTAGATTGATGTAGGGGCCCACATCGCTCAAAACATAAGTAGAGTGGCAAGGGAAAAGCAAAATATCCTCTCATTTTCATAGTTGATCATAGAGCTCATAGAGGAGGTCAGAGTCCATTATCTAGAGGACCCACTCATTTTTTCTCCCATACCTAAGGATATTTCTTTCAGCAAGTTACATGTTTATGAGCCAACAGGAGGTGAAGAGGAATAGGACCAAGGAGAAGAAGAGGAGGCTCATGAGATGGAAGGTGAAGAGGGAGAGGCACCACCCTAGGAGAAGCTTCTTATCAATATCACCCATGCTTCCAATGACACCCTTGCCATCACCCTCAACAAAATCCATCTTTTTATTCAATGAGCTTTGGGAAGATGTTATTTCATATGTTGATCATTTGGAAGGGCGCTTTGCCAATTTTTCCACCAAGGCCTAATAGAGCTTTCCATTTTTGGTTAGGTGTACAAAAATGCTATTAGCTCAAGTCCTGTGGAGCCGATGTAGCAAAACCCCAACCTACCTTCTAACTATCCACCATTCCTACAAATCCCCCCTCATTTCCACAAATGGTATACCTTCACCCCCTAAACTACCCTCCTCCCGTCTCCCCCACTTTTACAAGTGCACCACCACAAGACCTGTCCTTCATTCCTCATTCTCACCAACCAGTCAGAGAGTCTTCCAGTGGTCATGACAGTATGAAGATTAAATGAAGGTAGGAACATCTATCTCGTTAGATATGATTTTTCAAGCTCTCAGTCTCTTGCTTTTACTTTCTTTCTACATTAAGGATAGTGTCTAGTTTAAGTTTGGGGGAGTTGCTTGTGGATGAGTACTTGGTTAATTCTTTGCATGTTGGATGGTTTGATTTTCTTACTTCCCTTGCATGTTATTTAGCTTAGCTTCTTTGCATATTTTATTTCTTAGTATAGGCATGGTGATTACATGTAAGAGCATTTAGTTGCATTTAGGTTGTGGTGTATATAGGGACCTAATGCATGCTTTTTGTTGTGACTGGATGAGTTCATTTGCAAGTTTAAGTCAATTGTAAGTTTTGTTAAGCAAGAAAAGATTCACATTTTCCATTAATGGTAAAAACAACGCCTGGTGAGGTTTTGGCCCCCTTGTGTGATATACTAAGCACTATAGATACTTTCTTTCTTCCTATTGAGTCGTGCTTGATTTTTGTGTGAAATCTTTAATTTTCTTATAGAACCCTTCATATCCAAATTGTTGCATGCAAGTAGAGGATGAAAATGGCAATTTTAGGCTAACTGTTTGTTTGAATGATTAACCCTTCAACAAAAACCTTAGTTATCCTAAAAATATCATTATTATCCTAAAAAAGTCTTTCAATAAAACCAGAGAGAAAATCTCTTAAAAATCAATGACTTATTTATATGTGAAGCCTTTTGTGACAAAAAAGAGCATTATATCTACATTGCCCTTTAAATCACTTTTGGTTTCAAATATCCATTTGTAGCCAAATGGGTTTAGCAACTTTGGGCAAAGAGACAAGTTCCAAAATATCATTATCTTTCACAGACTTCATTTTTTCATTCATGGTATCAATCCACTTTTAGGAATTAGGACTTTCAATGGGTTGATGAAAGTTGATTGCATCATCTTCCACCAATTCCCTGTCATCATCTTTTTCTTAGATAAATATGATACAATCATCTAGAATTACTGTTCTCATTTTTCAAGTGGATCTTCTTATTGGCATTGGTTTTTTAGGTTATTAAGATTATTTTTCTGGAACAATTTCTTGATTTTGAATAAAGGGTTCATCAACATTGTTTTGATTTCCTTCTTGAACAATGTAAGGAATGGAAGTCTAATCAATTGTCAAGAGGAACTATGAGAATGGTTACACATTCCTCTTTGAAAAAAAGGTCCCCAATCTTATATTCCTCTAAAAACTCAACATCCTAAAAAAATGGACGTTACTCATCTAAAAAATTGTCTTAAATGTAGGATGATAAAACTTTTAGCCCCTAGACCTCTTAGAGTATCCAACAAAATAACAACTAATTGTAGTAAAGCCTAGTTTCTTTTTCTTCGGCTTATAAGACCTAGTTTAAGCTAGATAACCCCAAAAGTGAAAATACTTGAAACTAGGCTTCATGCCCGTCTAAAGAGCAAAAGGGCTTTTGATAGAACTTTGTTGAGTATGTAAGCTGTAGTTTTTAAAGCTTCTCCTAGAAAGATTCTAGCATGATACAATGACTAATCATGCTTTTTACCATGTTTTAAAGCATTTTGTTTCACGCTAGGAGATTTGGGTACCAACCAATCTTAAATCTTGAAAAAGAATAAATTTTTTATTTTTAAATGAACAAGAATATCCAAATTGGCCCAAAATAGAAAAAGAAACCAAATTCTATCTAAAAGATAGTACAACAAAAGTCTCATTCAACTCTAAATAAAATCTAGTTCTTAACAATAATCTAAATGTCTCAATTGCTTCAACTTGCACCAACTTGTGATCGTTCACATAGATGTATCTTTTCACCATCACTTGACTTTTGGCAAGTCAAGCAACCTTGCATAGGCACAATGATATTAGTTGTTGCACTAGAATCTATCTACCATGTGTGTCTAGGCATCGAAGTTAAATTAACCTCAGAACATACCAGATTAATAAGTATACCTTTCTTTGTATGTCATGCATGACAATTGGTACAATTCTTCTTATGCCCAGCAGCACGACAGAAAAAACAAGCACTTTCAAGTTGCTTATTTAGATGTTTCTTCTGTGGTGCTATAACTATAGCTTTCTTATCATTCTTTCTCTTATTGTTTTTCTTTTTGTCCTTAGAAGTTATAGCCAAATGAGTACTTTCTATCTTGTCTTACTTTAACCTTTCTTCCTCTTACACACAGTGTGAGATGAGCTTGTCAAGAGACTAGATCTTTTTTTAGCAGTTATAGCTTACCTTAAATTGACTAAACTGTGTGAAAAGAGAAATCAAAACCAGGTGGACTAGTAAGTCCTTAGACAACTCTAACTTGAGTGCCTTTAGTTTTGAGACAAGATAAGACATTTCCATAATGTACTCCATTATGTTCCCATTGAGATGAGGTTTTCCAAGAGTGTATTAGTTTTAGCCTTTTCATTCTTAGCAAACTGCTTCTCAATTTCCTGACAGAATTCTTTGGCCATTGTCACCTTTTCAAACATAGTACCCTTGAATATTTTTGAAATGGCATGCTTCATTATCATTAGACTCATGCGATTTGAGTGGTCCTACCTTTCAATCTCCCTCTTATCATCAAAGATACTCTTATCAGTAAGGTTAACGGGTTGCTTAACCCTTAGTGTAGGGTCTAAGTCCATGACTCCAAGAACAATCATAACATTCTCTTACCATGACTTAAAATTTGTGTCATTTTACATAAGAATTAAATTGTGCTAACAGAAATATTGGTAACAGAATTCACAACTAAAGATTGAACAAATAAACAAAACAAATCAAGCTCACATAAATTTCACATCATAGTTTATTAAATTCAAAATTGGTATACATAACCCATCACAAGAGGCCTAGAACAAACACTAACATTTAGTCTTTTGACAAAAATATTAACTTGTAAGCGTTATAGTAAGCAATTATTGACAAGTCAAACTATGTCAAACAATAAGTCTTTCTTTCAATTGACTTACTATTCATATTAAAATAACCTAATAATTGTCACATATTTACTACCACAATCATGTTCAAATTTAAACCAAACGATGACCTTCCGTTGGAATGGTAATTAGTTGAATAGAACTCAAACATCCAATCATCTAGATATTCATATTAATTAATCTACACAAGAATGGTCGCTTTGGTGGCATTTACTTCAATCAATTAATCTAAACATTGGACTTCCTTAAAATATATCAAAATTGAATTTAATTTTTTTTTGAATAACTTTACTTTATTCCTAAAATTTGCAATTAAAAAAAGTACCCTACTACACTACGGAAGCTATGAACTAGCTTTAACACCATGAAAGAAAATTGCTTGTTATTTATGGCAAAACATAACTGAATTATCATTATAAATTGAAAAAGAATTGGTGGACTCAAAGCCATTGTCTATATATTGCCACCAAACATTATGGCAATAAGCAAAATTGATCTGAATCCAAAAGAAATAGAAAGGAACAACCAACTAAATATATATACATGTATTGCCACAAAAACAAGTCTTCTTGGTGCTTGTCGTAAACAAGTTCAAAACAGAAAAGCAAAACAAAAGCCATTTCAAATCTAATTTTTCTTGTTCGAGATTTTGATAAAAAAAATTTCCATAATTCTATATCTCATTCCAAATCTTAAAAGAAAATTTTCTTAATAATTGAACATAAAAAGGCTCTAATACCACTTGTTAGAAAATTTTTATTTTTTAAATCAAATCAATCAATCATAAAACCCAAGAACATTCATGTTGAATCATCAAGACTAAACTAAAAGTAAAAATGGAAGCATACTTAGATCCATTGAATATTCTAGAGCAAGAATTTCTATGGCTTGTTATTTTCCAAATCAGTAAGCAATTCCACTTTACCCTCTCTATTAATGGGGACTTAAAGGAAGCGTAAATTGAAAAGAAATAAACCTATCATGTATTATTTGGGGATTGTAGCCTGTTTATATAGACTAACTATATTAGTTTTGTGTATCTTTTATTTAATCCCATCATAAAAGTAAGAATTACATTTTGGCCTCTACATATTAAAATTGTCCACACTTTACAAGATGTCTAAAGCCCAAACCTAAACCTTATTAAATCACTTTCAATTGGGCCGAACATTATGATAGCAAATAAATTGCACAATTTATTCACATACTAGTTTATAAAGCATCCACCAAATTTGAGTCATGAAAATTATTTATGAAAATTATACTAACAATTAATTGGTGACTAAGTAGTACTTTATATCATTATAATAGCAATATCGATAAGAAAAAGTAGTAAATATGATATGCAACTAGATATATGCAAAAATGCTAGAAACAGATTTAACATGGGCTTTTGTTTAATGTAAAAGTTTAAGGGTATAAATGCAAAAATGTTGAAAGGTTAGTGGCCTTCTTGTAAGTTTATGCCTATAAGCTATAAGAAATTCTAAAGTACAAGATTACTTGTACTAATCCAAGGAGGGACTATAGTGATTCAAGTCTAGAATCAGCCAATAGAACATCTATATACATCCAAAGGATAAGCTCTAGATGCTAATATTTTGGAACTTGAGCCTATATATTCATATAAGACTTCCTACATTTCCCCTATATGGGATATGGGGTGTTACAGACTTCCCTCTCTTATACACCCAACTTGTTGGGGTCATTTAGATTACTTGGACCCCTGGACTAGTAACCATTCTAATTGGATTACTTAATCCTTAGCCAAGTAACTTCTCTTTAATCCAAGATTAGTCTGGTAGATGATCCATGTGCACACCTAGTATGCTAGATTATTGTAGTCCCGAGTTAGCTCTGATACCATTTGTATTGATTCAAGTCCAAAACCAGTCAATGGAACACTTGCCCATACAACATGAGTTATGCTTTGGAAAATGATAATCACTAAGTGTTGATACTTTGGAACTTGAGCCTATATATCTACATAAGACTTCCCACTTTTCTCTTATGCGGGATATGAGGTGTTAAGGTGACACCCCTAATGCTATGAAAACTTAGCTGTGTATGCTGCATGTTAACATCTTAAATGAGGTAAAGAGTTTTTAAATATGGTTAAGGGTATGAGCATAAGAATGTTAAGGCCATTATATCTTGAGTGTAAGGTTTTATTAAGATTTTTTGTGGGAATACGTAAGTGTGATAATAGGATTAAATGTTCATCATAGGGTATAAATGCATGCAAGTTGTTAAAAAATGTTAATGATGATATATTAGGGGAAGGGATTGTCAATTTATGTTATCAAATCACAAATGTTGTTTTGGTGATTAAAAGTGATAGAATAGCAATTGTAAAGTTTCTAAATGTAAACACCACATGTGTTCATGTTTAAATAGTTATAGAGTTCTTTAGTAAGCAAAACTCATTTTTGGTGGCCTAATATAGTAATGTTAAGGTTCTATTAATGTTGGGTGTATTAATGGTAAAAAATGAGAAAAATGTATTGAAAATGAACAATTTGAATGGAAAAGTAATGTAGATAAAATTGGTAACCCTATTAAGGAATGGTTAGATAAAAGATTTAAAGGGATTTTAACTTGATAGCATTGATACAATTGACAAATTTTATTTGAAGTATTCGGAGTTAACGGAATTTGAGATTAGAAGATATGGTAAGAAGATTTATGTTAATGGAGTTACCTTTTGATGCAAATGGTTGTGTTGCAAGAATGGCTGTTAAGACAAACACAATGTTGAGAAGAAAGGAAGGAAAAGAAAACCACAAAGAGAGACTAGATGTGGATGTAAGGCTTCTTTTAGAGTTAACTTTGAAGACACGTTAAAGTAGTATGTGGTGATTAATTTTCAAGAGTAAAATCATACAATTTTTGCAAAACAAGTAGTCCATCTCTCATATTCTTATAGACATATAACCGAGATAGATAAAGAATAAGTGCAAAAAATGAAAAGAGTTAAGATGAAAACCAGTCAAATCAAGGACTATATGGTGACTCAATGTAATGGTCCTCAGTTTATTTGGTGCATGTCAAAAAACCTTTACAACTTTATCGATAATGATGCATAAACAACAATTGTACATATGTGAAGTAAGGTAAAATTCAATTCAGAGTTTTTTTTGTCTTTATACATTTAAAATGGAAAAGAGATTGCACCACATATTTTGGGCAAATGGTGACATGAGAAGGGAGTATGCTTTCATGGGCGATGTTATTGTATTTGATTCGAAGTACAGTGGCAATAAGTATACAATGCTTGGAGTGGACCATCACTTTAAGACCACAATTTTTGGAGCAACATTTCTTTCAGGTGAATCAAAGAAAGCATACAAGTAGTTGTTAAAGAGATTCCTTCTTCCCATAGCGGGTAGGACGTCGATATCTATTGTTAATAATAGTTGCCTATCGATAAAGGCTACTGTAGCAGAAATATTTCCAGAAGTAAAGCATAGATTATGTAGTTGGCATGTAGAGTGTAATTGTAAAAGTAATACGAGTGACAATAGATTTGTTAGGAAATTTGTTCAGTTTATGAATAGTATTGAAGACCCGCAAGAGTTTGAGGTCGAGTGAGAGAGAGTAATGACAAAATTTGGATTGTGAGGTGAACGAATGGTGTCAGGAAATAAACAGGAAAAGGTAGATATGAGCAACGACATATTTGGGACACTAGTATTTTCACTAATATGACTATTTCTTTAAGGCTAAAAGGGATGCGTAAGGTGTAGAAGCATTTTCTTAGGCATAAAGTGACATTTAAATAAGTTTGTATGGCTAGTTGATATTGCACTTAATAAGTTCAAAGAATAGAGAGCCAAAGATGATTAAGAGTGTGGAGATAGTACACCATAGATGTCCACCAAATTGCATGGTATTAAGTGTCATGCTATTGCTGTATACACAGGGAAAGTATTCAATGATGTGCAGGATGATATCAAAGGAAAGATAAGCTTCTTCATGGCTTCATGTAACAAACATATTGATAAAAAAAACTATTTATTGAATAAGGTAGGCAAACCTACATTGACTTAGAAAGTGAATTTATCCTTTGTAGATGGTATGCTTGGTTGAAGTTGTAAATTGCTCACCTGTAAAGGTATGTTACATGGTACTTGAACAGATTTTTATTTTTATCTTGTTCATAACAATTAGTTCAATTTATATGTTTATGTAATTATATACTTTTATGTAATATTTGGTGTTGGGATTCCATGTTGGCATATGTTCTAAGTCATGAAAAAAAAAGAAATGTAAGAGATTCTAGCTAGTTTGATATTACAAAACATGAATTATGAAATTCAAGGATATTGCCTGCCACCTACCAAGAAATGTTGGTAACTCAAAGGAGGCAATTTATACGGCAAGACATCATGAATTTCTAGCCTTAAATTTGTCTTTAATCACTTAATTTTGATGAATGATCAAGTGTTTGAAGACATGTGGAAACAGGTGTGTTTTTTTTGCATAATGTCAAAGCATTTATGTTAGCTGATAAAAAATAAGGAGAAGATGATGTGAAAGAAAAGGGAACAAAAATAAGCATAAAGAATGTGGTGAAGGATATGATAGTTGCCAGGTTGAAGTGTAAGCCAACATCGTCAAAGACATAGAATGATAATGAAGAAAAAAGGGTTGCCATTTGCTCTAAATGTAAAGAAGTTGTTCATGATAGGTGAACTTTTATAAGACCTAGCCTTGGAGAGGGAAATAAAAAAATTGTTGATGATGATATGCATAGAACTAGTGATGGACAAGCAAATGATGGTGAGCTGAGAGAAAGGAATGAAGGTGATACGATCAAAGAAGGCACTACCAAGGATGGAAAGGATCCATTGAAGGTTTCTAGTGGGCCAATGACAAGGAAAAAGGCTAAGGAGCTCACTAGTGCACTTCAAGCTCGGATGTTGACAGATTGGTGATGTTCTGGTAGAAAAATCATATGTTGAGCTAAACAGATCAGAATTGAGTAATTCTTGATTCATTGGAAAGATCACATCTGGAGCTACAAGTCATATGAAGACCATCAAACCCATTTTTCACGTTAAGGAGGTCCAATTTAGCTTCAAAGTCGCGATTTACGAGTTATCGCTGGTTCAGAAGCAGTTGCAGTATTCTGGGAATATCTTTCGATTTAGAAGTCCATTTTGTGTGATTCAAGTGTGGTTTCGAAGCTAAGAAAGAGATCTACAACTTTCATGCTTTGCATTTTGAGAAATCATTGCTGCATCAAGTTCGAATTTCAGCTTGAAGTTGAAGACACAAGCAGGAACCACCCGAGAAGACTATTTTGGGGTTTTCATGGCCAATCTTGTATTTATATTTTATTTTCGTTCAAATCCTATTTAAATACATTATTTAGGAAGTTATTTAGGCTATGGAATAGTTTTAAATCGTTTTGGGCAAGTGGAATACGCTGCATTTATTAAACTTGTTCAAACTAGGAATTAGAGTCCTAATTTGACTAGGATTTCCTATGTCTTTGTATCTAGGATTCCTAAGGGATTTAGGCTGCGAATTTTGCCTAGCTTTTAACCCTAGTTTAGGCCTATATAAAGGCACATATTCTGGATGTAAACATACAGATTATTGCCGAAATAATATTGCTCTTTGGAGAGGTTTTCTCTTTGGTTCTTGGCGGACTGCCTTGGTGCACAAGTATGCTTGTGTTCTTGGAGTTCTATACTTCTCGTTTCTAGTCACAGGTTGATTAGGGGTGGGGGTCTTCAAACCCAGTCTCTTTGATGTCTTGTGGAGCTTGAAAAACATCTTGGGCGAGTTTCATGGTCGTTATACCATCGGGGTTCGCATCAGTTGGTATCAGAGCCACAAGTTCCATTGAAGGACATATCTTGTGTTCTTGTCTCCCTTTGTTTTTCTTTCAATTCTGTCCAGTAATTTTCGTGTCTTAATTCTCTGTTTTAATCTGTTTTCTTCTTGTTTCAGGTCTGTTCTTTTTATTCCATCCTTGTTTAAGTCTGAAAATCACAAAAACAACAAAAAGAAGTCAATCCATGTCACCTTGTGTTCTCGGTTTTTACTTGTTTGTTCTTGTTTAATTCTCGTCTTTCTGTTTTGTTTCCAGCCCTATTAATCTCTTCTGTTTTCATTGTTTCCAGCATCTTAGAGTCCAGCAAACACCAAAAAAAAGAGAAGGATCCAAATTGAGGAAGTTACGGTACAACCAACGTTGATTTCAAATTGGTTTTACGCAACCAACGTTGATTTCAAATTGGTTTCGTATAACCAACGTTGATTTCCAGTTGTGCAAATTTCAATAGTTTCTTGTCTTGGCCGAAAAGAATTCTAACTTTTTGTCTTTGGCAGCAAGGAACTTGAAGGAGAAAGTTGTTTTAGTATCAAACAGCAAGCAAAAAAAAAAAAAAAAAAAAAGGAAGGAAAAGAAAAGAAAAAGAAAAGAACAAAAGAAAGAGCTTGCAAAGGAAAAGGAGTTTTCTCAAAATTGTTGGAAGTTTTTGCGCCCGAAAACCTATCCCATTGTTTTAAGCCAAAAAGCTTTCTTTGTGGTTCTTGTGATCATCAATTGCAAGGGCTTCCTAGAGTCTTTTAAAGCTTGTTTAGCCCACCTCTTTTGGAGTCAAAATAGTTCTTCAAAAATTCAAGTTTTCTTGTGTGCTTTGAGGATAGTTTTCTTAGAACTTTGGAGAACTCTTTGAATAAGCAATATCTCACTAACAAATTGAGTGTTTTGAGTGTTCATATTTTGAGTGAAACACGTGAGGTGAGTGTTTGTGAGGATCTTTGTTATTTTCAGGAGTATGGAGGGCCAAGAGGATAGGAGGATGGAAGTGAGGAACAATGATGAGCCAACCATGAGAGAGCTTCAAGAAACTCTCAATAGACTTGTTGGGAGGATTGAGGACATTGATTTGAGGTTGCCAAGGAGACCAAATCCCATCTTGCAACCAAGGAGAGGTCCAAGGAGAGAAGAACCCGAGGAGGAAGAAGGACATTGGCATGACCATGGGCTTCCAAGGAGGGGGGAGCCAAGAGAGGATAACAACCTAAATTCCATCAAGCCTACCATTCCACCTTTCCAAGGAAGGAGTGATCCCGATGCATATTGGGAGTGGGAACAAAAGATTGAGATGGTGTTTGATTGCCATCGTTACTCCGAGAAAGAGAAGGTTAAATTGGCTACCATAAAGTTCACTAATTACGCTCTTGTATGGTGGAATCAGGATGTTACTTCTAGGAGAAGGAATGAGGAGAAGCCCATACATACATGGAGAGCCCTTAAAGCCTTAATGAGGAGGAGATTTGTGCCTAGCTCCTACTATAGAGATCAACGCTTAAAGCTTCAAAAGCTAGTGCAAGGCCAAAGAAGTGTGGAGGACTACCATAAAGACTTGGAGAGGACCTTGACCCGAGCCAACATCATGGAGGATGAGGAGACCACCATTGCTAGATTCATTAATGGTCTCAATCTTGAGATTGCCAACGAAGTGGAGATGGTGCCATATGTCAACATGGAGGATTTGCTTCATCATGCCATTAAGGCCGAGAGGAGCATCAAGAGAGCAAAGGCATCCAAGATGTGTCAAGGAGGAATTTCCACATGGAGAGGAGCATGGAGTAAGGATGTGAGAGAAGTGCCCAAGCCAAACATGGAGGCCACAAAAGGAGACTTGTCTCGGCCGCAACAAGAAAAGTCAATCATGCTTGTTCCACTTTCACCACAACAAGTTTTGGAGGATCAAAGAAAACTTCAAAGTGAGGTTGAGAGAAAAGTAAAAGAGGGGAAAGTTGAGGGCAAGAGTGATGAGGGGAAAGTTGAGAGAACAACCGAGAGATTAATTGAGAAGAGTGAACATGAGGGGAAGAAGAGTGGAGAGTTCCCGAGAGAAGAAATTGAGTGCGAAGTTGAGAGAAGACAAGAGTGTAATGAACCCAAGCCGAGTGAAGAAAGAAAGACCTACAGAGAAGCCATAATTTCATCTAACATAACAAAGTCTTCTAGTGTTGTGTTGTATTCTTTTCAGGACTTAAGTGGATATGAACTTCAAGAATCAAGTGAGTTGCTGCCCATCCAAGAAGTTGGTGTTCCAAAAATTCTAAGCCATGTCCCATGCATCAAACCAATGAAGGAGGTTGAAAAGGAACAATTTGAGGTGAGTCCAAGTGATTTCGTATGCAAAAGTTTGCCTAACATTGTTTCTTTTCCTATGTTTCAAGGGGATGAAATTAATGCAACTCCAATCGAAGTCATTGAGTGCAAAGGTGAAAATTTTGTGGTTTCTACACCAAAGGAAGATACTTGGAGACTAAGTCCAACAATTGTAATGTATTTCTTCCTTACACCTAGATATGATGTGGTTTTGCATGAAAATCTCAAACAATGTGTGTTTGCTAGTAATGTTATTTTGAAGAATGGTTTTCATGAAACTAGATTAAGAGAAGGAAGTAAGCATGAAACTTTGACAAAATATGATTTTAAAGCTTCTAATTTTTTGGTTTTGTCAAATGATCTTTTGAATTTCATGAGTTTATCTGGGGAAAAATCTGTTTTGGTGTCTTTTGTTTTTGAATTTGTTTGTTTTGCATCCATCTCACATTATTTTGTTTTGCCTCAAGGTAAATCTACTTCTTTGGAATTTTTCATGCATAAATTTGTTCTTACACATGCATTACATACTTCTTTGATTGCCATTTATATTCAGCCCATTTTTCTGTGTCAATCTTTAATTTCCAGCAAGTATCTTTTTGTCATGACACATGCATTACACAAACTTTTGAGTCTTGATCATTTTGCTTTATGTCCGAACTTGAAAGTTTTTATTTTGAGTGAAAATTCTGGTTTTAAATTCAGCATTTTAAGGAGGTATGTTGAGTCCTTTGTTTTATGTCACATCCCATTCACAAATTTCATCCATTGTTGTGCATATACATGCAAAAATAAGTTTGCTACTGAATTGGTTTCACTTAATCCTATCTACTCCAATATTGTTTCATTTAAAATGCTTAGGATTTTTGTGAAATTCGTGCATCCTTGTTTTGTTATTAGTTTAGGCGATATTGTGTTCAATTCTTGTTTGCTTGAATGGCCTATGCAAAGTATTGTCTTGACATGCATAACTTGTGCTTTTCATAACCATAACACTTGTGTGAGTTTAGGTCCATTTGTTTTGAGTGCATACAGCATCCCTAAGTTAAATTATTCCTACACATTTACTTGTTGTGAGAATAATGTTTTTGAGATGGCAAAGGCAATGAAAGTGATGCCTAGAGTGAAGATGAAAATTGTGCAAACATTCAGATTTTTTGTGCTAATTGTTTCAAGCTTTGTCTTTGATCCAGGAGGTATCATTGCATTTGGATATTGGTTCAGGTTTTGCTCAAGATTAAAGCTCCATACACAAGCATTCCATGTTATTGGTGCTTATGTGAAAGGTAAGTGCTTATGTGCTGATCATTTCATTGTTACTGATTCAATTCCCTTTTCTAATGCAGGTTTTGATTCGAGGACGAATCCTTCTAAGGAGGGGGGAGCTGATACGATCAAAGAAGGCACTACCAAGGATGGAAAGGATCCATTGAAGGTTTCTAGTGGGCCAATGACAAGGAAAAAGGCTAAGGAGCTCACTAGTGCACTTCAAGCTCGGATGTTGACAGATTGGTGATGTTCTGGTAGAAAAATCATATGTTGAGCTAAACAGATCAGAATTGAGTAATTCTTGATTCATTGGAAAGATCACATCTGGAGCTACAAGTCATATGAAGACCATCAAACCCATTTTTCACGTTAAGGAGGTCCAATTTAGCTTCAAAGTCGCGATTTACGAGTTATCGCTGGTTCAGAAGCAGTTGCAGTATTCTGGGAATATCTTTCGATTTAGAAGTCCATTTTGTGTGATTCAAGTGTGGTTTCGAAGCTAAGAAAGAGATCTACAACTTTCATGCTTTGCATTTTGAGAAATCATTGCTGCATCAAGTTCGAATTTCAGCTTGAAGTTGAAGACACAAGCAGGAACCACCCGAGAAGACTATTTTGGGGTTTTCATGGCCAATCTTGTATTTATATTTTATTTTCGTTCAAATCCTATTTAAATACATTATTTAGGAAGTTATTTAGGCTATGGAATAGTTTTAAATCGTTTTGGGCAAGTGGAATACGCTGCATTTATTAAACTTGTTCAAACTAGGAATTAGAGTCCTAATTTGACTAGGATTTCCTATGTCTTTGTATCTAGGATTCCTAAGGGATTTAGGCTGCGAATTTTGCCTAGCTTTTAACCCTAGTTTAGGCCTATATAAAGGCACATATTCTGGATGTAAACATACAGATTATTGCCGAAATAATATTGCTCTTTGGAGAGGTTTTCTCTTTGGTTCTTGGCGGACTGCCTTGGTGCACAAGTATGCTTGTGTTCTTGGAGTTCTATACTTCTCGTTTCTAGTCACAGGTTGATTAGGGGTGGGGGTCTTCAAACCCAGTCTCTTTGATGTCTTGTGGAGCTTGAAAAACATCTTGGGCGAGTTTCATGGTCGTTATACCATCGGGGTTCGCATCAGAAGGAGTATAATATAATAGCAACTTAAGTCTTTCGCAACCACATAGCTTAAATTTTGCATCATACCAGGAGCTTTTAATGGCATTAGACTTGATGCATAGTCAATCATGTTCAATAGGTGTAGAGAGTTGTACTATGATGGATAGTCAAGGGGGTTAATTATGGGGTTAGTATCGTGGGTAAATTAAGTTTGTCTTTATGCTAGTACTATTTTGAAATTTACATATAGATTCTATTGAAATTTGGAAAATTGATAAACGAACCAAATTGTAAAGTTGTAAAAAGTTTCATCTAAGTTTATGATTTAAGAAGGTACAAAACATTTTCAAAGACATGAACAACGATATAAATAGGTAGTATGGCATTTCCAGTTTCAAATATGACATTTCTTTTTATTAAAATGATAGTTTCATGGGGTTCCTATGATTTTATACCAGATGTGCTAAATGTACAAAGTGATTAAATATGTTACTTGGATGAATAAGATCAGTATTTATGAATATAAAATTAAATGAAGATACTCTATATCATTACTTTTTAAATTAAAGGAAACACTATGATGTCTCATGACTTAAGACACGAATTTGATGACATAAGTCAAACTAACCTAATAGTTAAACAAGTCATTTATACCAGGAAAAATAATAAGTCCAAGTCATAACAATTATGTCCAAACAAAAGTGAGATAACTACTTAAGTCTTAAGGGCAATGGGAATACTGGTGGATGCATCATTGTCAACGACTCTCGTATGCGATGGGTCGTTACTCAAATCTCTTTTCGTCCAAATTTTGTTGAGTTCCTCTTCAATTAAGGCTTTGTTTTGACCAATATACTCATCATAATACTCATTAGTTTTTTCATCTAAAATTGTAGGATCATTGTTTTTAGATGCATTAGAAATCTTCTCGTTTGATCTTTAGATTGAGTCTTCACTTTGACCAAGAGATTCATTATCCTCATATGTGGATTCATGCCCCCTGGTCTTTCCATTTCAATTCTCATGGTCATCAATTTCTATACCTAAATTTGTAGAATTTTTATTATCAAGTGCATCAAAGATCTCCTTGTTTAACACCTGTCCACTTATTTGATTAGCTGTACTTGGGTTGACTCAAGTTTCCTCTAGGCATCAGAGTAAGCTACAATAGATTAGAGTAAGATCAATTATAGAGTAGCAATACTTATGAAACTAATCCCAACTAGAAGCATCATCTCATGTTCAAGGCTTTTACGCTTGTAAGATACTTGGAACATTTGCTTGTAGGCAAGCTTCTTAAGTCCTTTGACCATGCAAATGAGCTTCTTAACCATTGATCGAGGGACTTGAATTGAGAAACAAAGTAGTAAATATTAGTTTTTAGATTGTAAATAATTTTTTAATTGATAAAAATATTTCAAATCTTACCAAAAAATAGTATGGGAATAACCAACTATGAATGAATTTTAATAAATTTTTTTTTCATATCAGACAACATCTTAGCAAAAAAGTCCATGACTGAATCAAGCAACTTGTTAGTTGGAAGCATCATTCCAAATTAACAACCATTTCATTGCAAAGCATATAACCATATGATTCAATATTAAATAAATGACACAAAATAACTTTTACCTAAACATTTTTTCATTTCAAATCAAACAAACTTCAAGAACACAAAGTTAACTGGTAATGACTCATCCATGATGTATTGTTCCAAAGTAAATGGGCCAACCCTAAAGAACGTTTTCCCTTCCTCCCTATCATAAAATTATGTAAACGGGCTTTACTGAAAGTTGTTGGGCATTCATCCCCATGCTTGCCTAGGAATAAATGAAAGTTTAGTTAGCTTCTCTTCATTCCTTGCATAAAATCATTAAACTCAAATTCAAACATTGCAATTATACTACTTACGTTATCTTAATTCACCCATTGCAATAATTATTTCATACTTCATTCAATGTGAAATGCACACTAATGGAATACTTCTCTTCTTCCCTTTGGCAATGAAATCTCTATGTCCTCTACCCTAACAAAATCTAAATCTACAAACTTATGCATCAGACTTAATGCACCAACCTAGACTTTGGCATTTGGTGACTGAGTTTGGATAGTAGCAGTACCCAAAGGACAATGGAATCAGACATTTTTCATGGGATTTTTGCCTTCTAATTTCATTACAACATCGTCAACTAAGGCATTCTCTATATTTTCATATAATGAGTTATTTTGATTTTGATCTTTGATTGAGTTCAAGTTTACATGTTCTTTAAATTTATGTCCTACAATATCATAATGTTGACCATTCTCTTTAAAAACAATTCTTGATGGCTCTTGATATGATCACATATTTCAGTCCTTAACTTACTTCATTAACAAATCAATCTTTGAAAGCACCTTCGTGAATAATAAGCTATATTTTTCCACATCTCATTTTATGTTTCATTCAATACTACCATAAGCTTTTTCATTACTTTAATATCAGCATTTTGTTCACCCATCTCTCGTATGAGCTTATTATATTGCTCCACAGATATTGGTGTCGCAAAATGGCTCAATTTTGTTATCTTTTCTGCCATGAACATCTATGACTCCTTTTGTCTTTTGTATTGTCTATTCATCATCATCATCATCATCCTTAACATAAACATTACCTTCATCAATGTCCTATTACATCGACTAATTAGTCAAACATATCAGTCCAATGCAACATTACACTACCATAAAATGTTACTACTAATTCACAAACAATGGTAATCACACACCTTTTCATTCTTTTTTAGTGATAACCTTCTCAAGCATTCATGTACTTTCTTTTCAATGAAGTACTCCAAGGGAGGAACATATGACTTATATAGTAGTCTATAACTACTTTCTCATAACTTACAAGAATAACACATATCCTCCTTTTTTTTTTTTTTACATATTTTCCTTGTACTTCTTTATTGCCTTAACAAACATAGATAGAGCAAATGTGCCCTTTTTTTTAAGAAATATTTTCAATGTTAACCATAGTCTTTAATAACTCTTTCATCAAATATTGACGACTAGGGCAGCAAATCACATAATTCACAATTTGCAATATTCTTATTAACAACATGATGATCAATCACAAACCTATAACCCACCAACCTTCCAATAATGACCAACCAATTATTTAAGTCTATTAAACTATCTATGTCAATATTTTCCTCTCATGCACATATCCCCATCACCTCTATAAAATTAATGGACAAAATCGAGTAGACATTACCATTGATATCTAGACAACATCTACTCATGTCAAATTGGTCTATTATCCAAAACACCAAGTCAGCCCTCATCTTATCTACACTCATATCAAGCAACATTCCAAACCTCTTTTTCTTGGCAACTTCATTTATTTCTTTTCTAAAATATTTCATTATCCTGAAAAATGTTTGTGGCTTACACTTTATAGCTAAGCACTTTAATTTTTGGACTAGTATTTTCATCAAAATACTTCATCTGCTTTAATTTTGGCATATTTTTCCATCGCTACCTAATTTCTCCATTAACTTGCATTGATTCAAAATGCATAAACTATCGACTACACCATAAAAAAACCATAAAAGAAGATATAACAAACACTTAACTTACCACTTTCATATCAAACACTTCTTTCTTCAACTCTATCTTTATCCATTCCACCTCTACTGAGCCATATCATAGTTCTTTTATCGTCAATTAATGCATAACGTAATATAGTAAAAAGGAAAAACAAAGAAAAGGTTATATATATATACTAATAAAAATTTATTCCAATATCGTCTCATATTCATATCATTTGCTTCATTTTCCCCCTTCATCTCTACACAATCAACAAATTTAGAAATCTACTTATGTAGAACTGTTTACTTGTAAGTCACTTCCATAATGTCGTTGTTCTTCATTTCTGGAAAACACATGATATCACCAAAAACAAAAAAGTAAAAACATAATATCAATATGAACAAAATGCCATATCACATCAAGAGATCAATATTCTACAATAGCAATTTTCCCCTTCTCCTTTCAATAGCAATTTTAGTTGCTTTTCTACTTATTTTCCTATTTTACCTTGTAACCAGGTCACCTTTTTTTTAACCCAATGGCCAAAGTTAACATTCTAAGATCAAATGGCTATCATTGCTTTTCTACCCCATGGGGAAGAAACTATGACTATGGTTCTCCACAATAGAAGAACTCTTAAATAAGAGATATTTTTATAATTGACTAAATATACAAGTGTTGCACACAAAGCCAAATGTGAGCTACTTTTACATGGCCATTGTCAACTAAATCATCATCTAAACAAACTACGGCAACATAATGCCTTGCAACTTTACAAACCACAACAAATAATAGAAACCCACTCCATCCATAATTTTTCAATCAACATGATCATAATAATAAGTTCAAGCTCACTATTTATCTTATTGTTATCCATTCCTACACCAAGAAAACCAAAATTAGGACAGGAAGACAAGAGTTGGACTAAGAAAAAGGCAAACATTCAGGAGGCAAAAAATAACTAATACAAAATAAGAATAAACAAACAGGTAAAACTATAGGGCACCAAAAACCAAATAAGAAAATGTAACAAAAAAACAAGCTAACCATGTTAAATGATAACAAAAAAAAATAAAGAACTTAGACATGATCATTCACCCACATTATTTTTTAATTTTAGGGAATAAAAATAAAGTTGGAATTTTTATGCAAATCCATATACTATTTAAGAAAATGCACACATTAAACTTGTGATGCGAAGTCCACTCCCTCTTTTCATATTAACTCAAAATTTCATGCAAATCCGAGCTGAAATCAAAAGATTATTTGGTTCAGTGGGTGTGTGCATTGTGGTTGTGGTTATGCAGAGAAAGAAGAAGAAAAAGGCAGCCGATAACCCACTAATGAAAAAAAGCTGAGCATAGACCTTAACAACAAAATTGGGAACAACAAGACAAAAAAATGAAGAATTGAGGGATAAAACTAACAAGTGATGCCGATGATACTGAGTCACCAATTAGGTAACTATAGCTTGTGGATCTCAAGCTTCTCAATTGTGCCAAAGCTAAAAAATAACTTACACCCAAGAAAAAGAAGCATGACAAATATGGTATCCTGAAGAAAGAAAAATAGAAGAAAGAAGGAAGAAATGAAAGAAAAGAAAGAGGAGAAAGAAGAAAATGATAAACGGTGGAGGGAGCAAGAGAATCAAACATGAGAGCAACAGATTAGGTTTTGTTAGGTATATATAAAAAAAATTTAGGGGCTAATTGCACACTAGCCCTTTAACTTAATATTTTTCTTGCCGATAGTACCCATTTTCCTTATTTCTTTCAAATGAGTATAATAACTTTATAGTCATGTAAAGTGATTGTGGTCTAGCTGGGTTTTAATTTTATGGATTTTTGCATTATGGGCCATTTTTATCACATGTAATAGTCGGGTTCGCCCAAAATTTTGATTCTTGGTCAACTCATTAACGTATTTTTTGGTTCTTTTAATGGCCCACATGCCTTTTATTTATTTATTTTTTGTGGTAGTCCATATGCTCCTAAACATATTTTTTGTTATTTGGCCCAATAATTTAATTTATAAGTAAATGATTACTAAAGAATACTTTAACAAAAAAACTTTATAAGTAATTTTTTTGACAATTTTTTCTCATTATTTGGTGCATAATACAAGGCCTAAACAATGTTTCTAAGTTATGAGTAAATTACTAATATTGTTATATTTCATATCATTTAACAAAACACTTAAATATATTTTGGTTTACGATCGTAGTCGTTCAATGTTTTTAAATAATTTAATTAATATTTTGAAGTACATTAATTTTTTTATTTATAAACATTAGAAGTTTGAATATTTTACACATATTTTATGTTTTATACAAAAAAAGAGGTTTCATGTTTTTTACTCTTAACCATTTTTTTAAAGTATTACAGATGATGAAAAAATTTAGGCTCTCCTTTATTCACATCCTTCTGATTGTAACAAAAACCTTGAGCTTCTTAAATCCTATATACCACACAAAAAGGAAAAGAGATGGGTCATATCATTAGTCTATTACAATCAAAACTACTGATGGGACTTTACTGTTTAATGGGGTAGCTGCACATGAGGTAATAAAGAATGCAAATGAGAGTATTGCAATGAAGGCAGAGAAGTGGTTACAACACAAATATATGCTCGAGATTATAGATGCTAACTATATGGATATGGATGGGCAATTCAAACAAATCAAGTAGATGTTGAAAAAAGATCTTAAGGTTGTTGTTGATATAGATCGGCTAGAAAGAGAAAACATGCTCTTTAAAAGGAAGATTCGAAGGCTTAAGAAGATGATAGCTAAGCTTTGTGATATAAACGAAGATTTGAGAAGTACTAAATAAACTATTATTTAGATTTACCAAGAACAAATTTAGTTTACATAGTTATTTAGGTGAATAACATTTTATTTACTCCCTCTGTCTAAAAAAGTTTACCCCTTAACTATTCACAGTAATTAATTTATAATTTTTTTATTTTAAAATTTATTATAGAAATATAAAATTTTTATATGAAAATGATACCTTAAAGACTCTAGTTTATATATCATTTTTAAAATTTTTTTATAATACAAATTAATATAAATATATTTAAGTTAAACTTTAGTCAAAAAAGGTCAAAGGGTCATCCTTTATAAAACAGCAGAGTATTTATTTAACAAATACATACAATTAGAACACCATTTTTTTTATATACATTAGATTATTCATTCCCAACTTTAATATGAGGTAATTGGATTAGTATTTTTACATTATTAATAAATAGGCCAACATTTTTATATTATTATGTATAATTTTTACAACTTATTACACACATATTTACATAAGTACAATGAAAAAATAATTGTTGCACATAATGAATCATTTTGTGCTAAGAAAATAATTGATACATTATTAAATATCAGTTAAATTATCATTCTACTAATACTTTTTAAATACAAGTCATACAAATTCCAATATGGGCCTAATTCATTTTGTTACTCTCTTTGCATTATTTAAAAATAGGTCAATAATTAGTTTAGCATTATGGCGTGACTTCCATTTCTATATTATCATGTATTAGTTTTGATAAGTTTTCATTTGCAAAGTAATTTATTTAAAAATTTTGAAATATCTATTACATTAGTGTGACTTATAAAAAATTATCGATTTATATCTAAATTTTTTCCTTTGCAAAATTTTAGATGTCTGCTATACAATATAAGTCAGAAGAAAGTCATATGTTTGATCAAAATGACAAAACCTTATTACAAGTTATTCTTATTAAAAATTCAAGCTGTATGGATGCAGTGGCATACAGGAATGGCTTCAGCATCTAAGATCCAATGTTATTAACTCCAATCACAACTTGGAAAAAAATTAAGGGTAAAAAGTTCCTGATAATTTCCATTTACTAAAGTTCTTAGGCAATTAATTAGAAACTTGTTTTGAATTAGATATTTATGGTAGTTTAAAAACAAGAAAATTCAAGTTATTAGACATGAATTTAAGGTATGCAAATTATGATTCTTTATTATTATTGGCAATAATTTGATGACATTATTTCAATAGTCGACTACCTTCTAATTTAGGGTATTCATTATGAACCAACACTCCTTTTTTAACTCTTTTATGCATGCAAAATAGTATGATTTGATGGATAGACTGACAATTATTGTGATAATTCAATCAAATGAGCACACATTTAAATTTAGTTAAATTAAGAATACTCAAAATATGATATTCAAATAAAACATATTTGAAAGTATTGCCAATCAATGAAATCAATATTTTATTTGATATTATATTTATATGTTAGTGTATCATATTTTTATGATGTGTTACAAAATTATCTAAGTGTTGAAGTTACCATTAATGAAATTACTTAAGTTAAATTTGCATATATATGTGTATCTAAATAAGATTCTTTCAGTTAGTGTGCTTTCATTTATTTTATGAACGCACTTTATCAACTTATCGTTAGTATTATAATTGTGAAATTATAGAAATAATAGACTGTAGGGATAGACATGCACATCATAGTCGAGTTTTAGCTTCAAGAAAATAAAAGAGAAGTGGACATAGTGTTTTTTAGAACAGTGCTTGTACTCCCAGTGTTACTCTTACTA
Source organism: Aquilaria yunnanensis (assembly GCA_039654915.1). Classification (NCBI taxonomy): domain Eukaryota; kingdom Viridiplantae; phylum Streptophyta; class Magnoliopsida; order Malvales; family Thymelaeaceae; genus Aquilaria; species Aquilaria yunnanensis. Next base: position 40,992,374 of record CM077599.1, on the reverse strand, counting down.
CACATACCCATTGTGCACATAGTCGACTTAATGTATTTAAGTCTCCATTAGGTATTCCTGGTGGTAAGAACCAATTGCCAGGTGGGACTTTAAGTGATCTTATAGTTATGTCTAATATCAATTTTTCATCAAATTTGAAAAGCGTTAAGGATTCCGTTCCAATGAGAAGCCCTTTTTGAGACATAACAAACTTAAATTCTCCAACTATTAGTCATACTAATATTAAAGGAGGATTAGCAACAACAAGAGAATTTTCATTCATTACCAACATTCGTATTCACCAACCAACACTTCATAGGAACTTTGAATGTGAAGAATCTTCTAATACTGCATATTCTCATCTAAAGAGGTATAAGCTAATTATTTTTTAGCATGAACCATTTTCTTTCATCAACCTTGACAATAGTGGAATTATGGATGTAGGTACTATTGTCTATCTTAATTAAGCATCATATACTATGACCTAGTATTCTCATTAATGCAATCATATCTTTGTTTAGATATGTTCCTTTCCAATGGGACTTCTGGAGATAACACAGTGTACTGGGATGAACTGGTACATGTCACTTGAGTAATATGCTTTTCATAATTTCATGTCATATTCAATTTGACTGTATACAAAATTGTTAAACTTAGTAAAACATTTTGTTATCAATTTTAGGTTGGTACTTTGAAAAGGAAGATTATGCGCCACTAGATTGAATATGTCTTCACCAGCACTATCAGATGATTGTTTGGTATGGTATAAGAAGTGTTCGATCATAACGTCTAACAAATTTGATGTTCTTTATCTGTTGTCAGAATGGAAAAGTTGAATAGCCTCATGAACCACCTCATCCAAAATTGCTTTGCAGATTAATGCATTACAATCGTGACATGGAAGCAAGGCATTTCTACAAACATATTTGATAGTTTAATTTTCATTTCTCATTTACTTCAATTAGAGGTGAAATAAATGTGGAAATTAATAATGGAGGAGGCCCCCCTGTGTTCCAAGTCAAGGGTGAGAATCATCATAGGATTGGTAGTTTGGTGCCATTTGAGGATGATCAACCAAGGTTCACAGGATTGTACATCTATGATATAGAACATGAAACAAAAAATCACATTAGGAGTTTTAGGAGTAGGAATGCAAGTGTTATTGATGTAACCATTGTTGAAGCATTGACACGCATGTTTCATGAGCATAATCAACTTATGAAGGAGTTTAGGTGGGACTGAGACATGTTTCGAGAGTCTGGTGGCTGCCTAGTTTGATTAAGGTTGTTGATAGCTAGATTTGGAGATGGCCGGCATTACATTGTACAAGAATTGAGCAAGGCTACTGGCTTGACAGTTATACCTCAGGAGGAGAAGGGTTATAAAAAAGACATTGTTGTTTTTACTCATCGCATGGGCTTATTCATATTAATGTTCTACACCCAAAATTGATGTCATTACAATTCCCTATCTACCCATAAAGCATCATTAGCTGCTACCGTGCACAAAAATGTCATAATGAGATAATCTTATGCTTTTTTAACTACGACAACAACATTTTGTCTATTCATTGGTGTTTTGGGGTGGCTGCCTTTTTCAAGAATATGTGGTGTTTGCATGTTGTTGCATTCTTGAATGACACTTTAACTAGATTACAGCACACCAAGCTAAACTCCATTGTGAAGTGCCATATGGTGTGGAAGATGCAGTTAATAAGGGATATGTAGAAGCAACTCTAACTAGTAGACTTTGCATGTTACCTTTATCTTTCAATGGTGGCCCTTGCTATATGGCTCAATCATATCAAGATGCAATAACAATTTGTCATTGGATTGGTCACCCTAACTTATTTTTAACTATGACATGTAACCCAAACTGGAATGAGATAACTAAGTATTTGGAATTGATTCTAGAACATACTACATATGATAGACCTAACATTGTTGATTGCATTTTTTAAATGAAGTGTCACTCTTTGCTTAATGACATTACCAAGGGCTAGCATTTTGGCAGATGTTGTCAAGTATTCCAAAAGGCATATCCCACATGGCTTGGACAAGGAGAGCTTCTAGACTTTATAAGAAAGAAAGTAGTAATGGGCTCGCGCGCACAAGATGGGCCAAAATAGTGGAAAGAGCCCGATTTGCCCCCTTGCGCGCAAAGTATCACGAGGCCCGGTCCAAGTCAGTTTTTATATTTTCCTAAATTTACTTTTTTACCTTTACCCGGAAAACTTTTTTTCACGTGTTGGAAATCAAAACGGGCCCAACGTACAAAATCATAACTGATACTAATTTTGTAACTCCTAACATTACTACCCCAACGTTCAAATTCGGACCACTGCTACCTATAAATATCCACCCCCACTCCACTGTCAGATTACCCCGCTTTCGAGCTCTCTCTTCTTTCCCCCTCCTGCTCTGATCCTCGCTAGTTCTTGTGTTTCTGCTGATTCCTAGAGTATCCCGGGTGTGAGTGCACACTTCCTGGAAGACCCGTTGTATCCTGGGGGATTTTTGCAGACCTGTTCTCCTGCACGTTTTGGAGAGTCGCGAGCTATAATCCTTGAGGATAGTGTATACATGCCTCAGGTCGCTGGTGGTTCGTGATTGTTGCAACTCAATTATTCTAACAATCTGAAGGATTATATCATGAACCACAACAATGGTGCTCCAATCATCGATCCTTTGGACATTGTCTGGGAAGAGCCTATTGATATCGAGGCTACAGCTGCCAACTATGAGAAAGCTCTTGCAACTGCAATTGCGCAAATCGATCACGAGAAAGATCCCGACCTTGCTGTTGCTTGCGATAGGGCGTTCGCTGATGCTCGCTTCTACATGAAAGCTGCATCCAATGCTAGGATACCGGTTCTTCCAACCCCTCCATCGACATTAGCAAAGCCATTCCCTAACATTTCAAAGATAGAAGTGTTTAGTGGAGAAAACTACTAGAGATGGCAGGAATGCATTTACATACTGCTAGATGTGCATGGAGTTGCTTTCGCATTGAATGAGTCCAAACCGATTGACCCCAAGCTGCAGGAGTCTTGGACTTATGCTGATAAGGTATGCCGTCACACAATAATTTCAACTTTATCTAATGAGTTGTTCGATGTCTACATTAAATACAAGGAAGAAAAGGAAATATGGGAGTCCATGCTGCTCAAATACACAGCGGAGGATGCAGGCAAGCAAAAGTTCGTGATCGGGAAATTCTATCGATGGGAAATGGAAGATGAGAAGGATGTAAAAACACAAATCAATGAATACCACAAGCTTCTAGAGGACTTGAAAGAAGAAAAGATCACACTGCAAGAAGAGTTCATAGTTGGCTTGTTGATTGAAAATCTGCCACCATCATGGAGAGAATACAAGCAACAACTAAAGCACAAGCAGCTATCTTTGGTCGACCTAATCACTCACATCATCATCAAGGACACCAATAGGAAGGAGCAGCGCATAGCCAAAGGGAAGCAATTGACCTCCAATGCCAATCTTGTCAACTCCAAGAGGTACAATCCAAAATCGAAACCCAACAATAACTTCAAGCCAAGACCAATGCCAGCCAATAATAATGACAAAGAAGTGCTGCCTTGCTTCGTCTGTGGAATAAATGGGCACTTTGCTCGACAGTGCCGGAAAAGAAAGCACTTTGATAAACCTCCTAAGCCATGGGCAAATCTGGCTCATGGGGATGATGATGATGACATCATTGCTGTGGTAGTTTCACAAGCATACCTTGCTGCTAATTCAAAAGAGTGGGTGATAGATTTTGGTGCCACCAGGCATATTTGTGGCAACAGAAATGCATTTTCCTCCTATACTCCACTAGGAGAAGGCGTTGAAATAGTGTATCTTGGTGACTCCCGAGGTACACCAGTTCTGGGCAAGGGCAAGGTACTTCTGAAATTGACCTCTGGAAAGACACTGGCTCTAAGTGATGTATTGCATGTACCCACCATAAGAGCCAACTTGGTCTCCGTGTCTTTGCTGATGGAGGCTAGCATCAAGGTCACATTTGATTATGACAAGATAGTCATGACTAGAAACAATAATTATGTGGGCAAAGGTTATTGTAACCAGGGTCTCTTTGTACTGAGTGTTTCTAATATCATCAATAATAATGATGCATCTTCTTCTGCTTACTTGGTTGAGTCTCTTGATTTATGGCATGCTAGATTAGGACATGTGAGTATATCTTATTTGGAAAAGAAGCAATCATTAGGTTTAATCACACCCCCTAGTAACACAAGTTTTGATAAATGTGAAATATGTGTTGAAACTAAGTCAACAAAGAAAACTTGTGCTTCAATTGAAAGAGAATCAGAATTATTAAGTTTAATTCACACTGATCTTGGTGATTTGAAACATACTATGACTAGAGGAGGAAAAAGGTATTATGTGACCTTCATAGATGATTTCTCTAGATTCACCAAAGTTTATTTGTTAAGAAACAAAGATGAGGCTTTTGATATGTTTTTGTTGTATAAGTCTGAAGTGGAAAATCAATTGAACAAAAGGATTAAAAGAGTTAGATCAGATAAAGGAGGTGAGTTTTTATCGTTTAATGATTTCTGTGAAAAAAAAGGGATAATTCATGAGTTAACTCCACCATACTCTCCTAAATCAAATGGTGTAGCTGAAAGAAAAAATAGAACTTTGAAAGAAAAGATGAATGCCATGCTTGTTAGTTCTTCTACTCCTGATAATCTTTGGGGAGAAGCTATCTTATCTGCTTGTCATTTGCAAAATAGAATTCCTTATAAAAAGACTGGTATAACTCCATATGAAATATGGAAGGGTTATCCCCCAAACTTAAAGTACTTAAAAGTTTGGAGATGTCTTGCAAAGGTTATGCTTCCTAAACCAAAAAAATGTAAAATTGGATCAAAGACATCCGATTGCATGTTTATTGGATATGCAGAGCATAGTGCTGCATATAGATTTTTAGTGTTGAGAAGTGATGTGTTGGACTGCAACACCATAATCGAAACAAAAAATGCTGAGTTTTTTGAGCATATCTTTCCTTTGAAGAAGGAAAAGATTTCTCGTGCCCCCACTGATGAAAATATCCCTGAACATCAAGTGGAAGATTTGAGAAGAAGTAAAAGGAGAAGGAAAGAGAGTTCCTTTGGACATGACTTTTACACCTACCTTGTAAATGATCCCATAACTTTTAACTAAGCGGTTTCTTCGAAAGAATCTATTTTCTGGAAAGAAGCCATTCAAAATGAAATAGATTCTATTTTACAAAATCAAACATGGGATTTGGTAGATTTACCACCTGGTGCTAAACCCATTGATTGTAAATGGATTTTCAAAAGAAAACTTAAGCCTGATGGCTCCGTTGACAAATATAAAGCAAGATTGGTAGCAAAAGGATTTACTAAAAAAGAAAATGTTGATTATTTTGACACTTTTGCACCAGTTTCTAGGATTTCTTCAATAAGAGTTTTATTTGCCTTGGCATCTGTACATAAACTTATTATACATCAAATGGATGTTAAAACTGCTTTCTTAAATGGGGATCTACAAGAGGAAATATATATGAGGCTATGTTGTTTCTGGACAAGAAACAAAGGTGTGCAAGTTGCAAAAATCCTTATATGGATTAAAGCAAGCACATAAACAATGGCATGAGAAATTTGATCAAGTCTTGTTAGGTAATAACTTTTCAACTACTGGAGTTGATAAATGTGTTTACACAAAACTTGAAGGTGGTGAATGTGTAATAATTAGCCTCTATGTGGATGATATGCTCATTTTTGGAACTACTCTTGAAATAGTTGAACACACCAAAAGCTTCCTATTTTCACAGTTTGACATGAAAGATCTAGGGGAAGCTAGTGTAATTCTGGGTGTTAAAATCATAAGGAAAAAAAGTTGCTTAATGTTGTCACAAGAGCACTATGTTGAAGAAACTTCTAATGAAGTTTAACTATTTTGAGGTGACACCTGTGAGCACTCCTTATGATGCAAACACACAATTAAAGAAAAATAAAGGTGAAAGTGTTGCTCAACAAGAGTATACATAAATTATTGGAAGTCTGATGCACCTAATGAACTTCACTCGACCTGACATAACTTATGTTGTGTGTAGATTGAGTAGATATACTCAAAATCTGAATGAAGAACATTGGAATGCTCTGGTAAGAATTATGAAATATCTAAAAGGTACCATGAAATATGGTATCATGTATAGTGGTTTTCCTACTGTACTAGAAGGGTACAGTGATGCTAATTGGATTTCTGACTCTGATGAAACCAAATCTACTAGTTGGTACATTTTCACTCTTGGTGGTGGAGCTGTGTCTTGGAAATCTTCAAAGCAAACCATCATTGCCATATCCACTATGGAGTCAGAATTTATAGCCTTAGAAATGGCTGGAAGTGAAGCTGAGTGGTTGAAAAACTTCTTAGCAGATATACTGTTGGGTATAAAACCAATGTCTTCTGTGTCTATGTATTGTGATTGCCAAGCGGAAATAGCAATTGCAAAAAATAAAACGTACAATGGAAAAAATAAACACATTTGATTAAGACATGATGTTGTAAAGCAGCTGCTTAATGATGGTGTTATATCGATTGATTATGTAAAATCAGAAGTGAATTTGGCCGATCCTTTGACTAAACCTCTGGGAAAGAAAATGATATATGAAACATCGAGGGGAATGGGACTATTGCCAACCTGAGTCAATAATGATGGTAACCCAACCTATGTGATTGGAGATCCCATGAATTAGGTTCATATGGGTAATAACAAGTCACTGTTAGACCTGGAAGCATTATAGAAACTTTTCCTTAAAGGTCCCTCCTATGGTGTAGATAATGCAAATACTATTTACTAGAGGATGAGCAAAAAACACTTAATGATTTACATAAGCCATGATGGGCAATGTATTTATGCAGTATACACTTGATTGAATCACCTATATGGGTGTAGGAGTGAAGCCGCTCCTATGAGATTTGTGGCAGAATCTCTAAGGCACTCATGAAAACCAGGACATGTGCATGGCCGATAAGTGCAACATCGCGATGAATAGCAGAAATTGTGGGGGTGTAATGTGATCAATGAATCACTTAAATTACAAAAGGGTATTTGGTTCATAGAAACTAAATGCTTCACTAAGTACTCTGTAAGTTAAGTATCATTGGCTCTAGGACTGGTTCATAGTCTAATAGACACCAGCCACGATGCATTGAATTCTTGAGCTTGAAGCCAGCAAGAAAACTTGAAGTAATGCCTTTTCAAATATGTGGGGGATTGTTGTCAAGTATTCCAAAAGGCATATCCCATATGGCTTGGACAAGGAGAGCTTCTAGACTTTATAAGTTACCATGCCCAAGTGGGCTAGGTAAGAAAAAAGTAGTAATGGGCTCGCGTGCACAAGATGGGACAAAACAGTGGAAAGAGCCTGATTTGCCCCCCCTGCGTGCAAAGTATCACGAGGCTCGGTCCAAGTCAGTTTTTACATTTTCCTGAATTTACTTTTTTACCCTTACTCGGAAAACTTGTTTTTCACGTGTTGGAAATCAAAATGGGCTCAACGTACAAAATCATAACCTATATTAATTTTGTAACTCCCAACATTACTACTCCAACGTTCAAATTCAGACCACTGCTACCTATAAATATCCACTCTTCGAGCTCTCTCTTCTTTCCCCCTCTTGCTCTGATCCTCGCAGGTTATTGTGTTTCTGCTGATTCCTAGAGTATCCCAGGTGTGAGTGCACACTTCCCGGAAGACCTGTTGTATCCTGGGGGATTTTCGCAGACCTGTTCTCCTGCACGTTTTGGAGAGTCGTGAGCTATAATCCTTGAGGACAGTGTATACACACCTCAGGTCGCTAGTGGTTCATGATTGTTGTAACTCAATTATTCTAACAGCAGATACATAAGCGGTAATATAACCCTTGTTTATTTATATTTATATTTACAATATTATTTGTATTTATATTATTAGTTACACATGATAACCTATCATTGTGTTATTTTATGTAGTTTTAGTAGTAATAAAGAACCAGAAATATGGTTTACTCCATGCTCATATCGTTCTGTTCCTTCATCTAAATGATAAGCTTAATAACTTGATCTCTATTGATAGATACATATCTGCTAAGTTGCCAGACAATGATGATGACCCAACTGGGTATGCTGCAATAGCTAAGCATATGATGCATGGGCCATGTGGATATGCTAACAAGAAATCTCCATGTATGGTTAATTGAACACGCAAGAAAAAATATCCATGACCATTTCAGCATGAAACATCGGTTGGTGAAGATGGGTATCCATTTTATAGATGTCATCCAACACAATATGCAGTATCTAAAAATGGAGCACTTCTCGACAACCGTTATGTTGTTCCTCATAAAGTTGACTTGGTTATGAAGCATGATTGTCATGTTAATGTTAAAAAGACTAATAAGGATAGATGTATGAAGTATCATTGTAAATATATGCATAGGGGAGCTAACAGGTAAACTGTCATGATTGAAACCACTTGGAGTAGTCACTTTGTGGCTCATGAGCAAGATGGAGTGGATGAAATTAAACAATATATGGACTGTAGGTACATTTCTACATAAGAGGCTTGCTAGCAAACTTTTGAGTTTGATATCCATCACCACGATCCACTTGTTGAATGCCTCTCTTTCCAATAAAATATTGTGTACCCTGAAAGTGCTAATATTTGTATTATGGTTAAGCAACAAAGGAATAGTGTTACCAAGTTTTTAGCATGGATGAAGCAAAATGAGAATGATGATAATGCAAAGATACTAATATATGTGTAGTTTTCAATGCATTATGTTTGGAATAGATAGTTGAAAGAATGGACTTGACGTGTCAGGGGTCAAGCCATTGGTAGCCTGTGGAATGTACACCCAACTGCTAGTAAAAGTATCATCTGCAGATATCATTGAATGTATAACGAGGCTTAGCGTTATTTGAGGATTTACGCATAGTTCATGGTGTTGTGCATACTACTTTTAAAGAAGCGTGTCTTACACTAGGGTTGTTCAATGGTGATGGAGAGTGGCATTAAGCATTACATGAGGCTTCAAAATGAGCAATGCCTTTATACTTACATGAACTCTTTGTCACATTATTGTTGTTTTGTCAGATTGTGGACCCTTTGAATCTTTGGAATCAACACCATGATGCATTGTCTGATGATTTTATTCAAGTGCAGCGTAGTATTAGAAATGATCCTAATTTAGTATTATCGGATACTGAAAGATACAATTATGCTCTCTATGATATAAAGAAAATCTTTAACAGGAATGGCAAGAGTTTAAGGAAATTTGTTGGCATGCTTTACCTATATCTCAATACGTTAATTGTTAAGGAAAATTTGTTGTTGATAAAGGAATTGAAATACGATCGGAGTACATTGTTAGCTGAACATTCATCTTTATTTAATGGGTTAAATGAAGGCTAGGTATGTGTCTATAATTTTTTCATTGGATCAATTAATTCTGGATTTGGTGGATTTTTTTTTTTGTATATAGGAATTGTGGTACTGATAAGACATACCTAATGCGCACCCCTTTGCTATAATGACCAAAAAATGTGCCAAAGATGTGACCAAAGAACACAAGCTTGTTTGTGTGCCAAGGTAGTCTGCTAAGAACCAAAGAGAATGTCTCTTAAAATAAAAATATTATTGATGTCAAAAGCTATGATTTATAACTAGAAAATAAGCCTTTTTATAGGCCAAAACTAGGGTAAAAACTAAGCCAAATTTGGCTGGAAAACCTAAGTTCCAAAGACATAAGAAATCCTAGTCAAACTAGGACTCAAACACATGTTTTAAGTATGCAGTATATGCCCTTTATCCCATGGGATTAAAATCACTTCCCAAGCCGTAATAACATCCAAAATAACATAAATAAATAAGAAATTAAATAAATAATTCAATTACATAAGATTGGCCCTAAAAACCACTAAGTAGGCTTCTCGGGTGCCCCCATTGGCTCTTTTAGGGTTCATGCTTGTGTCTTCAAGTTCTAGGTTGAATCATTGAGTCTTATTAGCTTGCAACCTTCCCTTAGGTGTTGAAAAGAGGTTCTAAAAATTCAAGGCTTAAAGATTTAGCTTATAGAAGAAAATGGCATGTGAGGCACTTCAAGGGGTCTCCAAGGGTGCACTATGAGTGGTGTCCTTAGGGTCCTTGTTATTTAGAATGTCTAGGCATTCTGTTTTGAGGTTGGCCATCCTCTCCACATGCTCCATTGAGTGTTCCAGGAGCTCCATGTGAAGATCCAAGTCCATCCTCCATGAAGTAGCTTGTGACAAAGGTTTGAAGTGCACTAGTGAGCTCCTTAGCCTTCTTATGCATTGTCACTAATCCTCTTGATCACTTGGAATTGACCATCTCCTATTGGGTGAAGCTTAGTCCTTCTTGCAGCTGGAAATTTCTCCTTCCTCAAGTGCAACCAAATCCAATCTCTAGGCTCAAAGACAACTCTCTTTCAACCTTGGTTGACTTTCTTAGCAACTTGTTGATTCTTGAGTTCAATTTGTTTCTTAACTTTCTCATGCAACTTCTTGATACTCTTGGCTCTTTCCTTACCATCCAAACTAAAAGCCTCATGAGTAGATAAAGGTAAAAGATCCAATGGAGTTAAAGGATTAAAATCATACACAATCTCAAAAGGTGAAGAATTAGTAGTAGTATGTATAGTCCTATTGTAAGCACTCCACATGAGGCAAACAATCTTCCTATGATTTCAAATTCTTACTAATGATAGCTCTAAGCATAGAGCCTAAGGTTCTATTTTTTACCTCAATTTACCCATCAGTTTGTGGGTAACAAGAAATAGAAAATAAAAGCTTAGTGACAAGTTTTTTGCACAAAGTTCTCCAAAAATGGCTTAGAAACTTAGAGTCCCTATTAGAAATGATGGTCCTTGGAACTCCACGAAGTCTAACAACTACCATGAATAATAATTCAGCCACATGTATAACATCATCCTTTTTATTAAATAGAATAAAGTGAGCTATCTTAGAAAACCTATCAACTACAACAAAAATAGAATCTCAGTTTCCTTTAGTCCTAGGCAATCCAACTATAAAATCCATCAAAATAGCAACCCGTGGATGAGTAGGTGTAGGAAGTGGTGTGTATAAACCTTGTGAAGTGTGAGGAAACTTAGCCTTCCTACATGTTATGCATTGTTCACAAACCTTCCTTACATCCTTTGCCATGTTAGGCCAATGATAGTGTTCCTTCAAAGTATGCAAGGTCTTAGCTTGTCCAAAGTTCCCCATTAGTCCTCTACATTGAGCTTCTTTTATGAGTAGTTCCCTCAAGGATGTCTTAGGGATACACAACCAGTTTTCTTTGAAAAAAAACCCATTAACTTGATAGAACTTCTTAAAAGAAAACTTAGAACACTTAGCATAAATTTCACCAAAATCATGATCAGAAGCATACAAATCCTTCAAATGCTCAAAACCCAACACTTTTGCATCTAAAGCAGAAAGCAAAGCATACCTCTAAGAAAGGGCATCCACCACTGAGTTATCCTTACCTTGCTTATATTTGATAACATAAAGAAATGACTAAATGAATTCCACCCACTTAGCATGCCTTTTATTCAACTTACCTTGCCCATTAAGAAACTTAAGGGCTTGATGGCTAGTATGGATGACAAATTCTCTTGGCCACAAGTAGTGTTGCCATGTCTCCAAAGCTCTTACCAAAGTATAAAGCTCATTGTCATAAGTGGGATAGTTCAAAGTAGCACAATTGAGCTTCTCAGTAAAGTATACAATGGGCCAACCTCCTTGCATCAACATAGCTCCTATGCTGATACCTGAAGCATCACATTCGACCTCAAAAGTATTAGCAAAGTTAGGCAAAGCTAGAAGTGGTGCATTACACAACTTTTCCTTTAACAACCTGGAAGGCTCCTCTTGACCTTTCCTCTACTTAAATCCTACATTTTCCTTGATAAGTTTAGTCAGAGGTGCAACAATGGAACAAAAATTCCTCACAAACCGGCTATAGATGCTAGCTAACCCATGGAATGATCTTAATTTAGTAAAGGAAGTTGGGGTTGGTCATTCTTGTATGGCCCTTATTGGGGTTAGTCATTCTTGTATGGCCCTTACCTTCTCTTGATCTACCTCAATACCTTAAGAACTCACAACAAAACTAAGGAAAATAACTTTGTTAACACAAAAAGAGCGCTTCTTCAAGTTAGCATACAACTTTTGCTCTCTTAGAGTACTTATCACTTGTTTTAGGTGTTCAACATGCTCTTTGAAGTCCTGGCTATATATTAAGATATCATTAATCATCAAAGTAAACAACAACAAACCTACCAATGAAGTCATGCTAGGCATGATTCATAAGTCTCATGAAAGTACTAGGAGTATTAGTCAACCCAAAAGGCATTACTAAGCATTCATTAAGTCCAAATTTTGTTTTGAAAGCTGTTTTCCATTCATCCATTTCCCTCATCTTAATTTGATGGTAACCACTTTTTAAATCGATCTTAGAAAACAAAGTTGAATCATGCAATTCATCAAGCATATCATCAAGTCTAGGGATAGGATGTCTATACTTTATAGTGATTTTGTTGATAAGCCTACAATCCATGCACATTCGCCATGTGCTATCTTCCTTTGGAACTAAAAGGACAGGCATAGCACAAGGGCTCATGCTCTCCCTCACAAAACCTTTGGCCAATAACTCTTCTACTTACCTTTGAATCTCCTTGGTCTTCTCGGGGTTGGTCCTATAAGCTGGCCTATTTAGGTGCACCTGGGACTAGGTCAATTTGGCTCAATGCCCCTTATAAGTGGCAACCCTCTTGGATATTTATTACAAACATCTTCAAAGTCCTTCAACAAAGAAAACACAACACTAAGAAGATGTGTCAGATCATTGATAGCAAGCAAAGAATCTTTGTAAAGTAAAAGAAGCACCAGTCTTTGTGGTTGAATGGCTTTCATTACATCACTCATTTTTGCTATATGACACTCTTTCTTTCCACTCAACTTCCTCTTTTTTTTTTCTCTCAGGAACTCTCCACTCTTCTTCCCTTCAAGTTCACTCTTCTCACATAGCCTTTTGGTTGTTCTGTCAACTTTCCCCTCATCACTCTTATCCTAAACTTTCCCTACTTTTTCTTTTCTTTTAACCTTACTTTCAAGCTTTCTTTGATCCTTTAAGAGTTGTTGTAGTGAAAGTGGAACAAGCATGATTGGTTTCCCTTGGTGGAAAAAAGAGTACAAGTTCTTCTCACCATCATGTGTGACCTTTCTATCAAATTTCCATGGCATCCCAAGCAAAATGTGACAAGCTTGCATAGGTACAACATCACAAAGCACTTGATCATAGTAAATACCAATAGTAAAATTAACCAAGGCTTGCTTTACCACCCTTAACTCTCCTACATCATTCAACCACTGAAGTCTATATGGTTAGGGGTGTTTTTGTGTAGAAAGCTTCAACTTCTCCATCTTGGTTGAACTTGCAACATTGGTCCAACTTCCTCCATCAATGATGAGGCTACATACTTGGCCTTGGATTTGGAACCTTGTGTGAAGATGAACTCTCTTTGGTTGGTCTCTTCCTTAACTTGCACACTTAGAACTCTCCTTGCTATAAAAGCAATGTCTCCATCCTCGAGCTCAAGTGTGTTTGGCTCTTCACTCTCCAAATGTAGTGTCTCTTCCATGGCATCTTCATCGTCAAATGTGACATCTCCATCATCTCTAAGAATCATCACCTTCTTATTTGGGCAATCCTTCATATAGTGTCCTTTGCCTCTACACTTGAAGCATACCATCTCCCTTACTTTGGGAACATCTTTGGATGAAGGTGTAGACTTATCTTGAGTAGGCTGAGACAAGACTCTTTTGGTGGCCTATACTCTTGGCTTTGGTGCTTTTTTTGCATCCTTCCTTCATGCTCCTCTCCATGTGGTGCTTCTCCCATGAGACATCTTAGATTCCTTAGATCTCTTATTGATCTTCTTGGCCTTAGTGGCATGGTGAAGTAAATCCTCCATGTTGACATAAGGCACCATATCTACTTTGTTGGCTATCTCTTGGTTGAGACCATTGATGAATGTAGCTATGGTTGACATCATCCTCAATGATGTTGGCTCGAGTCAAGGTCATCTTTAGGTTCTTATAGTAGTCCTCCACACTCCTTTGGCCTTGCACCAATCTTTGAAGTTTGAGGTGTTGGTTTTGGTAGTAGTAGCTAGGAACAAACCTCCTCCTCATCAAGGCTTTAAGAGTTCTCCATGTGTTTATGGGTTCCTTCTCATTCCTTATCCTAGAAGTAACAGCCTAATTCTAGCATACAAGAGCATAGTCAGTGAACTAAATTGTAGCCAATTTAACCTTTTTTTCCTTAGAATAATGATGGTAATCAAACACCATCTCAATCTTTTGCTCTCACTCCTAATATGCATCTGGATCATTCCTTCTTTCAAAGGATGGAATGTTAAGCTTGATGGAGTTGAAGTTGTTGTCCTCCCTAGGCTCCCCCTTCCTTAGAGCCCCTTGGTCATGCCAAACTCTTTTGTCCTTCTCGGGTTCCTCTTTCTTTACACTTTTCCTTGGTGGCAAGATGGGGTTGGGCCTCCTTGGTAACCTAAAGTCCATGTCCCCAATCCTCCCTATGAGTCTATTGAGGGTTTCTTAATGTTCCTTCATAGCAGGCTCATCATTAGGCCTCACTTCAATTCTTCTATCTTCCTATCCCCTCATGACTCATGAAATCAAAATCCTCACACACTCACTTCACATGTTTTACTCAAACACTCAATTTGTTAGTGAGAATATTGCTTTCAAAAGAACCCTAAAAAGTTCTAAGAAAATTTTCCTCAAATCATACAAGAAAACCTGAATCCTTTGAAAACAAGTTTTTGACTCCAAAATAGAGGTAGGCTAAACAAGTTTTAGAAGACTCTAGGAAGCCCTTGCAATATAAGACTACAAGAACCACAAAGAAAAGCTTTAGGCTCAAACCGAAAGGGTTTGGGGCTTTTGGGTGCAAAACCAACACTTGTGCAATCCTCTTTGCAATACCTTGTTTGAACCTATTTTCTTTTGTTGCTTTGTGGCTTGAAACACTTTTCTTCTTTTTAGTTGCTTGCTGCCAAAGACACAAAGTCAATTTACTTCTTGGCAAACACAAGAAACTTATTGAAACTTTGCACAATTAAAAGCAACTTGTATCGAAACAACCTAATTTTTGGGTCCTTATTTTTGGTATTATCTTGACTTTAGGATACTAGAAAAAAAGAAAAAAAGGTGGATTAATTAAACTAGACACAAAAGAAAGGGCAAGAAACAAAACAACTTTGAATGAAAACTGAAAAGAATAAGGAAACACTAGTTGACTCTTTTTATTGTTTTTGTTGAATTAAATGGAAGATAAGGATACAAAAAAAGAGGACAAACCTAAAACATGAAGGAAAAAGATTAGAATAGAGAATTAAAAGTAAACAAACTAGAAAAAAACACAAGACAAATGAAGAGAAACAAGAACACAAAGATATGTCCATCTAATGGAACTTGTGGCTCGAATACCAACTGATGCAAACCCCTTTAGTATAATGACCAAGAAACATGCCTAAGATGTGATGAAGTTCCACAAAAAACACCAAGAGAATGGATTTAAGACCCCCACCCCTAATCAACTCTTGATTAGAAACAAGAAGTATAAGAAAACCAAAGAACACAAGCTTGCTTGTGTGCCGAGGTAGTCCGCCAAGAACCAAAGAGAATATCTCTTAAAATATAAATATTCTTGATGTCAAAAGCTGTGAGTTACAACTAGAAAATAAGCCTTTTTATAGGCCAAAACTAGGGTAAAAGACTAAGCCAAATTTGGCTAGAAAACCTAACTTCAAAAGACATAAGAAATCCTAGTCAAACTAGGACTCAAACACATGTTTTTCACATTTTTAAGTATGCAGCATATGCCCTTTATCCCATGTGATTAAAATCACTTTCTAGGCCCTAATAATATCCTAAATAACATAAATAAATAGGAAATTAAAGTTAATAATGCAAATGCACAAGATTGGGCCTAAAAACCCCTAAGTAGGTTGCTTAGGTATGCCATAGGCTCTTTTAGGGTTCATGCTTGTATCTTTAAGTTTTAGCTTGAATAGTTAAGTGCCATTGGCTTGAGACCTTCCCTTTGGTGTTGAAAGAAGGTCTTCAAACTTCAAGGCTCAAAGATTCAGGTTATAGAAGGAAATGGCTAGTGAGACATTTCAAGGGGCTTCAATGGTGCACTTTGACTGGTGTCCTCAGGGTCCTTCTTATTTTGGATGTCTAGACACTCTAAAAGTGAACACCAAGCTTGGCCATTCTCTTTATATGCTTCCTTGCATGTTCTAGCAGCTCCATGTGAAGATTCCAAGTCCATCCTTCATGAAGTAGCTTGTGGCAAAGGCTTGAAGTGCATTAGTGAGCTTCTTAGCTCTCTTCTTTGTCATAGGTCCATTAGTTATCTTCAAAGGGTCCTTTCCATCCTTAAGTGTGCCTTCCAAGCTCACATTAATACCTTTGGTGAACAATTCTCACACATGTTCACTTAAAGAGAAAGATAGCTCTTGTTACTGCGTTGCTTGGTATTACAACATTAATTTTGCTAAGGGGTCGTACTGCACATTCAAGGTTGAAAATCCTTATCAAATTAGATAAGGATTCTATTTGAAATATCAAATAGTGAATTTCATTGGTGGAGCTATTGTGCAGGATAACTTTGATAACATGAGATTAGGCCCCTATGACACATCGACACACTTTTGAGGCCTTGGACTAGACTTTGTGAGATATTGTTTGCCCATATGATCCTATCTTTACAAATAAGGTGTTGGGTGGTAAAACTGTGATTCTTAGAGGTGATTTCCATCAAATTTTACTAGTCATCACATGTGGGAGTCGAGGTGATATTGTTGCTGCTGCAATACCTTCATCACCATTATGGTCACATTGTTATGTCCACACTCTTGATCAAAATATGAGATTAGGGAATTCAATAAATCCTAAAGTTGTGCAGATTTGTAAATGGATTTTGAGTCTAGGAGAAGGACGTTTGTAATTGGAAAAGCTACATGATGATAAAGAGGAACTATCTTAGATAAGAATACCCAACAAGTTCATAATTCCATTGGGCGGGAACCCAATTACTGACATGATGTCACATACATATCTTGAATTACATGCTTGAATAAATGACAGAGAGTATATAAAATAAAGGCTATACTTGCAACAAAAAATGAAATCATTGATGATATTAATGGTCGTCTACTTGTACGTCTCCCAGGGGATACAAGGATGCACTTGAGTACAGATCGTATTTCCCCATCTTCTAAGAATGCTAAGATGCACACCATGTTATACTTGGTTGAATATCTTAATAGTTTGAAGTTCTCTAGACTTCTAAATCATGTACTAGAATTGAAGGTCGGATTCTTATTATATTATTGAGGAACATCAATCAAGCAAATGGTTTGTGCAATGATACGAGCCTTATTGTTACTCGGATGGTAAATAGAGTAATTGAGGCTAAGATATTAACTAGTAGAAATGTTGGGAGTCATTGTCTAATTCCACAGATGGAAATGGTTACTTTAAACACTGAGTTACCCTTTGATCTTTCACGATGACAATTTCTCGTTAAATCTAGTTTTGCAATGATGATAAATAAAAGCCAATGTCAAACTTTTAATCATGTTGGTCTGCACCTTCCAGAACTAGTGTTTAGCCATGGTCAATTATATGCTGCAACTTCCCATGTGACATCACTGGATGGATCTCACATACTGTTACTGATAATAATCAGAGATACGTCACACATGAAGAATATTGTTTACATAAAAGTATTTGATCACTTATGTCATTGACATTCTTAAACAATTAATATTTTACATTGATCATTGGTATGATTTATTGATATTTTATATTATTTCTTCACATAAACATAAAGATATATTATAAATGTTAAAATATTTGTATTATATTACAATTGTGTTTTCAGATCTAAAAAAATATTGTTTGTTTTACAACTACTATTGTGACATCATGAGACAACAATAATATCATTTTATCCAACACCTTACTTTTTTTGGATATAATTGGAATCTGAAGGTTCGCATTATGCATGTTTGGGATGCGGTCATCACTGGAGATCAAAGCTTCATTGAGATAAAGATGATCCTTCTTAATTCAAATGTGTAATCTTAAACCACATAAAGTTTAAGTTGTCATAGTCATAATTCATTGCTTTCTTAATTTTACTATAATTTTATCTTGCAGAATGACCTTATATTTGCAAGGATCCCAAAGGAGCATTTTGACTAGTTTTGGAATGTCATTAATGAAGGTGGTGTGCATGTTGATAAAAACTTCAATGTAGCTCATGTATTTGATACTTACAAACCTGTTATGTAAAGTTTGAGAACATGCTTTACCAAGTACACATCATTGATTCAAGTGCCCGGTGATTGTCCAAAAATCCGAATACACAAATTTGAGTTTGTTAAGTACTTAGATGTCAGGACACATCATCCTCTTAATGTTAACTACACAAGTTTTTTTCTATTCAAATGTTGATTTTAAAATTTAATACTATATAATAAGTTAAATGTGACACATTTGCATATGTATTTACTTGATGGTATATAACAATCTATACAGATATCATTGGGAAGTTGTGAAAATGCACCTCTATTATTGTTCAGCATATTAATAACAGTGCTATTACACAAAGGTGTACATTATACTTGAGGAATAAAGAGTATGTAATTTCTTGATCTTTTTTTACTTATACTATGACTTTATTTTCACTATAATACAATGTGGTTTTCATGCATGTAGTGATACAGTAATCAAGGTGGGAGATAGAGTTAATATGCTCAATTATGAGACTATTGTAAACATGACAGAAGAACATGTTATTCTAGTTGTAACATCTACATACGTGAAACCATATAAAGATAGGAGTCCTAAGAATTTTTATGTTTGACTTTCTATTATATAACTATTGTATTCAAATTCCAATTTATATTTAGCTTTGAAAGATTAGCACTATTGGTGTTCAAATGGATTTTTAGAAAAATGTATTTTATACTTGACATGTGCAACCAAAATATTCATGAATTTGGACATCTTGATAGTTCATGATAAAAAATAGTCATAATTTTTTTGTATTGAATTATAATTTTTGTTTGTTTTTAATAAATTAAGACATGAATAGTTTATTATGCATACAAAATTTACAGGAAAAATATTGATGATGTTGACACTATAATAGAGGGTTCAAATTAGCAAATTGTTCAACAATCACGTGTTGAGAAAGTCATTGATCACCTGACAATATTAGATATTGAGAATAGGTGTTTCGACCCTATCATGGAGGTACATTTGCTTTTTATTTTTATTAACATTTAATTGTCAAGATTTTTTATATTTGTCATATGATTAAGTACTGCTTATTATAGAACAAAGTTTTCAAGTGTTGTGCAACAATTCTCAATGTTGATCAGAAGGATAATTGGTATTATGAAGGTACTATTTGTTTTAAAAAACTAATACCTCAATGGCCAATGTAGTATTGTGTCAAATGTCACACAGTGACACCCAACCATGTCACAAGATTCTTATAACTAACTATGACTTCTGTATTTTATATTAATCAAGTACATCTACTTATGATATAATTATATGTGGAGTTGTGATATTATTCATTATACTTCCTTTATAGGAACAAAGTAAGCTTGCAGGTTAAGGACTACTCTACTATAACATATTTTATTATGTTTGATGAAGTTGTTGAAGAACTATTTGACTATCTGGCTTTAGATTTATACATGTCAAGAGACACGATAAGCATCTAAAATAATGTGATAAATGCCACGTATGTGACACCCATATTTATATATAAATATGTAATTTTTTTTTCTCAAATTATAAACTTCATGTCATGTTATTTTGATACTAAGGTTGATGGAACAAAAAAATTTGAATCAGTATTTAGACATTTAAGGAGCATGTGACTTATGTAGGAGGTTCAAGTAACTAAGTATAATCACCAAAAGGTAGGCTCTGGGCTTACGGTGAAAAACACATATTCAGTGGACTGGTTAGTTGAAAGTCGATACTTACTAAAACGTATTTCTGAAGTATGAGTAATTCAAAGACTATTTTTTGCACAAATACTGCATTTGAATAAAGAACTTATATTAACTAATTTCATAATATCATTTTACTACTTTATAGCATGGCTCGATGTGTAAAGAGAGTTCCAGTTTGAAAAGACATTTTTGGGATGACGTGAAGCTAAATGTCAAACATGCTAGACAAGATTACTAAGGTAAATGACACCCATCATCCTTAAACTATCCTAATGTTGCTTAATCATCCCAAAACTATAAAATGTTGCTCAATCATCCCAAGAATTGCAATTTTTTCCCAAATTCTGTCACTTTTTAATGGCTAGCATACAACAGGATAATATGTGCAACAATTGGGCAGTTTGAGGATGATGACGCAACAATTCATAGTTTCAGGACGATTAAGTAACATTAGGCATAGTTTAGGGACAATCAATGTCATTTACCCACATTACTATTATGGGTTTTGATCACAAACCTATTTCATATTATATTTAACTCTTTTTGTATATATTGTATTGTAGGTATTCTAACAATTTCTTTAATTTGTTTTGTGGAACAAGTGCTTCATCGATTCATCGTGATGCCTGTAATATGATCCCTATTGAACAAGATGGTTTATGCAACATGCCTAGTATAATTAATAACATATACCTCCGTAATGATCTCAACATGTTTAATAAGTGACATTTGTCATTTATTTATCAAACTGCCATACGAGACCACATAGATATTATATTTGTGTCATTATTTTAAATATATGTGCATAAGTTTATTCTTAATATTTTGGTTTTCTTTTGGTAAGACTTATATTTTCATTACTGTTGATATTGTACTGAAATTTAACTTATGTCTATGCCATGACACACATAGTGGACCAGAGCGTAGATCTAGTGGTGATGCTAGTGTAATTGATGACCCTTTTTTACACAAAGGAAATCTGCACACATTGTCTTTACTAGACTATGAATGCATTGAAGCAATGTGAGTATAATTAATATAAAAAAAATTAACATGGCAAATTATTATTTACACAATAAATTATTTTGTTTGTTTTAATTAGTATGGAACTACGCAATCATCGGATAACTGGTCACACGAATGGGTCAGTCAGGGATGTTCATCACAAGGTAAACTTTTTGAATTTTCATAAATACAATTGTTCTTCTATTTTCCAATACTTAATATTTCAACATCACATTTTATTGTTTTGGTAAT
Organism: Aquilaria yunnanensis; assembly: GCA_039654915.1. Lineage (NCBI taxonomy): Eukaryota > Viridiplantae > Streptophyta > Magnoliopsida > Malvales > Thymelaeaceae > Aquilaria > Aquilaria yunnanensis. The sequence goes on along the minus strand of CM077599.1, from coordinate 40,971,015 downwards.
TGTTACAGTGAACTTATTAAAGACAAAAAAGAATCAAATGAAGTAGAGGATGAAGATGCATGAATTGTTATTTCTTTTATTATTCAAAGTTTTATGAATCGATATGTGTGTATGCACTATATAATATGATCAAGTTTGGTTTGATGCTGTTATTATTAATGTTCTTAGTTAAATGGTAATATTTGTGTTAATAATCTTTAGATATCATTTAAATATTTATTAATTTATAAAGCATAAAAAAGAAGAAATCCGCTACAATGTCAAATATGTAAACTAGTGTGTGAGGCATGTCTCTTTCTTTATTCTGCATCCCTATATTCTTTTAAGTCATCCCATCCCTTGTTTTGTCTTCCTTTATTCTCCATGGGATGCGGTAATCCCACGTATGTAGGATTAAAATGTGGGGAACGATAACTTTTATCTCATCCTTTAGTCACACCAAAAGAAGTATGACTTAGCAAAATAGGTTAAACTCATCCTATCTTGGCTAATCCTAGGAACCAAATGAGGCCATTATACTACAAAAAAATGAAAAAGAAACAATCATTCATGGTGAGTTACAAGTATCCATAGCTAAAGTCCTAATGATTTTAGGGCAAGTAATGCTAATACAATCAGTAAATAATAGGGTTTTAGTAAAATATGAGCATTGCCAAAAGATGATAGTTCCTTTTGGCTCTAGCACAACTACTCCCCTTGCAAATACACCCATTACTATAATTCCTTCCTAAAATATATGTTGAACTCGAAGCACCTATCCTGCCTCCCTAAGCAACTTGCATTCCAAAAATAGAGGTACTAGCTTGATTGAAGTACATTAAAATGGCTAAAGAAATTGGATGATGACCTTTGAGTTTAGCTTAATGTCAAGGGGAAAGCTGCTACGTTAGTTTGCGTAAGACATTCCTGCAAAGACCAAAATTTCACTTTTTAACTATTAGCAACACTAAGGTTTCTAGTGAAATCTATAGAAAAATCCCCTATTTCATTATGAATAATTCATTCTCCCTAGATTTTCTAAACATAGTACTTTGTTTGTCCGATTTTACCTAACTGTATATTCTTGTTTAGAAGTCTTTTTTTTTCTGTGAGTAAGGCATATTTTAGGGCAGCAAATGAAAAGCACATCCATTCAAAGGGGTTACAAGTATACATAGCCAAAATCTTAATGATTTTCTAAGGCAAATAATGCTAATACAATAAGCAAACAATAAGGTTTTAGTAAAGTTTAGGCATTGTAAGGGGATGCTTTTGCCCTTTTGTTCCAGCACAACTATCTTCCTCATGTATACATTTCTTCTTTTAATATGTGTTAAATTTAAAGCACCTTTTCTACCTACCTAAGTAACCTGTATTCCAATAATAAAGGTATTAGCTTGATTAAAGCATATTAAGATGACTTAAGTAACTGAACAACCGCCTTTAAGTTCATCTTAACATGAAGGGGAAAAGCATTAAGTTAGTGTGCTAGTTTAAAAGCTTCATGTAAGACCTAAAATTATGCTTTTAGACTATTAGCAACACCAAATACCAAAATTCATCCTCTTTAGATTTATCTTTTGACTCTATATAAGAGCCATCATTGTCCAACTTATATATCATATGAGATGGAGGAAACCAATCAATATTGATTGTAGTGTAAGGATTATAGCAAGTTTACTGGCCCTATATATAATGTAGAACTCAAAAAGCTTTTGCTTGATAATAGTAAAAATTTTATCAATAGAGCAACTAGTATTATCAAACATTTTCCTATTCTTAGCACATCGAAGTTCCTAGAGACAAAAATATTCCATGAAGAGCAATATACAAAAATTATTGAATCTTAAAGAGAGTGGGAACTTCCCAAATCAAATTTTGGGAGTGAAAAATAGTCCTCGTGTCATTCTTCTTGTTAAAGTTATAAGCAAACTTAAAGGATAGTTGGTCATCTTTGTTGGACCTTAAAGCACTTTTATCATGTGAACAAGAAAAGATATACATAAGATTTGTTTTACTAAGTCTTTGGCAAGGATAAAGGAGATTTCCTTCCAAAGCTACGTACCTCCAGTAATCTCTACAACCTTTAGATATTGCTCGTTTTAAGTTAAAGGCCTATAAATGTTTCTTCTCAAACTACATTTACCAAGCTAATTATCAAATTGAGAAGTAGCCATACTATTGAACATCAATCTTTTGGTTCTTTTGCTCAAATCTATTTTGTTAACAGCTTTCCAAGTAAAAAAGAATGAATTAACATGTCTAGATCTTTTATACTTTTTTATGAGGACTTGGGAGGAGAGATTTGAACCATTATTCTTGAATTTCCATGCTAATATAAGCATATGAATTTTATTGAAGTAACTAGCATGTCAAATCCCAAGGACCCCATTTTTTTTAGCAAGAATGATAGTTTACCAGTTAACCACATGAATTTTCCTTTTTTCTTATGTTGATTGCTAAAGACAGTCTTTAGAGATCTTTTTAATGTTGTTCAAAGTTTTAGTTTGAAAATTAGCAAATTGCATGTAGTAGTTGCCAACGGTAGCCAAGGTATATTGAGTAAGGATAACTTTGCTGGCTAGGGAGAAACAATTGCTCTTCTAATAAGCCAACTTCCTACTTATTATGTTTGAAATGAGTTGGCAGTCAGAAACTTTTCACTTTTATTGGTTATTAGAAAAACCTAAGTATATTTCTTTAACCCTTAAACTACTAGAACAAACGTCACTAAACTTTTGGCTAGTTTTTTTTGCTAAGTAAAAGTTTAGATTTGTTCAAATTAATGGTATCAATAGAGAGAATAAGATAAGAAATTATCTAAAGTTTCTTGAACAACCAAACAATTTTTTTCATTAAAGTCAACAATGAGAAAGAGGTCATCAAAATAAAACAATTGCATAAAATAAACCCCTTCTTTGAATAAAAAAACATAGAAATTTTATAATAATGTTTCACTCATATGTCTTCTCAAAATCAACTCTAAAAATAAACAAGCATTTTTTTCCTTTTCTTTTTATTAAAAGAGTGAATAATTTTTTGAACTAAAAGAGCATTATCAATGGTACATCTCCTACAAAGAAAAGAAACTTAAAAGGGGCTGATAATATAGCAGTTACAAAAAGATTTGATTCAATTAACAATAATTTTATAGACTAACTTGTAAATAGTGCTACAATGCTCCATAGGCCTAAAGCTTGTGATAATCTCTAGTTGAGGGATTTTGAGAATCATGAAAATTAAGGTTTAATTCTAACCCTTTAGGAATCTTTTGAGTTGAAAAGGCATGTTGAATGCCTCTAACCACAATATCACTAACAGTAGCCAAAATTTCATAACAAAGACAACATATATGTCATCAAGGCCTAGGAACTTAAGGCTTTTAATAGAACTAAGCACTTTGTAGATCTCATTAGAATTAAGAACACAAATAGCATCATTCATAGTACTTCAATCAAAACTATTGGTATTATTCCAAATTCCAAAACTGCAAGTGTGAGAAGCAGTGAGTGAGTTTTAAACGTGTTTATTAATATGAGTAATGATGTCATTTTGGTCTAAAAGCCTTTCACCCACACCATCACTAGGGCATGAGAACTACTTATTCTTCCTCCGATGAATAACTGACACATAAAATAATTTTGTGTTCCTATCATCATTATGAAGCCAATATATTCTAAATTTAATCTTCTGGAAAACATTCTCATGCTGTAAAATGTCATTCAATTTAGAAATGAGTTTGGTCTTAGGATTTTTCAAGGAATGGTTGGTTTGCCTAGTCTAAATGTCTTAAGCTAGCTATAGAACCTTTTTTTGTGGAAAACATTTCAAACCCTCTTCATTCCAATTTGAAACCATGGTTTTAATGAATATGAGATCACTAACAAAATCAAGATTAAGAGACAAAGAGTTATGCATCAAATTTTTTAAGTCAAGGTTCTTAAACCAAGCAATCTCAAATCTTAAGGGCATGGTACCAAATCTAGAAAAACCTTTATCAATGTGCAACAAAAGAAGGTGGTGATTTGAGTAAGTCATGGGGAGAACTTCTAACCAAGCTTTAAGAAAAAGAGTTCTTTAATTTAGGTTTCTAAACACTATCTAAAATTATCCCAATCAATTGGCCATTACTTCTTAGATTGGATTTGATAACCCCTTGTGGACCTGCCTAGGATGCTTATGGGAACTTGTCCTACACTAGCCATAATTGGCTAATTGATTACATGTAGACTAGTTAAAAATTTCAAGTTTCTAGCTATTTAACCTACTATGCATCCATGCATGAGTAATGCTTTGACTTCATTGGTAATAAAATTAGTAGAACATAAAAATATCACCTAGGTATTTAATTAAAAACTAAGTTAAAAGCTTTCAAAGCATGCAAATAATTATGGATTTTAGTACACGTAATTAACATTGTGCAAACATCCATACAAAGAATACTATACTTACACCCAATAACAACCCTAGAGTTAATACCCAACCATGTACATCAAAGGCAACTAGTGTATAAATACATACATAAAAAATACAACTTCTGATATCCATAACTAGCTCCCACCTTAGATTACTCTCCTAGTGGTAAAGCTACAACAAGTCTTCCTTGTGCTTCACTAGCCTCTATCAGCTAAACAAACAATTGCAAGTACTACCATAAATTATCCAACAAGGAAACAAAAAAACCTAGAATCACAAGTATTCAATTAAATAAAATACCTAATTGTGAGCCTAGTTCAATAATCCTCAACAATTGCCAGCTCTATAGAAACATAATCTGCAGAACAAGCACTAATAGAGTGAGAATCAATGATTCTTAATAAAGGATCCTCCAACCTGCAAGAAAAATACTAATGACACATATAATCTTTATTTGTAATATATTGCAAGCTCATTTAGTGTGAGGCTAAACTTAATGCACACTAATTTCAATTTTTTGGGACTTGTCCTCCAGTAAGTCATCACACAATTGTTACCTCGTGCCTAGTGAGTTTTGGCCCCTAACTTGCTCCTAGCAAGCCTTCACTTGCTGGCATTTTTAGTTTAGCTCACCATTTAACCTATCCTTGATTGTTATATAAGTGAACATGGCAGATGCACGTCGCTTGAGTTGCTAGGAACTCTTTAGGTGTATTAAGCCTTCACATAATGCCTTAAGCTACTAAGCTTGCTTAGGTTGCTTGTGTTCTAAGATTTCACCTCATAACCCTACTAAGAGTGCACTAGGTGCTTAACTATCCATTATTACATGTTCACCCTAGTAAAGTAACAATTGCCATGGTTGTACTCATAATCATTAGGTTCCATTGAACCCACCTAGGTTCACTAAGGTTCACATATTAGGACCTTACCCTGAAAGGCTTGGCTAGGCTCTCAATGGTACTAAACTTCACATCCAAGCTAATGGTGTGCTATCAAGGCCAATTGAGCTAGTTTCATTGGGGGCACCTTTGTTGTCTATAAAACATTAGGAAACATCTAGTTCATGGAGGAGTTTTGGAAGTCTAAGGCACCAACAAGAAACCTTAACTTTTAGGTACCCTACAAACCCTTTTAGGCCTCCCCCAGACCCCTCCTTCACAAACTCAAGTGTGCTACCACTTTGCCTATAGTGCTGCAGCATCATCCCTGGTGCCTTGGCATCCCAAGCAAAGTGGCTTTGGCACATAATAGGGGTTGCTAGGTGCTGTAGCGCTAGGCCCTCATGCACTTCAAAATAGTGCCATAGGTACCTTAGGAGGCTGCCAAAAGGCCTCCACACTTGCCATTGATGCTTCCACCTTTGACAGACCTACAAAGCACATGCACTAGGCCATAATACACCATTCTTATCAAGCTTGAGATGCACATAAATGTCACATTAAGCTAGGCAATCTCACTACTCCACCATGAACAACACTAACCACCAATTGATGCCAATCAAAATTTCACATGAATTCCACCACAAGCAAGTTGTAGAGAGCATCAATTAAGCAAAAATCATAAATCCCTTACCTGAATTACACCTGAACTAGTAGAAATCAAGCATCATAAGCTAAGAATTCCCAAATCCAAAAGTTCCTCTAGGTTTCCTAGGTTCCAAGGCACTGGCAGGGTTTATGGCTCCAAATTAACACAAACCCAAGAAAAGCCAAGCTCCTTTAAACTCAAGAAACAAGAAAACATCATGAAGAAGGAATTACCTCACAAACTCAAGCAAGCCCAAGAACAAAATGGCTCTTGAGCTTCAAAAACACCAAAATAAGTGTAAAACAAACTTCCCTTTTCATAGGCATCACAAAAGCCTTCTAATTTCACCAAGAAATCATGATTTGGATGAAGTTTGAGCTAGAAATTGAAAGGGTTGGGGGGAGCTACGAAAATGATGAGAGGAGAAGAATGAATAGTGGCAAAAACAATTCTTGCAACAAGTTTTAAAATAACAAAACCTCCCCACTCCCAAACTTTTCAAATTTTTACAAATATACCCCTTCCCCAAATAGTAACTTGGGTTTTAAACACTTAGGTAAATTTTCACTAACTTGGCTTTTGGCTTTAAAAATGTGATTTTAACTTTAGGGACTCAACCCGACACTTTAGGATGCAAAATTATCTTATTTCCCTTGGATAAAACCTAGTGTCATAAATAACTTACTTAATTTTGTTAATTCACCTAATTTAAGGTATTTAGGCTATGGATTTATGAACTTACCTTACTCACTGAACTTCCTGCTAGGAGGGCTATAACATTGGACCACTTGTACTTAAGGCTAATAGCCTTTGATTTAAATAAACCTTAAGTGTTCGGCTAGTCTCTCTAGTATTAGATCCTATTTTAATTAAAACTAGCACCACCACTTTTATCTAATGGATAAAGAATATAAATGAAATGTCCCATAGTACACTAAGGATCATTAATATAATAAATAACTTCAATTAAATTATTTTATAGATCTATTCTATCACTAAGACTAGTACTAGCATAAACATCAATTAAAGTCCATGGGGATGAGAATTTAGGATTATTATTTACCTGAGTTGTAACATGGATGCTTTGAGTATGATAGGTGAATGGCAGGATGTTGAGAGCTCAAAGTCCCAAAGAATTCAAATTCCCCTACAATAGTACTCAACATCATCTCTTTATGATTCCTCAAAAGCTAAGGAAATGACTAACTTAGATGGCACAATCTTTAGACAATCTAATCATAGTGAGTATGATCAAAGTGGGGTGGTAAATTTTAATCAGGTCATCAAAGTACCTTATGAAGTTTGCATTATCAACCCTACAACAATTCATGATCAAACATTTTAGGTCCATTTGGTAATTGACATGAGATTCAGATATGAAATTTGCCCCTATTGGGTATCATGTTGAGACACCCAGTTTGAGTACCCTTCAGCATTATTGTCACCTGGAGCTAGACAAAACATCCATCCTATTGCATATTTGGTTGCGTCCTCCCTTAGTGACCTTTGATTGATAAATAGTCTAGTTAGGTTTGCTTCTTTGATCAACCCAAAACTTCTTAACATCTTTGCCTCTCTCTAAACCCATTCACAAGTAGACTTGGGGTTAGAAATCCTACTAAGGGATCGATTGGAGCTTCTGCTTTTTTTTTCTATCCCTCACATCATTTGAAAGTTTTGTGGAAATATGACTACATTAAATAGGCTCTGGTAGAAAAGCCTTAAATTTAGTTGAATCTCCTGGGTCTGAATGCTTGACTGTTGTTTTAAGCAGCTGATGCTAAAAGTCCTCTAGCCATTAACCCTTGAGGATCCGCAAAAATTGGTTCCACACATTATTTAACCTTTTTTTTTTTTGTCCATTGACCAGTGATTTTTAAAAAATTGAGGATGATCAGCTAAATAAATTGTGGTAGATTGATAAACCCATAGTGAAATCTTAAAAATGGGTTATGATCCCTTGGTGACCTTTTGTGGGTTTAGACACTATTTAAGCTTTAGTCCTATAATTCAGATTAGGCTACCTTCTAAATTAGGCTTGGTTGTTATTACTTTTTTTATTTAGCTTATTGGCCTAAAATTCGTTGTTTATGGCTAATTTACCGCAACAGTTAAACTTTCCCCTTTGGAGCTTGTTTTCAAATTGGTTCATTATATAATTTTTTGTTCCTTGCTTGCATCCATGGGCCCTCATTAGCACCTAGTTATCCAGCAAGTGGTACTAAAACATCTTTTCTTTTGCAATATGTGTCCAATGCAAGCACAATTTCACAACTCCCTCATATACACACTATAAATCTCTTTGTTAATCCAAATATTATATTCAAGCAGTTTATCCAAATAATCTTGAATGAAAAAATCAGGCATATTTTCCGTAGATTAGCCTTTGTATACAAGTGAATCCGCAAGAGTTTACTGAGACTATCACCAATTTTTCTAAGATCAAAAGGTTTGAACACCAATGCCTTTTCTCAATTTACATTAATGTATCATGTTTTCAATTTCCACAGAGCCTTGGCTTAGGTAATTAAATGGTTATAACCAACCTTTTTCCAAGTTTCAAATGTAATGTGAACTTAGGAAGCATGTAGAAACACCTTGTTAGCCACACCAAGGACTGTATGTCTAAGTGGTTGAAAATGACACATCTAAGCTACAAGTGAGTAATTGGGGTTCTGGGAGGCTTGTAGCCATGGTGATCAAGCAACCATAGACCAAACATGTGGATTCCAACAAGCTAATGAGAAAAGGAGAGAAGTTACCCTAATTCGACCCTTGCCTAAGGCATCTTAGGTGAAGGTTCCACGCAAGTTACACGAAGGAGCTTAATTGGAACAGCTACATAAACTTTCTACATTTGTTGGAGGTTGAAGGTCCAAATGCACCTAGTTGCACAAATACACCAAGGAAGCAAACACTTTAGTGCACCATACATTAAATTGACATAATATGCAAAACTTTTTAAACCCATTCCTCATGGATACTTAGCTTTAATTTGATGTCTCATTTGTAGTTTTTAAAATGTTTAGTACTTATATACCCATATATCAAAAGTTGAGTACTAGAATAATACTTTGAGTTGGCTCTATGTGTTTTAGTGGACAATAATTGACAATTATTGTAGCCATTGATTCTCTATTATGCAACAAGAATGAATAATTAAAACCCAGTAATTACATCTCCATATACTTACTTATTCTTAAATCCTAAATGATTGAAATTTAAAATATATTAATGTTTATATTTTAAATGTCCTATTAAATTTTTAACTATAAGATGTTTGAATGATGCAAATTAACGAATTAATGCATTTAATTTTAATTTAGTTTATGCATTTATCCATGATAGTAATTGACTAAAAATTTAAACATGTTCCTTATTTTTAATTGATAAATTAACACATTTTGTTACATACATATGCATGTGAAGAAAAATACATATGTACAAACACACACACACACACACACACAAAGGAAAAATCCACCCTTTTCTAATAGTTACTTCTATTAGCATTAATTTGATCACTCATTTGTATTTTTTTAAAACTTTTTATTCTCATATATCTTTATCTCAAAAGTTTTTTTTATTAAAATTATACTTTTGAATTGGCCCTATGTGTTTGATTAGATAACTCTCAACTTCTACTTTTTATATATTTAAGTTATTGAATGTTTATTCCTATGATCTTAGCCATTAGTCCTCTCTTACATGATAAAACTAAATAATTAAAACTCAATAACAAGGCCTCACTTTATTACTTATTCTTAAATCCTAGACAATTGGAAAATTAAAATATATCAAAGATTTATGTTTAAAATTTCCTATTAACATTTTAGTTACTAAGTACTTCAATAATACTACTTAAATTCAATAAATTAATGCATTTAATCTTAATTTAATTTATGCATACCCTATAAAATGTAACATGGATGACTTATAATTTTCTAAAGAAATTCCTTCTTAATTATTTCAGGCATGTTTAAATTATTTTATTCATGGGTTGTAAACTACTGTACAATAAACTTAAGGACTTCTTTTTTAAATATATTCTCCACCCCATACTTAACAAATAGTTACATGAATGACAATCTATATTCAACATGAAATACATTCTAGAGCCTATATTTTAGTTATTAGCACATCTAGGCCTTTTATATGTGCACAAGCATGTGATCATTGGATCAACTTCCACACTAAGTATTCTAGGTATTAACTAATTATAAAGTTATATATTTCAAATTTAATAATCTATTTTAATGAAAATTAAATGTACACAATTTGTTCCTACATTAATGTATGTTTAATTTCATTGAAAATGTATGTCACATATAAAAATATTTTTTTCAATCCTCTATATAAATGCCAAAGCTTCCTAAACATTGCACAAATGAAAATTTATAAACATCTTAGAAAAAGATTCAATTTTGTATAATAGGAACTCATTTTTGTATGATATGAACTCAATTTCATTCTATATGAAAAAAAAATTTGTTCAATAGAAAACCATTTTTATTCAAAAGATATGTATATCATCATTTTACATCAAAAACTCATTTTTGACACTTATACATTACAAATTTAGTTTCGTAGAATAGCTAACCTATTTCATGAAATAAAAACTCAATTTTATGTACAATATATCAATCTCGTATAATATGAATTCAGTTGTAGTTGGGAATTATTTTTAGGTTCTATTTCTCAACAAACTAAAATTTTTGGAACTTCCTTATGTTTCATTTTTGTATCTGCATACTACATTCAAAACAAATTTATTCAGTTTTGTATAAATAATTCCTATTCTTCATATAATTCATTCTCAGTTTCATACAATAAAAATTGGTTTCTTACAACAACCATATTTTGTAAAGTAGCAACTCAAATATATATAATAATAACCTAGTTTAATACAATAGGAATACATACAACATACATGCATAAGCATGTTAATTTTGATCAAACATATGCATTACTTTTAAAACTCCAAACTCATACAATAGTTACCAAGAATTATGCGATAACTACAGCATACAGCATACAACATAGGCAATATACATATTGTATTGTCCATACTATGTGTTCAATAAATACAATTAGTCAATTGACATATGGATATCTAAGGGAAAATAATATGCATGCAATAATTAAGCAATTAATGCAACATGGCATCAAAAGTAGATGCTAGATAAAAAGTGTCATGTTGTAGATATTATAGTGAGTAGAAATGAGCAAAAGGTAGCATCATGTCAAATGTTGTAAGTTGTTAAAGCTTGAGGACCAAGGCAATAATGGTTATGCTATTGACTCTATTTCCCAAAGCCTAATTCTTGCTTGGAAGGAGAAATCATGCTTTAGTGATAATGCATTATGGCAAAGTGTCTGACTAAGCAACTATTTCTTACATTATTTAGATCAGGTTGTCTTTTGTGGTGCAGAAGTAGCTGATCTTTTAGATTGTTTCGACGATGGATCATTTGCATATAAAATGTCTTAGTCATGTAATTGTGTGTAAATATGCAACTTTTTTCTATAAGGGTGAAGTGTAATCGTTATAGACTAGCCTTCTGCCATAAAGAGTTTTTTCTTTGCAAATATTTCATGTTGATGAATAGGTGTTTGCTTTAAGTGAAGTGTTGGTTGAACAAAATAGGGAGTCATTGCTATAAGTGTTAGAGGAACTTTCATTTATTGACATGTCTACTGTGGAAAGTTGATCTTAGTTGTGTCGTCCATGACATCGCATATAATGAAATCCAGTTGTGATTGTCTATTATTTTAGACTAAATAGAACTGAAAAATCTTTTGTTTCCCAATGAGATGTATGAGTGGGAGTGTTATAGTAGCATGATCAATGAAGCCATGATCTTAGACCATTTTGTTGCATTAGATATGCAGGAAATTTCTTCTAGCTTTATTAAAGAAGGTCACTTTTATTTTAGAAGTGCGGTTTGCAATTATGGCTATGAAACTATATTTGTTAATCAAGCAAAAAAAAAGATATTGTGTATAAGATTTGATTGGTAAAAGATGAAAGATAGAATAAGGATAGATGAGTGTTAAGTACATATACAGATTTCTTGGTTTAGGAACAGGATTACCATGGTTACTTCATGTAAGTTTATCACCTCTTGGCCTTAGCTTAAGTGGGCATTTTGTGCAAACTTTGTAGCACCAATCTCGTCCTTCAATTACTTTTTTCATGGTTGCCTTACAGGTGAATCCTACATACAATAACACTACAGTGACAAAGTGAAAAGATGTAAGGGGATAGATATGGTATGATAGGCATAGCAATAAGTTTGCTAAAAACTATAATATTTTATTCTTTACATCTTTGTGGATTCTGATTAATCATATCGGCTATTGTGATCCTGTTTCTCAAATTTTCCTTGTCTTTGTCCTAAAAAGGCTTACTTTCTATTGTTAATGTTGTGGCAGCAACATAGGCAAACTTGAAACTATAGATACCAAAGAAGAATGATATGACATTATTCTAAGTTAATATTTATATAAGATATATGCATGTTCAAAGAAGTAGAAAAGATTACAGAGGGAAACTATCAGTTGTTTCTTGTATTTTTAGGATTCATATTAATATGAGTTGCTAGTGTACTAATAAACTGCATGAGTCTTATCATGAAAAAAGATAGACTGTAAATATCTAAGTAAATAAATTTTTCTTAAAAGAGTGGTAAATGATATTAATGAATGAAGGAATTAACGGAAAGAAAATAATTTGCAAATCACAAAATTAAAGGAGAGTAATGGAAACAAAGAAAGGGCAAGAGTTAGGAAATAAAAAAAACCTGAGAAAAACATCTAGAGCAACATCGATCAAGTTAGTACGAATAAAAAATGCAGATTATGCATACCTTTTCCATTCAATTACTTTCACAGAAGTTATGGCTGTAATAACTGGTTTTGGCATTGTATCAAACATACCAGTCTTGTTAAATGAAGCTGTTATCTGATCCTAAATTGTGCGTTTGATTCTTTTTCCACTCGTATATTTGGAACCATAAAGATGAGCATAAAGTAAGAATCGTATAAATAACAAATATGCCATATGTACTTGAGATTCTTTAATTCAAATTCTCTTTAAACGAATTCATTTCCTCTTGCGTTAACTAATTGCATTATGTCAGAACCTAGTGTTATGCTCCCAAAATAATCTTAGTCATGGAATTGTTAGAATATCTAAAAAGTATGAGTAATTGTGAAAGGCAGGAAGTAACAGCAAACTACCCTGATAATTAGTCATGTTTATTCAGTTGTGGAAGTAGTTGATTATATTAGAAAAAGTAGAATATGTGGAGAAGAAAGCTATCATTTATTGTTAGTTATTGTCATGTTTTTGGTTTACTGACATAGGTGGAAGTTACAAGTTTGTTGTTAGCATGTATCCATGCATTTGATTAATATGAGATGGGGATTTTGTGCAAATTTTATCTCAGCTTTTTTTAGATTAGAAGGAAAAATAAATTCATGACAGAATATAATGAATTGAATTCAATAATAAAATTAGTTGAATACCTATCTATTAAATAGAATGCAATTATAGCTCACAAGATTTAAATCTCCAACATTATAATAGACCCATTTTTTGTATATATGTACTTCAATTATGCCATCGTTATCTCTTGGTCTAAGATCCATTAATTTCATCACTTTCATTTTTAAATTGAGAAAAAGAACAGGATCATTAATTTGATAAATGAGTTATGTAATATCATATATATAGCCAAGGAATAAAGTAAACATGATCACATGAGTTCATCTAGAAGCTAAAATAATCTTGTAAATTTGCAACAACCTTATTTTCCTAAGGAAATCTGTATACACAATATTTTTTGTATAGTTTCATGCCTAGCCATCTATTTTCTTTAGAACCCTTAGATCATTTGGTGATGTTGCCCTTGATCATGCATCATATAACTATCCATGGCTGAAGATAGAATTTAAGAGATAGATTCTAATTTTGCTCTAAAATTAACCTTTGCTTTTATTGGTTGTCATTGTGTAGTACAACTTAATTGAGAATTACCTTTTTTGAAGATGAAAGAGTCTAATTTTGCTTAAAAAACTCACATTTGCTTTTATTTGTTGTCATTGTGTAGTACAAGTTAATTGAGAATTACCTTTTTTGAAGATGAAAGGGAGTTTAAGATCTTTGTATGAGAGTGAAATTAATGGAATATACATTCTCCCCTATTATGGATCTTGTTATGAGCTAAGCTTTTATGACCTTTGTTAGCATTTGTGTTACAATCATTCTCATGACATTACATAAACCTGCTTGTTGATTAATGTTTCTTAGTAGCATAACGAGCAACCCTAATTTCAACTTAATCTAATGGTGTGGGAATCTATTAAAGTTAAAAGTATTAAGTAATTTAGTTGGATATAAAACTTCAGCCTCTCCTTGATCACCAAATAATGGTAAAATTAAATCAAAGCTTGTATATATTATCAGCTCACCATGCAATAGTGATAAAATTGAGTCATTAATCAAATCTGTTATTTCATTCTCAATGCAGATGATGGCTCTATCACAAATTTGATAAAGGCTTAAATTTTTCAAAATGTTGCTATCATATATAAAGTTTATTAATCTATGAATACCATCTTCATTATCCTTAATCAAGAATTTCTCTAGTGGTTCAATCTATTAAGAATCTTTGTCTTCATCATTTATGAGTTGGCCAATAGTACTATTTCCCAATTAAAAGTAGCCATCTTGAGAATTTAATGATTTTTGCTCTTTCATTCTTATCAATCTTAAGGTTGAAGCAATATCATATTCTAGTTTAGATAATAAATATGGAAATACTGATGATACAATTGAAGAAGATAATATATCAGTTTTTGTCCCTAAAGGTTTAACAGGAAGTGTTTGCCGGAAATCACCTCCAAGCATAATAGATTTGCCACCAAACCACATTTTTGGTTTTTGAAGTGTTCTGTTAAGTGCTTCAAAGCATTGTCCATCATTCATTAGTGATTCCTTCCAAACTATTAAATTAGTTTTAGAAACCAAGTTTGCCAATTATGTTTCCTTCTTTATATTGCATATTGATTCTTCTGTTAAATCTAATGGAAGCTTGAAGCATAAGTGAGCAATTCTTCTAGAGAGAAGGAGTAATGATGCAATTTTAGATGAAGCAATAGCAAGAACAATTCTTCCTTGAGCCCTTAAACCAATGATTATTGTTTTCCATAAAAAGGTTTTGCCTATGCCTTCATGACCATGGATAAACATGAGCTATTGCATTATGCTTTCAGATGCTTGCATGAGAATATCATAGATGCTTTTTTTATCTGACTTAAGCAATCTCACTAATTTACCATGTTCTGTTGATAAAGCTGCCATGTCATAACTTCTCTCTTGCATTAAAATTTTGTTATTTAATTCTGATAATAAATCAACAAGAGACATTGACAACCCAAAATTTCTTAGTGAGCTAAAACTTGAGCGAAGCAAAATCTCAATTTCATATAATACATAGTTATGTAGATATTGATCATTTTGCTATAGGTTCCTATCTAAAATTCTGGATTTATACTTGGAGGAAATATCATAAACCATTTTTCACCATTTGTTATCTTGAAGAGTAATTGGATTTGAGATGTCACAATAGAGAAGTAATATGTACAAATAATAACATCAATTCTGCTGATATAACCCAAAGAGCAACTTCTCCACTGGGTAATTGTCATTCATTGCCATTTTATAGTAAGCCTATTACTTTACATGTTAAACAGTAGGTGAGGAATGTTCAACCATTAATAATTTGAATATATTCAAATGATTTCCAACCTTTTTGATGAAAGAGTAATATCCTGAGGTAGAACAATACACCACAACTTGGGTGAACATAAATTAATCTACTAATTGAACTTCTATTTCTCTATGACTTATGAGTCCAAAATTTTCCATTGTTATGCCATACATATCCATTTGGAAAATTAGATATGTCAAATGGTTTGCAATTGGGTCAATCTTATTTACCAAAAACCATTAGGTTAGTGTTGTTTTCCTGTTCAACTGGTTGTTAAAAATAGAATATAAAAGCTGATTATGACAAAATGTTACTTGTTGCATTAATGGAAAATGCATAGCCAAGACTTGCACAATATGTTTTCTCTTATGTATGTCAAATTCAAAGATCCTCTAACATGCTTCATGAAGACAAATGTAACAACAGTCAAGGTAATTTTGAATTTCATCAATTTTGCCCTGTTGATCATTACATGCATCATAAGTGTTATCTACTATTTGAATGATTCTCGCTCTAACATAGTTAGCTCCTTGTAAGATGTATTTGAAAGGCATTTTATAAGCAAGCTCTATCCATAGAATTTAGCATTAATGTGAGCATTGAACACCAAGAACAGTTCTGTGTTATAAAGAACAACATATGCATTATCTAGTTTCACTTCATGTTTAACCACAAAAAAATTAATATCTTTTTTCTAATACTGAATATATCCATTCTTGTCAAATGAGGTAACTAGTTGAAACTTTTTGAGAAAAGATTTAGAGCATGTATTATCTTTCATACATGGAGCTGTTGGTCTTACTAACTCACAAGGATCATGGATCATAAAGTCAATAACAATAGTATATACCTCTAAATTTTCTTCTTTGTCATGAGTTTCAGCTGAAATCATCTTGTCTATTTGTTCAAGTGTTTCAATTTAGCTTATGCCTTCAAGCCAAAGCAGAGTGTGATAGTGAAGAAGGCCTCTCTTTTAGAATTCTATTATATGTAACATGGAAAAAAATATGAAAACATGTTATAAACTAAATATTGAATTAGATATATAAGCAGAAGTACATTCTGTATTGAATTCAGTGGTAGAAGTACCTGTGGTTACATCGCCAAAAGGTTTTTTATTCTTTAAATAAGCTACAAAGTCTAGAACTTTCAACTGTAAGATTTTCTTAATAATGTCTGGCCTATCTTCACCCTTAGTTATTGGAAAATTTTTTAGGTATCTTGTAATCTCAGGCCATCTAATGTTGTAGGTGAATGTGATAAAAAAACTGTGGATTCCTATGCACCCTACAAATTGCAAGAGCGTCTTCATAATGCTTATACATGTATCAAGAGCCTCCTATAAAAAAAGCAGGTAATATTACTTTTCTCCAATATCTAATCCATCATCATCACCTCATGAACCCCATGAAAGTATTCATTTCTTAAATCTGCCTATTTAGCTTGTATTTAATCAAGACGATCCTATTCTATGCAAACTTGTGCATTTACCAAACATTGTTGAAATAAACGGCTTGCATGAGTTATAAAGGAAAAGGAATTTGGTTGATCATGAAGTTGAAAGAAGTAGAACATCCTAATACTAACTCATTTTCCTTTGTCTGTGCATTTAGGATCAATTTGAGAGAACCATATATCAACTCGAAAGCTATCTTCCCGGATATGAATATAAGTGGGAACTACAGTGACATGTATGATGGATGCAATTTGTTAACTCTTTATAAAGCACCATTCC
The DNA here is from genome assembly GCA_039654915.1 of Aquilaria yunnanensis. Taxonomy (NCBI): domain Eukaryota; kingdom Viridiplantae; phylum Streptophyta; class Magnoliopsida; order Malvales; family Thymelaeaceae; genus Aquilaria; species Aquilaria yunnanensis. Next base: position 40,953,579 of record CM077599.1, on the reverse strand, counting down.
TAAATTGAATGATAGATTCTTGGCATTTCTGCCTTTTGTAGTAGATTCAAAAAGATTGCACCAATGTCATTTACAGTTGGTAGTGCATACTGTGATTCACCTCCCCTGTGATACAATCGAATTTGAAAATCTTAAATATCTATACCCTGACATCTATCTCTGGCATTTTGAAAAGTTTTACTAGCTTATTGTGTTCCTCAAACACTTTGATTAAACCATCAACTATCTTAGGTTAAACTGAAAAACTCTGACCTTTGAAATGATGCATTCTATTATACACTTCATTATCAGTATCATATATATAGAGTTGTAGAAATTTTAGTTCTTCACCTGGGAGTGGACAAAGAGACCTATTTTGTGAAATAACACTCCATGCATCTTGAAAACGTATGGTCCTAAACCATCATTAATCATCTCATCTATATTTACGCCAAAAGAAGTCATAATGAACATCCAATTATAAGCTCTAATATTATTTTTGAAATGTCTATTCTAATATAGATACTTGACGAATTCAGGAGACTCTTGTGGCGTAGGAAGCATTACTTTACCACCATTACAACAATGATTGTATCTAATTTGGCCATTATAAGACAACCATTTAACTTGCCCTTCAAACCAAAATAAAGCATGGCAATATTCATATTCTTGATCACAGTCTCCTAAATCAATATATTGATATGAAAAACCTAAAAATAGTAGAAAAATCAATATAAAACACCAACTGTACAAATAAAACAAAATAATTAAACTTACTATGCATTGATATCATACCTACTAATGGGAGAAGAGTGTCTCAGCCATCATTTGATGCAGGGGGCAGACTATGATGAAAAAGAGTTAAGAGTCTAATTGATTCTTAGAAGTTCCATATTTATTCATCACTTCCAATATATCAAATCTATTTGCAATCTCATTAAGTGAAGATATGGACCAGTTACTTGTCATTTTACCACAAATTGTTAGATCATAGCTGTGACTATATGCAAGATTATCTCTATGTAAACCATCTGATTCATTCTGAGCAATTTTGTATTCATTGGTTGGTTCCAAAGTGTTAAATCCAACAAAAGCATCTTTCTTTAATGATTCAGAGCACTTATTTCACATTTTCCCAGCATATGCTTGACCATAATTGTTATCCTTTGTAGCATTTCCTCTCTTTAACCTAATAAGCTCGTCAGTTGGCAATGAAGAATAACCAGGAAAAGTGTCATGGGATAAAATGGCAGCTTTTGTTATGGCATACGTTATCACATGTTTTGTAGTGTATTTCCCTTCCATGCCTTGAAAGCTTGCACTTGACCTTTTTAGGTTCATTCCTAGATTTTATTCTTTGTTTACTAGGCCTCTTTAGGCTTTGAATTGGACCATATTGGAGGTAGGAAAATGCCTATCTATTTCGTTCTCAAAAGTCTTCATCTGGAATTGGCTCAAAGGAGAACTGGTAAGATTTTAAAAACATCTTTTTTTTTGTAGCAATCATTTATCCACTTCTTGAGATCGTTTTCCTATCTTGAATTGTAGCAATAGCATGTATACAAGGTACACCACTAATGTCCCAAGCTTTACAATTGCAAGTCTTCAGTCTTAAGTTAACTACTGATATTAAGATGTCCTAAGGCTTACCTAATATCCCTCATCACCATTGCACATAACCTTCCATGGGTAACTTTCTCTAATTTTTTCATGCACCCCATTGATTATCAAGTGACCATACTCTCCCTTCCACCTGCTTGAAGACAACCGCCTTTTCATTTTTCTCTTAAACACATACTCCCTCATTTCTTCCAACATAGAAATAATAGGTTTGCTCCAGAAAGAGATCAAAATAAAATTAAATGCCTTACATATCAGCAGCATCACATTGAGTCATATATGAAAAATATGCCCTACACCATAGTTTTGGATCCCTACGTAATATGGCTTCCTTGGCACCAGCTTTCATTTGTTCTATCTCATCAAGTCTCTTTACCAAAGTTGACTCATTTGGAGACTTTGCCATAGCATAAAAATCAAACTTAAGCTCCTCACCACAAAAATTTGAACACTAGCTAGCATAAATGTGTATGGCACATAACCTATGTTAAGCTCACAGAAAAATCTCTTTAATAGCATTTAAAAGTCCCTACAAACATAAAAAAAACATCACATTAATAGTGACAAAAGAAAAATTGTCAATATTAATAAAAATCTTCATAACCTTTTGTTGACTAGACATAAATATCCAATAGCATCCGTTTGTGGTTTCGATACTAGCTCATAGGTACCCTCAAAGCCAATTCCATGATGAAGTACTTTCTCCCACGACAACTACTAATGGAAACATTTGATTGTTTGCATCTTTTCCAATTGTTGTCAATATTTGTCCATAACAACTCCTTTAAGAAAACAACCATCGACCCAAGAATTTTCTACATCCTTCTAAGAATCATGTTTTTAATGCAGTAAAGGAAACATAAAATCTTTTGAAATAAAGTGCAATTCCAGGACCTTTATGATCAACTTCAATCTCAACACTATTTTTCAAATTTGAAGCAACCAAAGCTTTTGCATAATCATGCAATTTGGCATATTCATGATCAACATCCTTCTCCAACTACTTCCTAAACCTTGCCTTGGCCTTCTTGCAAATGTTTAGCAAAACTTTTAGCCCTAAAACTTGCCAGATAGTTTTTTGTAGGAAACCTTGCTTCATTGGGGGATGTTTGGTCATAAGGACTTCAAAATTTTTAGCTATCCATGGTGGTGTAACTTTAGAAATTTTGTGCACTTTGTTGCACTTTTGCTTCTTCTTATATGTTTTCACCATGAAGTATATCTTCTCTTGGAATTTCTCTCTTAATGCATAAATTAGCCATGGAGAACCTTCTAATTTACACTTCACCTTAATCCAGGAAGACTAATTCTTAACATACTCATGGTCAGAATTATCCAACTCATATGATTCTCTGAATGTCTCACTATCACTGCTAGCATTCTCCACATCTACTATTTCTTTATGAGCATGAAAAAAATTGAAAACAATTCTGCTATAGTAGGATCATCCAAACAAATTCCATTATAGTGCCTCCTTACCTGCTTTATTCCATCTAATACATCTTCATCAACCACTTCTCCTATTATTTCATCAAATTCATTCAATTCTTTTCTTACTGCCGTATTTTGATCCTCCCCCTCATCATCACAGTTACTACCCTCACTGGCTTCATTTTTTTCTTTTTTTTCCTCACTATGGTTAACATTGGGCACACTTTCTCCCTTACCCCCCATTGTTCATCTAACCATTGGTTGACTCTCTCATTATACTGGGCACCTACTTCCTTAACAAAACAAGTATTGTCAGCATCAAGTGGATAACTACCATTCACTTTACTAAACGAATGCTTCTCTTTATTTATTCCATGCATAGTGTGCTCCACATAAATTTCAACTCCCCCACCACTTAATACACAACCAAACATATCCATTAAAGTGGCATCATTATATAATACCCTCAAACCTTCATTAAGTGATATTTTTGGTACCCAATAGTGAATGGCTTCAATGTCTTTACCGTCATATCATATTTCTTTTAGTATATCCATGAAGCACCAACGAGTAATGTCCTCACTTTCCAATTCTTTTTCACATACCAAATAACCCACATATCTAACACTTGGATCCCACAACAATACTCTTTCATAGTACAAATTTACTTTGAATTTCACCATTTGTAAAAAAATATGTCATATATTATACTAAATGTCAGTGTACAAGTATGTGAAAAAAAATTTGCTTTCAATTTTAAGATGGTACAACTAAATTATTCATTCGTGTAAAATTGGTTTGTGATGTTACTTTGGTAAATCATAGTGTATAGCCCACATTTTACTTTATTTATTCTTAATTCACTCACACATAGTATAGGCATATTTGTTTATTCAATCACTAACACAACACAAAATGTGTGCCCATGGATATATATATGGCTGCATATAAAATGGCAGAGAAGATTTGGCCATTATTTATGAAAATAGAGCAAGAAGATTCAATTCATCATTCACATGTCAAGCCCAATGCTAAAGGCAACTAACTTTTACACTTGTGAGTAAGTGATGACAAGAAAGACCAAGAATCTTCAAAGTGACATGGAATCTCAAAGCAATTGTCCTTAACCAAAAGCTTTTGTCACTTGAATGGTCCCAAATTGTCTCTTTTTTTTTCCTACACAAAGGTTTCACATTTCGTGTCAAACAAAAACTCACCAAGTTTAGTTTTCATAGGGCAAATAGTTAATTAGTTCCTTTTTTATAATTTTCTTTTCATTCTAGCCCTTACAAAATGCAAACACTCATTTTTGTCAAAAACTCCCCCCATGTGACTAACCTAAACGGCCCAAGGGTGTAAAAGTTCCCAAATTATAAAGTTTAAATGGTGAGTTAGCCTGAGTCACATTTCAAGGGGCAAAAGGGGGTAAAGGCCTTTTAAAATCTGCCACTTGCTATGCATTCATGCTAACCTCACTTTCACCTCCTCATATAGATTACAAGTAGTTTGAGTTAGCTAGCAAGAGCAACTACAAGGATAGTTGCGGTTTGATACAGTTAGAAATATGTTGTTAATATTAATACTACAAAATTATTTATGATTAAGAAAGACTTTGGACTTCATTTTGTTCATTAAAACTTTGAGAATTTATGGATTATATTCAAATTTCAAGGATTATAATGCCACTTATTTTCAAAATTTGAATTTTATAAGGTTTGAATTATTTGGAATAGTGTAGCCTTGCGTGCTTAGGAAAATTTATTTTCTTGAGGATGCGGTGTGTCATTGTCCTAAGACTTCTAGGATGGGTTTTGGGGCATGATAGAAGTGGTATAAGAGCATAAGTTTGATAAACTTGGTGACCTCAGGTTAGGGAAATGCTAGGTTTTTTTTGCACTTAGATATTAAGTATTCTCCTCTCCATTTATTATGTTAATTAAGAATATGGCTATCTTCAGCAGACATATGGTACCTAGGTGTATCACCTCATAGTATCAGGAAAATGGAAGAAATGATGATGATGTTCCTATTGCTTAGCTAGCAGGACATGGGCATGAGGCTCCTGCTCAGAGGAATGCAACAAATCAGGCTAACCTTCATGCATAGCCTGATGTAGCAGCTATGGCTAATGCGTTGCTACAACAATTGGTTATGCAACTTGTTATAATGATAGATAGAGGGTATTTGTTACAACTTTTTGTCATGGATGGATGAGCTAAGGAAATGTGGAAGATTATGCTGCCTGAACATTTAGACGGGCCCAGATGGGAACAATTGAAACAAGTCTTCAACACTGAGTTTTAGTTTTTCCCTAAAACCTATAGGATGTAGAAGATTTTAGAGTTCATGTAGCTAACTTAGGGAGATATGACTGTAGCAGAATATGTGAAGAAGTTCATTAAGCTTTCATCTTATGCCTTATACTTGATAGCTCAAGAGAGTTCGAAGGCAATGAAATTTGAAATAGGACTTTGGCAGCCCATTCAGAGCAAGGTTGGTCCACATGGGCGTCACAGTTATTGAGAGGTGGTGGAGACTACTACCCTAGTGGAGAGGGAGTTGGGTCTTATTGTTAGGGACTAAAAGAAGAAAAATAGACCTGAGGGATCTTCAAGTAAGCCATTTAGGAATATAGCAAAGAAGCAAAATTCCTAACCTATTATGGAGCCTCTACACATTAGGATGTTCTAAAGTGTGATTATTGTAAAAAATTTAATTTTGGTAAATGTCACTGGAAGACTAGTGGTTGTTTCTGTTATGGCAAGAAAGACCATCTAATTGCTGATTGTAAATGGCCAGAGACTAAAAATTCTCACTGAAGCTTTCAGGTAAGGGCTAATTTTCCAGATCTAAGGAAGCAAGATTATAAAAGGGGTGCAGCAAAGCAGTAAGTTCGAGGCCGAGTTTGTGCACCTACTTGGCAGGATACAAATGACTCTAATGTAGTTGTTGGAGGTGTGGTAAAAATTGGTTCTATTTATGCTCGTGCCTTGTTTGATTCAAGTGCGAATTATTCTTTTGCATCACCAAAGTTTGCTAATAGATTGTCATATAAGCTTAAGCCATTAGATTTTGAACTATTTGTCAAGACCTTTTTAGGAATGTCTATTGTTACTAATTTTGTTTACAAAGGGTATGTAGTGAGAATTGAGGGAAAAGATATAACTGTGAATTTGTTTAGGCTGGATATGATAGACTTCGATGTTACTTTGTGGATGAACTAGTTGTCTATAAATCATGCTGAGGTTGACTACCATGAAAAAAAAGTAGTACTATGTGTTCTTAATGAGCCTGAAATCATCTTTTTTAGGAATAGAGAACCCGTCCCAATTTGTCTCATCTCTGGTATACTTGCATTTCAATTGTTAAGAAATGGTTGTTATGGATATTTAGCTTTTATTGGATATACTAGCCAATCTAAATTGAATCTGGAAGATATATTCCTATTGTTAAGGAGTTTTCTGATGTTTTTCATAAAGGAATTCCTTGGTTGCCTTTTGATTGAGGGATCAAGTTTTCCCTTAATTTTGAGTTGGGGACTACATTAATCTCTAAGGATTTTGACTAAATGGCACCTGTAGAGATGAAAATTTTAAAGGTACAACTACAAGAAATGCCCTATAAAATGTACATTCACCCTAGTGTTTCACCATGGGGAGTTACTGTTTTGTTCATGAAGAAGAAAGATGGAAGTTTGAGACTTTAAATTGACCATCGTGAGTTAAAGAAGTTTACTATCAAGAACAAGTATCCTTTGGCTCATATTGATGATTTGTTCAATCAACTATAAGGTACACAAGTCTTTTCGAAAATTGATTTAATGTCTAGGTATCACCAGGTGAAGATGAAGGTCGAGGATATACCCAAGACTGCTTTTAAGACTAGGTATGGTCGTTATGAATTTATGGCTATGCCATTTGATCTAACAAATGAACTTGTTTTTTTTATGGACTTGAACTGGGTTTTCAAGCCTTATTTACACCAATTTGTTGTATTTTTTTATGATATTTTGGTATATTCTAAAAGTCTGAATAAGCATAAAGTGCATTTAAAAATTATTTTACGGACATTAAGGGAGAAGCAGTTGTACAAAAAATTCAAAAAAATGAGTTTTCATTGGATGAAGTTTCTATAGATCTGTAGAAAGTTAAAGCAGTGGTGAATTGGGCTAGACCATCTAATGTTGCTAAAACTCATGGCTTTCTTGGTTTAGCCGGTTACTATTGTCAATTTATTAAAATATTTTTTACCTTGGTTATGCCTTTGTACAAGTTGGTTTGAAAGAATGTCAAGTATGAATGGACTGAAGATTGTGAGAAAAGCTTCCAAGAGTTGAAGTAAAGATTAGTATTTGCATCTATCCTTACCATCCCATTTGGCATTGCAAGTTATGAAATTTGTTGTGATGCTTCACATATTGGCTAAGGATATGTACTTATGTAGAATGAAATAGTTGTTGCCTGTGCCTTTTGATAGTTGAAACCATACGAAAAGAATTATCCTATGCATGACTTGGAATTAACTACAATTGTCTTTGCCTTAAAGATTTGGAGACATTATCTCTACGATGTTTCTTGTAAGGTGCTGACTGATCATAATAGTCTATACTATATCTTTACATAGAAGGAATTAAATATTAGGTAGCGGAGGTGGTTGGAGTTGCCAAAAGATTATGACTTGAATATTTGCTATCACCTTAGTAAGGCAAATGTTGTTGCTGATGCTTTATGTCTTAAGTCCTCTAGTTCCTTAACTTCTTTACTAACTAATAAGAAAGTTATTGTTAATGTTCTATAGAAGTTAGGAGTGCAGATTATAATAAATGGTGTTAGTAGTGTGCTTGCTAACTTGATGGTTCAACAAACTTTAATTGAGAGGAACAAAATTTCTCAAAGTTTAGATGAAGGAATTAGCATGTTGCTGGAAGTAGTTGCACAAAATGAAGCATCCAGGATTTCATATTTATGATGATGGTTTCCTAGAGTTTGGTGCTCGACTATGTGTCCTTGGAGATAAGGTTTTGAAGGAAAAAGTTTTAAGAAAGGCCAATAATACCCTTTACACACCATGCATCCAGTGGAACTAAAATGTGCAGAGACATATGAGAGCCTTTTTAGTGGTAGGGAAAGAAGAAAAAGATTGATAAATTTGTTGCAAAGTGTCAGACTTTCCAACAAGTCCAACTGGACTATCAAAAGCCTTCAAGACCTTTGCAAGCTCTTCCAATTCCTGAATGGAACTGGGAACACATCACTATGGATTTTGCTGTGTGACTTCCAAGTACTACTAGAGGTACAGTGCTATATGGGTGATTATAGATCATCCAAATTTTCTCACTTTTTGCCATACCAAATTTGTGCAAGTTTAGAGAAGTTAGCAAGGCTATATGTGAAAGAGATTGTACGTCTACATGGTGCCCCATTATTTATTGGTTCAGATAGAAATTCCAAGTTAGTCTTAAGATTTTGGAGAAAATTGCATAAGGCAATGGGTATTCAACTCAATTTCAGCATGGCTTGTCATCCTCAAACTGATGGACAATCAAAATGAATTATTCAGATTCTTAGGGATATGCTCATGTGCTAGACTTTACAGGTAATTGGTATGGTCATTTAACACTTATTGAATTTGCCTACAATAATAGTTATCAATCTAGCATTGGAATAGGGCCATATGAGAAGTTGTATGGATGGAAATGTAGGTCACCGATGTGTTGGGATGACATAGATGATCGAAAGACTTTAACCTTAGATATAATTACAGAAATGGTAGAGACGAATCGAATTATTCATGATTGCTTATGCATTGCACAGAATAGGAAAAAGAATTATGCTTATATGAGAAGACAGGTGTTAGAGTTTGAGGTTAGGGATAATGTTTACATTAAATAGTCACTAATGAAAGGAGTTAAGAAGTTCAGTAAGCATGGCAAGTTGAGCTTAAGATATGTGGTTCTTGTTGAAATTACAAATTGAGTTGGGGATATTATTTACAGAGTGGCGCTATTGCCATCTTTATCAAGAGTGCTTAATGTATTTCATGTATCAACACTAAGTAAACATGTGCATAATCCCAGTCACATAGTTCAACATCAATGTAATGACCCAACCAAATTTAGTCCATTTTATTATTTTGGGTATTTAGGTTAAGGCCCAAGAGAAGAAAAAAAATAAATATAATAGTAAAAATAAGAATCAAAGAAAAAAAAAGAGAGAGAGCAAGGGAAATTTTTTTTAAAAAAAAAAGGGAAAAGAAGTGGAAACACGAAAAGGGAAAGGAGAAACAGAAACAAGTTATAAAAAGGGGGAATAGGAAATAATTAGGGTTTAGGTATTTCTCTCTCAATCTCATCTATTTGTTGCTTTGTGTTGAAGAAGTGGAAGAAGAGATCATCAATCGAGGATCAAGTGAAAGCAACCTATGAATTTTTTCAGCAACGGAAGAATCTTTGGTGAGTGATTGTTAGTTATCTTTTAATGCATAGGCTGGCTTTTCTTTGAAATTAAAAAGAGATTTAAGTTAAGGTTAAGGTTTATTATAATTTACTTCGATGACTGGATGAGTCAATTGATTATTAGGATTGTTTCGGATGGATTAGAAATAAATTTGGAGAGACTTTGGCTGGGCATGGTGGAAATTTGAGAGTAGCAGAAGAATCAAAACAGAGAAGACGAATCGTATTTCTGGGTCAAAATTGGTTTAATAACAGTTTAGGTCCTTGATCCTTAGAGATGGGTTTATCGAGACGCTATAGTTTATAAAGTTACAACTTGGACACTGCAAGTAGGTTGTTGAATCTTATAATCGGGTTAATCACAGTATCAGTCCCTAAGGCTTCTAACACTACTTCAGTGAATTCTTAGATTCTAGAAGCGTTCGTTTGGGTCACTGTCAGCAAATGATTTTGAGTTATTTCCTGAATTGATTATGTTTTGGCATAAACTTTTGGCCTAAATACCTATTACTCCCCTGAACTATGGTGACTCGGACAGTTTACCCCCTGGACTATAAAATGGATCAATTCGATCCCTAAACTTTGATGAGTGGGGCAATTCGAACCCTGAACTATGGTGACTCGGACAATTTGCCCCCTAAACTATAAAATGGATCAATTTGAACCTTCAACTTTGATGAATGGGTCATTTTAGTCCTTTGACTCAACCTAATTCTTACGCCATCCATATTTAATAGAGCAGTTGCTGCCACCGCCCTCTCCTCCGTCGGATCTCTACCTTCCACAACCTTTTTGGCTTCTTCTTCACTTTCCTCTTCTCCTATCTCCGACACCGAAGCAGCCTCTTCCACAACCAAAGTAGCATACTCCCCCACCGCTCTTTTGACAGTGCGTCTTGTCACTTTGAGATGAATGAATCATGCCACTTGTCGGATGGAGAGTATTTGAACGAATCAGATGAATCATTGAGACGAAAAACATGCTCGACTTCCAGGCCTTATTCTTTTTTCACGTGCTTTGTTTGTCAGTGGCAGCATAGAATCGTGGCATATCCAATTCTGCTGATGTCAATCCACTATTGGGTCCTCGATTGGAACTCTGATGTCAATATGCTATTGGGTTTCTGCGATGTCAGGAAATCCAATCGAAACTCAGGTAGGCAGAAGGAATATAGAGGCGGCGTTGGATCGAGGCGGCGTCAGGAATGAATGAGAAAAGGAAGTAGGCTACTTCGGTTGTGGAGGATGCTACTTTAGTGTCGGAGATAGGAGAAGAGGAAAGTGAAGAAGATGACAGAAAGGTTGTAGAAAGCATAGATCGGGCAGAGGAGAGGGTAGCGGCAGCAGCTGCTCTGTTAAAGATGGATGACGTGAGAATTAGGCTGAGTCAAGGGACTAAAATGACCGATTCATCAAAGTTCAAGGTTCGAATTGCCTCACTCATCAAAGTTCAGGGTTTGAATTGATCCACTTTATAGTTCAGGAGGCAAACTATCTAAGTCACCATAGTTCAAGGTTCGAATTGCCCACTCATCAAAGTTTAGGGTTCGAATTGATCCATTTTATAGTTCAGGGGACAAACTGTCTGAGTCACTATAGTTCAGATGAGCAATAGGTATTTAGGCCTAAACTTTTACATAATTATTTTAGGTGGCTAAAGAATTATTTCAGGAGTTTGAAAGTTGCATTTTGAGGTAAGTGGCTACTACTATTCTAAAAATTAAATTGTTTTGATATTATGTACGTATTATTTCTTCAAGTGTTAAGTTTTCCAACTTAGTATTTTTAAATATTTTAATTTAAAGCTATTTTGAATTAAATTTATTTTCAATCAGAATAAGAGTTTTCAAGTACATGTTTTATTCTTAAATTATTTTCCAAGTGTTTTGTTAATTTACTTATTTATCTGCTTATTTGAATTTTATCTGTTAAGTTTTGATTGTGATGTTTTGTACTAAAATTTTATAACAATCGTAATGCTCTGAATTTCTGTTTCGACTCCATTTTGGTGGGTGTTGGTTCTGTGCCCGTACTACTGGGAAAGTGTAGTTCTGGACTCTCCACGTAGGGTATTATGTTCTGTTCTGTTCTACAGTGCACTGTTTTTAGGACTAGTCCTTCAGGGCGCTCGATCGTTGGCGATTCTTATATGATTTTGGACGCACTACAGCGGTTTAAGTGTAGTCACAGTAATCACCCTACCCACTTTGCTCTGAAGTTCTGTTCTGCTATTCTGCTCTGAACTGCTCTGTGTTTTGGTTAATAATTTTATTTGCAAATATTATTTGCTCAGCTCTCAAAATTGCTATTACATTGATTATGTTCTGACTATTCAAATATCTTCTGCTAAAGTTTATGTTATTATTTTTACAATAATTGTTTTCTGCTTGATCCCTATATATATTGTATATTGTATTTCTGTTTTCAAAATCCGCCACTTGCTGGGCATTCGTGCTCACCTCGTTTTCACCCCCTCACACAGATCAGGAGTAGTTCAAGTTAGCTAGCGGGAGCGACTACAAGACTAACAGCAGTTCAAGACAATTAAAATTATTTCGTTAGTACTAATATTAGAAACTTATTTATGTTTAGAAAACTCTTTGTATTTTGTTTCATTCTTTAGAGCTTTAATATCTTATGGATTATGTTCCAGTTTTAAGAATTGTAGTTGCTCTGCCACTTATTCTCAGAAGAGAATTTTATAAGTTTGGAATTATTTGGATTATGTAGCCTTGCATGCTTAGGAAAAATTTATTTTCTTAAGTATGCGGCATGTCATCATCTTGAAACTCCTAGCATGGGTTTTGGGGCATGACAATCAACTAATCGACATTAGGCCAAATTTAATGTATGAGAAACAACTGGTGGAGATTCTTAATCAAGAGGAAAAAGTATCGAGGAGATGTACTATTCCATTTGTGAAAAGTTTGTTGGGAAAGACACTTTTTATTAGAAGCTACTGGGGAATACAAAAAGGAGATGCTTGAGAAGTATCTATTTCTATCCATCAATGAAGGCAAATTTCAACAGGAAGATTTATTTTAATGGGGGAGGATGTAATACCCCAATCTTAATTTAGTTAATTTATTATTTTGGGCATTTTTTTGTTAAGGACCAAGAGGAACAAAAAAAAAAAAGATGAGATGAGAAAGAGAAAATATATGTGAGACTTTAAAAAAGGGAAAAATAAGAAAAAATTAGGGTTTTGGGTATTTGTCTTAGTTTCAAGGGGAAAAATAAGAAAAAATTAGGGTTTTGGGTATTTGTCTTAGTTACTCAAGTGGCTATTGCTTTGTGTTGAAGAAATGGAAGAAGAAACCATCAATTAAGAATCAAGTGGAAACAACTTGCAAATTTTTCTACAAAAGGAGAATCTTGGGTGAGAAATTGTTAGTTATTTGTGATGCAGATGTTAGTTCTACTTAGAGCTTGAATAGGGGTTTGGGTTAATGATTTGATTGAATATGATTTTACTTTTTGATGTTTGAAAGATATAATTGATTATTGGGATTATTTAGGATGAATTAGAAACAAGTTTGGTGAGATTTTGGCTGGGTATGGTAGAAATTGCAAGTTGTAGAAGGTATAATTCAAGAAGACAAAGAATTATGACCAAGGTTTTTAATTTCGTTTCACTCTAGCTGGTACGACCAGTATGTATCAATACCAGAGAAAAACTGGTACAAAATAGACTTGTCTCATCTTGTTAAGCGTACCAATTTGTATCAATTTGTACCAGTATTTCGTCCCCTTCCAGTCTTGGCTTGTACTGGTTGAGAAGTGGTACATATATTAAAATAATAAAAGAAAATAAAACTTAAAAAACTAAGAATTGGGTTTTCTACCTAAAATGACTAAACCTAAAACATTATCCAAATGGTTTGTCCTTGTTGCTCTATGCATGTGCAATTGGGAGAGTGAGAAAAGAGTCTGAGAGAATGACTGTCACTGCACCTGGAGCCTCCACCATCTTCGTTTTGATTTCTTCCACTATCACTGGTGAACCCAACTTCATCGCCTGATCGGTGTTCCACCACTGCTCTTTTCAAGGTTAGTTTTCGCTATTGTTTGGTTTTGTTATATAATCGATTTGAAATTTAATCTGAAGATATTGATGTTGCATTGAGTGAAAACTCAAATAGCTATTGGTCCCATCAAAAATTGATTTTTGCTTTATTTTCATCTTCTATTTTTCTTTCCACCACCATTTTATTTTGTTTTGTTATGCTTTTCGAAAATCAATGTCAACATGAACTTAGAACAAGCCATCAAGAAAGTTTTGTTGTTTTGTTTTATTGTTGCCATAAAAAATTAAAGTCACCATAGACCATACTGTTTTGTTTTGTTTTGTTGTTCAATAATACGGTACATATGTAGAACATGCCAACAAGAAACTAATTTGGCTAAAAGAATTAGATGAAGTTCCACTCTTAAAAAATGACATGGTTCTGGTGACTAGAATTTAAATTTGTTTCAATTTTTGCTTGTTGGCTTGGTTTGAATTACTATAAATATTAGAGAGAAAATGACACATTTTAGTGAAAAAAAAAAATTCACCAAGTTCTAAGAATGCAACTCCTACTCCAAATTCAAGTTCTATGCGAAATGATGATCCTACTTGTGCTCATTGAAAAAATGTGGAAGGAAGGAGAAACCAATCAATTTATATATACTATCACAAGGTCATTAATGTTTGAAGAATTACTCATTTCAAAGAGCATTTAGCTAGAGTTGTCAGAAATGTTTCTAAGTGCACCCAAGTATCTAACAATGTGCAATGGCAAATGAAACAACTCTTGGATGATAGCAAACAAGAAAGTAGGAGATGAAAGACAATCAATAAAGAGATATGAGAACCACTAATTCATAACCTTGCTGATCAATCTTTGAGTGAAGATGGAAAGGACATTCTCTTAACCTAACCAAAAATGAGGAAAAAACAGCCAAGTAGCACTCAAGATATGGTTGATTCTTCAAAGAAAATGAAAGAAGTCTAGATTTCTTTTGCCCTAGGAGCAATTGTTGGTGCCTAACCTACTATCATAAGTGCATTACAGTCTAAGGATGTTGCATCTAGCCAATGATTGATGCAATTGCAAGTATGAGAAGTGGTTTCAAACGCCAAAATATGAGCTTAAAGGTATACTTCTTAAAGACTGTGTCAATGAAATTCAACAATATCTTTTTGAAATTAAACGAACATTAAAAACTTATGGATGTTCTATTATGGCTGATGAATGGACAAATCAAAGGCAAGAATCAATTATTAATTTTTTGTTTTATAGTCCAAAAGGTACCATGTTTCTGAAATCTATCAATATTTCTGAACTTACAAAGAATGCTGAGACTTTGTTGAAGATGTTTGATGAAGTTGTTCAACAAGGTCTTAAAAATGTTATGCAATTCAGTATTGATAATGATGCACCATACAAATCTGCTAGAAAGAAATTGCAAGATAAGTATGGTACTTTCTTTTGGACTCCTTGTTCTGCACATTGCATTGACTTAATGTTGGAGAACTTTGCTAACTTGAATAGCTTCCCTTGCATTGATGAGTGTGTACAAAAGGCTAAAAAAATCATAAAGTTAATTTATAATCACTCTTTGGTGCTTGCTTTGATGAGAAGAGAATATACATATGGTAGAGATCTTTGTCGCCCTGATATTTCAAGGTTTGCTACCAATTTCCTTAGCATATAGTGTATTCTAACATTCAAGGGAGCACTTATGCAAATGTTTGCACATCCTACATGGGTGAATTCGAGGTTTCCAAAAACCAATGGAGGAAAAGAGGTCTCATCAATTATTCTTAGGGATAGAGATTTTTGGATTATATGTCAATACATAATGAAAGTAGGTGAACCACTTGTAAAAGTGCTTCGGCTTGTTGATGGTAATGAGAAACCAAGTATGGGCTATTTGTTTAAAGCCATGGATAAAGCAAAGTAGACAATTAGAAAAAGGTTCAATAACCGAGTGTCTTTATACATGCCATACATAGATGTTATTGATGGAAGGTGGGATAGGCAAATGCAATTTCCGTTACATGCAATTGGTTGTTTTCTTAATCTGGGAATCTATTTTCAGACATGATTTTAATATAAAATTAGAGGTTTCTATAAGCTTCTTTGATTGTGCCTTGAAACTTGTTATTGACTATACTGTTCAAGAGAAAATCACCATTCAACTTGATGATTATAAGAACAGTGTTGGTTAGTTTGGATTATCAATTGCTGTCTGTATGAGACAAAACTTGAATCCAGGTATATATTGCATGATTATGTTTCTTTTGTTTATTATTTATTTGGTCACTTTAGTTTCTTAATAGTTCATGATATTTTTGTTTGTTTACTTTCCTAATAAATAGTTGCATGGTGGGATTCAATTGGAAATGGAACTCTGGAGTTGCAAAGCTTTGCTAAATGATTTAGTTTTTTTTCGTTACAACTTCAAGCTTCAAGAAAGGTAACTTTCAATAAACAATAGTCTATACAAATTTTAAAGAATTTTATTTAGTATTTATTATAATAATTGTATACTTGTAGGATAATGAACATGGTTTTACGATTTTTGGATCCCATAAGTCTGGATAATATTGATTTGATGGATTATTGACTTGTTGAGGAACCTACATTGCTAAATTAAAGTGATGTTGATGTTGATTGGGTTAGTGTGGAGGAGCCTCTTGCTAATTTAAGAACAACTGACAATAACCTTCCAATGGAGGTTCCTCCTCTTGATGATGAAGTTGAGGCTACGACTGAGCCTGCATATGTGTCAGCAGTAGTGCAACATGAATATGTTGAAGTCGATGGTTAAATCTTTTATTTTTCTATGTTGAAAATTTGAATTGGAAGTTAAGACATCTTAATGTGTTGGTATGTTCTATGTTTTACTTAAGACCTTATAAGTTTGAATCTTATGATTTTCAATATCTTGGTATGTCATATGTATTGATATGTTTTATAACAAGCATATCATTTTCATATATATATATATATGTAATCCAGTACATTTGAGACGTACCACGAAGATGGTACCAGTACCCAAAATTGTACCATTTTGTTAAAAAAATGGTACGATATTCGGTACGAGATTTAAAAGCTTGATTGTGACCCAGGCACAAGTTAGTCTAAATATGAAATAGGACCTTAAGCTTTAAAGGCGGGTTATCGATATCCTAGAGTTTAAAAAGTTACAATTTCATCACTACAAGTAGGATGCTGACGCATATAATTAGGTTAATTACAGTATTAGTCCCTGGGGTTTTTAACACTATTTCAGTGAATTCTTAAGTTCCAAAAGTGTTTATTTGCGTCTCGTCAATAAGTGATTTTGGGTTATTTCTAAAATTTTATTATATTTTGACATAAATTTTTACATAATTATTTTTTGTGACTAGACAAGTATTTTAGGAGTTGGAAAGTTGTGTTTTGAGGTAAGTGGCTACCACCATTTCTAAAAATTAAGTTTTTTTTGAAATTTTGTATATATTATTTCTTCAAAGTGTTAAGTTTTCCAACTTTGTAATCATTCAATATTTTAATTTTAAATTAATTGTCACTAAATTGATTTTCAATCAAAATAAGAGTTTTCAAATACATGTTTTATTCTGAAATTATTTTCTAAGTGTTTTATTTAATTTACTTAGTCATCTGCTTATTTGAATTCTACTTTGTTTTATGCAATGTATTGTGTTTGATTAATTAATTTGGGATCAGGTATGTTTTGATTTTGCTATTTTGTACTAGAATTTTATGACAATTATAATGCTTTGAATTTTTGTTCTGACTCTGTTTTGGTGAATATTTATTATGTGTCAATACTACTTGGAAAGTGTAGTTCTAGATCCTTCATGTAGGATATTCTACTCCATTCTGTTTTGCGGCACACTATTTTAGGACTAGCCCTTCTGGGCGCTTGATTATTAATGACTCTTAGACGATTTTGGACGTACTACAATGGTTTAAGTGTAGTCTATATTTCTGCTATGTCATTATGCTTTAAACTACTCTATTCTGGTTAATGATTTTTATTTACAAATATTATTTGCTTGGTTCTCAAAATTTCCATTGCTTTTATTGTGTTCTAACTCTTCAAATATTTTTCACTAAAGTTTATGTTATTGTTTTACAAGAATTATTTCTGCTTAATCCCTATAAGTTTTTTATATTATATTTCTATTTTCAAAATTCACCACTTCCTTACATCATTTTCACTCCCTCACACAAATAATGAAAGGTTCTAGTTTGCTAGCGGGAATAACTACAAGGCCAGCTGTAGTTCAAGACAGTTCGAAATATTTTGCTAGCATTAGTACTAAAAACTTATTTATGATTAGGAAAGACTTTAGATTTCATTTTGTTCATTAGAACTTTGAGAATTTATGGATTATGTTCTAATTTAAAGGATTGCAGTTGTTCTACCACTCATTGTCAGAAGTTAAATTTTATAATTTTGGAATTATTTGGAATTGTGTAGCTTTGCGTGCTTAGGAAAATTTATTTTTTGAGTATATGGCGTGTCATTGTCTCGAGACTCCTTACGTAGGTTTTGGGGCATGATAGAAGTGGTATCAGAGCATAGATTTGATTAACTTAGAGACCTTAGGTTAGGGAAATGCTAGGATTTTGTAGTGCTTAGATGTTAAGTATTCACCTCTCCATTTGAACGCTAATAAGAATATGGCTATCTTCAGTAGACATATGGCACTTAGGCATATCACCCCTTCGTAGTGAGCAAATGGAGGAAATGATGATGATGATGTTCTTATCGCTCAGCTAGTAGGACATGGGTGTGAAGCTCCTGCTCTGCGGAATGCAGCAAATTAGGCTAACCCTTTTGCACAGCCTAATGCAGCTACTGTGGCTAACACATTGCTACAATAGTTGGTTATTCAACTTGGTCAACAAGGTCAAGCAGGTAATTCTCGAAGTGTTTGTGTTAATGGTAGGAATAGTGAGAAATGCCTAAATGAATTTCTAAAGTTACGACCAGAAATATTTTAATGGTAAAGGTGATTCGAAAAAAGCTAGGTATTGGCTTTCTATGATGGAAGATTATTTTGATCTTTTTCAACATAATGATAGACAGAGGGTATATGCTACAATTTTTTTCATGGATGGTCAAACAAAAGATTTGGTGGATGATTGTGTTACCTAAAAATTTAGATGGCTTCACATGGGAACAATTCAAGGAAGTCTTCAACATTGAGTTATTCTCTAAAACCTATAGGATGTAGAAGATCTCAAAGCTCATGTATCTGACATTGGGATATATGACTATAGTAGAATATGTGAAGAAGTTCATTGAGCTTTCATCTTTTGCCCTAGACTTGATAGCTTAGGAGAGTTTGAAGGCAATGAAATTTAAAATGGGACTTCAACAGCCCATTTACAGTAGGGTTCTTCTATATAGGCTTCACACTTATCGAGAGGAAGTGGAGACAACTACCATAGTAGAGAGGGAACTGGGTCCTATTGTCAGGGACCAAAAGAGGAAAGATAGGCTTAGGGGATCTTAAAGTAAGCTAGTTAGGATTATACAAAAAAGCAAAATTCTACCCTAACCTATCATGGAGCTTTTATGTGTCAAGATGTTCCAAAATGTGATTATTGTGGAAAATTTCATTTTGGTGAATGTCATTGGAAGACTAGTGGCTGTTTCTATTATGGCAAGAAATACTATCTGATTGCTGATTGTAAGTAGCCAGAGACTAGAATTCTTCACCAAAGCTTTCAGGCTAGGTGTAATCCGCCAACTCCAAGGGAAAAAGAAGAGAAAGGAGGTGCAACGAAGCCACAAGTTTTAGCTTGAGTTTATGCACTTACTGAACAGGATGTAGATGACTTTAATGTAGTTGTTTTAGGTACAATGAAATTTGGTTATGTTTATGCTTGTGCTTTGTTTGATTAGGGTGCTAATTTTTATTTTGCATCACAAAAGTTTGCTACTAGATTGTTATATGTGCTTGAGCGATTGGATTTTGAACTATCTATTGAGAACCCTTTAGGAAAGTCTGTTGTTACTGATTCTATTTATAAAGGGTGTGTAGTTAGAATTAAGGGATGAAATATGCTTGTGAATTTGATTAGGCTGGATATGACTAACTTCGATGTGATTTTGGGGATGGACTGGTTATCTATGAACGATGCTTGGATCGACTGCCATGAAAAGATACTAATATTCCATGTTCGTAATAAGCCTAAAATCATCTTTTTTAGGAATAGACAACTTGTCACAATTTATCTCAGATCTACTATGCATGCATGTTGATTGCTAAGAAAGGGTGGTCAAGGATCTTTAGCTTTCATTAGAGATACTAGCCAATCTAAACTGAACCTAGAAGACATTCCTATTATGAATGAATTTCCTGATGTCTTTTCTAAGGAAATTCCTGGGTTGCCCCCTAATTGAGAGATTAAGTTTTCCATTGATCTTAAATGGGGAACTACCCCAATCTCTAAGGCTCCCTACCAAATGACACTTATAAAGATGAAAGAGTTAAATGTACAACTACAAGAATTTCTCAACAAATGGTATATTCACCCTGGTGTTTCACCATGGGGTGTTCCTGTTTTGTTCATGAAGAAGATAGATGTAAGTCTTGCATTGACTATCGTGCGTTAAACAAGGTGATTGTCATAAACAAGTATCATTTCCCTCGTATTGATGATTTGTTCAATTAGCTATAGGGTGCACAAGTCTTTTTGTAAAATTGATTTAAGGTCTGGGTATCACCAACTAAAAATCAAGGTTGATGATATACCGAAGACTGCTTTTAGGACCACACATGGCCGTTATGAATTTTTGGTTATGATGTTTTGTAAGGGCTCAAGTCCAGAACCGGTCAATGGAACACCTGCCCACACCACATGGGCTATCCTTTGGAAAAGGATAAGCGCTAGGTGCTTATATTCTGGAATTGGAGCCTATATATCCACATAAGGCTTCCCACAATTCACCCATGTGGGATATGGGGGTGTTACAAACTCCCCCCCTTATGTACCCAACGTCCCCGTTGGGGTCAATCGGATTACTTGGTTCCCCGGACTAAGCAACCTCTCTAATCGGACTACTTAGCCCCTGGCCAAGTAGCCTCTCAAATCCAGGATCAGTCCCGGTAGATGATGCATATGCATACCCACTATGCCACACCATCGTGGTCCCGGGTCGGCTCTGATACCATCTGTAACGACCCAAGTCCAGAACTGGTCAATGGAACACCTGCCCACACCACATGGGCTATCCTTTGGAAAAGGATAAGCGCTAAGTGCTTATGTTCTGGAGCTGGAGCATATATATCCACATAAGGCTTTCCACAATTCACCCATGTGGGATATGGTGGTGTTACAAACGCCTCCCTTATGTACCCAACGTCCTCGTTGGGGTCAATCGGATTACTTGGTTCCCCCGACCAAGTAACCTCTTTAATCGGACTACTTAGCCCTTGGCCAAGTAGCCTCTCAAATCCAGGATTAGTCCTAGTAGACGATGCATGTGCACACCCACTATGCCACATCATCGTGGTCCCGGGTCGGCTCTGATACCATCTGTGAGGGCCCAAGTCTAGAACTGGTCAACAGAACACCTACCCACACCACATGGGCTATCCTTTGGAAAAGGATAAGCGCTAGGTGCTTATATTCTAGAATTGGAGCCTATGTAACCACATAAGGCTTCCCACAATTCACCCATGTGGGATATGGGGGTGTTCTGTAATGACCCAAGTCCAGAACCGGTCGACAGAACACCTGCCCACACCACATGGGCTATCATTTATGAAAAGGATAAGCGCTAGGTACTTAGGAATGGACTCTCAGTATAAGGAAGTTCCCCAGTCCCATACCAGCGGACAGAACCACATACTTTGAACCAAACTTGGCTATGATACCATCTATAACGACCCAAGTCCAGAACCGGTCAACGACACACCTGCCCACACCACATGGGCTATCCTTTAGAAAAGGATAAGTGCTAGGTACTTATATTCTGGAATTGGAGCCTATATATCCACATAAGGCTTCCCACAATTCACCCATGTGGGATATGGGGGTGTTACATGTTTGGTTTGATGAATGCACATGCTGTTTTTATGAACTTGATTAATAGGGATTTCAAGCATGATTTAGACCAATTTGTCATTGTGTTTATCAATGATATTTTGGTTTATTCTAAAAGTTCGAAGGAGCATAAGGAATATTTAAAAATTATTTTATAGACACTGATGGAGAAGCAATTGTATGCAAAATTAAAAAAATGTGAGTTTTGGTTGGAGAAAATTTCTTTTCCTGGCCCTATAATTTCAAAAGATGAAGTTTTTATATATTAGTAAAAAGACGAAGTAGTGATGAATTGGGCTAAACCATCTAATGTTGCTAAAATTCATAATTTTCTTGGTTTAGCTGGTTACTATGGTCAATTTGTTGAAGGATTTTAAACCTTAGAAGTGCCTCTATACAAGTTGGTTCAAAAGAATTCTAAGTATAAATGGACTAAAGATTGTGAGAAAAGCTTCCAAGAGTTGAAGCAAAGATTAGTATTTGCACTCTATCCTTACTATTCCATTTGACACTACAGGTTATGAAATTTATTTTGTGATGCTTTGAATATTGGTTTAGGACATGTACTTATACAAAATGAAAGAGTTGTTACATATGCATGTAGGCAGTTGAAACCATACGAGAAAAATTATCCTATGCATGACTTGGAATTAACTGCAGTTGTCTTTACCTTAAAGATTTGGAGACATTATCTCTACGGTATTTCTTGAAAGGTGTTTACTGATCATAAGAGTCTACAATATATTTTGACACAGAAGTAATTAAATCTTAGGCAGCGGAGGTGGTTGTAGTTGCTGAAAGATTATGACTTGAATATTTATTGTCACCCTAGCAAGGCAAATGTTGTTACTATTCCTCTAAATCGCAAGTCCTCTAGTTCGTTAGCTTCTTTACTTGTTGACAAAAGATTTATTCCTAAAGATCTACAGAAGTTGGGAGTGGAAATTATGATAGATGATGTTAATAGTGTCCTTGCTAGCTTGATGGTTCAACCAATTTTAATTGGTAGGATTAAAATTTTTCAAAATTCAGATGAAAGATTTAGCAAGTTAATGAAAAAGTTGCACAAAAGAGGCATCCAGGATTTCAAATTCATAATGATGGTTTCTTAAAGTTTGGTGGTTGACTATGTGCCCCTAGAGATGAGACTTTGATGAAGAAGTTATGAGAGATGCCTATAATAACCCTTACACCATGCATCTAGGTGGAACTCAAATGTATAGAGACCTACGAGAGCATTTTTTGTGGTAGAGAAACAAGAAAAAGATTGTTAGATTTGTTACAAAGTATCAAACTTGCCAACAAGTCAAAATGGAACATCAAAAGCCTTCAAGACCTTTGCAGCCTTTTCCAATTCCTAAATGGAACTGGGAACACATCATTATGAATTTTTCTGTAGGACTTCTAAGGACCACTAGAGGTAACAATGCTATATGGGTGATTGTTGATCGTTTATTCAAATCTGCCAACTTTTTGCCATTCCAAGATGGTGCAAGTTTAAATAAGTTAGCAAGGCCATATGTGAAAGAGATTGTATGTCTACATGGTGCCCTATTATCTATTGTTTCAAATAGAGATTCTAGGTTTGTCTCAAGATTTTGGGGACAGTTGCAAAAGGCAATGGGTACTCAACTCAATTTCAGCATTGCTTGTCATCCTCAAATTGATGGAAAATTAGAACAAACTATTTAGATTCTTGATGACTTGCTCCGAGCTTGTGTGCTGGACTTTTGAGGTAATTGGGATAATCATTTAGTACTTATTGAATTTGCCTACAATAATAGTTATAAATCTAGAATTGGAATGACGCCTCTATGAGGCATTGTATGGATGGAGATGTAGGTCACCGATATGTTAGGATGGCATAGATGATCGAAAGATTTTGACCTCAAATATAATTTCAGAAATGGTAAAGAAGAATCGAATCATTCATGATCACTTACACATTACACAGAGTAAGCAAAAGAATTATACTAATATGGGAAGACAAGTGTTGGAGTTTGAGGTTGGGGATAGTGTTTACATTAAAGTATCACTAATGAAAAAAGTTATGAGGTTCAGGAAGCATAGGAAGTTGAACCCAAGATATGTGGGTCCTTTTGAAATTATAAATTGAGTTGGGGATATTACTTACAGAGTCGCACTACGGCCATCTTTATCAGGAGTACATAATATGTTTCATGTATCAATGCTATGTAAGCATGAGCATGATCCCAATAACATTGTTCAACATCAACTAATTGATATTAGGCCAGATTTGACGTATGATGAGTAACTAGTGGAGATTCTTGATCAAGATGAGAAAGTATTGAGGAGACGTACGATTCCATTTGTGAAAGTTTATTGGGAGAGACACTCTTTATCAGAAGCTATTTGGCAATGTAAAGAGGAGATACACAAGCAATATCTATTTCTATTCATCAATGAAGGTAAGTTTCAGGAACAAAACTTATTTTATAGGGGGAGGATGTAAGCTAGATCTTAATTTAGTTAATTTATTCTTTTGGGCATTTTGGGTTATGGTCCAAAAGGAGAAAAAAAAAAGAAAAAAACAGGATGGCAAAGAGAGAACGTATGTGAGACTTTAAAAAGGGGAGAAATAAGAAGAAATTAGGGTTTATGGTATTTATCTCACTTTCCCATGTGACTATTGATATATGTTGAATAAATGGATGAAGAAACCATCAACTAAGGATCAAGTGGGAGTAACCTGTGAATTTTTCTACATGAGGACAATTTTGTGTGAGTGATTGTTAGTTATTTTTAATGCATATGTTAATCATTGTTAGAGCTTAAAGAGAGATTCAAGT
The DNA here is from genome assembly GCA_039654915.1 of Aquilaria yunnanensis. Taxonomy (NCBI): domain Eukaryota; kingdom Viridiplantae; phylum Streptophyta; class Magnoliopsida; order Malvales; family Thymelaeaceae; genus Aquilaria; species Aquilaria yunnanensis. The sequence continues at coordinate 40,929,224 of CM077599.1, read as the reverse complement.
TGGTGATTTGATTGAATATGATTTTACGTTTTGATGATTGAAAGAAATAATTGATTATTGGGATTATTTAGGATGAATTAGAAACAACTTTCGTAAGGTTTTAAGACGGGTTAACAATGGCCCGGAGTTTAAAAGGTTACAATTTGGTCACTACAAGTAGGATTCTGAAGCATCTAAACGAGTTAATGAGAGTATCAATCCTCGGGATATTCAACACTAGTTCAGCGAATTCTTAAGTTCCAAAAGTGTTTGTTTGGATTACTACTAGCAAGTGATTTTGGGTTAGTTCTAAAATTTGGTTATATTTTGACATAAATTTTTTCAAAATTCTTTTAGGTGACTAAACAATTATTTTAGGAGTTGGAAAGTTTTGTTTTGAGGTAAATGGCTACCACGATTTCTAAAAATTAAATTGTTTTGATATTTTTTTATATATTATTACTTCAAAGTGCTAAGTTTTTCAACTTAGTAATCTTTCAATATTTTAATTTAAAATTATTTTTCACTAAATTGATTTTCAATCAGAATAAGAGTTTTCAAACACATGTTTTATCCTGAAATTGTTTTCCAAGTGTTTTATTTATTTACTTATTTATTTTTTTATTCAAATTCTACCTAATTTATGCAATATATTGTGGTTGATTAATTAAGTTGAGATCAGGTACGTTTTAATTGTGATATTTTGCACAAGAATTTTATAAAAATTGCAATGCTCTGAATTTTTGTTCCGACTCTGTTTTGGTGGGTATTGGTTTTGTACCTATATTGCTAGAAAAATGTAGTTCTAAACTCTCCACGTAGAGTATTATGTTCTGTTTTATTTAGTAGTGCATTGTTTTAGGACTAGTCCTTTTAAGCACTCAATTGTTGGTGATTCTTACACGGTTCTGGACGTACTATGGCAGTTTAAGTGTAGTCCCAGTCATCACCCTACCCACTCCACTCTAAATTTTTGTTCTGTCATTATGCTCTAAAGTGCTCTATTTTGGCTAATGATTTTTATTTACAAATATTATTTGGTTGGTTTTCAAAATTACTATTGTGTTGATTGTGCACGGGGACTCTTCAAATATTTTCCACTGAAGTTTATGTTATTATTTTACAAGAATTATTTCTGCTTGATCCCTATAAGTTTTGTATATTATATTTCTATTTTCAAAATCCACCACATGTTGGGCATTCATGCTCACCCATTTTTCATAACTTCACACAGATAATGAGTAGTTGGAGTTAGCTAGTTGAAGCAGCTGCAATGCCAATTGTGGTTCAAGATAGGTAGAAATATTTTGTTATTATTAATACTAAAAATTTATTTATGATTAAGAAAGACATTGTATTTCATTTTGTTCATTAAAACTGTGAGAATTTATGTCTATGTTTCGATTTCAAAGATTATGTTTACTCTACCACTCTTTGTTTGAATTTAAATTTTATAAGTTTGGAATTATTTAGAATAGTGTAGCCTTGCATGCCTAGGAATTTTTTTTTTTTAGTATGTGGAGTGTCATTGTCTCGAAACTCCTATGGTAGATTTTGGAGAGTGACAGAAGAAACAACGGATATAAACTATCTTGAAAACCCACCCTCAACAGTAAAACGTATTGAAGACAACACAAAAGGGAAAAGAACCAAGGAAATAAACATAGCAGTAGTTCGTATTCACTAGGGTATGTGTTTTTTGGCTTTATTTTTTCAGATATTTTTGATATGGAGTTTCTGTGATTGTCTCAGGTTCTCTGCCATTTCTTTGTTATTGCTTGGCCCTCATAAAGGTTTTTCCTCTTTATCTGCTTAGTTCTTTTATTTGTTTCAGTTGTCATATATGGTGTGATTTTTCCCTAACACTTTTGTCTTTATGGAAGCCTTGCATGGCCGATGGTTCCTTTGGCCATTGTTTCTTAGCATTAGAGTTTGGTTGCTCATTACTGCTGAATAGGGGTGATCACTATTCGGTTGAAATCAAAAAAACCGAAAAACCGAATTAATTTAGAAATTCATTTTGGTGAATTTGGTTTTTTGGTTCGGTTTCGGTTAAGGCAATCGGTTATTTCAGTAATCGAATAAACTGAATTTTTATTTCTTATGTAAGTTGGCAGATATGAAAGGAATGAGGGTTGAATGTAAGATAAATAGAAGATTGATGGCTTATATTAGGTTTGGCCATCTTAGACTGGGAAAAAGAAACATGCGAACAAACACGGCGGTGGCGTTGCGCCGTTGACCACCGATTGATAAGGTCGACTGTACTCCAAAGACGATGCCTTGTCCGGAGGTAGAGGAGGTCGTGATGGAGTGTTCCATCGTCAAGAAAGATGCTTCTCTGCTCTTGAACCCGAGACACCGCCGATGACAACCCGCCGGTAAAAAGAAGAAAGCTTCGAAGTTCGCTGCAAAGGAGAGAAAAAAAAAATAGGCTGACATGGCGCAGTGGAGGAGAAAGAGCAGTCGAGGATTTCGCTCTCAGATGCCCAATTTTGGCTGAGATTCGTGGAGAATGTTCTCTGATGACATTGCCGACATAATTTTGCCCAAACCTCAAATTGCTCCTCCATGTATAATTAATAGTTAAAAAAGGCAACATATATTTATAGTATTACATTTAAGTCACTAGGTCTAGATTATAAGTTACTATTTCGGTTATTTTGGTGCGAAACTGAACCAAACCGAAATAATTCGGTTCGGTTTTACTTCGGTTTCATTAGTCATTTTGGTTAATTCGGTTTATTACAATAAAGAACCGAAAACCGAAAAAACCGAAAATTTCATTTCAATTTTAACCGAATTAACCGAACAATCACCCCTACAGTGCTGAAGTGCGTGCTTTACGCCACTAGAATATCCAAATCTCCCATCGCCATTACAGCAATCGCCTGCCAATAACCAGGAAAATAGCCTGAAAAAGCTTAACCTTGAAACCCAAATGAAATAGAATTCCTTGGGAAGCACAACAAATATTGTATAAACCTTTAAACAAATGGAATAACGCAATTTCACAACCTGGAGAAAAAAAGCAGTAATTAATGAGTGATGTGATAGAATAAGAAAACAAATGCCAAAACATAATACTCTCTTTGTCCTACAAAACTTGTCCATTCTACTACTTATAGTAATTGATTTCTGATTTTCTTTCTTTCAAAATTTTTTATAGAAATATTAACCTTCTATATGCAAAAAGACACCTTAAATACTCTAGTTTATAAATATAATTTTTAAAATTTTTTATAATATGAACTAATATGAATATACTTAAGTCAAAGTTTGTCAAATTTACGAAATGAAAGCATAATAAAGAGAAAAAAGTACACATAACATTAATGCCTTCGCCAAAGCAAAGAAAATGCACAAACAACAGACAATGCTCTCCTACACATTTATAGAAACAATAACACTCACAACCTCAAAAGCAATAATCCATCCAATATTCCACAAACAAAAATATTAGTCCATCAGCCATACCACATACAGCCTACATACAAACAGGAAAGCTTCACTATAAATATCCGTAAACACAACAGATAAAGGCATTTAAATACATAACACTTACCATGATAATATCACCAACGTCGAAAAATGGAGTGACACTAATAAAACACGATTAAAACATGAAAAGAAGCTCATGGAGAACCGACAGGAATGCATCCCCTAAAAAAAAAAATGCTATCAACCAAAAGAAAGCAGAAGAGAAAACAAACCAAAGAAATCAAACTTACAGTAAATCTAAGAATCCCCAACACCAACACTAGCAGCTGAAAACAATAGCACACAAACAAAATGAACCCTTGGCATACAAACATGATTGCAAACCACTCCATCTCCACATCCAAAACAAACAAAACCAAATGAAAAAAAAAATCGCACGAGAAAAGCCAATTGAACTCCTGAATGAAAGGAATCCCACCAAAACAAGCTCCTGGCCAACATCACCGGCAAGCAGCTGAAATCAACACTGCACAAACAAAACAGACCCTTGCCACAGAAACACAGTCCTGAACCACTCAATCTCTACATCCAAAACAAACAAAACCAAATCAAAATGAAAAGGTCGCACGGGCAAAGCCAATCAAACTCTTGAATGAAAAGAATCTTGCCAAAATAGCTTGTTGGTCAACATCACTGGCTAACCCACTCCAACGGTCAAAAGAACAAAATGCACGAAAAAAAAACACCCAACACAAATTCCTAACCCCACAAATTGAACTAAGTCAGCCCACAATGGATTAGACCATGCCCAACAGACAAAGAAACAACATATAGCAAAAAAAAAACATAAACCCAACAACCAGAGCAAACAACCAGTAGCCCACCCATATATCAAAGGACAAAACTGTCACAGCACTATAGATTACTCTAGATCAAATAGTAACCCTTCATGGCTTTTAGAATATCTCCACATCCAAAATAAACAAAACCAAATCAAAACAAAAAGGTTGCACGGGCAAAGCCAATCAAACTCATGAATCAAAGGAATCCTGCCAAAACAACTTGCTAGTCAACATCACTATCTGCAACTGTAAAAAAAACAAAACGCTTGTAAAAAAAAAAAAACCCAACAAAACTTCCTAACACCAGAAACAGAACTACGTCAACCCACAACAGATTAGACCAAGCCCACCAGAAAAATAAACAACAAACAACCCAAAAAAACATAAACTTGACAACCAAAGCAAATGACCAGTAGCCCTCCTACATGTTAAAGGGCAAAATCGTCACAGCATTGTAGGTTACTATAGATTGAACAGTAACCCCTCACGACTTTTAGAATATATTAATAATATTAAAGATTGAGTTTTTAGACTTTTTAATAAACAATTAATAAATGTGGATACCATACCAATTGTTTAACCCTATGAAAATTTAAGACAAATTTGGATTGATTTATGGTGATTTATGTAATTATGGTTAATATAGGTAATGAATGAATATAGAAAAGTTTTTGGCAAGAAATTTGCAAAGTTAGGACCAAATGAAACTTATTAATATAAAATCATAAGTAAATCAAATTTAATTTAAAAATTCGGATGAAGTTTTGATGAAGCTAAACTATATAACTACTCTTAGAAAGCACATTATCTTCAACATCTAAAAATTTCTATAATTATGTCAAAAAATGGAAATTGTAAAACAGTAGAAATAGCCCAACATTATGCTGCTCATCTAGAAGATGAAGAAGAATACTTTTCATTGTAAGTTGTTAATATTCAGTATAATGGACGAGTTTTTTTTTATATCTTTTTTGTACTCTAATCCTCTATTTCTTTATTTTTTTTAATAAAAGTGAAGATGATGAAAACCTTCCATTTGAGACACCTAAATCTAAGTGGAGATATTGGCCTCATCAGTATAAGCTACCGCGGAAATGTTGGAGAGCATTCAAGTCGTTGGTGATAGAAGTTTATGTTAAGTTAATACAACTTAATTCTTATGGTTCATCATATGTTCTTACTTGGGATTAGTTAGACACATTAGCATTTGATGCAAGGATTTTAGCTTTAGACGTAGACGAAGAGTTCAATAAATAGGAAGAATTTGGATCCATGGGTTCTGAAGCTCAATGGACATGGACAAGGACCTTGATGATGATGATGTTTAAGACAATTTTGGGCTAGAAAATTAATGGACTCTAACTGCATATATGTTCTAGGTCTCTAATAAGGTTTAAGTAGTCCCATTGAAATGGTGCTATGTTACTATCTTTTTCATGGTAAAGTTTAGATTGTTCTTTATATTACTGAATTAGTTTTTTTTCAAGCATGGAATAAATATTATTATCGTAACCAAATTCATAGGCAAACTTACAGTCGATTGGTACAATATTCTATAAATTTGGAAAAGATGTGAAATTTTTATTGGACAATTTATATATTGGAATTGATAGTTAAAGTGGGATCTTGTGAATTGGGCTAGTTCAGAAGCCCTAGGGGATGGTGAACCAGAGGGGCTACAATCAAAGGCAATGTCAGAGCCATGGTGATGTTTTTACTAGGAGAAATCCTTCAATGATCAACTCAGTCCTCGAAAGAGCATAAGTAATGGGATGCAAAGTGTGTTAGTGTTGTGCCCAAAAAGCCAGTCATGAGATGATTGTATTTTTGCAAATTGAGTCATGATATTTTATTGAGGCATTAATCCAGCAATTTTGTTTGTTGTTTTGTTTCTGCGTAACGTAATAAACATAATTGTAACCCTAGAATAATGATATTCTTAAACGTCCCTAGTATAGTATTATTGTGGAGCGGGTTGCAATAATACATAATGACTAGCATATGTGGAGACTAATATGAGATATGTAGTCTACATATGGGTACAAGTTGGAGAACTTGTGTACTGGACCGACCCACCATGAGAACACTTCATGGATCGTTATATGAGTGTCATAAGTGATTCTCATAGTGATCATAGTATATGTAGTCCTTCGACCTAAGATCATCAAGGTTCCCTACATGTGAGTCACATACTTTGATACTTTCCTTTGTTGCTCGTAACTGAGTGAACTTGAAGGAGGTCATTGGGTATGTCACATATCATGCGGAGGGATTTGTATGATCAAGATGGGATTTGTCCCTCCTATGTAACGGGAGTGATATCTTTGGGCCCCTTGATAGAGTGAGACTTAGAAAATGCATGGCCATACTCCGATGAGTTGATATATGATATCAATGTCATCAGTTTAAGTTAGTCTATTCGGTAATCAAGAAACCAAAGATTGGGCTATATGAGAGTGACACATTCCATGTCTCGTGCTTAGTCTTGATATCTTGGATAAAGGGACAATGGCATATATCGGTGATGATCATAAAGGTTTAGTCGATTCACAGACAATCTTGTCACTTGGGTAGCAATGATGTGTTGCTAGACACCGCTCATTGCTTATGATTATAAATGTGATTTATGATCATTGCCAACATGGCAAGAGCCTATTGGGTCGCACACGTAGAGCTATTTGGATCATTAGAGTGCATGGGCTAATTATTTGGGTTATGGTTTCACTTTAATTTCGTATTAATAATGGGCCAAGGAGTTGAGCCATTATTAAGCCCGAAATTAAATCCTAATTGGATTAGGGCTTTGAAACCCATTAGGCCTGGAAGTTGAGTCTCACTATAAATACAACTTTTAAGTGAGAAATTCGCAGGTCTCCTTGCCCTAGCCTCCCAAAAGGACAGCCGCACTCTTCTCTTGCAATTCCTTGGAGGACGCAAGCTAGCACTGCGAGCGCAAGAGAAACGCATCTGCCGGGACGTGGTGGAAGCGTGGTGATCCCGAGAGGCTCGTGTGGATACCATAGAGAGCCTGAACACGTCAACTGTTCAGGTTTTGTGATTCGACTCTACAATTGAGTGAGAGATCTCAACCAAAAATTAGGTATGAAATTTTCGAACACCCGGTTTACCCCGTTTCACTTGGATCCTGGAGGGTTTCGGTTAAATTCCGCTGCGCTGTTTGGCTCCCGAAACCCAACAAAGTGAACTCTGCATACCTCAATATCGGTGAGGTAGCTGTAGGAGATCTAAGTGGATCGCTTCCAGATGAGAATTATCTTGTAATTAGGGGATTTTCTTTCCGACTTTAATTGGTTTCCTCTTTAGTTTGTTTGGAGTTGGACTCATGTCCTATTTCCAACCTTCTTAACATGGGCTTTGTTCATTATGGGCCATGCATGGACCTAAATGTTACCAACAACTCCCTTTCCCTTCAGGGAAATGTGGCTTGGGTCCTATATTTTCAAGGAGGGGTCAAAACATTGTTTTGTTTCTTAAGGATTTTCTACTCGATGCTTTATCTTTTTGTGTAAAAGTATGATGCCCATTTATATCCTTCATATGTTGCTGTATTCAAAGGGGTACAATGCCCCCTTCTAACAACTTCTTGAAGAAGACGCATATACATTATCACATTATGGTGAGCTAGTGTCAACCATTCATCTGTCATACATGGCTGGCTCAACAGTTATGTTAAGAGACAAATCAATGCCCATTAAATGCTTCACCAAAGAAGTGACCTTGTCTGACTCTTTTAGCAGTTGTAGCATGGCATGTGCCCTTCTGCTATAGGCCAAACATTCCCGGTAATGATGATAGCAGTTTCTGATGAGGTTACTAGAAGGTTGTGACTCCCTCTATAAATTGTGTAAGGTTTTTACCCCTTTTTTTACTGTTTCATTTCCGCTATTATTTTTACCTCTTGATACTTTCTTTTTCATTCATCTAAATTTTTTGCTCCGGCATTACTCAAATTTTTCCTTCTAGTTTCTCCCATATTTTAGAGTGAGCAACTTTGATCAAGTAATGACTTATGGGCTTTTCTCAATTTGTTTCTACTATAATGGTTTGCGTGCATGTTGTTTTCCATGTTCCCGATTATCTTTTCATGTGGGCTTTCATGGCATTATCTAGTTTTTCTTTCTTTCCATCCATTCTTCGCTAGTGGTAGCCCTTACCTTCTTACTGCTAGGTTTTCCTAGATCACGTCCCCTAGATTGTCAGGAATGACTGCCGCCAGCCATGTTTCTCAACCTATTACTAGAGCAACGGAGGGGAGTGCTTCCAAGTAGCCTTTTGCTCTTAATACATCTATATTAAGGGGGGCAAGGTTGTCTGTCACAAAGGAAGTTCTGGACACCAATCTAAGATGATATTATTGGCCTAATGAAATGGTTGCTGCATTGAGAAAGGCTTAGGCACTATAAGATGGGGGTCACCCTAGTGGTGATATGAAGGTTGATGTTCTCACGGCTTTCATTGGTTAGTTGTAGGTAGGGCTTCAATTTCTGGTCCACCCTTTTGTAGAACAGTTTTATGAGCACTACTAGATTCTGTCCTTGTAGCTGACTCTAAACTACTTCACCTGTATCAATGCTTTCATCATTTGTTGTAGAATGGCCATGGTGTACCCCTTTTTGGAGGTCTTCCATCAGTTCTACATGCAGGAATTGGAGAAGGATTTGCTTTTCTTCCATGTCACCCTTATCAACCAATGGGCGAATAAGTCTTTTCCTTTGTTGCCTGCATGGACTCAAGGCCCAACTGGAAGGATTGGTTCTTCTACACTATAAGGGAGCCAAAGTGAGGCTTCTCATGTGAGTTTGCAATGACCCACCAATAGGCCCTTGTCTTGAGGCCTTTGTTGTACAAGGGCTCTAAGGGACACAGAGCTTACAACAGACTTTTTTCATGGCTAGACTTCATGGTGGGGAACAAGAACATTATGTAGTTGGTCATGATCCCCTATACGGAGGTAGGGGAGACGATGCTTAGGTATGAGGGACCAACAAGGCCCACTTGACTATCCCTGAGGTCATGAATCCAGCCAAGTTGACTCCAGGGTAAAAGGGACCATTGGTGGTGTCCTATGAGGTAGCCTTAAGGGCCAAACGAGGTTTTATAGATCCTGAAAGTTATACTCTTTATGTGTTTCTTTCATCATGTTTCCACTAATCAAGATGATTCTAAATCTTTTTGTTTCCTACAGCCATGGGTAGTCATGCTAGAGAGCTTTTAAAATGGTATAAGAACATCGCTGATAGGCTGGCTAATGCCTTGAGACTTCAAATTCTACTGAATGAGGTAGCTCATGTTCCTAGGGCTCTAGGGGACTCATCCGCAACACCAATTTCCAAGCCAGCATCTAAAGTGGAACACCTGGAAGAGTATCCTCCGGGGAAGGAACCTCTCTTGGTCTGGAAGAGGCCATATTCTTTGGGTTCTAAGGAGGCTAAAGCTTCGCCAACAGAAGGCAACTATATGATTTGTTCTTTTGACAACTTTCCCTTCTTCGAGGGTGTCAACTTGATGTCATTTTGTGCTAACTATGGATCTTTTCATCTAGCTTCTCCTTCCAAGAAATCTAGGGAAAGTTGGCACCCTCCTATGCCAACCTTGTCACAAAAAATGATAGAAGGCTTATCACATAAAGTGCCGGCTTCTCTTTCTCCTTTCCCCGTTGTGATGCCTACAAGACTCAAACCAAAGAAAGCCCTAGGAGGAGGGTCAGTTAGGTTGATTTCAAGGCCTACTCATTGGTGGTCCGCCTTAATTCATGTGGTGGATGACCGTTTCAAGCCCTTTGGTGACCAGGTATAGAAACATGGTCTGGCCTTCAAAGGGATCTTGCTAAATTGAGTATTTCATCCCCAGTGGGTGATGGGTTTGGATGAGTCCAACTTAGACAATCTGATTGAAATTACCCATCATATCCTGGAGGGTCTGAGTACACCTATTGATTAACACCATCTTGCCAATCTTCCATGAAGGGATGGTGCCCAATTAATAACTGTGGCAACTGGCCTTCTTCAGGTATGTTCTTTATTTTTTGCTAATGTCCATGTAAGCATGCCTTGTTAATTACTTTTTGATTGTAAGAGGCCACCATCACTTATAGCATTGGGAAGAGGTCAAAGCTCGGGAAAAGGTGATGCAGACGCTGGTCACACATGTTGATGGCTTTAAGTCGTTGAATGTAGTGCTTAATAATGATCTGTCGGCAGAGCATTCCCCTTAGGAGGGGTTGTCAAAGGAGCTTCGGAAGATGAAGATAGAGTGGAAGAAGCAAGAGAAACTTGTCAATGAGTAAGCGCTAAAGCTTGAGAAGCTCGTAGAGTCCCTTTTCAAGGCCAAGGAAATGAAGGATTTTTCCATTGCCAATGCCTAGTAGCTAAGGTCTCAACTAGAAACTACCAAAAAGAAAGTGGAAACCATCAAGTAAAGCCTTTGTTAAGCCCATTGGTTCATAGGGTAAGGCTTGTTCATCATCCGCCACTACTCATTCTCTCCTTGATCGGATCAAGAGGATTGGCGAGATCACTTGATGTGCGCAAAAAGCGTACTAAGATCTTCATGACCAGGCACATGCCAACATCAAATAGCTTGTGTTGGCTCTTAGGGGCCTGGAAAGAAGGCTTGGTAAAGATGCCTTCAAGGAATTCAAGGATGGCTTCCTCTCCTGCCACGTCTAGGTTAAACAGAGGCATCAAAAGCTGGATATATCCTTTCTTTATGTATGGAACTAGGTCCAGCCTTTGATGCATAACCAAAGGACAACAAGGTGGGAGTAGCACCCTACGAGTAAGGATTCGTGGTGACAGATACTGAGGAGGCTTCTACAGCAAATGAATTTTAAGTATCCTTACCACCTGTTATTTGCTTGATGGTCATCATCCTAAGGTTGTGGATGTACCTCTTGCGTTTGACCAATCCCCAGGTTTACAAGGGGTACTTTTACAACCTCTAGGGTTAGTGGGTGCTACTTCTATAAGCTTTGCCTTATCTGCATACGATTCGTGCTTCCTTATCAAATGTTTGGCCAGTAGCCGTTCTTGCCAGCAGTTGACTTATTTGGTCTAGCATCTAATTTGTACATTCTGATTTTGTAATTTTCTAAGGGAATTTTTGTAACTGTTTGGATGAAGTTAATGAAGTCATTTTACTTTTCTATTTGTTCATTTAAGCTAGCTATCATTTTGTATTTGCATGTCTCTTGTGATTGTTGTGTGGCTCAGCCTTAAATAGTTCTTGTGATCACTTCCCTCAATGGTTGGCCTCATCCAAAGGCTTTCCTCCAGTGTCTCATTCATCTTAAATTGGGCTAAGGCCACCATGTGAACTTAGCTTCTAAGTGCCCTATAAAGGACTCGTCCTTTATGAATAATCAAATCCAATATTTGTACATCAATCTATTGGGGTTCATTCACAAGACTAAATTTGAAAATAGGATTAATGTTTTTATTAAATTGAATCATTCATATAAAGTAAGGTCATAAGTCATCAGAGTGGTAGGTGCCAGACATCATCTTACCCTCAGAATCTATCAATTTGTAGATCCCTCTTCTTACTTTTTCTTTTTTACCAATAAGGGCTCATCTCTATTTTCTCCTAGTGCTCCCTATCAAGTATTTCTTCTAGCTAGTTTAGATTTACAAAAGGCCATTCATCTTACCCAAAAATCACATTTTTTTTAATTCTCCCCTCGTGGGTGAAGGCCATTCTTTGCTTAAAAGCTTTTATGCGAACTCAGGCAACTTCCCTTAATTCTTCCAAAAGGTATAGTCTCCCTCCTAACAATTTATCATTCTCCTGAAAATTAAATGCCTGGACCTATAATGGGGGGTGTGATCTCTACAGGTATGAATGCTTCCATAAACCATAGTGAATGGCTTTCACCAATGGAACTTCAAGGCATTGTTTTGTAGTCCTAGAGGGTGCTAGACAACTCCTCTATGCACTTTCCATTGGTTAGCCCAACCTCTTCTTTAATCCTTCTTTTATGGTTCTATTGATAACCTCAACTTGCCCATTTGACTGCAGATAGCCACAAGTGCAAAGTAAATGTGGCTGCCCTACCTGCTGGTTGTCAAATTACTTACCGTTGTTTAGGAAAATGGCTCAGGGGCACCCAAATTGATAGATTATATTCTTCCATAGGAATTTCATAATTTGAGGAGTAGTTATCATTGCCAAGGGTTTCACCTCCACCCACTTAGTAAAGTAGTTAATGGCCAGAATGTAATACTTCACTTATCTAGGGGCCGTAGAGCGTGCTCTAATTATGTCAAGGCCCTATATAGCAAAGGGCCAAGGGTTAGCTGTAAATGAGGTGTCGAAGGATGGCAGTGGCACCATTGGATAAATCTTCTAGCATCTCCCTAAATTATGGGCCAAAAGTATCCCTACCTCAAAGTCTTGTGGCCAAGAAATCAATGCTGATATGCTCTCCATAATCCCTTTGATGTATTTTTCTGAGGACTCTCTACACTTCTTCGAAAGTCAGGCCTCTTTGTAGGGGTGAAGTAAACCCTCACCTGCATAGTTCTCCTCTTATAATGACACATCTTCCTGACCAAATTCTTGTTTTTCTTCATTCCTTAGGCATCCCGGTCAAGGTCTTGGTCTCTAGATAAATTGATATCAACTGTCTCCAGTTGTCTGCGAGGGCTTAGTGGTCTATTAAATGGATCGATGGTTTTATAGCTATTCCATCAAGGCCTTTTCTCAACCGTTCGATAGGGCATTGGCCTTTATATTCTAGGCCTTCGAGATCTTTTGGACTTGCATGAGGTCAAATGTCTTTATTAAATTTTTAACCAAATTTAAGTATTTATAGAGAGTCGAGTCTTTCACTCCTACTGTTTGGCTTTCCAAGCTGGAGGCTCGTTTGAGGAAGGTAAAATGTTTGAAGCCTAGTTTGGAACCTTGTTTCAAGTTTACATAGAAGGTTAAGGCACCAAATGAGGTTTGGGCGCAAAATGGTAATTTTGCATCCTGAAGAGTCGAGCTAAATTTTGAGGGTTAAAAATGAGTTTTATAAGCCTACATTTTGCTTTAGATCCAAGCTTAATTTAAATAAACAAGATTTGACCAACATTGACTAGTTACTGAGGAAAAAAGGGGACTTGTTTGTATTATGCATAAACTTTGGTGGCTTGGTTTAAACGGGACATAAATGTTGGCAATGGCAAGGATGGCTGCCATTTTCACTTTAAACCCGAGCACATCCTTCTCTCTACCATTTCATCAAGAATTCTAGCTAAAAACCAAGAATTTTTTGTGAAAATTGAAGCTACCAAGGGTGTATATGCATTAGGAAGCTTGTTTCAAGTGGAATTTCAAATTGTTGGAGCTTGGAACCTTGTTTCCAACCATCCCTTATTTTTTATGTGAGGTAACTTGTGATTCAATGGTGAATTCTTGTTTATTAGATGATTGGAAGCTTAGGTTTTAGTTAGAAGTTAGTAATTTTGTGTTTTGTGTGCCCTTGGTTGCTTGGAACTAGGAAAAACTTTGTAGAACTTGGTTTTTGTGGAAGAATTGCTTGGTTCTTGCTTGTGAGCTGAAGTTATGGTAAGGGAGTTATGTTTTCAAGCTTGATTAATGTTATTGGAGTGTGATTGCTTGATGAATTCAAGTAGTTTTGGCAATAGCATTAGTTAGTGGGCGGTTTGTTCATGGTAGACTACTAGTTTTATAGAGCTTGGAATGATGTTGAAATGCATCATAGGAATGCTTGTGATAGTTGGTTGTGGTCTTTGCAACATGTTTTATAGGTATGTGAAGTTAAAAGTGTAATGCCCGGAAAATCCAAAGTGATTAAGTCCCAGGGTAAGTGGATTTAGAGCACAAGAATTTTCCTTAATTAGGAATTAAGCTCAATTAAATTGAGGAGACATTGAATTAAGTATGGCTTGGGCATAATTGAGGGTTGAACACTCTTGAAACTAAGCTTGGCTTAGGCCAAGAGATTTAGCGTTGAAAATGGTGGATTTTAAAAGTGAGGGACACAATTGAACAAAGGAACTTTTGTAAGTTGGGCTCAATTGCCCAAATTCAAATAATTGGAGGACTAAATGGGGAACTAGCCCATTTTTCATGCAAAACATGCCATGGCCGGCCATCCCCCCATTTCCCATTAAAATAAAGCTCCACTCACCCTCCACTCACAATTAAAAACTATTCCACCCATACTCCACTCACTATTAAACAATTCACCCATGCCTTGCCCATACTTCTCTTCCACCTTGTCCCCCACACTTGTCTCCCATTAGAATTCTTTAATGGCTCCACTAAACATGTCTCCCACCCATTTTGAATGGGTATAGCCGGCCATACACTCCTCCCATTCAATCTCACTCATTTCATGCACTTTATCTCACTCCAACACTTCATTTGCTCTCAACTCTCTTCTCCTTCTCTCTAGTTTCAACCAACACATGTTCTTGGCCTTCCAAACACATTTCCAACTCTTCTCCTCCATAATACATTCATCCATAGCAAGAAAATAACCTTCCTCAAGCAAAAACCAAGTGTTCTTGGTACATTTCAAGCTCTAAGACCATAAAGAGCAAGAATCAAGTGAGAGATTCAAAGAAAACCAAGGAGGAATTTTTGGCCATCTTTCCTTCTTGGTGGTCTTGAGTTCAAATCAAGGAGCTCTTTCCATACATGAGCTTCTAAGCCATTGGGAACTAGGAAATCAAGAAGAAACTTGAAGAAAGTCAAGCTCAAAAATTTGGCCTTACCTCATAGTTGAGGTTCTATAAGTGTACACCAAGTGTTCTTGGTATTTTGTGTTATCTGAGCTAATCACTAAGTGTTCTTGGTATTTTTATGGTTACTAATAAATTTGGCCATTTTGGTTCTTGTGCTAGAAAACAAATTTCTAGGATCAACAAGCAAGGAAAACAAAGAGGAACAAGCTTCTAAAGCTTTCGGGCAACTTGGTTGCTAAGGTTGTGTGGGTAAGAATTCCTATACTCTTTTGGGTATTCGGGCCCCTAGGTGATGGTCAAAGAACCATATGATCCTAGGAGTGCTAAGAGGGCTAAGTTATGTTATTGCTTCGGCAATTCTGTTTTGCTCATGAGCTAAGTTAAGCAAGCATTATGGGCTAGGATTTAAGTAGGCCACCTTAATTCCTATGCTAAGTGAGCTCTCCGAAAACATTAAGTATATGAAATAATGACATAAAATATGAGGGATGCTTGCTACCCTTCTGTGAATAAGGTGTTAAGTGGTGTGTGTGTTTGTGTGCTTCTTTGTTTGGATGTGCATGCTAACCCCCAATTATGATTATTATTGTTATATCCATGTATCTTTGTGTTTTCTTTGTCTTTATGTTTTCTTTGCAGGAGTATAGGATTATTTTTCCATTATGTGCTTGGCATATGTTAGGCCTTGGAGGCCATAAGTTAGGCATTGGGTGCCATGGAATCCTTATTGAGTTTTATAACTCACCCACCCTATCTACTTTTGTAGGGAAAGGTGTGCTTGAAAGATCAATCTAAGAGTATTTGGAATACTCTTTCTGTTTTGCTAAGGTTTGGTATGTGTATAGTGTTGCTCAAATATTCCTAAATAATCTAAGTTTATAATATGCTTGTAAATAAGCTAATAAGTGTGGACACTATGTGCAGGACTTGAAGTCTAGAGTTGTGGGAACAAAGTCTTAAGGTGGAAACTTGTGTTCTATGGCTTGCTTGGATAGCATGTGTATTTTTGTTTGTCTCACCTTAATGACCAAATTTATGGACTTAGTTAATTTTGGCCAAACTTGGTTTAAATGGCTTGTAATTGGACTTTGGACATTTTGGGCTTTTTATTGCTTGGTGGACTTACCAAGGCCCATGCATGATTATTAAAGTGTATGCTTTTCATGAAACTTGAAGCGTGATGAAAATGGACCTAAATGCATGTATTGGGCTTAAATAAGAACTTCAACAAGTTGAGCATGTCCTTTGATAAATTGGGCCATATGCATGTAAAGTAGTAAAAGCCCACGAGACCATGTTATGTTGGTAATTTAGACCAAATGCATGTTAAAGTAGTAAAAGTCCATAAGCCCATGTTTATGTTGGAAGCATGTAATGTTTGGCTATGTATGTGCACTTAAAGAAGAACATGCAAGTAAACTTGGAGAAGCATGAAAATTGGATGCCTGTGCCAAAGAATGGCTTCTAAAGAAATTAAGTGCATGTATGTGAGCATGTGAACTAAAGGATGCATGTGAACTAAATTGCATCTAGTGGAATCAAGTGAATATGTGCACTACTGAATACCAAAACACACATAAGCATGCAAGGCATATGCATGAAAATAAGTTAGGTTTTCAAAGTTGAATTGGTGTTTTGGTTGCCATGCATATACTTGGCTAAGCTTGGTAAAGACCGTGAAATGAACACATAAAATTCCACATAGGTACTAGCTTGTTTCCAAGAGCACTCAACCTTAACCTTAATTAAAGAATTTAACGAGCTAGTACCAGTAAGTATCCTGGGGTTTGTGCCCATAAGTCTTAATGAGTAATAAAAGCCCCTTCTGTATAATAAAAAAACTTCCTCTACATGTTTTAAGTAAATCGGGCACGAATGGGCCAGGGGCAGTTAGGGCATGACAAAAAGGTCATCCAAGCATCTTTGGCATGTTTGGTAAGTCTTTAAAAGTGATAGCAGCAAAACTAGAAAATTCTGGGCATCGCAAGCATTGGCGATGCATCACTAACACACGAAAAAGTTCCAAGAGGTTATATACTGCAACAATGTGTCGCAACAGTTATGTTGGTTAAAATTTTCCAATTTTTCTTGAAGGACCAAGGGGCCCCCAAGGGGGTGTTTAGGGTACCTTGGGGTCTAAGTATTCTGGGGGTACTCTGAGGCTTCCAAAACTCCTCCGTGACCTAGGAGTTTTGTTGGGTTTTTATGGTTAGTTTTTCCATAAGCAAAAAAACTAGTTAACAAAGGACCACAAGTAGGTATTTCTAGCTTGGGTGAAAGGTTTAGTACCATCGGTGACCTAGCTGTCCTGTCGAGGATGAGGTTGCAATGTGAAATCTTAGTGCACCTAGTGGGTCTTTATGGCCTAGTGGATCTTTATGGCCCAGTCGATAGTAGTCCCACCATAGAGCCCTTATACAACATAGGAGAGTTTCAACTAGTAAATCATCATTGGTTAGGCTAGTAAGCTATGCTTGCTAGTAGGCAAGGCTCTACCTTGCAGTCCAAGGACCAGGTTGAGGAAAAGTTTCAAGGAACTGGGACATATGTGCAAAAGTCTAGCCTCAGGCTGTATGAGCTTGTAGTAGATTACATATGTTCACATGTGTTGTCTTTAGTAACTTTTCTTGTAGGTAAAGTGAAGATCCTTACTGAGAATTCTAAATTCTCACTCCCTAGTTATGTTGTGCAGATTCTAACGTTGTTGAGCCAGATAACCATTGAGGGTTGTCGCGGTAGCTTGTTGGTGCAGGTACTTCACCTGAGAATGTTTATGATTCTAGTATACTTGGGTTACTTGTTGGTTAAGTAACAACACTAACTATAGTGTTTTTCTTAGCCATAGAGCCTAGTAGGATGTGGACAAGCTTTTGTGACTTGCCACTAGGATTCATTTCTAAGGTGAAAGTTAGTAAAGAAGACCTCAGTTGAGGCTTGTCTATGTGTTGTACACCTAGTTGCCTCCATTGCCTATATTTTTTAGTCTTAGACTCTATGGTTGCCCTTAGGTGAGGGCATTAGTCTGCTTCATGTTGATTGTCTTCATACGATTATTATGTGTAGTATTAATCATACAAATGTTGATGTTGTATGCTTTGTCTATTTGAACTTGTTTTCTATGAAAATACCTTGGCCATGTGAATGTTTTTATGGTTTCCATTTGCCCTAGTCAAAGCATAAAGAGGATGCATCTTGCATATTCTAGGTTAATCAACGAGTATCATGAAGTTTTAATTTGCGCACATATAAGCTAGCCAATTACAACCACCGTGAGACCAGTTCTCACAGGCTTCCTAGGCAAGGGCGAGGGACGACCATGTCATTTTTTCTTTTTAGAGCTCAAAGCTCAATTTATAGATATTGGAGGCTAAGGTTGAGATCTAGGTTTAAAGTCCATGTGCTAGGTAGTTAGTATTGAGCAATATCTGGGGATTGTCCTCTGGCTTTGGTTATAGGTTACTATGGTTGACACTAAGTCAGGAGCTTTGAGAGGAGCTAGGGAACCTAGGGAAGGTTTTAGTTGTTAGTGTTGTGCCCAAAAAGCCAATCATGAGATGATTGTATTTTTGCACATTGAGTCATGATATTTTATTGAGGCATTAATCTAGCAATTTTGTTTGTTGTTTTGTTTCTGTGTAACATAATAAACATTATTGTAACCCTAGAATAATGATATTCTTAAACATCCCTAGTCTAGTATTATTGTGGAGCGGGTTGCAATAATACATAATGACTAGCATATGTGGAGACTAATATGAGATATGTAGTCTACATATGGGTACAAGTTGGAGAACTTGTGTACTGGACCGACCCACCATGAGAACACTTCATGGATCGTTATATGAGTGTCATAAGTGATTCTCATAGTGATCATGGTATATGTAGTCCTTCGACCTAAGATCATCAAGGTTCCCTACATGTGAGTCACATACTTTGATACTTTCCTTTGTTGCTCGTAACTGAGTGAACTTGAAGGAGGTCATTGGGTATGTCACATATCATGCGGAGGGATTTGTATGATCAAGATGGGATTTGTCCCTCCTATGTAACGGGAGTGATATCTTTGGGCCCCTTGATAGAGGAAGACTTCGAAAATGCATGGCCATGCTCCGATGAGTTGATATATGATATCAATGTCGTCAGTTTAAGTTGGTCTACTCGGTAATCAAGAAACCAAAGATTGGGCTATACGAGAGTGACACATTCCATGTCTCGTGCTTAGTCTTGATATCTTGGACAAAGGGATAATGGCATATATCGGTGATGATCATAAAGGTTTAGTCGATTCACCAACAATCTTGTCACTTGGGTAGCAATGATGTGTTGCTAGACACCGCTCATTGCTTATGATCATAAATGTGATTTATGATCATTGCCAACATGGCAAGAGCCTATTGGGTCGCACACATAGAGCTATTTGGATCATTAGAGTGCATGGGCTAATTATTTGGGTTATGGTTTCACTTTAATTTCGTATTAATAATGGGCCAAGGAGTTGAGCCATTATTAAGCCCGAAATTAAATCCTAATTGGATTAGGGCTTTGAAACCCATTAGGCCTGGAAGTTGAGTCTCACTATAAATAAAACTTTTAAGTGAAAAATTCGCAGGTCTTCTTGCCCTAGCCTCCCAAAAGGACAGCTGCACTCTTCTCTTGCAATTCATTGGAGGACGCAAGCTAGCACTGCGAGCGCAAGAGAAACGCATCTGCCGGGACGTGGTGGAAGCGTGGTGATCCCGAGAGGCTCGTGTGGATACCATAGAGAGCCTGAACACGTCAACTGTTCAGGTTTTGTGATTCGACTCTACAGTTGAGTGAGAGATCTCAACCGAAAATTAGGTATGAAATTTTCGAACACCCGGTTTACCCCGTTTCACTTGGATCCTGGAGGTTTTCGGTTAAATTCCGCTGTGCTGTTTGGCTCCCAAAACCCAACATTAGTGACCTAGTTGTGGCAAGCCTAGATGATATATCCAAGGTGCTTCAGGGGTTGACATAGACTATGACACAAGTGGCACAAGGCATGACTACCATCATGAATGAGTTGTTTCAAGATCAAGTGGACAGAGAATTTGTCCAGGAAGAAAATGACCAAGGGAATGAACCATCCGAAGGTCAGGAGAGGCATGCCTAACACTGGCAAGTTCCTAGGGCCCATGAGAGAAGAGATCATGTTTATGAGCCTCAGGAGGAGCCGAAGGTGATAGAGGCTCTAAGGAGGGGAGAAACCCTGCATCAGATGAGACTACTTGAAAAGTTCAAGACTATTGACCCACCAAGGTTTGATGGGATAGGTGACTGAGATTGAGTAGAGGATTGGTTATCCATGATGAATCGGCTTTTCACATGTGGAGGCTGTGAGTCAGAGCAAAGGATGGCCTTAGTATCTTTCCTTTTGAGAGGTGGCTAGTCTATGGTGGGATGATGTGATGGAGATGTTGAAGGAGAGTAATGGCACACGACTTGAGCACAAGAAAAATTTGCTCAAATGGTCAGACTTTGAGAGGAAGTTATGATAGAAATATATCAGTAAAGCTACACAAGATTAGAGAAAGATCTAGTTTGAGAATTTGGTTTAGGGAGAAATGTCTGTGAGAGAGTATGAGCAGCGTTACAATTCTCTCATTCGGTATGCTCCTTATATGGCCGGTAATGATGAGTTGAAGGCCAAGAAGTTCTTCCAAGGCCTTAAGCTTGTGCTTCGAAGGTATATGGCGATGGTAGACATCCGAAGTTATCACCAAGTAGTTCAAAAGGCATTGGCCTTAGAGAGAGAGATCAAAGACACAAAAGCACCAAGCAAAAAGGTGGAGGTTGGACTAGCCAACCTAGGTAAAAGTGCTGGGAAATGACCAATGGTAGGAAGGATGACTAAGAATCAAGGTCCCTTCAAGAGAAGGAGTGAGAATCTTCATTTTATCAGGTAATTAATTTATTTTATTTACATAATCCTTGGCAAGATTACACTTGCAAGCTAGGTTTAAGTCAAGTCAATAAGTCAAATTGTCCTTGGAGTTCATAGGATTAAAAATCAAAGGTAAATTGATCACAAGGGCAACTCGGGGCATTTTGGTAATTTGGCATGTCAAAGGTCAAAATGTGACCAAGATAGATATAATTGAGCTTCTAAAGGTAAAATGAACATGTCGATGAAATTTGAACTCAATTTGACCAAAGGTTGGCTTTTTCTTGCTAAAGAAGTGAGGAAGCGTAAAATGGTAATTTTTAGGTCAAATATAGTCATAACGGTTTCTTATAAGTGAAGATAAAAGGGGCATTTTGGTAATTTTGGTTCGTCAAACTTGGTCTAACCTTAGTCAAACATGGTAAAACAGAGTCAACCCTGGTAAAGGGTAGGAAAAATACATGGTTGTAAGTGGAAGGAAGAAAACCTATGATTTAAAGTTTAATTCAAGACATAGTTGAGAATTTTATGGAGGTGACATCCTTTTATCTAAGGGTTTAAGCAACTTTTCACCCATCCAACTCTTGTGCACATATTGGAGGGAGGCAACCTGGTATTGATGTATAAAATAAGCTTCAAAAAATGTGGAAGAGGCCCCATTTCCTTTGGTTAAGATGCCTAAACCACTACTAACTATGTAAAAGCCTTAATCTTCTACCACTTTAACCCTTTTACCCATTTTCCATCCTTATTCATACCCAAACACACCAGCTCACTTATTCTCTTCCTCTACACATTTAAAACATCCTAAACCCTTAAACATATAGAAACTCATCAAAAAAATGAAAGAAAAATAAGAGAAAAAAAGCTTGTAAGTGAGAAATCAAGGAGTTTATTGCAAGGGAGGGCTTAGGAGTTTGGTTTTTCTCCAAGAGGTGGCCATGGTTTTGGGCTGTTTATTGAGGTAAAAAACTTCATTATACTAGATCTAGGTTTCCTCTTCCTTAAACAACAACATTATACTCATAAAAACCCTTGGTTGTTGAGGTTAAGTTAGGTAAAAAGAAGAAGAACCGTGGAGCTTTAGAAAGGAGTTTTGGCTTGAGATTTTCTACTAAGGCAAGGAGGTCAGTTGGCTTATTTATGTGCAGTAAACAAAGTTGCCTCTAGGCTAAAAAATGTTGATTGTTCAAGTGGTTATTTTGCTATGTAATTAAGGGACCCCAAGGAGATTAGAAAAGGACTCTTGGTGCTTGAAACATGAGCTTGCAGGGTGGTGATCTACAAAAGGGTAAGGTGTTTTAGCCCTTATCTATTTGAAAAGCTTTGGCCATGTTTTAACTTGGTAAAAGCTAGGATGAATGGTAGGGCAAAAAGGGCATGGGGTGACCAATAGTGCCAAAGAGGGCACTAAGGTCGGACCTAGATCCTAGTTTTCGGCAATAGGTGGTGTCCTTGGTGTGTGGGCTGTAAAATGGTGTGTGGATCAAGCCTTGGGTGCTTGGTAGATGAATGTTGCTAACCTTTCAAGATTTTGCAACCACAAGAAAGGTGTGCCTCAGTTTGGGTGTATAGGTGTTGTGATCAAGCTCGAGGGCTTGGTATGTGGTTGTGCATGTGTGGCATGGGCTCCTAGGTGCATGAGGATTTTGGGTGCCTAGGTGCATGGTGATTTGGGTGTGACAAGGTGCACATGGGTGTGCCTAAGGGATCATGTTGTCATGTGTGCTTAAGGGGCTCCCAATGGCTCACCCAAGGGTACGCATGTGCATGTGCCTACTGATTCGTGGCTGTGCAGACCTAGGGGGTTGAATGTGCATGTCCTAGGGGCTAGGTTTCCATGTGGGCCTTTGGTTATGCTTTGGGCATGGCCCATGAGTGGGAGCCCATGGTAGAAACCCTAGGGCCTAAATGGCACTCGAGCCTATTAAATGACTTGGGCCATAAATAAGCACACACATCGGCCCAATGGGGCATAGAGCCCAAGAGGGTTCAAAATACATCCAAGGGCACTAGGACACACATCAAATTGGGTTGAACCTTGTGACACATAATAAAGGAGTTTTTGAGCTGGCGAAAGCTGGCAAGCTCAAGGTCAAATGCAAGGATGCATGCTCAAGGGAAAAAATGGACCAATGAGTGTTTTGTTTGTTTATTGTTTGTTTTTTTGTTTGCTTGTGTGTCAAGTATGGGGAGTCATGTACCAAAAAGGGCATGATATGATGATCATTATATAATACTCCCCACCCTAAGAGCTCATGGCATACTCATATAATGTATGGGCAAGGTTATGCATGCATGGCAATGTGTGGATATGGTCAATTATGTGTGATGTTGTTATGTATTGTTTATTTTAGAATGTCTTACTAGGTATTTTATATACTTACCCTTGTTGTTTATGTGCAAATAACATCATCTAGAAGCCAAATAATCCACAGTGATTATTTGATACTTGTTTGTTAATTTTTCATAGGTACATTTTGCATACACTACATGTTCATTTTTCATATGTTGCATGCACTTTTGGTCAGAGACTAACTCCAAACTTATTTTCCTTTTATACTAAGATAGTTGAGTAAGGACTTTTTGGGTCACTTCTTGCTTAGGTTTCTTTCTCCCGGGCAAAGATAGGCCTACCAACCATTTGGGTCATGGATATTTTGTAGCACGGTGGTAGTAGTTAGTAGGTGGTCTACTAGTATTGACTTTGACTTAGCATAACTGTGGCATGTATTATTATTATTTTAGGTTAGGCTTATCAACCCATGACATTACTTTCTTAGGTTCATAAGCAAAACACTTAGATATTGTGTTACTATAGTATTTACTTGCTATGGGTGTAGTTTTCATATATGGTTTGGCATGATATATTACTTATGCATGCATAAGCATTAAAGTGTTTTCTTATGCGGCCACACATATTTATTCATGTTTTCTTTAAATCCCACCAAACCACTATATTAGTTTAATAAACTTAAGTGTTTTATTAGAACTCAGTAAATGTTTTTCTTAACTCTCAAGTGAATACCAAATGCTAGGTAAGTGGCTATGATTTACATAGTAAATCTCAGCAAAAGATCTTAGAAATGAAGAATGATTATGGCCTAGTTAAGAGTTTAGATTAGGAAACAAAATAATTTAGCCTAATTAAGAAATTAATTAGATTTTTATTAGGACAGTTCCTCATAGTTGGTATCAGAGCCTAGGTTATACTAAGGGCAAAGGTCTAGGTTGCTACCACCATAAGAGTCCTGTGTTCAGAGTCGAAGTTGGACGAATGAACATAAGTATTGATTGTATGTTGCATTGTTTGTGTTTGTGAATTGTTTGAAGCTCTAGTTATGCTTTGCACTAGGAACAACATGGTCACTAATGCAGGCCAAAATGGTCAGGGTAGAGGTGTTGGGCAGGATGCTTTGGGCATCGCATCGGATGCTGTATATGCTCTCACCTTGTAGGCACTAGATCATATGGATCAGCAAAATGAGACACACTCTCTCTTGACATAAGCACTAAATGCCCTAGCTCAAGCCCAGGCCCAGAATCATGAGGCCAATGGGTAAGACCTCGAGGATGTTGATGATTTGGATGAGGAGCCACTAAAGGCTGGTGATCAGGATCCTGACCCAGCTACCCAGAGTGGTGGCAATGGCCAGGATAGAGAGCCTACTATTTTTGAGGTTTAGGATGAGGAAGGATCCTTAGTTTCTATGCTTAGTCAGATCCAAGGGCTGGATCCACCTTACTTTGACGGCAAGGGAGATGCCGACAATGCTGAGTTTTGGTTGAACCGAATGAATAAGATATTTTAGACCCTACGAACTAGTGATGACATCAACTACTTTTGGAATCTTATTTTTTGAAGGGCACCGTAGAGATATGGTAGAACCATGAGTAGGATCTTCTTGAGGAGGAAAATTAGGGCAAGCTTGAGTATAGAGCCAAGCCTTTGACTTCGCAGTATTTTTTGGAATGGTTCCAAGAGGAGTACATCAGTGAGGCTGCCAGGGACTTCAAGAGGTAGAAGTTTGAGAGACTCACCAAAGTAAGATGACTGTGACCAAGTACTCCAGGAGGTTTAGTGCATTGACATGACATGTATCGTACTTGGTTGGTTAAGAGCATACCAAGATAGCTTGGTTTGTAGAGGGGCTTAGACTCCATTTGCTGAAATTTATGGTAGTTACAGATTTTAGCACTTACTCTCAAGTAGTACAAAAAGCACTTCAATTAGAGAGATCAATGAACCTTGCTAATGTAATGGGTAGGTATGAGACGGGAGAGCCCTTAGGCACAAGAACAAGGGCAACAGGCTAGCTACCCCTAAGATGGGGAGGCAATGGTAACAACACTAAGATACCCAAGTCTCGGAAAGGTCCGTGAAAGACTTGTGGCAAGTTTCACGACAAGAAGCCATGCTTCCACCTAGGAGGGCAGTAGTAACCCAGCAATCACCCCGGTGGCCTACTGGACATGCAGGGCATTAGATCATTAGACCCGTGATTTTTCCCGAGCACATTATGATGGGCAGGGAATGGCCCAAAGGCTATACCCAGGCCAGGGCAAAGAGGGCCTAGTAGAGCTGGAGCACCCCGAGCAGGAAGAGCATAACATGGAGCTGGAGGAGAAGCATAGTGACTAGGACCACCTCAGCAGTGAGTGTTCGCCCTGGTGCACCAAGATGGGTGTCCAGCAGCACAAGGTACTTTTATGTTAAAGAATACTAGTGTTAAAGCATTATTTGATACTGGTGCATCACTATCTATTATATTTACTAGATTGGTAGATAGATTGGGTTTAGTTAGGACCAAGGTACCAGAAATGAGGATCATTAGGACAACAAGTCCTCATCTAGCTTTCATCAAAGAAAAAGTATTGAGCTGCCCAGTTGTCATAGGCCACCACAGATTTTACTTTGACTTTTGGGTGATGTCACTAGGAGGGCATGACTTGGCACTCAGTATGGAGGGCATGACTTGGTACTTAGGATGGATTGGTTGGGATGACACTAGGCTAACACTAATTGCACGCGTCAAACCATCACCCTTAAAACTGTAAAGGGGGAGGTGGTGACTTGTGACAATAGGTTGGTAATTAATGCCAAGTTAACTTCATTAAGATTGATTGATGTGGTTCCTATTGAGTACTATGGCCTGAATGGAAATGAAGTGGTAGAGGAACTGAAGGACATATAAGTTGTCAATATGTTCCCAAAAGTATTCTCTGTGGACTTATCAAGGTTACCATCTAAGAGAAAGACAGAGTTCTTTATTCACTTATTACCCGGGACTTAGCCCACATCAATTCCTCCATACAGGTTGCTCACTCTTGAGATGGATGAATTGAAAGAACAGCTAGAGGAGCTGTTAAGGAAAGGCTTCATTATGCCAAGTGTGTCACTATGGGGTGGCCTGGCATTATTTTTGAAAAAGAAAGATGGTACTCTTAGGTTGGTGACTGATTACCGAAAGCTAAAGCAATCAATGGTAAAGAACAAATGCCTTTTTCCAAGAATTGATGAACTCCTTGATAAGCTCAAAGGAGCCAAGATATTCTCAAAGATTGATGTAAGAAGTAGTTACTTTCAAATTAGGGTCATGGAGGAGGACATACACAAAACAGCTTCTCGAATGCTGTATGGGTACTTTAAGTATGCAGTGATGCCATTTGGGATGAGCAATGCCCCTGTGGTGTTTATGAAGGCAATGAATAGGATATTCATGCCTTATTTGGATAAATTTGTGGAATTTTTCATTGATGATATACTCATATACTCTCGGACTCTTACTCAACATGATGAACATCTTAAGATGATCTTGCATGTGCTAAAGGATAATCTAGTATATGAGTATATCT
Organism: Aquilaria yunnanensis; assembly: GCA_039654915.1. Classification (NCBI taxonomy): domain Eukaryota; kingdom Viridiplantae; phylum Streptophyta; class Magnoliopsida; order Malvales; family Thymelaeaceae; genus Aquilaria; species Aquilaria yunnanensis. The sequence continues at coordinate 40,902,486 of CM077599.1, read as the reverse complement.
AAGTGTCTATTTTGGGCAAAGGAGATACCTTTCCTTGGTCATGTGATCAATGAAAAAAGGGTAAGTGTAGACCAAGGGAAGGTATAGGTAGTGATGGAGTGGAAACAACCTACTAGCCCCACCAAGGTGAGGAGTTTTCTTTGTCCAGTAGGCTATTACTGGAGATTCATTGAGGGATTCTCCCAAATAGCTAAGCCGTTAACTACCTTGACTAAGAAGGCACAAAATTTGTTTGGAAGAAAAGTGTGAGGTTGCCTTCCATGATCTCAAATAGAGGCTAACCATGGCGCCAATCTTGACAGTGCCAGACCTAGGAAAAACCTATGCTATCTATACAAATGCATCAGGATCGAGCTTCGGTTGTGTATTCATGTAAGATAGGAAAGTAGTTGGCTATAGTTCAAGGAAGTTAAGAAGGCCAAATGAGATAAATTGGCTGACACATGATCTAGAACTAGCAGTCATAGTCTTTGCCTTAAAACTCTAGAGGCATTATCTATTAGGATGATCCTTTCAGATATATACTGATCACAAGAGCCTTAAGTACCTATTCACCCAGAAGAATTTGAACATGAGGCAAAAGTGGTGGATAGAGTACATTAAGGATTATGATTGTGTCATTGAGTACACAGTTGGGAAGGGCAATGTTGTGGCTGATGCCCTTAATCGGAAGTATACTGGAGTAGTAGCCTTCAAGGATCAAGTAAAAGATCTTAAGGCTGAGAGTTTTATGGCCTTATATGGGTATTGGTCCAGATGGTAAAGTGACCAAGTCTTCAAGCTGCAAATTCAGTTGGGATGGTTGGATAGGTTCCGAGAGGCCCAAGGGTTAAACCCAAATATGCGTGAGGTTTTAAATGAGATTAAGCATGGAACCCTCAATGAAGGGTATAAGCATCAAGATGGTTTAATTTTCCTAAAAAGACTTTATGTGCCCAGTGTCAATGGGTTGAAGGAGCAGGTGCTCTAAGAGGCACATGGTAGTCCCCTTAGTATCCACCCTGAGGTCACCAAAATGTACCATGACCTGAGAACTGAATTTTGGTGGCCTAGGTTCAAGGTTGATATTAAGAATCAAGTGGCTAAAGGCCTTATATGTCAGATGGTAAAAGTAGAACATCAAAAGGCAGGTGATACCTTGTAAAGCCTACCCATTCTAGAGAAGAAATGGGGGCAATCACTATAGATTTCTTGGTAGGTTTTCCAAGTACAAGAAAACAACATGATGTTGTATGGGTCATAGTAGATAGGCTGACTAAGAGTGCCCACTTTCTACCAATTAAGATCACACATCCATTAGAAAGATTGGCAAACTTGTATATCAGAGAGATTGTTTGACTTCATGGTGTGCCAAATTCGATCATATTTGATTGAGATCCATGGTTTGTCTTTAGGGTTTGGAATGCCTTTCAACAAGCAATCGGGTCAAAGGTAAACTTGAGTACCACTTATCACTCTCAAACAGATGGATAGTTGGAGAGGACTATCCAGACCCTAGAGGACATGATGCAGAGTTGTGCCTTAGATTTTAGAGGAGATTGGGATGAGCATCTTCCACTCATTGAATTTGCCTATAACAATCGTTACCAAACATCGATTCAGATGGCTCCATATGAGGTTTTGTATGGCCGATGATGCAAGACATTGTAGTGCTAGGCCGATAAGGTAGATGTGGACCAAGTGGGACTACAGGTTATGGAGGAGACCATAACCAAGATTAATTAGATTCAAGCCCAATTAAGGGCAGCTACTGAGAGGCAGAGGCACATGCCAATGTAAAGTGACGTGAAGTGAACCTTCAAGTAGGGGACAAGGTGTTCCTCAAGGTCTCACCAATGAAAAAAGTGGTACAATTCGGCCAATGGGGCAAGTTGGCTTCTAGGTACATGGGACCCTATGAGATTCTGGAGCGGGTTGGTAAAGTTGTATCTAGATTGGTGCTGCCAATGAGCCTAGTTCACATACATAATGTGTTTCATGTCAGTGTATTGAAGAAGTGTAATGCACCTGACGGCCAATTAGTGATACCCCCTTCTATTGAGCCAATTAATAAGGACTTGACCTATGCGGAGCACCCAATTAGATTCCTTGACTGACAAGTCAGGAAGCTAAAAACCAAGGGGATACCCATGGTCAAAGTCCAATTGTCCAATCATTTGGAGAATGAGGCCACTCAGGAGATAGAGAGGAAATGGAAATTCAATATCCTAGCCTATTCATAGAGTTAAAGCGCGAATTAGAGGAACAATTCTCTAAACATGGGAGGATGTGAGAACCCTCATTTTATTAGGTAATTAATTTATTTTATTTGCATAATCCTTGATATGATTGCACTTGCAAGCTAGGTTTAAGTCAAGTCAATAAGTCAAATAATCCTTGGAGTTCATAGGATAAAAAAACTAAGGTAAATTGACCACAAGGGAAACTAGGGTCATTTTGGTAATTTTCCATTTTAAAAGTCAAAATGTGTCCAAGAGATATATAACTGAGCTTCTAGAGGTGAAATGAACATCTCGATGAAATTTGAACTCAATTTGACCAAATTTTGACTTTTTCTTGCTAAGAAAGTGAGGAAGGGAAAAATGGTAATTTGCATGTCAAATATGGTCAAAATGTGTTTGGGAAGCTAAAAATAGCATTTTGGCAATTTTGGTTAATCAAACTTAGTCTAACCCTAGTCAAAACTAGTAAAATGGAGTCAACCCTGGTCAAGGGTATGAAAATACATGGTTGGAAATGGAGGGAAGAAAACCTAAGATTTAAAGTTTAATTAGAGATATGGTTGAGAATTTTATGGAGGTGGCATCCTTTTATCTAAAGGTTTAAGTAGCTTTTCACCCATCCAACTCTTGTGCACTTGTGGGAGGGAGCCAAATTGGTATTGAGGCAGAAAATAAGCATCCAAAAACATGGAAGAGCTTTCATTTCCCTTGATTAAGAAGCTAAAACCACTACTAACCATGTAAAAGCCTTAATCCTCTACCACTTTAACTTTTTTACCCATTTTCCATCCTTGTTCATCCCTAAACACAGCAGCACACTTTATTTTCTTCTACCCATTTACCATGTCCTAAACCCTTATACATATAGAAACTCACCAAAAAAATGAAAGAAAAATAAGAGAAAATGAGCTTGTAAGTGAGAAATCAATGTGAGGGTGTGTTTGTTGCAATGGAGGGTTTAGGAGTTGGGTTTTTCTCCAAGAGGTGGCCATGGTTTTGGGCTATTTATTGAGGTGAGAAACTTCATTTTACTAGAGTTGGGTTTCTTCTTCCTTAAACAACAACATTATACTCATAAAAACCCTTGGCTGTTGAGGTTAAGCTTGGTAAGAAGAAGGAGAACCGTGGAGCTTTAGAAAGGAGTTTTGGTTTGAGATTTTCTACTAAGGTGAGGAGGTCATTTTCTTGTTTATGTGCAATGAAAAACATTGCCCCTAGGTTCAAAAATGTTGATTTTTCCAAGTCGTTATTTTACTACGTAATGACTTGGGCCATAAATATGCACACACATTGGCCTAATGGGGCATAAGGCCCAAGAAGGTGCAAAATACATCCAAGAGCACTAGGACACATCTAATTGGGTCAAACCCTGTTGTATACAATAAAGGAGTTTTTGAGCTAGTGAAACTTGGCAAGCTCAAAGGCAAATGCATGGATGCATGCTCAAGGGGAAAAATGGACCAATGAGAATTTTGTTTGTTAGTTGTTTGTTTGTTTGCTTGTGTGTGAAGTATGGGGAGTCATGTACCGAAAAGGGCATGTTATAATGATCATTATATAATACTCTACGCCATAAGAGCTCATGGCACACTCATATAGTTTATGGGCAAGGTTCATGCATGCATGGCAATGTATGCATATGGTCCATTATGTGTGATGTTGTTATGTATTGTTTGTTTTAGAATGCCTTACTATGTATTTTATATACTTACCCTTATTGTTATTGTGCAAATAACATCATCTAGGTGCTAAATAATTCATAGTAATTATTTAATACTTGTCTGTTAGTTTCTCATAGGTACATTTTGGATACACTTCATGTTCATTTTTCATGTTTTGCATGCACTTATGGTCAGAGTCTAACTCCAAAATTATTTTCCTTGTACAGCAAGGTAGTCGAGCAAGGACTTCTTGGGGTCAGTCCTTGCTTGGTTTTTCTCTCTCGGGCAAAGGTGGGCCTACCGATCATTTGGGTCATGGATATTTTGTACCACGGTGGTGGTAGTTATTCGATGGTCTACTGGTATTGACTTGGACTTAGCATAACCGTGGTATTATTAATACTTACTTAGGTTGATTAGAAAAACACATAAATGTTGCGTAGCTATAGTATTTACTTGCTTTGAGTGTAGTTTTCATCCATGGTTTGGCATGATATGTTACTTGTTCATGCATGAACATTAAAATGTTTTCTTATGCGGCCGCATATATTTTATTCATGTTTTCTTTAAATCCTACCAAACCACTATCTTAGTTTAATAAACTTAAGTGTTTTATTGGAACTAAGTAAATGTTTTTCTTAACTCTCAAGTAAATACTAAACGTTAGGGAAGTGGCTAAGATTTACATGGTAAATTTCGGCAAAAGATCCTAGAAATGAGGAATGATTCTGGCCTTGTTAAGAGTTTGGATTAGGCAACAGAATAATTTAACCTAGTTAAGAAATTAATTACGTATTTATTAGGACAGTTCTTCACAGAAGGAAAATTGGTTTGTGCCCTAAGTGTAGAAGGTTCCACGGTATGAAGCCATGTACGTTGGGAATAGATGTCTATAACGTCTGTGGTTGGGATGGTCATTGGGTGAGGAAATGCCCACGGCTCGATCTTTGCTAGGTCTGCCTTGGAATCCACCCTTTAAACCTTTTTCCATGGGAAATTGACTTAGTGTGGCTGTAGCAATAGTTGAGCTGAAGGTCTTTGCCTTGGCTAGTCAAGTGACCAAAGAATCAGCCGCCATTTAAGGTATCTTTACTTTTCAAAATGGTAGTGTTAGAGTACTTTTTGACACTAAAGCTACTTTTTTGTGATATAGTTTGCCTTGGGAAATAGACTTAAGTTGTAGCGAGAAATCTCAGATGACTTAAGACTCATTAGGACTGTAGAGAGTAGTTTTATTGTGACCAATGAGTTGGTTACTAGGTATCCCTTATAGTTAGGCGACCATGATTTCTCTCATCAGTTATGGGTGATAGACTTGAGGTCTTATAACCTAGTGTTGGGAAAATATTGGCTAAGCAACCACAAGGTGCAAATTTATAATGCTAGTCACTCAGTTGACATTACTGATGCTTAAGGAGTTAGAGTGACTTGCATAGGAGGGTTAGTATCCCATGCTAAAAGTTTGTGCCCTAGACTTATGATACCATCCCCATAGTCAACAAGGATGAGTATTGCTCTTTGAATGGGGTGGCCATATAAGAAAAACTTAAGGAAATCCATATAGCCAATTAGTTTCTTAAGGTGTTTGCAAAAGAGTTACCAAGGTTACCACCCAAGTGGGAAACAGTGTTCTCTATCCATCTTCAGCCTAGAGTAGAACCTATTTCGATACCAGTGTATCGAATATCAGCTCCTGAGATAGATGTGTTAAAGAAGTAGTTGGAAGAACTGCTAGAGAAAGACTTCATAAGGCTTAGTGTATCACCATAGGGAGCCTTGATTTTGTTTGTGAAGCAAAAGGATGGAACTTTGAGACTCTACATTGACTACAGGAAGTTGAATGCAGCAGCTGTCAAAACTAAGTATCGACTTCCTAGGATCGATGGTATATTTGATAGGCTCAAGGGAGCGAAGGTGTTTTCTAGAATTGACCTTCGATCTGGATATTTCCATATTAGAGTAAAGGAGGAAGATATCCTAAAAACTACCTTCAGGACAAGGTATGGGCACTATGAGTATACAGTTATGCCGTTTGGTGTGACTAATGCCCCAGCAGTGTTCATGGAAGCCATGAATAGGATGTTCAGGCTGGATAGGTTTGTTGAAGTCTTCATCGATGACATTTTGGTATACTCACAATCTACACATGAGCATGAGGAACACCTTAGAGTGGTTTTACAAGTACTAAGGGATAATTGGTATTATGCAAAGCTGTCTAAGTGTGAGTTTTGGTCTGAAAGGATACAGTTTCTAGGGCACATTATCAATGCTCAGGGTTTGTCAGTTGATCCTGAAAAGGTTCAAGTAGTGGTTGAGTGGATGAGACCAACTACAATTACAGAAGTTAGGATTTTCTTGGGCTCGATAGGCAACTATAGGAGGTTCATAGAGAAATTTTCTAGGGTAGCTACACCATTGACAGCCTTGACCAAGAAAACTCAAAAGTTTGTTTGGACATCGAAGCATGAAAAAGCTTAGTTGGAGTTAAAGAAAAGGTTAACAAGTGCACCAATACTCATTCCATCAGATCCAAACAAAGGTTTCACTTTAGGGTGTGTATTGATGCAGTAAAGTTAGGTGATCGCCTATGGCTCAAGGTAGTTGAGACTAAATGAGTTGAACTATCTAGTTCACGACCTTGAGCTAGCAGCGGTGGTCTTCACTCTTAAGCTCTAGAGGCATTACTTGATGGGGAGGTCATTTAGGATTTTCACGGACCATAAGAATTTGAAATATCTATTCACATAGAAGGATCTGAATGTGAGGCACCAAAGGTGGATTGAATACATAAAAGATTATGATTGCTTGATTGAGTATTATGCAGGCAAAGAAAATGTGGTAGCAGATGTACTGAGTCAAAAGTGCACAAGAGTGATCTTATCTAAAGATTACGCTACAAGTTATTTAGGAGGAATGTTAGGGGATTGTTTCTCAGCTTTACATGAGTTTTGGCAAAACCAAGAAAGGTCCCTAGTCTACATTTTGGAGATACAGTCAGCTTGGTTGTCTGAGGTCATGAATGCTCAAAGTAAAGATCTGTTGTTGAAGAAAATCTATAGAGAAGAGAAGCTTGGCACTATGAAAAAGGAATTTTAGTACAAAGATGGAATACTAGACCATATAGATTGGCTCTATGTGCCAAATGTGAAGGGACTTAGGCAGCAAGTCTTATAAGAGGCACATAGTTGTAAGTTAAGTGTTCACCTTGGTGTTAGTAAGATGTACCACAATTTGAAGATGCATTTTTTATGTCAAGGACCTAAGAGGGATGTAGCAAGACATGTGGCAAAGTGTTTGACATGTCAGATGGTTAAAGTTGAACATTGGAAGCCAACAGGCACACTTCAGAGTTTACCTTTTCTGGAGAAGAAGTAGGGTCCATTACCATGGATTTCCTAGTAGGGTTCCTGAATACCTAGAGTTAACATGATGCTATATGGGTAGTGGTTGATAGGCTGACTAAATTGGCATACTTTATACCCATAAGGATTACTTATACTTTGGAGAGGTTGGCTCAATTGTACGTTAAGGAGAGAGTCTGAGAGAGCGATTTAGACTTTGGAAGATATGTTATGTATGTGTGACATTGACTTCTGAGGAGATTGGGATTAGCATTTGCCACTCATTAAGTTTTCTTATAATAACAGTCATCAAACTGCTATACGTATGGCACCATATGAGGCTTTGTATGGTAGGTGATGCATGATGCCTCATTGCTGGGCAGACTCTTCAGATAGGGTAGTCATCGGTCCTGAGATCATAACAGACACCATAGCTAAGATAAAGTTGATCCATAAATGGATTAGAACATCCAACAACCGGCAGACTAAATATACAAATTTGAGGAGACAGGAATTGAGTTTTGAAGTTAGGGACAAGGTACTTCTCAAAGTGTCTCATATGAAAAAACATACCCTGTTTGGGTAGAGGGGTAAGTTAGCCCCTAGGTACATCAAACCCTATGAAGTTTTGGAGAAAATAAGGAAGGTTGCTTATCAACTGGCATTTATTGCCCAATGTTTCCCAAGTACATAATGTGTTTCATGTTAGTCTCTTAAGGAAATGCAGAGTGGATCCGGGACAAGTAGTCAACTCTTTAGTGGGAAGACTTGACTTATGAAAAGAAACTTGTTCAGATACTTGATAGGAAACTTAAGAAACTCCAGACTAAGTGGATTTCAATGGTTAAGATCCTTTTTTCAAACCATAACGAGGAGTAAGCTATTTGTGAGATGGAGCAGGATATGCTGAAAAGGTATCCTAGTGTTTTCCTTAGTCGCAATGGAATTTGGGGGACCAAATTCCATAAGGAGGGGAGAATATTATGGCTCTTCTAGCTGGAGGCTCATTTGAGGAAGGCTAAGTGTTTAAGACCTAGTTTAGAACCTTATTTTAGGTTCACATAGCAAGAATAGGTAAGTTTAGCAAAGTCCACTAAAAAGGTTAAGGCACCAAATGAGGTTTAGGGGCAAAATGGTAAATTTACATCCCAAAGAGTTGGGCTAATTCCCAAATGTTAAAAATGAGTTTTAAATGCCTAACTTTTGCTTTAGACCCAAACTTAACTTAAATAAACAAGATTTGACCAAGATTGACTAGTTACTAAGGAAAGAATGGGAGTTGTTTGTAACTATACATAAAATTTGGTGGCTTAGTTTTAAAAGAGGTATAAATGTTGGTAAAGGTAAGGATAGCTGCCATTGACACTATATACCTGAGCTCATCCTTTTCTCTACCATTTCATCAAGAATTTTAGCTCACAACCAAGAATTTTTTGTAAAATTTGAAGCTACCAAGGGTGTATCTGCATTAGGAAACTTGTTCCAAGTCAAATTTCAAGTTTTTGGTGCTTAGAACCATGTTTCCAACCATCCCTTATTTTTTATGTGAAGTAACTTGTGATTCAATTATGAATTCTTGTTTATTAGATGATTGGAAGCTTGGGTTTTAGTTATAAGTTAGTAATTTTTTGTTTTGTGCCTTTGGTTGCATGGAACTAAGAAGAACTTTGTGCAACTTGGTTTTTGTGGAAAAATTGCTTAGTTCTTTCTTGTGAGTTGAAGTTAAGTTAAGGGAGTTTGTTTTCAAGCTTGATTAATGCTATTGGAGTATGATTGCTTGATGAATTTAAGTAGTTTTGGAAATAACATTAGTTAGTGGGCTAGTTGTTCATGGTGCACTACTAGTTTTGTCGAGCTTGGAATGATGTTACAATGCATCATAGGAATACTTGTGATAGTTTTTTGTGGTCTTTGCAACATGTTTTATAGGTATGTGAAGTTAGAACGCCATCCAAGCATGTTTAGAATATTTGGTAAGTCTTCAAAAGTGATAGTAGCAAAACTGGAAAATTTTGGGGTAGCAAAACTGGAAAATTCTAGGCATCACAAGTGTTGGCGACGCATCGCCAATACCGGCGACACATCACCAACACCACAAAAATGTTCTGGGGGTTATATACTGCGAGCTTTCTTCTTTGTAAGCAGATCCATCTCAATAAAGACTCTTTCTTAAAAATTTTGGCTAAGTCTTTTTGTAAGATTTTTCATTTTCCATTGTCCCGAACACGTTCGCTCAAGAGACTTCGGAAAATACGGCGATCTTCTTCACGAAATTCTGACTTGTACAACTTATGCTCAAGAATTTTGGCTAAGTTTTTTGCGAGATTTTTCATTTCCCATTGTCCCGAACATGTTCGCTCAAGAGACTTCGGAAAATCATATCTTCAATTATATTAGCGGTCACCTTCGCAAAATTCAGACTTGTATAACTCTTGCTCAAGATTTTTGGCTAAGGAACTTTTGTACATAAAAATTTTTCTGTACAATACAATCTTCTCACCAAAATCTTAAGCATAGAATTTTCTCAAGGCGTCCGAATGCCATGTATTTTTTAACTCTATGCCTTTGGCATCGCCGAGCTTGTAAACCCCTTTTCGCACTTCGGCAAGTACCAGATAAGGTCCTTACCAATTTGCGTGAAGTACCCCGTGGGATGGCCTTCGGGGTCCAAATTCAGCCTTTCGGAGAACGAGGTCTCCTTTCTTTATTCCTTTTGGCCTAGCGCGCAAGTTTATAGCCGCGGCCACTCTTTGATGAAAAGCTTTTCTCCTCAGCTTGGCTATTTCTCTACGTTCGCCGACGAGGTCAAGCTTGGTTCTTAGGCCGAGGTCATTTCCCCTTTCATCGAACACTTGCACTCGCACCGATGGCTGCACTACCTCGACTGGGATGATAGCCTCTGTACCGAAAACAAGTGAAAAAGGTGTTTCCACTGTGGCTCTTCAGGGTGTTGTTCGGTAGCTCCATAACACACTTGGGAGCTCTCCCGGCCATTTCCCTTTTGCTTCCCCCAGTCTCTTTTTCAGACCATCTTTGATAGTCCTGTTGGATACTTCTACTTGCCCATTACTTTTGGGGTGAGCTACTGGGGCGAAGTGCATTTTTATTCCGAGGTTGTTGATAAATTCTTGGAACCCTTTGTCTGTAAACTGGGACCCATTGTCGGCTACTTGTATCCTCGGTATGCGAAATCTGCATACAATGTTCTTCCATACAAACTTTTGTATATCTTTTGCCAAGATAGTCACCAAGGGTTCCGCCTCGACCCATTTAGAGAAATAGTCTACTGCAACTATGCAGAACTTCACGCCCCTAGGCGCTGTTGGGAGTGGCCCAATGAGGTCTATGCTCCAAACTGCGAAGGGCCAAGGATAGTCAGCCGAAGTTACCATTTCCGAGGGTGTCCTCTGGATACTCGCGTGTCTTTGGAAATTACCACATTTCCAGACGAACTGCGTAGCGTCCTTTCTTAGAGTAGGCCAAAAGTATCCTTGCCGAAGTATTACTGCTGCGCGGGCGTCAGTTCCAACGTGCGAACCACAAGCACCTTCGTGAACTTCTTCAAGGATCATTTCAGTATCCTCTTCGCCAACACACCTCTGCAATGGATTTGCATATCCCTGCCGATATAATTTTTCGCCAATCAGGAAAAATCGACCGGAGCGTCTTCGAACTTTTGCAGCATCGTGGGGTTCTTCGGGGAGCGCATTGGTTGCGAGATATCTTTTTATTGGGTCTTTCCAGCCTGTTCCCGAAGTTACTATGCTCAGTACTGCGATGCTCGGTTGATTTAGCACCTCGGTGCATGTTTTTGATTTCGCCAAGCAGTCTGCTTCGGCGTTATCTCGTCGAGGTATGTTTTCAATTCGTACGGTGTCGAACTCTCGAATGAGCTCTGCTACCAGTTCATGGTATTTTGCCAAGGTTAGGTCCTTCGCCCCATAATCCCCTACTGTTTGCCGAACTACCAGCTGGGAATCGTTGTGGGCTTTAAAGTTTCTTACACCAATTTTTCTGGCTAGGCACAATCCTACTATGAGAGCTTCATATTCAGCCACATTGTTGGTGACGTTGAAGCTGAACTTGATGGCCTTCATTACTTCTAGACCTTCGGGACCTCTGATAATTACCCCAGCGCCCTGGTGTTCGGACCCCGAGCCTCCGTCAACATACAAAGTCCATTATGGCTCACCTTCGCTGGGATCCGGATGGCTGTCCTCGGCGATGGGCACTTCGGCAATGAAGTCTGCCAGGGCCCGAGCTTTTATGGCTTTCCGAGGTTCATAAGTATTGTCGTGTTCGCCAAGCTCTATGCACCATTTGGAGAGCCTTCCTGAATGATCAACTTTTCTCATGACATCCTGCAGAGGTAGACTGCTTCGGACGATGATAGGGTGAGCCTGAAAATATGGTCACAGCCTCCTTCCTACTAGCATCAAGGCATATATAGCTTTTTGCAGCAAAGGATACCTGACTTCAGTGCCGTGCAGGGACTTGCTTACATAATAGACCGGCCATTGCTTCGGCCCTTCCTCTTTCACGAGGATCGAGCTTACTGCTTTTTTTGTGACGGCGAGGCATAATACGAGGGGCTCTCCCTCGCGAGGCTGTCGCAAAGTGGGCAGACGTGCTAAGTAGATTTTGAGTTCTTCCCAGGCCTTTTGGCAGTCTTCGTTCCAAGGATGATCGTCATTTCCGAGGTTGCCCTCCTTTTTTGCTGCCTTAGTGAGGACTTTGAAGAATGCTCGGCACCGATCTCCATATCTGGAAATAAACCTACTAAGAGAGGTTATCCTTCCAGTGAGTCTCTGCACATCTTTTCTTGTGATGGGAGTTCAGAATTCGAGGAGAGCCCTGATTTTTTCCGGGTTAGCATCAATGCCTCTTTCTGATACCATGTACCCAAGAAACTTTCCCGAGGTCACTCCGAAGATGCACTTTTTGGGATTAAGGCGGATCCCGAAGGTTCTGAGCTGGTGGAAAGTTTCCTTTAGATCTGCGACATGGTCGTTAGACAGCTTGCTCTTGACTATCATGTCATCGACGTAGACTTCCATGTTTCTCCCTATTTGGTCACTGAAGACCTTACTTATCAACCTCTGGTAAGTGGCTCCTGCATTTTTTAGCCCGAAGGGCATCCTGATGTAACAATATGTTCCACCCTCGGTGATGAAGGCAGTTTTTTCCTTGTCTTTGGGGTCCATCCTTATTTGATGATACCCACTGAAAGCGTCGAGGAAAGTTAGGAGCCTGTATTCGGCAGTTGAGTCTACCAATCGGTCTATTGGGGGAAGAGGGTATGAATCCTTTGGGCAAGCATCGTTCAAGTTTCTGAAGTCGATGCACATTCGGAGCTTACTGGTCCCTTCTTTTGTGGCAATAACCACATTGCTCAACCATTCGGGGTACTTGACCTCCCTGATTACATCAGCGTCCAATAAGCACTGGACTTCGGTTTTGACGAAGTCATTTTTGTGGGCCGAGATGCCCCGTTTCTTTTGCCGGACAGGTTTTGCTTCCGAAATTACTTTAAGGTTGTGTTGTACTACGCGAGGACTTACCCCCGGCATATCTTTCGACGAGTAGGCAAACAAGTCTTTATTCATCAGTAGAAAGGATACAAGTTTTTTCTTGTCACCTTCGGCCAAATTTTTCCCTATTCGGGTACTTCAGCCTGGGACAAGTTCTACTTCTTCCATCTCTACCTTCGCGGAATCTTCTGCCTCACCCTTTTTTGGCTTTAAAGCCTCTGCCTCTACAGCTTGTGCGAAGTTGTTTGCTGGAGCTTTTCGCGCTTTGACGAACACCTTCCTTACTTCGCCATGATCAATGAAGATTTCCGCGTCTCCATCCTTGGTGGCAAAAGTGACAGTCAAGTATCTCACATCAGGGCGAATGTGCAGATTTCCCTGTGTTTGTCTCCCAAGGATGGCGTTGTATGATGAAGGGACATCCATAACGATGAACCTTGTCATTGTGGAGGCGATCGGTTGTCCCATCAACCGAAGTCCCTTTCATCATTAGGGGAAGATCGATCCACCCGAGGACAGGCAGTTCAGATGGTCCTACCCTGAAGGTGGGTGAAGTGACGGGCTTGAGGTCGCTGTTGGATATGCCCAAGTTCGGCAGCAAATGTGAAAACAGGACGTCTGCGTTTGATCCATCGTCAAGCAAGACTCTCTTGACGTCCCAGTTTCCTATCCTCACCATGACCAACAGCGGGTCGTCATGGGGAAAGACAACGGTGGAACCATCCTTGCGGGCCAGCTTCTTCGTCGAGCTCTGATATTCCATGACTGATATTTCTCTGGCCTTCCTCTTCCTTTCCGAGGATGGGAGTCCTGTTGTGATTGTTTGTATTATCCCCGTCGGAGGTGGAGGGTGCCTCTTCGGACTTCGGTTCCTCCGTCTGTCGGAGTCGTAATCTTCGTCATCTGCCTTTCCTTCCTCCTCTTTCCTCCCCTTTGGGGAAGGCATCCGCAGATAACGTCGAAGTTGGCCCGGTTTTATTAGCGACTCTATGTACTTCTTCAATTGGAAGCAGTCTTCGGTGTCGTGGCCATGGTCGCGGTGAAACTGGCAGAACTTCTTCATATTTTTCTTATTATTAGCGGTCATGGCCCTTGGCCGCTGGATCTGGGTTCCCTGCCTTTCCATTGCCATGAGGATGTTGGTCCTCGTGGTGTTTAGGGGCGTAAAGTTTGGAAGTTTCCTTCCCCGCACTCTCCGAGGTCAGCCTGCTTGGTCGGCCGAACACCGTATTTGGTGGCTGGACCCTTCGGCACGAGCGTGCTCGGACTTCGGTCCAGCCATCCTCAGCTCTTCGGCTGTCATGTGCTGCTCGGCCCTTCGGTAAAACTCACCAAGCGTGTCCGGCGGGTCTTTGTAAAATTCGTAAAAGAGCTGTGAGTCCCTCCGAAGGCCCCGTGTCATGGCGAGGATGCGTATTTCGAGCCGAAAGTATGGGACACTCAAGGCTTCTCTGTTAAATCTTTTGACATAGTCACGGATGGTTTCTCTATTTCTCTGCGCTATGTCGAACATTTGGACAGGCATCTTCGCCGTCGGCCGACTTCCAATGAATTGCTGCGTGAAGGCTATAGATAACTCCGGGAACTCCCTGATGGTTCCTGGAGCCAATGAATTGTACCACGCAGTTGCTGGTCCTGTGAGGGTGACCTCAAAACATTTGCACAAGGTAGCATCGTCTGCACCGTGCATCATCATGTTGCGTCTGTACTTGGTCAGATGAGCCTGTGGATCAGTCCGGCCATCATAAGTTTCCAACCGAGGTACTCGGAAGTCACCTGGCATGGCTGCCTCTACTATAGTTCGGGTGAACGGGGACTCATCCCCACAGAAGGTTTCAGACAGCCTCGCCCAGACTGGCTTGCGAGCTACTTTTTTTTCCACTCTGTCCAACCTCGCTAATATTTTCTCCATAAGGATCGTGGCACTAAGTTCTTCCTCTGGGAAGGGAGATTGTCGGCGCCTCTTCGGGGAGTGACTTCAGCGCTGAATGGATGGGGACTTCGCCTCAGGTGACCAGCTCCTTTGGTGTGGGATCTTGGGTTGCTTGGACCCAGCTCGTCCTATAAGCCGTGCCCCGAAGGGCATATTTTCTGTTGAAGACTCCTCACGTGGGTCCCCGTGTCCCGAACTACGATGGACTGGTTTGAGGCTTCCTTCCCGAAGGTGAGCAGGCGAGGGAGGCCTTTGGGCCTGAGTTTGTTGTGGCCACCTTCGGTCTATCTGCTGTGTCATTTCAGCCACAACAGAACGTTGAAAGTCGCGTAGAAAGCTCATGGTTATGACTAGAGGACGCTCTTCCTCAGACGTGGAAGTCCCTGGAAGGGTTTGCTCAGTAGCCGGTTGAGCTTCAGGCGCGGACAGGGACTTCGGGAGTCCCTTGTCCTTCGAACGCCGAGTTTCAACATCGGCAACCTAAGGGTAAATTCCCATAGACGGCGCCAAATGATGCCCAGCGGCATCTTCGTTGGAAGACATCGTGACTTCGGGAGGGACTTCCTGAAAGGGAGAACGTCTGGAGCATAGATTTGCCAGGGGAGTGTGCCTGTAAAACTCGTAAAAAAGGGTTAGGAGGTCCTCGGGATCTTTTTCCAGGGAGGAGCCTCCGACGCCCAAGTCAGTGTCCTGAGCGGTGAAAGAAGGGGAGCACTAAGAGGTTTAGTGGCCTTGCCTGTTTGTATTTTCTTAGGGGGAGAGGGTCGGATTGGGGATCACTTTGCTAAGGCCTGTTCCCTGGTATTTATAGAAGTTCCCAGCCCGTTCAGGTCATGACACGTGTTCGGTCGGATGTTCTCTGTGTTTCCGGGCATAGGGGACAAGTAGCCGTTTGCAGGCTCCTTGAGCCTTGAGCCGAGACAGGTCGTGACAAGACCTGGACGGCGTCGGCGTGTCAGACCGCCGTTTGGGGCGGCGTGTAACACCTGTGGGCGACATGTCAGAGGCTCTTTAAATGCTCATGCCGTACTCCCGAGGTCCTCTGGGCGAGGTCGTTCTTTGGTACAGATGACCTTCTTCGGTAGTTATGCTTGTAGTTCGGGAAGTCCCCTGGTTCGAGGGTTCCACCTTCGGGGAAGTTCTCTCCTGCTTGCAATAGCTGGTTCTTTATCCCCGAAGGCGATCCCCTTGGTCCCCCGAGGGAGCCGGCGATACCTTTGAAATGCCTAGCGTATTAGCCGAAGTCCCGACTTCGTGGTACCTGACTTCACTCCTTCCGAGGTCAGTGATAGTGCCTCTTTCGGATGACGCCAGGCTTCCCGACCATGTTTTCGTCAGGAAGTATGTACTGAGAAAGGCGATAGCCCTTCGGCTATCACATATATAGCTAGCCAATTACAACCAGTTCTCACAAGCTTCCTGAGCAGGGCTGAGGGACAGCCATGTCACCTGCAACTCCAGTGGCTTGATTCATAATCAATTAGAAGTTGCTATATACTTGTAGGCATCGTACATTTAGTTGACCACCCATTGGAAGGTCGACTAAGAGGGCTAAGTATTCAGCTACTTTATTCATAAACAAGAATTGGAACTTTATTCTAAGTGTGGCTTTTATACTAAGCGGGCCTTGTAATATGACCCCCCTACCTTGGTATATGGGTCTCGAGCCTACATCACCATATGTCACCCAAGGCGGGATATCTTATGGTAGCTTTTCTTCATTCTTTTCCACAAGTGTTATTTATGCAATGAAATTGGGTAACACTTAAGCTTTGATTGCTCTCCGAGGCTCGTACTGGATGTTGAATTATCCTAACTTGATACACGATTTTGCTAGCCTTCTGAATTGATCTAAGGGTAATTCTATTCATACAATGACCTTATACATTCAAAAATAGGGCCTCAACTTTCTAGATGCTACTACTAGGGCAAAGAAAGCCTTTTAGAGGATAGGATATCATGACTTGACTCCTTTGGGGGTTGGGCTAACATAGTACACTAGCCATTGCCCAGCTCCTTGCTCTCTTACGATGACAACACTAATTGAGCCCTCTATCACAGCTAGGTACAAGACAAGGTGTTCACCAGGCTTCGGCTGACACGACCCTTCATGGGCCTACCTAGGAAGCCTATGGGAACTTGTCCCATACTAGTCGCAATTGGCTAATTGATGACGTGCGCACTAGTTTAAACCTCTATGCTTCTAGTTATTTAATCCTACTATGCAATCATACATGAGTTTATGCTTTGAATTAATCAATAAAATATAGAAATGGTACTTAAAACATTGCCATGGCATATTTTGATTAAAAAAATATCAAAACTATCAAAGCATTCAAAGCATTTAAGTGGAGTAAACTACACATAATCTGTTACCACCTCACAAAAATGGGAGAATTACAAGTGTGTCATAATGGCTAAAATCATTATATTGTGTAATTCTCACCATAGTGATTGAAGTGTAGGGGGTAAAAGGCATGATCAACACCTCCTTAAAATTATTCCAAGTTAGTAACTTGGCCCCAAAGAAAAGCCTTAAGGATTGCTTGTTTGTCAAGCAACCTATGCACTTTTTTGTAAGATTTTGGAAATTCAAGTACTCAATTGTAAAACTTTCACAAAAGAGATTTGGAGAGTTATGAGAAGAATATGAATGGTATGAAAGTGCTATTGGAGGACCAAATTGCTTATAGAAGACAAGTATGGGTAAAGGAAAACACAAAAAGGCTTTAAGGACTTAAGTGTCCTATTGTGTGCCTTTGGTTGTCCTTGCTTATGACTTAAGTCAAATGGAAGTTTTGTGCGGTTATCCCACGTAAGGAGGGGCTGCTATGGCATGGGATAAGGAATTCAAATGTGGGCCAAGAGATTAAGGTAAAGAAACCATGGTCTTGTAGCAAGGAGAATGACATAAAGCTTGGTTAAGCTTGTTAAGTGTGTTTAGTGTACTTAAGACCATATAAGTGTCCATTCTTGTCCTTATCTCCCAAATTGCGGCCTCCACCAGTAAAAAGGAAGCCAACTTTCTCCTCCACACTTCCTCCATAGCCACCATACCATCAAACTCAAAACTACTTTCAATTGAAGTCAAGGAAGCACAATTGGAAGCTATTTGGTGCTATTGCTTGAGTGCACCTAGGATCAAGCTCCAATTTTAGCATACCCATCAAGGTAAGGGTTCTCTTGCTCTAATGGGTTGTTTTCTATACTTTCAAGAAACCATGGAGCTAGGGCTAAGCTTGGAAGAGAGCCATGAGCTTGATGAACCAAGCTTAGTGAGGGGAGTGCACTTATTGAAGGTTTTGTGACCTAGTCAGAAGTGTGTAGTGATGGCAGTGAATATTGGGGGTTTTAGAGCCCAAAGTTAGTACTAACTAGTGTTAGAATCTTCGTAAGACCAAGCTTAAGCTTGAGGAGGGCTGCCATAGTGATTTACTTAAGTTTATTGCATGTTTTATCGACTAACCTATGGTATTTGTTGCTGCCACATTTCATGTGTTTGTTGGTTGTGAATGGCTGCTACATTTGGTTCCTATATCTTGTATATATGTATTGTGGTTTTTGTGTTTTAGTGTCTTTGGATGCAGGTTTTAATGATGGTTACATTGCCTATTGAATCCAAGTGCTACCCTTACTAAGTTTCTCTATGAAACTTACTGCCCTCAATTCTGTCATTTCAGGTCCAGCTGAAAGATCACCTTTAAACTAACCCTTGTGGTCTGATTTTTGCCATAAATTTTCATGTACTTAAACTTCCATATGTCTAGTTGTGATCTGGAAAGTTTGGTGATTTTAGGAGCACATTTGATATTTTTAATGGTGGTGCTTATTGTGTTATGCAGCAGTTATCCAGCATCCTGTTCTGGAGTCCATATTGTCTCAGGCACTCCTATAACTTAGGGTGCGTATTTAGTTGAGTTAATACCATTAATTAGTGCATGTATTCATGTACATGTAGTGTATGTAAAATGAGACAAGTACGGGAACATTTGAGTAATGTTTTGGCTATGTAAATGATGTGGTGCAAAGCTGCTTAAGTGTGAATGATGGGCTGCTTACTTGTAAATTCTGTTTTAGCCACATATGGTTGTTAAATGCAAGGTAATCTATTTCCTATGTGTAATGGACATATACAGGGTAGCCTTGGAGGGCTTTCACCTTGTGAATGCAGTGTTTGCACACTTATGAGATTTGTATCGGCAAAATGGTCATAAAGTGACCAGAATTTTGACTCTGCACTTAAAGTTCTATATCTCCCTGTGTAGAAGGAATATTTGTATGAAATTTTGACCACACCTAGATAACATCTAGTGGTTGAACTGGGATTTATAATTTATGAATTTGGAGCTCTGTAGCCAAAGATACGACATTGCAAAGTGGGCTAAGTTACTGTTTATTTGGTCAGAATTTTACAACTTCAAAAATCCATAACTTGGTCCATAGGTGGGCTATTGATGTGAAACAAAATTCCTTGGTTTGCTCTAAGTCTCTACTTGATAATGGAGAAAATAAAATAGGGGTACATGGCTAGAATGATACAATTTATTAGTGGAAGTTACAGGTGCAGTGGCTGGTCACTAAAACTTAACAAGATTGCATATTGTGTGGTAGCCAAGATTAAGACTTATGCTAGTGTTTTCCTTATTTTCTTCCATGGTGTGCATGAAATGTGAATATGTTTGTGACGGTTGGATCAATATGCATGTGTTTACATAGTGCCCAAGAGGGCCACTTGGGTATTCACATTAAGGGTAGTGTTTTGATGGCCTATAGAACATTACCAATCCTGCGAGTCTAAATGCATAATTTTGGCACCATAATTGGACTACCCCTGAGTGGGTAACAGATGTTGGTATCAAATCATGATTTATACATGTACATAGCATATAGTTGCATTGCATGCATCTACATACATGAACTCAGTTTGGTCAGCCGCTAGTGTCAAGTACCATTGAAATACCTATGATTTTTATATGTGCTCTATGGTGAATCATCAATGCAGGAAGTAAACATGGTTGCCACAAGGAGAGGGGAACCACCCCAAAGGCCTTATACAGACTCTGGGCAACAAAGAAATGGACAGAATAGAGGGAATTAGGGGCAACAGGGGGTACCAAATTCTGAAGTGCCTCAAGTTCGGTTAAAGCTTCAGAGGAACTTAGCTCTAATCAATGAGAACTTAGCAAGGCTGATTCAAGCACAACAGCAAGGAGTCCAAGTAGGTCTAGCAAAATCAGTTCAGGATGCACAGCAGCAACTAGAAAAGGATACTAGGAACACATCTGAATATGTTCCTTCTCGAAGCTTAGAAGACACAAATGATGAGACCATTGAGGAGGAAGATGAGGATAGGAGAAATCCAAGAGGAAGAAGACTAAGGTTTGAGATTGGTCAGGTGTCCAGGACTAATCCCTCAGTCTATGACCATTCCTCCACTAGGAATGAGATTGAAGAAGTCCATGAGAGAAGATCCAGGAGAAGGCAGATAGATCATAGAGAGCATCACATCACCATACAGAGGGCTCTCACAGATCCAGGAGATATAGATCAGAGGATCTAGAAGGCCTAGATGAAGTTAGATTGTTGGAGAGGTTTCAAGGCCTAAGAGCTCCATAGTTTGATGGAATAGCTAGGCCAGAGAAAGCTGAGGAATGGTTAATCTTCATTGAAAAAATATTTGAGAGGATGCCAAACAGCTCTACCAAGAGAGTGTCACTGGCTACCTACAATCTGGTAAGTAGTGTAGAAATATGTTGGAGAAACACTAGAGATAGATATGCTGTCCAGAGGGGCAGAAGGCCAGGAGAAGACATGCAAATGACCTGGCCAGAGTTCACCCAGCTATTCTAGGAGCAATACATTAGTGATGCCATCAAGGATATGAAGCAAGCTGAATTTGATGCTCTAAGGTAGGACAACCTCAGTGTCCTAAAGTATGAGCACAAATTCAATCAGTTGGTAAGGTATGCTCATCAATATCATGGACTAGAGGAGTTAAAGGCCATAAGATTTGTCAGAGGCCTAAAGTCAGACATTAAAAATGCTGTAAGACCTTTTGGATCAGTCACATACTACGAAGCAATGCAGAAAGCTCTATTAGTACAGCAAGAGGAGTATGAGACTAATTACTTTCCTAGTGGACCAGGGGAAAGTAGCCAAGCTGGAGGCAAGCAGAAAAAGCCACCACATGGCAAGAGAATTGCCGAGAATTCTCATCTTGGTGGTGAGGGCAAGGTTAAGGGGAAGCTCCCTGGCCTAAGGTGCCCTAAGTACAAGAAGTTTCATGGAAGAAAAACCATGCTATTTTGACACCCAAGCGTGTCTAAGATGTGGATGCATGGATCATTGGATCAAAGACTGCCCACAGGCTCAACGGAGGCTAGTAGACCAAGGTCCAGTAAGGCCTATTGGGGTAGGACCTAGAGGGGGAGCACCTAGGGAGGGACAATAGAGGCCAGTTCCTCCAGGGCCTCAACCTTCAGTGCAGAGAGCTAGCACAATCTTCCAAGTGGAGATGCCAGAGACATCACAGTAGGGAAGAGCACTAAAAGGTAACATTTACCTTAATGGTATGCCTATTAGTGTTCTGTTTGATATTAGTGCATCTGTGTTTGTAGTGGCTAGGAAATTTGTTAATGCCATGAAATTGCCTACTGAAATCATGCCTAGGATATCCTTAGTGAAAACAACAGGTAGTCAATGTCTTTTCACTAATGACCTAGCTAAGGATTGTGAGCTAGTAGTAGGAAAGACTAAGGTTATGACTAAGCTACTAGTGCTAGAAATTCCTAAGTATGATTTAGTGCTAGGTATGAATTGGCTTGCTATGCATAACATAAGAATTGATTGTGCTAAGAGGGAAATCACATTGCCTGATGGTGAAGTGCACGCATTAGTGAATTCTAAGGAATTAGTGTATGAAATGCATGGCATGGAGCTAGAGTTACTAGATGAGATACCAGTGATTTTTTAGCATGATTATTGTTATGCACTGAATGAATTACGCTGTGAAGAAGAAATGGATAAAATAACTATAGTGAGAGACTTTCCACAAATATTTCTTAAAGACCTGCCAGATATTCCTCCACAAATGGAGATTGAGTTTGGAATCAAGCTGCAACCAGAAGCTAGTCCAATATCTAAACCTCCTTACAGAATGCCTATCATAGAGATGAATGAGCTCAAGAAATAACTTGATGAACTTCTTGAAAAAGGGTTCATAAGGCCAAGTGTCTCGCCATGGGGAGCTCTAGTTCTCTTTGTGAAAAAGAAGGATGGATCATTGAGACTATGCATTGACTTTAGTAAGTTCATTGCAGTGACTATCAAGAACAAGTATCCACTCCCTAGGATTGAGGATCTATTTGATCAACTCAAGGGAGCTAAGATCTTCTCCAAGATAGATTTGAGATCTGGATACTTTCAATTGAGAGTAAAGGAAGAAGATATTCCTAAGATTGCATTTAGAACTAGACATGGGCATTATGAGTACACAATCATGCCATTTAGTTTGACTAATGTCCCAGCTGCTTTTATGAACCTGATGAACAGGGTGTTCAGACCACATCTAGACAAATTTGTGGTTGTGTTCATTGATGACATCCTAGTGTATTCCAAAGATGAAAATGAACATGAACATCATCTGAAGATTGTCTTAAATACTCTATTGGAGCATCAGCTTTACGTCAAGTAATCCAAGTGTGAATTCTGGATAAATGAAGTGTCTTTCCTAGGACATATCATAGATGCACAAGGCCTTAAGGCAGACCTTGAAAAGGTCAAGGTAGTGCAAGAATGGGAAAGACCAAAGACTGTAAAGAAAATCAGAAGTTTCCTAGGATTAGCTGGATACTATAGGAGATTCGTATCAGGCTTTTCCATGATCAGTTCTTACTCATCTGATCAAGAATGGTCAAAGATTTGAGTAGACTGAGAAGTGTGAAAAGAGTTTCCAGGAGCTCAAGCAGAGGTTAATTGAAGCTCCAGTATTGATTCTTCCTAATCCAAGTAAGCCCTACATCATCTATACAGATGCATCTAAATCTGGGTTAGGTTGTGTGCTTATGGAAGACAGAAATGTCATTACTTATGGGTCAAGGCAGTTGAGACCCCACGAGCAAAATTATCCTACCTATGACCTAGAACGGGCAGTAGTGATTTTTGCTCTGAAGCAATGGAGGCATTACTTGATGGGTAGTTCCTTTATGATCTACACTGACCATAAGAGCCTAAAGTACTTGTTCACTTAGAAAGAGTTGAACATGAGGCAAAGGAGGTGGTTAGAGTACATCAAGGACTATAACTGTAGTATAGAGTACACAGAGGCCAAAGGCAATTTAGTAGCAGATGCCTTGAGTAGGAAGTACACAGGACTTTTGAAAGAAGGATCCATAGCTAATCATGATGAGTAGAATAGTCTGTTGTGCCTATGGCATAAATGGCATAAGTGGGAGGAAGCCCAAATTTACACATTGACAATCCATTCTGGATGGATTGAAAAAGGCAGAAAGGCATATAAGAAAAATCTTGATTTGAAAAAAGATTTCAGGAGAGGAAAAAGGTTCCTTTTATCAATCCTTTGCCTACAAGCAATGATTACTATACTTCAAGGACTGAATCTATGTGCCTAAAGAACCAAAGCTCAGGGATGAAATACTTGAAGAAGCTCACACAAGTAAGTTGAACATACATCCAGGAAGTGAGAAAATGTATAAAGACTTAAAGACTTACTTCTGGTGGCCAAACATAAGGAGAGACATAGTTAATTATGTCTCCAAATGTGCCACATGCTAGAGGGCAAAAGGTAGAGCACTAGAAGCCAACTGGTACCCTACAGACTCTACCTATACTAGTGAGGAGGTGGGGCAACATAACCATGGACTTTTTGACTGGGTTGCCTATGACCAAATTAAGGCATGATACAATTTGCGTCATTATGGATAGGCTAATAAAATGTGCCAACTTCTTACCTATGAAACTCACAGACCCCTTGGAGAAGTTAGCTCAAATGTATGTCCAGGAGATAGTGAGACTACATGGAGTGCCAGACTCCATTGTATCTAATAGAGATCCAAGATTTACAGCTCAATTTTGGAGTGTTTTTCATAAAGCACTAGGAACCAAAATCCACCTAAGTAATGCTTATCATCCTCAAATAGGTGGGCAATCTGAAAGGGTGATACAAATACTAGAAGACATGCTTAAGAGTTGTGTGTTGGATTTCAAAGGTGAATGGGACCAACACTTGCCATTGGTGGAATTCTCAGATAACAATAGTTACCAAAGTACCATTGGCATGGCACCTTATGAAGCATTACATGGAAGAAGTTGAATGACACCCCACTATTGGGTGGAAACCTCAGACAGGCTAGAGTTAGGTCCCGAAATTATTGGAGAGACTTGCAATTTGAGGTTGGTGACAACGTGATGCCCAGGGGCTTCATCGTTGGTAGTCATGGTGACTGATGGAGGGACTCCCGGAGAGGAAGAACGCCTGGTTGCCGGTCTGCCCAAGGGAGAGTACCTGAGATGCTCAGAAAAAGTGGGTTAGGAGGTCCCCGGGGTGTTTTTCCGAGGAGGAGCCTCCGACGCCCAAGTCAGTGGTGCTGAGAGAAGGCAGAGGAAATAGCACTGAGGGGTTCAGTGAACTCGCCTGGTTGTATTTTCTCAGAGTGAGGAGTCAGGATATTTGCCAGCCAGCCTGCCATTTGCCAGGGTGTATTCCCTGGTATTTATATAGGTGTCTAGCCCGTTCAGATCGTGACACGTGTTCGGTCGGATGTTCTCTGAATGTCTGGGCGTAGAGGACAAGTAGTTGGTGGCAGGCTTCCTTGAGCCTTGAGCCGAGACGGGCCATGATGTGACTTTGATGGCGTCGGCGTGTCAGAGCGCCGTTTGAGGCGGCTTGTGACGTCTGTGGGCGACATGTCAGAGGCTTCCTTAAGTGCTCCTGCCGTACTCCCGAGGTCCCTAGGTGAGGTCGTCCTCTAGTACGGACCGTGCCACTTCGGGAAGCATGCCCCTAGTTCAGGGGTTCCCAGATTCAGGGAGTTCCACCTTCGGGAAGATCATGTTTGGCGTGCACTAGCTGGTGCCACTTTTCCGAAGGCGGTCTGCTTACTACCTCGGGGGGGCTAATAGTTCCCTGGCGTGCCGAGCTCGGGCTCTTCGGCTTTTCTCCGAGGTGTGTGATTCCACCTTTTTCCGGGTAGCGCCAGATCTCCTGGCCATTCTGGTGGCAGGGATTTCGGCCAGGTGGAGGCGATAGTCCTTCGGCTATCACATGCCCCCGTTCAGAAACCCAAAATGAAGACTTCGGTTTTGTTTTCTTTCCGAGGATGTTCTTTGGGAGTCTATAGAGAGTAACACCTGTGTCGAAGGTACACCTTTTGCCTAAAGGTGTGGGCTGCTCGGCCTTGGCCTGTTTTTTGGTGTCTCCGAGGCAAAGCCTGTGCCGAAGATACACCTTTTGCCCGAAGGTATGGGCTGTTCGGCCATAGCCCATCTTTTGGCGTCTTCGAGGCAACCTGCTTCTTTGCTTTTGCAGGTCTGTGCAGCGTCGCGTCTGATGGCCAAGCGCGTCAGTCTGAGCGACACGTCCCAGTTTTTTCGGGATGTCAGAAGACGTGTCTACTTTTTTGGCACAATGGTTGACACGTGGCGCACTGTCATTGGAGGAGAGTCGCGTCGTTTACAGAGAGCGCGTCTTTTCAGGCGCAGAGTGCAGTTACGGCGACGGTACGCCTTCAAAGGGCACTTATGACGCCGTTTTGGTTACCCACGCTTGGCCTATAAGTAGCCCATTCCGTCATAGTCCCTTTTGCTTTTGCTTCTGGTCTTTCCCTGCTTGCCCTTTTTTGTGCGCTTTCTCTTGCTTTTGCGGCGGAGCTGTTTTAACAGAGCTTTTTTCGGCAATCTTTTACGACGGCAACCTTCGATTTTGGCAAGTCTTTTGGTGAGTTTTTTCTTTCCAGAGTCTTTTGATACCTCTGTTTTTTCGAGTTTTTTCCGAAAGTTGTTTTCTTGCCTTTTTCCGAACTCATTTTTCTGTCCAAAATGCCTATCCTTGAGAGCTGGCAGCCTCTTTTATCTCATCCTTGTTGCACCACCCCTAAAAAATTAGAGAGGTGAAAGAAGAAGTTATTTATTCCTTCTTATGCCATTACCCGTCTGCCACGTTCTGACCACTATGCGGTCCCAAAAGGTGGCTTCTATTTCATGCTACCTCGGGGATCCGGGAGCAAAAAATTCATGTTCACCTTTGCCACTAAGGACAGTTGGCGAGGGTGGCAACAGAAATTCTTCTTCCTGAAAATAGATAAGGCCTGGTCGTATGTTTCGACCAAATGGGCTCGGGGAAAGCTGGATGTGGACGTCGTTGATCCGAGGATACTGCTGACTCCAGAGTTGGCTCCCGTGTTCGAGGACTTCGACGGACGTATTCGAGCTGTCTCCGACTGGGCTCCCAAGCTCGCTCCGCGCTCTCTCTACCCCTTCCCCATTAACTGGAGGTTGATGACCGGAGAGGTCCTTCAGGAGTTAGGGGTCGTCAAGGAGCATGAGACTGACCTCGAGATGCCAGCTCCTGCTATCGCCGGGAAGGACTCCTGGTTGGTGCAGCTTCTTCGGGAGGAAGTTTATTTCGAAACGCTTTTCGAAAGTAAGTTATCTTCTACTCCCTTGCAGTTTTTCCCTCGGACTTACGCTGATGTCTTTTTTCTTTCTCAGAGATAGGGGACGGGACTGCTGCATTCTACAAGTCCCTTTTCTCCGGCCAGGTGGAGAAGGGCGATCAGACAAAAAAGGCGGCTTCCCGAAGGCGGAAGTCTACTGGCGCTGGTCCTTCGGCGAAACGGGCAAAGAGGACTGCCCAACTTCCTCAGCAAGAAATTTCCGAGGAGGCTGTCGAGGAGCCTGGGGCAGCCGAGATTCCGCTGCCCGAGGCTGTTGCTGAGGTCCCTGCCGCTACCGAGGTTCCTTCCGCCGACGTCCCTCCCCAGAGTTCTTCCACGCCGCAGGCCCTTCTGGAGGCCGTGGTAGAGGCTCCTTCTGCCGAGGAGCGGCGCAGGAAGAAAGGCAAGGGGATTTCGACCGAGGAGTCTCAGGAATCTGAGGACGTCGTGATCGAAGTGCCGCCAGGTTTGCTGGTTTTAGAACAAGTATGGCTCTTTTTTTTTCTGAAATTTCCTTTGTCTTTGACCTGCTTCTCGTTTTTGCCATGCAGGGGAGTTGCTTACTCCAAACTGGGTGTCCGAACATGCGAAGGTGCGGGCCCTTCGCGATGCCAAAGTCCCGCAAGGGAAGATACCCAAGAGCCTTTCTGGACATTCACGGAGGACATGAACTTGTACTCCGAGGACTGTCCTGAAATGGCGAAGCAAATTTCGAAGGGGGTGCTTACAGAGGCCTCCTTCAAGGCTATTGCGGCGACCCATCCGGGCGATGACACCCTCGCCGCGAAAGTCACCGAGCATGCTGCTCAGGTATGCTCTTCACACCTTTTTCCCCTCAATTTTTCCTAAGTGCTTGGCTCTTACTGACCTTGCGTTCATCTTTCCACAGCTGCTGCGGTACGCCGGCTTTCTCCGAGTTCGGGTAGCCAGGCAGACGGCGTTCCGAGCTTCGGCCTTAGAGGCCTTAGAAAAAGCGAAGGTCACGTGCTCGGAATTGAATGCCAAGAACCAGCAGCTGGCAGATGCTGGGAAGAAAGAAGTTGCTGCCCTTCGGGAGGAGTTCCGGAAGGAAAAGGAAGACCTTGAGAAGAACTCCTCCCTGAAGATTGCTGACCTCGGCGATGAGGTGGCGGGGATGCTTGCTGCCAACCAAGACCTTCTCAAAGATAAGTTAGATTCTAACAATCTCATACGGTCGTTGGTGACTGAGAAAAAAGCTCTTGAAGCCGAGGTCAAGTCTTTGAAGAAGGAGCCCGACGTGAAGAAGAGGATGAAGGCGCTGAAGAAGGAGGTTGCAGATTTGAAGGACGAGCTGGAGGACCTTGAGGTTGAGAAGGACAAATCTGATCAAATGACCAAGGTCGCATTCCAAGACGGATTCTGCCTTGCTCGGCACCAAGTCCTTCAGAGGTTCCCAGGTCTGGACCTCTCTTTTTTGGAAGCTCTGAACATTCCCGATGGGCCTCGGTGGTCCTGGTCAAAAATCGAGCACCTGAACCTGCCTTCCACAATTCCGGCGTTGAAGGTGGTGGAAAAGACCACAGAGGCTGGTGGCTCCCGGGACGCGAGAACCCTTAGACTGTTTTAGGGGCCTTTTTCCCTTTTTTTTTTTTTCTCTTCATTTTTGTGCTCCTTCTTCAGGCACTTCTTCTTTGTAAGCCTGATCATTCTCAATGAATATTTTTTGGCTAAGTCTTTTTTGCAAGATTTTGCATTTCCATCGTCCCGAACAAGGTTGCTCAAGAGACTTTTCGGAAAGTCAGAAAAACTTGACTAACTCTTTTTGCAAGATTTTGCATATCCATTCGTCCCGAAGATGCTCTCTCAAGAGACTTCAAAAAACTATTCAGCGCTTGTTGTGGCGTGTACTTTTGAGATTTTTTCCATTTTTTCGAGCGTGATGGCTCAAGGGACTTCGGAAAATCACATCTGTGCTTTTTGCGACGAGTACTTTCACAAGATTTTTGTTTTCCATTTTTCCGAGCGTGATGGCTCAAGGGACTTCGGAAAATCACATTTGCTCTTTTCCACAGTGAACACCTTCACGGAATTCTGTCTTGCACCATTTTGTACACTTAAGAATTTTTCTCAAGCACATTCTGTACTTAGGATATTTTTTGTACAACACAATCCTTCCACTCCATCTTAAGCGTAGAATTTCTTCAGGGCGTCTGAGTGCCAAGTGTTTTTCAATTCTACACCTTCGGTGTCGCCAAGTTTGTACACGCCTTTTCGTACTTCGGCAAGAACCAGATAAGGTCCTTCCCAGTTCGCGTGAAGTACTCCGTGGGATGGCTTTCGGGGTGCAAAGTCAGCCTTTCAGAGAACGAGGTCCCCTTTCTTGATTTCTTTTGGCCTGGCTCGTAAATTTATAGCCGCGGCCACTATTTGCTGGAAAGCTTTTCTTCTCAGCTCAGCTATTTCTCTGTGTTCACCGACGAGGTCGAGCTTCGTTCTTAAGCCGAGGTCCTTTCCACCTTCATCAAATACTTGCACCCGTACTGATGGTCTAACTATCTCAATAGGGATGAGGGCCTCTGTTCCGAAGACGAGTGAGAAGGAAGTCTCCCTTGTGGCTCTTCGGGGCGTCGTTCGGTAACTCCACAATACGCTTTGGAGTTCTCCTGGCCATTTCCCTTTTGCTTCCCCCAGTCACTTTTTCAGGCCATCTTTTATGGTCCTGTTCGATACTTCCACCTGCCCGTTGCTTTGGGGGTGAGCTACTAGGGCGAAGTGCATCTTTATTCCGAGGTCGCTGATAAATTCCTGGAATCCTTTGTCTGTGAATTGGGATCCATTATCAGCCACTAGTACCCTTGGTATGCCGAATCTGCATACGATGTTCTTCCATACAAACTTCTGTACTTCTTTTGCCGAGATAGTTGCTAGCGGTTCTGCCTCGACCCATTTGGAGAAATAGTCTACTGCTACCACGCAGAATTTCACGCCTCCGGGCGCTGCGGGGAGTGGCCCAATAAGGTCTATACCCCAGACTACGAAGGGCCAGGGATAGTCAGCCGAAGTTACCATTTCCGAGGGTGCCCTCTGGATGTTCGCGTGTCTCTGGCAATTACCACATTTCCGGACAAACTGCCTTGTGTCCTTTCTCAGTGTAGGCCAGAAGTATCCCTGGCGGAGTATCACCGCTGCCAGGGCATCGGTTCCAATGTGTGAACCACACATGCCTTTGTGGACTTCTTCAAGGATCATTTCAGTATCCTCTTCACTCACACATCTTAGCAGTGGATTCGCGTATCCCTGTCGGTATAGTTCTTCACCGATCAGGAAGAAACGGCCGGAGCACCTTCGTAGTTTTGCAGCGTCACTGGGGTCTTTGGGGAGCACATATTCCGTGAGGTACCTTTTTATTGGATCCCTCCATCCTTTTCCCAAGGTCGCTATGCTCAGTACTGAGATGCTCGGATGGTCTAGCACCTCGGTGTAGGTCTTTGACTTCGCCAAGCAATCTGCCTCGGTGTTTTTCCGCCGAGGTACGTTTTCGATCCGTACGGCGTCAAACTCTTGAACAAGTTTTGCTACCAGCTCGTGGTATTTTGCCAAGGTTGGGTCCTTCGCCCCATAGTCTCCTACCGTCTGCCGAACTACTAGCTGGGAGTCGCTGTGAGCCTTTAAGTTTCTCACGCCAATTTTTCTGGCCAGTCGTAATCCCGCTATAAGGGCCTCATACTCAGCCACATTGTTAGTGACGTTGAAGCTAAACTTGATAGCCTTCATTACCTCTAAGCCTTCGGGGCCTCTTGTAATTACCCCAGCTCCCTGGTGTTCAGACCCCGAGGCTCCGTCAACATGTAAGGTCCATTCTGGCTCACCTTCGATCAGATCCGGATGACTGTCCTCAGTGGTGGGTATTTCGGCAATGAATTCTGCCAGTGCTTGAGCTTTTATGGCCTTCCGAGGTTCATAGGTGATATCGTGTTCGCCAAGCTCTATACACCACTTGGAGAGCCTTCCCGAATGATCCACTTTCCTCATAACGTCCCGTAGTGGTAGGCTACTTCGGACGATGATGGGGTGAGCCTGAAAGTATGGTCGCAGCCTTCTCCCTGCAAGCACCAAGGCGTATATAGCTTTTTGCAGCAGAGGGTACCTGACTTCGGCGCCATGCAGGGATTTGCTTACATAGTAGACCGGCCATTGTTTTGGCCCTTCTTCTTTCACGAGGACCGAGCTCACAGCTTTTTCCGTGACGGCGAGGTATAACACGAGGGGCTCTCCCTCGCGAGGTTGTCGTAGAGTCGGCAGGCTATTTAGGTAGATTTTGAGTTCTTCCCAGGCTTTTTGGCAGTCTTGATCCCAAGGATAATCATCCCTTCCGAGGTTGCCTTCCTTTTTTGCCGCCTTAGTGAGGACTTTGAAGAAAGGCCGACACCTATCTCCGTACCTGGAAATGAACCTGCTAAGAGAGGTTATTCTTCCGGTGAGTCTCTGCACATCTTTTACTGTGGCAGGAGTTCGAAACTCGAGCAGAGCCTTAATTTTTTCGGGGTTAGCGTCGATGCCTCTTTCGGATACCATGTACCCAAGGAACTTTCCCGAGGTCACCCCGAACATGCATTTTTCAGGATTGAGACGAATCCCGAAGGCTCTGAGCTTTTGGAAGGTTTCCTCTAGATCTGCAACGTGGTTGCGAAAGAGCTTGCTTTTGACTATCATATCGTCAACATACACCTCCATGTTTCTCCCCATTTCGTCCTTAAATACCTTGTTCATCAACCTTTGGTAGGTGGCTCCTGCATTTTTAAGCCCGAAGGGCATCCTGACGTAGCAGTATGTTCCTCCCTCGGTGATGAAGGCGGTTTTTTCTTCATCTTCGGGGTCCATCCTTATTTGATGGTAGCCGCTGAAGGCATCTAGGAAACTTAGGAGCCCGTATTCGGCAGTTGAGTCTACCAGTTGGTCTATTGGCGAAAGAGGGTATGAGTCTTTCGGGCAAGCATCGTTCAAGTTTCTGAAGTCGATGCACATCCGGAGTTTGCTGCTGCCTTCTTTCCTGGCAATCACCACGTTGCTTAACCATTCGGGGTATTTGCCTCCCTGATAACTTCAGTGTCTAACAGGCGCTGAACTTTGGTTTTTACAAAGTTGGTCTTATGGGCTGACATGCTTCGCTTCTTTTGCCGGACAGGCTTTGCTTCCGGGCTTACTTTGAGGCTATGCTGTATTATGCCAGGGTACACCCCTGGCATGTCTTTTGGCGAGTAGGCAAAGAGATCTTTATTTCCCAGTAGAAAAGATACAAGGTTTTTCTTGTCACCTTCTGGCAAGCTCTTCCCTATTCGGGTAGATTGTCCTGGGACAAGTTCCACTGTTTTCGTTTCTGCTCCCGTGGGATCTCCTTCTTTGTCCTTCTCTGGTGCCTTTGCCTCCATTGTTTGTGCGAGGTTATTTGCCGAAGCTTTTCGCGCTTTTACAAACACCTTCCTTACCTCGGCTTGATCTATGAAGACCTCTGCATCCCCATCCTTGGTGGCGAACGTGACAGTCAAGTACTTCACGTCAGGGCGAATGTGCAGGTTTCCCTGTGTCTGCCTTCCAAGGATGGCATTGTACGAAGAAGGAACATCCGTGATGATAAATCTCGCCATTGTGGAGGCGTACAACTCAGCTGTTCCGTCGACCGAAGTTCCTTTCATCATCAGGGGGAGATCAATCCATCCGAGGACAGGTAGTTCGGACGGTCCAACCCCGAAGGTGGGCGAGGTGACAGGCTTGAGCTCACTGCTGGAGATGTCCAAATTCAGCAGTAGATGCGAGAATAGGACGTCAGTATTTGATCCATCATCAAGCAACACTCTTTTGACGTCCCAGTTCCCTATCCTTGCCATGATTAGCAGCGGATCATCATGGGGGAAGATGACGGTGGATCCATCCTTGCGAGCCAGTTTCTTTTGCCGGACTCTGATATTCCATAACCGCAATCTCTCTGGCCTTCCGCTTTCTTTCCGAGGATGGGAGCCCCGTAGTGATGGTTTGTATCACCCCTGCAGGAGGAGGAGGGCGCATTTTTGGGCTTCTGTTTCTCCGTCTGTCGGAGTTGTAGTCCTCGTCTTCGGCCCTTTCTTCCTCATCTTTTCTTCCTTTTGGGGAAGGCATCTGCAGGTATTTCCGAAGTTGGCTGAGTTTTATCAGCGACTCAATGTACTTCTTCAGTTGGAAGCAGTCTTCGGTGTCGTGGTCGTGGTCGCGGTGAAACTGGCAGAACTTCTTGATGTTTTTCTTGTTATCAGCGGTCATGGCCCTTGGCTGCCGAATCTGCGTCCCCTGCCTTTCCAGCGCCATGAGGATGTTTGTCCGTGTAGTGCTCAGGGGTGTGAAACTTTGCAGTTTGCTTCCCCGCATCCTCCGAGGTCGGCCTGCCTGTTCAGTTGCATGCCGGGCTTGCTGATTGGACCCTTCGGCGCGGTTGTGATCGGACTTCGGCCTAGCCATTCTCAACTCCTCGGCGGTCATGTGCTGTTCGGCCCTTCGGTAAAATTCTCCGAGGGTGTCCGGGGGGTCCTTTGAGAACTCATAGAACAGTTGTGAGTCTCGCCGAAGGCCCCGTGTCATGGCGAGGATGTGTATTTCGGGCCGGAAGTCCGGGACGCTTAGAGCTTCCCTGTTGAATCTTTCGACATAGTCTCGGATGGTTTCTTCGTTTTTCTGCTCTATGTCGAACATCTGAACAGGCATCTTCACCGTTGGCCGGCTTCCAATAAATTGCTGCGCGAAGGCCGTAGACAACTCCTGGAACTCAGTGATGGTTCCTAGGGGCAATGAGTTGTACCACGTAGTTGCTGGTCCCGTGAGGGTGACCTCGAAGCATTTACACATGGTAGCGTCGTCAGCGCCATGCATTATCATGCTGCGTCTGTACTTGGTCAGATGGGCCTGCGGATCAGTGCGGCCATCATAAATCTCCAGCCGAGGTACCCTGAAGTCGCCTGGCATGGCTGCCTCCGCCACGGCCCGGGTGAATGGGGACCCGTCTTCGCAGAAGGCTCCCGTCAGCCTGTCCCAGACGGGTTTGCGAGCTACCTGCTTTTCCACCCTGTCTAGCCGCGCTAGTATCCTTTCCATAAGAACTGTGACATTAGGCTCTTCTTCTGGGAAGGGAGATCGTCGGCGCCTCTTCGGGGAGCGAGTTTGGCGCTGAGGGGACAGGGACCTCACCTCTGTCGACAAACTCCTTCGCTGTGAGACTTTCGGTCGCTTGGACCCAGTTTGTCCCACAAGCCGTTTCCCGAGGGGTATATTCTCCGTAGATGACTCTTCGCGCGGGTCTCCGCTTCTCGAACTGCGATGAGTCGACCTCGGGCTTTTCTCCCGAGGGCGTGCAGGTGAGGGAGGTCTTTGGGTCTGTGCCTGCTGTGACCACCTTCGATCGATCTGCTGCGTCATTTCGGCCATGACCGAGCGCTGAAACTCCCTCATAAAGCTCATAGTGATTACTAGAGGGCGGTCTTCCTCAAGCGCAGAAGTCCCTGGGAGTGTTTGCTCAGCAGCCGGTTATGTCTCAGGCACGGACGAAGACCTCGGGAGTCCCCTGTCCTTAGAACGCCGAGTTTCAACGACGGTGATCTCAGAGCGGGTTCCCACAGACGACGCCAAATGATGCCCAGGGGCTTCATCTTTGGTAGTCATGGTGACTGATGGAGGGACTCCCGAAGAGGAAGAACGCCTGGTGGCCAGTTTGCCCAAGGGAGAGTACATGAGATGCTCAGAAAAAGTGGGTTAGGAGGTCCCCGGGGTGTTTTTCCGAGGAGGAGCCTCCGACGCCCAAGTCAGTGGTGCTAAGAGAAGGCAGAGGAAATAGCACTAAGGGGTTCAGTGAACTCGCCTGGTCGTATTTTCTCAGAGTGAGGAGTCAGGATATTTGCCAGCCAGTCCGCCGTTTGCCAGGGTGTGTTCCCTGGTATTTATAAAGGTGTCCAGCCCGTTCAGATCGTGACACGTGTTCGGTCGGATGTTCTCTGAATGTCTGGGCGTAGAGGACAAGTAGCTGGTGGCAGGCTTCCTTAAGCCTTGAGCCGAGACGGGCCATGATGTGACTTTGATGGCGTCGGCGTGTCAGAGCGCCGTTTGAGGCGGCTTGTGACGTCTGTGGGCGACATGTCAGAGGCTTCCTTAAATGCTCCTGCCATACTCCCGAAGTCCTTGGGTGAGGTCGTCCTCTAGTACGGACCATGCCACTTCGGGAAGCATGCCCCTAGTTCGGGGGTTCCCAGATTCAGGGAGTTCCGCCTTCGGGAAGATCATGTTCGGCGTGCACTAGCTGGTGCCACTTTTTCGAAGACGGTCTGTTTACTACCTCGGGGGGGCTAATAGTTCCCTGGCGTGCCGAGCTCGGGCTCTTCGGCTTTTCTCCGAGGTGTGTGATTCCACCTTTTTCCGGGTAGCGCCAGATCTCCTGGCCATTCTGGTGGCAGGGAGTTCGGCCAGGTTGAGGTGATAGTCCTTCGGCTATCACAATGTTTGGTTGAAATTTGTACCAACCAAAGGCACTATCAGATTTGGCAGAAGAATGAAGTTAGCTCCAAGATTCATAGGTCCTTATGTGATCTTGGACAGAGTTGGCAAGGTAGCATACAAGTTAGCTCTACCGCCAAGCATGTCAAGTGTTCATAACATTTTTCGCGTTAGTATACTTAAGAAATGTCTATTGGACACTAAGCATGCTACTATAGTGGAAGACATACAATCAGAACCTAACTTGACATATGAAGAGAAACCTATGGCTATCTTAGCGAAGGATAACAGAAGGTTAAGAAACAAGCTCGTTTCGATGGTTAAAGTTCAGTGGTCACACCACTCTAAAAGAGAAGAAACCTGGAAAACTGAAGGAGACCTTATGGAAAGGTATCTTGAAGAATACCCGAAGCTAAAGCCTATTTTGGAAGACCAAAATTTTTAAGGGGGGAGGATTGTTACCACCTCACAAAAATGGGAGAACTACAAGTGTGTCATAATGGCTAAACCATTATATTGCATAATTCTCACCATAGTGATTGAAGTGTGGGGGGTAAAAGGCATGATCAACACCTCCTTAAAAGTGTTCCAAGTTAGTAACTTGGCCCCCAAGAAAAGCCTTAAGTATTGCTTATTTGTCAAGCAACCTATGGACTTTTTTTGTAAGATTTTGGAAATTCAGGTACTCAATTGCAAAAATTTCAAAAAAGAGATTTGGAGAGTTATGGGAAGGATATTAATAGTATGAAAGTGCTATTGGAGGACCAAATGGCTTACAGAAGACAAGTATGCACAAAGGAAAACACAGAAAGGCTTTAAGGACTTAAGTGTCCTATTGTGTGCCTTTGGTTGTCCATGCTTATGACTAGAGTCAAATGGAAATTTTGTGAGGTTATCCCATATAAGGAGGGGCTGGTATGGCATGGGATAAGGAAATAAAATGTGGTCCCAGAGATTAAGGTAAAGAAACTAGGGTCTTCTAGCAAGGAAAATGACATAAAGCTTGGTTAAGCTTGTTAAGTGTGTTTAGTGCACTTAAGGCCATATAAGTGTCCATTCTTGTTCTTATCTCCCAAATTTCGGCCTCCACCAGTAAAAAGGAAGCTAGCCCTCTCCTCCACACTTCATCCATAGCCACCATACCTTCAAACTCAAAACTACTTGCAATTGAAGTCAAGGAAGCACAATTGGAAGCTATTTGGTGCTATTGCTTAAGTGCACCTAGGATCAACCTCCAATTTCAGTATACCCACCAAGGTAAGGGTTCTCTTGCTCTCATGGGTTATTTTCTATATGTTCAAGCAACCATGGAGCTAGAGCTAAGCTTGGAAGAGAGCCATGAGCTTGATGAACCAAGCTTAGTGAGAGGAGTGCACTTATTAATGGTTTTGTGACCTAGTGTGAAGTACACACCGATGACAGCAAAAATTGGGGTTTCTAGAGCCTAAAGTTAGTACTAACTAGTGTTAAAATCCTCCTAAGACCAAGTTTAAGCTTGAGGAGGGCTTCCATAGTGATTTACTTAAATTTATTGCTTGTTTTATGGACTAACCTATGGTATATGTTGTTGCTGCATTTCATGTGTTTATTGGTTGTGAATGGCTGCCGCATTTGGTTGCTATATCTTGTATATATGCATTCTGGTTTTTGTGTTTTAGTTTCTTTGGATGCAGGTTTAGGTGGTTCTCACCCCTTTGTTTGCATGTGCAGGTTTAGGTGCTTTGGCCAGCAACCCGAGATGGTTGTTGAGCTAGTTAAGCAGGTACAAATTATACTTGCTAGTTTGTATTTTCCCATTGATTTATTGGTTACGGTATGTATTAACTATGTTGGAGTAACCTTGAGTAGTGGTTGATTTAGAAGCATAAGGGGAGATTGAGACTAAAGGCACTTGAGAGGTAGAGCTTCGGTGGTTAGCCTAGTAGGGTCATCTCAGTAGGTTATGCTTGAGTACTTAATTGTACTAGATGCCTCTAGCAACATTGGTTAGTTTTATGTTTTGGTTTATGATTCATGTACATAATTGAATAATGTACATAGGGTAGGAAATGTGTTTATGGCTTTGGCTAGTTTTACTATTGTTTTAAGTATGGATCCACCAATGTTTTGAATGTTTTGTTTTATGTTTAAATTTTATGCCAAAGCAAATTATGCACCATTTAATGCTAGTATCTAGGTTAGTAAGTTTAGGTCACGTGCATTACTTTTATCACAATCATAGAAACCAACAATTATGAACCAAAACTTGGGAATTCCTTAAATTCCTAGTGATCCTGGGCAGCACAGGCAGCCGCAGGTAGCCTAGGGCTGCATCATTGTCTCGTATAGGTACTATGGTTAATGCAATTCTTTGTGCTCACTCCCAACCGTAGTCTAATTGTTGCTCACTAATCTCTTCACCTTGGTTTGACCTTACCCGGTTTGAAACACATTAATACGTTGTTGCTCTTGAAGACTATGGTATGGCCTCTCCGTACCTTCAGCACGTAGTACTACTAATAGTCAACATACTACTTCAAGCAATCCCAATAACTCTAGCGATTACAAATTCTCCATACTAAACCTTATCCCAAGTTCTATATTGTAAGATAGCTTAACAAGTTTTTAGATGCTTGTCCACTACCTTTACACTGATAGGATTTTATTGAAAGTTCAACATAAAAAAACCTCCTTCATTCACTCCTCTGTGCCATAACCCACTAGTGTAAGCTAACTTAACAAGTTAAACTTGCCCATTAACATTCACACTAGAAAAAGTTCTATTCTAGGTTCGACACCCAATGCCAGATACCAAATCCCTTAGTGACAAGTTTGAAACTTGCCCACTAACCCTTACACAGTCAATTCCTTTCTCTGGGTCTGGTACCCAACAACTCCTAACCTTTACTAGACCAAGTGTGAGACTAGTGTTCTATAGCCTTGCCATATATCCCACTAGTACCCTTAAGGCTTACTTTGCTCCAAGATCCATTATACTCTAGGGCTTTTTTGAATGTGTGAACTACCAAGAGTTACAAGTCTCGGCTCATCTTAGAGTTCGAGTCTTTAAATGCTCCCCTTGGATGGCCCCTATGCATCAAGTATACCGATGCACTAGGCAAGATACCCATACACCACCCGAGCATCATCATTTTACTGCTTTCACTACTCTAGAGCCTCTTACACCCGCATACCATAAGAAAAAACCTCTCTGGCATGAGTACCGAGACCTCCAAGCAACTAGCAGCCTTTGGGCCTTATCTGTACCCCCTTGTCTCAGGCCACCCAGCACTCAGCGATTTAGCTAATGAGAGGCTTCCCAAGTCAAAGGTCTTGACGTTTTAGGTACTCTACTCATGGCATCCTAAGTGCCTAAAGCCTACACACTCAGTCTCTTTACTTCCTCGGATACAGAGCCAAACACCTTACTCATGCAAGAATAGCTTCTCAGGTGTGTCCTTGGGTTGGTAGTCGACTAGACACCTCGGCCCATTCACGAGGCTCCAACATACCTCCTATTCATACTCAATTCCTTGATCACTTAACTATGGTTACAAAGAACCATCTCCACCTTTAATACATAACTATCATACCATGACTACACTGCATCATCCATGTGTCGAAACGATGCACTCATGGCTTTTTCCACACCAACTTGCCTTCTTGATAAGAGAACCAATTTCACCACCAATTCAGTTTACTAACGGGGTGGTGGTTAACTATGTAAAACCTCTTGGGTGTCTCATCCATGGTAAAATTTGCTTAACGCACCCGCTAGCCCTTAACCAATATCACAGATCATGAGCCCTTCCTTTTAATGGCATTAGGATCATGTAAAATGCTCTAACTATGGGCTTTAACAAGCTCAACCAATATCCTCATCGACTAGGCTTCAAACCATTGACTTCCCTCAACTCTGGTAATCATGAAAACTACTAGAGCCATAAAACAGATGCCTGAGCACAACTGTACCTATACTATACTTGGCACTTTCATTACTAAGTATAACACTCAACTAGGCGGAAGATTACTTCACCTTATGGCTACTTGTGAGTCACCTTATGACTAGACATAGTGAACTCTTTATTTCTCATGGGCACTCCTCGGACACAACCTCATAGGGTTAAGACAAAGTATCCTCTTTCTGGCATCTTGAGGCATTCCGACTTAATAGTTTAATGTTCCACTAGCTTACTAGTATTAACATAAACATCAAGCGATCACTATAGTGTCCTTGGTTCCACTTAGGACTTAGTCCTTTACCTACTCTGCTAGTTTCACTAGTCAAGTCTCATTCTTCTTCCATAAGTCAACTCAGTAGCCCTCAACTCCATTTAACCTTAGGATGATGAGCACAAGTCAACCGCTATCCCCTGGTGCATGGTAGTCTTTCCTATTGCTTGGGGCCTTTTATTGCTTTTCGGCAGTCAAGCCGAACCCTAGGAATGACTCTACTTCTACTAGCTTAACTCCAGGGTTTATAGCTAGTAGATGAATTAGCCTATCCATCTGTTTACCCTTGGATGAGTTTCTTGCACCTTGCTTCCTCTGTGGTTACACCTGTATTCCACAATTAGAAATAAAAATTAAAACTTACCTACTTACCTTTGCAACATCAGACTAAACTGCTCTTTTAGTTGATGACCCTAAGGAACTCATCCATTCGACTAGCCAATCATTCACTAACAACTAGGCCACTAAACAAACTCATGCAAGAAGATAACTTATGGACCTTTAGAACATTTCCAATTCATTAGGCCTCCACTTATGTGGTTTCATGCAGTAGCAAGTGGGTCCTAGGTTATCAAGTATTAACCCTATACTTGGTGCAACTGTAGGTTTTAATGCACGTAGGTTAGACCTTAACCCTGCTAAAAAATATTGCCCAACATGCAAAACAAAACTATGCTTGTAAACTAGTGCCAAAACTTACCTCACACTAGCTGTGCACTGCTCGCGAGTTCACTATGGCTACCCCTCATATCTAGCTAGTGGCTGCAGGCTTCGACAACTTGACTGGCCGGGCAACCTCAAACTATTGTTCTAGTGCACTAGGTCGACTCATTGTGGCAACAACTGTTAGGGATAAACTTCCTAGGCTAGTCTTAACTTAATCGAGCCCAAATATAAAACTAGTCCGATGACCACTCGGACCGTTGGTGACACGGCCGTCTTTGGCCCCTACCTAGGAAGCTTATGAGAGCTGGTCTCACGATGGTTGCAATAGGCTGGCTGTATATGTGCGCGGATTAAAAATTCTATGATACTTGTTGATTAACCTAGAATATGCAAGGTGCATACTCTTCATACTTTGACTTGGATTAACAAAATTCCATAAACCATTGACTTGGCCAATACATTTCCATAGAAAATAAGTTCAAATAGCCAAAGCATACAAAATCAACATTTATGTGAGTTTACTACACATAACAATTATGTGGGAGCATTCATACATAAAGTAGACTAATGCCGTCACCCAAGAACAACTCTAAAGTCTAGGACTCCTCAAAACATAAACAATGGAGGCAACTAAGAGTAATATATGTACAAGCCTTAACTGAGATCTTCTTGAACTAACTCCCACCTTGGATGCAAGTCCCAGTGGCAAGTCACAAAGTCCTTGTCCAAGTGTTACTAGGCTTTACAGCCAAAGGAAGACTGTAGTTAGTACTGTTACTTGACCAACAAGTTACTCAAGTAGACTAGAATCATAAAGATTCTCAACCAAAATACCTGCAAGAAAAGCAACTACCACAATAACCCTTAGTGGTTACCCGGCCCAACAACTTCAGAATCTGTACAACATAACTAGGGAGTGAGAATTCAATAATTCTCAGTAAGGGTCTTCACTGTACCTGCAAGAAAATTACTAAGGACTCCACATATGATAACATATGTAACATGCTGTGAGCTCATATAGCCTGAGGGTCTAATATATGCATATACCTAGTTCCCTTAAGACGTCTCCTCATCTTGGTCCTTGAACTACAAGGCATTGCCATGTCCTCTAGCAAGCTTTGCTTGCCAACCTAACTAGCGATAAATCACCACTTGAACCTCTCCTGTTTATGTTGTACAGGGGCATTATGGTGGGACTATTGTAGACTAGGCCATAAAGAACTTGTAGACTAGGTGCACTAAGGTTTCACCTTGCAACCTCATGGCTAAATGCATGACTAGGCTACCAAGGGTTTTAAACCTTTCACTCAAGCTAGTGATACCTAGTTGTGATCTTTTATAAACTAGTTTTCTTGCTTATGGAACAAGTAACCATAAAGCTTTACAAAACTCAAGAAAACTCCTTGGTCTTGAAAGAATTTTGAAAGTCTCGGAGTACCCCCGGAATGCTTAAACCCCAAGGTACCCTAAGAACCCCCTTAGGTCTCCCCTTGACCTTCTTAGCAAAACTTGGAAAATTCAGCCAACATGCCTGTGGTGACGCGTCGCCACAGTTGGTAATGTTCTGCTAGTTTCTTCTATCATAGTGACACGTTGCGGGTATTGGTGACGATTGGCGACGCATCGCCAATACCTGCGATAGCCCAAAAAATTCCCAGTTTCGTTGCTACGAAGTTTGGACACTTCCCAAACATATCAAACATGCTTGGATAGCCTCCAAACTTCACATACATGCAAAACATGTTGCATAGATCACAACCAACTATCACAAGCCAATCTATGATGCATTATAACATCTTTCTAATCATCACAAACCTCATAGTCCACCATAATTCAACCTTGCCCACTAACTAATGCTATTGTTAGAACTACTTGAATTCATCAAGCAAACTCATTCCAATAGCATTAATTGAACTAAAAAATATAACTCCCTTACCTTAACTCCAAGCAACAAGAAAGAATTATGCAACTCTTTTGCACCAACCAAGTTCCATAAACTTCAACCTAAGTTCCAAGCAAATATGGGCGCAAAACATCAAGTTACTAACTCCTAACCAAAACCCAATCTCCCAATCAACTAATAAACATGAAATCAATTAAGAAAAAATTGATTACCTCGTATCAAAAATAGGGGATAGAAGGAAACATGCTTCGAAGCTCCAAAACCATGATTTTATGCTTGAAACAAGCTTTCAATGGCCTATATACTTATGGTGGCTCCACTTTTCACTAAGAACTCTTGATTTTGGGCTCAATTGGATGAAGAAATGATGGTGTGAAGGATGAACTCGGGTTATGGCAGCCA
Source organism: Aquilaria yunnanensis (assembly GCA_039654915.1). Taxonomy (NCBI): domain Eukaryota; kingdom Viridiplantae; phylum Streptophyta; class Magnoliopsida; order Malvales; family Thymelaeaceae; genus Aquilaria; species Aquilaria yunnanensis. Next base: position 40,860,474 of record CM077599.1, on the reverse strand, counting down.
CCCTTCACTTTACTATCTTATAAACCTTATAAACCATATTTAAAATTCAAGCCAACAAAGTATTAGACATGGAACACTTAAAGCCCCTCCTTTTGATAACCTTAGTCATTCTTGATCAACTTTGTTTATTTCAACTAAGTTTGGGTTAAAGTTAAAAGTTAGGTTATAAAAACTCATTTTAACCACTTGGGACTTAGCCCAACTCGTCGGGATGCAGAATTATCAATTTGCCCCCGAACCTCATTCAGCGCCTTAACCTTCTTGAAACTTAGCGAACATTGTTAAACTTTCCTATTCTTGCTATGTAAACTTGAATTAAGGTTCCAAACTTAATTTAGAGAAATTTAACTTCCTTGGGCATGTTTCCCACTAGGAGAGCCATAATAGTTGGCAACCCTTCTTAGGTGCAAGCTAAGAATGATACACTTTTTGCACCTCTAGGCCTTGCCCTTCACCTCATAAACCACTATTATTCCTTGTTCTCAGGTTGAATTTTGCATTACAGGCTCATTAACCTTGCTCCTACTAGGTTGGATGATCCAACCTCCACCTCATAGTCTCATGTCTTCAACTTATCTAACTCTCTTTCCAGAGCTACTACATCCTGCACCACTTACTGGTGCCCACCTTGAAGATTGTCAAGCACCCTCATATACTAGCTCAAGGTCATGGGAAACTTATCCTCAACTTCATACTCTCATGGAAAAGTACGAGAGTGCTGCCTTTTATTGCTTTGTAGCCTACATGGCCAAGTGTTTACCACTTCGGTCAATGCATCCTCAGGTCTCTTCGGTGTAGCCTAACCCTTTCAAGTTGGTGGGTTCAACTTCTGGAGCCTCTAGAATAATCCACCTGACCTAGTTGTACTCCTCACCTTGGAGGAATCCATATCCTTCCATATAGCCTACCTCATGAATGAGATCCAAAACAACTTCCTAGGATGGTGGTCACATCCTGACTACTTGCACCAAGGTGTTGCCCTACTTGGAGTAAGACAAACCAACTGTCCCAACATTGCCACAAACTAGACTACTAGGATCCATTCATGGACCTTAGCATTCGAAAGCAAACCTGACCCAGTTTCACCAACGTAACTTACAGCCAAAGCCAGATGACAACTCACAGATGTTAGTACTAACTACCTTAGCACAAGGACAAAACACTAGATTTCAGTAACTAGCCTTTAATGACCATGACCGAGCTTAAATACCAAAAACTGACATGACCCCTCATGGGCCTGCCTACGAAGCCTATGAGAACTTGTCCCATACTACTCGCAATTGGCTAATTGATTACATGTGCACTAGTTAAAATCTTTATGCTTCTAGTTATTTAATCCTACCATGCAATCATACATGAGTTTATGCTCTGACTTAATCAACAAAATAAAGAAATGGTACTTAAAACATTGCCATGGCATATTTTGATAAAAAAAAATATCAAAACTGTCAAAGCATTGAAATCATTTAAGTGGAATTAACTACGCATAATCAATTTTGTGCAAGCATCCAAACAATAGTGGACAATGCTCGCACCCAAGAATGACCATTGGAGGCAAACTAGTGTATGAAAACTATGCACTGAACAACTCTACTGAGATCTAGAACTAAGCTTCCACCTTAGAGCAAACTTCTAGTGGCAAGCTTCGTAAGCCTTCCCTTGTGCTTCACTAGCCTGTGTAGGCCAAAAAGATGACTATAGTTAGTACCATAACTTAACCAACAAGCAAACTATAAACTATAATCATAAAGATTCAAATAAACCAAATACCTGCTCACAAGCCTAGCTCAACAACCCTCAATGGTTGCTGGCTCAACGGCGCCCAAAACTGCACAAGAAAAAGTAAGGGAGTGAGAATCAAAGATTCTCAGTCAGGGGTCTTCAACTTGCAAGAAAAATCTTGAAGACTCCACATAAACAAGGGTATGAAACCTGTTGCACGCACTTGCAGCCTGAGGGTTTAATATATGAATATATCTAGGTCCCTTGGGACCCCTCCTCATCCTAGTCCTCCTCATGTGGCATCACTCCGTGCCTAGTGAGTTCTGGCCATTAACTCACTCCTAGTAAGCCTTAGCTTATAGACATAGTAACGTAGCCTTCCCTTGGTTATTGTGCAGGTAAACATGGTGAATACTCCTTGCTTGCGCTATAAGAAATCCACTAGGTGTACTAGGCCTCCAAAAAGTGCCCCAAGTCCTTGGACTTTCCTAGGTCACTTGTGTACTAAGCCTTCACCTATTAATCCTACTGAGGATCAATGGGCTTTCACTTATGCCTCAAGGCACAACTTGGCTAGGCCATAAATGCACTAAGCCTTCATCCATGGTGCTCCTCTATCCACCATTACTAGGTTCACACTAGTGGTGTGGCAATGACGATGGTTGGACTAAAGTAGACTAGACCTTAAAGGCCCACTAGATGCACTAAGGTTTCACATCACAACCTCGTGGCTAACTGCACGGCTAGGTCACCAATGGTACTAAACCTTTCACCCAAGCTAGTGATACCTAGTTGTGGTTCTTTGTTAACTAGTTTTATTGCTTATGGTGCAATTAACCATAAAACTCCATAAAATCCAAGACAACTCATAGGTCTCAGAGAAGTTTTGGAAGCCTCAAAGTAACCCCAGAATACTTAGACCCCTAGGTACTCTAAGAACCTCCTTGGATCTCCCCTCGATTCTCCTAGCAAAATTGGAAAAGTTCAGCCATCAAAACTATGGCAACGCGTTGCCACAGTTATCAACGTGCTGTGGCATTTCGTGGTAATGGTGACATGTCGCTAGTGTTGGCGACACATCACCAACATATTGTGGCACTGGCAACGTGTCACCAATACCTGCAACGCCCAGAATTTTTTTAGTTTGCTGCTATGACCTTTGAACACCTACCAAACATATCAAACATGCTTGGATGGTCTTCAAACTTCACATACATGCAAAACATGTTGCAAAGACCACAACTCACTATCACAAGCCAACCTATGATGAATTTAAACATCATTCCAATCAAGCCAAACACACTAGTCCACCATGATCGAACCAGACCACTAACTAATGTTATTGCCAAAACTACTTGATTTCATCAAGCAAAACTCTATCCAATAGCATTAATCAAACTTGAAAACATAACTCCCTTACCTTAATTTCAATCCACAAGCAAGAATCATTCAACCCTTCCATAAAAATCCAGGTTCTTTAAAGTCTACCTAAGTTCTAAGCAAACAAAGACATAAAACACATAACTACTTACTTCTAACTAAAACCCAACCATCTAATCACTTCCTAAACAAGAAATAACCAAGAAATCACAAGTTACCTTGCGTCAAAAATAGGGGATGTGGAAAACATGGTTTCAAGCTTCAAAAACTTTATATTCCACATCGAACAAGCTCCCTTTGGCATAAACACCCTTGGTGGCTTCCATTTTCACCAAAATCTATTGGTTTTGAGCTTGGATTGATGAAGAATTGGTAGAGATAATGATGAGCATGGGTTTAGGAAGAAAATGGCAGCCGTCCTTCACCTTTTCCAACTTATATACTCTTTTAAACCCTAAGCCACCAAACTATTTAAAAAGTTACAAATAAGTCCCCTCCTTTAGGTAACTTTAATCAAACTTGGTCAAATCTTGTTTATTTGAACTGAACTTGGGATAAAAGTAGAATTTAGGATTTCAAAACTCATTATTAACTCTCAGGACTCAGCCCCGACTCTTTGGGATGAAAATTGCCATTTTGCCCCTGAACCTGATTTGGTGCCTTAAATTCTCTCGAAACTTAGTAAACTTTGCACTACATACCTATTCTTACTATGTGAACTTGAAATAAGGTTCCAAATTAGTTTTTCATTAGTTGAGCCATAAGATTGGTTGTTTCAACATAGGGAGCCATCATACGCATTCCTTGACCTACTTAAAGGCTTTATGACACTCCTCCGTCCACTCGAACACTGCCTTTCTCTTGAGTATTCGAATGAAAGGCTGGGAATATTCTCTGAAGTGGTACACAAGGCATCCTAGGGTGGTCAGTCTTCCTTCTAGATTTTGAACACCCTTATCATTTTGAGGGTTGGGCATTGCCACTATTACTTCTATTTTGTCTGAGTTGGCATCAGTCCCCCTTTTGGAGACCATATAACTGAGAAAGTTTCCTAACTTGACCCCCAAAAAGTGCATTTTTAGCGATTCAATCTCATATTAAACTACCTTTTTTTAAGGTTTCACATAAGTCATCGAAGTGACAGTCTATCACCCTGCTTTCTATGATCATATAATCTAAGCAGACCTCCATGCTCCACCGTAATTGCTGAGAAAAGATTTTATTCATAACTCTCTAGTAGGTGGCTCCTGTGTTCTTCAAGCTAAAGGACATCTTTTGATAACAATACACAGCATCTCTTATGCTGTAAGCCATCTTCTGTTCATCCTCAAGGTTCATCCAATTCTAGTGATAGCCACCAAAGGTGTCCATAAAGGATAGAATCTTGAACTCCATATTGGCATCAACCAACTGGTCTATGGATGACAATGAGTAAGTATCCTTGGAGCAAGCGTCATTCAGATTCATATAATCAACACATATACGCCATTACCTATTTTTTCTCTTCATAAGAACCATGTTTGTGAGCCATATGGGGTATCATACTTCTCAAATGATCCTAACTTTTAATAAACTTTCAACTTTTTTCATGACAAAGTCCCTTATTTTTAATGCCATATTTTGCTTCTTTTGATGGATTGGACAAGCGAAAGGGTAAACTTATAACTTGTGAGTGATGATATCAGGAAATATTCCTACCATGTCGCTAGGTGTTGCAGTCCGGGGGTGTGAAGCCAGCATCTCCACTGTGTGCAGTGGCGAGGGCAGTAGGGGGTCCTGGAGGTGCAGGCTAGTCCAGAAGGAAGACTGGTGTCTAGGGTGGATCACCTTAAGTGATGGCCGGCAACTTCGTGGTCCCGTGATAGGGTGATGACAGGAAGGACCTCCGGTACGGGGGAGAGCCCGGAGCGGGGATTCTTCAGGGAGACCTGGCTGAAACACTCAGAAAACAGGGTTAGGAGGCCCCCGGGGTGGTTTTCCGGGAGGGAACCTCCGACGCCCAAGTCAGTGCTTTTAGAGAGAATGAGACATGGTAATAAGCATAAGGGACTCTTGCCTGGCGTGTCTTTCTGAGGGCTGAAGAGAGAGTATTCAGGCGGAGAGAAGAGAGCGTCCTCTTGTCCTTTAGGTCCTCCGAGTTGAGAACCCCCCTGCCTGTGACCATTTCCCTGGTCTATAAGGGAGGGGGTGATGCCTTTAGATTGTGACACGTGTATGGTCAAATGGCATTCATATTTTTGGGTGTGGGGCCCCTAGCCACCTGCTGGCTCCTCGGTCCGGGAGCCGTAATAGGTGTAGCCCTGTGTGACAGGATGTATGCTGCGATGCCGTGTCAGAGCGGGTCTGTGGGTGGCGTGTCGGAGACGTATATGAGCGGAGTGTCAGAGACTCCTTGATGGCTCTTGCCGTACAATCGAGGTCCCTTTGGTTGATGTCTCACTTCGGGGTGAAGTGCCCTTTCCCGGAGTCAGGCTGGAACTTCGGTGTCTACGTCTTCGGGGGGCTTTCTCCCGCAGGGGGTGTTTGGTCTTTCTCCCCCGAAGCTGGTTCGGTCGCCCTCCCGAAGGAGGCGCTACGCTGGCTCCCGAAGTTGGAATTTGGTGAGCTACCGAGGTCGTGCGCCTCAGGTGTATGACTTCATTCACTCCGGAGTCCTTTCCGAGGTCATATGCCTCAGGTGTCTGGCTCCCTCTTTCCCGTGGTCGGTAGGTGGTCAGGGCGATAGCACTTCGGCTATCACATACCCCCCTTGGAAAGTCGAAGTGAAGACTTCGGCAAGTAGGTTCTTCTGGTGTCTGTGTATCGTTCAATTGGCAATTTTGACAAGATGACCTCGTGGACTCCCGAAGGCCCACGTAGTAGTATGTCCGTTTCGGTTGAACAGGGCGGCGCAGGGCCTTGAACTCTGGACCTTATGGATTTACACTTGGAGTACGACGTCGGCAGGGAAGGCACTTCGCCACCTAGGTGATAAGCCTTATTCGGACAGGTGTCATCTGTCCGCCCTTCGGTGTTCTCGAGCTTCCCAATTTGTTCACTTTTCCCGCCATAGGTTAGTGGATCGACGTGTCTTGAAACTAGGCGTGTCAGTCTCGAGCAATGTGCCCAGGTTTTCTGGATGTCAGAAAATGTGTCCTAGTTTTTCGTGACGGGCAAACGTGGCAAGCATCAGTTGGGATGGGCACACCTTTTCGCGCCTAAGGGGCCATTATGGCAACGTTTCACCTTCGCGCAGCATTTATGATGCCCTTTTGGCTGCCCTTCCTAGATCTATATAAGCCTTCCTCCTGTCATACTCTTCATTTGTGTTTCTTTGCTCTTACTTTGCTCTAGCTTTTTTCTGTGCCTTTTTCTCCTCTTTTGTGGCGGTTTTAGTGGCAGAGCGATTTCCGGCGATCTTTCACGACAGCATCCTCAAACCCAGACTTCAGCAAGACTTTTGGTGGGTTCTGATTTCTAGAGTTCCTTCGGTTTCTGCTTTTCTTTTCGCTTCTCGAAGTCATTTTTCCTTTTTTTGAAATCATTTTTCCCCCTTTTTCCAAAGTCATTTTTCGGTCAACCATGCCTATTCCTGAGAGCTGGCAACCTCTTATGTCTCACCCTTGTTGCACCACTCTTGAAAAATTAGAAAAGTGGAAGACCAAATTTTTCCTTCCCTCGTATGCCATCACAAGGTTACCTCGCCTTAGCCAGTTTAGCTTTATGAATCAAGGTGATGAGGTTACCATTTTTCGAGCCCAACTGAAGGCCGGACTTCGATTTTCCCCTGCGAAGATGATTTGTGACTTTTGCCAATTTCATGGCATAGCCGTGAATCAACTTCCTCCCAACTCATACTGCTATTTTAACGCCTTTCTCTGCATGTGTGGGATCTTCGGGGTAGAACCCCATTTCATCCTATTCATGCAGTATTACAAGCTCTATCCAGTTCCGAAGGGTGGCTTTTATTTCACGCTACCTCGGGGATCTAGGAGTAAGAAATTTATGTTCACCTTCGCTACCAAGGATAGCTGGCAAGGGTGGCAAATGAAGTTCTTCTTCCTGAAGGTGGTGGAGGCCTGGTCGCACGTCCCGACTAAGTGGGCTTGGGGAAAGCTGGAGGCGGATGTCATGGATCCCAGGAAGTTGCTAACTCCCGAGTTGGTAGCTAGGTTTGGGGACTTTGACAGACGAATCCGTGCTGTCGCCGACTGGGATGCCGAGGTCCCTCAACGCTCTTTCTACCCTTTCCCGATCATGTGGAAACTCATGACCGAGGATGTCCTTCGGGAGTTGGGGGTGGTTACGGAGCACAAGATGGATCTCGGCATGCCAGCTCCTACTACCGAGGGGAAGAATTCTTGGCTAGTGAAGCTCCTTCGGAGCGAGCTCACTTACGAAGCCTTGTTTGAAAGTAAGTTTCTTTCAAATTTTTTTAGCATAAGTGACTCACATTAATGTTTTCCCTTTTTTTCAGAGATGGGCGACGAGTCTGCCGCCTACTACAGGTCTCTCTTCCTTGGTCAGGCCGAGAAGGGAGAACAAACAAAGAAGAGGCACAAGACTTCTGGGGGCAGAACATCTTCGGCCAAGAAGGCCAAGAAGGACACCCCTCTTCCCTCCTCGGAGGATGTTTCGGAGGTCGGCGATGTTATTGCTACTTCCACTAAGGCTGGCGATGTTACTGCGACTTTGACCGAGGTTGCAACTTTTTCCCAGCCTAAAACGCCCGGCAAGGTTCTTGCCTGGGTGGTCACCATTCCTGCCCCTCCGAGTCCCGCCACATTGGCGGATTTGTCAGGCTCTTTGGCGGATCTTTCTGCCGAAGATTTAGAAAAGAGCCGAAGGGCCAAGGGCAAACATATTCCTACCGACGTGGAGGAAGTCCGGGACTCTGATGACGATGTTGCTGAGGTCGCGCCAGGTTTGTCCCTTTTCTCCTGCAATCTTACATGTTTCATGATCAAAGAATTTTTACCTCACGAGATGTATGTTTCTTTTTGCAGAGGATCTGGCGCCCTCAGCTTGGATGGTTGAGCATGCCCGAACGCGGGCTCTTCGGGATTCTCATTTCCCGAAGGACAAAGTTCCGAGGGAGCCGTTCTGGTCTTTCACGGAGGACATGAACCTGTTCTCCGAGGACTGCCGGGAGATGGCTCCCCAAATGGCGAGGGGCGTGCTTACTCAGGCATCCTTCAAGGCAGTCACTGAGGAGTGTGCCTCCGAGGATGCCCTTGCTACAAAAGTTTTCGAGCATGCTGCTCAAGTAATTCTTCAGGCTCTTCACTTTTCCTCCCACTTTTGTCTAAGTGTTTTGGCTTTCCTCGTGCAAATTTCACTAAGTACCTTCTTTCTCTCTTTTTTTTTTGCAGCTTTTGGGGTATAATGGATACCTCTGAGCTTGGACAGCAAAGCAGTCTTCGGTCCGAGCCTGGGCTGAAGAGAAATTGGAGAAGGCCAAAGTCTTTTGTGCCAACTCGGTGGTGACGAACGCCAAGTTGAGCCAAATATGCAAGGAGAAGATTGCCAGTCTTCGGGAGGAGTTCTTGAAGGGCCAATAGGAGCTCTTGAAGGATTTTTTCGAGAAGATGTCCGACCTTGGCGGCAAATTAATCAGTTTGACTTCGGCCAACGAGACCCTTCAAAAGGAAAAGGAAGGGGAGTCTGCCTTGCTGGTGAAGGCAATGGCTCCAGGCCAAGGTTGACTTGTTGAAGGAGGGTTCGAAGAAGAAGAAGAAAACCGAGGAGCTGGAGAAGGAGATTTCCGACCTTCGGCAGGAGGTTTCGGATCTTCAACATGAGGCGGCCGAGTTGGACATTGAAAAAGACAAAGCCGTCCAGACGTCCAAGGTTGCTTTTCAGGACGGCTTCCGCCTAGCTCGTCATCAGTTTCTGAAGAAGTATCCGGACCTCAATCCTTCCTTTCTGGCTGCCCTGGATATTCCTGGGGGGCCTCGGTGGATGTGGTCAAGAGTTGAGTTCCTTAACCTGGTGTTTCCTCCTCCTGCACCGAAGGTAGCGGCGAAAGATTCAAGAGCCGAAGCTTCCCATGACGCCGGGGTCCCTTAGATATTCTAGGACCTTTGCCTTCTTCTTTTTCTTTGTACTCTTCTTCTTGTAATCTTCTCCTTGTATCAAGACCTTCTTCAATGAATTTTCCTTCATTATTTTGGCTAAGTCTTTTTGAGCAATTTTTGTTTCCCAATTGTCCCGACCACTTTCGGTCAAGGGACTTCGGTACTTTCTTTGCTCGTTTCGTCGGCCATTCTTCGTGCGGTCTTTCCCAGTTGGTGAAGTTCCTTTTCAGGCAAATTTTAGCCAGCCCTTTGCCGGCCGTGTTCGGTAGACTTGCACTCTTTTGGGCATATAACCCAACAAACTTCGGAAGGAATAAGAGACTTTTGGGAGTCCATACTTCAGCTTTGTTTGGCGAACATTCTCATACAGGGGAAAATTTTCTGTACTTAGACAAATTTCTGGCTTTCACCATTTCTTGTCTAAAAATTCTAAGTGTAGAATTTCTTTAAGGCGACCGAGTGCCTTGTATTTTTCAGTTTTCCTTCTTCGGTGTTGCCGAGCTTGTATACTCCCTTTCAGACCTCGTTTAGGACCAAATAAGGTCCTTTCCCGTTTGGCCGAAGTACCCCATAGGACGGCTTTCGGGGTTCTAATTCGGCCTTTCAAGGGCAAGGTCTCCTTTTCCTTATTCCTTTTGGCCTATCATGCAAGTTTTGGACTTATGGCCACCTTTTGCCGAAAAGGCCTTCTTTCGAGCTCGACCTTTTCTCGGTGTTTGACAACTAAGTCGATGATGGGTTTTAGGAGCCAAACAGCGCAGTGGAATTTAACCGAAACCCTCCAGGATCCAAGTGAAACGGGGTAAATCGGGTGTTCAAAAATTTTCATACCTAATTTTCGGTTGAGATCTCTCACTCAACTGTAGAGTTGAATCACAAAACCTAAACAGTTGACGTGTTCAGGCTCTATATGGTATCCACACGAGCCTCTCGGGATCACCACGCTTCCACCATGTCCCGGCAGATATGTTTCTCTTGCGCTCGCAGTGCTAGCTTGCGTCCTCCAAGGAATTGCAAGAGAAGAGTGCGGCTGTCCTTTTGGAAGCCTAGGGCAAGGAGACCTACGAATTTCTCACTAGAAGTTGTATTTATAGTGAGACTCAACTTCCAGGCCTAATAGGTTTCAAAGCCCTAATCCAATTAGGCTTTAATTTCAAGCTTAATAATGGCTCAACTATTGGGCCCATTATTAATACGAAATTATTGTGAAACCAAAACCCAAATTATTAGCCCATGCACTTTAATGATCCAAATAGCTCTATGTGTGCGACCCAATAGGCTCTTACCACGTTGGCAATGATCATAAATCACATTTATGATCATAAGCAATGAGCGGTGTCTAGCAACACATCATTGCTACCCAAGTGACAAGATTGTCGATGATTTGACTAAACCTTTATTCATCACCGATATATGCCATTGTCCCTTTGTCCAATATATCAAGACTAAGCACATGACATGGAATGTGTCACTCTCGTATAGCCCAATCTTTGGTTTCTTGATTACCGAGTAGACCAACTTAAACTGATGACATTGATATCGTATATCAACTCATCTGAGCATGGCCATGCATTTTTCTAAGTCTCACTCTATCAAGGGGCCCGAAGATATCACTCCCGTTACATAGGAGGGACAAATCCCAGCTTGATCATACAAATCCCTCCACATGATATGTGACATACCCAATGATCTCCTTCAAGTTCACTCAGTTACGAGCAACAAAGGAAAGTATCAAAGTATGTGACTCACATGTAGGGAACCTTGATGATCTTAGGTCGAAGGACTACATATACCATGATCACTATGAGAATCACTTATGACACTCATATAACGATCCATGTAGTGTTCTCATGGTGGGTCGGTCCAGTACACAAGTTCTCCAACTTGTACCCATATGTAGACTACATATCTCATATTAGTCTCCACATATGCTAGTCGTTATGTATTATTGCAACCCGCTCCACAACAATACTGGACTAGGAACGTTTAAGAATATCATTATTCTAGGGTTACAATTATGTTTGTTAAGTTACGCAGAAACAAAACAACAAACATAATTGCTGGATTAATGCCTTAATAAAATATCATGACTCAACGTGCAAAAAAACAATCATCTCATGATTGGCTTTTGGGCACAACACTAACAATCTCCCACTTGCACTAAAGCCAATCATCCATGTATCTAATACCAACGGACCTAGAATGGCTATCATGCTTTTGCTGTGTAAGGGGCTTTGTCAGTGGATCAGCAATGTTGCTGTCTGTCGAAGTCCTGCATATCCTTACATCACCCCTCTCGATGATCTCCTTGATGAGATGATAGCGTCGGAGTATATGTTTAGATCGCTGGTGAGATGGAGGTTCCTTAGCCTGTGCGATTGCTCCATTGTTGTCACAATAGAGCTCTATCGGGTCGACAATGCTTGGAACCACTCCAAGTTCAGTGATGAACTTCTTGATCAAAACTGCCTCCTTCACAGCATCAGAAGCGGCAATGTACTCAGATTCTGTTGTAGAGTCAGCTACTGTCTCTTGCTTTGAACTCTTCCAGCTCATAGCACCACCACCAATACAAAACACATAACCAAATTGCGATCTAAAATCATCCTTATTGGATTGGAAGCTTCCATCGGTGTAACCCCTTACAACGAGCTCATCTTCACCTCCAAAGACCAAGAATGCATCCTTAGTCCTTCGTAAGTACTTAAGGATGTTCTTAACAGCTGTCCAGTGACTCTAACCGGGGTTTGATTAGTACCTACTCGTCATGCTCAAAGCATATGAGACATCGGGACGAGTACATATCATGGCATACATGATAGATCCAATTGCTGAGGCATATGGAATCTTACTCATGCGCTCTCTCTCCTCGGTTGTACTCGGACACTGAGATCTAGAAAGAGTGATACCATGTGACATGGGCAAGAATCCTTTCTTGGAATCTTACATGCTAAACCTCTTTAGCACCTTGTCAATATATGTACTTTGACTTAGGCCAAGAAGCTTTCTAGATCTATCTCTATAGATCCTGATGCCTAACACATAGGCTGCTTCACCCAAGTCCTTCATAGAGAAACATCTCCCTAGCCAAGTCTTCACAGACTGTAGCTCAGGAATGTCATTCCCGATGAGTAGTATGTCATCTACATACAACACCAAACAGACAATAGCTCTCCCACTAACCTTCTTGTAGACACAAGGTTCATCTTCATTTTTGATAAAACCAAACTCTTTGACTGCATCATCAAAATGAAGATTCCAACTTCGAGAAGCTTGCTTCAGTCCATAAATGGACCTTTGCAACTTGCACACTTTATTGGCATTCTCAGGAGTGACAAAACCCTCAGGTTGTGTCATGTACACATCCTCAAGTAGCTTTCCATTTAGGAATGCAGTTTTGACATCCATTTGCCATATCTCATAATCATAGTGTGCAGCAATAGCAAACAAAATTCGGATGGATTTAAGCATAGCAACTGGTGAAAAAGTTTCATCATAGTCAATACCATGAATTTGCTTGAAACCTTTTGCAACCAATCGTCCCTTAAAGGTAATCACATTACCATCCATGTCAGTTTTCTTCTTGAAAACCCATTTGCACCCTATGGGTTTTACCCCTTCAGGTGGGTCAACCAAAGTCCATACTTGGTTTTCATACATGGATTCCATCTCGGATTTCATGGCCACTAGCCACTTCTCAGAGTCAGGCCCCGACATAGCTTGCTGGTAGGTTGTGGGCTCATCCTGATCCATAAGCATCACATCACCGTTGTGAGTCACGAGAAATCCATATCTCTCGGGCTCACACCGAATCCTACCAGTCCTACGTGGGCTCTGTGCTACAGGAACAGACTCTTGAACAACATCTTGCGGTGTCTGTTCAGGTTCCATTTCAGGTTCGATGTCCCCTTGTTGTTCTTGAATTTCTTCAAGTTCTACTTTCTTCCCACCAGTTCCTTTAGAGATAAACTCTTTCTCCAAAAAGACACCAGTTCGAGCAACAAACACTTTTTGCTCATAAGGATTGTAGAAATAGTAACCCTTTGTTTCTTTGGGATACCCAACAAAAAGGCATTTTTGAGATTTGGGCCCTAGTTTTTCAGAGGATTGATGTTTCACATAAGTGTCATAGCCCCAAATCTTCATAAAAGACAAATTAGGACGCCTCCCACTCCATATCTCATATAGTGTCTTCTGAACCGATTTAGATAGAACTCGGTTTAGTGTAAAAGTAGCTGTCTCTAGAGCATGTCCCTAAAAGGAGTTTGGAAGGTCAGCTTGACTCATCATAGAGCGAACCATGTCTAACAGAGTTCGATTTCTCCTTTCAGATACACCATTCCATTGAAGTGTACCTGGTGGAGTGAGTTGTGATACTATACCACACTCCTTCAGATAGTCAAGGAATTCTCGATCCAAGTACTCTCCACCTCGATATGATCGAAGCACTCTAATACTCTTCCCGAGTTGATTCTCTACTTCATTCTTGAATTCTTTGAACTTTTCAAAGGATTCTGACTTGTGTCTCATGAGATACAAATAGCCATATCTGCTGAAGTCATCAGTGAAAGTAATGAAGTATTGGAAACCTCCTCTAGCTTGTGTAGACATAGGGCCACATACATCACTATGTATGAGTCCTAGCAAGTCATTAGCCCTTTCACTTTGCCCTGTGAATGGGGCTTTCGTCATCTTGCCCAACAAACATGACTCATATGTCTTATATGATTCAAAATCAAATGAGTCCAAGAGTCCATCCTTATGGAGCTTGGATATGTGGGTCTCATTTATATGGCCTAAGCGACAGTGCCAGAGATAAGTCGAGTTCAAATCATTTAATCTGACCTTCTTGATATTCACATTATAGATTGGATCTTCGAGGTCTAGAACATACAACCCATTGCTAAGTTGAGCACTACCATAAAAGATTTCATTCAAATAAATAGAACAACATTTGTCCTTTATTATAAATGAAAAACCTTTCTTGTCCAAACAAGAAACAGAAATCAAATTTCTACTAATAGTAGGCACAAAGTAGCAGTTGTCTAATTCTAAAACTAATCCACTAGGTAAAGTGAGAACATAAGTCCCTACGGCTAAGGCAGCAACCCTTGCTCCATTTCCAACATGTAGGTCCACTTCACCTCTGGCCAATCTTCTACTTCTATTTAGATCCTGCACATTTGCACAAATGTGAGATCCACATCCAGTATCCAATACCCAAGATGAGGAAGTAGAAAAGTTAGCCTCTATAACAAGAATACATGAAGTGGAAGCCTTACTTCCCTTTTCCTTAGCAAGTTCTTCAAGATAGAGCTTACAGTTGCGCTTCCAGTGTCCAGGTTGCTTATAATGGAAGCACTTCCCTTCCTTTGCCACGCCACCCTTTGGTTTCAATGTAGCTGAAGAAGAATTAGCATTAGACTTTCCATTAGCTTTATCCTTCTTCTTGTTGGCTTTTCCCTTTCCCTTGCCCTTTTGAACCATCAAAATGGGCTTAGCCTTCTTAAGGTTTTGCTCAGCAGTTCTTAACATATTGAGCAATTCAGGGAGGGACTTGTCTAGGTCGTTCATGTTATAGTTCATAATGAACTGACTGTAGCTTTCAGGCAACGATTGCAAGACTACATCAATAGCCAACTCTTTCTGAAGAGCAAATCCCAAATTCTTAAGATTCTCAATGTACCCAATCATCTTGAGCACATGAGGACCCACAGGACTTCCCTCAGACATCTTGCACTGAAACAATGCCTTAGAGGTCTCAAACCTCTCATGCATAGCTTGCTCTTGGAAAAGCATTTTGAGATGTTCGATCATATCGAACGCCCCCATGTTCTCATGTTCCTTCTGAAGCTCAGATTCCATGGTAATAAGCATGAGGCATGCAACATCCAAAGCATCATCAGAATGTCTCTTGTGAGCACCCCTTTCAGCTCTTGGAGCAGTGGCAGCAGGCTCATTCGGAATGGGCTGCTCTAGGACATAGGCCTTTCTCTATTGCTTGAGGACTATCCTCAAGTTTCAGTACCATTTGAGAAAGTTGGTCCCATTCAGTTTTTCCTTCTCAAGGATCGATCGCAACGAAAGTGTCAATATGTTTTGTGCCATGGTTATCTACAACAGTAAATATGCAGTGTAAGAGGCATGTATTTTAATTCATTTAATAAGGACTTTTATTAAACGATACTCCCACTATTTTCCTCAAAATAATAACCCTCAATATTATTTCGGAACACCTCGGCGCTAAGGTATTCTAGTGGGCCGAGATCCATATTTGACCACAACTTGAGTCAGCTTTGGCTTTTCTCTCAAGTTACAGCTATTTAGGTAGGCAACTCCTTGCCAATTGCATCTTATGCAACTCTTGGATAGTTGGGTGAACAACACTTGTCCAAGCTCATCCCATGAGCTTAAGCCCAACTCTATGCCTCTAAGTCCCTAATCCTATTAGGATGACTTAGTTAAGTCGAACCCAAAGTTAGCAGTTTGGATATCACTATTATCCCATTGCACCTTACCAAGATGAACATAGGTGCTTTGCTTTGGCAAACCCACCTAATGTTGATCAAAGTCTTGACGAGTGCCAACATTTGGAAGGCATCACATTTAATGACTTAATATTTGTTTGAGGGGTTTTTTTTTCTTTTGATCTCACCAATTTGTTATCTCTGGTTGTTTTATACATGCATCACATACAAATATAAAACATGCATCTCATGCTTACAAGAAATAAACGTGACATGGTTATAGCCCAAACTATGCGATATTTTCAAGCCAATGAGAATATCATAAAAGCCTAAGAAAAGAAAAGAGTCTTCACAAGCTCCTTCTCTTCCTTTCTTGGTTGCCCTTTTGTTGTCACCTCCTTGGACATACCACCTTGGACGATCCCATAATGCACCATTACATCAATAATAGAAACCTCGAGTTACATTCGAGGGGAGTAAGGTGAGAAGAGAATGTACAATGAAAGTGATAAGAAAAGGCACGACTCGTAGGCCGTATTTACAAGTACAACCAATCAAGGGCTATAACCATGCACCATGCTTCAAACACCAATCAGCATATCATGTCAAATCTCATTCAACATAGATGCATGCCAAATTTCGTGTGTTGATTAACCAGTTTTTATTTATGTGGCGCTTCGCATATGGCGGTCCCACTGGCCGGTCAGCGGGCGATGGTTCCGTTGACCGGTCAGCAGACGGGGTCAAGGGGAGTCGCCCTTGCGGGGGTGGGGGGCAGCACCCCCCGGCGCAAAAAATTGTCTTACAATTGCTTAGCCCGAAATCTTCTATTTCAAGCAAGTAGGCACCCGAGACTCCTCCATTCGAGCCACCAAAAATACCTTACTTTCGATGCCCGAACAGGCCGAATCCGAACAAACCTAGGGTTTGTGCAACTATTGCAAGAATCCTAATCCATATAGGTATCTAATACCTATCAATTTCAGGTTAATCTCATTAACCAATTTGTGTCGTTTCTTCATATATCTCATATGTTCATTACGAATTCCGGTTTTATGCATCATGAATCAATCTAATTAATCATGGCCGAAAAGTAACCAAATACATAGCATCATGCGATTCAACACTCAATCCCGATTTAGGGTTTCACCAGTAGCTCTGATACCACTGATGGGTTTCGGCAGCCAAACAGCGCAGCGGAATTTAACAGAAACCCTCCAGGATCTAAGTGAAACGGGGTAAACCGGGTGTTCAAAAATTTTCATACCTAATTTTCGGTTGAGATCTCTCACTCAACTGTAGAGTCGAATCACAAAACCTGAATAGTTGATGTGTTCAGGCTCTCTATGGTATCCACACAAGCCTCTCGGGATCACCACACTTCCACCACATCCCGGCAGATGCGTTTCTCTTGCGCTCGCAGTGCTAGCTTGCGTCCTCCAAGGAATTGCAAGAGAAGAGTGTGGCTGTCCTTTTAGGAGGCTAGGGCAAGGAGACCTACGAATTTCTCACTAGAAGTTGTATTTATAGTGAGACTCAACTTCCAGGCCTAATAGGTTTCAAAGCCCTAATCCAATTAGGCTTTAATTTCAAGCTTAATAATGGCTCAACTATTGGGCCCATTATTAATACGAAATTATTGTGAAACCAAAACCCAAATTATTAGCCCATGCACTCTAATGATCCAAATAGCTCTATGTGTGCGACCCAATAGGCTCTTACCACGTTGGCAATGATCATAAATCACATTTATGATCATAAGCAATGAGCGGTGTCTAGCAACACATCATTGCTACCCAAGTGACAAGATTGTCGATGATTCGACTAAACCTTTATGATCATCACTAATATATGCCATTGTCCCTTTGTCCAATATATCAAGACTAAGCACAAGACATGGAATGTGTCACTCTCGTATAGCCCAATCTTTGGTTTCTTGATTACCGAGTAGACCAACTTAAACTGATGACATTGATATCGTATATCCACTCATCTGAGCATGGCCATGCATTTTTCTAAGTCTCACTCTATCAAGGGGCCCGAAGATATCACTCCTGTTACATAGGAGGGACAAATCCCAGCTTGATCATACAAATCCCTCCGCATGATATGTGACATACCCAATGATCTCCTTCAAGTTCACTCAGTTACGAGCAACAAAGGAAAGTATCAAAGTATGTGACTCACATGTAGGGAACCTTGATGATCTTAGGTCGAAGGACTACATATACCATGATCACTATGAGAATCACTTATGACACTCATATAACGATCCATGTAGTGTTCTCATGGTGGGTCGGTCCAGTACACAAGTTCTCCAACTTGTACCCATATGTAGACTACATATCTCATATTAATCTCCACATATGCTAGTCATTATGTATTATTGTAACCCACTCCACAATAATACTGGACCAGGAACGTTTAAGAATCTCATTATTCTAGGGTTACAATTATGTTTGTTAAGTTACGCAGAAACAAAACAACAAACATAATTGCTGGATTAATGCGTTAATAAAATATCATGACTCAATATGCAAAAATACAATCATCTCATGATTGGCTTTTGGGCACAACACTAACAGTCAAGGTTAGTTTTCAACTCGAGGTCATTTCCTCTTTCGTCAAACATCTGTATGATGGCCGAACTACTTCAAATGGATAGTGGCTTCTACACTAGAGATAAGTGAGAAAGGTGTCTGCACGTTGGCCCCTCAGGGAGTTGTCTGATAACTCCTTAGTACAGTAGGAAGTTCTCCTAGCCACTTTCCCTTTGCATCTCTTATAGTCCCTCTTTTGGCTACCTCTACTTGTCTGTTGCTCGGGGGCTGAGCTAGTGGGCTGAAGTGCCTTTTTATTCCGAGGTCGGTGATGGATTCTTGAAATCCTCTGTCCAAAGACTGGAAATCATTACTGGCCGGTGTCACTGTCGGTATGCCAAATTAGCATACTATGTTCTTCCAGACGAACTTTTTGTGCACCTTTTGCCGGCATGGTTGCTAGGAGTTTTGCCTTACCCCACTCAGTGAAGTAGTCCTCTGCTATCATGCAAAACTTCACATCTTCGGGTGCTATCTGGAGTGGCTTGGTGCAATCTTTCCGAGGTTATCCGTTTCGAAGGCAGTCTTTGGGTGCTGGCGTGTCTCTGGCCATTTTCACACCTCTTGGACGAATTGTCCTGTACCCTTTTTACCGATATATATACTTTTATAACGGAGTTGCATACCTTTGCCTGCATAGTTTTTCCTTAATCAGGAAATATCGTCCGGAACGTCTTTGCACTTTCTGCCTCTTCATGAGGATTTTTGGGACTCTTTGGTTGCGAGATTCCTTTGTAGGTTCTTTCCACCTTTTGTGCGAGGTTATTATACCTAGCGTTGCCATGCTCGGATGGCCCAACGCTTTTGGTAATCAAATTTGATCGTCTTGGTGTCCTCCTTGCCTTCGGGCCCCCGAGGGGGTATCCTAGCGCCCTGATGTTCTGCGCTTGGGGTTCCACTGACAAGGAGTTTCCACTCTGGATCTACCTACGCTCTGTCTCCCTTGTTGGTTTCAGCCTTCCCTACTTCTAGGATTTTGGCGATCTAGTCTGCCATTATCTAGGCGCTTACTGCCCTTCTAGGCTCATACGCGATGTAGTACTCTTTGAGTTCAATGCATTATTTTGGTAGTCTTTCCGAATGCTCTACTCCTTTTCATGACGTTGCGCAGGGGCGGGTCACTTCAGACAGCGGTCGTGTCCTGGGAAGTAGAGTCGGCGCCTTCTGTCCGCAAGTCAAGTCGTAGACGACCTCTTCGGGGCAATGGGTTTTGACTTTATTGCCGAGGAGATAGCGATTTTTTCCTCGGGTGCAGAACTCTTTCGGCGGGGAGGTCTGGGTCATCCCGACCCTGCTTTTCCCGTAGGTCATACTCTGGGGAGCACTTCCCGCCGAGGACTCATCTTGTTGATCTCCGTTTCCCAAATTCCTGTGGATTGATATGGGACTCTCATCCCAACGAGGTACTGAGGAGGGGGCCTTTGGCCCGAATTTTGCCGCGGCCATCTTCGGCTTAATTGCCGCATCATTTCAGCCACGACAAGGCATGGGAATTCGCTCAGACTAGCCTATGGTAATAGTTAGAAGGCGCTCACCCTCGGTCAGGGAAGTCCCTGCTGCCATTATTCGGTTGCCCGTTGAATCTCTGGCGTGGACGGGAACCTCGGGAGTCCCTTCTCCTTAGAACACCAAGCTTCAACTCCAGCAACCTGGGAGTAGGTTCCCACAAACGGTGCCATCTGATGCGGTCCGGGGGTGCGGAGCCAGCATCTCCACTGTGTGCAGTGGTGAGGGCAGCAGGGGGTTTTGGAGGTGTAGGCTAGTCCAGAAGGAAGGCTGGTGTCCTGGGTGGATCACCTTAAGTGATGGCCGGTAGCTTCGTGGCCCCGTGACAGGGTGATGACGGGAAGGACCTCCGGTACAGGGGAGAGCCCGGAGTGGGGATTCTTCAGGGAGACCTGGCTGAAACACTCAGAAAACAGGGGTTAGGAGGCCCCCGGGGTGGTTTTCCTGGGGGGAACCTCTGACGCCCAAGTCAGCACTTTTAGAGAGAATGAGACATAGTAATAAGCACAAGGGACTCTTGCCTGGTGTGTCTTTCTAAGGGCTGAAGGGATAGTATTCCGGCGGAGAGAGGAGACCGTCCTCTTGTCCTTTAGGTCCTCCAGGTGGATAACACCCCTGCCTGTGATCATTTCCCTGGTCTATAAGGGAGGGGGTGATCCCTTTAGATTGTGACACATGTATGGTCGGATGGCGTTCGTATTTTTGGGCGTGGGGGCCCCTAGCCACCTGTTGGCTCCTCGATCCGTGAGCCATAGTAGGTGTAGCCCTATGTGACAGGACGTATGCTGCGATGCCGTGTCAGAGCAGGTCTGGGGGTGGCATGTCGGAGACGTATATGAGCGGAGTGTCAGAGAGTCCTTGATGGCTCTTGCCATACAACCGAGGTCCCTTTGGTTGATGTCTCACTTCGGGGTGAAGGGCCCTTTCTCGGAGTCGGGCTGGAACTTCGGTGTCTACGTCTTCGGGGGGCTTTCTCTCGCAGGGTGTGGTTGGTCTTTCTCCCCCGAAGCTGGTTCGGTCGCCCTCCCGAAGGAGGCGCTACGCTGGCTCCCGAAGTTGGAATTTGGTGAGCTACCGAGGTTGTGCGCCTCAGGTGTATGACTTCCTTCACTCCGGAGTCCTTTCCGGGTCGTATGCCTCAGGTGTTTGGCTCCCTCTTTCCCGTGGTCAGTAGGTGGTCAGGGCGATAGCACTTCGGCTATCACTAGGGGATCATGCAAAAATATCCATATTGGGCCACAGGAATTTAATGAATGATTGTTTTACCTAAAGAAGGGGATCTTTATTAATCTTCACGTTTCTGCCAGCAGTCAACTCCAATTCATTTAACTCTTTAGATAAGGATGGAGTAGGCTCATTGTTATGAGATTGCTCTTTCCTCATTTTCATGTCTGGGAAACCTTGTTTATCATCTCTTAGGACTCACAAGCTGGCCACATTACTTTTTCGTATCATGGCCTAGTTTACATACACAGTTGCATCTCTTATAGGAGTCACAAAGACCATCATCAGCCACTTAATATCATATATAATATGGAATTGTACGTGTGCGGATCTTTCAAGTGTGGCATTGTATGATGATGATACATCCAAAATCAAGAATTTAGATGTATGGGTGTTACATGTGGGCCTTCCATCCCTTCCAGTGCCCACTAACATGAAGGACAGCTTGATCATCCCAACTCCATATGTAGGCCCCAAGACTGGAGTTAATGAAGATCTTTTGACTCTAATTTTTTCCAATATGTCAACAAAGAGGACTTTGCAGTTGGCTCCTGTATCCAAGTAAACCCATTTGACGTTAAAATTGTTGATTCTTGCTATGATGACAATTGGGTCTACATGAGGGACCAATATACAAGATCCATTTGCTCTAGTTAAGACATTGCTGGCATCGGCCACTTCTAACTAGGCAATTTCACACTCTTATCTCTTTCATGCTATGAAAGACTTCATTTTAGTAATCATGTCTACAACCCTTTGCAAGTGGTCCAGGATTTTTATAGTTTTCTCTAAGGGTGACAGTGGCCTTTCCTATCATCGTCTTTGGCCACGATCATCATCTTCATCTCTTATTTAGGGCCTTTCTTCTTATCTTTGACAAGGGGATTGACAGCTGAAGCGCTATCGTCCTTTAAACCCATAAGCTCGGGGAAAACACCACCCTCGAAGAAGGCAACCACCACCCTCGGAGAAGGCAAGCATCACCCACGAGGAATGCAAGCACTAACCTTAGAAAAATTGTTTAACACCTTGAACATCCAACCTCCGTGATCCATCTTCACCCCCGAGAGCGACAGTACCGACCTCGGGAATACGGTGCACCGCCGTCCTCAATAAGGTGACCTAACCGACTTCGAAGGAGGAAGACTCACCACCTTCGGCAGGGGAGAACACCCCCGAGAGGGAGCATCCGTGCCGAGGGGACTCGCGAATTACTGAAACGACCTTAGAAAAAAGCCCTCATATTCCGAAGGGGTCTCTTCTACCGAAGGGATCTCGAGAGTACGGCAGAAACAATTAAGGAGCCTCTGACATGCTGCCCTCGTACACAACATGGTACCATGCCGCCACCGTACACGTCCTGTCACGCAGACCTACACCGGCCTTAACCTCTGGCTAGAACAACTTGTAGCCGGCTAGAGGCCACCACACGCAAAGTATGGATTACATCCGACCGAACACATGTCATAATCTTAGCGGGTCACGTCAGGCAGGTTTCTCCATTACACCCTCTTATATATATTAGGGAAATGGTCTCAGTAAGGGGGGCCTTGGGTGAAAGGATACATTTCATATTCTTACTACTTCCTGTCTCACAAAGAACTAACTTGGGCATCGGAGGCTCCTCCCCGGAAAAATACTCCGGGGACCTCCTAACCTTTATTCTTTGAGTGTTCCAGGCAATCTCTCCTAGGAAGTCTCTCCTTCAGGTGTTCTTCCCCCACCGGAAGTCCCTTCTAGTCCCACCATGTCACACAGTGAAGATGCCGATGGGCATCATATGGCGCCATCTGTGGGAACCTCAGGTGGCTGTCATTGAGACTCAGTGTTCTAAGGACAAGGGACTTATGAAGTCCCCGTCCGTGCCAGAGGTTCAATTGGCAACCAAACAACCTGCAGCAGGGACTTCCCTGCCCGAGGACGAATGTCCTCTGATCGTTATGATGAGCTTCCTGCGTGATTTTCAACGCTCCATTGTGGTCGAAATGACGCAACAACTGGACCAAAGGTGGTCACAATAGCCTTCGGACCGAAGAGCGCCCTCACCAACACCCCGTCGAGAGAAAAGCACAAAATCTGCTCACCGAAGTTCGGGCAGCGGGGACATCCACGATGAATCCTCGACGGAGGACGTGCCTCCCAGAGTCCTACATACTATAGAAGTAGGGCCAAAAGGGGCTAGGGCTTCCCGCCGGTGAAGTCCTTCACAGGAAGAAAGATCATAATCTCCCCGCCGCCAGAGTCACTCCCCGAAAAGACAGCATCATTCTCCATTGCCGGAGGCCTCCAGGCAGCGAGAAGAACCTAGGGCCACCATCCTCATAGAAAAGATCCTAGAAAGGCTAGAAAAAGTAGAGAGGCAGATCGCCCGAAAACGAGTATGGTCAAGGTTATCTGAGACCTTCACCGGAGAAGAGTCACCCTTCGTCCGGACAGTAGTGGAGGCGCCAATGCTAAGCAATCGAGTCCTTCACTTAGAAACCTATGATGGACGAAGTGACCCTCAGACCAACATAACCAAGTACAGACGGAACATGGTGCTACACGGTGCCGACGATGCCACCCTGTGCAAATGCTTTGAGGTCACCCTTTCCGGTCTTGCGACTGTGTGGTACAACTCCCTTGGCCCCAGGACAATAATGAGTTTCCAAGAGCTGTCCACAGCATTCACGCAGCAGTTCAACGGTAGCAGGCCGACAGCAAAGATGCCTGTCCAGATGTTTGACATAGCGCAGAGGAATGGGGAAACCATTCTCGACTATGTCAAAAGATTCAACCGAGAGGCCTTGAGCGTGCCAGACTTTCGCCCAGAAATACGTATCCTCGCCATGATACGGGGACTCTAGTGATAGCCGAAGGGCTATCGCCTCTATCTGACCCGAACTCGGAGCGTCAGGAAACACGAGGAAGCTATTAGCCCCCCCGAGGTACTAAACAGACCGCCTTCGGAAACGAAGAATCAGCTATTCCAAGCCGAAGAGGATCTTCCCGAAGGCGGAACCCTGAATCAGGGAACTCCCCGAACTGCGGGCATATTTCCCGAAGGGGCATCGTCCGTACCAGAGGACAACCTCGGCCAGGGACCTCGGGAGTACGGTATGAGCATTTAAGGAGCCTCTGACATGCTGCCCACAGACGCTACATGTCACCTCAAACGGCGATTTGACATGCCGACGCCGTCCAGGTCTTGTCACGACCTGTCTCGGTTCGAGACTCAAGGAGCCTGCCACCGGCTACTTGTCCCCTATGCCCAGAAATTCAGAGAACATCCGACCGAACACGTGTCGCGATCTGAACGGGCTGGACATTCCTATAAATACCAGGAAACAAACCCTAGCAAAAGGTTGGACTCCTCCCCCTTGAGAAAACACAGGCAAGCCCACTAAAAAACTCTAGTGCTTCCCTCTTACCTTCTCAGGAAACTGACTTGGGCGTCGGAGGCTCCTCCCCGGAAAAGCACCCCGGGGACCTACTAACCCTTTTCTCTGAGCTTTGCAGGCACGTTCCCCTGGGAAACTCCAGCACCAGACGCTCTCCCTCACAGGAAATCCCCCCGGAAGTCACCATGCCTTCCAGCGACGATGTCCCCGGACATCATTTGGCGCCGTCTGTGGGAAACCAACCTCGGGTAGCCGTCATTGAGACTCGGCATTCTAAGGACAAGGGACCCCGAGGTCCCCGTCCGCGCCTGAAGTCCAACCGGCCACTAAGCAAGCCCCCCCCAGGGACTTCCACGCCTGAGGAAGAGCGCCCTCTGGTCATAACCATGAGCTTCCTATGCGACTTTCAACGTTCTGTTGTGGCTAAAATGACACAACAGATAGACCGAAGGTGGCCGCAACAAGCTCAAGCCCAAAGGCCTCCTTCGCCAGCACACCCTCGAGAAAAAAGCCCCAAACCAACTCATCGTAGTTCGGGATCGGGAGACCACGGGAGGAGTCTTCAACAGAAAACAAGCGGGGTCAAGGCGACCCAAAATCACACACAGGAGGAGCCAGTCGCCTGAGGCGAGGTCCCCATCCCCTCAGCGCCGAACTCGCTCCCCGAAGAGGCACCGACAATCCCCCCTGCCAGAAGAAGAACCTAGTGCCACGGCCCTTATGGAGAAAATATTGCCAAGGTTGGACAGGGTGGAGAAACAGGTGGCCCCTAAACCCGTCTGGGCTACGCTGTCTGGGACCTTTTGTGGGGACGAGTCCCCATTCACCCAAGATGTCATTGAGGCAGCCATGCCAGGTGATTTCAGAGTACCTCGGCTGGAAACTTATGATGGCCGTACTGATCCACAGGCCCATCTGACCAAGTACAGACGCAGCATGATGTTGCATGGTGCCGACGATGCTACCTTGTGCAAATGCTTCGAGGTCACTCTCAGTGGGCCGGCAACAGCCTGGTATAATTCATTGGCCCCAGGAACCATCACGGAGTTCCAGGAGTTGTCCACAGCCTTCACACAGTAGTTTATCGGAAGTTTGCCAACGGGGAAGATGCCGGTTCAGATGTTCGACATAGCGCAAAGAATTGGAGAGACCATACGCGACTATGTCGAAAGGTTCAACAGGGAAGCTTTGAGCGTCCCGGACTTCCGGCCCGAAATACGCATCCTCGCCATGACACGGGGCCTTCGGAGGGACTCACAGCTGTTTTACAAGTTCTCTAAGGACCCCCCAGACACCCTCAGCGAATTTTACCGAAGGGCCGAATAGCACATGACAGCCGAAGAACTGAGAATGGGCGGACCGAAGTCCGATCACGCCCGGGCCGAAGGGTCCAGCCAGCAAAATCGGTATCTCACCGAACAGGCAGGCCGACCTCGGAGGACGCGAGGAAGGAAACTCCCAATTTTCACACCCCTGAACACCACACGGACAAACATCCTCATGACGATGGAAAGGCAGGGGACACAGGTTCAGCGGCCACGGGCCATGACCGCTGACAACAGAAAGAATATGAAAAAGTTCTGCCAGTTTCATCGTGACCACGGTCACGACACCGAAGACTGCTTCCAATTGAAGAAGTATATAGAGTCGCTGATAAAACAGGGCCAACTTCGGCGTTATCTACGCATGCCTTCCCCAAAAGGGAGAAAAGATGAGGAAGGAAAGGCAGAAGACGAGGACTACGACTCCGACAGGCAGAGAAACCGAAGTCCGAAAAGGCGCCCCCCACCTCCAGCAGGAATCATACAGACAATAACAATGGGACTCCCATTCTCGGAAACAAAGAGGAAGGCCAGAGAAATAGCAGTCATGGAGTATCAAAATCCAACAAAAAAGCTGGCCCGAAAGGATGGTTCCACCGTCATTTTTCCCCATGACGACCCATTGTTGATCATGGCGAGAATAGGAAACTGGGACGTCAAAAGAGTGCTGCTCGATGACGGATCAAATGCCGACGTCCTGTTTTCACACTCACTGCCAAGGTTGGGTGTATCTAGCAATGACCTCAAGCCCGTCACCTCGCCTACTTTCAGGGTAGGTCCGGCCGAGCTGCCCGTCCTCGGCTGGATCGATCTCCCGTTCATGCTGAAAGGGACTTCGGTGATGGGAACAGAAGAGTTGTACGCCTCCACAATGGCAAGGTTCATCGTCATGGATGTCCCTTCATCGTACAACGCCATCCTTGGAAGACAGACACAGGGAAACCTGCACATTCGCCCTAATGTCAAGTACTTAACCGTCACTTTCGCCGCTAAGGATGGAGATGCGGAAATCTTCATAGATCAAGGCGAAGTAAAGAAGGTGTTCGTCAAAACACGAAAAGCTCCAGCAAACAACTCTGTGCAAGCTGTCGAAGCAAAAGCACCAAAAAAGGGCGAGGCAGAGAGTCCCGCGAAGGCGGAAACAGAAACAGTAGAACTTGTCCCAGGTCAATCTACCCAAATAGGGAAGAGCTTGGCCGAAGGTGACAAGAAAAAACTTGTATCCTTTCTACTGGAAAATAAAGATCTTTTTGCCTACTCGCCGAAAGATATGCCAGGGGTGAACCCTGGCGTAATACAGCATAGCCTCTAAGTAAGTCCAGAAGCAAAGCCTGTCCGGCAAAAGAAACGAGGCTTCTCAGCCCATAAAAATAACTTCGTCAAAACCGAAGTCCAGTGCCTATTAGACGCTGGTGTCATCAGGGAGGTCAAATACCCCGAATGGTTGAGCAACGTGGTTATCACCACTAAAGAAGGAAGCAGCAAACTCCGGATGTGCATCAACTTCAGAAACTTGAACGATGCTTGCCCAAAAGACTCATACCCTCTCCCACTAATAGACCAATTGGTAGACTCAACTGCCGAATATGGGCTCCTAAGCTTCTTAGACGCCTTCAGCGGCTATCATCAAATAAGGATGAACCCCGAAGATGAAGAAAGAACCGCCTTCATCACCGAGGGAGGAACATACTGCTACGTCAGAATGCCCTTCGGGCTTAAAAATGCAGGAGCCACCTACCAGAGGTTGATGGGCAAGGTCTTTAACGACCAAATAAGGAGAAACATGGAAGTGTATGTTGACGATATGATAGTCAAAAGCAAGCTGCCTGACGACCACATCGCAGATCTAAAGGAAACCTTCCACAAGCTCAGAACCTTCGGGATCCGTCTCAGACCCAAAAAGTGAATCTTCGGAGTGACCTCGGGAAAATTCCTTGGGTACATGGTATCAGAAAGAGGCATTGATGCTAACCCAGAAAAAATCAAGGCCCTACTCGAGTTCCGAACTCCGGCCACAATAAAAGATGTGCAGAGACTCACTGGAAGGATAACCTCCCTCAGCAGGTTTATTTCCAGATACGGAGATCGGTGTCAGCCATTCTTCAAAGTCCTCACAAAGGTAGCAAAAAAGGAGGACAACCTCGAAGGTGATGACCATCCCTGGGGTGAAGATTACCAAAAGGCCTGGGAAGAACTGAAAATCTACTTGGCCAGCCTGCCTACTCTGCGACAACCTCACGAAGGAGAGCCGCTCGTACTATACCTCGCTGTCACAGAAAAAGCTGTGAGTTCGGTCCTTGTAAAAGAAGAGGGACCAAAGCAATGGCCGGTCTATTATGTCAGCAAATCCCTGCATGGTGCCGAAATCAGGTATCCTTTGTTGCAAAAAGCTATATATGCCTTGGTGCTGGCAGGAAGAAGACTACGACCATACTTTCAAGCTCACCCTATCATCGTCCGAAGTAGTTTACCACTTCGGGACGTCATGAGGAAGGTGGATCATTCCGGAAGGCTCTCAAAGTGGTGTATAGAGCTTGGCGAACACGACATCGCATATGAACCTCGGAAAGCCATAAAAGCTCAAGCACTGGCAGACTTTATCGTTGAAGTACCCACCACCGAGGACAGCCATCCAGATCCTGGCGAAGGTGATCCCGAATGGACTTTGCATGTTGACGGAGCCTCGGGGTCCGAACACCAGGGAGCTGGCGTGATCATCAGGGGCCCCGAAGGCCTAGAGGTAATGAAGGCCATCAAGTTCAGCTTTAACGTCACCAACAAATGTGGCTGAGTATGAAGCCTTCATAACAGGATTACGCCTAGCCAGGAGAATTGGCGTGCGAAATCTAAAAGCCCACAGCGATTCCCAGCTAGTAGTTCGGCAAACGGCAGAAGACTATGGGGCAAAGGACCCGACCTTGGAAAAATACCATGAACTGGTGGCAAAACTCATTCAGGGGTTCAATACCGTGCGAATCGAAAACGTGCCTCGACGTGATAATACCGAGGCAGACTGCTTGGCAAAATCAAAAGTATACACTGAGGTGCTAGGTCACCCGAGCATCACAGTGCTGAGCATATCAACTTCGGGAAAAGGCTAGAAAGACCCGATAAAGAGATACCTCGAGGACAATACACTCCCCGAAGACCCCAGTGAAGCTGCCAAAATCCGAAGATGCTCCGGCCGATTCTTCCTGATTGGTGAAGAGTTATATCGGCAGGGATATTCAAACCCACTACAGAGGTGTGTCAGCGAAGAGGATACTGAAATGATCCTTGAAGAAGTACACGAAGGCGCTTGTGGTTCGCACATCGGAACCGACGCCCTTGCAGCAGTAATACTTCGCCAAGGATACTTCTGGCCTACCCTGAAAAAGGACGCAAGGCAGTTCGTCCAGAAATGCGGTAGTTGCCAGAGACACGCAAATATCCAGAAGACACCCTCGGAAATGGTGACTTCGACTGATTATCCCTGGCCCTTCGCAGTCTAGGGCATTGATCTCATTGGGCCGCTCCCAACAGCCCCTGGAGGCGTAAAATTCTACGTTGTAGCGGTAGACTATTTCTCCAAATGGGTTGAGGTAGAACCACTAGCGACTATCTCCACAAAAGAAATGCAGAAGTTCGTATGGAAGAACATCGTATGCAGATTTGGCATACCAAGGGTGCTAGTAGCTGACAATGGATCCCAGTTCATAGACAAAGGATTCCAGGAATTTATCAGCGACCTCGGAATAAAGATGCACTTCGCCCCAGTAGCTTACCCCCAAAGCAATGGGCAGGTAGAAGTATCTAATAGGACCATGAAAGATGGTCTGAAAAAGAGACTGGGGGAAGCAAAAGGGAAATGACCAGGAGAACTCCAAAGCGTATTATGGAGCTACCGAACAACACCCCGAAGAGCCACAGGGGAAACGCGTTTTTCGCTAGTCTTCGGTACAGAGGCCATCATTCCAATCGAGGTAGTACGACCATCAGTACAGGTGCAAGTGTTTGATGAAAGTGGAAACGACCTCGGCCTAAGAACAAAGCTTGACCTCGTCGGTGAACACAGAGAAATAGCCGAGCTGAGAAGAAAAGCTTTTCAGCAAAGAGTGGTCGCGGCCATAAATTTACGAGCCAGGCCAAAAGGGATCAAGGAGGGAGACCTCGTTCTCCGAAGGGCTGACTTCGCTCCCCGAAGGCCACCCCACGGTGTACTTCGCACGAACTGGGAATAACCTTATCTGGTCCTTGCCGAAGTACGAAAGGGCATGTACAGACTTGGCAACGCCGAAGGTGTAGAATTGAAAAATACTTGGCGCTCAGATGCCTTGAAAAAATTCTATGCTTAAGGCCACACGGGAGAATTGTGTTGTACAAATCAGAGAAATATTCTAAGTACAAAAGTTTCTTAGAGAAATTTTTTAAGTACAAAACCAGAATTTCGCGAAGGTGCTCACCGAAAGAAGCGCAGACGATTTCCCGAACTCCCTTGAGCAATCATGTTCGGGAAAAATGGGAAATAACGAGCCGCGCAAAGATACTCGCCATGACAAATGCAGGTGCCGTTTCCCGAAGTCTTTTGAGTGAATGTGTTCGGGACAAAGAGAAATGAAAAAACTTGCAAAAAGACTTAGCCAAAAAAAATCTTCATTAAAGATAAACTGGCTTACAATGGTGAAGTGCCCGAAGAAGAAAGTACAAAAAAATGAAGAAGAAAAAAGGAAAAGGCCCCTAAAACAGCCTAAGAGTTCTCGGCGTCCTGAGAGCCACCAGCTTCTGCGCCCTTTTCCAACACTTTTGGCGCCGGAATTAAGGAAGACAGGTTCAGGTGCTCGATCTTCGACCAGGACCACCGAGGCCCCTCAGGAATGTTCAAAGCTTCCAAAAAAGAGAGGTCCAGATCTGGGAACCTCTGAAGGACTTGGTGCCGAGCAAGGCAAAAGCCGTCCTGGAAGGCGACCTTGGTCATTTGGTCGGATTTATCATTCTCAACCTCAAGGTCCTCGAGTTCGTCCTTCAGATCCGCAACCTCCTTCTTTAGCGCCTTTATCCTCTTCTTCTTTTCAGGCTCCTTCTTCAAGGAATCGACCTCGGCGTGAAGCGCATTCTTCTCAATCAGCAACGTCGCCAGAAGTTCTTCAGACTCCGTTTTTGACTTTAGAAGCGCTTCGTTGGCCGAAAGTAGTCCCGCCACCTCGGAGCCGAGGTCGGACATCTTCTTGGAGGAGTCCCTCAAAATCTCCTCTTTTTCCGCCCGAAGGGCGGCAACCTCCTTCTCCGTAGCATCAGCCAGCTGCAGGTTCTTGACGGCCAGTTCCGAACACATGGCCTTCGATTTCTCTAAAGTCTCTAAGGCCGAGTTTCGGAACTACGTCTGCCTGGCCACCCGAACTCTGAGGTAGCCAGCGTACGCCATCAGCTGCAAAAATATGAAGGCAAGGTCAGTAAAAGCCAAACACTTAGAAAAAATTCTTCAAGGGCAAGCCAGCATACCTGAGCAGCGTGCTCGGTAACCTTCGCTGCAAAGGTGTCATCGCCCGGATGAGCGGCCGCAATAGCCCTGAAGGAGACCTCAGTAAGCACCCCCTTTGCGATCTCCTTAACCATTTGGGGACAGTCTCCGGAGAACAAATTCATGTCCTCCGCAAACGTCCAAAAAGGCTCCTTCGGGATCTTCCCTTTCGGGAATTTGGCATCATGGAGAGCTCGCTTCTGGGCGTGATCGGCCGCCCAACTTGGAGTAAGTGACTCCTCTGCATGGCAAAACGAGCAGCTGGTGAGAACAAAAAGAACTTTGGAAAATAAAAGCATTACACTTCGGCGGAAAAAACAAACCTGGCGGCACCTCGACGACGTCATCGTCAGAAGCCGGGGCCTCATCGGTAAAGATATCCTTACCCTTACGTTTTCGCCGCTCCTCAGCAGACGGAGCCTCCACCATGGCATCCAAAAGAGCCTGCGACGGAGTGGGGCTCTGAGGAGGGACGTCGGCCGAAGAGACGTCGGCAGCAACCTCGGAAGGTGGAATGGCAGCGACCTCGGGCTCTCCACTTTCCTCCTCAATACTTTCCAAAGGGGGAGGAAGAATAGTCTTCTTCGCCCGTTTGGCCGAAGGTCCAGCACCAGTGGTTTTACGCCTTCGGGAAGCCGCCTTCTTCGTCTGCTCACCCTTCTCTACTTGGCCGGTGAAGAGGGACTTGTAGAAGGCAGCAGTGCCGTCGCCCATCTCTGAGAAGGAAAGAAAGCATCAGCGTAAGTCCGAGACGAAACCTATAACAACGGGGGTCAAAGATAACTTACTCTCATAAAAAGTTTCATAAGAAACTTCCTCCCGAAGGAGCTGCACCAACCAGGAATCCTTCTCGGCGATGGTAGGAGCTGGCATCTTGAGGTCCGTCTTGTGCTCCTTCGCTACCCCTAACTCCCGAAGAACCTCTTCGGTCATCAACCTCCAATTGATTGGGAAGGGGTAGAGAGAGCGCGAAGGGACCTCGGGACCCCAGTCCGAGACAGCACGGATACGGCCGTCGAAGTCCTTAAAGATAGGAGCCAACTCCGGAGTTAACAGTATCCTCAGATCCACGATGTCCATTTCCAGCTTTCCCTGAGCCCATTTGGTCGGAACATGCGACCAGGCCTCCTCTATCTTCAGAAAGAAAAATTTTTGTTACCACCCTCGCCAGCTGTCCTTGGTGGCGAAAGTGAACGTATATTTCTTGCTCCCGGATCCCCGAGGTAGCATGAAGTAAAAGCCACCCTTCGGGACCACAAAGAGCTTGTAGTACTGCATAAAAATAATAAAGTGGGGTTCTATCCCGAAGACGCCACACATGCAGATGAAGGCGTTAAAATAGCAGTACGAGTTCGGGGGAAGTTGATTTACGGTAATGCCATGAAATTGGCAGAACTCGCAAATTATCTTCGAAGGAGGGTATCGAAGTCCGGCCTTCAGTTGGGCTCAGAAAACGGTAACCTCATTACTACGGTTTGAAAAAAAAAACTGATCAGAACGAGGCAACCTCGTAACGGCATACGAAGGAAGAAAGAACTTTTTCTTCCATCTTGCCAGTTTTTTGGTGGTGGTGCAGCAATGATGAGATAAAAGAGGCTGCCAGCTCTCGCGAATAGGCATATTTGCAGAAAAATGGGTTCAGAAAAAGGCAAGAAAACAAGTTTCGGAAAAAACTCTGAAAATCAGAAGAGTCTGGAAAACAAAAACCCACCAAAAGACTTGCCAAAATCTGGCTTTGAAGTCGCCGTCGTGAAAGGTTGCCGGAAAAACTTTGTTAAAACAGCTCCGCCGCAAAAAGCAAGAGAAAGCGCAAAAGCAGTGGCAAGCAGGGAAAAGAGCAGAAGCAAAAGAAAAAATAGAACTTATGATGGAATGGGCTATATATAGGTTGGAAGTAGCTAGTCGAATCGGCGTACCCTTTGAAGGCGAACCGTCGCCATAAATGCTCTCTGCGCTCGACAAGACGCGTTCTCTGTGACCGACACGACTCCCCTCAAATAACAGTGTGCCACGTGTCAGCCGCCGCGCCAAAATAGGGAACGCGCCTTCTGACACCCCTAAAAAACTAGGATGCGCCGCTCCAGACTGACACGCCTGGTCATGAGACGCGACACTGCACAGACCTGCAAAAGGAAAAAGGAAAGGAGTAAGTAGCCTCGAAGACACCAAAAGACAGGCTATTGCCGAACAGCCCATATCTTCGGGCAAAAGGTGTACCTTCGGCACAGGTTTCACTCCCTAAAAACTCCCAAAGAGCATCCTCGGAAAGACTACAAACCGAAGTCTCCACTTCAGCTTTCCAAAGGGGGGCATGTGATAGCCGAAGGGCTATCGCCTCTATCTGACCCGAACTCGGAGCGTCAGGAAACGCGAGGAAGCTATTAGCCCCCCCGAGGTACTAAACAGACCGCCTTCGGAAACGAAGAATCAGCTATTGCAAGCCGAAGAGGATCTTCCCGAAGGCGGAACCCTGAATCAGGGAACTCCCCGAACTGCGGGCATATTTCCCGAAGGGGCATCGTCCGTACCAGAGGACGACCTCGGCCAGGGACCTCGGGAGTACGGTATGAGCATTTAAGGAGCCTCTGACATGCCGCCCACAGACGCTACATGTCACCTCAAACAGCGATTTGACATGCCGACGCCATCTAGGTCTTGTCACGACCTGTCTCGGTTCGAGACTCAAGGAGCTTGCCACCCGCTACTTGTCCCCTACGCCCAGAAATTTAGAGAACATCCGACCGAACACGTGTCACGATCTGAACGGGCTGGACATTCCTATAAATACCAGGAAACAAACCCTGGAAAAAGGTTGGACTCCTCCCCCTTGAGAAAACACAGGCAAGCCTACTAAAAAACTCTAGTGCTTCCCTCTTACCTTCTCAGGAAACTGACTTGGGCGTCGGAGGCTCCTCCCCGGAAAAGCACCCCGGGGACCTCCTAACCCTCTTCTCTGACCTTTGCAGACACGTTCCCCTGGGAAACTCCAGCACCAAATGCTCTCCCTCACAGGAAATCCCCCCGGAAGTCACCATGCCTTCCAGCGACGATGTCCCCGGACATCATCCAGCGAGACTCACAACTCTTCTACGAGTTCTCGAAGGACCCCCAGGACACCTAGGTGAGTTCTACCAAGGAGCCGAATAGCATATGACTGCCAAAGAACTGAGAATGGGAGGATCGAACCACAATCATCATCATCCCGAAGGTGAAAACCATCAGCCCTGGTATCCAGCCGAGGGCGGTGGGAAGGCTCGGAAGCAGAAGGGGAAAAGACCCATGTAATTTACTCCCCTAAACACCTCCCGAACAAACATATTGCTGGCCATGGAAACTCAAGGAAACCCGATCTAGCGTCCGAAGGCAATGACTTCTGAAAACAAGAAAAATATGAAGAAGTTTTGCCAATTTCATCGGGATCATGGGCATGACACCGAGGATTGCTTCCAGATGAGGAATTACATAGAATCCTTGATAAAGCAGGGCCAACTTCGATGTTACCTATGGATGCCCTCCCCAAAGGGGAGGAGGGAAGAGGAAAAGAAAGGAGATGATGAGGAATATGACTCCGATAGACGCTGGAACCGAAGTCCCAAAAGACATCTGCCACCTCCGGCTGGAATAATATAGACGATCAACACAGGACTACCCTCGGCAGAAAGGAAAAGAAAAGCCAGGGAGATCCCGGTGATGGAATACGATAACCCATCAAAAAAGCTTATTCGGAAAGATGGGTCTACCATAGTATTCCCTCATGACAACCCACTTCTAGTCATGGCAAGGATAGGGAGTTGGGACGTCAAAGGAGTACTCCTTGATGATGGTTCTAATGCTGACATCTTGTTCCCTCATCTGCTGCTGAGTTTGGGTATCCCAAGAGGCGATCTCAAGCCTGTCACCTCTCCTACTTTCGGAGTGGGTCCGTCCGAACTCCCTGTCCTCGGATGGATTGTCCTTCCTCTGATGTTAAGAGGGACTTCACTACAAAACAAGGATGAGCTTTTTGCTTCCACAATGACAAGGTTCATCGTCATAAATGTCCCTTCGTCATATAATTCCATCCTTGGAAGACAGACACAAGGAAACCTCTACATTCACCCTGATGTGAAATACCTGACTGTCACCTTCGCACAAAGGATGGAGATGCTGAGATCTTCATCGACCAACGGGAAGTGAGAAAGGCGTTTGTCAAAGCAAGAAAGGCCCCAACAAAGAGCTACGCATGGACTGTGGAAGCAAAGGCCATACTCACAGGAGAGGCAAAGAGAGAAGAAACAGAAGACCCCGAGAAAATAGAAACAGAAGATATAGAACTTGTCCCAGGCCGAAATACCCGAATAGGGAAAAAATTGGCCAAAGGAGATAAGGAAAAACTTGTATCTTTTCTGTTAATGAACAAAGATCTATTTGCCTACTCACCGAAGGATATGCCTAGGGTAGACCCTCGCATAATCCAACATAGCCTTAAGGTGCGCCCAGAGGCAAAGCCCATCCGACAAAAAAAGTGAAGCCTCTCGGCGCATAAGAACAGCTTCGTTAAAACCGAAGTCCAACACCTAATAATAGAAGCAGGTGTAATCAGGGAGGTCAAGTACCCCAAATGGCTTAGTAACGTAGTTATCGCCACAAAGGAAGAGAGTGACAAACTCCGAATGTGCATCGACTTCTGAAATGTAAACGATGCTTGCCCTAAAGATTCATATCCACTACCGCCAATAGACCAGTTGGTGGACTTAACCGCCGAGTATGGCGTATGGCCTCCTAAGTTTCCTTGACGCCTTCAGTGGGTATCACCAAATCAGGATGGACCCCGAAGATAAGGAAAAAATTGCCTTCATCACCGAAGTTGGTACATACTGCTACATCAGAATGCCCTTCAGGCTTAAGAATGCGGGAGCCACCTACCAGAGGTTAATGAACAGGGTCTTCAACTCCCAAATAGGGAGGAACATGGAAGTCTACGTCGATGATATGATAGTTAAGAGCAAACTACCTAGTAGTCATATCACGGACTTGGAGGAAACATTCCACCAGCTGAGAATCTTCGAAATCCGTCTCAAGCCCAAAAAATGCGTGTTCGGGGTGAACGCGGGTAAGTTCCTTGGATTTATGGTGTCAGAAAGAGGCATCGATTTCAATCCAGAAAAGGTCAAGGCCCTACTAAGATTCCGAACTCCCACGACGACAAAGGATAAAGACTCACAGGGAGAATCACGTCCTTCAGCAGATTCATCTCCAGATATGGGGATCACTGCCGACCATTCTTCAAGGTCCTTACTAAAGCAGTGAAAAATAGTGGTGACCTCGGGAGCAAGGTACATCTTTGGAACGAAGACTGCCAAAAGGCCTGGGAAGAGCTTAAGGTCTACCTGACTCGCCTGCTGACACTCCGGCAGCCACGGGAAGGGGAACCCCTCATACTATACCTTGCCGTCACCAAAAAGGCGCTAAGTTTGGTCCTTGTGAAGGAAGAGGGGGCGGAGCAATGGCCAGTATATTATGTGAGCAAGTCTCTGCATGGTGCCGAAGTCAGGTACCCCTTACTACAAAAGGCTATTTATGCTCTGATACTTGCAAGCAGAAGGCTACGTTCGTATTTCCAAGGCCACCCCATTATTGTCCGAAGTAACCTGCCTCTTCGAGATATCATGAAGAAGGTAGACAACTCGGGAAGGCTTTCGAAGTGGTGCATAGAGCTCGGCGAGTATAATATCACCTATGAGCCAAAGAAGGCAATAAAAGCTCAAGCTTTGGCGGATTTCATTGCCGAAGTACCCATTGCCGAAGAAAATCAACCAGACCTCGGGAATAATAAACTGGAGTGGACTTTGTTTGTCGATAGGGCCTCCGGCTCTGAACACCAGGGAGCTAGAGTAATTCTTCATGGTCCTGAGGGTATGGAAGTTATGAAAGCCAACATTACCAACAATATGGCAGAATATGCGGCCCTCATAGTAGGGTTACGTCTTGCTAGAAGAATTGGCGTGAGAAACCTAAAGGCCCACAGCGATTCTCAGCTAGTGGTCCGATAGATTGCAGGGGACTATAGCGCGAAGGACACAACTTTGGTGAAGTATCACAAGCTCGTATCAAAGCTCATTCAGGAGTTCAACGCAGTGTATATCGAGAACGTGCCTCACCGAGACAATGCTGAAGCAGATAGTCTGGCCAAATCAAGAAAGTCCACTGAAACACTAAGCCACCCGAGCACAGCAGTAATGGGCATAGCAACCTCGGAAAAAGGATGGAAAAGTCCCATAAAAAAGTATCTCACAACCTCAAAGCTTCCCGAAGATCAGCACGAAGCAGCAAAAGTACGAAGACGCTCCGGGTGATATTTCCTAATCGGGGAAGAGTTGTACCGACAGGGGTACGCAAGTCCGTTACAAAGGTGTGTCCGCAAATAGGACATAAAGACAATCCTCGAAGAAGTCCACGATGGGGCTTATGGTTCCCACATTGGAACTGACGCTTTGGCAGGAGTACTACTCCGCCAGGGGTACTTCTGGCCTACCCTAAGAAAAGACGCCAGGCAGTTTGTCCAGAAATGTGATAATTGCCAAAGACACGCCAACATCTAGAGGCTACCCTCGGAATCAATAACCTCGGCTAACTACCCTTGTCCCTTTGCAGTATGGGGCATTGACCTCATTGGGCCACTCCCGACTACACCTGGAGGAGTGAAGTTCTGCGTAGTCGCAGTAGACTACTTCACTAAATGGCTCGAGGCAGAGCCCCTGGCAACCATTTCGGCAACAGACATACAAAAATTCGTCTGGAAGAGCATTGTATGCAGATTCGAAATACCGAGGGTGATAGTGGCTGACAATGGTTCCCAATTTGTTGACAAGGGATTCCAAGATTTCATCAGTGACCTCGGGATAAAAATGCACTTCGCCCCGGTAGCTCATCTCCAAAGCAACAGATAGGAAAAGGTATCTAACAGAACCATAAAGGATGGTCTGAAAAAGAGATTAAGAGAAGCAAAAGGAAAATGGCCAGGAGAACTTCCTAGTGTGCTATGGAGCTATCGAACAACGCCCCGAAGGGCCACAGGTGAGACACCTTTCTCACTCATCTTCGGGACGGAGGCCATTATTCTTATCGAGGTGGTTCGGCCATCGGTCAGGATACAAATGTTCGACAAAGAGGAAAACGACCTCGGGCTAAGAATTAAGCTTGACTTGATTGACGAACACAGAAAAGTGGCTGAACTTAGAAGAAAAGCTTTTTAGCAAAGGGTGGCTATAGCTGTGAACCTACGCATCAGGTGAAAAGGAATCAAGAAAGGAGACCTCATTCTCTGAAAGGCTGAGTTTGAAGCCTAAAGACCATCTCATGGAGTACTTCGGGCAAACTGGGAAGGGCCTTATTTGGTCCTTGACGAGGTTCGGAAATGAGTCTATAAGCTCGACAATACCGAAGGTGGAGAATTGAAAAATATATGGCATTCAGATGCCTTGAAGAAATTCTACACTTAGAATCTTGTCAGGAAATTGTACAGTTAGAAATTTTTCTAAGTACAGAAAATTTTCTGGAAAAATAACTCCACCTATGAAATCTCACCGAACAAGGTTCAAGTAAGTACTTGAAAAAATTACACGTTTACCCCAAAGGCACATCTTTCGAACATGGCTGATAAAAACAGGTGAAAATTTGCCAAAAGATATTCACCAAATCTAGCGTTTCGCCGAAGATGAGCAATAAAAAGCGCAAAAAATATCTTCCTGAGGGTCCTAGACCGAAAGTAGTCAAGATAACCCTTGGAAACAAAGATTGTTTAAGGAGAAACTTGCCTTAGGACTTAGCCAAATTTCTGAAGGGAAGGAAAAAATTTCATTAAGAAGCCTTATTACAAGGAGGAGGTTACAAGAACAAGATTACAAAGAAAAAGAAGAAGACAAAGTGAAACCCTGGACATCTAAGGGACTCCGTCGGCGTGAGAAGCTCCATCTCCACCATCCTTTGTTACAGACTTCGACCCCGAAGGAAGAGAAGAGGGTAGGTTTAGATGGTCAATCTTGGACCAAGCCCAACGCTGCCCCTCGGGGATGTCCAGAGCAGCTAAGAAGGATAAGTCGAGGTTAGGGTACTTCGCCAAGACTTGGTGCCGAGCAAGACAAAAGCCGTCTTGATAAGCGACCTTGGTAGCTTGCTGCGCCTTGTCTTTTTGAACGGAGAAGTCGTCCAGCTTGTTACTCAACTTAGCAACCTCCTTCTCAAGCTTCTTCATTTTCTTCTTCGTCTTTGTCTCCTTCTTCAGCGCCTCGACCTTGGCGTAAAGCTCGGCATTGTCAGCAAGGGCCTTCGTCAGGAGGGCAGAGTCTTCCTCTTT
This sequence comes from Aquilaria yunnanensis, assembly GCA_039654915.1. Lineage (NCBI taxonomy): Eukaryota > Viridiplantae > Streptophyta > Magnoliopsida > Malvales > Thymelaeaceae > Aquilaria > Aquilaria yunnanensis. Next base: position 40,820,985 of record CM077599.1, on the reverse strand, counting down.
CTCCTTTTGATAGGCCTCGTTGGCCGAAGTCAGCTCAACGACCTTCGCACCGAGGTCGGACATATTCTGGGAGAAATCCTTCAAGAGCTCCTCCTAACCCTTCAAGAACTCCTCCCGAAGTTTGGCAATCTCCTTCTTGGCTATTCTGCTCAACTCGGCGCTCTTGATGATCGAGTTAGCGCAGAACACCTTGGCTTTCTCCAGACATTCTTCGGTCCAAGTTCGGATCGAAGACTATTTTGTTGCCCAAGCTTTGAAGTATTCGTTATATGCCAAGAGCTGTAGAAAAAAGGGGGGAAGGACATTTGGTAAAGTGGCACATGGAAAACCAGACACTTAGGAAAATTTGGACGGTCTTAAGAGTACCTGGGCAGCATGCTCGGACATCCTCACGGTGAGGATCTCCTCGTTCGACATCGGCCACGGATTTGAAGGTGGCCTGGGTGAGCACGCCCTTCGCCATTTGCTAGCTGTCTTTGGAGAACAAATTCATGTCCTCCGTGAAAGACCAGAAAGGCTCCCGCGGAACCTTATCCTTCGGGATATGAGAGTCCCAAAGGGCCCACCTCCGAGCGTGCTCCACCATCCATGCCGAGGGTGCCAATTCTTCTGCAAAGTCAAGATGCAATTCCATCAGTACATTGTCCCTTAGCCATATATCCATAAGATTGAGAGTGCTAAAAATGTCTAAGTTTATAAAGACATGGCTAAGGGACAAACCTGGCGGCACCTTGGCGACATCATCATTGGAGTCATGGACCTCCTCTACTTCAGTAGGGACGTGTTTGCCCTTGCTTCTTCTACGCTCCTCGAGCTCTTCAGCAGAAAGGCCTCCTGCCGAAGAACCCAAGAGGTCCGCCGAAATGGTAGGACTCCGAGGAGTGGAGCTGACGGTTAGCTCCGGCAACAGGTCGGCCTGGACCTCGGGCTGGCCCCCGACCTCCATAGCGTCCTCCGGAGGTGGGGGAAGGAGGTCCTTCTTTGCCTTCTTAGCTGAAGACAGCCCGCCTCCAAACATTTTTCTCCTCTTCGAAGCCCCCTTCTTCGTCTGTTCCCCCTTCTCAACTTGACCGAGGAAGAGGGATTTGTAGAAAGTGGCTGACTGATCGCCCATCTCTGAAAAAGAAGGAAAATATCAGTGTAAGTCCAAAGGGATACTTATACCAAAAATTTGGAAAGTAACTTACTCTCAAAAAGGGCTTCATAAGTGAGCTCCCCTCGAAGGAGCATCACCAGCCAGGACTTCTTCCCGTCGATGGCAGGAGCTGGCATGCCGAGGTCTGTCTTATGCTCCTTGAGCACCCCTAGCTCCCGAAGAACCTCCTCGGTCATAAGGTTCCATTTAATGGGGAAGGGATACAAGGAGCGTGATGGGACCTCGGCATCCCAGTCGGCAACAGATCGGATATGGCTGTCGAAATCCTCAAACCTCACTGCTAACTCAGGAGTTAGCAACTTCTTGGGATCAACGACGTCCATCTCCAGCTTCCCCCGGGCCCACCTAGTCAGCATGTGTGACCATGCCTCTACCACCTTCAGGAAGAAGAACTTCCTTTGCCACCCTCGCCAACTATCTCTAGTGTCGAAGATGAACATGTATTTTTTTCTCCCAGATCCCCAAGGTAGCATGAAATAGAAGCCACCCTTCGGGACCAAATAGAGCTTGTAGTACTGCATGAAAATGATGAAGTGGGGTTCTTTTTTGAAAACCCCACACATACAGAGAAAAGCGTTGAAGTAACAGTAAGAGTTGGAAGGAAGTTGATTCACGGCTATGCCATGGAATTGGCAAAAGTCACAAATCATCTTTGGCGGAGGAAACCGAAGTCCAGCCTTCAGTTGGGCCCAAAAAATGGTAACCTCATTATCTTTGTTCATGAAGCTGAAATGGCCGGGATGGGGTAGCCTGGTAGTGGCATAAGAAGGAAGAAAACATTTAGTTGTCCACTTTGCTAATTTTTCCGAAGTGGAACAACATAGGTGAGACATGAGAGGTTGCCAGCTCTCGGGAATAGCTTGGATAGACATGAGGGGGACAGGGGAAGACATGTTCGGCAAAAGAAGATGACTTCGGAAAAAAAGGGGTCAGGGACTTCGGGAAAAAGAAAAGAGCTTCGGGGACTAGAAAAAATGGGAACCGAAAAGACCGAGGAACCTCTGAAAAGGAAACCCACCAAAACGTTTGCTGAAGTCGGGCTTAGAAGACGCCGTCATAAATAGTTGTCGAAAAATCGCTCCGCCCCTTGCACCACCACAAAAGAGAAAGAAGAGCTCGAAGACAAACGAGAACAGGATAGAGGCAAAGGAGAGCAAATGAGGGCCATGAGGGGGAGGAAGGTTTATATAGACCGAAGAAGGGTAGCCAAATAGTCATCATAACTACCATGCGAAGGTGAATCGTCGTCATAATTACCCCTCGAAGGTGAAAAGACGCGGCTGGTGTAACCGACGCGACTACCCCCAATCACCACGCGCCATGTGTCATCCAACGAGTGAAACGAGGACACGCTTTCTGACACACGAAAACCTAGGCATGCCTATCCAAACTGATGCTCCTGGTTATGAGACATGACAGTCCACTGACCTGCAGTAGAAAAAGTAAAAATAAAGAGAATGCGCACCTCGAGAGCACCAAGGGACTCACTAGGGGGCAAGTAATGACACTTCGGCTGTGGAGGCACGCCTTCGGGTGGCAAGATGTCTCCATAACACGGTGTCCTACTCTGAGTCTTACAAGGTGCCCTTAAAGATTCTACAAGCCGAAGTCTCCGCTTCGACTTTCTGAGGGGGGGCATGTGATAGCCGAAGCGCTATCGCCCTTTAAACCCATAAGCTCGGGGAAAGCACCACCCTCGGAGAAGGCAAGCATCACCCATGAGGAATGTGAGCACTAACCTCGGAAAAAGGGTTTAACACCTTGAACATCCGATCTCCATGATCCATCTTCACCCCCGGGAGTGACAGTACGGACCTCGAGAATATGGTGCAACGCCGTCCTCGATAAGGTGACCTAACCGGCTTCGGAGGAGGAAGACTCACCACCTTCGGCAGGGGAGAACACCCCCGAAGAGGAGCATTCGTGCTGAGGGGACTCACGAATAACTGAAACAACCTCAGAAAAAAGCCCTCCTATTCCGAAGGGGTCTCTTCTACCGAAGGGATCTCGAGACTATGGTATAAACAATTAAGGAGCCTCTGACATGCAGCCCTCATACACAACACGCTGCCACGCCGCCGCCGCACATGTCCTGTCGCGTAGACCTACACCGGCCTTGACCTCTGGCCAGAACGGCCTGTAGCCGGCTAGAGGCCCCAACGCCCAAATGTATGGATTACATCCGACCGAACACGTGTCATAATCTTAGTGGGTCACGTCAGGCAGGTTTCTCCATTACACCCTCCTATATATATTAGGGAAATGGTCTCAGTAAGGGGGGCCTCGGGTGAAAAGATACATTTCATATTCTTACTACTTCCCGTCTCACAAAGTACTGACTTGGGCGTCGGAGGCTCCTCCCCAGAAAAACACTCCGGGGACCTCCTAACCTTTATTCTTTGAGTGTTCCAGGCAATTTCTCCTAGGAAGTCTCTCCTTCAGGCATTCCTCCCTCACCGGAAGTCCCTTCCAGTCTTACCATGTCACACAGTGAAAATGTCGATGGGCATCAGGGATGCTACCCTACTAAGTACTTCTTCAACTTCCCTACTTGAATCATTTCTTCAATGAGCCATTTCAACAGCCAATAGTTTTTTGTGCAATGGCCTTTGTCCCTATGATACTGACAATACTTCATCAGGTCCTTCTTGTTTATGGGGCGCATCGGTGAGGGCCGTTTGGTTACCTGGTTTCCATTTTCTAAGCTGTATAAAATGTTTATCCTTGTCTTTCTTACTAGTGGCAAGACTGGGTTTGGTCGTGACAACTCAACACCCTGGCTCCTCTTTCTAGATGCAAATCCAGCCCTCCCTATGTCCTAGTGATTCCTACTATATTATAAGTAGATTGACTTCCTCCATATGCATATACCTGGTAGCTTGATCAAGGAACTCTTTTATGTTCCTGACGGGGTTTTCATGTAGGTCCCATGCCAATCTAGAAGCCTTTAATAGCTAGTTATGGTTACCAAATAAAGGTTTGGTGAAAAATCTTACACCTGTATTGCTTCAACATTAAACCTTCACATGAAGTCTTTCAAGGACTCATCCCTTCCCTGTCATATCTTCAACAAGTGAGCCTTTGTCTTGGGGGTCGGCTTGCTTCCTAAAAAATGGTGAAGGAATGCCTAAGAAAGGTCTTTGAAAATTGGAAGCATCACCCCCTGTTTGTTCCAAATGATGAGGTTGTTGCTCTTGTTAGTGTCAAACTAAATGTCCTACACATAATAGCATCCAAAGCTCTTTCTAGCCTCATAGAGGTGATGTATCCTTGCAAATGATTGATAAGGTCCGTGAGGCCATCATAGATGTCAATCTTTAGCGTCCTGAAGTTGTTAGGAGTGAGAACATTGATGATCTCATCCATGAATGGTTGAAGCCACACGTACTTGATGTTAATGGCGGGGGCCAAGTCTCATGGTGGGAGGTTTAAGTACCCTTATGTGCTACTCCATTTGATCTAGCCTCTATAGGATGGCACTTATATCATTGCCAACAAGGCCGCCACAGAGGCCTTGCAACACCTGAGGTTCCCCTGGGGGAACACATGGTAGTGGGTCTTGAGGGGGGACCAGTTAAGGTTCATCAGGAGCTAGATGGCTCTCTGCAGCCTCCTCAAGTGCCAATGGCAAAGCCTTCTATATTTTTTATTGGAAGGTTGTTTTCAATTGCTCAAAGAAAGCATGTTGGAGTGCCTAAAATGGATCATCATTCAGGGGGTAGGACCTTTCCCCTTGTGGGGGTCCCTTCAGGTCATCTCTTTCAACCTTTTAGGTCGTTTCTTCAACTCCTTGTCCTACAGAACCTTCTGGATGAATGTTCGAGTCCTTATGCTGGCTTTCAAGCTTGTTTCCCTATAAGTCTTGATCCATACAATATCTCCTGGTGTTCACCATGTTTTCCTACAGACATTACCAAATTGATAGTTAAAGTGGGATTTGTGAATCGGGCTTGTTCAAAGGCCCTAGTGGGTGGTGAACCAGAGGTCTTGTAACCAAAGACAAATTCAGAGTCTTGAGATATTTTTACTAGGGAAAATCTTTTGATGATCAAGTTAGTCCCAGAAGAGCATGAGTAATGAGATGCAAAGTGAACTCTGTGTACCTCGGTATTACTGAGGGAAACTTATATAGTTGTGGGAGATCCGAGTAGATTGCTTCTAGATGGGAATTATCCTATAATTAGGGGATTCTGTTTCCATCTTTAATGAGTTTCCCCTTTGGTTCATTTGGAGCTGGGGTCATTGTGCACTATTGCCAACCTCCTTAACATAGGCTATTTTCATTGTGGGCCGTGCAAGGGCCTACATGTTATCAGAAACGCTAATATTTTACAGTAAAAATTTTAACTCACTATCTTTTGTAAATTAAATAGTACATTAAAATATCACATAAAAAATGAGCAATCCATGTTTCTTGATTCCAATTCGTTATAGAAAAAACTATTATAGTGGAATTAAGTCGGAATTACTCCAATAAAATAATGTAACTTCCATAAGGAAAACCTAAGTAATGCATTGATAGTATATTCCGTAATCTAAGCTATAATTTCATGCATACTTTATTAATACTTATTGGTTTGTAATTTTATGCACAAGGGGAAGGGACAAAAACCCAAGTAAATTGACAATTAAAACCACTCAATAAAAGTTTATATACCAACCTAAAACCTAAATAATTACTTTGAAGAAATATTTATTGAAAGTCCACATTATTTAATTATTTACTGTAAAACCATTCATTACAATTAATAATTTTTAATTATTATATTATGCACTTATATCTAATTAGACATACTAACTCATTTTAACTCTCTATATATAGGCCACTTCTATCAAAAGAAATTGGCAAAATTTCCCTTCATCAAAATCCTCTCTCCTTTCAAAAATACTACCCTCAATCCCATCGTTGCCAAGGTTGCCGCCATCACAACTGCCATTGTCGCCACCGCCCCCGCCACCGTTGTTGCTGCCATTACCAAATCTTTTTTCATGACTCATATCTGCATAACTGTTAAAGACAAAGATGCAAAGTGTCTAAAGAAATTGGAAAAAGTGTGTTAAAAAGTACGTATAAATGTCTAAAATAACTATCTAAAACAATAATATGTAAATATTTGTTCTCTCTCAAAATAATATGTAAACATGTAGAAGTTTTTGAATAAATATGTTAAAGCATCTACAGAAACATGTAAAATTGTCTGAGTAATATGTAAATAATTTATTATCTTAAAAAATGAAAGTGTTTGACTCAATAAGTACAAGTGTTTGAATGACAATGTAAATATGTCTAACTAAAAATAAAAAATGACTATAACAATAAATTGAAAATTTGTTATCTTTAAAATTAAAAGTGTCTACAAGAATAAGTTAAAGAGTCTAAATAAATATACAAAAATGTCTAAAAAAATGTATAAAAATATGTAACAAATGTATAAAATATCTAAACAAGAATGTTCGAGCCCCACTCATCTATTCTTCACGTTGTATCTCTATTCTCACCAAGGACCTCCCGCCAAGGCGACACACCAGAGCATCGAAGATCCAAGGAGTGCGATAAAGGTCCTCGGCAATAGGTTGGAGCATCGAAGAGGTGGCTATTAGGTAGATTGGGCAGATCAGAGGTCCTTGGCGAGAGACCGGAGTGTCGAAGAGGCTGGGATCTGGGAAGCCAAGCCAAGAATCCGATCAGCAGCAAGGAGCTCAAGGCGAGAGATCAAAGCATCAATGAGAAGATCAAACATCAATTGAAGATTGGAGCTACAATTCGATCAGATGGTAGTCAATGATTCAATTAGGCGGCGATCAGCGATTTGATTAGGTAGCGCGATTCGATCAGGCAACAGTTCAATCAGGCAGAGTGATTTGATCAGGCAGCGGTTTGATCAGGTGTGATTCAATCAAGTGGCGATCAGTGATCAGGCTGCTTATCTTGTCATCATAATTGCCATCTTCACCATAGTCTCGTTCATTGTTGTTGGCTTCATCGCTCTCTCAGATCTTCCTTGATTGGAGCATTGTCACGGGCCGATGTCAGCATCGAGCAGGAGATCGGAGAGGATGAAGGTTCTGCAAGACTGGAACTCTTTGAGATTTGGTTTTATCTCATGATCTGATTTGTGGGATGTGGCAGTAATTGGATATAATAGCTAGGGGTAAATGTGTCATTTACCTGCTATGTTCAAATGAACATATGCGCATGGTATCCGTAGTAATAATTTTGACCTTTTGTAAATAACTCGCCATTTTACCTTAAAAAGGAGGAATATTTATCTTTTAACTATTTTTTTAACAATTACGTAATTACTTACGCCAATTATAAAATTAATAGTTATTCTCACATCTTTTACGCAATTATTTTAGCTATTTTTTTTACCAATTATATTTAACCAAAATTGTATTTTATAGAGATGAATTAATAAATTTTGAAGTTCCATAGATTAAATAAGCAAATAACAAAATAACTTGCCATTTTACCTTAAAATGGAGGAATATGTATCTTTTAGCTATTTTTTTTAACAATTATGTAATTACTTACTCTAACTATAAAATTAATAGTTATTCTCCCATATTTTACGCAATTATTTCCCATATCTGACCAAATTTCTATTTTATAGAGATGAATTAATAATTTTTGGAAGTTCCATAGATTAAATAAGCAAATAACTTCCCTGTTCCACTAGTTTTGCTTTAATTACGAAATGTATTAATAAATAAGTATTCCCGAAATATCGTTGACGCAATACAAGGACAAATTTTAGATAGGAGATTAGTGATTTACATATACACATTGAATTGATATAATTAATGCCTAATATTAATAATTGATTGCCTTTTCACTTCCATATCTAGAAAAGTCTCAAATTGCCAAATTGTACTTGAATAGGGGTTCACCTTTAGGCAGTTAAAGATCATTATTGTGTTTACCTCCTAGCATGATCAGCCTATAAAACTTGATTCAATGGCAAGGAGAATTCTAAACGTTCTTCCACATTTGACATAACTAATTCTTTTCTCATTTTATTTTTAGTTTGCACTGATTTAGTTTTATTATAATCTACCTCGCATCTGATTTAGTTTGCACTCTCTTAGTCTCTTCTAAGTTCTAATACATTGACACCATAACTGATTCTTTTCGTATTTTTTTTTTACAGAAAAGCATACGTCGATAGAGGTAGTGCTGCCTAAATGTTATACTACCTTTCATAAACAGCTGATACAATAAACATGCACTGATTTAATTTAAAATTGGTTGCCGTGTTTGGTGTCTTTGGTGCAGGATATCGTGCTCGAAAAATAGTTACTGCTCGATGACTCTAAGACACTTAATCAGGGTTATTCACATTGAAAATGGTTAGTTATTTTCTTTGCCAATTTATTATTATATATACAGGATACCACCCTCCTCAAGCTTCCAATAATATACCAAAGTGAAAACTAATTCACATAAAACACAACAATATAGTATTATACTGAGATAGTGTAGTTTTATAAGATTACCTATACACAACCAAATGTTTATAGGGTATTATTGATTTCTACCTAAATTGAAAACTTAATTCTATTAATGAAACAAATTACAATCCTTTATACACAGCCTATTACACAATGAATGCCTAAGACTGAGCAAAAATCGTATGTACAATTGGTAAGTTAACGTTGGCAGGATTGGATAGATGATCACTGCTGACTCATGTGATTCTTTCCTTTAATACTCCCCCTCAAGTTGGTGTGTATGTTGATTACACCCAACTTGCTAAGCAATGCCCCAAATTAAACTATGATGAACCTAGTGGCTTCGTGAACAAGTCTCACTACTAGAAAAATCTCATTTAGCAACGGTTTAATTAGCGACGGCTAAAAACAGTCGCAAATTAGCGACGGCAAATAGTCGCTAAAAGTCCGGTGAAAGATTAGCGACGGTTGATAGTCGCTAATTTTTAGCGACGTATTTCCGTCGCTAAATTAGCGACGGTAGGTAGTCGCTAAAATTAGCGACTAACTGCCTTCACTAATTTAGCAATGGTTAACCGCCGCTAGATTTAGCGACTACTTGCCTTCGCTAATTTAGCGATGGTAATACGTCACTAAAAATTAGCGACTATCAACCGTCGCTAATCTTTCATCGGACTTTTAGCGACTATTTGCCGTCGCTAATTTAGCGACTACTTGCCTTCGCTAATTTAGTGAGTATTAGCCGTCGCTAATTTTAGTGAGTGGTTCAAAAATTACATGCAGCTTGCCCTTGGTAATATTCCAAAGACTAGCGATGACTAATTATGATTGGCTTTTTATGAGATTTTTCATTCTCCTTTTCTTTCATTTGTTTTGATAATGATAAATTTTAATTGCTTTCAATTTACTTTGTAATTAAAATTTATGGATTGATGTATCCATATGTGTGTAAAAAAAACTATAATTTAGACTAAATTTTATTTTATGGTTAAAATATTTATTAACTAACTCAGTTATTTTTCATAAAATGAAAGAATAAAGTTTTAAGAGTGATGGTTACCTATCAGTAACTTATAGGAATTGTTTGCCCCGACTAAGTTAGCGAAGGCTATGCATAACAAAATTATGGGCATAGTTAGTGAAGCCTTACCGTCGCTAATTTAGTGACAATTAGCCCTCACTAAGTTTAGTGACGGGTTGTCCTCGCTAATTTAGCGAAGGCTAACTGTCACTAAATTAGAATCTTGGTAGTGACGTCTTGCCCTTACTAATTTAGCAACGAGTAGGCGTCCCTAAATTTAGTGACGGCTTGCCCTCGCTAAATTAGCGAGGGCAAGCCATCACTAAATTAGTGATAGTGTTAGTGACGGCTTGCCCTCACTAAGATAGCGACGGTTAGGCGTCACTAAAGTTAGTGACGCCTTGCCCTCGCTAATTTAGCGAAGGCTAGCCGTCACTAAATTTTATGTAGTGCTAGTGACGGGTTACCCTCGCTAATTTAGCAAAGGCTAATTTAGTTACGATTTGCCCTCGCAAAAATCCTAATACCCTTCACTACGTATCAGGTAAATTTTTCTACACGCAACCCTCACTCGTATAGATTAGTTCCAACACTTAGGATTTTTTTAATTCAGATATATGGATCAATGGATCTATGTGTTTATGGAAAAAAATTTAGGTTATAATTTAGGTTAACAAAATTATCTATCTTAATTAATTTTCTAGAAAAGAAAAAAAAGAAGTGAAAATATCTTGAAATTCAATTGATTTTTTCTTGGCCTTAGCAATATTAAATTCTTGATCAATAAACATAATATTATTGTTTATGTTAAATTTGATTTAGTTATTGTTTATGTTAATTTTTTCACAATTTTGTTTCGTTATATGTGAGTACCTGGTTAAATTATAACTTGGGTAATTAGAATTATTTTGCTCTTTATTGAGCTAAACTCTTTTAAGAAAATTTAGGTAATTTAACAAAAAATCATGTTAATTAAAATTAATTTAATTTTAATACGTTTATTGGCACAAGAGGCTTACCCATTTTATAATATATTGGGATCTAATTTAGCCTAAATTTATTACAATGTTATAGCGAAGGCCACACGTCGCTAGTGTTAAGCAACATTTTGCCGTCGCTATTGTTGCGAGGATACACTGTCGCTACTTGAAATTATATTTCCCCAGCTCACCTTTCTCACTTACACGATGCTCACCTTTCTCGACATACGGTGACAGAATGAAGTCCCTTCTCTGCTTCCCACGAGTCGATCGGTCCTCTCCACCCGGCACGATTACATTGAAACTTGGAATCATGGTTCAAATCGTTTCTATTTCAGGTAAATATCTCTCACATTCACTTGAAATCAATTTTGGGCTCAAATCATTAGTACTATTTAGGGTTTCATTTGCGTTGAATTTTGATTTATTCTTTCTTCCATGGTAGTTTCGGACATAGCCTTGTTGTTGTTGACGCTGTAATCGCCACAGTAGGAGCGATGACTGGCGAGGAAAGTCCATTCCTGCTTCGCGATTTGAACTGCGCTACAATAGTAAGTCTGATGTTGTTCCTTTCTGACATTGTTAATTTCCATAGGGATTTGAAGCCATTGTTTTTAGTTTATATGGATGTCGTTCGGATGCTTCTTATTGTTTGTTTCTCCTCTATTTGTCCTCTGTGATACTGCCAATTGTTTGTTCATATTTTACGTTTTTACATTTGCTGGCATCACTCCATGCCTTGACATTTTATCTTTGTTTCTCACCTGTGCAATTCTAGGGTGTGAAAAGGACCATAGTAATGAAAGGCATCTTGTTAAACCTGGTAGCTTATTCATTTGTTTGTATTCGGGAGTCCCCAATCTGGTCATGCATATGATTTTTGCTATCACCTCTAAAGTTGATGCGTTTTAAGAATATATTGCTGCGTTATACATTTGATAAATATTTGATTAGTATATATAAACAATGCATGTTTCTAACGCTAGTCCAATATGCAATTTAGATGAAAAATCCTTCAACTAAAATGAATTGTACAAATGTGAAAATTTCTAATACAAACTTTGAACAGATAAAGTTTTAATACGAACAGGATTAAACATCTATTTTTGGGCTTATGGCTGAAACAATTTGCTAAATGGACAGCAGACCTGTCAAATGATTGGCAAAGTTAATTGTTAGAGTGGTAAATAGCTCAAATCAACTCTCCAAATGACCTTAAATTTTATAGGCAATTAGAAATATAAAAATCAGACCTGTTCTAAGTTGTAAATCTGAATTTGGACCTATGTATTGAAAGTTTGAAGAATTAGAAGTTGACAGGTCTTCCCACTTGGCACACTTTGACCAAGATTCAGTTTAGAGTTGACTTTCAACATTGTTACTCCTAAAATTGTGAAAATTGATCTGAATGTAGTGTAAGTAATAAGAGATTTGTAGGATTCAACATTTTGGAAAAAGCCCTTAAAATGGAAGAGTTTGAAGAGTCACAAGTTGGCAGTAGAAGACTTAAACACAATTCAAATGTGATTTTGAACATTGCCTGTAAATTGACATTCTTCTGTCAGCACAAGTTTCAGTGAATCGAAAATGACCTTAAGGACTTGGACTGGTTTTGAATAGAAATTCAGTTGGACTGTGTTTCATTAGTGTGTTCAACTTTCAAGTTGACTTTTCCTTGTGATTGAAGCCTTGGCTTGAAAATTTACTGGCAAGTTCAGAATCACATTAGAATTGTGTTGAAATTCAGAAATTCTGGTTTGAAGCCCAACTTTGCTTGCTACTCACATTAGTTAAGCTGTGACTCCGCAAATACACACACACACACACACATTAAACATTTCACACTTCAGGGAGCTTTTCTCTCCTGCACATACCCACTTGCACAACACACTAATACACATACAGGGCAAAATTGGTCAACAGACAAAACTGAACTTACTTTCACTTGAATAGAGGAATTTAGCCCAGGAAAGCATTAGGAAGGCTTCTAAAACTAGGTTCCATGGATCACACAAATTGGTTTTAGTACACAAAGAAATAATAGTAAAACCTGGGGAAATATTTGCAATAAAATCAAAAAGTCAAACTGTAGTTTGACCGACTAAGGAAAATCCTGCTCTCAGTAGCTTATATCATTTTCAAGTTTTTGAAGAAACTCACCTGGCTAGCTACTTCTTCAAATTCATGATTTTTTACGAAGAGTTCTACTTTTGTAAGTGAGATGATACTATATTGGGGTAAAGTTAAAGCTAGGCTTGTTATTTGCTGTCTGTTTTTCATTTATTGGTACTTATTTATTCTTTCAGCAGTTGCTGTTGACTAATTTTTGCTGCAATAGTTTAATGTTCTTTTCGTTCAACTTACTGAATTGATTCTTTTAGAACTGGTTTTCATATTCTTTTAGTTATGAGTTCTTCTTTGTTGTTTGGGATAAACAGTTAGTTTATTTCTTAGCTGTGATGTTCATTTCATGGTAAAGCTAAAATAAAATGTACAGGAAATATTGAACACAAATTGTTTAGCAAAAGAAACAACAAGAAATTGTGTTACGTTTAAGCTTTCTGTCAAATAAATTCTACGAAAACCATCTATACCTTACATCTACCATTGATTGGTATTATAGAAAATTGGCATTTCTGAGTTGAATGGGTGCCAACGTATTGCATTTAGCTTGAATGTGAATGAAGGGTTTCAGAAAAGAAGGTGAAATGAGATGTTCTTGCACAAACATTCCAACTGATATGCATATGGTGTCTGCTGCACATTCTTTCTGTTGTGATTTTCTTTTTGTTCGAATATCTATTGCTATGTCTTCTCAGTCTTTTTCAAATTCATCATTTGCTCGTTCAGGAGGTCATCCAAAACGTACACAACAGTTTGCCTCGCTGGGAATAAAGATGCCAGTACTCTGATCAGCTGTGTTGGATCCTTAACATGGGATAACCCTCTTACTCTTAATTCCAACAATTGGCAAGGTATTAAAATACTTTGGTTCCTAAGTAAAAGGAACTTATGAACTTAGGATTATGAATTCTGTATTGTTTTGATGATATCACCTTGACACATTAATATACAATTATAACTTCAATTTATTTATTTATGTTTGGATCTCTCTCTTGAATGCAGGGAAAGTGAGTATGCTGCATGGACTCTTGTGAGTATACTGGGCTGAAGCTGAATTCGGAAGGAGGTGTCCAAAAAGGTTGGTAAACATGTTCTGCTTGATTTGCTTGCTCATGCTTTGTTTCCCTGATTCGCTTGCTCGCACTACCAACAAAATGGCCTCAACTCAGGTTTTCATTTTAGCCCTTATTAAGTTTCATTTTTTTGAGGTGGACGCATAGAGCTCCAGGTCATTGTGAAGGGAGACTTTGTACAGACTTTTAGTCCTGTTAATCAACCTACTGAATCATGTAGTCCACATTTCCTCATTTTTACAATTTAGTCCCTTGGTTAAACAACAATTATAATTCAGCCCTTAAAGCCATAATTCCCTTGACAATAAATTGATCTATTAGCAATTCTGCCCGTTGTCATATAATTTCTTTGAATATAGCCCTTGGCCTTGGAAACATATCACGATTTTCTTTCCTTGTACATCAGTTTAGGTGGGACTTGTACATTTGGGGTTGATGTATAAGTCATTTAGAGTTTTTCTCATTCGCTTGGTTGGTTGAGATTCTCATATAATGAACCCTTTTGATTTACTTCTATATGTTTCCATGGCTGCCTGCATATTTGTTTAATTTCTGTTTGTATACCATTCACTGTTCTTCACATGTAGATAATAGTTCTTAGCTCACCATGCTCTCTCATTTCCAAGTTCCTTATCCTAGCAAGTTTTAATTATTGGCTTGGCCTTTCATGCAAATTTCCAGCTTCGTTTGATACTCCTAACTCAAAGCCAAAGAGTTGGTCAAACCTTAGCCGTAACACAATTTTGGCTATAATTGTCTTCATAATATACATACAGTACTCCTTCTTCTTAAACTTCTAGGGACTGAGGTCCCCCAGACTATTGGCATGTCATTTATCACTTGTATCAGCTGCAATGTGCCATTTGCAGAAACCTGCAACCAAAAGTTTGAAGTGTTGCTTTTTTTTCAGTTTCATTAGCCTTAGCCTCTAACTGAAGCGTTCATTTTACGTTCTAGTACTCCAACCTGAACCAAAGTTTCCCTACCTCTATATTCAGTCATATGGAACTTATTCAGTAGCAGAGATCTCATCTAGGCAGCCCATATCATGATATGATCCTTACACTCCTTGAAAAAAGGCTTAAAATAGCCAAATTTTATATCAGTTGAACAATATCATCAAACTAGCATATTTTACACACAAAAAATGCTCAACAAGTTCTAATTTACAATTACATCATACTTGTAAAAAACCAGGTTCAAATAATAGGATGATTTGGAACTAGGTTTTATAAAGCGGACCTGAAGGATGACAGATACAATAAAACTGGAAATATGTAAGTCATGGTAGGAACCTGGTATCATGAACATTAGGAAGATGATCAGGTCAGGATGAGACAGAGCTTATTCGTTTAAAAATGATTTACTATCACTAATAAATAGCACTACATACGAAATCTTTAGCTTATTGAACCATGCGCAACTCAGTAATTACATACCAACTGAAATGCTTTTATTTGTGTCTGATAAACTCTCTACGACAAAGTTGAATACTTTTTCAGCATTTTTGTTGGCATCTTTAACTAATTGTTTTGGGTCATTTTGCTTTCTGATCTAATAGATTGTCTTCAAGTGATTCCCTGAAATGGTGGCGTTTGGTTCTTGTAGTTATGCCCTTTTCATTTTGTAATAGGGCTACCTTAAACCAAAAGACAATTGAATGTGCATAAGCAGATGGATTAGTTGTGCATTTGGAACCATTGTCCTAAGTTGCAACATTAGAATACAGTGGCTGGAATTTTGCTGTATCCAAAAAATTTAGGTTGCATGTTGGCATCTTCTATTCTATAGTGACGCATAAAGGTGTATGTCTTATGAGAAAATTAGTATGAATGATGGCCTTATCTTACTAAACTTTAGTTGAAAATGAAAATCAAAGTGTACCAGGGGGAAATTTTATGCAATAAATATGTTATATGCTATCACACATGTTGTATTCATGCTAACTAGGACTATCGTATTAATCTTCATTACAGTGGCATTGTAGCTAATTGACTGAAGGGCATCCTCTTTTTCCTCTCATTCAGGCGTCTAGTCCTTTGCAAGTAAAGTATGCAGATGGTGAGCTGGAAAGACTAGGTATGTTATGTTCTCCTAGGTCCTTTAATTGTTGATGCTGCCTCATATGAGTTATAAAAGCATCCATTTTCATTACCTACATAAAATGGTTCCTTTTCTTAACTTTTTCAGGCACTTGTTCTCACTTCTCAGAGCATAAGCTCTTTGTTCGCATGCTGCAAAAGAATGTTTCTGAAGCTGATGTCTCTTCATTGTTCTCTGAGTATATCACAGTAACGGCCCTACAAATTGTTAGAGGTTCTCCACAGACAAGCAAAGGTAAATCTTTCTTCATCCTTCACCCTAGCAATAACTATAAATGGATGGAAGATTTTTTTTCTTTGTCTGGGTTTCTTTTTCCTTGAACCCATATATGTAGCACCATTTTTCCTCCATGTGAACTATACTGTAAAACTTCTTTTAAGCTCTTGAAATGCTGACAACTGAACTGGTTTATGTATTATATTTTGCTTTGTTGTAGGTTCTGCTTTCTTGAAATATGAGACAAGATAAGTTAGTGTTGCTGCTCTGAAGGCTATTAACGGAAAGACTAGTCTGGAGGTTCGTATTTGGTCAAATGTTGAGTCTTATTCACTTTTTTTTCGCTACATGGCTACCTTTTTTATTTGTGGCTGATGTTGTTTAGTTTGTGAGACTCATGTGGGATGAAAATGTTATTCTCTACTGAAATTTAGTTCCACTGATTGCTGATATTTGTAAAAGCTAAAAAGCTGTTGTTAAAATATGCATGGATTAAGGTTAGGTAGGTCCAATATTAGTAAGGATTTTTTTTACAAAAAATCCAATATTATCATAGCAGGCATCTTTAAAAGAAAAGTTGGATTCCAATATTTTAACTTGGGTTTCCTTTGATTCTGGGGTGAAAAACAGAAAAGTCTAGATTGAATAGTTTACTTAAGTGAAGTAATCACTTAAGCTTATACTAAAGCCACACATTCATGATCCCTGTCCTAACTTTGCTGTGTCCTATGATCACGCATTTATGTTATACACTTATTTTTGTTAAATATCTAAGTTAAGGGTTGTAAGTTACAAGTATGACACGACGAAGCCGCATAACAAGAATTTTTTGTATTCTTTTAAAGAATCAAGTACACCTATGGTTATGGCTAGGGTTCTGAGATTGCTTGAGAACCTAGTCACCATTGTTTTTGCTTAAATAAGTCTTAACTCGCTAGTTAACACCCTGAACTGGGAGAAGGAACTAGAAACAACCCATTTCTTATTATTAATAGATATTATACACAATTTGCATCGGCCAAATTCATTAAGTACTGAAGAGGGGAAAAGAACCAGAAACAACCCAAACTTCTTTTGGGCACAAAACGGCGCATCTAATAATGGATCTACCTAGTTAATTGTTCTACCTAGCTAATAACTAGATATATCCTAATAAATAAATAAATAAATAAACTCAGTAAGATTTTATCACCAAAGTTTTTTTTTGTTCCTAAAAAATAAGAAAAATGTTGACGAGAAAGTTACTTACGGTAAGGAAGTTCTGTTGTAGGGCTTTTAGGTTGATTGAATGAAGCATTTTTCAGTTTTGAAATTTTCTGGAATGTGTTATCCGTGTATGTTCAGCAACTTAAAGACGAGAGACGAGTACAAAATTGTAGATAGTCCGTTAATAGAGCATCCAAAAGCAAGGTAATGTGCCTTAATTGCTTCCACCTCCTTGTTTCTCTTATCTGGAGAAAAGTTTGAGAATATGTGCAAACTGAATCACTACTGTTATAGGGCATTGAAGCGAATTACTTGACCTCTGCTACCAGCTGGTTTTGGGTGGGACAGAAACACACTTGGTACTGCTCGTATATCACAGTTAGTAAGTCTCTTTAATTTTGTATTGTAGTCATGAAAAGTTATGGAAATTAGTTTCAATCACATGTATATCTAACACCAAATGTCTCATTACACTACTTGTTTGGGTAGAGAATTGACAAATATTGTTCAAAGTTTGTGTTTCAAGACTTTTGAATGCATGATAAGTTTTACTGTGTTACATATGGCGAGGTAACAGCATGTACTAGCTACCCAAAACTTTGACAATTAGGTATTATAGTTTGTGTTTGCATCATGGTTTAGTATTCATATACTCGACCGTTATAAGGCATGCTGGAAGTATGAAATAAATTTAGTTCAACTTTTCTGTGTTGGGGTAGAATACCCAAGAATGTTGTACGTACGCCCCACGTTCAAAACATAAATTCTAGTATTACCATATAATTTTTTAAAAAAGCCGAACCTTGTAATCTGGAAAAATTTACAGTTACCCACATTACTGATATACACTAATTGGTAGTAATAAGGAAAGGGTCACGTTGCATTTTTGGTAAAAAAATATAACATCAACACAGTGCGACGTCTGCAATTATGTAAGGCAAAGGTTTGGTTATAAAAACAGACGGTTATATATAGTTATGTATATGTAAGGTGAAGTAGATGGACAAAAATTTTTATGGTAGACGGAAATAGATGACTGCATACAATCCCCATAGTAATGGATTCTACTATTGGATTGTCGGAAAAGCAAGCAAACAATAACCACAAAATCAACATGTATATAATTGATGTTGAAGAACGAATCCAAAATGACAAACTTATAAGTTGAACTCTACTCCTTAATCACCTCAGTTTAAGTCAAAAATTGCCATACTATGTGATGAAGTAAACTTTAATTATCTTGTTCTATTCATTTACCATGAGCAGATAAAAATATGAAGGACCAGTATGCCTATTAATAGAAGTATGTAACTCTTATCAGAACGTTTCATTACAACTATTCTATGTTGTTAGAAAGGATGAAGAATAATGTATAACATTGATGCTATTCAACTAATTGGTACACGCCCTGAGAATCTATCTTCTATTATTACAGTTCCTCACATACAACGTTAATGTTATCCATATAGTTGCCAGCTCCATATCTGTGTTCTTATTTGTTGAGTGCTAATTATTAGTTTTGTCCAGTTAGAGAATTATTTTCTATGTGCTGTTATGTGCTGATACATATAGTTTGACATGATCAGAAATAATAAGGGATCAACGACTATACTATCTCATTTACCAGTGTACTGCTACTGCAACAGAATGGAAAACGAGCGTAATTGGATGTACAGTAAACGTTACATCTGAGAGAAAGGGGGTTTCTCGAATGAGTGGAGTAGGGGAGTGGAACAGTTTATAAGCTTTGCATGTACTCAGCTCCCGTTCATGAATGGGGACCAAATTAGGTGCCCCTGCCGGAAATGTAAGAACCTACAATTTAGATCTTCTGATGAAGTAAAGGTTCACCTGTATAAGTCGGGGTTCATGCCGATGTACTGGAATTGGACATCTCATGGTGAACCCGTTAATTTAGTGGGTCTGCCTCAGCCATACCGGTTTCATGAGCAGTACGAAGATAATTGTTCTTCGGTTAACCAGTTTGAGCGAATGGTGTTTGATGCTGTAGGTCCTAATCATCCTTCCATCGCTGATGAGGTGGATGAGGAGCCGAATGCTGATGCCCAACGTTTCTATGACGTCCTTGCTTCAGCATCAAGACCTTTGTGGGATGGTTGTGAAAAACATTCCGAACTCTCAGCTGCAGTTCGTTTGTTAAATCTGAAATCGGAATACAATATGTCCGTGGGATATTATGATGGCATTGTGAAGTTGATGAGGGATACTCAACCAAGTGACAGCAAGATGCCGAGTACATGGTACGAGATGAAGAAGTTGGCATCCCATTTGGGACTTTCTCATATAAAAATTGATGTTTGTGTAAATGATTGCATGCTGTATTGGAAAGGTGACCAAGATGCCAGTAGTTGCAAATTCTGTAATGCTCCACGTTATAAGCCAAGAAATGAAAATGTGGGGAAAGATCGAGCATTGAAGACCATGCATCACCTCCCACTAATACCTAGACTTCAACAACTATATGCATCACCTACTACAGCAGAGCACATCTGATGGCATAAGGTACATGCCCCTACCACAAATGTACTGAAACATCCTTCTGATGCTGAAGCATGGAGGCATTTTGATAGGACATACCCTTGGTTTGTAGCAGAACCTCGAAATGTTTGACTTGGAGTGTCTTCTGATGGGTTAAATCCTTTTGGATCCTCTGGTAGACAGTACTCTTGCTGGCCTGTGATAGTCACTCCATATAACCTTTCACCATGGATGTGCATGAAGCATCCATATATGTTCCTAACCTCCATGATACCAGGACCACGTAGTCCAAGGCAGAAAATAGATGTTTATCTACAGCCGTTAATAGAAGACTTAAATCTTTTATGGGATGACGGAGTTGAAACATGGGACGTGTCACTTAAGCAAAACTTTCGCCTTCGAGTGGCACTGATGTGGACCGTTAGTGACTTCCCAGCCTATGGCATGTTATCCGAGTGGATGACGCATGGGAGACTTTCTTGTCCCATATGCATGGAAAAGTCTAAGGCATTTAAACTGCAGCACGGCCGTAAAAAATCATTTTTTGATTGCCATCGTCAGTTGTTGGATATCGAACATCCATATAGAAGAAATAAAGTTTCTTTTACAAAGGGAAAATTTGAGAAGTCCGACCCTCCTGAGCGCGTAACAGGGGAAGAAATTTGGTCTCGTGTGTATCAGTTGCCATCAGTCATTGAAACTGGTAACATATGCAAGATGCCAGGTTATGGGGAAACACACAATTGGACAAAGCGTAGCATCTTTTGGACATTACCTTATTGGAAAACCAACCTCATCCGACACAACCTTGATATCATGCATGTTGAAAAGAATGTCTTTGACAATATATTCAATATTGTCATGGATATGAAGAATAAAATGAAAGACAATGTAAAGGCATGTAGAGATATGCAGATACTATGTAAGCGTCCCGAGTTGAATGTGATAGACTTAGAAGGTGGGGGTGTATTCAAACCTAAGGCTGCATTCACACTGACCGCATCGCAAAGGTCTGATGTGTTAATGTGGGTAAAGTCCCTTAAACTTCCAGATGGGTACGCGTCAAACTTCAGCAGGTGTATCGACAATAGCTCCACAAGAATGTTTGGCATGAAAAGTCATGATTGTCATGTATTCATGCAATGCTTAGTTCGCCTAGTGTTTCAGGCACTCCCGGAGAACATATGGAAACCATTAACTAAATTGAGCCAATTCTTCCGGGATCTTTGCTTGCCTGAATTACATGTTGATGATCTTCAGGCACTTCAAAGTAGTATACCAATTATACTATGCAAGTTGGAGAGGATTTTCCCACCAGCCTTCTTCGACTGTATGGAATATTTACCTGTCCACTTGGCATATGAAGCATTAATTGGTGGACCTGTTCATTATCGTTGGATGTATCCATTTGAACGGTACGCTTTAATTTAATTACATCAATATTTGATAAGTTTGTATACGTAATAACATGCTCTGTAATAAGCAGATGTTTAGGGAATCTTAAGCATAGAGTATTGAATAAGGCCCGTGTTGAAGGGTCGATATGCAATGCCTACTTGATCGAGGAGACATCAACTTTTTGCTCTTACTATTTTGAGTCCCATATTCCCCAAATGGTTACTAGGGTCCCAAGGAATGATGATGGTGGCCCAATTCCACAAGAGGCATCATTGTGGAAAATATTCACATATCCTGGACGTCCACATGGACTGTCAAGGTATCGGTACTTGAATGATATGGAGCTGCAAGCTGCGACATTGTATATCCTTCTCAATTGTGATGAGATAAAACCATATATCACGTACGTAGTAAATTCATATAATTTGATAAGTTATCCTCATTCGTTTACCAAAATACTAACGTCTACCACGTCACCTTGTAAGCTGAGAATGGAAAGTTTGTCCAGTTCTTGCATCTGATGGCACGAAACATATCTGACTTAGAAGTTGATGAGAGAATTGAGAAGGATTTCCCAACATGGCTACAAAATTATGTAAGTCTTGTTACTCTGATATCACTATAAAGTAGCATCATGACTTTCACCACACTGTTTTACTTCCTGTAGGTTAGTGACAGTGTTAATGGCAAAGTAACTCAAATGCTATGGGATGTAGCCTGTGGCCTTTCACGTCGAGTGGAGTGCTGGCCTGTATTTTTCGTAAATGGATACAAGTTCTGGACTGTTGCATGGGGTGAGGGGAAATCAACATATAATAGTGACGTGTGCATAAAATGCACCGGATCAACTAATAATGTGGAGACTGATTTCTATGGAGTAGTTCAAGAAATCATTCAATTGGAGTACCCTGGCATGCCTCATAAGAACGTTGTCTTATTTAGGTGTGACTGGTTTGACACGACACCGGAACGTGGGACTCACATTCATAAACAGTATAAACTTGTTGAAGTAATGTGCAACCGGAGGTACCCGAAGTATGATCCATTTATCCTTGCATCACAAGCGGATCAAGTGTATTACACCCCTTACCCAAGTAAGTCAAAAGAGAAGGTTGGTTGGTGGGCAGTGCTTAAGATAAAGTGAAGACGTATTGTAAATTATGAAATAACAGAAGATACTGATGCTTTTCCAGACACAGTTGGGGAGCAGGTTGCACAATTCATGATGACCCAATTGCCAATCTAGGTGATATAAATATGGGTGAAACTATTGATGAGGAGACGGGTCAAACTAATGATGTTATGGAAGAAGATGAGACGGAGGATGGAGACACAAGAAGCACGGAGGATGATGAGGAAAGTGATGTTGAACTTGATGATTCAGAAACCGAAGAGGACAAACATCATACTGATGATGTTTAACATTGTAGTTCAAAGTAGATTGCATGTTGTAATGTTTTTAATTTATGTATTCAAGATAAGTTTGTTATAATAGACACGATGTGAAGAACCAGTATGTAGCAGAACAATTCTTAATATACCGACACATTTGTTCTTCTTGTAATGTTTGTTTCAGTATTGTGGAAATGGCTGAAAGAGAAGACAGTGGGGGTACCCCACCAAACCAGTATAGGAGGCGGGGACTGCCAAAGAAGAGCCTGGTGAAAGACTTTGCAAATGCTATTGGCCTTAGAGCAACGAGCAGTAGTGAAGGGAAGCCACCATCGAGGCATACGGTTGTCGATATTACTCGACATATACATGGACCATCACCTCCCACCGATACGATTGTACCAAAGATGGGTGGCTCATTGGAGCGTGGAGGCGCAAGATCATCGCACTCAAGTTGGCGTGGTGGTACACTAACTGAGAGTAGACTGCCTCGAGCTCAGACCCATGAGTCCTCTGATCAGCCAGACTCCTTGGATGGTGGCATGCAATCTTTGAGCCCTAACGTATCTACGGGCATGGTCTCCCGATGTATTCATATATCACCTTATTCTGAAACATGGTAATGGCAATTATTAAACCTCATTTTGTTAACTTATTTGTTTCATTGTGCACTGCTTATTGACAATATTAATATATGTTTTCATTGTATAGCTTCGTTCTATACGCTGCGCAGGACCACATAGCTCATTGCATCAAGGGGCATTTTCTTGGACCATATAGGTCATGGGAGGAAGCTGCGAAGGCCGATGCTGTTGACCAATGGTTTAGCGTCTTTCAAGTTCAGAATTGATAAAAAATTATTGAAATTATTATAGAACATAAAACTTTAATTGACTTTGTTGAACTTTTTCAGACAAAATGTTCGTGGGATCCAGTTCATCATAATCGCATATTTGCCATTTTCTGCAAATTGGGAACGAGGCACTTGATGCAAGCATATGAAAAAATAAGACGAGAGAAAGATCCGACAAAGCGAAAAGAAAAGGCGAGCTGGATGACGACAGAGACATTAGAGGCACTTGAAGCTTGGTGGGATTCACCTGAGTTCAAGGATATGTCATCTAGGATGAGCCAGATTAGATGTGCATCTGGTGAAGAGATGACAAATTATACTGGAGGTAGAGTCTCAGTTTCAGGACATAGGCTGAAGATGGTAAGGAAAAAAATTTAGAGTTAATTATGATTTTTCATAATAAGTATGTAACTAACAAATTATGCCTGCTTATTACCTTGCAGAAGGAGGCAGAGCCGGAGAAAAGGGATCCCGGCTTCTTCAAACCATGGAACAAGTGCTACACAAAGAAAGATGGAAAGAAGGTGAATAAGAAGATGGAAAATTTTGAGGTAAGTATGAACGACCTAGTAGATACTGCTTAAAAAATTCTTAACCATATACTACTGTTGGTTACTTGATTAACATGGAGCATTATACAGGCTCAATATCTTGCAGAGGTAGAGGAAATAACACAGCATTCAGACGGTGAAGCGGAGTTCGACGAGGCATTGCTGTTTGCAGAGATTACTGGTGGGAAAAATAAGGGGCGCATCCCAGGAATGGGTTCAGAGAGTCATTTGGTACCTGGTCGTCGTCCTCGTTCATACTACAGGGATGGGTCTAGTGTACCAATCTCATTCATGGAAACATCCCAATTCCAGAATGAGGTTGACTGTGGGGTGGAGGAGAGAGTCTCGCAGAGAATGGGCTAGTTGCAATCACAAGTACAAGAGGACATGGACAGGCGTACTGCACAGATGGAGAGTCAGTATCAGGATCAGTTAGCACAGATGGAGCGCAGACACCAGGATCATATGGCTTCATTATGGCAAGCAATTGGGAAGACTCCGCCAGCTGCACCACAGTCTGACTGATCGTCATAAAACTGGTTGTCATTAGAGTAGTAGTATATCCCATGAACTTGTTTAACTATAATTATTAAGATTGTACGTACAACAAAATATATTGTGACACTGCATGCATTCTAAATATCAAGTGATATGTTTATGATTTTTGGAAGGGTATAACATAACTTTGGATTACTGGGAACTACTTTTTTGTTTGGGTTGTATCAAATGGATATGTACAGTTAACCGTCTGTTGATGAAATAGTTGACCATGACATACCTAAATTCGTAGGGATGCATATGATGGGATTACTGGCTGCTACAGAGATGAAAGTTTTAGCGACAACAATGCATCACTAACTATACTACCTAGCGACGGCAATGTGTCACTAACTAGCGACGCCGATGCGTCACTAACTAGTGACACCAATGCATCACAAAACTAGCGACGCCTACATGTCACTAACTAGCGACGGTAATGCGTCACTAACTACACTAACTTGCGACGGCTATGCGTCACTAAGTAGCGACGGCTATGCGTCACTAAACTAGTGACGGCTACATGTCACTAACTAGGGACGGCAAAATGTCGCTAACGCGCCGGCAGAAACCAATGCCGGAAAATTTGTGACTGTCTCTTTAATGACATTTAGCTGTCGCTAATTAGCGACGGTAGCCGTTGCTAAAAATTAGCAGCGAGTGAATAAGCAACAGAGCTTTTAGTGACAGTTTGCCGTCGCTAATTCATGTTTAGCGAAGGCTGACCGTCACTAAATGGCTTTTCCCTTGTAGTGTCTACTGGCTGGTATTTGGTTTGAACAGGCTCTATTTTAATCTCCACTCCTTGCGCCTTTTCTCGTACAACATGATAGTCTATTTCTATATGCTTCATCCATTTGTGAAATACTAGGTTTGGGGCTATGTGTATCACTGCTTGGTTATCGCAAAATAACTTGACTGGTTATGTTTGGCTCACGTTCAAGTCCATTAATATGTTTTGTAACCAAGTTATCTCACAACACGTAGTAGCCATGGCTCTATACTCTACCTCAACGCTTCAGCGAGCTACTGTGGTTTGCTTCTTTGTTTTCCAGGAGATTGGTGCGTGCCCAGGGAAAATGTAGTATCCGGTCACTGATCTCCTTGTGTCCTTACAATGTGCCCAATCAACATCACAATATGCCCTTAATTCCAATGATCCTGCAGATGGTAAAAGGATGCCTTGTCCCGCTGCTTGCTTGATGTATCTCAAGACTCTATGTGCAGCTTCAAGGTGTGGTTGTTTGGGCTTGTCCATGAACTAGCTCAATACATGCACAACGTACACTAAGTCTGGTCTTGTAATGGTAAGGGATATGAACCGCCTTACCAGCCTTCAATATTGAGACAGATCTTCTAATAGGTTTCCATTCATTTGTCTGAGCGTGAGGTTTTGATCAACTGGAAAACGTGAAGCTTTGGTGCCAAGAAAACCTGCATCTTCAAGAATTTCCAAGGCATATTTTCACTGGCATAATGAAATGCCTTGTTTCGACCTCGCCACCTCTATTCCCAGAAAATGTTTAAGTTTCCCCATGTCTTTCAATTTGAACTGGTTTGAGAGGAACCTCTTTACACTGATGAGGTCTTCCAGACTATTTCCTACCAATATTATGTCATCCACATAAACCAATAATGCTGTGAATTTACCTAAACAAGTTCGGATGAACAATGAGTAGTCTGACCACGATTGATGGAAGCTAGCTAATTTAAGAGCTGTAGAGAGCTTAATGAACCATTGTCACGAGGCTTGTTTTAAGCCGTAAATGGATTTATGTAGCTTGCATACTCTAGTCTCCCCCTTTCATCCAAATCCAGGAGGGAGTTCCATGTATACTTCCTCAGAGAGGTCTCCATTAAGAAACACATTATTGACATCCAATTGGTGTAAGTGCCAACCTTGCATGGCCACTAGATTGAGCAATACTCATATGGTCGTTAACTTGGCAATTGGTACGAAGGTCTCTCGATAATCGATTCCTTCAATTTGGCTATAACCTTTGGCTACAAGTTAGGCTTTGTAGTGCTCAATTTTTCCATCTGGATAAAGCTTAAGCTTGTAAACCCATTTACAATCGATAGCTCGTTTGGCAGGAAATAGTTCGACTAAACTCCATGTGTGATTTGCCTGTAAGGCTCAAACTTCCCTTTGCATGGCTTCTCTCCATTTATGGGTGTCAGACGAACAAGAAAAAGGAAGTAGGTTCTTTCTGGATGGAGAGGTTAGTGGTAAAGCTCTATGGTGAGGTGAAAGTTGATTATAAGACAAGACATGAAAGAAAGGATGGGTAGTACCTGGAGCAGTGACCACATTCAAGGAATATGTGTGAGTAGACTGGGATGGGAGGGTTGTCTCAATGTGAAAGTCATGTGAAATGTTGGAGGCCTGGTTGGTCTAGTGGACCAGTGAGGTGGCAATGGTGGTGAGGTGCTGATAGGGGGTGAGCTGGTTGTGGTTGTTGGTGAAAGGGGTTCAGATAATTCTAGAGGTGAGTCTGGGTTGTCTGATCTCCCAGTGGAGGCATCGTCAAGGTCATTGCCAAGGTTGTGGGTGCTAGTGGGGGGTGACAGGTCTATGAGTTTAATATTCATCTGAGATGGTTGCATTTGTGGTCGAGAGATAGGTGTTGTTGGTTATAGTGTTGTACCAGACACAGATTTGAGTGGGAAAGTGTCCTAAAAAAACAAGACATCTCTTTAGACAAACGCTCTTTGTTGGTTCAGGTCAAAAACTCGATATCCCTTCTTGCCATGAGGATACCCGAGGAACACACATGTCACACCTCACACAGGCCCTGGCCTATAAGTTTCTAGTTTAACTCTCAACCCAACTCCAATTCCAAATTCTTTAATTCGGCCAAGCAAGCAATGGCAACATTAAGTCTTATTTTCTTAAGTTGAGAAGCCTGGGAGGTGGCCCAGGAGGCTTTGACACAAGTCCAATAATTTCCTTGCAGCAGGGGCAAGGCCCAATACCACTAACTTGCAAAACAAGCAAGGTTTTAATAGATTACTTGCATATCAAGCAAGGCAACACTTAATGAAATTTTAAGTGCATATATGGTGTGCAATCAAGTGTGCTACTTATATGGCAACCAAGAAGCCCACAGAAGATACTTTAGTTTGAAAACACAATGCTAAAATGCACATGATCTTCTCAGCCAACATAAGTACACATGGTGGTTCACAACACTTAACCAAAAATAGGCCCATAACTTTTAAATAAAAGTGCCAAACCTTGGCCCATAGCATTCATCATATATACACAAGCACAAAACCATCCATAAGTCCATACATAACTTGGCATACAAGTCCAACAAAGCCAACACCAGCCTAGGCATCAAGACTACATATATGTACACTCAAAAGGTAGTCTACCTAGCACCTAACATGGCTACATGCCATGAGTCCATAAGTTGTCCATGCCAAGTTAAATATAGACCGAGACCATTAATGGTCAAAAAGGACCTTAAGGATCCCATATAGAAGTACACACTGCAACACCAACCCAATTGCCTGATTCATTGTCATGAATGCAAACACTATGATCAGAGCCAAAGTCCAAGTATCCATAATGCCTTCCTAGACAGGTCCCCCACACACTACAGCCTGCAAACTTAATCCATAAGTCTCGGCCAACAAGATATAAGACTTGTAATGAACAAATTTCAATAAGCCAAGCACACATTGGCACATACCTTGGAAAATAAGCAAGCTAGTACTAAGCACAAGCACAAAGCAAGTTAGCACTACTCAGGCCGTATGTCCTTTCCTGAAAACAAATGGGATGGGTAGTGAGTATAAACTCAGTAGGATTCACTTTTCAGATACAACTCAATAAGAGTCTATTTAGTTAAGCTGAGTATCCATTCAAAGCTTAACCTCCCATTAGCTCAGCTTACCTGCAAAACAAACACAAAGACAAGGAAAACCAAGCATATACATATACATGATAATTAACCATGGCATATAATTCACAATAACATAAGTTGGTTAGCAAGCACATAGAAAGCATCAAAGCACACAATAACTCACACACACACACCACATAGTGCTCTCGACCATTATACCATACATGTACACCTGTGCATTTTATTTGCACACCAAACACCATCAAACATTCCACTTCCACTTAGAGCTCCAAAATGCTAAGCAATTAGGCCACACTTGCTTGCATTTCTAGTACATGTACATTAGTTAATTAGCTAATCAACAAGTAAACCGAATGTATTCTCAGTAGCCCATCAAGCAACTAAGGTCATTTGGCAAATTTTAACCATCACTTAGCCACTCTAAACACTTGAACCATGGTAATTCACCAAGCATAATCAAGTGTTAGTGAACCCTACCTCAAAATAGCTTTCGGCCACAAAGCCAATTTTCAATGCCCAAGTGTTCTTCACTCAAATAGCCTACCATAACAACAAATAGGCATCAACAACACTTACTCATGGATCAACTACCATGTATTCAATGAAGAACACCAAACTACACTAGTTCAAGCTCTGCCAAAATGCCCAATTCCATACATTAATGTTCTTCCTCAATCTAACCCAACATATAATCATTTAATCATCAATAAACCTTGTTCATGGCGCCATTACCATGTAATCAAATGAAGAACATGAAGTTACCTCAAATTGAACCTTTTGGCCAAACACCAACTTGCACCCTTTTGATGTTCTTCACTCAAATTTGCCTAGCATAAGATCAAATAGGCATCAATAAACTTGAATCATGGATTAATTTCCATGTAAACTAAGAAGAACATCAAGCTAAGTCATCCATCACTTTCGGCCAACAACAAACTTTCAAACCAACACAATACTTGCTCAATTAGCTTGACACAACAACAATTGAGCACTTAAACTCTTTGCTCATGGAAGAATTACCATGGAATCAAGGAAACACAAGAAATACCTTGGAACCCTAGCTTGATTTGGCTCGGCCCTTCACTGAAATTCAAGATCAAAGCTTGATTCCAAGTTGCCTTGTGCCGAAACTATCTTCCAAGCTTGAATCCTTCAAATGCCTTCAAGATTTCTTGAATTCAAGACTGATTTCTAAGGTGAAGCTCTCAAGAACACTTTCGGCCAAGTGAAGAGTAAAGTAACCCTAAATGGCAACCAAATGGCCTTGACTAGTTTCGGCCGAAAGATACATGTATAATAGTTGGCTAATATGCTAACTTTTGCTTTCATTTCTTTGCATGAAACAATGATGCCCTTACTCATTCACGGTCACACTAGCACCATTAAAACATGTGTTCACTTAGGTACTTAAGTTTCTTCATGGATCATAATGCCATGCACAAAATAGCACAAGTACCAAAGTGCCATAATTCCCATGCAAAACCGGCCATAAATCTAGTATAAAAACTAGTTAGTTTAACTAGTTAACTAGTGAATAGTTCTTTAGTGGTAGACAAGACATGACTAGTAATCATTGTTGTCCACTAAACTTGGTCTAGTCTTGCACTAGTCATCAAATAAACCTGCATGGCCGAAATCTCCATCTCAAAGTTGATAGTTTTAATTGTACCACTCATCTAAGTGTACACTTTGGTCCCCTTTCTTGGATTTCTGTCAGCTTTTCCATAGCCCAGTTTCTAAGTGCATTTAAGTCCTGAAAGTTTCCAGCTTTGCACATAGACCACTATACTAGTTCCCATAGTCCTCTCATCAGTCTTCTTTGTTTTGTTCATACTTCCTGGCTTAAACCAAGCACTTAGGAGGTGAGCCTAACAACACATTTTGTGGAACGTGGATCGAACTTGGTGGGCTTGTTGGGGTGGGTTGATGCAAAACATAAACACCCAAAAACTCACAAATGACAATAATTTGGTACTTTATTGAATAATTTTTTGAAAGATGTTTTTCCTTGGAAAAGTGGTGTTGGTGTTCGATTAATAGGATAAGCTGAAGTAACTATAGCCTCCCCTCAAAATCTTTTAGGTAGGTGAACTTCAAAAAGAATTTCTCGGGCAACATTTAGTAAGTGAAGGTTCATAAAACCACCCCAAATGTCAACATGAATTAGATCAAAAGGAGACTCACTCAAAATAGTACTTAGAGGAAAGAACGTCCTTGTTTGTTTGGCCATAGGGCAAATGGAACACTTGCTTACATCACAATCTTTATTCGTAGAAAATGGAAACAAAGGAAGAATTTTGCTAGACGGATGGCCAAGTCCTTGCCGCGAAAGGTTCTCTGATGTGTTGCATACAACATTACATGTCCCTTTTTGGACTTGATTGAGACAGTAGAGCCCCTCCCTCTCAGTTCCCATCCTAATCATCTTCCTCGACTGTAGGTCCTATATGACACAAATTTTTTTCAGAAAGGTGGTGACATAAAGCAAATCAGATGCCAATTTACTGATTGATATCAAGTTCAAATAAAAATGTGGCACACACAGGACATTGTGGAGGGAAAAATGAGGAGAGAATACTACTTTGCGAACGTGAGTGGCCATAGCCGAAGTGCCATCTGGTAGTTTAACCAAATAACAGGTTTTGATGATGTGAGAAGTGAAGGGGAGCAGACAATGTGATCACTGGCACCACTGTCTAATATCCACGTGATATCTTTCATATTTTGTAGGAAAATAAAGGCTTTACCTGAGAGCTCATCACAATTGAGAACGTTACTGACTTGATTTGATGTGGTAGTCTTGCTCTTACTCAACAGGTTCATAAGCTACTAGCATTCCTCCTATGTGAACAAAAAACTCATCGCAACTTTTCTTTTGTTGCCCACAAAAGCAACCTAGTTTCCTTTTCAACATCTTTTCACTCCTCCTTCAGTGGCCTTCCTTTTGCGGCAGAATTCGTAAGTATGTCCTTTCCCATTACAGAAAGTGCACTTAAGATGTACTTTGGAATTCTTTGTGGTGTGATTAGTTCTACTGCATTTTTCACACCTGGACTCGTTTCCTCCATATTTTGAGTCCTGACTTGCCTTTTTCACAATGAAGGCAACTGCCTTAGGTTGTGCCGATACCTTCCCACTTGACACTTCTACATGCTTTTCATGATGTAGTGCCATCGAGTATGCCTTGTTTGCAGTTGGAAATGGATCCATCGCTACTGCATTGCTACGCACGGTGGAATATTTATCGCTAAGTCTCATTAGAAGCCTCATAATTTTCTGATTTTCCATGTACGCTTTAATTTCTCTGGCTGTTTCACAGGTGCATGTAGGGATTTCACATAGCGCATCTTTCTCATCCTCGAGGCTTTTCAATTTGCTGAAGAATGTTGTGACGAAACTTGTTCCTTGCTCACAATCATGGATCGCACTCTTTATGTGAAATAATTGAATAGTACATATGGATCGCACTCTTTATGTGAAATAATTGAATAGTACATTCTTGCAATTCAATCCACATACCTCTGGCATCCTTGCAATGGATGACACTACTTAAGATCTCTTTTGACATAGATCCCAGCAACCAAGTTTTGAGTAACATGTTGCATCGATCCCATTGTTGCTGTTCTTCTATTACATCGGTTGGCCTCTTGATAGATCCGTCAACAAATCCTTTCTTGTTTTTTATCACCAAGGCCATGCTCATAGATTGTGCCCATGTCATGTAATTGTCTTCTGCCAATGGCTGTGATACGAACATTGCACCAAGCTGGTCCGAATGGTGTAGAAACAATGGGTGATTAGGATTTTCCCATTGCTCTGGAGATTTGTATGGATTTGAAGACTTGCCGTGTTCCACGACTCTCTGGTTTTCATTCTCAGCCATGGAGTTTTAGTTGTTTTGGCTGAGTTTCATGCTATGTCCATATCCAATGCTCTGATATCATAAAGTGAAAACTTAATTCTATTACTTAAACAAATTACAATCCTTTATACACAGCCTATTACACAATGAATGCCTAAGATTGAGCAAAAACCATATGTACAATTGGTAAGTTAACATTGGCAAGATTGGATAGATGATCACTGCTGACTTGTGTGATTCTTTCCTTTAATACTACCATTAATCTTTGTACATGGTCCCTAAAAACAAATATAACTAATGTAAGAATAATTGCTATGTTTAAATTGATAAACATAGTCAATAATAGGCAATGAAGAATACTTATCTAAACTTTTTCCATATGCTCCTTATCAAATCTTAACACATCCATTGTTCTTTTGAATTGGTCAAACATTCTACACTAAATGGAAAATAGTTTGAGTTTCATCATTTCACAAATATGAGTAAACCTACATGTATGAACAACAACAACTCAGTACTCACCGTCTATTGGTGAATAGTATTTTCTTCTGAGTAATAAAATTTATGGCATTAATTTAAATAGAACAATCAATGTATATAATTGATCTATTTGGTTATCAATGCGACAAGGAATTTATGTACCCCATTCAAATCTAGTATGTGTCATCAAATAAAACAACACTGAAAATCCAAGAATAAAACCAACACTGGATATGTAGGTGTTGGTTTTAAATTTGTAGGAAAACATCATATGCACTAGAGGTACTTTTCAAACATAATAGTCAAGTTTAATGCATGAACTCAAATGGACAAGTAGAACTTCAGATCTATGAAGATTTGATGAAAACAATAACGTTGAAAAAATAATATCAAAAATAAGTAAATGAACATATAAATAGAGAAAATCTAGAATAGATTCCTTTTACGAATTAGTTATAGTATAAAAAATCACAAATTTGAAATAATTTTTTCATTTTTTCAAATATACATAGATGAATGGAAAGCCATTCCATCCGTTAAAATAAAAAAAATGAGAAGAGTGCAAAGGAAAATTTATAGGAAAAAATAAAAAATAGAAAAATTTTATGGCTTTTAGTTGATTTGTTCAGATTTAACATAAAGGCATTGGATCAGTTTAAATAAATGAAATGGAAGAAAAAAAAAATAGGAAAACAAAAAATAAAAATGTGGTAAAATATCAAAAGAGAAATATTGTAGAAGAAATCAACAATGAAATGCAATAACTATTTACCAACGGTAGTTGATAGCAGAAAGTAGCTGGATGGCAAAAGAGGGATGAAAGAGAGTCTGAGAACACAAAGCAGATAAAGAGGAAATAGAGAGTTAGGCAAAGGTATCCTCAAAACAAAATAGCAAGTCATTTTAATATACATTCAGTAAAGAGCCTAAGTGTAGAAATGCAACAAAAGTATACAAAATAAGGGAATTTTAATGTAACTGAAACAATGAGTAACAGGTTACACGGTATGTAATTTAGGTTAAATGGTATGAGATTTAGGTTAAGTGATGTCATATTCAGGTTACATGGTATTAGATTCAAGTTCATGTGATATCAGATTCAGATGATAAGAGAATCAAGTTGATGTGGTATGAGATTTAGGTTACGTGGTATATGATTCAGGTTATGTGGCATATATGTGGTATAAGATTTAAGTTTTTTTGGTATGATATGTGGTATAAGAATTAGGTTATATGGTATATATATGATATCAGATTCAGGTTGATGTGGTAAATGAATCAGGTTAAGTGGTATAAGATTCAAGTCCATGTGGTATATATATGGTATAAGATTCAGGTTGTTGTGATATGGGATTTCGGTTAAGCGGTATGAGTTTCAAATTCATGTGGTATAAGATTCACATTTATATGGTATATATGTGGTATAAGATTCAAGTTCATGTGGTATGTATGTGGTATGAGATTTAGGTTATGTGGTATATATGTGGTATGAGATTCAGGTTCATGTGGTAAATATTTGGTATGAGGTTCAGTTTATTGTGATATAAGATTGAGGTTCATGTGGTATAAGAATCAGATTAAGTGGTATGAGATTCAAGTTTATGTGACATATATATGGTATAAGATTCAGGTTCATATGGTATGTATGTGGTATGAGATTCAAGTTCTTGTGATATGTATGTGGTATGAGATTCAGGTTCTTGTGATATAAGATTGAGGTTCATGTGGTATACGAATCAGGTTAAGTGGTATGAGATTCAAGTCCATATGGTATGAGATTCAGGTTATTGTGGTATGGAATTTAGGTTATGTGGTATATGTGTGGTATAAGATTCATATTCTGTGGTATGGGAATCAGATTAAATAGTATAAGATTCAAGTAAAATGGTATGAGATTCAGGTTAAATGGTATGAGATTTAGGTTGTTGTGGTATAGGATTCAGGTAAAATGGTATGAGATTCAGGTTAAATGGTATGTGATTCAGGTTAAATTGTATGTGATGCTTGTTAAATGGTATGAGATTCAAGTTTTTGTGGTATGGGATTTAGGTTAAATGGTATGACATTCAAGTTCATGTGGTTTGAGATTCTAGTTGTTGTGGTATGGGATTCAGGTTAAGTGGTATGAGATTTAGGTTCAGGTGGTATGAGATTTTGGCTGTTGTGGTATATATGTGGTATAAGATTTAGGTTGAAATTGTTATTCACTCCAGGGTAGTCCAGTTATGGTGCAAAAATTGTCCATTTAAACCCCCGGGTTTGGTATGTCTTGTAGGCCATCAAAACAATACACTTAATATACTTACCCAAATGGCCCTCTTGGGCACTATGTAAATACATGTATATTGGTCTAACCATTACACACATATTCACATTTTATGACCATATTGCTCATACGAAATTTTATAAGCATGCAAAAACTTCATTCACAAGGGGTAAGCCCCTCAAAGCTATTCCATACATGTCCAAGACACATGGGAAATACATTGCCCTACAGCTAGCATCTTTACATAGTCAATACCAAAATTTACAAACAAGCAGCCATCTTGCACACTCAGGCAGCTTGTGCATACCATTCACATGCATAGCAAAATAGCTCATAATTGTTCACATACTTGCCCAAACTTTTCATGCCTTACATGTACATAGATCCATGCACTACATAATGTTCTTAACTCAGCTAAAACATGGACCCTAGTTACAAGAGGGCTTTAGACACAATGCACTCCAAAAATAGGATACTGGATAGCTACTACGTAACACAGTAAGTACCTGAAATTTCAAATCAAAACTCAAATGAGAAAGGTCAGTTTAAAAGATATCTATCCGCAACACCTAAAATGGACAAATTTGAGGGGAGGTAAGTTTCACTTGGAAACTTAATAAGGAGCACACTTAGGTGCTTAAGGTCATATTAGCCTTGATATTACCTACATTCAAAGACACTAAAACATAAAAAACACAATGTATATATAAAAAAAAAAAACAACCAAATGCAACAGCCAAACACAAACAACAAACACATGCAATAAAACATGCACTAAACATGTAGCAACAAGTATTATTGGTTAGTCCATAAAACATGCAATAAACATATGCAAATCACTATGGAAGCCCTTTTCAAGTTTAAGCCTGGTCTTAGGAGAGTTTTCACACTAGTTAGTACTAACTTTGGGCTCTAGAAACCCCTATTTTCACTGCCATCACTGTGCACTTCACACTAAGGCCGAAAACCTTCACTAAGTGCACCTCCCCTCACTAAACTTGGTTCATCAAGCACTTGGCTCTCTTCCAAACTAAGCCATGGCTCCATGGATGTTTGAATAATACAGTAAACAGTCCATGAGAGCAAGAAAACTCCTTACCTTATGAGTAGGCCAAAATTTAAGCTTGATCCTAGGTGCACCCATGCAATAGCACCAATAATCTTCCAATTATGCTTCCTTGACTTCAATTGCAAGTAGTTGCAAGTTTGAAGGTATAGTGGCTATGGAGGAGCTATGAAGGTGAAGGGCAACATTTATCATGTCTAGAAAGGGTCAAATGTGGAAGGAAAAGAAGAGAACGGCTACTTAAATGAGCTTAAGTGCACAAAACCAACTTAATGAGCCTTAACGATGCTTTATGTCATTTTCCTTGCTACAAGACCATGGTTTCTTAGTCTTAATTTCTTGCCCCACATTTGACTTCTTTTCTATGCTTTGGCTAGCCTTCCCTTGATGGGACAACCCTAAAATGTCACCATTTGACTCAAGTCAAAAGCATGGACTTCCAAAGGCCTACACTAGGACACTTAGGTCCTTAAAGCCTTTTGTGTTTTCTTTGTCCAAACTTGTCTTCCACAAGCAATTTGGTCCTCGAATAGTACTTTCATACTATCGATATCCTTCACATAACTCTCCTTAGCTCTTTTTGACAGTTTTGCAATTGAGTATCTGAATTTTCAAAATTTTACAAAAAAATCCATAGGTTGCTTGACAAACAAGCAATCCTTAAAGCTTTTCTTGGGGGCCAAGTAACCAACTTGAAACACTTTTAAGGAGTTGTTGACCAAACTGTTTATCCCTCACACTTAAATCACTATGGTGAGAATTATACAATATAATGGTTTTTTATCATTATGCCACACTTTTTTATTCTCCCATTTTTGTGAGGTAGTAACAGAAATGTGTTGGGTTTCGGGAGCCAAACAGCGCAGCGGAATTTAACCGAAACCCTCCAGGATCCAAGTTAAACGGGGTAAACCGGGTGTTCAAAAATTTCATACCTAATTTTCGGTTGAGATCTCTCACTCAACTGTAGAGTCGAATCACAAAACCTGAACAGTTGACGTGCTCAGGCTCTCTATGGTATCCACACGAGCCTCTCGGGATCACCACGCTTCCACCACGTCCCGGTAGATGCGTTTCTCTTGCGCTCGCAGTGCTAGCTTGCGTCCTCCAAGGAATTGCAAGAGAAGAGTGCGGCTGTCCTTTTGGGAGGCTAGGGCAGGGAGACCTGCGAATTTCTCACTTAAAAGTTGTATTTATAGTGAGACTCAACTTCCAGGCCAAATGGGTTTCAAAGCCCTAATCCAATTAGGATTTAATTTCGGGCTTAATAATAGCTCAACTCCTTGGCCCATTATTAATACGAAATTAAAGTGAAACCATAACCCAAATAATTAGCCCATGCACTCTAATGATCCAAATAGCTCTATGTGTGCGACCCAATAGCCTCTTGCCATGTTGGCAATGATCATAAATCACATTTATGATCATAAGCAATGAGCGGTGTCTAGCAACACATCATTGCTACCCAAGTGACAAGATTGTCGGTGAATCGACTAAACCTTTATGATCATCACCGATATATGCCATTGTCCCTTTGTCCAAGATATCAAGACTAAGCACGAGACATGGAATGTGTCACTCTCGTATAGCCCAATCTTTGGTTTCTTGATTACCGAGTAGACCAACTTAAACTGACGACATTGATATCATATATCAACTCATCGGAGCATGGCCATGCATTTTCTAAGTCTCACTCTATCAAGGGGCCCAAAGATATCACTCCCGTTACATAGGAGGGACAAATCCCATCTTGATCATACAAATCCCTCCGCATGATATGTGACATACCCAATGACCTCCTTCAAGTTCACTCAATTACGAGCAACAAAGGAAAGTATCAAAGTATGTGACTCACATGTAGGGAACCTTGATGATCTTAGGTCGAAGGACTACATATACCATGATCACTATGAGAATCACTTATGACACTCATATAACGATCCATGAAGTGTTCTCATGGTGGGTCGGTCCAGTACACAAGTTCTCCAACTTGTACCCATATGTAGACTACATATCTCATATTAGTCTCCACATATGCTAGTCATTATGTATTATTGCAACCTGCTCCACAATAATACTAGACTAGGGACATTTAAGAATATCATTATTCTAGGGTTACAATTATGTTTATTACGTTACGCAGAAACAAAACAACAAACAAAATTGCTGGATTAATGCCTCAATAAAATATCAGACTCAATGTGTAAAAATACAATCATCTCATGATTGGCTTTTTGGGCACAACACTAACAATCTCCCACTTGCACTAAAAGCCAATCATCCATGTATCTAATACCGATGGACCTAGAATGGCTATCATGCTTCTGCTGCGTAAGGGGTTTTGTCAGTGGATCAGCAATGTTGCTGTCTGTCGAAGTCCTGCATATCCTTACATCACCCCTCTCGATGATCTCCCTGATGAGATAATAGCGTCGGAGTATGTGTTTGGATCGCTGGTTAGATCGAGGTTCCTTAGCCTGTGCGATTGCTCCATTGTTGTCACAATAAAGCTCTATCGGGTCGACAATGCTTGGAACCACTCCAAGTTCAGTGATGAACTTCTTAATCCAAACTGCCTCCTTCGCAGCATCAGAGGCGGCAATGTACTCAGATTCTGTTGTAGAGTCAGCTACTGTCTCTTGCTTTGAACTCTTCCAACTCACAGCACCACCACTAATACAAAACACATAACCAGATTGCGATCTAAAATCATCCTTATCGGATTGGAAGCTTGCATCGGTATAACCCCTTACAACGAGCTGATCTTCACCTCCAAAGACCAAGAATGCATCCTTAGTCCTTCGTAAGTACTTAAGGATGTTCTTAACAGCTGTCCAGTGACTTTCACCGGGGTTCGATTGGTACCTACTCGTCATGCTCAAAGCATATGAGACATCGGGATGAGTACATATCATGGCATACATGATAGATCCAATTGCTGAGGCATATGGAATCTTACTCATGCGCTCTCTCTCCTCGGTTGTACTCGGACACTGAGATCTAGAAAGAGTGATACCATGTGACATGGGCAAGAATCCTTTCTTGGAATCTTACATGCTAAACCTCTTTAGCACCTTGTCAATATATGTACTTTGACTTAGGCCAAGAAGCTTTCTAGATCTATCTCTATAGATCCTGATGCCTAACACATAGGTTGCTTCACCCAAGTCCTTCATAGAGAAACATTTCCCTAGCCAAGTCTTCACAAACTGTAGCTCAGGAATGTCATTCCCGATGAGTAGTATGTCATCTACATACAACACCAAGAAGATAATAGCGCTCCCACTAACCTTCTTGTAGACACAAGGTTCATCTTCATTTTTTATAAACCCAAACTCTTTGATTGCATCATCAAAATGAAGATTCCAACTTCGAGAAGCTTGCTTCAGTCCATAAATGGACCTTTGCAATTTGCACACTTTATTGGCATTCCCAGGAGTGACAAAACCCTCAGGTTTTGTCATGTACACATCCTCAAGTAGCTTTCCATTTAGGAATGCAGTTTTGACATCCATTTGCCATATCTCATAATCATAGTGTGCACCAATAGCAAACAAAATTCGGATGGATTTAAGCATAGCAACTGGTGAAAAAGTTTCATCATAGTCAATACCATGAATTTGCTTGAAACCTTTTGCGACCAATCGTCCCTTAAAGGTAATCACATTACCATCCATGTCAGTTTTCTTCTTGAAAACCCATTTGCACCCTATGGGTTTTACCCCTTCAGGTGGGTCAACCAAAGTCCATACTTGGTTTTCATACATGGATTCCATCTCGAATTTCATGGCCACTAGCCACTTCTCAGAGTCAGGCCCCGACATAGCTTGTTGGTAGGTTGTGGGCTCATCTTGATCCATGAGCATCACATCACCGGTGTGAGTCACGAGAAATTCATATCTCTCGGGCTCACGTCGAATCCTACCAGTCCTACATGGGCTCTGTGCTACAGGAACAGACTCTTGAACCACAACATCTTGTGGTGTCTGTTCAGGTTCCATTTCAGGTTCGATGTCTCCTTGTTGTTCTTGAATTTCTTCAAGTTCTACTTTCCTCCCACTAGTTCCTTTAGAGATAAACTCTTTCTCCAAAAAGACACCAATTCGAGCAGCAAACACTTTTTGCTCAGAGGGATTGTAGAAATAGTAACCCTTTGTTTCTTTGGGATACCCAACAAAAAGACATTTTTGAGATTTGGGCCCTAGTTTGTCAGAGGATTGACATTTTACATAAGCGTCACAGCCCCAAATCTTCATAAAAGACAAATTGGGACGCCTCCCACTCCATATCTCATATGGTGTCTTTTGAACCGATTTAGATGGAACTCGGTTTAGTGTAAAAGCAGCCGTCTCTAGAGCATGTCCCCAAAAGGAGTTTGGAAGGTCAGCTTGACTCATCATAGAGCGAACCATGTCTAACAGAGTTCGATTTCTCCTTTCAGAAACACCATTCCATTGAGGTGTACCTGGTGGATTGAGTTGTGATACTATACCACACTCCTTCAGATAGTCAAGGAATTCTCGATCCAAGTACTCTCCACCTCGATCTGATCGAAGCACTTTGATACTCTTCCCGAGTTGATTCTCTACTTCATTCTTGAATTCTTTGAACTTTTCAAAGGATTCTGACGTGTGTCTCATAAGATACACATAGCCATATCTGCTGAAGTCATCAGTGAAAGTAATGAAGTATTGGAAACCTCCTCTAGCTTGTGTAGACATAGGGCCACATACATCACTATGTATGAGTCCTAGTAAGTCATTAGCCCTTTCACTTTGCCCTGTGAATTAGGCTTTGGTCATCTTGCCCAACAAACATGACTCACATGTCTCATATGATTCAAAATCAAATGAGTCCAAGAGTCCATCCTTATGGAGCTTGGATATGCGGGTCTCATTTATATGGCCCAGGCGACAGTGCCAGAGATAGGTCGAGTTTGAATCATTTAATCTGACCTTCTTGGTATTCACATTATAGATTGGATCTTCAAGGTCTAGAACATACAACCCATTGCTAAGTTGAGCACTACCATAAAAGATTTCATTCAAATATATAGAACAACATTTGTCCTTTATTATAAATGAAAAACCTTTCTTGTCCAAACAAGAAACAGAAATCAAATTTCTACTAATAGTAGGCACAAAGTAGCAGTTGTCTAATTCTAAAACTAATCCACTAGGTAAAGTGAGAACATAAGTCCCTACGGCTAAGGCAGCAACCCTTGCTCCATTTCCAACACCTAGGTCCACTTCACCTCGGGCCAATCTTCTACTTCTACTTAGATCCTGCACATTTGCACAAATGTGAGATCCACATCCAATATCCAATACCCAAGATGAGGAAGTAAAAAAGTTAGCCTCTATAACAAGAATACCTGAAATGGAAGTCTTACTTCCTTTTTCCTTAGCAAGTTCTTCAAGATAGAGCTTGCAGTTGTGCTTCCAGTGTCCAGGTTGCTTACAATGGAAGCACACCCCTTCTTTTGCCACACCACCCTTTGGTTTCAGTGCAGCTGAAGAAGAACTAGCATTGGACTTTCCATTAGCTTTATCCTTCTTCTTGTTGGCTTTTCCCTTTCCCTTGCCCTTTTGAACCATCAAAATGGGCTTAGCCTTCTTAAGGTTTTGCTCAGCAGTTCTCAACATGTTGAGCAATTCAGGGAGGGACTTGTCAAGGTCGTTCATGTTATAGTTCATGACGAATTGACTGTAGCTTTCAGGCAATGATTGCAAGACTACATCGATAGCCAACTTTTTCTGAAGAGCAAATCCCAAATTCTCAAGATTCTCAATGTACCCAATCATCTTGAGCACATGAGGACCCACGGGAC
Source organism: Aquilaria yunnanensis (assembly GCA_039654915.1). NCBI lineage: Eukaryota > Viridiplantae > Streptophyta > Magnoliopsida > Malvales > Thymelaeaceae > Aquilaria > Aquilaria yunnanensis. The sequence goes on along the minus strand of CM077599.1, from coordinate 40,779,048 downwards.
TTCCCTTAGACATCTTGCACTGAAACAATGCCTTAGAGGTCTCAAACCTCTCATGCCTAGCTTGCTCTTGGAAAAGCATTTTGAGATGTTCGATCATATCGAACGCCCCCATGTTCTCATGTTGCTTCTGAAGCTCAGATTCCATGGTAATAAGCATGAGGCATGCAACATCCAAAGCATCATCAGAATGCTTCTTGTGAGCATCCCTTTCAGCTCTTGGAGCAGTGGCAGCAGGCTCATTCGGAATGGGCTGCTCTAGGACATAAGCCTTTCTCTCTTGTTTGAGGACTATCTTCAAGTTTCGGTACCATTTGAGAAAGTTGGTCCCATTCAGTTTTTCCTTCTCAAGGATCGATCGCAACGAAAGTGTCGATGTGTTTTGTGCCATGGTAATCTACAACAGCAAATATGCAGTGTAAGAGTCATGTATTTTAATTCATTTAATAAGGACTTTTATTAAACGATACTCCCACTATTTTCCTCAAAATAATAACCCTTGATATTATTTCGGAACACCTCGGCGCTAAGGTATTCTAGTGGGCCAAGATCCATATTTGACTACAACCTGAGTCAGCTTTGGCTTTTCTCTCAAGTTACAGCTATTTAGGTAGGCAACTCCTTGCCAATTGCATCTTATGCAACTCTTGGATAGTTGGGTGAACAACACTTGTCCAAGCTCATCTCATGAACTTAAGCCCAACTCTATGCCTCTAAGTCCCTAATCCTATTAGGGTGACTTAGTTAAGTCGAACCCAAAGTTAGCAGTTTGGATATCACTATTATCCCATCGCGCCTTACCAAGATGAACATAGGTGCTTTGCTTTGGCAAACCCACCTAATGTTGATCAAAGTCTTGACGAGTGCCAAGATTTGGAAGGCATCACATTTAATGACTTAATATTTGTTTGAGGGATTTTATCTTTTGATCTCACCAATTTGTTATCTCCGGTTGTTTTATACATGCATCACATACAAATATAAAACATGCATCTCATGCTTACAAGAAATAAACGTGATATGGTTATAGCCCAAACTATACGATATTCTCAAGCCAATGAGAATATCATAAAAGCCTAAGAAAAGAAAAGACTCTTCACAAGCTCCTTCTCTTCCTTTCTTAGTTGCCCTTTTGTTGTCACCTCCTTGGACATACCACCTTGGACGATCCCATAATGCACCATTACATCAATAATAGAAACCTCGAGTTACATTCGAGGGGAGTAAGGTGAGAAGAGAATGTACAATGAGAGTGATAAGAAAAGGCACGACTCGCAGGCCGTATTTACAAGTACAACCAATCAAGGGCTATAACCATGAACCATGCTTCAAACACCAATCAGCATATCATGTCAAATCTCATTCAACAAAAATGCATGCCAATTTTCGCGTGTTGATTAACCAGTTTTTATTTATGTGGCACTTCGCATACGGCGGTCCTGCTGAGTGGTCAACGGGCGGTGGTTCCGCTGACCGGTCAGCGAACGGGGTCAAGGGGAGCCGCCCTTGCGGGGCCCCCCGGCGCAAAAAATTGTCTTAGAATTGCTTAGCCCGAAATCTTCTATTTCGAGAAGGTAGGCACCCGAGACTCCTCCATTCGAGCCACCAAAAATACCTTACTTTCGGTGCCCGAACAGGCCGAATCCAAACAAACCTAGGGTTTTTGCAACTATTGCAAGAATCCTAATCCATATAGGTATCTCATACCTATCAATTTCGGGTTAATCTCATTAACCAATTTGTGTCGTTTCTTCATATATCTCATATGTTCATTACGAATTCCGGTTTCATGCATCATGAATCAATCTAATTAATCATGGCCGAAAACCAATCGAACACATAGCATCATGTGATTCAACACTCAATCCCGATTTAGGGTTTCACCAGTAGCTCTGATACCACTGTTGGGTTTCGGGAGCCAAACAACGCAGCGGAATTTAACCGAAACCCTCCAGGATCCAAGTGAAACGGGGTAAACCGGGTGTTCGAAAATTTCATACCTAATTTTCGGTTGAGATCTCTCACTCAACTGTAGACTCGAATCACAAAACCTGAACAGTTGACGTGCTCAGGCTCTCTATGGTATCCACATGAGCCTCTCGGGATCACCACGCTTCCACCACGTCTCGGCAGATGCGTTTCTCTTGCGCTCGCAGTGCTAGCTTGCGTCCTCCAAGGAATTGCAAGAGAAGAGTGCGGCTGTCCTTTTGGGAGGCTAGGGCAAGGAGACCTGCGAATTTCTCACTTAAAAGTTGTATTTATAGTGAGACTCAACTTCCAGGCCAAATGGGTTTCAAAGCCCTAATCCAATTAGGATTTAATTTCGGGCTTAATAATAGCTCAACTCCTTGGCCCATTATTAATACGAAATTAAAGTGAAACCATAACCCAAATAATTAGCCCATGCACTCTAATGATCCAAATAGCTCTATGTGTGCGACCCAATAGCCTCTTGCCATGTTGGCAATGATCATAAATCACATTTATGATCATAAGCAATGAGCGGTGTCTAGCAACACATCATTGCTACCCAAGTGACAAGATTGTCGGTGAATCGACTAAACCTTTATGATCATCACCGATATATGCCATTGTCCCTTTGTCCAAGATCTCAAGACCAAGCACGAGACATGGAATGTGTCACTCTCGTATAGCCCAATGTTTGGTTTCTTGATTACCGAGTAGACCAACTTAAACTGACGACATTGATATCATATATCAACTCATCGGAGCATGGCCATGCATTTTCTAAGTCTCACTCTATCAAGGGGCCCAAAGATATCACTCCCGTTACATAGGAGGGACAAATCCCAGCTTGATCATACAAATCCCTCCGCATGATATGTGACATACCCAATGACCTTCTTCAAGTTCACTCAGTTACGAGCAACACAGGAAAGTATCAAAGTATGTGACTCACATGTAGGGAACCTTGATGATCTTAGGTCGAAGGACTACATATACCATGGTCACTATGAGAATCACTTATGACACTCATATAACGATCCATGAAGTGTTCTCATGGTGGGTCGGTCCAGTACACAAGTTCTCCAACTTGTACCCATATGTAGACTACATATCTCATATTAGTCTCCACATTGCAACCCGCTCCACAATAATACTAGACTAGGGACGTTTAAGAATATCATTATTCTAGGGTTACAATTATGTTTATTACGTTACGCAGAAACAAAACAACAAACAAAATTGCTGGATTAATGCCTCAATAAAATATCATGACTCAATGTGTAAAAATACAATAATCTCATGATTGGCTTTTTGGGCACAACACTAACAAAATGGTATGTATATGGTATGAGATTCAAGTTATGTGGTATATATGTGGTATGATATTCAGGTTTATGTGTTATATATGTGGTATGGGATTCAGGTTCTTGGGGTATTTGATTTAAGTTGTTATGGTATGGGATTTAGGTTCATACGGTATGAGATTCAGATTTTTGTGGTATAGGATTCATGCTAAATGGTATGAGATTCAGGCTGTTGTGGTATGGGATTCAGGTTAAGAAATATGAGATTCAGGTTTACATGGTATGAGATTAAGGTTCATGTGGTGTAAGATTCAAGTTTGTATGGCATATATATGGTATGAGATTCAGGTTTATATGGTATGTATATGGCATGAGATTCAGGTTATACGATATATATATGGTATGAGATTTAGGTTTTGTAGTATATATGTGGTATGAGATTCAGGTTCTTGTGGTATGAGATTCAAATTGTTGTGGTATAAGATTCAGGTTATGGGGTATACGATTCAGATTCATGTGATATGAAATTCTGGTTGTTGTGATATGAGATTCTGGTTAAGTGGTATAAGATTCTGGTTAATGGGTATGAGATTTAGGTTAAATGATATGAGATTCAAAATCGTGTGGTATATACATGGTATGATATGTGATATAAGAATCAATTCATGTGGTATGAAATTAAGGTTAAGTGCAACCAGTTGCTCGTTGAACCGGTTAAAGTAGTATATGATTTAGATTAAATGATATGAGATTCATGTTTATGTGGTATGAATTTTCTTTTTAGGAGTCATCATTCATCAATATTCATAGGTTAATTGTGGTATATATGTGGTATAGGGATAAATGTTAGGGGTTAGGTTTATGGTTAAGGTTTAGAGTTAGGATTAGGGATTAAGTTTAAGGTTTAGGGTTAAAGATTAGAGATATGGATTAGGGATTTAGGCTTAGGGTTTACGATTAAGGAATAGGGTTAGTGTTAGAGATTAGGGTTGATGTTTAGGGTTGGAGATTAGGGTTTGTGTTGTTATAAGATTTTTTAATATGTTTTTAAAATCGAAGGGATATTCTGATAACTGTCCTAGTCAATGCCTTGTTTTGACTTGATAAGTATGTTTAATTAAGGTGTTTTTATTTAAATGTCTTAAATTAGTTTTCTATTAAGCAAGAAAAGCAAGCTAAGTAAGGTTGTATTGAGTTCCTAAGTGCAAAATGGCACCAAAGGGTAGAAAGGGTAAAATGGTAATTTTTTACCTAAGTGAATGGTATGGCAGCAATTTCATTGAAATTAAGGTCATGTGAGTATTTTTTACCAAATAAGTTAAGACCATAAGTTACTCTAACCACTGGAACAAAAATGAAAGTAAGAGGACTAAAATGCACTAATTAAGGAATTACGGCTATTGCACCACTTGTGGCATAAAAATAAAAAGGCTACGAAGAAAATAATAATACTAAGTTTAATCTTGTTTTAGTAAGAGGAAGAAGTTAAGTTAAAGGTAAGTAGGAGTAGGTGTTGATTTCTTTTTGGACAAACTAAGATAACTATTCATCATCTCTCCTAACCCATTTTCGTCCTTCCCTTTCCTCCATAGCTCATCTTCACCATTTCTTCAAAATCCCAAAAACTTCATGCAAAATTGAAGGTCCCAAAGCATATATATCAAGGCTTTAGCTTATTTTTGGTGGTTTGGATGCAGTTTCCTTATCTCTTGCAAGTTTTGGCTTAAAACCCTAAGGTGAGTTTGTCCATGGGTTTAACTTGGTTCTAAGCTTGAAATATGGTTAGTGATGGTCTTAATTTAGTTCTAATAGTGCCTATTTTGCTTGGATTTTGGCTTGGAACTCAAGGGAAACAAATTGAGCTCAAGTGAGCTTTATGTGGCTTGTTGCTTTAATCTTGCTTTGGTTTAAATTTGAGGTAAGGGGTTAAGTTAATCTAAGTTAAATTGATGTATTTCATGTTTATTTCATGAATGGGAAGTGAAATTGGAAGTGCCAAAAAGATAGAATTACTGGGAGATTAAGTGGGATGGATGAAAGGGCATGGTAGGCACAGAATGGCTACACCTCCAAGGGTGAAACGATTGCACCCTCATGGCTGGTGTGACCACATCAATTCTAGAAAAGTGACCAAAACTGAAAAGCTATCACACCTCATATTTGGGTGCGACCGCACCATACCTTATTTTGCTCAAAGTTCATCCTACGTGGACTTTATGCATTATTAAGGGCTTCCTTCCATTTCCAACTTTATGGCAAGCATTAAATATATTCCAAAGTCACTTCTAAGACAATTATAAGTATCAATTAAGTAGGGTAATTAAGTGTGTTGTTTAAGAGGGCTAGGTTTAGTGGATAGTTAAGGGTACCTTAAGGAAGAATTAAGGTGCCAAGTGGGGGCTAAGTAAGGTTCAATTTCTCTAATGAACTAAGTGTTGGGTCTTAGACCCTGGGCCAGTAAAGTAGAACATAAGGGAGTCCCAACCAAGCTAAGAAGCTTGGTAAGTAGGTCCACTAAGGGATCTTGAGTCAAGTTCGAAGAACTTGGAGAAGTCAAGCCACTAAGTCAATTACCCCGTACAATAAACAAGGGAAGGACGGGTAAGTGACGGGAGTGGGTGACGACCTACTCTAGGACCCATAAGCGGGACTGAAGGAAGGTAAAGGATTCGAGATATGTGGGCTAGTGTCTCAAGTACCTCTGTTGTTTAAGCTCGCAGTAAGTCTAAGACACCTTAGGGTGTGAGAAGTCCCAAGTGTTGTATGTTGCATATCATTCACTCATGCATTGCATTTATTATTATTGGCTTATTTGTGGTTGATTGTTGGATTCTTGGTTTTTTGTTTGCCATATGTACATGGTTGCTTGAGTTTCCTTGCATGTACTGAGGGACTATTTACTGAGTATGATAACGTACTAATTCCTTTAAGCTTATTTGTGCCGATACTAACGACGGGCCCAACAATTAGGTGGGTAGTTATGGGCTAAGTTTCTCTATTTGGTAGGCACTTATTCTACTCGGAACCTTGTGTTTCTAAGTTACTTATGAGCTAAGTTTTGTACTAACTAAGTGTTTGTGCCTTTATGGCCTAAAGGCTAAAAGTTGCACAATGACAAGTAAAAGCTTTTCACTTAAAGCTTAATAGCTCAAAGGTGGGAGCTCAAGTAGATGATCTTAGTAGTATTTTACCTTGTATATATAGTACCTTGTATACTAAGACATTGCCTCTATTAGAATGTATTGTGGTGCAAGACCATTAAGTTATTTTTTGGTGAGTGCTAGAGCTTATATGTGTGTACAAAACTATTACTAGAAGTTTAAGTAACTAGTGTTTTATAGTCTTTGCATGTTTTAAATATGTTTTAAATGAAGTTGCAGGGTAGGCTAAGTAACTAGTTGCACATAAATTATTTTAATTTATCGATAAGTAATAGTTAGCCAATAATAACTAAGTGGGATCACAGTCCCTAAGAACCTACACTTTAAGTAATTCAAGGCACTAGGGCCCTGTTCCGTGACAAAGATAAATGAATTTTTTTAAAAAAAATATTAAAAAGGAATCAGAGTTTAACAAAATAAATATGTCTTGGTTCTGGTACCCATGTTTAGGGTTTAGGGTTAGGGTTATAGGTAGTGTTAAAGGTTTCTTATCGAGCAGTTCACTAAACATACTATTTTTATAATGTTACTAAATACTTTTGTAAATTATTGTATACCTAGACACTAAAAACGAAAGATTCATAACAGTTAAGGCTCATGATATTGACTTTCAAAATTAATTTGGTGAAATAAAAAATTTAGAATAAAAATATATTATTTTGAATTAAGTTGATTTAAGCTAGAACTCATTGGCTATAGAATACCAGTTACAGCCATGCATTTGCATTATTTGTACAAAAATATGTAACTGTATGTACTTTAAATGCTGCCTAATACCTTATAGTTTAGTTGATAAAAAAAATCGAAGAATATGATCCCTAAATATGCTTGCCATGTTTTATATATTTATGACAAATTGACTATTGATGCTCCAAGACATCCCTATATACGTCATGTTGGCCTCCGGAGGTACTTCACCCGAATGGTATTTGTAGCACTGAAAAATGACGATCAGGGTGTTCCTCGAAGTGTTTTCCGAGGAAGGGACCTCCGATGCCCAAGTTAGATTGGATAAACTGAGTATATGTGAACAATGGATAGGCAAGTACATTGAGCCTTTATGATATTACTAGGGAGCCTTCGAGATATATATAGGGGGTTTGAGGCCGAGGAGAAAACCGTTTTGCCCAAGCTAAGCAGATTGAGCCACATGGTCGGTTGGATTTGATGGACATTCGGTTCGTACCTCAGGCAGAGATGTATCCAGTTGTCCTCAGGAGGTTATGCTTAGGCATCCGGCCAGGGGCGTGCGGAGGGTCTTTGTTGGTGATCCAAGGGCTGAGGTGTTTGTCATGTTCCTCTGAAGTCCCTAGGGGACCTGCTAGAGGTAAAACTGTGTTTGGGAGATATGGTTTTGTTGAAGGAGATAGGCAGGTCTTTCCAAGGTTGGTTGAATGGCCATCCAAGGATGTTGTTAAACCCTTCTTCCTCCGAAGGTCCCCTTGGTGACAACTCTTTGGCTATCAAATACAAAGCTTTATTTTTAAAAATTGTTGACCTTAAACATGCTTTCAAATTTTTTAATTATTTGGGCTAGCATTAATAAAAGAAAAACTAGTTTGAAACCCTCAGCTCCAACAACCCATCATCCACTAGTCCACAGAGCTTCTTTCCTTCACCTATTTTGATCATTTGGCGATGATGCTAGGCATTAGGCATATGCACTAACTCTAGCTACCAAATGTCATTCAGAACATGCAGATGCTCCTATGCCTAAACATATCCAACCCTTCGCCAACTAGGATAGTTCTTTGATGTGGCACAAATACTGCATTTAGCCTATTGCAGCCATTGCTAATGTTCCATTTCTTCTTATCATAGGTTGATCTGCAAAAGGGCCATGGTTGATGGTTTGTAGCGACCTAAAGGTTTATGGATGTACACCAGGTGTTCGTCAGAATGTCTGCCTAACTCTGCAGCCCCTTAGTTGACCTTCTTCATCATATTTGGCACATTGTAAGGGTATGCCCTATGAATTGCTTGTCAGTTTCATAGCCATTTCCTAACATCGTTGTGTATTACTCTATGCTCAGGTGTCATTGATGATTAATTCATTTGCATGACCTTCTACTTCATATTTGATAAGGTTTATGAAGTTGAGTATGGATAACAATTGAACTGAGATATTCCGCTAGTCCACAAAATTGTCAAACCTTTGCAGATTTCCAATAAATGGATGATGGGGAACATGAGGGAGCATTTATTGATGATTATTGTGATTATGATTAGTCCACCCTTGCCAAGAAGATGAACAAACCAATTGAGAAGTGGCAGTTTGATGATGTCGAAGACGTTGAGTTTGACACAGTATGTGATGCCGAAAAGTTCTATTAGAAGTATGCATGTATTATGGGTTTTTTGGTTCAGAAAGATGATATAAGGATGAGCACTAAGTACATGGTGCCCCAGCAGAGGTGATGGGTTTGTGCAAGGGAGGGCAAGGCTGGAGTAAGGGAAATTAAAGGTAAGTAGCCTGTCAGAGAACCTCGACGTGTCTCACGGTATGGCTGCAAAGCTACTTTCTACGTCCATTATAGTGCTGAATCACGTAAGTATCATGTTTGCGGGTTTGAGGTTAACCATAACCATGTTCTTGCATTAGATTTGGAGTCACATTTCCTACAGTTGAGGAGAATAGTTAGTCCTACTGCTAAACATATTCAAATGGATATACGAAGGATCAGAGTCGGTACGACACAAGTGATGGACTATATGGTTGTCAACTATAGTGGCTAGAAAAATGTTGGCTTCACAAGAAAGGATCAATACAATTGGGTTGATTCTGATAGCATGGTTAGGGAGCTTGGAACAAATTGTGAGAAATCAATTGCCCATCTTACTTCTAGGGCACAATGTGACCTCGACTTGTACTATAGGTACACAGTTGATGGGAAGGATACATTTCGATATCTGATTTGGGTAGATGATGGGATGCGGCGGGATTATGCAGCATTTTGAGATGTTATTTGCTTTGATGCAACTTATAATAGCAATGGATATAAGCTACCATATGTTGTCATTCTTGGTGTGAACCACCACTTTATGACAACCGTATTCGGTTATGCTCTTGTTAATGATGAGTTTGAGGATTGGTTCAAGTGGTTACTCAACCGCTTTGTTGACTGTATGGGAGGTCAGATGCCTATTGTAGTTATAACGGATGGGGCCCCAAGAATCAAGCTAGTGATTTAGTCAGAATTACTAGCTGTTCGGCACCTCACATGTTCTTAGCATTTGATGCGCAATTGCAAAATGAATGTTAAAGAAGAACGTGCCTTCGCCGATTGTTTGCTCACATGATGCTTAATGTTGACGAAGTAGACGAACTTGAAGATAAGTGGCATGTTACCGAGCAAGGGCTAGAGCAAAATCAATGGATTCAAGACATTTGGGATAAGCGGGAATATTAGGCCATAGCACTTCTCAAAAATACATTCATAGCTGTGATGACTAGCACACAGAAGGTTGAGAGCATGTACACATTCTAGAAGAGATTCTTAACTTTGCAACTAAAGCTATACGACTTTGTTCAACGTCTTGATATGGCTCTAGAGAGGTTACGGGAGGCAGAAGTCCAGCAGCGCTTCTATAGTGAACATACAATTCCTTAGGCAGTTGCCCATTTGAAGCATCTAGAGAGACATGTAGGAATGGTGTACACTTCTCGGATCTTGGTACATGTCCGGCAGCAAATTCTCAAAGACGCAAACTATTTCATTGTTATTAGAAAAATGCACATGCCACTACTCCTTCTTATCAAGCCCACATATATGCAAGTGATACAACAACAACGATCCTTAAATTTGATCATGTTACAGCGGTTTATGACTGCACATGCAAGCTATTTATGACTGCACATGCAAAGTTACACAGGTTTGTACCACCCATCCACCAACTCCTTATTTATATGTGTACAATATTGCCCTATGGTGGTGAAGTAACATATGTTACTTTATATGTTTTAGGTATTCCTTGTAGTCATATCTTCGCTGTTCTAAAGCTAGAGAATGCAGTAAGTGTGACGGCCCCCGGAGTTATAAATCTAATCAACCAGGTAATTAGTTAATTTAATAAATTACATTTTAGATAATTTATTTGCAAGCTAAGTCTTGGTAATTTAGGGTCTAGTAGTTAAAAATGAATAAAATTGATCATTTAAGCAAGCCAGGCCAAGAGGGGTATTTTGGTCATTTCACATAATGACCTATTTTTATTGCACGGTTGAATAGAACATGAGAAAATATTAAATTTGAGGTATCACGGTTTTTTGTGATTTTCGCTCTATCATTGTGAAATTTTGGATTAACTAGATTGTTCATAAATGGTTTAAATGTAACCTTGATAAAGGTAGGGACAAAATTAAATATAAATGAAAGTCTGAGACTGGCCGTGTAATTATATCTGTGAAGAAACCAGACGCGGCGTCATACCAACTTTGGTCCTAAAGTTTTAAGCGTGTTACGAATAAACCTAAATTTACTAGGGAGTACAGAGAAGGCACTGAGTACGTGACTTTTAAAATAAGGCGGTGGCGTTTTAACTAAGTCAATCGGGTCATTTCTTCTACGTCCACCCGAAACTTCACCCCTCTTCCCAGAAACGCCATGGATGAACTTTCTTAAGCTCCCAACATCCAAATTCTTTTAAATTAGACACAAATTAACAAGGATTTGGGGTTGAAATCAAGTATTCTTGCATAAGGATCTAGAGTTTAGCTCAATTGTTGCAAGTAAACAAATTATTTTTCCCTTAATTTTTATGGTTTCGTTTCAGACCTGGGTTGCTGGAAACTGTGTTCCATATATTTTTATTTAATAAACTAAATATGGGAAGTTGAGAAATAACTTACATTACAAAAAAATGATGTTTGGTTAGGAGGCTATGGATTGATATGTTATATGTAGCTTTTCCTATATAGTTTTGATATTTGTGGCTAAAGGAAGGAGTCGGAATTAATATTGCTTGATTATTGCTAAGTATAAAAGACTAACAAGCAAGGAAAAGGAAAATATTGGGTCTAAGTTTTATTAAGGGCCAATTATGTGGAGACCAATGTAAAAGTTAATTTAGTCATTTAAACCATATGGGGCTTTGTTAATTATTAGCCTAAATATGGATTATTTATGTGTTAAATGATCAATATAGGTCTTGAGCATAAGCTACTAAGAAGAGACCTAAGTTTGGCTTGAAACCGAGACAAAAAGAATCAAGTGTCTTAAGCTTGCAAACTAAGTTATCTAAGGTAAGGGTTATTTAATTTGTATGCTTATGTGTTAAATAAATTTGGCTATGATACTTGTATATTAAGCGGCTGAATTATGGATAAATTTAACAAGCATATGATTTAAGTATTGATGGCTATTTGAGAAGCTTATATGATTGGGTTTGGTAAGAAGCCAAACTATGAAGTGCATATGAAGTGTGTAAGTGCATGTTTGTAAACTTGTATCTATAGGCAAAAAAGATCTTAATATGGTCTAATTTACGGTGAGTATGACGGGTTAGGAACCTACGATACCTAAGGTCACAATGATGGGCTAAGACCTGGATGGACCTAAGAGGGGGAGGTGTCCTTAACCACTCATGAAACCTTATAAAGACAGCACTAACACATGCACTAAATAAGCAAATAGTTCACTCCTGTGCATAAAATAATAGATATTGGCAAATACTAAGAAGCTTTCAAAGCAGTATTTGTATGGACAAGTTGGACTTGTCAATTGCAGGACAAATGGGTAAAGGAATTGTGGGAACTAGCTACTCCCAAGTTATTGGCCAATAATATGATTTCCTAGCACTATGATTTGAGCTCAAGTGCATGAGGCATACATATATAGATATCCTTATGGATATTATGCAGGATCCTATCTTGTTGTTTTTCTTGCAGGTTATAACCCTTACTGGGAACTTTTAGTTCTCACATCCCTTACATATTTTGTGTACAGATATTGGTAGACCTGGGGCTAATAACCAATAAAAGATCTGGTTGTTAGTATTTTGATACCAGGTGTGCAAAAGTTAATTAATATCGTACATTGTTGTTAAGTTTCTTTCTTGCAGGTTCCTAATTACTGGAATACTAACTTACTGGCATTTATTGTACAAAGGTAAGGAACAGGGAATACCTGAACACTGTAATGACCCCTTTTTGGCAGTGTAACTCAGGTGGGATCGGATTCCTAGATTTTCAGTGTGTAACATATGATAACACTTTTATGTATGATGTATATATATGTGTGCAGAAGTTATGCCTCTGGTAAATGCTATGGAACTAGTGGTTGTGTTCCCTAGTAGCTTGTATGAATTCACAATGCATAATAGTATGTTTTATATAAATGCATGTTTGAAGTGCTGGCCAGCTGCATCGATTATATATTATTTTTATGGTCATTGACCTACAGCCATAGTAAGGCATAGTATAAAACAGTATTGCATTAAGGATTTAATCAATTAGCAGGCCCACTAAGGACAAATTTACATAGGCCTAACATTGAATAAGTGTAAGGTTCCTGGGGTGACTAAGATGGGATTAAGGTTCAACGCCTGTGACAGTAAGTATCCTAGACACCTATATATAAAAAAGGTGGATCAAGGATGGGAAAAAAAATCCTACTTACATTTCCCAAGATTGTCCCGATGATGAAGAATCATCAATTTTAGTGAAACAAGCACAATTGGCTGGCATTTGTAACAAATTTGCATGCTTCGCTTCTCGAGCATCAAATGATGGATATTTAAAGATGAAGGCAGAGATAGGTGAGTTGACTATCAAAGCTAGCAGGTTGTTCAAACAATACCAAATGCAGGTGAATGATGACATTGCAGCACGAGATCATGGCAGTTTCATTAGGGACCTTATACGGGTGATGGGGAAGAAGGTGGATGCATCAAAGAAGAGCATAGCCAAAAAAAAATAAAGCGTTTGAAGAAGTAAAATCCAGAGACTAGGGAGGATTCACAACCGACTATGACAGTTCCTAAACCTAAACCGCAAACTACTAAAGAAAGCATGGTGAACATGATAACACCTGTTTCGTGTCAAAAAATAGCCTCCTATGCATGGCCAACATCATCAAGTTGGTCTTTTCAAAGTTACAGTGGTTATGCGACTTTGGGTTCCCTTTACCCCATCAGACCTAGTCACTAAACCTGTCATCTTGGCCTTTCACTATATACCCTGGCTCTTTCCAATCCATGCTTCAGTCTCAAATGCTAGGTCAGATGGGTGAAGTCTTGAGTTCATGTTAGAATTGTAAACATACATTTCTTCGGTAATAAACATTAAAGTTCAATTCGAAGGGTGGGTACTGACATTGTCACTCCATATTTTAACACCCAGGTAGTGGACATTAAATCATGCAGGGCGGCAGGCAAATCTTAGTACTTTGTTGTTTTGGGTTGATGTATGGGCACATCCAATGAACGAGGGCCGAATGTTAAATAAACATCTACTAACATTGTTGTAATATCGAACGAACGTGTGTTGTAAGAATCATGGGTCTCAGATTTTGTAAACTGAAGTATTCCTACATATGCAACTGTAGTGACCAATATGTATGTTTCATACCACATATGCTAGGTAGTATGCTTCACAAGTGTTTTAATTTCCAGAATTTTGTATGCCTCATTGTTTATCAACTTAAAAAATGTTCATAGTATTTAAAACGTGAGAAAGAAAGAAGGACGATTATCGAATGGGTTTGTGCAAGGAAATGAATGAATGATTGAATACAATAGCCTGAAACTTCAAATAGAAGCAACCAATAAATTCCACAGCACAACCAAAAATTATCAATCTAGTCAACAAAAATAAGTACTCCCTCGCCTATGGATAAAGGATGTCTATGGATGCCCCCTATACAATATAAATGAATCTATATACTAACCTATATACCAAATAAGTTAGCAGGGGATCGACTAGGCAACCAAAAAGATGTTAACCATGGAAAAAAAAAGGCCCGTTTTATGCACAAAAAATTTTAGAATCAAACTCCTAAATCCAACACTTCATTTCTACCCATGTTTCTCTCTACCCTTTGCTATTATTCCAATTTCATCCACTAATAGTATTTGCTCTTTACAAACATGAACCCCACCATAATCTTTTCGTTGCTCCCCAAACCATGTGGTTGCAGTCAATTGAATATGGTTCTTCAACTAGTTCTCATCACACAACAACAAATCTTGTAGAATAGGAAGAAATGGCCAGGTTCATGCATGGGAAGTAAGATCTAAATAGAAACCAACATTACATAACAGCAACTGCCTAGTATGCCATACATTGATTCTAGCAAACCACAAATAACATTAAAATTTAGAAAATTACCTTATCATAATTATTGATATCATCCATGAGAAGTGCCCTGAACTGCTGATTTGAAACCAACTGCTGCAAATATTATGATGCCCTACCTGCCATAAACTGGAAAGAAATAGAACATATCATTCAATGACATACACTTGAACAACTGGGCACCAAGGACAAATCGATTCACAAGTTAAGAAAACAAACACATGAGCCAATAAGGCAATTAAGTGATGCAGGCAAAATATATAACACAAACAACACATACCGTGAAGTTAAGGGTCATGTACCAATTCTTTATGGACGATCCCCGTGCCCGGGCTTGGTTTGCAAGGATCACAACCCATGTGTTGATAAGGACATTGCTAATTCACACGATGGGTAACAACAGCTTTATATCGAAGCATCAAATCTCATACAACCTGCTGGGTTGAACTGACACATCACTGCCAACATAACAGAAATAATCCGACAACAAACAAAATAATGAGAACTGTAAAGGCTCTCCTAGTATTTCCTCTACATTAAATGTGAGGTAAGTGAATCTCAAGTTATTTCCCTCAAATAAGTCGTATTAAGCAAGGAAAGCAAGCTAGTTAAGGTTAAGTTGAGTTCCAAAGAGTAATTGGCACCTAAGGGGCAAAAAGGTCAAAACGGTAATTTTGGCCCAAGTCAGTAGCATGACCGTAATTTTGGTAAAATTAGGTTCATGCAAGTACTTTGAGCTAGTGATTTAAGACCATAGGTGGTTATAGCCATTAGAACCAAAAAGCAAATGTTAAGGGTGAAAAATGCACTAAGTAAGAAAATAAGCTATTATGTCTTATAATGGCTTAGGTGACTCAAGGGCAGAGTATTTGGGTAAGAAAAATCTTTCTTTGGGACCAAGGAGTGATGGTGTGGGGAGTGTTTAAGTGGTCTAAGTGGTACAAAATTAAGTTTAAGGGCCAAGGTGACGAGTGGAAGAAAGTTGGGCTAAGTTGGTTATAAATGAAGGAGATGACACTATT
Organism: Aquilaria yunnanensis; assembly: GCA_039654915.1. Classification (NCBI taxonomy): domain Eukaryota; kingdom Viridiplantae; phylum Streptophyta; class Magnoliopsida; order Malvales; family Thymelaeaceae; genus Aquilaria; species Aquilaria yunnanensis. Next base: position 40,763,303 of record CM077599.1, on the reverse strand, counting down.
CATCATCTCCCCCATTTGCCATTTTGCAGCTCTCCTTCCTCCCTTGCGTTCTACCCCCAAACCTCCTAAAATCACTCAAGTATCCATGGAAATGGAAGGTCCCGAAGCTATCCCAACAAGCCCTTAGCTCGTTTTTTATGGAATTGGTGCATTTGGAGTTGTTCTTGCGAGTTTTTGGTTCAAACCCAAAGGTAAACGTATTTAATCCTTACGGGTTAGTTTTAAACTTGTTAAATGGTTAGAAATGGTCTTAACTTCATGCTCTTGGTGTCCAAATTTGTTGATTTCAAGCTTGGAACTCAAAGGAAGTCATTGGAGCTTGGATGTGCCCATTGCTTGTTTCTTGCTTTCAAGATGATTTGAGGTAAGGGATTCAAGTTAATTAAGCTCAAATAATGCATAGAAATGTAGTATTTTGTGTGGGAATGAAGTAGAAACAAGACCCATATGATTTGAGTTTGGGATGAGAAAGTTTGAGCAGTTTTCGTGCAAGGTCGCACGCTGTCGCGCAATGCTGGAAAGCGTTGGCGACCGGCGACGCGAGTTGGCGACGCGTCGCCGAGAAGTGCAAAAATTCTCCGAATGTTGATGCCTTTGGCAACACGTCGCCAATAGCGCCACCAAGGCATTTTGCCCCCAAGTTCCGAGCATCCTAAGAGTGTCTCAAACTCTCGATTTTCATCCCTAGGCTAATTTAAGATGTTCCATAGCCTCGGTTGGGTCTAGGACTTATTCCTAAGTTGGGAATTATGCATTATTTAGGTGGTAGCTAAGTGGTGTGGCTAAGATAGGGTAAGTAATGGTGGCTAAGGAAGTTAAAGTGCTTCAGTTCCCAAGTGAGCACTAAGGGGATTAAGTCGGGTTTCAGACTCTTTTTTGGCCAAGTGGAATGTTATAGACCTTTGGTCAAATAAAAGGAAACCTAAGTAGATCCCAACCAAACTTTATGATTTGGTAAGGAAACTATTAAGGAAACTTCAGAGAATCCCAACCAAACTTTATGGTTTGGTAAGTAAGCCACTAAGGTGCCCTAAGCTAAGCTTGGAAAAGCTTGGTAAGTTGAACCACATAAGGCAGCTACCCTGCACAATAAGTTAAGGGAAGAGACGGGTAAAGAGTGAGTAAGTGGTGATTTACTCTAAGTAGCTCGTCAAGGCGGGTAAGGTTTGAGTAAATGATGACTTACTCTAAGGCGCCCGTAAGATAGACTTCATGGGGTTAGTTAAGTGCTAGCATTGGATACGAGGGCCAGTATCCAAGTACCCCAGTCGTAAGAGCTCACGGCAAGTCTAGCACCTACGGGTGTAAGGATGTCCTAAGTACATTTTCATGTGCATATTTCATTCATCCATCATTTGCATTGGTTGTTGTTTTATTCTTGCTTCTGGTTGTATTGTTGATTGCTTGTTTGTTTTGTATGCTATATATATATACATGTTGTGCTTTGCATGCTTGCATTGTTTTTCCCCGTGCAGGTACTAAATCCCTTACTGAGTACTTTAAAGTACTCACCCCTTTAAGTGTTGTGCAGGTTTAAGTGGACTAGTCGGGCCTAACAGTTGGTAAGGGGCAGCTGTTAAGGCTAGGTTTTATTGGTTCAAAGGTATTCTCTAAGTAGGAAACTCCAAGTTTCTAAGTTACTTATGGCATAAGCAAGTACTGACCAAAGTGTTTGCCTTACAGTTTGAGGCTAAGTGAGTACAAGGAAAGTGTGGCTCATTACTTGAAGCTAGCTTGCTTTGGTGAAGAGCTAAGGATGGATCTTAGTATCTTAGTAGCTACAAGTTGCTTCTTTTAACATGTATGGTAATTTCATATGTAGATTGCCTCTACTAGTGTCCATTGGTGTGTATAACACTAGAGTTACATTTGGGTGCATATAGGTTTGAGATGTATGCACATAGTTGTTACTTGTAGTTAAAGCAACTAAGGTTTTATGTCTTGGCTTGTTTCACTTATGTTTTATGAACTAGCGCCACAGTTTTCTTTATAGTTTTAATTTACTGTTATCGCATAGCCAGGACAATGCATGCATATTACCTATGCAGGGTAGGCTAAGTAACTAGTTGCACGTAAAAATTTAAGATTACTTCACGAGTAATAACTAGCCAATTGTAACTTAAGTGGGATCATAGCTCCCAAAGAGCTACCAGTGTTAGCAATTCAGGGCACTGGGGCCCTGTTCCGCCACAAGAACTAGGAAAGGAACTATAACATAAATGTTACAATTCATTCAAGAAACACTAACCTATCATCACAAGGGTCGTAAAAGACATACATAATCACATGATGCTCTTCAGGTTAGACTGGGTGCCGCACACCAAATAGACCTACACCAAAATAAGGGCTTTTTTGGCCTATTTTTATATCAAGAATAGTGAAGGGCAAGGTTTGTGCCCTCGATAGCTTGGGGATTTCAATAGACCAATTGAGAAGGTTCAATTCAGGGTACCTCCTCCTTTTGCGCTTCACCTGGATCCAAAGAAAACGTAAATCACTATCAGCAATACACACATGTCGAGGTAAATGCTGTGATGGATTTATAAACCAAGCTACCAAACTGACATACCTGGCCTCTACCATCACACATGTTCATGGCATTAGAAAATAAATCTATAGAACCCATTTCTGTTTTGTCCAAATTGGAAAAAAAACTACTTCTTGTTGTGGCTTACCGTCGAAGTGTGTGTCACCAGAAGGTACTAGGACCGATTTAACTGGAGTTGGGCAGCCAAAAGAAGTGCGATTATTAATATTAATGGCCTTATCAGGGCTGTCAAATTCATCATCATCACCTCCAAATAGCCCAAATCCATCATTATCTTGCACATTTAAATTTTCTGGCTGTGCCAGTCCACCAAGTTGTGCTTGATTATAGTAGTTTTTTAGTTCTACATGAGGGAAATGGGGTGGGGCACGCAATGGGGTATTAGAACCATGTGTCTCCTTCAGTATTACCTTCTTACATTTATTTAGATCCTTCACACGCTTCAACTTTAATGCTTAAACAAGCATTGCAGCTTTAGCATTAACTTTATAAAGCAATATTTGCTACTGTTGTTGCTCTTCTTTCAATTCTTCCAACAGCCAACCATGCCGTTGTTGTTCCTCTTTAATTGCCTTAACATGCAACACCAATTTACCAACCAACATGCCTAACCAGGGTATGCCTCCATTAACCCCCTCAAACTCATTTGCAATGACCCCAACCTTAGTCTTAGCCTTCCCATCCTCATCCATACAACCACCATGGGATTCATCATCATGGCCCGTGTCATGCTTGGCATACCTGGCAATAGCGGATGGTGAATCATACGGGGATTTGGTAGGGGTTTCCTCGATCCTTTTTGCACATTTTGTGTCATGGTTCAGATAGACCTGCAAGTCAAAAGAGACATATGGTACAGAATTAGGCCTAAGTAAAAAAAACCCGAACATAAGCATCAGCACTTCATATGTTAACAGCATAAGCATACCTTCTCAATTTCCTGGAAAAGACGTTTCTTCAGAAACTTAGAGGTCACATTGTTAGTGAAATATGAAATAGGGAGCCTGAGTTGGCCAACTGGGTACACACCCAGAAGAATGTACCATAAGTAGTACACCTTAAATATACCAATGACAATAGTATTTCAGCTAAATGGAATGAAAAACTATAGCAAAACACCATCTAATTTTCTAGTGGTATATGAAATAGGAATAAAGTTGTTTTTACTTGCAAAAATAGGGCACACCCCTCAAGTTTCTGGACATGGTCCTCGAATACCTTTCTAATTGAGCTAACCAGATGATCAAGTGTAAGGCTTGTCCATTGACAGTCGCTCAAGCTATCTATATTAACAGGTTTTGTCATTAGCGTTGTAGTTTTTGATAATTTATTTAACAAGTGAGATGAAAATGCTGAAGCTAAAAGCTAAAAGCTACCCTTAGAAAGCTTTTTCGAAACTCTAACGTTAATCGCTAACAGTAATGCTAAATGGGGCCGTTATCAACAACAGAAACCCATTGTTGACCAAGGTATTGCCATATCGATGGACATAGCACTATTGCAAGAGCCAACAAAACATAGCAGCTCTTAAATTCTTCATCCTCATTGCCTGCCAACTTCTCAACTATGCCAGTCAACTCAACAACCAAGTGTCTGCTTGCTCGCTTGCAGTATTGGCTAACCAATGGAGACTTGTTCTTCAGACTAACACTACTGCCTACTTCCACTAATCCCATAACGGGCATTACATTCGAGGGACCAATAGGGAATCTCCTCCCATAGACAATCAAGCCGCGTGTATTCAAATCAAAACACCGGGCAAGCCAACAAATAAAATCAACCCGCAGCTCTATTCTCTAACAAACATCCAAGGCCAGTTTAATGCGCCAATTTTCGTTGCTCTGCATTCAAGCCTTTCACATGTTTCGCAAAGTAAGAAGGCTGACACACAACATCCCACTGATCATCAAATACATCATTAGCCTTAACCTAGTTTAAAACCTCATCCGCAAAACATGACTTTTGTTCAAAGTCAAACATCTTCCACTACGTGTTTATATTAGCCCACTCCTACAGGATAACAAATCTGATTAATGAACCAAACAAACTAAAGATCCCATCCAAATTAAAACATATGTAATATCACATACCTAGTGAGTCATGACATAGTTATTCTTTTCCTTAAAACATTGTTTCGCACCATTACTACATTATTAAAACAACATTAGCTTAAAATAGTGACAGGCAATAAAAGAAGAACAAAACATGCAAGAAAAAAAATTACATGAACTTCTTATATACATTCTTTAGCTTTGCTTTCACATTCCCGACATCATCTCTATGATGTATCTTGCTACTACTCGACCCTCCTTCATTTGGCACTATGCCCTACAAAAAAAAAAATAGATATGTAGGCATATTATGAGCGAAGTGGAGCATCGTCCATGAACCAGTGCAACTAAAATTACCAAAACACAAAGCACAAAGAATTTGCACAACTTGAAAGTTTTAGCTAACTATAAAATCCACAATTTCATTTTCAAACCACAAAACATATATTAAACATTGAACAGAACCACAAAACAAACAAAATATTACCCACCTCTTGGATGTCGTGCTTGGAATTCCTGATGCTTAATGATCTCAATAGCTTGATAAACAATCCACACCAGTAGCTATTCTCAGTCTTGGTAAGCCTTAATTGCTGTTCTCCGCTTAAACAAACAACTACACACTTTTCCTACAAAAGGGAACACTCCTGTCCATTTAAACTATTTCAACACCTATCCTCCAACTTTTACATTATACAATTTCTAACTATTTCACCTTAATGGTTTCCCCATAACTTCAAACAATATATTCATACCAAACTATGACCACCGATTTCACAGTAATCAAGCAAAATAACAATTTATGGCTAAACAAGCTCCAAGAGACAATCATAATGTTCATCTATAACCAATATTTAAAACAGAACCACAATTACTTAATTAGAATCACGCTACATACGCACACACCCAAAATCAAAGGTGTGGTTGAAGAGTAAGTACAGTACACAGAACCGCTAAAGTCTACAGCTAAGCTCAGCATTAGTATCTGCTCTTCAGAACTGATTCTCTACAACCTCAACTACCGCGCTTACTCTTGGGCCCTTACGGTTCTTCTACACCTATCAATGGAGTAGTCTCTGGTCAACAAACTGTCATAGACGCTGGAGGATTGCAACCTTGATGCTTGTCAATAGAGGAGGTGCCACCGGTGGGCTCTGTTTTGACCCAATCATCACTAGGGTTTTCAAAAAAATGATATCTTTTGTAGATGTTGAAATCTCCACTCATCCTCAAATACCTAATTGCAGAGAAAAAGATTCTGAGCTTTCACAATGGCGGACAAACATTAACATTGGGAGTAGATCTCAGGAGCTGTTACGATTCAAAAAAACTGAAGGTCTAGATACTATCTATTCGCACCAAACCCTCCTTCCTTTTCGTGATGAAGTGACTGGTTAATGACTTCAAGCTATAATTCCTATTTCATCTTTGATGTGAAAGGCTATTCATGATAGATTACTAAACCCTAATCCCTAGTAACACCATAGACTAAATTATGGGACTTGGCTAGTGTTTTACCAAACTTCGCATCTCCTGATCTAATAGTCGGTAGTAGTGGTGCATGCTTACCCTCCACCCCCCCCCCCCTAAATATTTTAGAATCTTCCCAAAATAGCTACCTAGTCTGAGTGTGGATTTGAATAAGGGTTTTGTTCTTTTGGTTTAATTACAATGAAAGTCCTCATTTATTAAAGTTTCACACAAAACCTAGACTTTTTGCCATTTCCAATATGAGTCCTCATTATTTTAAAAAGTATTATAGTACTCTTTTTAACATGATTTTTATCATTACCACTTTTTTGTGGTGAAAGGTTATATTTTAAAATATGATAACCATAAAAGAAGTGTTTAAAAATTAAGGTAAGTTTTGTGTAGTTAAATCATTTCAATTCCGATTATTATTTGGAGTGACCCAACAGTTATAATTTCATTTAGCCCAAGATTATATTAATTTTGCTCTTTATTCTCATGACCAATTATAGTTTCACCCAACTTTTGTTCCCTAAATATCAGTTTTTAATGATTAAATTCCAGAAAACACATCTTAATATTTAGTTACTATTTAGACAAGGATAAACTCCACCTACATTCATAAACTATATCCCATATTATTTAATCATTCTGAAACTATCAAATGTTGCACTAATAATCCTCAAACAATTTAATTGTTTCTATCTCATTCTACCATTCATCACACCATTAAGAATGAATATAAAAAATAATGCCACATTAGCAGCCACACAAGCTTTTAAAACCATTTTAGCAGCCACGTCATTTTTCTGTTCATACTTAATGACTGTGATGGACAGTAAAATGAAATTACAACAATTAAATAGTTTGAGAACGATTGATACAATACTTGATAGTTTGAGGATGATTGAGCAACATGAGATATAATTTAGCAATAACATGTGGAGTTTACCCTTAAAAAAATTGATAAATTTAATTGAATAAGCATTATGTAAATCAGGCTTATTCCACGCGCTGTCCCTAAAAAATTAGAATTTTTCATTTTGGCCCCACGTCATATAAAGATTTATATAATCGCTAGGACCTACTGGGTGCAATTTTGGATGGGTTAAGTGGTTAGAGCGTGTTTGGTGGGAGCAAGGCTGTATGGGTTCGAGTCTTTCAGACTCCCACTCCCTTTCATTTTCGTTTTTCTTTTGGTCTTTTTCATTTTTCTTTCTCACTTCCCCAATTTTCTTTCCTGTTCGCCACACATCTCTTCTATTTCCTTTTTTTTTTTTTTCATTTTTTGCATTATTTCCAATTTTGTTTGTTTTTTTTTTCAATTTTATTTCATTGTTTTTAGTTTATGCACCTTTTCTTCTTAGTTCTATTCAAGTTTTTTCTTTTACTAATACTAATATTTTTTTAAAAAATAATATCTTTTTTCTTCATTTTTTTTGTTTCAAATTTTGTAATTAAGAAAAGAATAAATAACTAGTTGAACTAAAAAAAAAAGTAATTACTTGTAAAAGAACTGATAGTTCCTCAAAAAGAACAAATTAATAATAATAAAAAAACAATCAATTTCCACGAAAAAGCTAAAAAATACTTTAAAAAATAAAAAATAGATGATCATGATAATAATAATAATAATAATAATAATAATAACAAAATATAAATATTTTATTCAAATTTATAAAAGAACAAATAAAAATTATAAATAAATAAATAAAAACTAATAAAAGAACAAATAACATTGATGACAAGAACAAATAATAACTGATAAAAAAATAAATAAAACAGATAAAAAAACATAAATGAACTGATAAAACTGATAAGAAAACATATGAGAACTAATAAAAGAACAGACAAAATTAATAAAATAATAAATAAAAATTATAAATAAATAGATAAATCTAATAAAAAAATATAAAACTAATAAAATCAGCAAACAATAAATAATAAAAGAACAGAAAAAAGGAACAAATAAGAATTGATAAAATAACAGAAAAAAATGATAAAAAGAACAAACAATAACTGATAAAAGAACATGTAAAATTTATAAAAGAATAAATAAAATTAATAAAATAACTGAAAAAAATGATAAAAGAATAAATACCAAAATTGATAAAATAATAAATAAAACTTATAAAAGAATAGATAAATATGATAAAAGAGCATGTAAAATTGATAAAAGAACAAAGAATAATTGTAAAAGAACAGAAAAAAAGAACAAATAACAACTAACAAAAGAACATATAAAATTGATTAAAATAATAAATAACAATGGATAAAAGAACAAATAAAACTAATAAAAATAAATAAATGTGAACTAATAAACTAATAAACAAAACTGATGAAAGAACAAATAAAATTTGTAAAAGAATAGATAAATCTGATAAAATAACATATAAAATTGATAAAAAGAATAAACGATAACGAATAAAACAACACTTAAAAAGAAAAAATAAGAACTAATAAAAAAATAAAATTGATAAAAATGATAAATTTAGTAAAAGACCAAAGAAGAATTGATAAAATAACATATAAATCTGATAAATAAATAAATAAAAATCATAAAAAAGTGAAATTAATTGTTCTTTTGTTATTTTATGCTTTTTTATTCTTTTATTATTATCATATGAATAAAAGCAACTTTTAGAAAAATCAATAATATAGAAAAAAAAATGAAATAAACTAAGAGAACAAAAGAAAATGGGAACAATAAAAAGAAGAGAAAAAAAACTAAAAATAGAAAGAAAAGTGAAGTTGAAAACGCAAAAAAAAAACATTAAAAAAACACACGATTAAAAGCTGATTGGACGCAAGTTCTTTCCAATTTAATTATTCATTTTTAACTTATTTATGGCAAGTGTTCTATTGGTGATGAGAATTGGCCTCATATAGGTGGGCCTAAATTTAAAAATCACATTATTACTCCTAAAAAGTAGACACACAATAAATCTCCTATTATACAATAAATCATGTTTTAAATTTATTTATTAAAAAATAATTTTAATATAAAATAATACTTAATTTTATACAAAAAAATATTTCTACACCGATAATGCATATGTTAGAAAAAAATTATTCATCCAAAAATAGATACACTACATTTATTACTATATTTTTCCTTTAACTCATTATTACTCAATAATATTTTTTCCTTCGACCCAGGTCTTTATATTGCTTAATTACTTATTAAAAATCCACTAACAGTGAATCGTGTACCATACAATAAATCACGTTCTAAATTTAAATGTTAAGAAAGCATAGATAAAGTAACTATAAAAGATAAAATTAATGTGTGATGAGAGTACATAATTTTAAAGATAAAATTATTACAACATAAATATTAATGATGTCCTCTGAACCATATTCTACATATTATAACATGAACTTGATTTGGTCCTTTTAACTTATACAATGAAGGTATAGTTAGTGGATAATGAATGCTAAAGAAAAAAGATCTAGATGTATAGAGGTTTTGTGATCACAAAACGCAATTTCCTGCATGTCCGCCTATTATGCACTCCAACAGATATGCATTGAGGATTAATTTTTTCTAGTCTAGTGTAATTGACACTTGGGCTATGAGAACCAAAGCCCTCAATCTTCCTCTATTGTAGATCAGAATTCAGCTAATCAAGTAGAAACTAATATCATTGATCATTTAACTCCACGTAATCCTCTAAGTGAATTACAAACAATTGTCAGGATCATGTTCCGCCAATGCGTTCCACATCTGGCTTGATTACGGGTGGACAAATTTTTTGCATCACAAATCAAAGTACTATTCCACCACTATCAAGTAGTATTCTTAAAATTGGTGAATGTTCAAATTCTTGATGGCCCCCGCAAAAGAGATTAAGGCCATCTATGCTAGAAGTTAAGGTCATTCATATGCCTGACCTTAATGGTTTAGATGAGACCAACGAATGTACTATTTCAAGTTATGTCCTTTGTATCAATACCCTTACAATATTTCATTCTTACCAACACACTTACTCTTTCAGATGATCTATTCTCTGAACTATTTGATGAAAAAGAAGACGAAATGCTAGGATCAGCTATTGTTCGACTTATAGTAAGATGTTCATTCCCGGTCCTATTAATTATATTCTTTTTGTGAGTATCTATGTCTAATTGTAAAGCATTTCTAGTAGCAGGACATTTCATGGAATGAGAGGATTTGGGCATGCCATATCATATTGTCCTTTCCAACAATGTCGAGCCATAGTATGGTGTGGTGAAAGGAGTGTTTGATCTCAAAATCAAAAGAACCCTACCTTTTTTATATGCTACCAGAAAGGAAAGGTTAAATTGTCACATGAGATAGGAGCACCATATTTCATTTTTACCTTAATGAACTATAGGGGTGGCCCTTTGTCAAAGTGTTTTTGCAGAAGCATTTGAGAGTTTAACTGTTATTTATTTTTTACATTGATTAGTGCAAACATTAATATACAAGTAAATGATGAAGGAAGGCTTCCAGTGTTCCAAGTAAATGGTGAAAATCACTATCAAATAAGTTCCTTGGTACCGAATGAAGGCAATTTATCTAGATTTGCTTAGTTGTACATACATTACATAGAACATGAAATAGAAAATCGCATAAAGAGCTTTAGTATCTCACAAAGTAATAATATGGATAGGGATATTATCAATGATCATGGGCGTATGTTTGATGAGTACTACCAACTTGTAACAGAGTTCAGGCGGGGTTGTGACATACTTTGAGAGACAAATAACCACTGTGTGCGACTGAGATTGTTGATTTCAAGATCTAGAGATAGTCTTCATAATAACCTCCCAGAGTCTAGGGAGATTGTTAGGTTGACCTAGGACTGGAAGAGGAAGAGGGTGACAAGCGAGATATTATTGTTTATGCCTATGCTCATAGTGTTCGTAGAATCGATATGTTCCACCCAAAATTGATGTCTTTGCACTTTTCTATATTGCTTCCTAATGGGGTAGATGGTTCATGGAGGAATCCCACACCGTGACAAAACTATGGATGTAAGCATGCATAATAAGGTTACCATGTATGAGTATTATGCGTTTCAACTTCATCATTTTGTTGTTCATTCAATGGTGCTCTGAGGTTGGAGACTATTCTGACAATATGTCATTTACATATATTGTTATACCATTAAACAATGATTAACTTATACTAAAAGCCATCAAAATATTTTGTGTGCAGAAGTATTATATGGGTTATAAGATATTTTCAACAGGAGAGACATAGTTGGCTATCGAACAGTCAAACCTTACATTTTACCATCATCTTTTACAAGAGTTCCGTGGTACATGATATAGAATTATCAAGATGCTATAGCTATTTGTCTTTGGATTAGCTATCTAGATTTGTTTATAACAATGATGTGCAACTCAAAGTGAAATGACTAGTTGTTTGGAGTTTATACCAGGACAGGATGTTGATGATAAACCCTACATTGTAGATCATCCACATGCACATATTGCTCTTTTCTTACACCCCAAAGATAAATAAATGACCCTACTTTAGTATATAGATACATGTTGGCCGAGTTGCTTGATAAGGATGCCAACCCTATTGGATATGCAATTGTGACTTGACAAATGATGCATGGTTTATATGGATTAGCCAACTTTAGGTCTCCTTGCATGGTGGCTAGGTAATGCAAGAAAATATATCCCCCCTCATGTCAATTTGAAACATCTATTGGTGAAGATGAATTCCTTATATACAGATGAAGGGATTCATCAACTACTGTTTCCAAAAACGGAATGGGGCTCAACAATCAATCAATCGTTCCACATAATATTGATTTGTTCATTAAACATGATTTTCATGTTACAATAGAGAACACAAATAGAGATAAGTGCATCAAGCACTTATGTAAATACATGCACAGCGGGATTGATAGATAGACTATTGTGATTGAAGAACCAGTGCTCAAGTTGATAAAATTAAGTAATATTTAGATTGCAGATGGATTTCTACATCCGAAGTTTACTGTATGATATTTGGTTTTGATATTCATGACCATGACCAACCGATTGAGCGATTGTCATTCTGCTTACCGAACGAGTAAAAAATAGTGTTCCCTAAAAATGCAGACATTCATGAAGTGTTTCAGATGCAATGGCATAGTGTTACCAACTTCTAAGCATGGATGACTCGTAATTTGAATGAATTAGAAGCTCAATGATTTATATATGTTGAGTTTATTATGAACTATGTTTGAAATCGACAATTAAATAAGTGAACAAAAGCATGTTAAAGGGAGAAGTGTTGGAAGACTATTATTTGCATCCAATTGCTGGTGACAGATACTAACTTTCCATGTTACTAAATGTACAATGAGGCCTTATATCATATGAGGCTTTGCGCATAGTTCATGGTGTTTTACATCTGCCTTTCAAGGGAACATGTCTTGCTTTAGACTTGCTTGATTGTGATGGTAAATGGCATGATGCATTGTGTGAAGCATTCGAATAGGTAATAAGTAGCCAATTGCATAATCTATTTGTCACCTTACTTCTATTTTGCCATGTAGTAGACCTTCTACAACTTTGGAATCATCATTGTAAAATATTATCTGATGATATTATAATGATACAGCATAGGATAAGGAAATGATCCAGATTTGGTTTTTCTAGACTCAAAAAATATAATTATGCACTTTATGAAATTGGAAAGAACATGAATCAACTTAGAAAGTTCTTAAAAGGATTCCTTGGTATGCCTTACCCTGACCATATCATGCTAATGTTTGAGGAAAACTCTTTGATTATAGAAAAGCTTAATTATGATCGTGCTATGTTGATAACTAAACATACATCACAGTTTTGTAAACTTAATGAAGGACAAAAAGATTGTTTATCATTCAATTGTCAGTTCAATTGATAATGGCTGAGGTGGATTCTTTTTTCTTTATAGTAATAGAGGAACTAGTAAAATATATCTGTGGTGTACCATTCTTGCATGTTTCCATTCTGAAGATAAAAATAGCATTCACAGTTACATCATTTGGCAGTACAACACTTTTGTTACCTGATAGTTGTACAGCACATTCACATTTTAAGATACCTATAAAGTAAAATAAGAATTTATTGTGCAATGTTAAATGATCTACTCCATTAGCTAAACTTCTGTATATAGCAAGTTTGATAGTATGGGATGAAACACTAATGATGCATTAGCATGCGTTTGAGGCTTTGGATCGAACTTTACTAGATCTATGCTTGTACATGATCATAGCTTTGAATACAAAGTTTTGGTGGAAAATGGTTGGTCATCAGCGGTAACCTTAGACAAATTTCAGCTATTATTAGTCAAAGAAGTAGTGATGATATTGTTGTAGCTATTGTATGTTAATCTATGTTATGGTTACATTTTTTAGTACAAATACTAGGACAAAATATGATAGTGTAGAACTAGACCTCTTGTAGTGTTGCACTGTTTTGTGATCAACTATTACAAGTTGGGGGGGGGGGGTAAATTACCCTTAGAAAAGATTCATAAAGATAAAGAGGAACTAACATGGGCAAAGATACCTAATATGTTCCAAATTGAATAAACTATCGATAAGCTTATGAGTATGCTATAGCATCAACATGCCCAGATTTAGAAGTGAACATCACTAGCAGGAAATACCTCGGGGAGAAAGCTATACTTTTGCCCAAAAATGATACTATTGATGTTGTGAACAATAACATAATGAGTAAATTGTCATGGGGCATAATGACATTTACGAGGGCAAACTGTAGAGTGCCACTTCTAAAAATGCTGATACACTCTCTTTATTATATTTGGTTAAGTATTTGAAACTTTGAAGTTTTTTGGACTTTCAAATCATATATTAGAGTTGAAGGTTGAGGTGCCAATTATTTTAATGATGAACATTAACCAGGTTAGCAGGTTATATAATGGTACTAGACTTATAGTAACCAAGTTGGCTGAACAAGTTATGAAAGCCGATGTATTGACTAGTATAAAAGAATGCATGCATTGCTTTATTTCACGTATTGAAATTGTGCCATTTGACACCCAACTATCCATTAATTTATCGTATTGACAATTTCCTGTTAAACCATGTTTTGTAATGGAAATAAACAAAAGTCAAAGTCAAACATTTAAACATGTTCAATTGTATCTTCTTGAACCTGTTTTTGTGCATGGCCAATTATGTGCTGCTACTTCCCACATCATTTCTGTCGTGCCCTAAACTGCCCCTGGCCCATCCGGGCCCAATTATCTAAAACATGCAGCGGAAGTTTAATTAAACCGAAGGGACTTTTATTACTCACTAAGACTTATGGGCACGAACCCCAGGATACTTACTAGTACTAGCTTGTTATGTTCTTATTAAAGGTTTAAGTTTAAGTGCTCTTGGAAACAAACTAGCACCTATGTGGATTTCATGTGTTCATTTTCATGGTATTTACCAAGCTTTAGCCAAGAGTATGCATGGCATCCAAAACACCAACTTAAGTTTGAAAACTTATTTTCATGCATATGCTTTGCATGCTTATGTGTTTTGGTGTTCACTAGTGCACATAATCACTTAATGCCTTTAGATGCAACTAATGCTTAGGCATATATTAATTCACATACGTGCACTTGAATTCCTTATTAGCCAATCTTTACACATGCATCCAATTTCATGCTTCTCCAAGTTTATTTGCATGTTTTTCTTTGAGTGCGCATACAAAACCAAACATAGCATGCTTTCAACATAAACATGGGCTTATGGGCCTTTTCCATACTTAACATGCATATGGCCCAAAATTAACCAAGAATATATTCAAATTTTCTAATTTCTTATTTAAGCCCAAAACATGCATTTAAGCCCAATTTATACATGCTTCCGATTTTCATGAAAATCATACTTCCATAAAACATGCATGGGCCTTGGTAAGTCCACCAAGCAATAAAAGCACCCAAAGTGTCCATAGTCCATCTTACAAGCCCAAAATCAAGTTTGGCCGAATTTTAACTAAGTCCATAATTTGGTCACTAAACTTAGACCAACAAATTACATGCTTAAAATCAAGCCATAAATCATAGTGCCAAGGAACACTAATTATCCACCTTAAGACGTTGTTCCCACAAACTCTAGACTCGTAGTCCTGCACACAAAGTCCACGCTTATTAGCTTGATTTTCAAGCAACTTAAAATACTTAGAATACTTAGTATAATTGAGCAATACCATACACATACCCAACCTTTATACCACAAAAAGAGTACTCAAGACTTTTAGCTCAATCTTTCGAGCACACTTTTACCTACAAAAGTAGAGTAGGGCGGGTGAGTTTTAAAACTCAATAAGGATTCCGTATGGCTTCCAAAGCCTAACATATGGCCTTTATGGCCTAACATATGCCAAGAATGTAATGGCAATAAATATTCCAAAAATCCTGCAAAGAAAACATAAAGACAAAGAAAACACAAAGATACATGTATATACAATAATAATCGAAATCGGGGGTTAGCATGCACAACAAATTCATAGAAGCACACAAACACACGCCACTTAACACCTTGATTTACAGAAGGGCAGCAAGCATCCCTCAAGTTTTATTTCATTAATTTCACATACTTTTCATTTTCGGAGATCTCACTTAGCATAGGAATTTAAGGTGGCCTACTTAAATCCTAGCCCATAATGCTTGCTTACTTAACTTAGCTCATGAGCGATACAGAATTGCCGAAGCAATAATTTAACTTATGCCCTCTTAGCACACCTAGGATCATATGGTTCTTTGACCATCACCTAGGGGCCCGAATACTCAAAGAGTATAGGAATCCTTACCAATACCGAAAGCTTCTTAGAAGCTTGTTTTCCTTCGATTTCCTCGCTTGTTGGTTTCTAGAAATGATTTTCTAGCACAAGAACCAAAATGGCCAAATAAATTAGTAATCCATAAAATACCAAGAACACTTGGTAATTATCTTAAAGAAATCAAAATACCAAGAATACTTGGTTCACACTTACGAAACCTCGACTAGGAGGTGAGACCGAATTTTGTGTGCTTGATGTTCTTCAAATTTTCTTCTTGATTCTTCCTCCCAATGAGCTTAGAAGCTCATATACATAAAGAACTCCTTGAGAAGAGTTCAAAACCTCTAAGAAATGAAGATGGCCGAATTTCTCTCCTTGGTTTTCTTTGAATCTTTTACTTGATTCTTGCTCTTTGGGTGTTTAGAGCATGAATTCCACCAAGAACACTTGGTTTTAATTTATGGAAGGGTGATTTCTAGTGATGGCAGAATTTTTGGAGGAAGGAGAAGAGTTAGAAATGTTCTTGGAGAGAAGAACAAGTGTTGGCCAAAACTAGAGAGAAGGGAGAGAGAGTTTGTAGAGAGAGATTGAAGAAAGAGAGTGAAATGGCTTGAATGAGGTGAGATGAGTGAAGAAATGTATTTTGTTGAATGGGGGAGTGTATGTACGGTTATGGGTGTCCAAAATGGGTGGGAATAATGCCTTAGTGGAGTAATAATTCAAATGGGAAGTGGGAGACAAAGTGGGGGGACAAATTGGAAGAGTTGGTGAAGTTAAATGATGAAGTGGTGAAGGTGGGGGACAAAGGTGAGTGGAGGTGTGGGTGGAGGTGGAGGTGGCATAAAATATATTATTTTGAATGGACATGGCTAGCCATGGCATCCAAGGCCATGAAAATGGGTCAATTCCCCACTTAGTCCTCCAATCTTTTGAATTTGGGCAATTGAGCCCAACTTACAACAATTCCTTTGTTCAATTGAGTCCTTTATCTTTGAAATCCACCATTTTCACCATTATTTTTCTTGGCCTAATCCAAGCTTAATTTCATGAATCCTTAACACTTAATTTAATGTCCCCTCACATTAATTCAGCTAAATTCCCAAATTAGGAAAATTCTTTGGCTCCCAATCCACTTACCCCGGGACCTAATCAGTTTGGATTTTCCGGGCATTACAACACTCCCCTCCTTAAGAAATTTGGTCCTCCAAATTTCCTAGGAGCTTAGGAAAGGTATCCGGATAGTTCTTAAGCATTTCAGTTTCAACCTCCCATGTTGCCTCCTCCTCAGAATGGTTAGTCCATTGGACTTTTACCATCGATATCCACTTACTCCTGAGCTTTCTAGTGTCCCTTGCCAATACCCGAATTGGTTCTTCCTCATATGTAAGATCTTGGGTAATGGGCACACTAGTGACATGTACCACTTGTTTAGGGTCGGAGACACACTTCTTCAACAAGCTTACATGAAATGTGTCATGTACATGTCCCAGCTCAGGTGGTAGTTCTAACTTGTAGGCTACATTTCCTACTCTTGCGAGTATTAGGTATGGTCCTACATACCTCGGGGCTAATTTTCCCCGCTTACCAAACCTCATTACTCCCTTCATGGGAGATACTTTCAACCACACTTGGTCTCCTGCCTGGAACTCCAGGTCTCTTCTTTTCTTGAGGTTGGCATATGATTCTTGCCTATTGTTGGCAGCCTTAATCCTTTCCTGGATTAGCTTAACTTTCCCAGTAGTCTCTCTTATGAGTTCTGGGCCAATTTCCAACTTATCACCTGGCTCATGCCAGCAGTGTGGAGTTATGCATCTCCTTCCATATAGTGCCTCATAAGGTGCCATTCCAATCACTGAGTGATGACTATTATTGTACGAAAACTCCACTAAAGGCAAGTGTTTATCCCATTCTCCTTGGAAGTCAATAATACAACACCTCAACATATCTTCCAAGGTTTGAATGGTTCTTTCAGTCTGTCCGTCCGTTTGAGGATGGTATGCGGAACTGAATTTTAACTTAGTGCCCATGGCATGGTGCAAGGACTTCCAGAATCTGGAAACAAATCTTGGGTCTCGATCTGAGACAATGTCGTTTGGTACACCATGTAGCCTTACTATCTCCTTAACATATTGTTGGGCTAACTTCTCCAAGGAGTCAGTAAGGTTTATGGGCAAGAAGTGGGCTGCCTTAGTCAATCTGTCCACTATGACCCAGATTGTATTACTCTTTCTTCGGGTCAGTGGCAAACCCACTACAAAGTCCATGGATATGGATCCCTATTTCCTTTCTGGTATAGGTAAGCTCTGTAATTTTCCACCAGGTCTCTGGTGTTCCATTTTGACTTGCTGACAAGTCATACACTTAGCCATAGAAGCACCAATCTCCTGCTTCATATATGGCCACCAGAAATGGGATCTCAAATTCTTATACATTTTCTGAGCTCCAGGATGCATACTCATCAAGCTGGAGTGGGCTTCTTCTAGGATTTGTTGCCTGATTCCATTCCTATTTGGCACATAAATCCTATTCTGGAAATATAATATTCCAGCCTTAAAGGAAAATCCTTGATACCATTTCCCCCGTTTTTGCCCAGAGATCCTGGGAATCTCCTCATCTTGAAGCTGAGCTTCCTGAATTAGGTCTTTCCATTCAGACCTAATAGTTAGGACCTTTACTTGGTCCATCTCCCAGTGTTTCCATTCCTGGGCCAATTCAGATAAACTGAGTACCTCTGCCTTAGTAGGCTCTCCAGTGGCTTTGAGTATTCCCGTGTACTTCCTACTGAGAGCATCAGCTACCACATTGGCCTTCCCGGCCGTATACTCGATGACGCACTCAAAATCTTTTAGGTACTCAAGCCATCTTCTTTGCCTCATGTTCAGGTCCTTTTGTGTAAACAAGTACCTTAGACTCTTGTGGTCTGTGAAGACTTGGAATCTGCCTCCAAGTAGGTAGTGCCTCCACTGCTTCAGAGCAAAGATCACTGCCGCTAACTCCAGATCATGAACTGGATAATTCTTTTCATGAGGCCTTAATTGTCTTGACCCATAGGCTATTGCTTGCTTCCCTTGCATTAAGACACAACCCAGCCCAACCCGAGAAGCATCAGTGTAAACAATATACTCCTTAGTAGGGTCTGGTAGAACCAGTATTGGGGCTGTAGTCAATCTTTCCTTAAGTTCTTGGAAGCTAGCCTCACATTGCTCACTCCACTCAAACTTTTGGTCCTTTCTTGTCAATTGAGTGAGCGGAGCTACTAGTACAGAAAACTTGGGCACGAATCTCCTGTAGTAGCCAGCAAGTCCTAGGAAGCTTCTTATGTCCCTCACAGTCTGAGGTTGCTTCCATTCCAAGACAGCTTTGATTTTCTCGGGATCAACAGCTAATCCATGCTCATTGATCACATGTCCGAGAAACCCAATTTCCTTAGCCCAGAATTGGCACTTACTTAGTTTGCCATATAACTCATGTTCCTTTAACAGGCTTAGCACCCTTCTCAGGTGCTCCTTATGGGCTTCTTCATCCTTTGAGTACACTAATATGTCATCGATAAATACCACAACAAAGTGGTCCAAATAAGCCTTGAACACTCTTTGCATGAGGTCCATGAAAAAGGCTGGCGCATTTGTGAGCCCAAATGGCATCACTGTGTACTCAAAGTGACCATATCTGGTTCTGAAAGCTGTCTTTGGGACATCTTCTTCCCTGACTCTCAGCTGGAAGTATCCAGATCTGAGGTCTATTTTGGAAAAGACCTTAGCTCCCTTTAACTGATCAAATAGATCCTCGATCCTTGGGAGGGGGTACTTATTCTTAATGGTTAGTGCATTGAGCTTCCTGTAATCGATGCACAACCTAAGGGTTCCATCTTTCTTCTTCACAAAAAGTACAGGTGCTCCCCAAGGAGATGTACTTGGCCTTATGAAACCCTTCTCAAGCAACTCATCCAGTTGCGTCTTTAGTTCCACCATTTCAGGAATAGCCATCCTGTAAGGAGCAATAGATGCTGGTGCGGCTCCTGGCACCAATTTGATCTCAAACTCAACCTCTCTTGCAGGAGGGAGTCCTGGGAGATCAGTGGGGAACACTTCAGGGAATTCTCTTGCTATGGGTATTTTACCCAGCTCTATTTCAACTTCAGTTCCATTTAACCCTAGGTATTCACCTTTTATTATTAGGGGTGTGTGTTCCACCACTTTCAAAAGATGTTCTAGGACTAACCTAGAAGATTTTTTCAAAGATTGAGGTTTGTGTCCAGGCAGATAAAGTTGCCTGGCATGGCAGTCTATGACTACCCGGTTGGTACTAAGCCAGTTCATACCTAGTATGATATCATATCCATTAGTATCCAAGATTATTAGGTCGGCTCTAAGCTCTAGCTCACCTAGCCTAAGCATGCAATCTTTTACCATATGGTATGTTATCAAGACCTCGTTCCCGGCAGTTTTAACCAGGTACATTTTATCCGTATTGCATACTTCTAGGTTCATATCTTTAACTAGCTTAGAGGATACTATAGATAAAGATGCACCAGTATCAAATAAAACTGATACCTCATAACCATTAATAATAATGGTACCTGCAAGAGTTTGCCTGACCAACCCGGCCTGGTCCATTTCTTCTTCATCGTCCCCAGCTCTGTTGTCCTCTGGGTCCTCTCGTGCTTTTCTCGAACTCTCAATCTGGAATACTCTTCCAGCAGCTTGAGCTTGTTTATTCCTGCCCTGGGGCATGCTAGGGCCCTGGTCCCTCCTCGGTGGTGGAGGTATATTGGGCCTCTTTATGGGCAATTGTCTATGTGCCCATCTGTTATTGAACCCTCCCGGGGTCCTCTGATCTTCTCCCTTGGCAGGGCAGTCTTTTACCCAGTGATCCTGGGCGCCGCATTTTAGGCATCCGGAAGTGAGCCTGTAGCATGGCTTTTGGCCATGGAACTTACCACACGTTTCACATTGTGGCCCGTAGGGGGCTGTGGCCTTCATTCTCTTATCCATTCTTGGCTCATATGCCAAGCTATCTTTTCCTCTCTTTTTAGAGGGCTTTTGTAGTCTACTGGTACTTCCGGAGCCAATCATGAATTGTCCCCTGAACTTTTGCTCTAGGGCCATAGCCTTCTGTACAATGTCGTGGTATTTGTTGGCTCCTACTGCTCTGAGTATTTGCCTCAGCTCTGGCCTAAGTCCTCGAAGGAACCTCTTGGCCTTTATATCCTCTCGATCATCGTACTGTGGTGCATATCTTATGAGGTTACTGAACCTCTGTTCATATTCTAGTACGGAGAGCTCTTTCTGCTCAAGCAGGTCAAACTCAACCTGCTTTTGGTCTTTCTGTGCTTCACCGATGTATTGTTGATGAAACACTTGTTCAAATTCGGGCCATCTCATTGCTCTTCTCCTTTGAGCAGGCCGCCTAGCATTTTTGCTAGCATATGTCCTATGGACTGCTCTCCACCATAACTCAGCATTTCCTTCTAGTTTGAAGGTTGCCAGTAAGACCTTCTGAGAAGCGGAAACCTCCATTCTCTCAAAGATCTTTTCGATCTGGTTTTTCCAGAATTCTGCTTCATCTGGGTTACAGCTTCCTTTAAATACTGGAGGTTTTAGGGCAAGGAACCCCTCCAATTGGCCTTCTCTTAGGCCCCCAGCATTATCAATATTGGGCCTCCCTCTTTGCGCCCTCACTGCCCTGGTGGTGGCAGTGAGTTGGGTAGGTCCATCAATATCCTCCATGTCCAGCTCTTCTGCATCTGGACTTTCTTCCTCTTCTTCTCTTAATTCTTGTTGGATCTCAGATCTTATTCTTCTTGCTCGTGGGTTTCTTCTTTCTTCATCCTCATCATCGCCATTCTCGCTAGCTTGATCATCGAGTACAGGTTCTTTTCCTGGCCTCCTTCTCATTGGTGGCTCTCTTTGCTGCCCAGCAGGCTCTGGGACTTGGGCTTGACCCCTTGCCAGGATCTGCATGCTAGCTGCTAATTGGGCCATATTGGCCTGCATAGCTTCCATCATTGCTTCCATTCTTGCTTCTCTTCTTTCTTGGGCATTAATGCTAGGCCCAGTAACATTAGCCCTGATGGGCTCATAAGGCCTGACTTGGGCCTCTGGCACAAAGCCAGCATTTTCATTCCCTTGATGGGAATTTTCATTTCCATTTCGGCCTCGGTTCATATTTCTGGTTCTCATCCTACAATTAACAACAAGCAAGGCACACAATTGCTCAATATTCATAAATATTCATTAGTGGACTTAACCTATGTGGGAACAAGTCTATACTAAGAATCATAGACCAAAACTTTGGTCCTTAAGAGCAAACTTGCTCTGATACCAAGCTGTCGTGCCCTAAACTGCCCCTGGCCCATCCGGGCCCAATTATCTAAAACATGCAGCGGAAGTTTAATTAAACCGAAGGGACTTTTATTACTCACTAAGACTTATGGGCACGAACCCCAGGATACTTACTAGTACTAGCTTGTTATGTTCTTATTAAAGGTTTAAGTTTAAGTGCTCTTGGAAACAAACTAGCACCTATGTGGATTTCATGTGTTCATTTTCATGGTATTTACCAAGCTTTAGCCAAGAGTATGCATGGCATCCAAAACACCAACTTAAGTTTGAAAACTTATTTTCATGCATATGCTTTGCATGCTTATGTGTTTTGGTGTTCACTAGTGCACATAATCACTTAATGCCTTTAGATGCAACTAATGCTTAGGCATATATTAATTCACGTACGTGCACTTGAATTCCTTATTAGCCAATCTTTACACATGCATCCAATTTCATGCTTCTCCAAGTTTATTTGCATGTTTTTCTTTGAGTGCGCATACAAAACCAAACATAGCATGCTTTCAACATAAACATGGGCTTATGGGCCTTTTCCATACTTAACATGCATATGGCCCAAAATTAACCAAGAATATATTCAAATTTTCTAATTTCTTATTTAAGCCCAAAACATGCATTTAAGCCCAATTTATACATGCTTCCGATTTTCATGAAAATCATACTTCCATAAAACATGCATGGGCCTTGGTAAGTCCACCAAGCAATAAAAGCACCCAAAGTGTCCATAGTCCATCTTACAAGCCCAAAATCAAGTTTGGCCGAATTTTAACTAAGTCCATAATTTGGTCACTAAACTTAGACCAACAAATTACATGCTTAAAATCAAGCCATAAATCATAGTGCCAAGGAACACTAATTATCCACCTTAAGACGTTGTTCCCACAAACTCTAGACTCGTAGTCCTGCACACAAAGTCCACGCTTATTAGCTTGATTTTCAAGCAACTTAAAATACTTAGAATACTTAGTATAATTGAGCAATACCATACACATACCCAACCTTTATACCACAAAAAGAGTACTCAAGACTTTTAGCTCAATCTTTCGAGCACACTTTTACCTACAAAAGTAGAGTAGGGCGGGTGAGTTTTAAAACTCAATAAGGATTCCGTATGGCTTCCAAAGCCTAACATATGGCCTTTATGGCCTAACATATGCCAAGAATGTAATGGCAATAAATATTCCAAAAATCCTGCAAAGAAAACATAAAGACAAAGAAAACACAAAGATACATGTATATACAATAATAATCGAAATCGGGGGTTAGCATGCACAACAAATTCATAGAAGCACACAAACACACGCCACTTAACACCTTGATTTACAGAAGGGCAGCAAGCATCCCTCAAGTTTTATTTCATTAATTTCACATACTTTTCATTTTCGGAGATCTCACTTAGCATAGGAATTTAAGGTGGCCTACTTAAATCCTAGCCCATAATGCTTGCTTACTTAACTTAGCTCATGAGCGATACAGAATTGCCGAAGCAATAATTTAACTTATGCCCTCTTAGCACACCTAGGATCATATGGTTCTTTGACCATCACCTAGGGGCCCGAATACTCAAAGAGTATAGGAATCCTTACCAATACCGAAAGCTTCTTAGAAGCTTGTTTTCCTTCGATTTCCTCGCTTGTTGGTTTCTAGAAATGATTTTCTAGCACAAGAACCAAAATGGCCAAATAAATTAGTAATCCATAAAATACCAAGAACACTTGGTAATTATCTTAAAGAAATCAAAATACCAAGAATACTTGGTTCACACTTACGAAACCTCGACTAGGAGGTGAGACCGAATTTTGTGTGCTTGATGTTCTTCAAATTTTCTTCTTGATTCTTCCTCCCAATGAGCTTAGAAGCTCATATACATAAAGAACTCCTTGAGAAGAGTTCAAAACCTCTAAGAAATGAAGATGGCCGAATTTCTCTCCTTGGTTTTCTTTGAATCTTTTACTTGATTCTTGCTCTTTGGGTGTTTAGAGCATGAATTCCACCAAGAACACTTGGTTTTAATTTATGGAAGGGTGATTTCTAGTGATGGCAGAATTTTTGGAGGAAGGAGAAGAGTTAGAAATGTTCTTGGAGAGAAGAACAAGTGTTGGCCAAAACTAGAGAGAAGGGAGAGAGAGTTTGTAGAGAGAGATTGAAGAAAGAGAGTGAAATGGCTTGAATGAGGTGAGATGAGTGAAGAAATGTATTTTGTTGAATGGGGGAGTGTATGTACGGTTATGGGTGTCCAAAATGGGTGGGAATAATGCCTTAGTGGAGTAATAATTCAAATGGGAAGTGGGAGACAAAGTGGGGGGACAAATTGGAAGAGTTGGTGAAGTTAAATGATGAAGTGGTGAAGGTGGGGGACAAAGGTGAGTGGAGGTGTGGGTGGAGGTGGAGGTGGCATAAAATATATTATTTTGAATGGACATGGCTAGCCATGGCATCCAAGGCCATGAAAATGGGTCAATTCCCCACTTAGTCCTCCAATCTTTTGAATTTGGGCAATTGAGCCCAACTTACAACAATTCCTTTGTTCAATTGAGTCCTTTATCTTTGAAATCCACCATTTTCACCATTATTTTTCTTGGCCTAATCCAAGCTTAATTTCATGAATCCTTAACACTTAATTTAATGTCCCCTCACATTAATTCAGCTAAATTCCCAAATTAGGAAAATTCTTTGGCTCCCAATCCACTTACCCCGGGACCTAATCAGTTTGGATTTTCCGGGCATTACAATTTCCCTCAAAGGATTGCAAGTGTTGCTATGCAACAAAAGTATAGATAATGCTTCATATCTTAGAATATTGTATATACTAAAGTGTTTGAAAAATTGAATAGACAGTAAATTGTTCATCATTGTTTTCATCATGTAAGTCCATGCCATTTTTCAAGATAAAATTGTATGTATATTATTTTTTTTAAATTAGAATGTGTTATTTTTGTTCTTTAGCTTTTTCCCTTTTCTTAATTGTTTATACAATTATTAAATGATCTTACTTTTTGTATAGGTTGCATCACTCAGAATGAGGAAACAAAATTACGTTATTCATCAACTTGCCATGGATGGGTTTAATTAGTCACTCAAGGTTTGTTTAACCAGGATTTAGGATGCAATTAAGTCAAGTGATAATAACTTTTTTCAACTTGATATGATTCTTCTAGAAACAAATGTAAATTTCTACAAAATTGATACTTGTTATATGTGTCCATGAATTCTCTTCAAAATAAACTTATTTATTGATGTCACATTGTATAACAAACTGTAGAATGATATCATAGATGCAAGGGTTCCACCTATAATGCTGCATAATTTTCACGTGATGCTGATGGAAGGCACTACTTATACAATCAAGAATTTTGTGCTTATAGATGTTCCTGTCATTTTTAACCGCGTGTCATGCAAATACAAGATTTATTTCTTGCAGTTTACAACTATACTATGGTTTTGGATGAGTTATTGACATTGGTCGATATAGATTTGAGTTTGTTGAGTACTCTGAGATCCCTGAAAGGTACTCTGCTAATAAGATTTGCATTGCTTTGTTCCATAAAACTTTGAAAGTATTTTAAATCAAGATTTTTTCAATATATACATAGTTTATTAATAAATTACATACTAATTTTATTATTATTTTGGGATGCAAAAAAAAATATTGGTAAGGTACTTGTGTGTGAGGCTGCTTGTGTTTAGAAAAAAAAAATGATGATGATGTAAGTTGAATCCACTCGCTTTGGTTGGTCATAATGAGTATGTCAATAAACTATGTATCTTTCTTTTTTATTGTATCATATTTTTTCCATGTTCCCTATCTCTTACTCCCTCTGTCCCAAATTCTTTGCACTATTCACTTTTAAGTAATTAATCTATGCCTTTTATTTTCAACATTTTAGCATATAAATGAAAAAAAAAATTATATCTGAATGATAAATCAAAACCTATAGTTTCTAAATATATTTTTTTAAAAATCTTTTCTAACAAACAATAATATGAATAAATTCAAGTCAAACTAGTAAAAAAAAGTCAAATGGAACAAAGAAAGTGGGACGAATGGATTATTAAATATCTTATTTTGGGTTTTTTTTTTGTTCTTTTAGAGAAGCAAAAATGCATATTACACTGTGGAGAGATAAAATAGTTATGCTTTCATTTGATTCATTTTATGAGTTGAATGATGATATTAAATTGGTTATTACAACTACATATGTCAAGTTATATGATAGTATGTTGATTTTTTCTAATAAGCATTTATATATTTGGTCAATTGGATTGTAATCATCACGCTTAATATTATATACAAAAACATGGCATTTGCATTATGTTTACAAGCAAACATTACCTTTCATCAACTTGTGTGACTAAGCTTTATATAAATTTGGATTTGCCAAAGGTTTCTACTATATTGCAATCATATGCATCTAATTTCTATACTTCATACAAGTTTATGAGTTTTAATAAAGGACCTACATTTTGGTGAGGAATTACTATCAAATTTTTTATTGTGTTTAAGTACTGGTCTTGGTGAATTTGGTATTGCATAGAAGTATGCAAATAGACAAGATGTGTTGGAGTTGTTAAGTCCTAAGGTATAACTTTGTGCTATTTCAGCAAAGGTATAACTGTTTTAATTTTTTCAATTTTTTATTAGCATATTTGTGCAACTATAAAGTAGATTAGTTCTCATTTGTTTATTTGAGGACGTAGTATTCACCTATATTTAGTGGAATTGCATTTGTTAACACATCATTTTTTGGTCATTTCAGGGTGCTATATTCACATGTATTATGTCAATTACATCTGTTGATTAATTGTTCCCTTGGCGCTACATCGCATGTTGAGTTTGCTTGAAAAAACTCACTAAGCAGGGCCCATATTTTTATTGTAAAAATTGTCAGATTAAAACTAGTTCACCAATCACTTGGTAAGTTAGTTGTTATGTTTAAATAGGTACTAATAATTTTTTTCTCACTTTATTTGAATATTAAACACATGGCTAATGTACTTGAATTTATAGCATAAAATATTAATTTGATGTTTTATATTTGACTTGTTGATACATATTCTACTTAAAGGCCAGAGGTCAGCATACAGAAGGACATTTTATTTTGTTTGATGTTGTTGCACGATGATTGCTATATTGTTCAGCTTCAGAATTACTGTGGATATATTGTTTGGTATGAATTCTTAACATGTGTTTAATAATATTCCATACAATGTAATCTATTAATTTTCCCTTACTCTTACGTCAAGAAAATGGTGAAGAAGAGATTTCAAGAAAATCTAAACATCTTCAAGGTATGACATTTCTTTGGCAACTTGATATTATAAAATATAATCACGAAAACATTTAGCCTGGATTTATGGTAAACAAAGTTTAACCCATTAATTATGCTCACAAATCTTGGCGACTTCTTCATCTTATTTCACTGGTATTAAGTGAATAGCCCCATTATATATATACCATTTTTGTAACAATTTTTATTTAATTCTTGCTTACTAATGTACATTCTTTTTTGATTTTTTTAGCATTTTTGTCAAGGAAGACCTCTTACTGGCATTAAAAGGACATTCCCTTTAAATGAAGCTAATGATGATGTATTATTCAAATGAAATTAGTCTATTGGGCATGAGCTTTAATCTATCACATATACCATGTATTGTTTTCTCACAAATTTAATGAGCTGTTGGACATTATTCTACCTTTTTTAATAGTGAATCAATTACACCTCCTAAGGATCGAATATGTCATAGTGGAGTACCGTTTTAAAGCAAGGAATTCCATAGTATGGTTGTCAATTCATCATCATGGTTTACTTCTATCACCACACTTTCAGATCACGAAATTTGTGATGTTAAAAAACTGTATGTAAATATGACATAAGAAATGACACATTGTGATATCGACATTCTTAAAATTACTATAATTGCTACATTATTTTACAGGTTAGAGTTTTGTTATCACTCCATATATCAATTAGCAAAACCTTCTAAGCAAAGTTTACTTGATGCTCATTGCTTAAATAGGTATCAATCATTTTTATTTTTTCTTTCTTTTCATAATGAATGAAACAAATCTAATATTGTATGTGATACATCTTTTTGTGTAGTGACATAGATCCATTGATTATATATCAAGAGAGAACAATACGAAAGATGTTTCCAAAATTACTATGTGATTTACAGTATAACTGCAGAATTACCATTTCCATTTATTTCACCCAACTAGCTATATCTTATGCAATAAACTCTTGTACAATTCTGGCAGTAGAAATCCAAGGGGAAAAACTATATAAGTAGCACTCAACTACCTATACCTACTTGGTTGCTCTAAGCTAATAACAAGGTCTAATGCACTGAAAGTGTTTTAAATAACTTGTAAATACCCCTTGACCACCTTTTAATACAGGTGTAACAAGTCCAAGGAAAATTATGCATAGTCAAAGTTAGGTCAAAACTATTGCTTTTGCAAAAAGTATAGTTAGCCAGTTTGGAGAAATACTTGAGCTCCGACAAATTCTTTTGTTTTAAATGTAAGTAAAGTTTCCCAACACATTTTAAATACATAAAAACAAGTGTTAATCCAATACTTAACCCAACAATCTAGCCTAACCTTGAAAATCAACTTTGAGTCAAAGTTTAAGAATTCCAAGAAAATAGAAGCACGTAGAATAAAAGCTTGATTTATATATCCTACATAGACTTCTCTCAAACTAATGTAGAAAATATAAATACACAATATTCAAACGCATGATCATAGTGCAAGTTTACAAAATACACAATCACACTGATCTTGACATATCCTAAACTACACTAAGAGCATGAACACCAAAAATGTTACCACCTTCATAAAATGGGAAAATTACAGCATAAGGACTTAAATTTATATGCTTTAATTTTCACCATAGTGTATGAATTGTGAAATGTAAAGTATTCAATACACACTCCCTTAAGTGACAAAAACAATGATAGCTTGGTCCTTAAGAAAGCATTGGTATATTGCTTGATTTTCAAGTAACCTATGGATTAAATTGTAAGGTTACGAAGATTGGGTACTCAATTGCACAAATTTCTAAATATGGCTATGGAAAGGACATGGATGGAATTATGAAGAAAGGATATGGGTGGAATTATGAAGAAAGAACATGGAAGGAATTAAATATATTGTTGGGGACCAAAGTGCTCAAAGAGGCAAAGTTTGCCATTTATGGCATAATGACAACTAAGGTGCTTAAGTGTCCTAGATTTTTCTAAAGGTGAAAATGACTATTGACCAAGGTTAAAAGAGGCCAAAAATTTGTCATTTTCTTACCCCAAATGGCTGGAAAAAATATTGTCCAAGTGTGGCTTGAAGTTTGCAAAATTTGCAAACATGCCATTACTAAAGATGAATAAGGAAATAAATCTACAAAAAAAATCATTTTCACCCATTTTCTTCCCAAAATTCGACCTCCACCTGCTAGCATCATCTCTTTGAGCTCCTCCACCATCCACCATAGCCATCTTACTGCAAATAATCAAGAGAAAGAAAGAGAAAACAACCGAAGTATCAAGGAAGGCCATAACCCCTAGTTTTCGGGTTTACAAAGGATTTTTTCGATTTCCAGCAAAAGGTAAGGGTTTTATCTGGATTTCATGGTTGTTTATTGTTCAATACAGATGCCCAAACATCCATGACCCTAAGCTTGGAAGAGAGCCAAGAACTTGATGAACCAAGTTTAGGTTAAGGGGGAAATTGCACCAAGAGTTTCAACCCTTCAGCTTTGGTGCTCTGTTATGGCAGTGAAATTCAGGGTTTCTAGAGCCCAAGTTAGTACTAACTAAGACCTAATGACCTCTTAAGACCAAGCAATAGCTTGAGGAGGGCTGCCATAGTGAATTCTTAATGTTTAATTGCATGATTATGGACTAATCCTAATGTGTTATTGCTGCCATCATTCCATATGTTTGTTGCTGTGTTTGTTTGTGCATTTGGATGTGTATGTTTGTGTGTTTGCACTATATTTTTGTGTTTTGGTGTCTTTGGATTTCAGGTATATGGCTGGAGTTTGAAGATTTTATTGATAAGCCCTTACTAAGTTTCATTCAAGAAACTCACCCCCTTTCGGTCCATTTCAGGAGCACCTGAAAGAGAACATTCAGATTAATATTTTTCGTTTGAATTTCTCTGTGAAATTTTAGGTGTATTAACTTCCATATGTTTAGTGATAAACTGGAAATTTTCATGATTTTTAGAGCACAGTAGCTATTTTTAGTAATGGTACTTTCTGCCCTACGCAGCAGCTGGTCCCTTCAAGTTTATGGAGTGCTTAGTGCTTTGTGAAGTTCTCCAAGAAGCTTAGTGTACATATTAACTAAGTTATTGGCATGTATGTAGTGCATGAATGCATGTAAATGAACTGGGTATGGTATGTATGTAGTGTGAGAAGGATATATGAATCATTGGAGTGTAGTTTGGAGTGTATGCACAATGCTGTCCATATGGTATTTATGGGCTGTTTTGATGGAATTTTTATGAATAAGGGTTGAAAAGCTTCTAAATTCAGGGAAATGGTTTCCCCATGTGGTTAAGACATATATGCAACTGCCTATATTGGCTTTGTACCTGGAAATGAAGTGAATACATTTTAAGAAATTTTGTATGGGCAAAATGGTCATAAGGTGACCAGAATTTCGACTCTGCACCTAAAATTTAATATCTCCCTGTGTAGAATTAATATTGGTATGAAATTTTGACCACATCTAGATAACATTCAGAGTTTGAAGTAGAATTTGGAATTTATGAATTTGGATCTCTGTAGCCAAAGATATGATGTTGCAAAGTTGGCTAAGTTACTGTTTATTTGGTCAGAATTTTGTAACCAACTTAAAAAATCCATAACTTGGTCCATAGATGGGCTATTGATGTAAAAAAAATTTCCTTGGTTTTCCCTAAGTCTCTACTTGATAATGGAACAAATAAAATAGGGGGTTACATGGCTAGAATGATACAGTTTATTGTAGGAAGTTCGGGTGCAGTGGCTGGAATTTTTGAACCTAGTAAGAATGCTTAATGTCTGGAAGCCAAAACCAAGACTTGTGCTAGTGTTTTTCTTCCTAGCTGCCATAGTGTGCATAAATATTAATATGTGTGTTATGGTTAGACCAATATACATGTATTTACATAGTGCTCGAGAGGGTCACTTGAGTATGTACACAAGGGGTGTTGTTCTAATGACCTACAGGACACACCAATCCTGGGAGTTTAAATGCACAGTTTTGGCACCATAACTGGACTACCCCGGAGTGGGTAACAGAAGTTGGTATCAAAGCCATGGTTTAAATTAGAGTTGCTTATAGTTCCATCATACATGCATATAGTTACATACATAGAACTTGGTTGGGTCAGCTGCTAGTGTCAAGTACCTGATATACTGTACTATTGTGCTCTTCTGTTGACCATGAAATTTCAGGAAAATGGTATCTGTAAGGAGAGGGGATCAGGGACCCCTAAGATCTCCCACTGAGCAAGGGCAAGTCAACAAAAATGAAAGGGGTGAACAAGAGCAGCCAAGGGTTCAGAATGTAGAAAACCCAGCACCTGAAACGAATGTACCACAAGTATGGGTTGAAGTACAAAGAAATCTAGCCCTGATAAATGAAAAATTAGTAAGGTTATTGCAAGCTCAACAACAAGGAGTCCAAGTGGCACAAGTGTTACCACAACAGCAGAACCAGGAAGTTGCTAGGAATAACCCAATGAATATTTATTCTGATGAAAATGAAGAACATGAAGACGCTAAGGATGAGGATAGAAGACACCCCAAAGCTTGGAGAATCAGGTATGAGATTGGCCAAGTATCTAAGGCCAACAACTCAGCTTATGACCATTCCGTGAGGAATGAAGCTGAGAGACCTAGTGAAAGGAGAAGACAAAGGAGACACAGAGACCTTATGGACTCAGAAGAATCACACAGGTCCAAAAGGCATAGAGCTGAAGATCTTGAGAGCTCTGATGATGTTAGATTGTTGGAGAGGTTTCAAGGCCTAAGACCTCCACAATTTGATGGCAGAGCTGAACTAGAGAAAGTTGAAGAATGGCCAGGATTCATTGAGAAGATATTCGAGAGAATGCACTTACGCTCCACCAAGAAAGTGTCTCTGGCTACTTACAATATTGTAGGTAATGCAGAAATGTGGTGGAGGAGTGTTAGAGACAGGTATCCTGCTCAGAGGGGCAGGAGAGCAAATTATGAACTTGAAATGACCTAGTCAGAGTTCACCAGACTTTTCCAGGATCAGTATATTAGTGATGCCATTAAAGATTTGAAGCAAGCATAATTTGATGCATTGAAACAAGACAACCTTAGTATTCTGGAATATGAACACAAGTTCAACCAACTTGTAAGGTATGCACCACAGTACCACAAGTTGGAAGAACTTAAAGCAAAAAGGTTTGTTAGAGGCCTGAGACCAGATATCAGGAGAGCTGTTAGGCCTTTTAATGCCATTACTTATCATGATGCTGTTTAGAAGGCTTTACTGGTAGAACAAGAAGAATTTGAAAGTAAATGGTTTCCTAGTGGACCATGAGAGACCAGCCAAGCTGGAAGACTACAGAAGCCAATGAAAAGTAAGGACACTACTAAGGTTGGAAAACCTAGTGTGGATGGCAAGGCCAAAAGTAAGTTTATTGGCCCAAGGTGTCCTCGATGTAAGAAGTTCCATGGCAAGAAGCCATGTTATTTTGAGACACAAGCATGTCTCAGATGTGGTTCTTTGGATCACTGGATCAAGGATTGCTCTTTAGTCCAAAGGAGAGGGCAGGAGGACCAAGACCAGAATAGGCCTAATGTACCGGCCGTCAGGGATAATCAACCAAGGGGTCCTCCAAGAACTCAAAGGCCACAAATGCAGAGAGCTGGAAAAGTGTTCCAGATTGATAAAGGAGAAACATCCAATCAAGGTGCATTGAGAGGTAACATTTACTTAAATGGTATGCCTGTTAATGCATTATTTGATAATGGTGCTTCAATATCCATTGTGTCTAAGAAGTTAGCTGAATCTATGGAATTGCCTATTGAATTCATGCTTAACATATCATTAATAAGAACAGCAGGTAGTCAATGTCTTTTCACTAATGAACTAGCTAAGAATTGTGAGCTAGTAGTAGGAAAGACTATGATTGTGACTGATCTGCTAGTGTTAAATATTCCAAAATATGATATTGTGTTGGGTATGAATTGGTTGACTATACATGGTATAAAGATTGACTGTGCTAAAAGAGAAATCACATTGCTTAGTGATGAAGTGCATGCATTAGTGAATTCTAAGGAATTAGTGTATGAAATGCATGGCATGGAACTAGAAATGTTGGATGAAATTCCTGTGATTTTTTAAGATAGATACTATGCATTAAATGATGTTGAGATTGAAGAAGAGGTTAGTAGGATACCTGTAGTGAAAGATTTTCCACAAGACTTTCCTAAAGACCTGCCGGGTATTCCTCCTCCAAGAGAGATTGAATTTGAGATAAAACTACAGCCTGGAGCTACACCAATATCCATACCTCCTTACAGAATGCCAATCACAGAGATGACTGAGCTCAAGAAACAACTTGATAAACTTCTTCAAAAGGGGTTCATAAGACCAAGTATTTCACCGTGGGGAGCTCCAGTTCTTTTTGTAAAAAAGAAGGATGGATCATTAAGACTGTGCATTGACTATAAAAAGCTGAATGCTGTGACCATCAAGAACAAGTATCCACTCCCTAGGATTGAGGATCTATTTGATCAACTCAAAGGAGAAAAGATCTTCTCTAAGATTGATTTGAGATCTGGGTACTTTCAGTTAAGAGTTAAAGAGGAAGTTATACCTAAGACAGCATTCAGAACAAGATATGGACATTATGAGTATACAGTCATGCCCTTCGGCCTGACCAAT
The DNA here is from genome assembly GCA_039654915.1 of Aquilaria yunnanensis. Classification (NCBI taxonomy): domain Eukaryota; kingdom Viridiplantae; phylum Streptophyta; class Magnoliopsida; order Malvales; family Thymelaeaceae; genus Aquilaria; species Aquilaria yunnanensis. Next base: position 40,729,224 of record CM077599.1, on the reverse strand, counting down.
GCCCCTGCTGCATTTATGGACCTGATGAACCGTGTGTTCAGACCATATTTGGATAAGTTTGTGGTGGTCTTCATTGATGACATCCTAGTGTATTCCAAGGATGAAAATAAACATGAGCATCACTTAAGAACTGTCTTGAACACACTGTTGAACAATCAACTGTATGCAAAATTTTCCAAGTGCCAATTCTGGATTACAGAGGTATCTTTCCTTGGACACATCATTGATGCACAAGGCCTTAGAGCAGACCCGGAAAAGGTCAAGGCTGTGCAAGAGTGGGAAAGACCTAAGACTGTAAAGGAAGTCCGAAGCTTCCTAGGACTGGCAGGTTGTTATAGAAGATTTGTGCCAAAATTTTCCATGATTGCTTTAGTTCTTACTCAACTGACCAAGAAGGGTCAAAAGTTTGAGTGAACTGAAAAATGTGAAAAGAACTTTCAGGAGCTGAAAAGTAGATTGATCCAAGCTCCAATACTAATTCTACTTGATCTAGGCAAGCCTTATATCATTTATACAGATGCATCTAGATCTAGGTTAGGATGTGTTCTGATGCAAGATAGAAATGTGATTGCTTATGGGTCAAGGCAATTAAGCAAAACTATCCCACCCATGACCTAGAGCTTGCTGTGGTGATCTTTGCCCTAAAACAATGGAGGAATTACCTATTGGGAAGCTCATTTGTGGTATACACTGACCATAAAAGCCTAAAGTACTTATTCAGTTAGAAAGAGTTGAACATGAGGCAAAGAAGATGGTTGGAGTATATCAAAGACTACGATTGCAGCATTGAGTACATTGAAGGTAAAGGCAATCTAGTGGCAGATGCCTTAAGTAGAAAGTACACTGGTTTGCTAAAGGGTGGGTCTTTGGCAGATACTAGTGAGGAGAATAGTTTGATATGCCTTTGGCATAAATGGCAACAGTGGGAAGAAGCAAAAGTCTATACATTAACTATTCAGTCTGGGTGGATTGAAGAAATAAGGAAGGCACAAGAAGCAGATCCAAACCTGAAGAGGATTTCAAGGGAAGAGAAAAGGTCCTTGTATGAATCCTTTGCCTATAAGCAAGGATTACTGTATTTCAAGGATAGAATATATGTGCTTATTGAGCAAGAACTCAGAAATGAGATGCTTGAGGAAGTGCATACTAGTAAATTGAATATCCATCCTGGAAGTGAAAAGATGTATAAAGACTTGAAAACACATTTCTGGTGTCCAAACATGAAGAAGGACATAGCCACATATGTTTCTAAATGTGCCACATGCCAAAGAGTGAAGGTAGAGCATCAGAAGCCAGTAGGAACACTACAGACTTTACCCATTCCAGTTAGAAAGTGGGGTAACATAACAATGGACTTCTTAACTGGGTTGCCTATGACCAGATTAAGACATGACACAATCTGGGTCATTGTGGATAGGTTAACCAAGTGTGCTCATTTCTTGCCAATAAAAATCACAGACTCACTGGAAAATTGGCACAAATGTACATTAAAGAGATAGTAAGATTGCATGGAGTACCAGACTCGATGGTATCAGATAGAGATCCAAGGTTTACAGCTAGATTTTGGAGTGTTTTTCACAAAGCACTAGGAACCAAAATCCACCTGAGCACTGCTTATCATCCTCGAACTGATGGACAGACTGAAAGGGTGATTCAGAAACTTGAAGACATGGTCAGGCGCTGTATTTTGGATTTCAAAGGAGAATGGGATGAACATTTACCTTTGGTGGAATTCTCTTATAACAACAGTTATTAAAGCACCATTGGCATGGCACCTTATGAAGCCCTTTATGGGAGAAAGTACATGACGCCCCATTGTTGGGTGGAGGCCTCAGATAGGCTAGAGTTAGGTCCTGAAATCATTGAAGTAACAACAAGCAAAATCAGGAAAATACAGGAAAGATTAAAGATAGCCAATGAAAGGACCACTGCTTACGTGAACAAAAGAAGAAGAGACTTGGAGTTTGAGGTTGGTGATAAAGTGTGGCTCAAAGTAGCACCAACCAAAAGTACCATTAGATTTGGTAAGAGAAGTAAGCTATCTCCAAGATACATTGGTCCTTATGAAATACTAGAAAGGGTTGGCAAGGTAGCTTATAGGTTGGCTCTACCGCCAAGTATGTCAAGTGTCCATAATGTTTTCCACATCGGTATGCTTAAGAAGTGTTTACTGGACACAAAGCATACTATAGCAGTGGAAGATATACAGTTAGAGCCTAGTTTGACATACGAATAGAAACCAATAGCTATCTTAGCTAAGGATACCAGAAGGCTAATAAACAAGCTTATTCCCATGGTCAAAGTTCAATGGTCACACCATTCTGAAAGAGAAGCGACTTGGAAAACTGAGAAAGAAATGCAAGAGAGATACCCAGAAGAGTACCCCAAGCTAAAGGCAATTTTGGAGGACCAAAATTTTTAAGGGGGGGAGAATGTTACCACCTTCATAAAATGGGAAAATTACAGCATAAGGACTTAAATTTATATGCTTTAATTTTCACCATAGTGTATGAATTGTGAAGTGTAAAGTATTCAATACACACTCCCTTAAGTGACAAAAACAATGATAGCTTGCTCCTTAAGAAAGCATTGGTATATTGCCTGATTTTCAAGTAACCTATGGATTAAATTGTAAGGTTACAAAGATTGGGTACTCAATTCCACAAATTTCTAAATATGGCTATGGAAAGGACATGGATGGAATTGTGAAGAAAGGATATGGGTGGAATTATGAAGAAAGAACATGGAAGGAATTAAATATATTGTTGGGGACCAAAGTGCTCAAAGAGGCAAAGTTTGCCATTTATGGCATAATGACAACTAAGGTGCTTAAGTGTCCTAGATTTTTCTAAAGATGAAAATGACTATTGACCAAGGTTAAAAGAGGCCAAAAATTTGTCATTTTCTTACCCCAAATGGCTGGAAAAAATATTGTCCAAGTGTGGCTTGAAGTTTGCAAAATTTGCAAACATGCCATTACTAAAGATAAATAAGGAAATAAATCTACAAAAAAAATCATTTTCACCCATTTTCTTCCCAAAATTCGACCTCCACCTGCTAGCATCATCTCTTTGAGCTCCTCCACCATCCACCATAGCCATCTTACTGCAAATAATCAAGAGAAAGAAAGAGAAAACAACCGAAGCATCAAGGAAGGCCATAACCCCTAGTTTTCGGGTTTACAAAGGATTTTTTCGATTTCCAGCAAAAGGTAAGGGTTTTATCTGGATTTCATGATTGTTTATTGTTCAATACAGATGCCCAAACATCCATGACCCTAAGCTTGGAAGAGAGCCAAGAACTTGATGAACCAAGTTTAGGTTAAGGGGGAAATTGCACCAAGAGTTTCAACCCTTCAGCTTTGGTGCTCTGTTATGGCAGTGAAATTCAGGGTTTCTAGAGCCCAAGTTAGTACTAACTAAGACCTAATGACCTCTTAAGACCAATCAATAGCTTGAGGAGGGCTGCCATAGTGAATTCTTAATGTTTAATTGCATGATTATGGACTAATCCTAATGTGTTATTGCTGCCATCATTCCATATGTGTTGACACCCAATTTCGTCCGGGTGTTTTAAAATTTTGAAAAAATTTTATTAAAAAAAAAATTAATTTAAAAAAAAATATATTACTATTATTATTAAAAAAATTTAATTAGTTTAAAATATATTTTTTTGTGAAAATTTGATTTAAAATGATATATGTGTGAATATGTGTATGTTTGAAATAAAATAAAATTTCATGAAAAAAATGACAAAAAATTAAAAGTTTGAGGTAAAAATGACAAAATTGAGAAGTTTCGGAAAAAAATTGACAAATTCTAAAAGTTCCAGGAGCATTTGGTAGTTTGTCACATAAAATTTTGAGCCTGCCGACGTTTTTGGCTCCAATTGACAGAAAACGACAAAATTGTCAAAATCAGAAGCTTCAGGAACTTATCCAGAGGCTGAGAGACGTAAAGGACTAAAATTGTCATTTTACCAATTTAAGAGATAAGTTTGAAATTTTTTATTAATTTATCCATCAACAGTTCAGCTAAACTTCCTCTATAAATAGCCCCCCAAATTTTGTGCTGAACACAGAAAAAAATGGAAATGAAGCTTAGAGCTCCGTTTTGAAAAAAGAAAAAATTATAGCCTAGGTCCCTGGCCCTCTTCTCTTCCTCTCCAGAAAACCTAAACCTTCTCTGACCCTTTTTTTTTTTTTTTTTTTCTTTTTTTTCTCTCCCCCCGCGCGCGTGCGTTCTGTTCTTCACGTTTCCAGAATTTCAAATTCAGTTTTTAAGGGTACAACTCTCATTTAATCCTTCATCTTTTCAATTTTCTTTCACTTTGGTCACTAACCTTTTATTTTGTTCTTGCAGAATTAATTACTAACCCTTTTAATTTTTACTTGTTTGTTTATTATTTGTTTATTACTAACCCCTTTTTTTATTGTTGTTATTAACTTACTAACAACTAACTTTTAATACTATTATTGTTACTAACCTTTTAATTTTTGCATTATTACTAACTTTTATAATTGTTGTTAACAATTAATTAACTTTTTATTATTGTTGTTAATTAATTAATTTAATTAACTTGGCTAACTTTTTATTATTGTTGTTAATTAATTTAATTAACTTGTCTAACTTTTTATTATTTTTGTTAATTAATTAATTAACTTGGCTAACTTTTATTGTTGTTAATTAATTAATTAATTAACTTGGCTAACTTTTATTGTTGTTAATTAATTAATTTAATTAACTTGGCTAACTTTTATTGTTGTTAATTAATTAATTTAATTAACTTGACCAACTTTTTATTATTGTTGTTAATTAATTAATTTAATTAACTTGACTAACTTTTTATTATTGTTGTTAATTAATTAATTTAATTAACTTGACTAACTTTTTATTATTGTTGTTAATCAATTAATTTAATTAACTTTACTAACTTTTTATTATTGTTGTTAATCAATTAATTTAATTAAACTTGGCTAATTTTTATTATTGTTGTTAATTAATTTAATTAACTTTGCTAACCTTTATTATTATTTATTTTTAAAGTGGATGGCCAAAAAGCCCCACTTTATTATTATTAATTTTCCTTTATATAATTTTTTTATTTAATTCACCTTTACCCTTACTAATAAATAAATAAATGAAAATTAAAAGAAGATTATTTTTTTAATTAATTATTAAGCCTAATAAAAATCATTTTTCAAAAATCCAATTATTTTTATTTTTCTTTTATAAATTGAATAATTATTTAAATAATAAATAACTTTCACTAAAAAAAACACTAAAAGAAAGATAAGAAAAAGATAAGAAAGATAAGAAAGATAAGAAAAAGATAAAAAAAAGAAAAGAAAGAAAGAAAAGAAAGAAAAGAAAAAGAAAAGATAAAAAAAGAAAAGAAAGAAAAGAAAAAGAAAACTAAAAGAAAGATAAAATCAATAAGAAAAAAAAGAAAGAAAGAAAAGAAAGAAAAGAAAAGAAAATATAAAGAATAAAAAATAAAATTTTTTAGATTATTAATAAATCTAAAATTTTCATAAACAAAATACTTACAAATTAGTAATAATAAATTCCATAAAAATAATAATTATATAACTAACAATTAATTAAAGTAATTTCCATATCCGGATGATCTGGCAGGATCTACGGTTTGGAAAATATTAACTTTTTTTTTAACTAAATAAATTAAATAAATATAAAGATAAAAAATCCATATTTACAATATGGATAAAATTGTTTAAAATTTCACCAAATTCCGTGTCCAAATGACTCGGCAGAGTCCATGGTTCGGAATCAAAATCTTCCGTGTCCAAATGACTCGGCAGAGTCCATGGTTCGGAAGTATAAAATTTTATACAAATTAACTTAAAAATCCACATTTCGACTAATTCAGTTAAAATCTCTAAATTAACTGAAAATTATTTAAAAGCAAAGCGAAACAAAATTAAAATCAACTAAGGTGCCAATTTTTGGGCGTTTTAACAAAGTTGTTTTAACGTAACCGTACTCCCGAACCCCCGAACTCTCGCAGACCAATATTTAAGGTGACCAATCGACCTAGGTAAACAGATTGGTGGTGACTCCCGAAAACCCGACGTTGCCACAGCTTGGCGACTCCGCTGGGGACTCCACGTTAGTGAGTCGAGCCTAAAGTTGATTTGTTTTGATTTACTTTGCTTATTATGTGGATTTATATGTTATATTTACTTATTCTAAACATGCATAATGCATTCACAATATGAAGCTCTATACCCGAGCTTCCTTAAATCAAACACGATTCTTTCTAAGCGGAATTGGTGTTGCTGTCCTTGTGAGGCCACGGTCTCCAAGCCTTCACCGGTTTCAAAGTAGCAAAGTAGTGTATTGCCTTCTGAGACGGTTAGTCTCTGCATGGGCCCACGAAAAGCTACGACTCGAATTAATCCATTCCTTACATTAACCCTAGAGGGTAAGGAATCGGGCCGTCACTATGATTTAGTGACGGGATTCGGGAACTATCCTTTGCCTTTTTGATAAGCTACCTTATGCATATAGAACTCCCCACTTAACCATAGAACTGACCATAGAATTTCTACCATTTTACCAACGCCATAAGCACGTCCTTGTTATGCTATGTTGTTGCTCTACACTTTTATTTTCTTCGTGTCTTATATTTATGGTTTTAATTCATTTTTCCATAATACTTCATGAGTTGTTAATTGCTATTTAACTTATTAATAACCTTATCTTTCTTGTGCAATTATTCTTCATGCATCAAAACCACGCATCAAATTATGCTAACTTTTTGGTCTTTATAATGACAACTAAAAGTTTTGAAGTTCTACAATAATGGATAAGCAAACTCACTCATTGCATGCATTCCATTACATTAATCACGTGCATATAAAGTATGATAAAAATAATCTCATTGCATGCATTCCATTACATCAATCACACGCATATAAAATCTGATAAAAATAATCTCATTGCATGCATTCCATTACATTAATCACGTGCATATAAAGTCTGATAAAAACATAATCTCACTTTATATTGCATGCATCCATTACATCAATCACACGCATATAAAATCTGATAAAAATAATCTCATTGCATGCATTCCATTACATCAATCACGTGCATATAAATTTTGATAAAAACATAATCTCATTGCATGCATCCATCACATCAATCATATACGCATAGAATCTAATAAAATAAATATTCCTTTAAAAAGGTAAAATTGGACCTCAACACCGATATTCAACTCGGCTCCAAACAAGACTAATGGCAGAACAAACTGAAGGACGTCTCATAGATATAGAGTCCAAGATTGAAAGTATGGCAGAACAAATGAGACAATTGATGGAAATAATCAAAGGGAAAGCAACTCAAGTTCCCATCAAAGAAGCACAAGATCCCACTTATACTCTGGGATTCACCCCACAACGAGTCTCAGTCCAAGAAAACCTGTTTCAAGAACCAGGACAGTCTGCTAGTGTTCACCTGAAACAAGACACTGTGTATGAAGAGAAGAAGACACCACCAAAGGAAGAAGGAGAATCTCAAAAACTCGAAACAATAGAGAAGAGACTGCGAGCCATTGAAGGAGGTAATATATTCGGATCTCTCTCAGTGGATGACCTCTGCTTAGTGCCAGACGTCATAATCCCTTCGGACTTTAAAGTACCGGATTTTGTAAAATACGATGGAACGAGTGATCCCATCACTCACATCACACTGTTCCTAAGGAGACTACAACCACTCACAAAAGATGAAAAGGTGTGGATTGCACTTTTTCAGGAAAGTCTCACAAAATCAGCATTGCAGTGGTATCTAAGTCAAGGACCAAGAAACATCAAAACTTGGAATGACCTTGCTCAGGCCTTCATCGGCAACTATAAACATGTTATGGACTTGGCTCCGGATCGCCAAACTCTCCAAAACATGGAGAAGAAAAAGCCAGAAACTTTCAAGGAATATGCCCAACGGTGGAGGGACTTAGCTGCACAAGTTCAGCCACCCATGACAGAAAAAGAAATGGTCACTTTGTTTGTCCAGACACTGAAATACCCATATTATGACAAACTCATTGGCAATTCGGCAACTAATTTCTCCGATCTTGTCATGTCTGGAGAAAGGATCGAGCATGGGATTAGGACTGGGAAGATTGCTGAGTCCTTTAGTGATCCTATGAAAAGAGGAGGACCATCTAGAACAAAAGATGAAGAAGTACAACAAATAGGACACGAAAGAGGGATTCCCCTCGTAGGTACTGTGGCTACAGGTCCTCGCCTATCCTATTCTGCCAAAAGGCCCAATTATTATCCTACCAATAGGCCCAATGACTATCCTCCCAATATGCCCAATGATTATCCTTCCAATAGGCCTAATGATTATCCTCCCAATAGGCCCAACAATTATCCTCTCAACAGGCCTAATCAGTTACGGCCACCTGTTCTGACTCCTCCAGTACCCACACGAAGACCAAAAGAAGTTTTTGCACCAATTCCCATGACTTACACTGAGTTGTATCCAAAACTCATAGAAAGTCAACTTATCCGTCCAATTCCTACAAATCCATTTGGACCCCCATATCCAACGTGGTATGACCCCAACATAACTTGCCCATATCATGATGGCGTTCCAGGCCATGGCTTGGAAAATTGCACAGCATTGAAACGTATAGTCCAACAATTAATCGAATCAAAGTGGTTGGACTTTTCCGATGAGCCAAATGTCACCCACAATCCATTGCCGCCTCATCAAGCAAAACCAAGTCCAAGTTGCTAGGCCCGATGTGATTGATAATTGAAAAGTGAAGATTTCGAGCTAGAATTACATTGACTTTGGAAGGCCTCCAAGTCAGATCTGACCTAACAGTCCGCATACATTTTCGAATGACAGGGAATCCTTTGAATAAACTTGTATCTTTGATAGCTTGCCAAAGTAATCTAATAGTAAAAATCTCCTAGATTTAGTCCAGAATCTAGGGTGTAGTCTTTGTTAAATGGGCACCTGGTATTCTTTTTCTTGGTACAACAAAAAGATGTAATGTGTGCATTCTACCACTTTTTACTAAAATTTCATTTTTACATCCACATATTCTACCACTTTCTACCAAAAATTTCATTTTTCTTACATCTATCTCTCACTCTTTGCCATTATACTATCCATTATTACCATCACACTTTACTTTGTAAACAATACTACTCGTGGGTGAAAATAAAAGTTAAGGGAGATTTGATAGTAATGATCTTCAAAGTGCTACCAAATCTAGTAAGAAGGATTCCAAATGTTGCACCTCAACCCTCAAAAAGAATTCACAGTGGTTATCAACATCCTTGCAAGGAGTCCGGGATTAACTTCCAAAGAAGTTAGCTCTCATATTAAATGACTTCAGTGGCCTCCCAATTCTCACAAATGCTCAATACAAAAAAAAAATTCTCAGTTTTCCACAACATAAATTCCAACAAAGGAAAGAAGTTCCTCCCTTCCATCAAAAGCCATTAAAGAGAAAATCCAAACAAGAAAAAAAAAATCCAAAAAAAAAAGAGACTGAGAAGCAAATAAAGCCACTTGAGTCATCTTACTTCAAGAAGGCTATGATCTCAGTTCTCCATAACACAAACTCCAAAAAAAAAAAAGGGAAAAAGTTCATCCCTTCCATCAAAAAGCCAACAAGGGAAAATTCAAAACCAAAAAAAGCGAGACTGAGAGCAAACACAAGCAAGTAAGGCCACTTGAATCATCTCATTTCAAGAAGGCTATGATCTCGGTTCTCTGTAACAAAAACTCCGAAAAGGAAAAAGTTCATCCCTTCCACCAAAAAGCCAACAAGGGAAAATTCAAAACCAAAAAGAACTGAGAACAAGCACGAGCAAGCAAGGCCACTTGAGTCATCTCACTTCAAGAGAGTTATCAAGTATGTTATCACCATAGCTCACACAAAAAAACAAAAAAACAAAAAAAAAAGAGGAAAAAGGGCTCAAACTAGAAAAAAAAAAAAAAGAAAGAAAAAAAAGTGAGCTATGGATTCTAGACTGAAAACCTGCAAAGGCGGTTTAGAACACAAAAGCAACCCTCAAACCAAGCATGCATAAAGATCACAATAGTTGGGGGGCAACAGATGAGGTCTAACTTTCTGGAAAGAGTGGCAAGTTTGAGGTCATCACTATTGAGTTTTTCACCATAATCAAATTTGCTCACGAGTAGTATTAAAAGACCCTTCTTTCACACCACTCAAACTTAACTTTATTCAGACCTAATATTTACCTCTTAATATCATTCTCATTCAGCTAAAAGACTGCCACAAAAAAAAAAATATATTCAAACTTAACTTTCCTCACACCTAACATTTACCTCTCGATATCATCCTCATTCAGTTAAAAGGCTATTATTGTGAATCATGTTTCTACCTTATTGCCTTGCACAGTTTATGTCTTCGAGTTGGAAAGGGAAGAATGGCAGGGCATTTTAATTGAAAACAAAGACCGTAAATTACTTTGTCAAGCTTTGAAAATTGATGAAAGTTTTTCTTTAAGGCCAAACCATTATTCATTAATGTATGTAGACTTAAAAGTAAGGAGATAGCTTGAGTCTTTCTTTAATAAGATGTGGTTCTTGTAAGAGAAATTTACGATCAAGTGCCATCACAAAGGTCTAGAAATCCTCAACCTTCTGTTAAATCAAAGGCGAGATGATATCTCTTTCCACATAAACACCATAATCAAGGGGGCAAAGTAGTCTCTACTAAGCGCAAGAAAAGTACTGCCAAGAAAGAAGCTCAATAGATAAGGGGACAAGTCTTATGGATCAGAACCTGAGTCTAAGGAAGAGCAATCATTCGGACTGTAACATGGGGGTAAACAAGTGTCGGCATGGCCACAAGAAAATGGGCAAAGCAGACATTGAAAGTAAAGCCTTTGATGGTATCAAATCCATGACAAAGGATGAGTATTCGAAAGAGATATAAATTATGAGGTGGGCCAACCTTAAAGAAATTGAGGCCAAAATTCAAAGAACAAGTCAAAGAAAGAGGATTTTGAAAAGAGTTGGGCTTTTGAGGCAGTGAACAAAAGCTGGAAAGCATAAAGAGATTCAATGATAGTCCAAGAAGGCAATCATAAAGAAGATCCAGTAAAGCAAAGACATGAAGAACTAGATTCACCAAAAATAAAAAATAAAAAAATAAAATAAAAATAAAAAAGAACCATCAATTACACATGCTTTGCATTCATGCATTTCATATCATGCATACATAGCCTTTACATAACAAGGACCAAACGGGAATCACATTCACAGCACAGTTACAGCAGTATAAGCTTAGATCTCAATGTCATCAGCTCTTACCAATCTATCACTGGATACACAGCTAATATGCGGGACCAACCCGCACCAGGAATTCAAGGATAAAGTAGACAATATTGTCAAAAGCTTGGCTACCGATTCAATAATCGAGGCTACGCCTGGAAGGATAGGATTGACGCCAGTTAGTAGTATCCAAGATAAGAGATAGCTATAGCCAAGGATAAGGCAGATATAAAAAAAATATATAAAGTAGACAATATTGTCAAAAGCTTGGCAATTGATTCAATAATCGAAGCTACACCTGGAAGGACAGGATTGATGCCAGCTTAACAGCATCCAAGATAAGAGATAGCTGTGGTCAAAGATAAGGCAGACATCAAGAAATATTGTCGTTGAAACTTTGTCAAAAGCGGACAATGGATTCAATAATCGAGGACTGGATCAACGGATAAAAAAAAAATATCTATCAAAATGAAGTAGGATCTACTTTTCCGGTTAAACAGCGGATACGGTACTCCGTGACTCTCAAGTCGGTTCTCTCAGTTGCCCATAATAACTGATTCCTTCACCCCTTCTTTCTTTTACTTCCTCCTAGAAAATGGATCCTACTTTTTCCGCCTTGCGAAAGTATTTCCCTTCTCTCCCAATGAACATCCTCAAAAAGATCTACCAAGTTCGCTGTGAACGATTAAGAGTTCTGATGCACAAAGGAATCCTTGAAGATGTGCGGTGGTTAATCGAAGCCAAGGTTCGTCTAGCAGGTGAAATCCCAGAGGCATTTGTGTCTCACATGCCTGGTATAGGCAAAAGCTCTTATGCCAAAAAGCGAAGAGCGAAAAGGTTACAAGTCTGCCATAAATGTGGACGGTGGACTTGTAATACTAAATGTCGTTCTTTAGGGATGATCTCTGATAATCGAGAAGATAAAATATGATTCATTAAGAATGGCCTGAGTAAGGACTCGTTGGATGATATCCAATTGACTCTTGAGACGCATTCTTGTGGATCTGTGCAACGTGAACTTCTTGGTTTATGGAGCATTTTTCATGAAGAACGAAACCGTTACAGTCTCGGGAATCTGACTGTAAATGACCCTGTTTGCCAGCTTGTAAGAAAACTGGATGGGAAGCAAATCCTCGACTCATAGAAGGCGTTAATGCCGTTACTAGATGTAAAGCCAGTGGAAGATGTGAGTCACAGTCACAATTACTGTACATACGGTTTGTTATATTTGGAAAAGTTTGCATTTTCTTTTGACAGATGTACATGCTCCCCTAAGTGTAATCGACACGTTATCCCTTTTCATCACTATAAATGCGTGTTCTTCCTTCTGATTAAGCAGCGGATAAGATACCTCGTGACTTCTAAAGTCGGTTATTCCAGTCTCCTTCAATAACTGATTCATTTCCCTCTTCTCTCAAATTCTTCTCTCATCAATGGATTCTACTCTTTCTACACTGCGAAAATACTTTCCTTCCCTTCCAATAAAAGTCCTTAAAAAGATCTACCTTGCTAGATGTGAAAGAATCAGAGTTTTTACACGCAAAGGCATTCCCGATAATGTGCAGTGGATAATTGAAGCTAAGGTCCGTTTGGCAGGTGAAGTTCCAGATGCATTTATACCCCGCATGCCCGGTTTAGGTAAAAGCCGTTATGCCAAAAGGCGAAGAGCAAAGAGACTAGGCGTGTGTTATAAATGTGGGCGATGGAATTGTATTACTAAATGTCGCTCTTTAGGATACATCTCCATAAATCGTGAAGATAAAAGAAAATTCATTAAGAATGGCCTGCGTAAGGAATCTCTGGAAGATATCCGAGAGACTCTTGAAACGCATTCTTGTGGAAAAGTGCAAGGTGAAATTATCAGTTTATGGAGGACTTACCATAAAGAACGAAACCGTTACAGTCTTGGGAATGTGACTTTAAACGATCCTGTTTGTCAGTTTGTAAGAAAACTGGATGGGAAGCAAATCCCCGACTTATAGAAGGCATTGAAGCCATTACTGGACATAAATCAGGGGAAGATGAGAGCCACGGTCATGATTCCTGTACATATAAGTTGTCATTTGTCTTTTCTTTTGACAATAATGTACTTGCTTCTGTAAGTGTAATTAACGCATTATCCCTTTCATCACTATAAATATGTGTTAGTTATTTTCGTTTCCTACAATCACTAATTTCTTTCTTTGCCTCCTTCATCAATGGAGTCTTCTCTTTCCGCCTTACGAAAGTATTTTCCTTCCTTCCCAATAAATGTTCTTAAAAAGATTTATCAAGCTAGATGTGAACGATTCAGAGTATTTATGCACAAAGGCATCCCTGATAATGTGCGGTGGCTAATTAAAGCTAAGGTTCGTTCAGCTGGTGAAGTTCCCGAAGCGTTCTTTCCCCGTATGCCCGGCTTTGGTAAAAGCGCTTATGCCAAAAAAAGAAGAGCAAAGAGGCTAGGCGTTTGTCATAATTGTGGATGGTGGATTTGCGGCAATAAATGTCGTTCTCCAGGAGTGATCACCAGAAATCGTAATGATAGAATAAAATTCATCAAGAATGGCTTGCGTAAGGAATCTCTGGAAGATATTCGAGAGGTTCTTGAAGCGCATTCTTGCGGAATAGTGCAATTTGAGGTTGTTGGATTATGGATAATTTTCCAAAAAGAACGAGATCGTTATAGTCTTGGGAATCTGACTTTAAACGACCCAGTTTGCCAGTTTGTGAGAAAACTGGATGGGATGCAAATCACCGATTCATAGAAAGCATTGAAGCCATTACTGGACGCAAAGCCAGTGAAAGACGAGGATCAAAGTCACGATTACTGTACGTGCTAGCTGTCGCTTTTGGAAATTTTCCTCCCCTTTTGGTAATAATGTATCCACTCCTGACGTGAACCAAAGTCACGATTACTGTACGTGCTAGCTGTCGCTTTTGAAATCTTCCTCCCCTTTCGGCGATAATGTATCCACTCCTGACATGAGCCATAGTCACGATACTGTACATGCTAGCTGCCACTTTTTAAAATTTTCCTTCTCTTCCAACAATCACGTACCTACTCCTGACGTAAGCTACAGTAGTGACTACTGTACATGCTAGCAGCTATTTTGAAAATTTTCCTCCTCTTTTAACGATAGTGTACCCATACCTGACCAGAGTCATACTCGTGACTACTGTGAATAGCTAGCAATAATGTATCCATTCTTGAAAATAAAATTATTGCCTTATCTCTTCATCTCTATAAATATATCCTCTTTTCTCACAAGGGTAAGGATAGGAATGGAGAAAACCCCAACTCGTAAATCCCGAAGTATTTGTGTATTTTCTGGGGCTTTTCCTGGAAAAGATGAAGAGTATTTAAAAGCAGCCAACCATTTGGGAAGAGTATTAGCTGAGCGAAAAATACATTTAGTTTATGGAGGAGGTAGTATCGGATTAATGGGAGGTGTAGCATCAGCAGCATCTCTAGGAGGAAGTCAAGTTTTGGGCATTATCCCTGGACCTCTGAAATTTATTTCTGGGGGCACGATTGGAGAAGAATTAGTGGTTAAAAATTTGCAAGAGCGTGTGTTACAAATGCTTTTAAATGCTGATGCTTTTATCGCTCTACCAGGTGGTTTTGGCACATTGGGAGAAGTCTTTCAAATTGCTTCCATGGCCCAACTTAATTTGCATAAGAAACCCATTGGGCTTTTAAATGTTAACAATTTCTTTACAGGTCTGATAGCTTTTATGGATTATGCTATGCAGAAGAATTTCATATCAAGAGTGGCACGGCGAATCATAATATCCGCAACAACTGCTGAAGAATTGCTAGATAAAATACAAGCTTTTGTTCCTGAACCAGATCCAGCAATGATTCAGATAGACTGGACACGACAGTCTTTCCCGACCAGTTCACTCCCATAATGGTCATCTACTCACCCTGTTGAAGTATTGTGGAAGAAAGAAGCGATCTGATCCGTTTTTCTTGTCCTTTAGTTTTATTATCAGCATTTTCTTTCGCGTTTCAGTTTTTCTTTTCAGGGAATTTCTTTTTTTATAATATAGCTTCGTCCATGCTGATATTAAAACCATAGGACAATGCCTTTAGGTTGGAATGGCTGAGTAAAGAGTAATTTTTATTACTCTTGAGACGCATCCTATTAGGTCTACTAGGCATAACATTTTGGGGTAGTTAAGCTTTAACCTTATTTGGATGACATATCTCACAAGGGAATCTATATTTACTGAAGAAAATATTAGATGAACCTTGGATATTGATTCCAAACATCCGTTCCCTTTACATAATTTGTCAGTGTTATTGTCATCATCAAGATTCACTCGTTTTATCGAAGCCTAATTCTTTGCGCTCGCCAATTATGAAAATTCACACTTTCGAAGAAAATTATTCCAATTTCAATTGCTTTCATATAAATTTCGCTCGAGGTCCTAAGGAAAGCTCCTTAGCCTCAAAATCAATTTTCATCATCGGGGTTTTAAGGATGGAACTTTTGCCTCGAAAATAATCAATTTTCATCATCGGGGTTTTAAGGATAGAACCTTTGCCTCGAAAACAATCAATTTTCATCATCGGGGTTTTAAGGATGGAACTTTTGCCTCGAAAATAATCAATTTTCATCATCGGGGTTTTAAGGATAGAACCTTTGCCTCGAAAACAATCAATTTTCATCATCATGGTTTTAAGGATGGAACCTTTGCCTCGAAAATAATCAATTTTCATCATCAGGGTTTTAAGGATGGAACCTTTGCCTCGAAAATAATCAATTTTCATCATCGGGGTTTTAAGGATGGAACCTTTGCCTCAAAAAGAATCAATTTTCATCGCCGGGGTTTTAAGGATGGAACCTTTGCCTCGAAAACAACCAATTTTCATCAATCCGGGGTTTTAAGGATGGAACCTTTGCCTCGAAAACAATCAATTTTCATCATCGGGGTTTTAAGGATGGAACCTTTGCCTCGAAAATAATCAATTTTCATCATCGAGGTTTTAAGGATGGAACCTTTACCTCGACATCAATCAATCAATCCGAGGTTTTAAGGATGGAACCTTTGCCTCGAAAACAATCAATTTTCATCATCGGGGTTTTAAGGATGGAACTTTTGCCTCGAAAATAATCAATTTTCATCATCGGGGTTTTAAGGATAGAACCTTTGCCTCGAAAACAATCAATTTTCATCATCAGGGTTTTAAGGATGGAACCTTTGCCTCGAAAATAATCAATTTTCATCATCAGGGTTTTAAGGATGGAACCTTTACCTCAAAAATAATCAATTTTCATCATCGGGGTTTTAAGGATGGAACCTTTGCCTCAAAAAGAATCAATTTTCATCGCCGGGATTTTAAGGATGGAACCTTTGCCTCGAAAACAACCAATTTTCATCAATCCGGGGTTTTAAGGATGGAACCTTTGCCTCGAAAACAATCAATTTTCATCATCGGGGTTTTAAGGATGGAACCTTTGCCTCGAAAATAATCAATTTTCATCATCGAGGTTTTAAGGATGGAACCTTTACCTCGACATCAATCAATCAATCCGAGGTTTTAAGGATGGAACTTTTGCCTCGAAAAGAATCAATCTTCATCATCGGGGTTTTAAGGATGGAACCTTTGCCTCGAAAATAATCAATTTTCATCATCGGGGTTTTAAGGATGGAACCTTTGCCTCGAAAACAATCAATTTTCATCATCGGGGTTTTAAGGATGGAACCTTTGCCTCGAAAAGAATCAATCTTCATCATCGGGGTTTTAAGGATGGAACCTTTGCCTCGAGATCAATTAATCAATCCGAGGTTTTAAGGATGGAACCTTTGCCTCGACATCAATTAATCAATCAATCAATCCGCGGTTTTAAGGATGGAACCTTTGCCTCGAGATCAATCAATCAATCCGAGGTTTTAAGGATAGAACCTTTGCCTCGAGATCAATCAATCAATCCGGGGTTTTAAGGATGGAACCTTTGCCTCGAGATCAATTATCAATCCGAGGTTTTAAGGATGGAACCTTTGCCTCGACATCAATTATCAATCCGCGGTTTTAAGGATGGAACCTTTGCCTCGAGATCAATCAATCAATCCGAGGTTTTAAGGATAGAACCTTTGCCTCGAGATCAATCAATCAATCCGGGGTTTTAAGGATGGAACCTTTGCCTCGAGATCAATTATCAATCCGAGGTTTTAAGGATGGAACCTTTGCCTCGACATCAATTATCAATCCGAGGTTTTAAGGATGGAACCTTTGCCTCGACATCAATCAATCAATTCGAGGTTTTAAGGATGGAACCTTTGCCTCGACATCAATCAATCAATTCGAGGTTTTAAGGATGGAACCTTTGCCTCGACATCAATCAATCAATTCGAGGTTTTAAGGATAGAACCTTTGCCTCGAGATCAATCAATCAATCCGGGGTTTTAAGGATGGAACCTTTGCCTCGAGATCAATCAATCAATCCGAGGTTTTAAGGATAGAACCTTTGCCTCGAGATCAATCAATCAATCCGGGGTTTTAAGGATGGAACCTTTGCCTCGAGATCAATTATCAATCCGAGGTTTTAAGGATGGAACCTTTGCCTCGACATCAATCAATCAATTCGAGGTTTTAAGGATGGAACCTTTGCCTCGACATCAATCAATCAATCCGGGGTTTTAAGGATGGAACCTTTGCCTCGAGATCAATCAATCAATCCGAGGTTTTAAGGATGGAACCTTTGCCTCGAAGCCAAATAATCAATCAATCAGTCCATCTTACAACGATAGGAGCTTTCCTATCGTTAGAGGTTCTAAGGACATTTCCTTAACCTAAAACAAACAATCAATCCATCAGTCCATCTTACAACGATAGGAGCTTTCCTATCGTTAGAGGTTCTAAGGACCTTTCCTTAACCTCAAACAAATAATCAATCAATCAGTCCATCTTACAACAATAGGAGCTTTCCTATCGTTAGATGTTTTAAGGACCTTTCCTTAAACCTTACTGTTTGGGCGGCGAGAACATTCTCAATGCCTACCTAAGCCGGACGAAATTTGGTAACGACTTTGCATACATCATGTCCCATGAAGCATGCAAAGGGGGGCAGCTGTTGACACCCAATTTCGTCCGGGTGTTTTAAAATTTTGAAAAAATTTTATTAAAAAAAAAATTAATTTAAAAAAAAATATATTACTATTATTATTAAAAAAATTTAATTAGTTTAAAATATATTTTTTTGTGAAAATTTGATTTAAAATGATATATGTGTGAATATGTGTATGTTTGAAATAAAATAAAATTTCATGAAAAAAATGACAAAAAATTAAAAGTTTGAGGTAAAAATGACAAAATTGAGAAGTTTCGGAAAAAAATTGACAAATTCTAAAAGTTCCAGGAGCATTTGGTAGTTTGTCACATAAAATTTTGAGCCTGCCGACGTTTTTGGCTCCAATTGACAGAAAACGACAAAATTGTCAAAATCAGAAGCTTCAGGAACTTATCCAGAGGCTGAGAGACGTAAAGGACTAAAATTGTCATTTTACCAATTTAAGAGATAAGTTTGAAATTTTTTATTAATTTATCCATCAACAGTTCAGCTAAACTTCCTCTATAAATAGCCCACCAAATTTTGTGCTGAACACAGAAAAAAATGGAAATGAAGCTTAGAGCTCCGTTTTGAAAAAAGAAAAAATTATAGCCTAGGTCCCTGGCCCTCTTCTCTTCCTCTCCAGAAAACCTAAACCTTCTCTGACCCTTTTTTTTTTTTTTTTTTTCTTTTTTTTCTCTCCCCCCGCGCGCGTGCGTTCTGTTCTTCACGTTTCCAGAATTTCAAATTCAGTTTTTAAGGGTACAACTCTCATTTAATCCTTCATCTTTTCAATTTTCTTTCACTTTGGTCACTAACCTTTTATTTTGTTCTTGCAGAATTAATTACTAACCCTTTTAATTTTTACTTGTTTGTTTATTATTTGTTTATTACTAACCCCTTTTTTTATTGTTGTTATTAACTTACTAACAACTAACTTTTAATACTATTATTGTTACTAACCTTTTAATTTTTGCATTATTACTAACTTTTATAATTGTTGTTAACAATTAATTAACTTTTTATTATTGTTGTTAATTAATTAATTTAATTAACTTGGCTAACTTTTTATTATTGTTGTTAATTAATTTAATTAACTTGTCTAACTTTTTATTATTTTTGTTAATTAATTAATTAACTTGGCTAACTTTTATTGTTGTTAATTAATTAATTAATTAACTTGGCTAACTTTTATTGTTGTTAATTAATTAATTTAATTAACTTGGCTAACTTTTATTGTTGTTAATTAATTAATTTAATTAACTTGACCAACTTTTTATTATTGTTGTTAATTAATTAATTTAATTAACTTGACTAACTTTTTATTATTGTTGTTAATTAATTAATTTAATTAACTTGACTAACTTTTTATTATTGTTGTTAATCAATTAATTTAATTAACTTTACTAACTTTTTATTATTGTTGTTAATCAATTAATTTAATTAAACTTGGCTAATTTTTATTATTGTTGTTAATTAATTTAATTAACTTTGCTAACCTTTATTATTATTTATTTTTAAAGTGGATGGCCAAAAAGCCCCACTTTATTATTATTAATTTTCCTTTATATAATTTTTTTATTTAATTCACCTTTACCCTTACTAATAAATAAATAAATGAAAATTAAAAGAAGATTATTTTTTTAATTAATTATTAAGCCTAATAAAAATCATTTTTCAAAAATCCAATTATTTTTATTTTTCTTTTATAAATTGAATAATTATTTAAATAATAAATAACTTTCACTAAAAAAAACACTAAAAGAAAGATAAGAAAAAGATAAGAAAGATAAGAAAGATAAGAAAAAGATAAAAAAAAGAAAAGAAAGAAAGAAAAGAAAGAAAAGAAAAAGAAAAGATAAAAAAAGAAAAGAAAGAAAAGAAAAAGAAAAGAAAAGAAAAGAAAGAAAAGAAAGGAAAAATAAAACTAAAAGAAAGATAAAATCAATAAGAAAAAAAAGAAAGAAAGAAAAGAAAGAAAAGAAAAGAAAATATAAAGAATAAAAAATAAAATTTTTTAGATTATTAATAAATCTAAAATTTTCATAAACAAAATACTTACAAATTAGTAATAATAAATTCCATAAAAATAATAATTATATAACTAACAATTAATTAAAGTAATTTCCATATCCGGATGATCTGGCAGGATCTACGGTTTGGAAAATATTAACTTTTTTTTTAACTAAATAAATTAAATAAATATAAAGATAAAAAATCCATATTTACAATATGGATAAAATTGTTTAAAATTTCACCAAATTCCGTGTCCAAATGACTCGGCAGAGTCCATGGTTCGGAATCAAAATCTTCCGTGTCCAAATGACTCGGCAGAGTCCATGGTTCGGAAGTATAAAATTTTATACAAATTAACTTAAAAATCCACATTTCGACTAATTCAGTTAAAATCTCTAAATTAACTGAAAATTATTTAAAAGCAAAGCGAAACAAAATTAAAATCAACTAAGGTGCCAATTTTTGGGCGTTTTAACAAAGTTGTTTTAACGTAACCGTACTCCCGAACCCCCGAACTCTCGCAGACCAATATTTAAGGTGACCAATCGACCTAGGTAAACAGATTGGTGGTGACTCCCGAAAACCCGACGTTGCCACAATATGTTTGTTGCTGTGTTTGTTTGTGCATTTGGATGTGTATATTTGTGTGTTTGCACTATATTTTTGTGTTTTGGTGTCTTTGGATTTCAGGTATATGGCTGGAGTTTGAAGATTTTATTGATAAGCCCTTACTAAGTTTCATTCAAGAAACTCACCCCCTTTCGGTCCATTTCAGGAGCACCTGAAAGAGAACATTCATATTAATAGTTTTCGTTTCAATTTCTCTGTGAAATTTCAGGTGTATTAACTTCCATATGTGTAGTGATAAACTGGAAAGTTTCATGATATTTAGAGCACAGTAGCTATTTTTAGTAATGGTACTTTCTGCCCTACGCAGCAGCTGGTCCCTTCAAGTGTATGCAGTGCTTAGTGCTTTGTGAAGTTCTCCAAGAAGCTTAGTGTACATATTAACTAAGTTATTGGAATGTATGTAGTGCATAAATGCATGTAAATGAACTGGGTATGGTATGTATGTAGTGTGAGAAGGATATATGAATCATTGGAGTGTAGTTTGGAGTGTATGCACAATGCTGTCCATATGGTGTTTATGGGCTGTTTTGATGGAATTTTTATGAATAAGGGTTGGAAAGATTCTAAATTCAGGGAAATGGTTTCCCCATGTGGTTAAGACATAAATGGAACTGCCTATATTGGCTTTGTACCTGGAAATGAAGTGAATACATTTTAAGAAATTTTGTATGGGCAAAATGGTCATAAGGTGACCAGAATTTCGACTCTGCACCTAAAATTTAATATCTCCCTGTGTAGAATGAATATTGG